>OY982974.1:5512200-8012200 GCA_963890685.1 Plagodis pulveraria | reverse complement strand
AAGCAGTTAAGATCTTTTTGAGTTTATGAAAGTTGATTCATTGATCATGTTGATGGCAAAAAATCGAATCTACTATTAATTAATTGCATTGCATTTATGGAATGATGGCAGAGAATTTTGTGAATGCTCGTTTAGCTTGACGCTACTCTTCTCAGAGTTTATGATTGACATGATATGGCAACTATACTAGGGTAAAAAAACATAATTTTACCGCAACCCTTTCAGTTACCTTTCAATAAGAAGCCACAAACAGACATACAAACAATCTTACCCTAGCTTTATATAATTTTCCGAACAAAATCATAATATTCAGTATTTTATTACTGTTTACTGTACTATTATGCTTACTCTTTTTCTAGAAACGGCATTATATTTATCGATAATTATTATCGTTACCTTACTTACTGCTTTCGCATCACTACTGTGTATTTTGTAGAGATAATATTTTATAAATCACAACACCACTGTATTTTACTGCCATCTAGCGAATACAAGAGAAACTACATTAATATATCGAGGGTATTCTGGCAGAACCAAATAAATGCAAAAAAATTAAAAAATTAGCTATAAACATAGGATACTTAGTTTTCGTCGCATTTTTTATCTGGTAAAACCATATAGCTGCCGAAGCTTTAACAACGGTTTTTTTCCTCTGATAAAGAAAATAACTAGCATTTTTTGTCTATAAATTTAAAAGCAAAAGGTGATATGGGCTCTTTAAAAGGTAAATAAAAAGTTTCTTACAGTGAAAACGTAATACAACAATTTATTTTCTTTACTCACAAATGCGCTTATAGATATTTGGGTTTTGTATTAACAGGTAAAAAAGAATAATTATTAGAAACTAATCTTATTTGATTCTCATTAGTAAAACGAACTGTGTTCTTTGTAAATAAGCCTTTTTTCTGACACTTGCTCAGGTCAAAATAGAAACCAATATGTGGCAGCAATTCTTTTGTGGGCTGTTCAGAATATTGAACACTTACAGATTATAGAGCAAAAATTTTTAGAATCAGGACATACATACATGGAGGCCGATTCTATGCACAGTGCTATTGAATCACAAAAGAAAGAAACATCAGTATATTCAATGCAAGACTGAATTTCAATATGCGAACGTGCAAGGCGTAGGAAAATACATACTGTTCAACAGAAGAAGATAGTCAAGGAGCCATACAAAACAAGAGTTTAAATACCATGAGTTTTATGATCTAAAAGATCTCGCTTCTAAGATTATTCATAACAAAGATAAGGACAAGGAAGGAAATAAAGTACAGTGGCTTAAAATCGAACGACTAAGGTTTGTAAAGAAGGAGAAAAGAATTTACTTCAATTATGACATGAGTGAGACTTTTAATTACATTGATGTTACTGGTAAAGAAGGAAAAACTAGAGCTATACGAACAAGAAGAAAGGAACAAAATGAATTTCCAACTGAGTTAAAAAAAATGTATAAAGAATCATTACCTATATCCGAAGCAAAAAAACAGGATTTACTAAATTTGGTTAAAAAAAACATAATAAGTACCAGAAGAATTGGAGCCTTGGTATAAAAATCTGAAGACGGTTAGTGTTCCTGTCGAGGCTGAAGAGGAGAATGAGCTGATGTCGTGCGAGGAAACTCCTTAATTCCTATATTCGTATTTTTTTTCTGCATAATATTTTCAAGTGCTATTTCTCTACAGAATTAAAGTGTTTAAAGTTAAGAAAGCTTACAATAAATAAAATAAATATCGCGTATTTGTTTCTTTAATGCAGTAATTCCCACAACATTTACAGGTAGAAACAGATAACTGAGAAAAAACATATTCTACCGCCTTAAGTGGAATATTATTTCAATTTATTTTAACATCAACTTATTTAATATGGGACAGTGAACTGTTCCTAATATAGTAGGTAAAGATTAACGTGTGTTTAAGAGATTTACAGCTTAGTAACGTATTTCAGGTAAAACAAAATAACTGCAATACCTTCACGCCAACTTTCGCCTTTTTTAAACTTTTTATGACAATTATTGCATAAATTATTGTATCAAGACAGTTTTAGATAATGTATCTATGTACTAATAGTAAAAAAAATTGTAATTATGCTTCGTCATTGACATAAAGATCGTCCAAAACTTTAAATCTATTTTTCTCAAAATAACAAAATCGCTACTTATCTGGTTCTCCCAGAATACCCTCGATATATCCCTGCTGCTTAGACGAGTGCAAGGTAGAGTATGCTGAAGTTTGCTATTTCAACATGACAACAAAATTAAAAACTAAAAATGTAGATGGAGCTTAAATACGGATTATAAAAGGAGACTACAATCTTCAGCTAATACTACGGCAAGCTCAATACACTGATTTCGAAGGCACTGCGATGTGACTTACCGTATCAGCCGGATTGTCCACTGCTGAACACAGCCTCCCTCATTATGGGGTCCTTTGCCATAATCCCCACTCTTGGCAGGCGTCTTGGCAATCGCAGTATGAGATATCAGTTTGATCATCAGAAAGCGCTGCTGCCTACCTTCTGGTGTGTTCCTTTAGTCGCCACTTACGACACCCACGGGTAGAGATGGGGGTGAAATTCTAGCATTCTCAAGGACTGCTGCCGGAATACACTGTTAGGTGCTTGCCGACAGATTTTCTACTTGAGGGTGGCAGCTAGCTGGGCAAGCATTTGCGAAATGCCCTTCCACCATGCGGTGAAGCTCAAGCTGACGGTGGGAATCGAACCGTGGACCTGCAGCACGGCAGACATACAGTCACTGTATGTCTCAGTGTGACGGGCGCAGTGCAATTCATCATGCAAGACCAAATGGATCTGTCACAGGCAGTGGTTAGACCACTAAACTTAACTTGTTCCGTCACAAACACTTAATAAAAAAAAGAAGGTAGCAGATAATGACGTAGTTACGACAGAACTTCTGAGAGCGAGTGGAAAACCGGTACTACTTACCTGTACGTCAGAACTTATAAGGTAAAACGCCAGAAGGAACGCCAGAAGGACAAAAAGGTTCTCGAGTGGTTACCACATTACTCCGGAAGACGTAGAATTCAGATTGTAAGAGTCGCGGGTAGTCAATGGTTACAAGTGGCTAATAGCCGCTCAATATTGGACGTCTACCGGGTGACAATGTCGAGAGAATACTCCCGCTACGATTCTCAAACTGTATTATAAAAGAAAACAATTTTATGGTACATTCTCTGTTGCTACTACGGAACCCTCGGCGTGTGAGTCCAACTTGAGTGATAGTGTGAGAGTGAACAGTGTGAGAGTTGTACTTGGCTGGTTTTAATTTAATTTTATGATCGTTTACCTCAGAGCTCCACCATTTATGAATCGATTAAGAAAGTTATTTTGTTATTTGATCGGCTATACTCTCTTTGCCCGTGGGGTGCCGGGCTAGAATGTCAAATACACACTTAATACAGATTAAGATTAAGTTCAATCAATGTGCGCGTAATCCATAGGCTTAGGATGTACTAAAAATCATAAGTTTATGGGGTAATCTATACGGCCCTTTACGCCTTCAAATTATTGACACAGATAAACTCTGAAGCTGACTGTGCGGCTCTGCGAGAGAGACGTTGACTCTGTCGTTCATCGAGGAAAGTAATAAAAACAATATATGAAATAATAAATTACAGGCACAAGAGACTTTTAACATCAGATGAGCCTGGTGCTTATTCGGTCACAAAAATATAAAAATAATTGTCTAAAAACGTTTGTTAGGACTAACAGAAATCAACTTTACGATGTCGTTAGCATTTTTCCAATAGCTCTGTGACATCTACCAAACCGATTATTACGTCATTTTTGAGAAATTATGAATCATGTATCCACCGATTCTGGCGAGATTTGACACCGACATAGTTCTCATATTATCTGTATTTCTGTCTGTAGATTGACAGTTACATTTCACGCCACGTCGACTGCAAGTCGAGCCTATCACCTGTTATGTATAGAGTATTGTTTCAAAATATCTAGACTTATTTTAACATTTCAATTAAATTTCTATTTTACTTTCATTGTATTCGGTTGCCTTGTATGACATCTTTATTGGTATTTAAATTTAAATGTTTTTTTTCTACCAAATAAACTGTAATATAAAACTGAAGATGCTTCTACTAAAACCTAATGTAATTGTCATAATATATCATGTTTAGTTCCTGCCACGTCAGGTCACTTTATTTAGACGTAAAAGTGTTATAATAAAATATTACTTGCTCAGTGGTTATTATATTAAAACTAAGTAACAAACTAAACATGTAAAGAAATGTAGTTTGTTACTTAGTTTTAACTATGTCGAGTCTACGCCATATTCTCGTTAGTAAGACTTATAATGAAAGATTAAAACATTCTTTAAAGCTGTAAAAACAATCAATTTAGCCCTAAAATATTACCTTTCAATATATTTTTTTACCGGTGGTATGCCTTTATTAACAAAATACTACGAACTATATATAACACTACAGCTACTACAATAAAAGCATTACGATCAGATACAACTTTTTGTTTATTCATCTAGTTTTCTTTAGTGTTTTTCAAAATTTTTTGACTGAATAAACAGTAGGACCACCTGATGTCAAAAGTCTCTTGTGCCTGTAATGTATTATTCCATATTTTTAATTACTTTGCTCGATGTAAATATTCAAAACTCCAGTGTTGCCGCGGCGGGCGCTCTTAGCTCGGAGTAGGCATTAAAACACAAAAAAAAGTAAAAAAATATAGTTTTTTTAAAACGAAAAAAAAAAAACATCTCAAATGTTTCTTAGGACTAGCAGAAGTCAACCCTAAGAGGTTGTTAGTATTTTACCAATAACCCTGTATATCTTTACGACACGGCCGCGGCCGGTGGTGAACACTATTAAGTTTTTTGAAATAGAATGACTTTTGATAAGTCAATATATAAATCCGTGCTGTACCTCCATCCAAAGGAGTGGCAGAATCGGGCATTGTTTATAAGTATAAGTGGCCATTCACCATATTTTATTTATAGCCCTTAACATAGTTCTACATTATGTATGCTCTCTCCGACTACATACGAGTAGCTACCGCACAACATTTTTTTACGATAATAAGTAGGTATACCCATTGTAAGCAGTAACGCCTCCTTCATTAGAAACTGTTTCTTAGTTTATTTAAAGCAAAACTAAAAAGATAAAGTTACAAAGTAACTGTACTGATATTTGCAATTTAAATATAAAACTTAAGAACTTGTCTTCTAACTTCATCTACTTTTGCTTCATAAGTAATGTCCGTAGATAATGGACAAGTATTATATGTATTTATTAAATTATTTTAGTCATACTAACATTAATGTTGAGTTTTAATAATGTTAAGTTTGCCACAACGCTTGCTCTGCTGAAAATTACAAATTTACGAGTGAAAAAATTAAAGTCATGTGCGGGATTCCATCTCCACACGATGATTGAAGAACGAGAGCAATAATTAGAGTTATGAGTCATAATATCATCAGAGCATACCCCAGCTATAGGACTGGTTGGACCCGGGTTCAAATCCCGCACGTGACTATAACTTTTTCTCTCGTAAATTTGTTAATTTGTACTTAATGTTGCGTTATTACACTCTGCTCTGCCCAACTACTAATATCAGCCAAGGCTTTATTCAGATCTTTTAATAAACCTTTATTGCCACGTCTTACTACTACCGAAGTGTCATAATTATCATATTACATTAATAACGTATATAATACATAGAATTACACACATATGAATATAATGAGGAAGAGTAAAGGACCCAAGATACTTCCTTGCAGTACTACTTACTACCCACTCCTTTTCGTATCAGAAGTGGTTCAGTATTTAAGCTTCTTTTTAGTATTTCTGATTATTTTTGTTATTTTAGTACATTGTGTTCTATTCTGTAAATAAACTAACTAGTTAACCATTCCAAAGCATTTCTGAGTACATTAACTAATGCAATTATTGTTCTAAGACTAGAAGGTGACATATCAAACAAAAATTGTAAAAATTAAACTAATATTTCAAGTTTAGCCGTAGTTCGACAAAAAGTTTTAACGCATTTTTTGAATAGCGTTTTGTACTTTTTACACCAAAAATGCACTTTGAAAATGTATTAGGTGTTATTTTCAATATTTTTTGGATACCTGACACCTCATTAAAGTTTATGGAGCTAGTTTTTTAAATTGTTTGCGAAGGGTGGCGATAGTATAATATGGATAAGACGGGGAATAAAAGTTAATAACATGTGAGCTGCTTCAATTTTGTTGGTAGGTACTCGTATCTACAAGTTTTATTCATGTTATTGTGACGGAACAACCACGAGATAGAAAAAAAATACACGATTATGATAGAACGCGTACAGCGAAAGTTTGCTCGCTATTTGTACAAAAAGTTATACGGATATTATCCCTTTCTATATCCTTCTCTGTTTGTGGCTGGAATGTTAGGTATTGACACGTTGGTTTTTAGACGCAAATGTGCTCTACTATTGCATTTCTATCAGCTTCTTAATGGTCAAATACATAACCCGAGTGCACTGGCTCGCCTGGCCCTGGTCGCGCCGGATCGGCAGCGGCAGTGGCGCGAGTGCAGCGTTCGTCAGCTATTCGCAGCGTCGCACGTGCACACGCAAACCTCTCAGCACGCACCTACGTCACAAGCTATCAACTTGCTTAATGCCCTTATTGATCAGAACAGAGATGTCGATGTGTTTTATTGTAATTATAGGTTATTTAATAGTGAGTGTCATAGTTATGTAAGTAAATTAGTATTAAAGTTACTGTATCCGGATGCTATCTTGATGGCTTAATGTATGTGTTGGCGTAAGCTGTTAGTACATAAGCAATTGAAATAAATAAACGAGACCCTCCTGATTAGTGAGGTGTTAAGGGGTAACCTCTGCCTATAATAGATACAGTTCAACACATGTTACGAACCGTGCTGCACGCAATACCCTGAGACATAAAGTCTCATTTGCCTGTAGTTTCACCGGCAACCATACGGCATATATTTTTTTCTTTTTTTGTGTTATTGTGACGGAACAAGCCCGAGGCCCACCTGATGTTAAGAAGACTCACCTCTGCCTATAACAGACGCATTTCGTGAACGACGAATTGCACTGTGCCCGTCACACTAAGACGTACAGTTGTTAGGTCTCATATATGTGCCTGTAAATTTACTGGCTCTCAAGGACTGCTGCAGGAACACACTGTTAGGTGCTTGGCGACAGATTAAAAAAAACCCTTTAAGCTGGAATACAATAATGTGAACATGACTGCTTTGCGGTAGAAATAGGTATAGTGGCAGTACTTCCCCAGACGAACTCGTTCACAAAGAGTACTACTAATACTAAATATAAATAATTTAAACTTCATTTGATATCAAATCACCGAGTAGGTAGATAATAATCTCTAATTATTATCTACCTACTCGGTGATCTACATTCATCGTTTTTTCCAACTTATCAGAGCGCATGGTCGATGCCCACATTGCCGAAGCTTGATCAAATTGCTTGCACCTATTGGGCTCAACGAATTGCAATCCAACGGGGCAATGCTGCCCAGCATGCTGGGCAGGCTGCCAGCTGGTAGTGGGGTGGAGCATTTGGACTGCCCGAGAGCCTGCAACGGCTTGTAAGTTGCCTACATGCTTTCGTGGTAGTAGCTGTAGTGTTAAATATAGTTCGTAGTGTTTTGTTAATAAAGTTTCATTGGAAATGCCATTTTCAATCTATGATCACAGAGTTCTATTACCGAGCACATAAATAGTGAGTTGCGCCGATTATTACAGTATTTTTTCGACAATTTTATTTTGTCTTTAGTTTAGATAAAGTCAAGTCATAGTCACAATCATTTATTCAATTTACGCGTCAACGACGCTCTTATGAAGATCAATTCCAAATTTGAATATGATCATATTAATAACATTGTACTGCCAATATATCCACTTCTGCTACATTCCATAGAGACAGCTTTAGGCTTCGAACATCTTCACAGGCTTTAGGGCACTTGTTGAGACTTTTAATTCAGATCCACACTATACTTTCGTTAAAAAGAAAGCTATCCACATCCCGCCCTCACGAATGAGGGTACTTTTTTGTGGCAATAAATATGTCAGTTGGTGTCATTATGGGCGTGACGAAGCCACTGGAAATTAACCCTAATTAAAAGAACAACATAAAATGCATAATTATATTAACACAGATATTTTTGGTCCTCTTTGAAAAATGGAGGAGGTTTTCTTAGTTCAACCTTTTTATACACTACCTTGGTTAGGTACCTGATCTTTGTGAATTGTTATCTAATTTAAGGATTATTTTTTTCATTGTTCTTTATAATACAGAATCATGGACGTAGGTAATAAAAGGTTGAATTGGGCTGTACCTATATAATTTAATATTATATTGTCCAGGTTACTTCAGGTGAGGTTGGTCTGACTGAAGGGAAATTTTCAACACTAATATAAACATAAAACTAGAAGCGCTTGAGGCGAAGTTTGGTTAGCCGTTCTGAAACGATCAGCAAAGTTTAAGCAACGTCCGCCGCGGTCATGAGTTGGATGGTCTAGTGTCATTACTACTGAGCGCTTACGTGCTTCGGAGGGCACGTTAAGCCGTCGGTCCCGGTTGTTGTCTAAAAGATGGCAATCGTTATAGCATGGTGGTAGAGTATTTTGCGAATGCACGTGTGAGATTTGTCAAGATAGAGAGCATTTATTTAATCTGTAATGTAGGCTCATTAAATTATAATGCAATGCAACTTTAACTTGCTTAGTTATCAAGTTGACGTTTTATCGTCCACGCATTATTTAGACAATAACAAAATGTACCATTAAACATTGGACATATTCCATTTGACAAAAAACGTCTGGACCTTTTGACTTCACGACATAAGTATTATCTATAAGGACAGAATTGGGTTTTCCTTTTATGATTTGGACGTTTTGACGTCAGGGCTTAAGTATTTTATCCAGAATAATAGGATCATCATTTGTACACGTAAAATAACTTTTCTGATAACAACAGGCAGTCTACCTACATGTACTTATGTAGCAGTAGAAAAACCCTACTCATTTTAATAATTACCAGTTACCTAGACACGATGATTACATTCACAAGCCGCCATATGAGACAACCATCGCCAAGTAAAAGGTCGACCGGCTTTTATCAAACAGTTTGCCATTTGAATAGACGTGCAGGTCGCATTCACTTACTGCTCGTGAGATCAACAAGCACCAATCAAATGGGTATGCAGTGTAATCAATTTAAACAGTAGTTGCCATTTGAATAGACGTGCTGGTTGCATTCACACACTGCTCGTGAGATCAATCAGCACCAATCAAATAGGTAAGCAGTGTCTTTCTATTTAATATTAAATCTAGAGCATAAGTACATGTAGATATGAGTAATTTGATATTATCATTTTATGTGATGATAACTGATAATATAACATAAGTAGTTTATTTCTACAATATGTAGGGTAGCATGTCATATTAATATTTTTAACTGAAACGTACATAATTATCGTATTTCTTGTTTCAAAACAATAGGTACAATCTATCATTAAATAATAAATTTTGTTCAAACACCCACTCTCGTGGCCAGTATCAATATATCCTTGTGAATTACAATATTTCATGATAAACCATCTATAGTCTACACCAATCAATAAACGCAGAGGTAAAACCCCTGTAAACTTCTGTATTGTTGCATAGATTGATTGTTGAACATTCCAGAATCCGTTCGGCCAATCTGACAATTTATAGAACATTCTACCTAATATAGACATACCGTTCCATCTAACCGTTACTTCAAAGTGTTCCAGTCATATGTTTGTCAATTAGTAATTTCCAAAAAGGGATCGATTATGGTTTGAGCCAAAGTTTGCGTGACAGTCAGTAATGACTTCTGAAGGGATGCCAAGTGCTAACATTTGTCATAGGTTATCTTCGTATATATGTAGGATAAGACAACCTATGTATAAGAATTCAAAGTTTAAAGTAAATTTAATAAACAATACTTTGCGAAACCAACAACTAAAACATTTCTACCCATGGCCAGTTACTATATTATACAATCGATTCAAAATCCTATATTATACAATCGATTCAAAATGCTATATTATACAATCGAGTTGATTAGTGTGAAACAGTTAAGGAGTTTTCTTTAAAGGATAAAATAACCCTTGCTTAGGACCCAAACTGCTTTTACAAATATCAAGCAAAAGCATAAGTAAATATACTATATACTTTGTCATGACTACTTTTATAGAATTAGCAATCTGTAGTGAATTTATTTAATGCCCATAAGATCACTGAGCAAGTAATATTACATAAGATATTCTCAGATGTTCAAAAACATTTCATATGTCATTAAGTTTTAAGGATAGCTTTTAAATAAAATTAAGAAAATTTTAAGCACAAGGTAATAGCAACATTAGTTCAGATATGGTTGTAACTTTTTTCTAGGTTTATAGAAATGTATTCTCAATTAATACCAATAGTCACTATATAAAATGAGAACATAGTTTGACTTTGAAGAAATCTAATTACGTTCGTCATTATAATATGTACTTATTAGTGTAAATAATATAAAAAAATACACAATGACATAACAAGTTTCATAAACTTCCATTACATATGCTAGCAAACACTAATTCAATAAGGTTCAGTGAAAGCACCTTTATCTTGAGGGATATATGCAGCAAGAACCGTCAGTTTCAGATTTAAACGTTACAACATTGAGAAAATTTTCGACGAGGTTATTCTTCACATTGCCACTACACGGTTACAGGATTGTAATCATTATAAAACAGACCCTTTGGAGGGCTTTACCTGCTTTTGCCACTGTTATAATACTTGTCCAGATGAATTATTTCGCCAATATACTGATGTCAGTGAATAAAAACTCGGTGCCACTGCCGCTAGTATTCGATAACTCGCAACGCGGTGTCGTCATCCTGTTGCCAGGTTGCAGCGACGGCTTCGCAAACCGCGGCGTTCCACTGCCGCTAGTAGCAGATACGAAAACCGGGAACACGGTGTTGTCATCTGTCGCCAGGTTGCAGCCACGGCTTCGCAACCCGCGGCGTCCAAGTCTTTGAGAGTAGTTGCATCGATTCTGAAACTAATAAAAGTGATTAAAAAAATGAAGGTAGGCAATCTGAGTGATCCCACTTCTGATGTGAGATTTGTCAAGATAGAGAGCATTTATTTAATCTGTAATGTAGGCTCATTAAATTATAAGATGTTTTCAGGCGGTGATGCCATAATCTAGTCCTAGCTTAAGGTAAAGTAAATGAGTACTACTAGTTCAGTACTTAACTATCCCACTTACTAAGTTTTCTACACAAAAGGGAATCATAAGGATACTTCAAAAACACAACGTTTATAGGAACACATAGAACACTTTAATAAGAATAATACATCATTAAGGTCACATGGATTACTTCAAAGGTAATATTGTATAGTCACATTTCACAACGATAATACAATAAAAAGGGCGAATTTGGAAGCCAACAAACATAGACCCACACACAACACATGAATATCAGTTACGTTACATTAAATAATATAATACAGTACTTAACTCAATAAGTCTCGATGCAGCAGTCACTTGTGAAGAATAAAGAGAGGTCAGTTTTTTTTTTTTTTTTTTTTTTTTTAGGGAGGACATAGATGCTGTCTACCGCTATACGGACGTACAGCTCTACCGGACTTTGGGCGAGGGGAGGCCCTCTTATAGCCCAGGAGGAAGAAGCGCTGAGGGCACTTCTTCTGAGACGGGCGTATAAGGCGAAAAGCGCCTTATACCTCCGTCTCCTGCGGGCGCCGAAAACGCCACGCTACTATCGGGAGGGGTGACAGCGAGCTCAAGGGCACCACTGTGGTTCGGACCTCGGCTTGTCTCGCTGCCGAGAGACAAAGGGGGAATCGGAACTAAATGCCACGGTACAACTGCAGTGTTGTACCGTTGAGAATGGGCCCTATTGAATATTGCTCTGTGACTATTTGGAGAGACACTAATCGGGATTTTAAGCTACCACCCTCAAATAGGAAATTTGTCGCCAAGCACCTAACGGTTTGTTACGGCAGCTGTCCTTGAGAGCCAATAATTCTAGGTGAGCCTGAACAACATCTTCGATCACATCATCACTGACCATCAGGTGAGATTGTGGTCAAAGGCCTATCAGGTATTAAAAAAAGTAAAAACATGATTTTTATATGATTTACCGAAATAAGCAATATTTGGCCGTGTTATGGACTTGGGGATTGAAAATTAACCAACTTCCTAAACTTAGAAAAAGCATTTAATAATAGCTCGTTAAGGTCAATGTCAAATTTTATTTTAATGACCATTCCTGGTGGTACCAGATTTTCTACTTGATGGTGGGCAATACATATTATATTATAGATTTAGAATATCATAGAATGTCACATATATATTTTTTAAATTTAAAAATGCATATTATATTATAAGGTTAGCGAGGCCTGTCGAAGCCTAGACTAACCTCTGCCTAGAACAGATGCATTTCATCACAATTGCAAATCGAAATTGCACTGCGACCGTCACCTTGAGACATAGTTATTAAGTCTTATGTGCCTGTAATTTCACTGGCTCTCAAGGACTGCGGTCAATCGCAAAATTCCCTGCCCTGCCACCATGCAAAGATACGAGTATATGCTCTAATATGTGGACTGTGCCGCCAGCTACATATTTTATTACCTTAATCCTATAGCAAACTAATGTCAAAAAGTATTCGAATAATTCTGAGAATGTTATCGGAGTCTGGCAAACCTAGCTAACCTAACAAATCCTACATATTAACAGAATACTGAAGGTAGAGTAGTTATACAAAGTTTCTTAGAGTTTGAAGTGTTTGACTAATTCATTCACGAAACTATGTATCTACTTACGTAATTATTCGTATAACTACGTATGCGTAGCGCTACGACATGCTACGCTACGCATGCACGCACTATCCATTAGTATTTTTGTGATTGACTGAGCAAACACTAAGCGCGAACGAAGCGTCTACGTAGGGAACCTACCTTAGGAAAAAAATGCTTTGATATAATCTATCCGATATACGAAATCATTTCTCGACGATGTCCAGTTGTTCTCCGGTACAAATGGCATTTCTCAACTGATTTTCGTGAAATTTTGTGAGCACGTTCGATAATCCAACATTATACATATTTCTGTCGTGAGGCCTCACAGAGCTCAGTGACATATTAAGCGACTATGACTAAACCTATGGTTATGATAAAGTGAAGACAATTTACCATTGTTATTTGTAACGTAACCCCATGCTTGCCATTTGGTTCTAATGAATTTAAATGGCCCTTCCAAAGACTGCCAACTACCATACAACTCACTCGCTAAACAGGGGTTGTGTTCGTTGCAATTAGCTTAACTACCATAGGTAGATATATTACTAATATAGATTCAATTCATTAGTGGGTAAGTTTTAATTAGTTCACTTTTAACCAAAAATAAAATCACGCGAATCCTAACATGAAATATGTAGGTAGGTCAGTGGTTAGTAGTTATTCTGACCCCTTGGGATGCTGGGTTAGAATGTCACCCCCCCCCCCCCCATGAGGTATCGATAGAGGAAGATCGACTAAAGGAAAAATACTGGAAGTTGGGAATCAGCCCCTTCTGATCCTTCAAGCGTAGAGATTATGTCAAATCGCTCCAATGGCACTCTCATTGGGGTTCCACTTGATCAACTATAATAATTTTGAAGCGCTCGTAGCGAAGTTAACTTAGCTGTTCTCAACCGATCAGCAAAGTTAAGCAACGTCGCGCGCGGTCATGAGTTGGATGGGTGACCGCTAGTGACATTACTACTGAGCGCTTCCGTGCTTCGGAGGGCACGTTAAGCCGTCGGTCCCGGTTATTGTCTAAGGATGGCAGTCGTTATAGCATGGTGATAGGGCATTTTGCGAATGCCCGCCTGGCTAGCTACCACCCTCAAGTTGAAAATCTGTCGCCAAGCACCTAATGGTGTGTTCCGGCAGCTGTCCTTGAGAGCCAGTACTTCTAGGTTAGCCTGAATAACATCTTCGACCACATCATCACTTACCATCAGGTGAGATAGTGGTCAAAAGCCTAATCTATCAGGAATAAAAAAAAACAAGAATGTCAAACCCTCCCAATTCTTCCAGTGGATGTCGTAAGAGATAAAGAGGAAAAAATAACAGAAGTTGGGAATCAGCTCCTTCTGATCCTTCAAGCTGAAGGTAAAATCAAATCGCCCCAATGGCACTCTCATAGGGGAAGCTGTTCCACCTTGTTCAACGATGGACCATCCGGTAGCTGTGATGATGATGATGATGAGTAGTTATTCTATGCCCATGAAGTACAGGGCTAGAGGTGAACCAATATCTTCCCGTGAGTATCGTCAGACGACTAGGGGTAAATACCGGGAGGGTGGGAAGCAGCGCCTACTGTGAGGAACTGCACTTACACTGCGATCGACAACAACACTGCGAACAACAGTTAAGAGCTGTGTTCAGTGTGGACAATCCGGCTCGTACAGTACAGTAGTATTTATTGCGGTCATCATCTTCATACCCTTATTAAACTTATTAGGGTCGGTATTTAACTGGGGGTGCCGGGCTAGAATGTCACACCCGCATTGCTACCTGTGGGTGTCGTAAGAGGCGGCTAAAGGTAAAATACCGGAAGGTGGGCAGCAGCGCCTTCTGAAGAACTGATATCTTTAACTGTTATTCCAACAGTTTTTTTTTATGCCTGATATGTTAGCCTTTGACCACTATCTCACCTGATGGTAAGTGATGATGTGGTCGAAGATGTTGTTCAGGCTAACCTAGAAGTACTGGCTCTCAAGGACAGCTGCCGGAACACACCGTTAGGTGCTTGGCGACAGATTTTCTACTTGAGGGTGGTAGCTAGCCAGGCGGGCATTCGCAAAATGCCCTACCACCATGCAAAGAAATATTAAATATATAAAAGAAATATTATAAAATGTGGTAGACGCCATGATATCCATATGGTTCTGAATGTCAGCTACTCAACAAACTGTTGCAGGTTTAACTCCTACCGCAGGTTAGAGCTTCAAGGCGTCGTGGTATTCCAACACATAGTATAAAATATGTTATAGAAGGTAATGGGAGCTTTAGAGCGTTTTGCATGCCCACATCTTAAGTAGGAAATCTGGAAAGTCACATTTAGACCGAGTACATTGGTACTTGATACTGTATTTGTAATGGACAGGCGAGACGCTTACCATCAGGTGAGGGACTTTTCAGTCTTGTCACTTCATATATTAATATTAAATATGATTGGCGCAATCTCACAAATTTCCTTGGTGTCAGTAGCTAACATTCCAATACAATGCAAGTACCTCAATAATTTATTTTATATAGCGCCATCTATATGAAGGCTCTTGGTATCGATTAATAGGTAACAGAAAAAAAATAATAAAGATGTGATTTTTGGGGAGATTCGCCACAGTAGATAATCATGTAGATAACCACCTTAAAATATAGTTTGTTCAAATTAAAACTTAAGAACTTTTTTGAAAACAATCCCTTCTACACGTTAAAAGAATATAAATGTCAATGCAGCTTGTAGAATCTTTGTTCTTAGGACAAGTGCAAACGTGATAACTGTAAATTATTTAACTATATTAAGTGTAAAAATATTACGATTATAAAATTTTAATCAATTATTCACATAGACCTAATTAGAATTATTTAAGTGGTATAAATATGTGTTAAAAGTACTTTGGACTTGCTTGTAAAAAAATACTAAAAGGCTAATAAAACTTCTTTATCTTTATAACATAAAAAGCAAAGCCTTATCTAGATACACCATTTTATATAAATCCTTAGAGCCGTTTTCGAGACAAGTTCACGAAATAAATAGGGAGGTTTTAGAAGAATAACTCGTTTCAAAGTTGAAAGTTCAAGATAAGAAGAAACATCTTTTAATAACGTAAAGGACAAATATTATTGTCTCGGTTATATGACTACAGACTATAGTATACCTGACCTGAGTAATGCCGACTCTCCGAGGGTATGCTATCGTTAGTGGTATAACCACTACGTTTTATCTGCTCTGTGAGGCCAGCTGTCAAAAAAGATGTTTGACGCGGCGGACAACGGCCACCACCAACACCTTCGCGGTCTCGCGCCGCTGCATGCGAGACCGCCCGAATCAAGAGTCAAATGGCACCCCCTACCCAGGGAAATTCTAGTACCGGGTGAAGAGGGGGCCATTTCTGCATAAGAGCAATCTTACATTATGCAACAACAATAAGGAAACACATCTTAAAGCACCAGAAAGGTGCAGACATAAACTGCGCAGAGCGGCCTTAGTCATGTGAAGCCTGCGCAGTGCTGAGAAACCGTGGGGTAGTGGCCCCATGAGGTCCTGCAAAGGTCATGAGCAGCAGCTCGAAACCTCACCCAACCCCGATGGGTTGACGAAACAAGAAGGAAGCATCTGGCGCGAATCGGTGGAAGCAGGTTCGAGTCCCGCCCGGAACAAAAAAATATGTTGTTCCATAATTTGTAAATGTGATTTTCGCTCAGCCTGTCTGCTTTAGAAATATCATATAGTGTTCCGGCAGCTGTCTATAGAAACCAGTGAACATTTTGTAGGTGATCATGTAAGTGAGGTGAGTCATAGGTAAGTGATGATGTGGTCGAAGGTGTTAACAGGCTTAAACTAGAATTACTGGCTTTCAAGGACAGCTGTTGGAAGACACCGTTAGGTGTTTGACCACAGATTTTCTACTTGAGGGTGATCGCTAGCCAGGCGGGCATTCGCAAAATGCAATTCCACCATGCGGTGAAGCTCATGCCCGCGGCGGGATACGACCTGCTGCGCGGCAGTCCACAGCCAATGCCACTAAGCCATCAATGCTTCGGAATATATATATATATATTTCTCCCTTTTTCATGGATTCTCTCCAATTTAGTCAATACATTTCACGCTTTTTTCGTAATGAATAAAAACTAACTCAAAAGGGGACTTACATCAAACAACATAATAAACCCTAATTTTCTACCCAATTTGAGATTAGATTTGCCCCAACATCCCGTGTAACAAGCGCGTAATCATTTATAATCGGTGTTGGGGTAATCCCAGATGATTTGATTTTACCCCTCGAGGGTACGAGTGTAAGGTGAGACGGGGATTGTTTTTGATGCTGTTGGAGTGTTAAAGTTTAATAATAACAAATATTTTTATTTAATATTAAGAGAGAAGGTAATATTTTACTACTGAATAAAAGTGAAGTGATCTCATGTACAGTGAAATTTAATATATCTACTTATAATTTTAATATTGTTAGGTTTGCAATAACGCCTGCTATGCGGATTACATTACAAAATCACAAATATACGATAGGAGAAATTTAAGTCATGTGCGAGATTCGAATCCGCGTCCTTCCACCCCTTGAGCCGGGGTATGCTCTAACCAATTGAGCTAACATGACATGACGTCATAACTCGATTTTTTCCTATCGTTCTTTAACCATTCTATTCATTATGTCATAACTTAAATCTTTCCTATCGTTCTTTAACTATTCTATTCATTACTTCATAACTCAAATCTTTCCTATCGTCCTTTAACCATCGTATTGGGATGGAGCGACATCTATAGTACCACTTGCGTTGTACTACAAACAAGACCAATTTACCAATTTTGCAATTGGTCTTGTTTGTAGTCCAACGCAAGTATATATATCGCTCCATCCCAATACGATGGTTAAAGAACGATAGGAAAGATTTGAGTTATGACGTCATGTCATGTTAGCTCAATTGGTTAGAGCATACCCCGGCTCAAGGGGTGTATGGACGCGGGTTCGAATCCCGCACATGACTTAAATTTTACCTATAGTATAGCTGTGATCTTGTAAAATATTTTTAAACTTTACAAACAAATATTTTAATCGAGTCATATATCGATCTTGCGCGTCAAGAGTCAAGACATCCTGAGGATGCTTCGTGTAGTAGCGATGCATCGAAAATTCTTTCGCCTTGGCTACGTGGCGCTTGTTTAAAATATTTGTTATAATTAAATATGGATTTCCGCAAGTTAAATTTTACATTGTGTCGGGCAAACTTAAAGTTGAACTGGCTGGTCGCATCTCCATACAAACGTATAGTACCACCAACTTAACTGTGCAGTTCTCGAGGGCGCTATTGGTCAAGGAAATCAACTACAAACTGTCACAATTTGAGGGAATTTTGTAGTTCTTTTATCTGTCGCCTGAACAGATAAGTTGGTGGGTCTGTATTAGGATAATCACTCCTTTATTTGAGATTTTAGGTCCATAATTAAGCATAATATCGGTTGATCTTGTCAATCTCTATACTTGTATGGTAACGAAATTTTAAAATGATAAATAAGTTGAAAGTTATGAACCTCGAAAACTTTATATGAAAATATTTCGAGGCTCATAACTCTCAAGTGAATTGTCTTATTAAAAAAGTGTTACGATACAAGGCTAGATAATACAGAGATCAATCGATATAATAATTTGTTTTGGACCTAAATCCTTAAATATGGGAGTGATCACCCTACGACGTTTGTATGGAGAACTGACCGGCCAGTTCACCCTTAAATATAAATTATGTTTTATTTTAGCATACTTACGTTTGAGCACTTTTTATTTCTGTATTTGGAAAGGAAAGAAATTACTACCAGTGGAAATAGACTCCGTTACCCCAAGATACCGTTCCGTACCGATTTGCTCGCTTACGCCACCAATTATGAACTAATTTTAATGATACTTTTTTGTATACACCTAAGTTTTTTACCCCTTTAAATTTCACCAAAGTCTGAGAGTAGATTTTAAGTTATAGATAAACTAAGTTTATCTCTTCGTGCGATTCTGAATACTTGCAAAAAGTTTCGTTAGTTATATTATAAGGCTAGAGTGCTCGTTGCGTTTTCCATACAAACTTAGGTTTGTCATATTTTTAATACTAAATTATTTAAGTGTTCAAACTCGGTGATACTTTTAAAATATGACGAAACTATATACGTTTGTATGGAAGGCACTCCGTGAACTCTACTCTTATGTAGTCAATAACTGGTACTAGATAGAACTTATTACAACTCTCTACATACGTCCCAAAAATGTGTGAATATTGTCATTTCCAGAAAATTCAAAACTAAATCTTCGATAGACGTGAGTTTCAATAACTTTTACGTTTGGCGTGGTGAGTATATAAATGTGTTTTTTATATGCCAAAAATGTTAATGAACAAGAAGTATTTCTTGTTAAAGTCCAGTAAAATATTATGCCTGTAAATCACTAAACTACTAAAATTAACGTATGTAACTAAAAAACTTAAAATTAACTACAAAACTAATACAATATTCCGCTACCGCGGGCAGTGTTCCCAAAATGCTGGCCGCATTGCCACGTTGCATGGCAATGCTTATCCTCTTTGCAAAGTATATGCCAGCATTTTGGTCACAAGTAGCGTCGATTTGAGACGTTTTGAGACGTCTTTGAATAATAGTTTGGCGCTCGGTCCCCACGGTCCCAGCGTTTCGACCCCAAAAGGGGCAAACATGTAACAATTACTGAGATTACTATATTTGCACCTTTTGAGGCCTTCTGCTAGTTCAGCCGCCGCACAGGCCACTTTTAGGGCTGCGGGAAGATGAGAAGGTGCTAAGGTATCGACACAGGTAGCGTCCCATACCAGAGGCCTTCCCATCCTCCACGGAAACAAAGTAATGCCGTCCGGCCTCTTACCATCGCCACGTACAACAAGGCCACTAGGTTCCAAGATGGAGCCCGGTGAATAATGTCATTAAGTCCGGCGTGGCGGGGAATTCTTCCGGTGCCTCTCGCACACTACTGCCACAATGGCAGCGGTGGGGAGCACAGCACGATGCACCCAAGCGGAGGGAGGTAGCAATCCTAAAAGTGGAGGAATCTACTAGTGTTCCGGTGTTCGGCGAAGGCAGGGCCTGTAGCCACAAACCTGATACGTGTCTGTAGAGGTATACCTCCTAACATATTGTGATTGAATTTTATTGTGTTCAGAAACGCATTTTCACAAGTTATTGAAGCAATAAAGCGTTAAGGAAAAAATAAAGTACTGTTAAAAGTACCTCAGAAACCCAGCATTGTGAGATAAGTGTATTTGCTTATATAGGTACCTACTTGTGCTTAATTGACATACCGACAAGTAACGGAACACCAAAGATAAGGAGGTTTCACATAACGTCATCAATTTCATAAGCTGTGTGAATAGTGTAACCGGACCTTTATATCTGTCACTGATGTCAGGAACGAGTAGATTGGTCCTTAGGATTGTTTTAGTATACTATCTTCAGCCTGTGGCTTCTCCTGCATGATGATATACGCTTCTTTGGGAAATACTCAGTACACTAGAATATAAAACCAAGAAATTCAGAGCATGACATTTTTTTTATGTTATTGTGACCGATCAAGCACGAGGCCCACCTGATGTTAAGCGGACTAACCTCTGTCTATAACAGATGCATTTCGTCACAAGTCACGAATTGCACTGCGCGCGTCATCTTGAGACATAGTTGTTAAGTCTCATGTGCCTGTAATTTCAAAGTGTACCTACACATAAGAATGTTTCTAGTCAAATTTCCGTCTAATTTAATTTTATTGTATGCCTCATAAGTTTGCCTTTGACCACTATCTCACCTGATGGTAAGTGATGAGTGGTCGAAGAATCGAATTACTGGCTATCAAGGACAGCTGCTGCTACACACCGTGTAGTTCTTGGCGACAGATTTTCAACTTGAGGCTGGTAGCTAGCCAGGCTGGCATTCGCAAAATGCCCTACCACCATTCCTGCTAAGCCGACGTAATGTCATAAACGCCACGTAGCCCAGTCGGAAGATTTTTCGACGCGTTTCGCTGCTCCACGAAGCATCATCAGGTCTTGTCTTTTCGAGCGCACGATTTCGAATTACCACTAAATATATTTTTTATACGTTTTAAAGGTTTTTCTAAAAGATGTATAACAGTATAATAATAAAATTGATAAATAATAATAATACGGAGCAGTGATGGCTCAGTGGCATTGGCTATATGGACTGCCGTGCAGCAGGTCCATGGCTGGAATCCCGCCGCGGGCTTGAGCTTCACCGCATGGTGGAAGGGAATTTTGCAAATTCTCGCCTGGCTAGTGACCACCTTCAAGTAGAAAATCTGTCGCATGCACCCAACAGTGTGTTCAGGCAGTAGTCCTTGAGAGCCAGAAAAATTACAGGCTAATGAGACCTAACAACTGTACGTCTCAGTGTGACGGGCACATTGCAATTCGTCGTTGACGAAATGCGTCTTTTATAGGCAGAGGTTAGTCCTCTTAACATCAGGTGGGCCTCGGACTTGTTTGGTAATAAAAACATAAAAAAAATACAAGCTACGCAAAATATTAGTGTGTTATTATCATTGGGTACGTATATCTACTTCTGTATCGCAGGGACTAAGTATGTTTCATCTTATCAAAATCTTTTACAATACAAACAAGGATTATTCCATGCATTTGGAGTCTACTAATCCCTTTTGTATGGATTAACACACATTTGCGCTATGGGCTCAAAAGGGGACAAAAAAAACTATGGAAAGGTATGCGGCTGTGTTTAATCTAGTAGATAATTTTGAAGGCTTTTTTTGTGGTATTGTGTCGTAACAAGCATGAGTCCCACCTGATATTAAGCGGTAACCTCTGGCTATATGATGCATTTCGGCACGACGAACTGCACTGCGCCCCGTCACCCACATGTGTCATGTGCCTGTACTTTACTGGCTCTTTTAGACTGCTGGCAGAACACACTATTAGGTGCTGGCGACAGAATTTCTACTTGATGGTGGTAGCTAGCCAGGCGAGCATTTACAAAATGATTTTCTACCATGCGGTGAAGCCACAGATTTCAGAACAAGATCTTGTTCTGAAATCTGTGGGTGAAGCTCTAGCTCACTTAAAGCCCGGAAGTGCATCTTCGAGACCTCGGTGTTGCGGATGTTTGTGGGCGACGGTGATCACTTACCATCAGGTGAGGCGCCTGCTCGTTTGCCATCTTATCACATAAAAAAACGGATGGTGGGAATCGAACTAGGGGCCTACGATACGGCATTCCAATGATATGACTGCTTAGCTATGATTGCTTTTAAATCGGTATTAAAAATTCAAAAAACGTTTGTCCATCTGTAAAGGTTTCAATATCATAAGCATCTTTTGGTGTTCAGTACCCCAGCGCAAAATTGAGCCATATTGCCGTTATCTATCTGTTTGTCTGCCCTAGATAGAGATCCTAATCCTTACTCCATCTTATGGCTATGTGAGTTTAACAAACCGAAATCAGAACAGATATACGAAAGCATTATTGCCCATACTGAACGCAGACGTTTCGCTCGCCCTCCGGGCTCAATCGGCCAATAACGGCTATCTGTGATGTATTTTTGAGAGATAGTAATTTTTATTGACCAGCCTTTCTGAAGGCTGGGTGTATGGTGACTCTCTGTTTTAAGGTTAAATTACAAAAATGTACTTAAAAATTAAGCCGACTTCAACACTCAAAGTGTGAAATAACTTCTTGAAGTCGGTACCATGACAATTCAAAAGTACCTATTTGAATTTGATGAAATTTAGATGGGACTACACTTTTTACTTCATAATGGAACCGACTTCAACACTCAAAAGTGTGAAATACTTGTCAAAGTCGGTACCATGCGCACAATATCGAGATAATAGGTACTTTTGAACTATCATTGATTGCTAATTGTCTATCTTAGAGATAATTATGCGGTTGAAGATGTTGTTCAGGCTAACCTAAAATTACTGGCTCTCAAGTACAGCTGCGGGAACACTCCATTAGATGCTAGGTGACTTTGTACTTGAGGGTGGTAGCTAGCAAGGCGGGCATTCGCAAAATGCCCTGCTACCATGCTCATCTTTTAAGAGCGAGCTTGTACTACATCGTCGAATGCATCGTTACAGGCTAGTTACAGGTGAGATTGCGGTGAAAACAAAGATTATTTCTAATAAAAAAAAAAGTACGAATCCTCAGTGTTCAAACTTATAACACCCGGTTACCAACATAGCCCATAAAGTAGGTAGTCAAAGGAACTATAATTTGGCATAAGTCACACATCCCGCCTTTTTTTCTGAATACTTACGCCATGCCTCTGATCCACAGTCTCAGAGCTACCAGTTTTTTTTTTCGTCAGATTACGGGGCAAAGGCGTGACAGCGTTAATCCCTAGTTACGAGTATTATAACAATGGTTATAATAGTTTAGTTTAGGGACGAAATGAACAGCCCTTTGTGTCACTTGACATATTACACGCAATGGGTTCACACTTGGCCCTTTGAGAAGAATACTGTTGCAACTTGTAACTTAAAAACTTGAATTACATTCAATAATTTAACAACTTTAACTGTCAAATCAGACTAGACACGACCTTCAGTAATGAAGCTGCCGACTAAGAAGAACAAGAACAACTTTAAACGGTTTAAATCGCATATAACCTAAGACAACATTACTTGAATTTATATACCGACATTTATGAGCGAAGAGTTTATCCATTTGAGCCATGCTTTTTAAAGGTATAGGTGAGCACGTAGCGCTTTCCACACAATCATCGTATCGTCATATTTTGTGTACCAAATATTCAAGGTTGGTGAAATTATGCATACATGCCATTGGGCCTTACATAATAAATACTTTTGGTTTGCTAGTTTTGGAGCTACAGCCGTTAACTGTCTTATCTGACGTAACCGTGTATGTAGCAGAATTAAGTCTTCCAGACAGGTCCTGTGTATATGCGGATCCCACATGTAAATTTGGAACCATTCTAATCCCAGGAAGACACATGCAATCGAGAGTTTAGCTAGGCCACTCTTAATATTTGGTTCAATATAACTAATAATAATTGTTCTTCAGAGGAAAGGGGTTCAAATGTTCAAAAAATGTGTCTGTAGGCTAGCCTTTAAATGCGAACTACGATCTTTTTGTCTCATAAAAATCAAGTAGGTAAGTAGAAGAAAATGAACATTATAACTAAAAACTGAAATCAAACTAATACATGGAAGATACTGTACGCTTAAACAAATCTTCGTCAATAACTAAAACTAAAAGGGAACTCACCTTTGTGCTCCTTTTCTTTCAGTTGCTTTCTTTGCAGTCAGCTTAATAATTGACAAAATGTACGAGATTCTATCATAAGACAGAGGCGACTGAATATATAACATAGTAATTTGCATGGTGGTAGAGCATTTTGCGAATGCCCGCCTGGCTAGCTACCACCCTCAAGTAGAAAATCTATTGCCAAGCACCTAACGGTGTGTTCCGGCAGCTGTCCTTGAGAGCCAGTACTTCTAGGTTAGCCTGAACAACATCTTCGACCACATCATCACTTACCATCAGGTGAGATAGTGGTCAAAGGCTAAACTATCAAGCATAAAAAAAACCGAAGTGTCTTTAACGCATTAACTTTCATCTTAAACGCATTAAAAAAACACCTAAACCTTTCGCCATAAAGTCAACTTTTGAACAAACAAATAACCTCCCTATTATAGAGGGTTTGCCATAATACTCACGTTTGGCAGGTATCTTGGTGATACAAAGTATGATGACAATTATTCAGAAGGTGCTGCTGCCCACCTTTTGGTACTTTTTCCTTTGTCGCCTATTAGGTCTCTCACAGGAAGAAATGTGGGGCTCCCCGGCGGTCGCCGGGATAGAAACTCAATTAAACCTTGACATGTTTAAAAATTTTCCTGCCATCTTTAAGCCGCAACCCACAGTTCGGAGATCAGTTATAGCTAGGAGGAGGCTCCAAAGAATTTCTAAGGCATGAATAAAATAATGTCCAGTAACGAAATTATTGTAAGTCGGGCACTACATACAAAAAGCGCGATATACTATCTACAACATAAACAAGTTCATATTCACCATTCCTTACAAGAGTGAAAATAAATAATAATTTACTCATAAAATGAACTATCAAGTTACAACACTGCTCATGTCAACCCGTCGTCCATTTTTGTCGCTCAATCGAATCTCTGAACATTTTGTAGCAAGTATTTTGGTTTAATCTATTGTGTATATTGTGCTTATTGCGCATTTCTCCCCTGCTGGTTACAATGGAGACGCTGTGAATGAAACGTTATAGTGCTTGACATTGATGTTTTGATAATGTGGTTACGTAAATAAATATAAGTGCTTATACCGAGGACGATGTAGATAAGCACACCAACTCCTAGGTTCATCTATGCTATACATATACATAAAATATGCTTCTGCGTTTATTTCTGAATCAATCAATCAATCAATCAATCAATAATTTATTTGCAAAAAATACAATACTTTCATAATATTTACAATTAGATCTTATTTTTGTATTGACAATTGTATTCTGCCTCCAAGCAGGCGTGCAAATATAATATTAGGTAAGTTTATACAAACTAACACAAATATAAAATAATAAAGTTAAAAATACAAATATAAAATACAATTAATAAAGTCAAGTTAGTTATTCAAATATTCGGACACATTATAAAAACATTTCTCTAACAGCCAATAAGTCAATTTAGTTTTAAATACATTGCCATGTAGGAGTTTTAACTCATTTGGTAATTTATTATATATTATGATGCACATGTTGTAAACATTCTTTTTATAGATCGTTTTATGACATCGAGGATGGTACAATAGGTTTTCATATATAGCCCTTTTCTGTCGTGTGAAGACCTCACTGCGTTTTTTGAAATAAGAAGAATGTGTTTTAGCAAAAAGACATAATTTTTTAAATAAAGGCTTACAAGTGTCTAAAAACCATGCCTTGTTTATGACTCGGATGCACCTTTTTTGTAGTTTAAAGGCTGCATCCGAATCAACAGAGTTTCCCCACATAATAAGGCCATAGCTAAGGACTGACGACACATAGCCATGATAAGCTGCCAGGGCTGCCTCTTCAGAAACTGTCTGTCTCAGTTTCTTGAGAGCGAAAACAAAACGGCATAATTTCTTACAAACTGCATTTACATGAAGTTTCCAATTGAGGTTTCTATCTAGTAATAATCCCAAAAATTTAATAGACTCAACTTTGTCAACTTTCTGATTATTATAAATTATGTCAAGATTCATTGGAATAGTAGTGTATGAATTAAAGTGAATTATTTTTGTTTTATTGATATTGATACACAAATTATTATTTTCCGTCCAATTCATTATGTCATGTAGTGTTTGGTTTAAGACTTGTTGCACTGATTCGTGTTTATTACATTTAACAGACACTGTAGTGTCGTCGGCAAAGAGTATGCATTTTTGTGAAGTCGCTTCAGGGAGGTCATTTATATAAATTAGAAAGAGTAAAGGACCCAAAATACTTCCCTGGGGTACTCCTCTGTAATTCTGAATGGGTTTGGAACAAAATTTTTCTTTAATAAAGGTTTGTTTATTATTTTTTATTACTTTAATAACTTCCGTATGTTGTGTTCTGTTTCGTAAGTAACTAGCCAACCAATCTAATGCTTTACCCCTTATGCCATGCCCTTCCAATTTATTTAAAAGTTTTTGATGATTGACACAATCGAAAGCTTTTTTTAAGTCTAAAAACAAAGAAACCACTGAATCCCCATCGTTTATACTCTCTGTTATCATTTTAACCAGATTAAATGACGCTAGGTTTGTAGAATGACCTTTACGAAAAACAAACTGCACGTCTTTTAGTATATTATGCTTGTTTAAGAATTTATGTAGTCTTTCAAGCATAGCCTTTTCCAGGATTTTTGAAAAAATAGGAACTATAGAGATGGGCCTATAGTTATTCGGGTCTGATTTATCTCCGGTTTTTAGTAGTGGCTTTACAATAGACCTTTTGAGCTGATCTGGGAAAGTACCTTCACTGAAAGATTGATTAATAATATGCGAAAGAGGGTAGCAAATAACACTACTGCAATACTTCAACACTTTTGTTGTAATTTCATCATAATCACTTTTGTTGTAATGAATGCAGCAAACCGCCAGGGAATTGAACACCCTGCCTGAGTATGTGTTTCCGGTTTAGTACAATACCTACTATGCTATGGGGGTCTTCAAAATGCGGGTGAATAGATACTTTCTGGGTAAGCGCGCTCCATCATCGATCGCATCATGTGAGATAGTGGTCAAGTGCTACACAGCTCAGTATAAAAAAAAAATTGTTGATTGGTTTTTAGTAGGTAACGGTAAAGGGGGAGGCCTGAGAGTATTGTAGGAAAATTCACAAGTTCGACGTTTCGTATGCCTCTGTCTGTATTCTCATCCAAAACTAAGGTGATTAAATTATATTTAGGCATTAAATTTTATGAAAAATTATGTCTAGGTAGCCTAGACATACTTTATATTTTATGTTGAAACCTGTTCAAATTTGTCCGTCGGTCCTCTGGCGGTAAATCGGGGCATTTTTTGCGATTTTTAGGGTCATATTCACTTTAGTAATAATAAGTTTGTGATAAAAAGGGTTGTGACAGGGGCATATGCTGGGCAAGCTGCCAACTCGTAGTGGGCTGGAGCATATTTGGGCTGCCTGTGAGTCTGCAAGGACTTGTAGGTTGTCTAAATGCTTTTATTGTAGTAGCTGTAGTGTTGTATATATAGTTCGTATTTTGTTCATAAAGGCATACCGCGTGTAAATAGTAGATTGTTATACAAGGGTCGAAAGGAATCAATTCCCATACGAGGTATTTAGACGCCCGAGCGTAGCGAGGGTGGCTATAGTCCGAGTAGGAATTAAATGATGGTAAAAAAAGACAAGTCGAGTAACTGGAGCATACCATTATAGGTGCTTCGCACCAGAGTAGCTAGTCAGGTAGACATGCGGTATCCCTCAGAACTACGGCACGAGTAAGTATCGTGTCGAAAAAAGCACGGAAGTAGTTAATGCCACCAGCAGCCACCCATCCAAATAGTGACGTCAGAGAACATGGCTTGGCAGCAAGCTCCATTACAAGCACAAATTTGTGGTTCTAAAATCTAAAGTAATAATAATCTAATAGAAATCAGTGTAAAAACTTCTTGTACGAAACGCATTCTTATACCATTGAGAGATAAACACGTTGATGTACCAACCTGATAAACCGAATCTAACAAAACTTCAAGATTATTCTAAAAATAAGAGCAGTATTTCCTGTAGATTACGAGATAGGTAGATAATGTTCACACGAAACGTGATGACAACTGTCTATACTGATCGGATTAAGATTGTGGATTTAAGATGAAATAACCACTAGAATTAACAATAAACAATTATTATAAGGTACAGACGTTCTCTCACGAAGGTTATATTATGATCTATGGTTTGTACACTAAGTGCCTATTACGCCAACGTTAATTCGATAGTTAAGCAGTGATGGCTCAGTGGCATTGGCTATGGACTGCCGTGCAGCAGGTCCATGATTCGAATCCCGCCGCGTGCTTGAGCTTCACCGCATGGTGGAAGGGCATTTTGCGAATGCCCGCCTGGCTAGCGACCACCCTCAAGTAGAAAATCTGTCGCCAAGCACCTAACAGTGTGTTCCGGCAGCAGTCCTCGAGAGCCAGTAAAATTAAATTACAGGCACATGAGACCTAACAACGTCTCGGTGTGAGGGGCACAGTGCTATTCGTCGTTGACGATATGCGTCTGTTATAGGCAGAGGTGACCTCGCGCTTGCCCCGTCACAATAAAATAAAAAAAAGTTCTCTCTCACTCAGTTAAAGTTCTCTCTTCACTCGAGTTAACTTGTTTTTTGTATGGCAATTTACACTTAATTCCAGTTTAACTCGCGTTCCCTCGTAGACGCAAGGCGGCCCTAAGTCTAGTCTAAGTCTATAGTCCAAGTGTGACGAACTGCATGTGTCATAGGCATATGTGACTGCTTAACACCACGTGGGCTACATGATTAACAAAACAAACCAGTAACTCTAGGTTAGCCTGAACAATATCTTCGACCATATCATCACTTACCATCAGGTGAGATAGTGGTCAAAGGGTAGTTTATCAGATTTATCAGAGACCTTAAGATCATAGAAGTCAGAAGAGTCTAATCACCTACATTTAGAATGCCCGCCTGGCTAGCTACCACCCTCAAGTAGAAAATCTGTCGCCAAGCACCTAACAGTGTGTTCCGGCAGCAGTCCTTGAGAATCGCCTTACTGGATAATCCGCTAAAAACTTATGAGTGGTATTCAAAAGCTTGTGGAAGTTGGTACCGTTTGGTGATGATTCAGAACACCGACCTCACTTTAGTATGATCCGACTTCCACAAGTTATTTCATACTTTTCTTTTCAGTGTTGGAAGTCAGTTCCGATTTTTGGACACAAAGACTTTTTAGTGAAAAATACTTCTTATCGGGTCATTCACTCGCTTAAATAGTGTTTATCATCGCCAACAGCAAATACCATTACATCAACCAGGTAAGCGAATACATTTTTCTGTTACTATAAATTATAAACTACTCAACCGATTTTGATGAAATTTGTATGGGACCACCTCGGAGGTTACCAATTCTAATAAAAAAGAAGTATCAAAATCGGACTACTCTTTAAAAAGTCATGCATAAAAATGGATCTTTCCATTCCGTTCAACTAAACGAATCAACTAGTTGATCCGTTTGATACCCTCCGAGACACTTTCTTCCTAATCGGACCAACGAATATGATCTGTTAAAAAATAATATTAATGGTCTTGACGAATCAACTTATAATGTCTTAACGAATCAACTTACAATGAAGAAGTTAGTTTGTCATTTAGTCTAGGGCAAAGTCAGATTTAGGTGCGACGACGAGCGAAGCGAGGAGGATAGCGGTAAGTTTACTTGTGACTACAACAACGCCTCATAAATTACTACTATTCTTATATTTATATTTTGTTACTAACGGATCAACTATAAGTTGTGCCGTTGGGATAAAAAAGAGTTGACCCGTTTATTTCCTAACTAATCAACTGAATAGTTATTTCGTTAGGAATGAAAATAGTTGATTAGTTATAGTTGATCAGGTTTAATTGGTCGGAGTGGAAGTACAGATAAAAATATATATACCCGTCGTATTGAGAACCTCGTCGTCTTTTGGACGTCGGTTAGTAAATTAAAATATATACCTACACTTCACTCCACCCAAAACCTGCATTTTTTGGAAGCCAGCGAAAAACTCCATAGTATTTTTTATAAATCCGGTCTACACCACCCGCTCCATGCTTGTAACTTGACTCCATTTCACACCTGAGTTTCCTCCACCACTGATTGGCTGATATTTTCGCGAGGGTGCGCGCTCTGCTCTCTGATTGGTCGCTATATAACGGGGTGGTTTCAAGTGGTTTCCTATTTCAAGCCTTATTAAGTGAGTTTACAATGATTTAGGGATTTCGTAGTGAATTAAATGATAACAAGAATTTATACGCGACTTTGTCTGTGTGACAATTTGAAAATTGATACTGGATCCTTTCAAATTGGGGGATTTTACGGGTCATTAAACTGTCACCTAAGGTTGTTTGGGGACCCAGCTTCGATACTGTATCAGCCGCATTGTTCATTACTGAACACAGCCTCCTCCACTATGGGGGGATTTGCTTGGCAAGCGTCTTGGAGATTGCAGTGTGTGATTACAGTTCCTCAGAAAGCGCTGCTGCCCACCTTCTAGTGTGCCCGCTTAGTCGCATCTTACAACACCCACGGATAGATATGGGGGAAGGTGACATTCTAGCCCGGCACCCTACGGCGCCGTACAGGAACAAAAATTATTTTTAAGTCTTTACTCAACACCTGAATTTTAAATGAGACCAACTTGGAGTATACTGAACCCAACAATGAAATAACTTTCAAAATCAATTCGTAATTGGCGGAGTAGTCGTGTAACAAACATAAAAGAGAAGAAAATCTGTCGCAAAATTCTAGGCCTAATCCGTTTACCACCCTCGACCACATTATTACTTACCAACAGGTGAGGTTAGCTGTACAAAATATAGAATCAAATTTAGTATAAACCCGTGGGGTGCCGGGTTAGAATTGCATATCATCCCGTGGGTGTCGTAAAAGGCGACTAAGGGAAAAATACCGGAAGGTGGGCAGCAGCACCTTCTAAAGAACTGCCATGTTACACTGCGATCCCCAAGCCGCCTGCCAAGCGTGGGGATTATGGCAAATTCCCCCTTAATAGGAGAGGCTGTGTTCAGCAGTGGACGAATCGGCTGTTACAGTACAGTATAGCGAAGTTTGCTTAGCCGTTCTTAATCGATCATCAACGTTAGCCACGTCATGACTTGGATTGGAAGGGTGACCGCTATTGACATTACTACTGAGCGTGTTCGGGCTTCGAAGGGGACGTTAAGTTGTCGGTCCCGGTTGTTGTCTTCGAATCGCAGTCATTATAGCATAGTGTCAGGGCATTTGCCGCCCCATTTTGCGAATTGCTACTACCCTCAAATAGAAAATTTGATGCCAAGGACCTAACGATGTGTTCGGGCAGCTGTCCTTGAGAGCCAGTAATGCAAGGTTAGCTTAAACAACATCTTTGACCACATCATCACTTACCATCAGGTGAGATAGTGGTCAAAGACTAACCTATCTATTTATCAGCTATAAATAAATAAAGTCTAGTCCATATCCGTCCTGTTGGAAGCCGTAAAAGGCGACGATGTTTTTTTTACAGCTGATAGTTAAGCTTTTGACCAGCACTAGCTATACCTGTTGGTAAGTGATGATGTAGTTGCCAAAGGAAAACAGGCCTTATCTGACATCCAAGCATCTGTCTTGGCGTCAAACTGGCGCCAATCAAAACACAATCGACAAATCTAAGACCGCCCAGCGTGCCTTTACGTATTTGGCGACAAAAGGCACCGCGTTATACAGGTTCGGTCATAGTTGAATCGCTATGGTGTTGTGTTTATTGTAAACAAAGTGTAAGTTAGAAATACATAGGTGATATAAGAATGCTCTCCCGTGTGTTGAACGCGAAGTGGACCCGTTCGAACATTCATATTTTTTTTGAAGCAGTGATGGCTCAGTGGCATTTGCTATGGACTACCGCGCAGCAGGTCCATGGTTCGAATCCCGCCCAGAGCTTGAGCTTCACCGCATGGTGGAAGGGCATTTTGCGAATGCCCGCCTGGCTAGCGACCACCCTCAAGTAGACAATCTGTCGCCAAGGACCTAACGGTGTGTTTCGGCAGCAGTCCTTGAGAGCCAGAAAAATTACAGGCTAATGAGACCTAACAACTGAACGTCTCAGTGTGACGGGCACAGTGCAATTCGTCGTTGACGAAATGCATCTGTTATAGGCAGAGGTTAGTCCACTTAACATCAGGTGGGCCTCGGGCTTGTTCCGTTACAATAACATAAAAAAACTGCTCAAATGTACTATCTACTATAATGTACTATATACTATAATGTACTATAGGTCTTACACATTATAGCTTAGTTAAGTAGATACATTCTACACAGTCATGTCAGTTCATGTTCAAGGCATCGCAGTCATAATTTTATTTATATAATGTTATACAAATTTATATTTTACATGATACAATAACATGTAGCTATTATTATAAAATGGCATAATATGTAGGTCTAAATATTAGGTCCTTACATATGAAATTGGCGTTTTTCGTACTGGCCACTTTAATCACGAATTTCTCCTCTTTGGTAAGGAATTCCAAATTCAAATTTGTATAGCTATAGACTCATGTATTTGTGCTTCGATGATCGTCATTCATTTGTTTTTTTTCTTCTGTTTTTTTCTGTTTGCGTCACTCATTTTACAAAATGGAAAACCTTAAATATCGCATTATTTACGAGTACGAGTTCCGCCGTGGCACTAGTGCTGCGGAAACAACTCGAAGGGTGAAAGATGTGTATGGCGGTCGTGTTGCAAAAGAAAACACAGTTCGTTTTTGGTTCCAACGTTTTCGTTCTGGAAATTTCGACCTGCAGAACAAGCCCCGTGGACGGCCTGAGACTCAAGTTGATAATGAAGAGTTGAAGGCTATTGTGGAAGCGGATCCATCGCAAACCACGTCCGAGTTAGCTGCAGGCTGCAATGTTAGTGATAAAACTGTTTTAATTCACTTGAAGCAAATTGGGAAGATTAAAAAGCTTGAAAGGTGGGTACCTCACGAATTGACTGAAACAAACCGGCAAACGCGCGTCGACTGCTGCGTTACATTACTAAACCGGCACAATAATGAAGGTATTTTAAACCGAATCATTACCTGTGATGAAAAATGGGTTCTTTACGATAATCGGAAGCGCTCAGCGCAATGGTTAGATCCTGGCCAGCCAGCCAAATCCTGCCCCAAGCGAAAATTAAACCCAAAAAAGTTACTTGTAAGCGTTTGGTGGACTAGTGCCGGTATTGTTCATTACAGTTTTTTCAAATCTGGCCAGACTATTACGGCTGATGTCTATTGTCAGGAATTGCAAACCATGATGGAAAAGCTAGCGGCTAAACAACCTAGGCTGGTCAATCGCTCCACGCCACTGCTGCTTCACGACAACGCTAGACCACACACTGCGCTACAGACGGCTACTAAATTAGAAGAGCTTCAATTGGAAAGTCTAAGACATCCTCCGTACTCCCCGGACCTTGCTCCAACAGATTACCATTTTTTTCGAAATTTGGATAACTTCTTGCAAGGGAAAAAATTCAACTCCGATGGGGCAGTCCAAATCGCCTTCAAAGATTTTATTGATTCCCGACCGACTGGTTTTTTTAGTAAAGGGATCAATGAACTACCTATGAGATGGCAAAAGTGCATAGAAAATAATGGTTCATACTTTGATTAATTAAATATATTATATTAAAAAATATTCGACTTTTTGTTCCTCCCATACAAAACGCCAATTTCATATGTAAGGACCTAATAATTATCTATTCATTTTCAATAAATATATATTATGAATTCAAAATTTTAATTTATCATAATTTCAAAATTACAATACCGAACCATAAACTACAATGAGATATGTATTATTAATAATTTGGTACCATGTTTACTTTTTTCGGTTCATTATTACGTTATTATTAACTGATTAAACTGTATTATCTTATACATACATAAATAATTACAAAAAGGTGCTATAGCTATGTATATATACATTGAGGTGTTAAGACCGTTTGCATATGTTATATGCGGTGATGTTCGATATCAGATAGGCCAACTACTCGTTTCACTACTGAAGTCCTATTAAAGCGTTTCACAAACGGCAGTTATAATATAAAAAGCTATACTATATATTCATACCTCGATATATTTCAATATATCCCAACACATTGTCCATAGAAATTGACAAGTAACAACACACGGCAGCTTTAATATATATCTTTATATTTTAGTTTTTTAATACTGACATGTATGCTATAATATGTATTATAGCTGCCGTCTGTGAACTCCTTAAAAGTCAATTTACATTGGTAGGTACCTTCCTTGTACATCGCAAATGTACGAGTCAAAAATAATGAAGAAAGACGAGATTTACTTAGTGAATGCTTTTCCAATAACAATAATGTCTTCCATACTTTGTAAGGATTCGGATCCAGCCTAAGTATTTTCGAGTACAGTTTTATTCGTTATAGGATTGATCTCAATTGTGTAGTCTAAAATATTCCAAAGCCATTGCTGAAATTGGGAAGGGAGCATCGCTCACAGTGGGCCAAAGTTGGAGGAGTTGTAAATTTTAATGTTATTAAAAACGGTGCAACTACAATTCCCCACGAAGCTGATCCCAGTATAATATACACCATTGTTGGAAAGTTGATTGCCGCGAAGCGTTCAGATACTGATATATGTATTTCTAGCTTGCTTTGCTCGATCAATGTTTATTATTGTTTAAGATTCGGCTGATAAAGGATAATGTTACAGACTGTCTATAAATTAATATTGTTTATTTTATATGAGTATAAACCTACCATTCTATTGGTCTCATTGAGTAAAACAATTCAGTAATAAGTAAGTACTTACATCTAAGTACTTTTATGACACAAATTATACAAATGAGTAAGTTTGTGAGTACTTTGTTACTCCTTCACTCTAAAGTAGCTGAACCAATTTGGATGAAACTTAGAATACAAATAGTTTAGGTCCTGGATTAACTCACTTTTGACTATCATCATCATCACTTTTCATCATTGTCTCCGCGGATGAAACCTTGAGGCGCAGCTGTTAAATGATGTAAACTATTAGGTGCTCACTTGCTTGCTAGTCTTTGACCACCCCCAGGGGGTAATTTGTGCTGTGACCACTATGTTCTACTACTGATGAAAGCCGTTTAAGGTAGGCTAGCCCGAGAAGGAAAACAGTTCGGTGCTTGGTGGCAGATTTTCTACTTAAGATGTGAGCATGCAAAACGCTCTAAAGCTCCCGTTACCTTCTATAACATATTTTATACTATGTGTTCGAATACCACGACGCCTTGAAGCTCTAACCCGCAGTCGGAGTTAAGCCTGCAACAGTTTGTTGGGTAGCTGACATTCAGAACCATATGGATATCATGGCGTCTACCACATTTTATAATATTAATAAAATTAGGAAATCAACTGTCACTCTCACAGCTGGCAGATCTATCTCTCATTAGGAGTCCAAAACTGACATCAAACAGATAAGGACGTTATTATCTGCCACTTTGGCAGCTGTCACATCTAAGATCTATTTATGGTTTGGCTTTTTTTAGGCTCTTTGTAACCTAAAAGTAAAATAACCTGAAATATAAGCCTATTTGTCACATATAATCTGTCACTTTGACAGCTGTCATATCTTCATGACTCACGACAGAACTGGTGGCAATAGGGAATCTTAACTCAACCACAGGCTAATCTATCAGGCATAAAAAAAAAAAAAAAAAAAAAACATGCATGACTCGAATATGAACACTGAAAGAAATGAAGTAAAACCTCGTACATCCTCAGCTGTCCATGATGGAACGGCCTCGATTGTCAATCCACGAACTGTTCTTGAACTCTAGGTATAGGGTGCATCGTGTTTTTTATATATGTTCTTTAGACGTAACTTTATTTATTTTGTTATCAAATACCTGATTTTTAATGCTGATTGGGCGATGCGCACATGCAATAAAGCGCTTTGAAATATGATAGCAGTTTATTAACAGATTACGCATTTTATTAATTTACAAAGGAAGTCAAAACCTACATTCTCAATGTAAATAAATCGACATATAATCGTTTTGTATTCTAACAACTGCCCTAAAGAGGAGATGAAAGGAATAGGATAAGGAACAAAATTCATTCAAAAATTAAATCAAAATCACGAATTCGACGTTTATTCTTATATATTTATAGCTAATGATGGGCTAGCTTAAAAACTAAACTAAAACTGACGAATTGAGAACCTCTTTGAAGTCGGTTAAAAAACAGTCGAAATCAAACGAATCCTCCTTTTTTTGAAGTCAGTTAAAAATTATTCGATATTGACAAAATTTAAATGGGATCAACTTGGACAACGATAAAAAGGATCTTCAAGATTGATCATACATACTGTACTGTATCAGCCGGAAAGTCCACTGCTGAACACAGCCTCTCCCAATATGAGGGGGTATGCCATAATCCCAACGCTTTGTAGGCTTGGGGGTCGCAGTATGAGATTTCAGTTCCTCAGAAAGTGCTGCTGCTGCCCACCTTTTTTATAGCAAATAGGTAAGCCTTTGACTACAATCTTACCTGTCACAGTGTTACCCTTAATCCCCTGCTACGACACCCACGGGTAGAGATGGGGGGTGACTTTTTTATGTTATTGTGTCGGAACAAGCTCGAGGCCCACCTGATGTTAAGCGGAGTAACAACTGCCTATAACAGATGCATTTCATCATAAGTCACGAATTGCACTGCGCCCGACACCTTGAGACATAGTTGTTAAGTCTCATGTGCCTGTAATTTCACTGACTCTCAAGGACTGCTGCCGAACACATCGTTAGGTGCTTGGCGACAGATTTTCTACTTATAGGTGGTAGCTAGCCAGGCGGGCAATCGTAAAATGCCCTACCACCATGCGGTGAAGCACAAGGCGACACGGTGGGGATCGCGTCACGGCAGTCCATAGCTATTACCGCTCGGCCATCATTGCTTCGAAATGCAGCCCGGCACCCCAAGGAGATATAATATATACAAAGTTATATTTTTCGGTGTCTATCTATACATTAAAATAAACAGTCGCGTCGCCTTGCTGACCTCCTTTTGTGAAGTCGTATAATAACCTACTCCATTTTGTTTGTCGGTAAATATAAAGAAATCCTTAAGAACTCTACAATAACCTGTGTTAGTAACAAAACCAGCTAACGTAAACATTTTACTTGCTTCTGACCACCGTGGGAATGATACTAACTTAGCAAAAATTCAACTGACATCGTGTAAACTTCGTTTCGCAATATCTTTGTTTGTTTTTGTTAGTAGTATAACGTTGTACTTGTATGATAAAACGTGAATGGTAAATTGGTGTTAATGAACCGGTCGCTGTTTTCGTGACCTATATATTTTAACTGGCGGTATGCCTTTATAAAAAAAATACTACGAACTATATACCACACTACAGCTACTATAATAAAAGCATTTAGACAAGCTACAGTACAACGCAGCCTCGATACCTCTGGTGTTGCGGATGTTCGTGGGCGACGGTGATCACTTACCACCAGGTGAGCCGCCTGCTCGTTTGCCCTCCTATCCCATAAAAAAAACTATTAGTCATTGCAGACTCACAGGCAGTCCAAATGCTCCAGCCCTCTACCAGTTGGCAGCGTGCTGGGCACGCTGGCAGAATTGTCCCGTTGAATTGCAATGCTTATACAATTATGCTTATTTAGTATATACAATACTTATTTTTAAGGTTGTTTATTGATGATATTTCTTTTTATGTTATTGTGATGGAAGAAGCTCAAGGCTCAAACGGACTTACCTCTGCCTATAACAGATGGATATCGTCACAAGTCACGAATTTCACTGCGCCCGTCACCTTGAGATATAGTTGTTAAGTCTCATGTGCCTGTAATTTCACTGGCTCTTAAGGACTGCCGGAAAACACCGTTAGGTGCTTTGCGACAGATTTTCTACTTGAGGGTGGTCGCTAGCCAGGCGGGCATTCGCAAAATGCCCTTCCACTATGTGGTGAAGCTCAAGCCCGCGGTGGGATTCGAACCATGGACCTGCTGCGTGGCAGTCCAAAGCCAATGCCACTGAGCCAACAATGCTAAAAACTGATATGCTGCGTTGACAATGATCACACCCGATAGAAGGGTGGTAGCAGGTGAGCAAAATGCCCTACCACAATACTACAACGACTGCCATCCTATTTCTTTAGCGTGCCTTTTTAAGCTCGTGTACGCTCAGTAGCAAAGCCAGTAGCGGTCACCCATCGAAGTAATGACCTTAGTTGATCGGTTAGGAATGACTAAGCAAGCTTCGAGTGCTTCACACTTTTTTTCGTAGATAGCCAAGCATTTAAAAAACGCTCTACTACCGTAATATAACGACTGCCTTCCTAAGAACAACTGGGGACAATGACTTAATGTTCCCTACGAAGCATGTGCACGCTCAATAGTAAGTGCCACTAGCGGTCACCCATCCAAGCAGTGACCGCAGCGGAGGTTGCTTAACCTAGTTGCTCGGATAGGAATGACTAGGCAAACTTAGCTATGAGAATAAATGTTTTTTTTTTAATGTTATTATGGTGGAACAAGCTTGAGGGCCCACCTGATGTTAAGCAGACTTACCACTGCCGATAACAGATGCATTTCATCACAAGTGTCACGAATTGCGCCAGTCACTTTTAGACATAGTTGTTAAGTTAAGTGTAATTTCACTGGTTCTCAAGGACAGCTGCCGGAACACACCGTTAGGTGCTTAGCGACAGATTTTCTACTTGCTAATTCAAAGTGATAAACATAAGTGAAAGTGGGAACTGGCTGTGAAAAATAGATGCCGGAACACACCGTTGGGTGCTTGGTGATAGAATTTCTACTCGAGGGAGGTAGCTAGCAAGGCGGGCATTCGCATGATGCCCAACTACTATAGGTACGGTGCAGCTTAAGCCAGCGTAGCGGCGGAATTCAAACCATGGCTTCTGCGCGGCAGTCCATATAACCAGCCGTAGCCACTGGGCCATCGCTGCTGATTTCTTATTCTTCTGCTGAATGGTTTAAGACTGGAGGGAAGTCTCGAATTTTCATACAAAAAGAGAAAACGTTTCTACCTAACCTAAACAATCACCTATTTTGATGATTTATGGAAATGTTATAGATGTTATCAATATTCAGGTTTATAGGTTTTGATTTTTATCGTTATATTATAGGAATTTGAATTAATGAGTATATAAATACCGATACTTTCTCAAAACCTGTATCTCTAGTTTGTGAATTATTTATAGGAAAACTTATGATAAATAAAGTAAAAAGAAAACCTTATAAACCTTGTTTATTCTGTCAGTTATAAAATTAGACCAAAATTTTTAGATTTAATTAATGTTTACTATAGAAGAAAAGTTTTCTCATAGAACGCAAATTATGCGCTAATTCTAAGTCAAAACTTGAAGATGCTGCAATTGTCCTTATCGCACTATTCTGTTCGGGCGTTAGCGGCGAGACAGCATCACTTTGTTAAAATACCTATTTTTCTGTAGGAGCTTCTCTTCCCGTTCCTCTTAATGCATACGTTTTTTTTATTCATTAATTTATAAGGTGATTTATCCAGGGTATTATTTTAACCATGGATCTGCAATTTCGAGTCAAACCCATAACATAGAAACACATACACATTCATACACCCCACACACGCTCTCACATACACAGGCACACTATTAGTCCTAGTTCAGTTTCCTTACTATCATAACCAGACTTATTCACATTATGTTATCTTAGTATATATGTATATTTTTATTTTATTTTGATAGGTTTGCAATAACGCCTGCTATGCGGATTACATTACAAAATCACAAATATACGATAGGAAATATTTTAGTCATGTGCGGGATTCGTACCCGCGTCCATCCCTACACATGACTTCAATTTTTCCTATCGTATATTTGTGATTTTGTTATATAGCTATTAGTTTATTTACTTGTTATAAGTAAGTAATATTATCCTTGCGCGCGTCACACCTTATGTTTAAATGTATCATATAGGTCACCAAGCTACAGGCCCAGCCTAGTTTGAGGCCCGCTGACGGTTAGAATTTAGAACATAAGTAAATAATGTTTAATAGTAATTTATGCAACTTTCATATCATAGAGGGTATTAAAACATGAGTGTAGTTTCAAAATAAGATTACACGAGTGTTTTAATACCTAGTTATATGCAGTTACATACACTATTTTATTAAATCTCATGGCTATAGGTAGCTACATTAAATAAAATTTTTAACCAACAAAATAGTTCTCGAATTCGTATGTACGAAATAGTGCCAAAATGGAAGAGGTTTGTTATTGGTCTATGGCTCGGAACCAGCGCTCACCACAGATAATGTGTACTTAAATTGAATTGAAACCTCCTTGGTCGGGATACATGGTACTTTAATAATTAAAAAAATGTTTTAAAGCATTGTTTTGTTAGGAGCATAATGCTTTAATTTAAGTTTTTAATTTTCTTAGGAAGTATTTAAATAAAATATGCCAATAAAAGTCTGCTTAACATTTCATAATTAGAATATACATTCCCACCCCTCTCCCATCTCTGAGTTAGTGTGAATACAATATAAATACAATTACATAAAATAAACGCATAAAGCTAAAAAGCTATTGATAGGCTCGGCTAATACGGGCTCTAAAAGATGCCAAAGAACCTTCATCTGTGAAAAACTATGCATGATAGTTAAGCCTTTGACTACTATCACCTGATTGTAAGTGATGATGTGGTCAAATGTCGTTCAGGCTAACCTAGAAGCTTTCAAGGACAGCTGCCGGAACACACCATTAAGTGCTTGGCGACATATTTTCTACTTGAGGGTGGTAGCTAGCCAGGCGGGCATTCGCAAAATGCCCTACCACCATGCTATAACGACTGCCATCCTAAGACAACAACCGGGACCGACGGCTTAACGTGCCCTCCGAAGCACGGAAACGCTCAGTAGTAATGTCACTAGCGGTCACCCATCCAACTCATAACCGCGCGCGACGTTGCTTAACTTTACTGTTCGGTTGAGAACAGCTAAGTAAACTTCGCTACGAGCGCTTCGACATACATAAATATAATCACGTCTGTATTCCTCGAAGGGGTAGGCAGAGGTGTGTACACACCCACGTTTCCCCAATTGGGTTTTGGTCAGTGTAATAGGGGGCGAGCCTATTGCCACTCACCGGGCACAGTTTCAGGGTCATGCAAAATGTTTTCTCTAGCACACTAGACGAAACACAAGAACATTACGGCCTTTATAATATTACTGTGATTTAAGGAATCTCTAAAAAAAAATATAAAAAAAAGCGTGGAATTACAAAATCACAAATACGATAGGAAAAATTTAAGTCATGTGCGGGATTTTTTATTTTTCTTATTTGTGATTTTGTAATGTAATCCGCATAGCAAGCGTTATTGCAAACCTAACAATATTAAAATAAGATTGGAATCTTAGCTTCATAGAAAAAAACGTAGACATATCCTCGTTAACGATCGGAACAGTCTAGTATCGCCGGGAGCTGTAAAACTAGCCAAGGTATGTTTATCAATGGTGAATTCCTTCAAAGACCATTGTGAAATAGCAAGGTGTCGTATGTCTCAGTCGGCGGCTACTGAGAACACACCGGGAACCAAACACCCGAGAAATAAGTGTCCAAACACTTTCTTACCGCGAATTATGGCTTAATGTGTGGAACGAACGGTATTCGCTGGAAAACAATGGCATTGGCAGACATTGCCTTGTTTAGAAAATATTTTTTTTAATTAATTAGTAAGTATGTTATTGTGGCGGACAAGCTCGAGTCCCACCTAATGTTAAGCGGACTAACCTCTGCCTATAACAGATGCATTTCATCACAAGTCACGAATTGCACTGCGCCCGTCACCTTGAGACATAGTTGTTAAGCCTCATGTGCCTGTAACTTCACTGGCTCTCAAGGACAACTGCCGGAACACACCGTTAGGTGCATGGCGACAGATTTTCTACTTGAGAGTGGTCGCTAGCCAGGCGGGCATTCGCAAAATGCCCTTCCACCATGCGGTGAAGCTCAAGCTCTGGGCGGGATTCATACCATGGACCTGCTGCGCGGCAGTCCATAGCCAATGCCACTGAGCCATCACTGCTTGAAATGATTATAGGTTGCCTCATCTTAGACAAGTTTAAAGCTGTACTGTATCAGCTGGATTGTCCAATGCTGCACAGTTTTCCCCATTAGGGGGATTTTGCCATAATCCCCACGCTTGGCAAGCGACTTCGCAGTATAAGATAATAGACACTGCTGCCTACCTTCCGGTATTTTTCCCTTAGTTGCCTCTTACGACCACGGGAAGTGATGGGGGTGACTTATTATTATATTTCTCGCACATAATGTTATGATGACTATTTTAGACAATAATACATTTACACAAAAAAACTCGATATTATACACTAAATTTTGCCCGACAATGGCGGCTAGAACGCAGGATTCTCGAGAGCTTATTGAGTAAAGTACAAATAATATTGGCTTCTTTCTGTATCATAATTAAATTCTATTTAACCAGCTTAGACTGGAAACGCTGATTTTTAATGTAACTTTCGTATAAAACTTTTATCTTAGAAGCTTGAAAACTAATAAAATAAAAACTTTTAGGCGCGGATGCAACGTAATTTAATTAAAAAGAGGCTAAACTCGCATTAGGCCCACAAATTTTGAAAATGCTTCTTAGAAAGAATGTACGCCTTACAGATATATATAAAATATATAATATTCTCGAGGATAGCGCAAATACAATTTTATTTTATTTATTTTCCTTTGCTTTATTTAATGGGGGGTGACATTTCTAGCTTGGCATCCCGCGGGGCGATGCCAATACGCTCACAGTCTGAAAATTTTCAAAGACCACTATTTTACGATTTTATTTTGTTGTTTCGCCGATATTTCGAACTTAATTTTTATTATATATGAAAAAAAGAATTAAAAAGAAACTTTTTTTAATTACAGCTTTTCTTTACTTTGCGCCAACTTTTTAAATTTCCGAAATGAGATCCATGATTAGTTACATGACTTCTAAATAGATAATTAATTGTACCACTATGAACCGTTGATTTAAAAAAAGAATGCACCAAATCGGTTAACCAATAACACAGCTATAAACATACATATTCAAAATCTCCTCCTTTTTGAAAGTCCAGTAAAAATAAACAAGATAATGATATTATTTGTTTTAAAATGTATTTTCAAACATTGAGGTGTTCTAGGTGGCCATTCCTTTTACAATAAATCTTTTTAGTCCCAAAACACGTCTAAACGCTATAACCGGTTCATAAGAACCGCCTTTTCAGGGGTCACTTTGAAAAAACAAAACAAAAATTTTCAAACTTGGAACACCCGTCTTCAATCCAAGCCCCGCCCACATTACTCGTCTCCCTCTAACATTGTTTGTTCCTGTCTACAGCTTTGAAATGAGAATCAACCAGACACCTTGTTATTTGATCCCAAATAGCCGTTCTATGAGGGTGTGGGTGATTTTGAATAGATTTTTTTTGCGGAGACGTTTGAATTTAGAATTTTTATTTTCAAAGTGTTATGTTAAAGTTTTAGATGGTGTGTTGCGTAGTTTGGTGAATATTATTGTGTTCGTTTAGTGTATGGTTTTGGTAAGTTATTATTTTAATATTGCGGACGAGACTTTCAGCACCAGTAGTGTAGCAATTTTATATATTATTTTAAAGTGATCATTATTTTTAATACAGATTGAAGAACTAACAACCAAGCAGCTTAAAAGCACAAAACCAATGACATTAGATTGCATGTAAAATATTATATGAGGAATTCACTGTAGGATTGAATTAATATTGAAACTTGTTTTATTTTTTGTTTTGTATGATTCTTCAAATTGCTTTCTCTCTAAAATTTGCCTAAATAGGCAAAACATGATGTACTGAACTGTTGAATATCCATATATGTGCATACCTACCTTGTGTGTGTATAATACTCATGTCTAATGCAAATAAACGATTATATATCTTATTATCTTAAAAAGTAGGTAGGTAGTAAGTGGAAAGTAGTCTATGACATCATTACTTTTATGTTAGACGATCTGAAAATCAATATACAAAATTTGTGAGTATTTTCAGTCTTTTATTGTAATTGTATATCGCACAATGTTAATTAATGTTAAAGATAAAGATAATTTTATTGTTGAAACATAAGTAATTTTACATTTTCACGCAATTTGTTGGTACATAATAAATAAGAGTTCATCATGTTTTGCCTATGAAAGCGTACAATATGGAGAGATGAAGCCATGTCTTAATTACAAACATAGAATAAAATACACAATTCATTAAAATTAAACATTACAAACAGGTATTACTTACAGTGGTTTTTTTAATAATAATTTTTGAATATATATGTCACGCAAAATGGTTTAGAATTAATTTTGATCAATATCATTACATACTGAAATTAATGTTGATCAATATATAGGTAATTTACTAATGTCAAGATAATCACAAATATTAATAGGTACCGAGAGAGTCGGCAGTATTCTCATAAGTATCCTTTATGGAAAAAGAGTCAAAATAGCTTAATAATTTCCAGTAGAAGTTAACTAGCAATAGAATTCCATATTTTGGAGAAAATATATAAAGAAAAAACAATTATTTTTAATTGTTTTTAATCATAAAAATATATTATCAGTAATGCTTACAATTATTTATACCTAAAACCTAAATCTGTATCACAAATATTTTCAACGTGATTATAGTTGTACCCTAAAACTTTATAGTTTTATTATAGGCATTTGTTATTAGTTTATATTGTGAGAAAACCTTTAGTGTACCCAAAAATAGAGGGCTCTACAACGAATTATAGAAGCATTATTATATACAGCGTTTTTTTTATCGATCTTTGTATCATCGAACAACATGGCAAAATCACAACAAATTATAAAATTCAAACGGAGAGCGGGATTTATAAACAAAATTATGCTATTTCTACTTTTGAAATATTTCAATGACACTATAAATTATTAGAACTTTTTGAAGCAGTGATGGCTCAGTGGCATTGGCTATGGACTGCCGCGCAGCAGGTCCATGGTTCGAATCCCGCTCAGAGCTTGAGCTTCACCGCATGGTGGAAGGGCATTTTGCGAATGCCCGCCTGGCTAGCGACCACCCTCAAGTAGAAAATCTGTCGCCAAGCACCTAACGGTGTGTTCCGGCAGCAGTCCTTGAGAGCCAGTGAAATAATAGGCAAAATGAGACTTAACAACTGTCTCAAGGTGATGGGCGCAGTGCAGTTCGTCACTTGTGATGAAATGCATCTGTTATAGGCATGTTAATAAAGCAATACCGCCGGTTAAAAAAAATAGATATCCATGTCTACAAAGAAGAAAAAAAAACACTTTTTTTACAAGTAGAGCGCTAGTTGCACCAATATATAAATACAATAAATAAATTTCAAATGTATTGATAACAGTTAGTATAAAATCTATTTAATGTCTATTTTCGGTATTTTACCTTTAGTCGCCACTTATGACACCCAATGGTAGCAATGGCAACCGCCATTCTAGCCCGGCACCCCACGGAGCAATATTAGGTATAATTTAGATATTTTAATGCAGAGACAAGTGCGATGGCACCACAAGTTGCTGCAAATGTGTGTGTTCTGTATGTCTACGTTAATATTTAACAAAATACATCCGTTTTAAAAGTTACATCAATTTAAAAACCTATCATATGCAATAGCTATCACCGTTCTTGAGATACAGCCTGGTGACAGACGGACGGACAGCGAAGTCTCAGTAATAGGGTCCCGTTTTTACCCTTTGGGTACTTTGGAACCCTAAAAAGCCAAACTCATTAGCTCATTTGTGTCTAAAGTCAACTAATCTAACCAAAAACTGTTTCTTGCGTAATTTAAATTAAATCATTGGGTTGTAAATATATAATGATTTACTTAGTAATTGCAGCTGACTGTAAGTCTGCAATGACTTGTAGGTTGTCTAAATGCTTCTATTGTAGTAGCTGTAGTATTGTATATAGTTCGTAGTATTATGTAAAGTCATACCGCCAGTTAAAAAAACTGCTATACCTACTTGTAAAATCTTTTAATTTATTTATCTGAACTTGGCTATATCTGAGGACTAAGCAACATCCACTACTTCTAGGTTAGCCTGAACAACATCTTCGACCACATCATCACTTACCATCAGGAGATATAGTGGTCAAGGCAAAACTATCAGGCATAAAAAAAAATAATTAAAAAAAACCAATAAGCATAATAATTATGAAACTGAAATAAAAATACATTTTTTACGCCGCAAGCTCGGAAACGTTTTGTTTGTCGTTCGAAATCAGCTTGCAAAAGTTCTTTTTATCCGCTAGCATGGAAAAGAATTTTACAATTCGAAAATTTGTAGCAGACTAGCAGTTTCAAAATGTCCCGTAATATAGTTAATTAACAATTCTAGTAAGTTTATTTACAATAATATTTGCTGTTTTTACTGCATCTAGCATTTTCATCGCTTTATTGTGGTTAATTGTGCTTCGCTCGGTAGCAAAGTAATTTTGGAAGTAGAATAGAATAATTTACAAGGTACTTTTGAAACCTTCACAACGCTTAGAATTCTATATATTGGAATAATCTTTTTTTTAAATGTTATTGTGACGGAACAAGCCCGAGACCCACCTGATGTTAAGTGGACTAACCCCTGGCTATAACAGATGCATTTCGTCAACGACGAATTGCACTGTGCCCGTCACAATGAGACGTATAGTTGTTAAGACTCATGTGACTGTAATTTTACTGGCTCTCAAGGACACACCGTTAGGTGCTTTGTGACAGATTTTCCACTTGACCACCCTCAAGTGGAAAATCTGTCGCAAAAGCTGCCAAGCATTCGCAAAATGCCCTTCCATCATGTGGTGAAGCTCAAGCCCGCGGCGGGATTCGAACCAGACCTGCAGCACTGCAGTCCATAGTCAATGCCAGTGAGCCATCACTGCTTCAATCTTAGAATCTTTCGCTTCCTCAGGTTTACGTACAAGTCTCGCGCCAAAACGACTTTGCACCCTTGCATAACAATAGTTATGAAAAAATGGCAGCAGTTATGAAAAAAAAACTTTATGTTCTAGCCATCGTGTTGCGATTCCAAAATCCGGTGTCAAACTCGTGTTATGATAACATAGCCGCTGTATTTTTACTTCGACGGTTCGGAAATTAAAACTGTTATTATTTTACTGTGACGTAAACACACTCAGGAATGAAGTATCTACAAAAAATTTACGAACGAAACTGTAAAATCTATACAATTTAAAAGTAGACGAATTTACTTAGAATTCCATGGATTCACCGTGCGGGTGCCGGGTCCATAGCGTTGCAGAGGAAGAGGCTCAAGTCAAGGTGCCTGGGATTTTGTTTTTGTAAATAATACGTACAATTGGAAAAGAACATCCTCAAATCGGGCTCAATAGCGTACTGAACACAGCTTCCCCCATTAAGAGGGGTTTGCCATAGTCCCCATGCTTGGCAGACGACGGTGTAATATAACAGTTCCTCTTGGCGCTGCTGCTGACCTCCTGGTGTGCTACCCTGAGTACTTACTCTTACGACACCCACGGGATGATATAGGGGGTTTAATACTGGCCAGAGGAATCTCACCATGAACATGGAGATGACCTCTTTAGCGAGGATCTGTATTGTTAGGTCGAATTTTCAGCCTCGAAGCAGTATTGTGCAAACTACTGTGTTTAGTCGTGAAGGGCACTGTAGTAAGTGAAATTACTGTGTGATACAAACGAGTGACGAGCGCGGTGCAGTGCCAAGCAGAGCTAGTGACACTGTAATGGTCAAGGTGCCGACTACCACCCCTTAATTCAGTCTTATTTTAACCTTACATTTACAATTGTGCACTACCAAATTAATTAGAACAAACTTGCATTATAACTTAAATGTGAGAGCGGGCTGCAAACATTGTATCAAGTGATTTGTACGATAGAGATAGTGCTATATGATCAATATTGTTTCATGTCTAGCGTGGTCCGAATCATCTAGAAAACTTTTGATTTCCATAATACTTTTTCGGGGCTTTTTGGAGCCCCAGCGTGGTGATATAGGAGAGAGATAAATATAGGCATAAATATAGGCATTTCTCCAACAATTTTCGCCCGCGTCATAAACATTTGTGCTTTAATTATTTGTAAATGTGACTTTATCTTAGTACGCGATAGTGTTGATAAAACTTATAATCAAATTTAGATATGTAGAAGGCTAGCGACATCATTGCGAGGTGTTTTAAAATGCACTTATATCTATCAGATGAAGTCTAGTAATCATGTATAGCAACGCACTATCCCCTATCACGGCTAAAGTAATTAAAGCCTTTGTCGGGGCAGGTTGAGGCATCGAACCTAAGCTCATGGCCTCTGCAGGACCTCGTGGGGCTACTACCCCACATTATCTCTTCACTGCGCAGGCTTCACTTGTTCTAGGCCGCTCCTACATACAATAAAACAAAGTCGTTTCCCGCTGTCCCTATTTTAGCTTAGATCTTTAAAACTGCGCAACGGATTTTGGTGCGGTTTTTTGTAATAGATAGAGTAATTCAAGAGAAATGTTTATATGTATAATAAATACATAACATAGTAGAGAAACACTGAAAATTTTAGAGGTTTCTAATGTGATGTCAATAGTAACATTTAACCATTCCTTTTTTAAAATAACCTCTAAATAAAACATGTTTGTATTGTCTATTTTATTATATTTTCTTTATTAACAAAATCCACAGCCCTTAAATAACAATTTTTATATAAAGTAACTTATACCTAAGGCCAATTACGGATTTACTTTTTAATAACTATACATACATTTTAATTAGACAGTCATAATACTCCTATTGTAATTATATAATATTGTTAAACTAAAAAATTAAAAGAAATTACAGAAGACAAAAAAGCTGTGAACGTTGTATATAAGGACATTCTGTATATATAGTATCAGCATTGCACCCGTGCGAAGCCAGGCGGGTCGCTAGTATTTTAATAATTTCATCTCGATCGATATTTGCCAGATATTTCATACATTTAATTTCAAAGCATCGTACACAACTTTGAGGTGCTTTTATTAATACCAGCACAAAATTTCGGATCTCAAGCATGTCATGGTGGCCGAGTAGTTTAGGCACCCGGCTCGAAATCGAAGTGGGTTCGATTTAAAAAGTTGCCGTTTTAATGCATGGGCCACTTTGAATAAAAAATAAACTTTATAGTGTCAGATTTCAGAATGCAACATTGACCAAATTTTAAATTTAAAAAATTATATGACGTTTGATTTCTTACTTTCAATAATAATAATTTTATTTCCAATAGATTTACACAGTACACACTAAATATGTTATGACAGTTTATGTTGCGATTCATTAGAAAAAAATCCAAAATTATATGACGTTTGATTTGTTACTTTCAATAGTTTTTTACATTCAGCTTTTAACAAGTAGATGGATGAATAGGGAAACATTTGAATACAAATTTCAACGTGTCGGAGTAACGCAACAGAAACAATAAACAAACACAAAAGGTAAAAATTAAAACTATAAAATAAAATTTGTTTCTTGAATGGGACCTCCATTATTATTGTATGGCAAGACGCCATAACACACATTCTGTGTAAATTTCAACTGGCACAGCCTACAGCCGCACAGGCTTGACGGATGGTCGATGCCTGCCTGGCTACCACCTTCAAGTAGAAAATCTGTCTGAAAATCGTTTGTTAAAGTTCCACCAAAGTCAACGATAATCTCTTTCTTTACAGTTTTAACCAGTAGAGGTCACAATTTTTTGTAATGAAATCCACCAACATGGAAGCATGTTCTGATCGCCTGAGTCCATCCAGCGATATGACCAGCGAATCAGAAACTTCTCTACCACCATTCCCTTACGATAACCAAAACAACTTCTACACGGCAGAAGAGAAACAATACTTCTCCTGCAAGAAAACCAAAGAAGAACGAAACACAAAAGAGGTCTACCTACAAGAGAGCAACAAGATCGCATTCGAAAACTACCTGTCACCGCAGAAAAATAAAAAATATTTGAATTTCGAATTAAAACTCCCGCCAACAAATGAAAACTTTTTCTCACAAATCGACGGCGATGATCGCCTCCGAACTTTTTTCAGCGAAGACCTAAAAAGTTGCCAGAATAATGAAAACAACCCGAATTTATCGGACATTAAAATTAATCAGTTCGATAACAACGCTAGTTCTGGAAATAGTGAAAGGGTATCGCAGACGTATTTTACTGAAAATGACGGAGGTAACAATAACATGAGGAGATATTTGAATTTTAATTCGGAACAAATACAATGTATCTGTGAAGCCTTGCAGCAGAAGGGGGATATAGAGAAATTGGCGACTTTTTTGTGGAGTTTACCAACCACTGAATTGCTGAGAGGAAATGAAACTGTTCTAAGGTAGATTTTTATAGTAATAATATTAATCCGTAACGCTTCAAGCTGAAAGATGGAAAGAATGCGCCAATTGAGCGGCATATCATTATCCACGTCATCGATTACAACACGGCTCTTTACCATTGCAACACCCTCATTATCCGGAAGGTATCGGGTATACTATCAATAAGAGCAATAACTAGCAGGGGTGGCGTGAGGAAGGTGGCTGACTATTAAGCTAAAGCCAAAATTTTCTGGAACACGTTCGATGTCGTCGTTTGTATACTAAAAATATATATGATATTTTAGTCCTTAGCGTTATTAACGTCGAACATATTGAAACGACCTCTCTGTTGGAATAAAAGTAGGAAAATGATTTTATTGGAATCGGATATCCAAGACTATCATATTTAACGAAATACTCAAATACTCGCTTATGTGTTTAATTAAACAAGTTGCGATGCGCAGTTTCACCCGCGTAGACAACGACGAAAATTTCAAGTTTTATCGAAAACGGGTCAGCCGTTTCAACGTTAGGGAGTAACAAACACACACTCGTATTCTCACTCACAAACCTTCGCATTTTTTATATCAGTGTGATGTAATATTGATATTACTAAAATGTCGCTTTCAACTAAAAGTTAGACAAGTTCTCGTCACACAAATTTATTTACACTATATAAGGCCCGTAGGTATTATGTAATCAACAATATTTCAGGGAGTATTTGATGTCACTGAATGCAATCCCATAGTTTTTTGCACACAAAAGCACTAAGCTTGGAACGCATTGGCCTGAAAAGGTCACTGTACCTATTTTTTCTAGCCATTGTTCTAATTTAACTCAAAATGCTGGCAACATTTTGTGGTAATAATTATGTTTTTTTTTCTTATAGAGCACGAGCGTTAGTGGCATACCATAGAGGTGTATACCAAGAACTATACGCCATATTGGAGGCGCATTCGTTTCCTCCGCGACACCACACGGCTTTACAAAGTTTATGGTTCAAAGCGCATTACAAAGAAGCTGAAAAAGTTCGAGGCAGGGCGCTTGGTAAGTAAAGAGATCACACAGTCATATTTGTTACTATTGTTATATTATGCGAAAGCAGTTGATATTGTTATTTTGCATTAGAGAAAGATGAGTTCCAGGGAAATTTGAACCCTAACTCAAATGATGGCCGAGCGGTAATGAATATAAGCAAAGATGGCCGAGCGGTAATGGCTATGGACTGCCGAGCCGCAGGTCCATGGTTCGATCCCCACCGCCGGCTTGAGCTTCACCGCATGGTGGAAGAGCATTTTGCGGTTGCTCGCCTGGCTAGCTATCACCCTCAAGTAGAAAATCTGTTGCCAAGCACCTACCGGTGTGTTCCGGCAGCAGTCCTTGAGAGCCAGTGAAATTACAGGCACATGAGACTTAACAACTATGTCTCAAGGTGACGGGCACAGTGCAATTCGTCACGTGTGATGAAATGCATCTGTTTAGGCAGAGGTTAGTCCACTTAACATCAGGTGGGCTTCGTGCTTGATCTGTCACAATAACATAAAAATGGTTATTCTGGTTATAATGGTTCAAGACCGCTTCAAGACACCTTTTATTTTCTAGAAAAAATTAATAAAAGATACTACTAGCGACTTTCAACACTGAAAAGTGTCAAACAACGGGTTGAAGTCAGTACCAAGCTGATTTAAACACATCCCTCACATTTGGATGTTCCGACTTCCACACAATAATCATATATTTACTTTCAGTGTAGGAAGACAGCTTTTATTATATTACTTTTTTCATAGATGCATAAGTATTGCTTACAATATATAATATCGATGGAGTCCCCCACAGTATTGGTCACGATCTTCAAGGGTTGCAATGAAGTAATTATTTAGAAGTCATCTAGGTATAACCATATTGGGAAGGATTCCTAGCTAGATATAGAAAACGGTAAACCAGCGGTTGTCCGTTCGAGCTCTATCTTTGGAATCTTAATAGGCATTAAATTGAAACTTTCTGCATAGAATATTATTGTGTTTGTATGTCGGATTGCACGTAATTAAAACATAAATAAATGTTGGTCCCCAAGAGATAAACGTATTTTTTTAACGTGTCTTTTTTAAAATGGCAATAGGTACATGCGTCAAACTTGACTACTACTACTTACTATATCATTATAATAGAAAGTCTAATGTACGACAATAAATAATAAAAACCTGCCAAGTGGTAGTCAGACTCGCGCTAAGGAAAAATCTTCTAATTTTAAAAGTATAATCAGAGAACTAATTATGTATTACTTTTTTCAAAAGAAATGCAATTTATATATTTTTTATGTTATTGTGATGGGACAAGCTCGAGGCCCACCTAATGTTTAGAGGATTAACCTCTGCCTATAACAGATGCATTTCATCACAAGTCACTAATTGCACTGCGCCCGTCACTTTGAGACATAGTTTTTATGTCTCATGTGCCTGTAATTTCACTGGCTCTCAAGGACTGCTGCCGGAACACACCGTTAGGTACTTAGCGACAGATTTTCTACTTAAGGGTGGTACTACCAGGCGGACAATTGAAATGCCCTTCCACCATGCGGTGAAGCTCAAACCGGGGCGGTGGGGATCGAACCAGGGACCTGCAGCACGGCAGTCCATAGCTATTACCGCTCGGCCATCATTGCTTCGAACTGGTTTCTAACATTATATGCTTCCAACCATACACTTCTAAAACAATCATGCTGATTTAAAGATTCTGAGCTGAAGAACGTATTTCTGGGTGCCAAGTCTGCTAATTACATGTTCATATTCAGCATAGATTCATTCAAGATTCATACAAGACAGAATCGGTAGTCTGCTGATCCCTTACGAATATAATATGAATCTATGATCAATCTAGGCTGGTTTGACTATATTGCCAACAAAAAATAAAAAGAGAAGAGGGTAATTCAGAAAACAATTTTGTTATTATTTCATTATTTCGTTTCGTTTTCATATGAAACCGAGATTGAATCAATATGAACGATATGAAGTTAGTAGACTACCAAAACTGTCAAAATTGACCAGGCCGAGTCCATTATAGATTTATGTTGATTAGCAGACTTGACGCCCTGGTCCCGGCTTGCATTTGCACAGCTTTAACATTTCTAGTGTTAGAAGACAGTAACAATTTAAAAAATAGACTCTGCTGATGTCCAAAATCAATTATTATTGTAACAATCCCACAACAGCAACATTTAGATAGTCACTCAGAATACAGATAAAAACTATCGTCAATGCAATACCTGCCTGTACGTTTTCAAGTTCTGTCCGTCGTTTGAATGTTGACGACATAAAACCTTATTAGAAACCAACCTTAAAAGTTCTTAGAAAAAAAAACTTATCGTATGGCAATAACCATTTAGGGCCTGTTTCAGAATGTTCGAGTATTTTCCGGTTATACTACCCAGAACATATTTAATAAGTAAAACACTATCTTTGCGTTTCACAGTCATCGATTTAGCCTATTCATCGGTTAAAGCTTTGAAGCGCTCGTAGCGAAGTTTACTTAGCTGTTCTCAACCGATCAGCAAAGTTAAGCAACGTCGCGCGCGGTCATGAGTTGGATGGGTGACCGCTAGTGACATTACTACTGAGCGTTTCCGTGCTTTGGAGGGCACGTTAAGCCGTCCGTCCCGGTTCTTGTCTTAGGATGTCAGTCGTTATAGCATGGTGGTAGGGCATTTTGCGAATGCTCGCCTGGCTAGCTACCACCCTCAAGTAGAAAATCTGTCGCCAAGCATCTAACGGTGTGTTCCGGCAGCTGTCCTTGAAAGCCAGTACGTCTAGGTTAGCCTGAACAACATCTTCGACCACATCATCACTTACCATCAGGTGAGATAGTGGTCAAAGGCTAAACTATCTGGCATAAAAAAAAACGCGCTTCATGTTAACTGTCATTTTTAACATTCAGTTATTTTATGTTCTGGGTAGTAAAACCGGAACTTACTCAAACATTCTGAAACATAAAATTAATGTGTTAGTGTTAGTTTAGTGATAAACCAATTATTGGACAGTAAATGAAACATTAGATGGTTTGGTCCTGAATACCTGTAACTAAAACACTAGCAAGTATTACGATTTGATATAGCACATTCTGGCACATTCTCGCGGTTTTGTTCCATATTTCGAGAATTTATGATGCATATTTGCTTGCATGTTATTGTCAACCATTTTAAGTTGTGGTATTATTCGGTCTCTAGTTACACACAATTTTGGAGTTCTGGACCAAATTAGGCACCTCCGCCTATCATTGCAAACATAGCAAATAGTTTTCAGCTTAAGGTTTTGTTAAATGTCTTAGCAAAGATTAAATTTTAATAAAGTGTTCGAGTTTCTACGCACTTTTTCAACACCCTTGCGAGGTAAAAAAAAAATATATTGCACAAATGCGATACAAACAACATACGAAAATAATGGAAAATAGCGCGCAAGTTTTTTTTTTGCGCACGGCCTATGTTTCGTTTTTGATAACATATAAACCTCTTTGATGTTACAAATCTGTATTACCCGGTTAAACTGAAAATGCTCTGTTTACTCGCATATAATTTGCAGTTAGGTACTAACTTAACTTTGTAGGGATAATTCTATTACGCACTAGTGTATAATATTATTATGCACGAGGGTGTTATAGTGTGTTAGGTTTATGGCCCTAAGAACGATATAATAAAGCTCACTTTACGAGCAAGGGTGTTGAAAATAATTTACACGCCATAGACACATTTACGAAAGTGAAAGAATAACCGCAGGGCTGCCGCGCACCATATTCAGTTCAGTAAAAAGGTGCCAGCCGACCGGGAATAACTAGAAATCGGGAACGTATCTAAAAAAAGATGAATCGGCTTATAAACAACTTATAAAAGTTTATACAGTACCGATTCAAAAAATTCAGAGCCTACATATCATAGTCCGACTTCCATCCATACATTTTAGTGTTGGATTCGTTTCCATTTTTTTCACTCCTCTCAGTAATCTTTACTACATACAAGATCGAATATCTATATTTTACCACCTATATCGCCTATAATTTACCACCAACATGAGTTGTAGGGCCAAATTCACAAAACTATACAAGGATAACTTTAATATCTGTAAAGGCATTTTGTGAATGCCTGCCTGGCTATAGCTACTTACATCCGTACGTAGAAAAAGTGTGGCCAAGCAGCCGACGGTAAGTTCCAGCTCTCATTCTAGTTTATGCCTGTTTACTAACTTCAACCGCATCATTACTTACAATAAGGTAGATTTGTGGTCAAAGGTTACCATGGCAGAAAAAAGGCCTGTACTTGTGATAAATTTTATATAACATATTTTTACATATATGTAACGGTTGGTATTTTTCCTGAAGATAATAAATTTCCAGTAAAGAGATATCAATTGTTGACACGGCGAATCTCGAATCCACAAACAAGTTCACCATGTGGTGTGGGCCTGTGTGGCACCTCTTTTTACACGTTGACATTGAGCCAACCAGGATTCCGTATGCAGGGAGCTTTTTGGGGCAACATTTTTATTTTTAGTCATACTATATTATGATTTTCGCGCCCTCGAACTGCCGCCAGAGGCAGGTGCCCCAGTTTGCCCCGGTATTGATTTGATCCGGCACTGATGGAAATCATTCATATAACCTACCAATACCTATGTATATATTTTTTGATCTTCAGGAGCTGTGGACAAGTACAGACTAAGGAAAAAGTATCCGTTACCTAAAACGATATGGGACGGCGAAGAAACTGTTTATTGTTTCAAAGAGAAAAGTCGAAACGCACTGAAAGATTGCTACTATAGGAACCGGTTAGTTACTAGAATAAATTCTATGACATAAGTCACAAAGTGCTAAAGGAAACTCAGAACAATACAGATCTTTCCCTAACGAAAGGTCCTCCACAGTACATTACACAGTATTCTAAGTTAAGCCTGTTAACACCTTCGACCACACGCCATTTAGTGAGATTGTGGTCAAAGGCTAATATCAGAAAAAAAAAACATTATTGATGCACATTTGTACGGATATACCTCGTTTGTACTCTTTAGTCTCAAGGTATAGTACCACCAACTTAACTGTGCAGTTTTCGAGGGCGCTACTGGTCATGCAAATCAACTACAGACTGTCACAATTTGAGGGAAAGTTTTAGTTCTTTTTTCTGCCACCTGAACAGATAAGTTGGTGGGTCTGTAGGTCTCCTGCCAATGTTTTTCGAAACATTGAACACGAATAGAACTTTTGTCTATGGTCGAAGAAAAGTATATGTTAGTCTATGCTATCCGTGGTTTGTGGATCTAAATATTTACCCCCGCGCGGATAGAGGAGGCATTGGCTTTTGAACCTATCACCGAGCAAGTTATATTACGTGAACTAATGAAATGTACAGTACGTGTTTCTGAAATAAAGTTTTGTGTACAGCCCGTCTCTTGCGTGGACGACGCGAAGATAGTGCTTAATGTTATGAAGAACATTGGCAGGAGACACGCCTTTACTGTTGGTATTAAGGCTTATGGTGTATACAGTAAAACAATTATATGTAAAATATGATCGCTTGAGTAGACAGTATTAGTATAAAGGGGCGCACCTTCGTAAGTTGAATGGTCTGTAACAGGGTCTGTAATTAGGGAATTGAAGAGCGTTCGAAAATTGACAAACATTTTCTTAAATTGATGACATCTAAGTTGCATTACAGAATTACAAATTCACGAGATAAAAAAGTATAGTCATGTGCGGGATTCGAACCCGCGTCCTTCCACCCCTTTAGCCGGTAGGCCTTTAGGGGTATGCTCTAACCAATTGAGCTAACATAACATAATGACCCATAACTCTATTTATTGCTCTCGTTCTTTCAAAATTAGAGTTATGAGTCATTGTTTCATGTTAGCTCAATTGGTGAGTGCATACCCCGGCGAAAGGGGTGGATGGACGCGGGTTCGAACCCCGCACATATTTTTTTTCACGTAAATTTGTAATGTAATTTGCCAAGCAGGCGTTATTGCAAACATAACAATATTAAAATCTAGGTTGCAGTTTGTAATCTTTCCGTAAAGTTATTGTAAATTCCTAAATATTATTCGAAAATAAAAGCGAGGCTCGCGGCGGGCCTGTTATATTGTTTTAGATAAATAAGCAGCTTTTAACCAAAACTCCATTGGAATAAGATCCAGACTCCAGTAGACCTTTTGGCAACGATAGCCGAGCTGTAATAGCTATGGACTGCCGTACCGCAGCGCGCAGGTCCATGGTTCGATTCCACCGCCGCGCGCCGGCTTGAGCTTAAAGGGCATTTTTTTAATGCTCGCCTGCCTAGTATATAGTATTAAATATGTCACCAAGCACCTAACTGTCTGTTCCAGCAGCAGCCCTTGATAGCCAGTAAATTACGGGCACATGAGACTTAACAACTTTATTTTTACTGGGCGATGTGGTCGCTTAGCGAAAAAGCCCATAAAATAAAAATTTACAGGGTTACCATTTAACATAAAGTGGTCCTGATGCTGTCACTGTTAAAATTTTCAGTTAAAACTCATTTGTGAGAAAATTAACACTTTTCACTAAAAAAAATAAACAGGGATATACCACATTTTCACCACGTGTTTATGTCCCATGTAATTTGTTCCGTAAGAAGCCCATTTGTATTTGCCGGGCACAGTTCCAAATCCGGAATGCTCTAAGAATAACTATATTAGAATAATAACTGCTCTAAGAGTAACTAGGAATCGAAACCCAGAAGATTTCCCTGGCTTCACTAAGAAAGAGTCTCCTCCATAACGATCAAAAACCAGGAGAGCAGGGTCTTAGTACAAACCAATTGCTTATTGTAGATATCCGACGCCGGACGAGAAACGTGCTCTGGCGCAGAAGACCGGCCTTACCCTCACGCAGGTCTCCAACTGGTTCAAGAACAGAAGGCAGAGAGACCGTACCCCTCAACAGCCGAACCGACCGTGAGTACATACTGTATCAGCCGGATTGTCCACTGCTAAACACAGCCTCTTCATTATGGGGGCATTTGCCATAATCCCCACGCTTGGTAGTCTTGAGGATCGCAGTGTGAGACATCAGTTCCTCAGAAAGCGCTGCTGCTCACCAGCTGGTGTGTTACCCTTAGTCGCTTCTTACGACACCCACGGGTAGAGATAGGGGAATTACATTCTAGCCCGGCACCCCACGGGCAGATACATAATGTGGGTGTAAACCCCGGTTGGTATGCAGCTGAATCAAAAAGGCTCTCATAAAAATGTTAAATCTGTATACATGTCCCATAATTTCTTTCAACAACAATAGCCGAGTGGTTATAGCTATGGACTGCGGTGCCGCAGGTCCCTGGTTCGATCCCCACCGCCGGCTTAAGCTTCACCGCATGGTAAGGGCATTTTGCGAATGCTCGCTTTGATAGTTCGTCATGTGATGAAATGCGTCTATTATAGGCAGAGGTTACCGCCTAACATCAGGTGGGCCTCGTGCCTGTTCCGTCACACTTTTTTTTTTATACCTGATAAGTTAGCCTTTGACCACTATCTCACCTGATGGTAAGTGATGATGGGGTCGAAGATGTTGTTCAGGCTAACCTAGAAGTACTGGCTCTCAAGGACAGCTGTCGGAACACACCGTTAGGTGCTTGGCGACAGATTTTCTACTTGAGTGTGGTAGCTAGCCAGGCGGGCATTCGCAAACTACCCTACCATTATGCTATAACGACTGCCATCCTAAGACAACAACCGGGACCGACGGCTTTACGTGCCCTCCGAAGCAAGGAAAGGCTCAGTAGTAATGCCACTAGCGGTCACCTATCCAAGTCATAACCGCGCGCGACGTTGCTTAACTTTGCTGATCGGTTGAGAACAGTTAAGTAAACTTCGCTACGAGCGCTTCGAAATAACATAAAAATAACTTGGATTGCTAATTATTCATGAAATCACACAAAAAGAGACTTATGACATGCTAAACTAATGGGACATTCACGCCTGATTATGTCCAGTGACTCAAATGTTCAAATCCGTCCATATGGCCCTCACGTTCCCGTCGGCTTCTTTGTCAAACGTTGATTAATTACCCGTGGTAATAACTATTGTTTAAACTATGACTGTAGGGTCATTGTTAATGAGGGTCATAGAGTAGGTATACAGAACATAGAGTGGACATAACTTATATTTTATTTTCATATCAGTGTAGCCAGTAGCAGGTATATTGAAGAACATATGGCACCTTTACCTAATGTCATTGTGACTATCTAATATTTATGTTCATTTTCTTTAGAGCATGATATTATCCACCCTCAAGTAGAAAACTGTCGCCAAGCACCTAACGGTGTGTTCCGGCAGCAGTCCTTGAGAGCCAGTGAAATTACAGGCACATGAGACTTAACAACTATGTCTCAAAGTGACGGACGCAGTGCAATTCGTGACTTGTGACGAATCACGAAATGCATCTGTTATAGGCAGAGGTTAGTCCGCTTAACATAAGGTGGGCCTCGTGCTTGATCCGTCACAATTATGATTACAAGCACTATGACGTGCTTAACGAAAATCACATTTTGGAAATTATTGGAGCTCAAAATGTTATGTCCCGGGTGGAAATCGATCCCGCGCACTGTCCCTTATGACTGTTAAGGTAATACAATTGGAGCACAAGCATAGTAGAAAGAGAGGTTGACTACAAGCATAGTAGAAAGAGAGGTTGACCCACTCTTTATACTATGGCACAAGGTTCCGGCTCGGAAGAGTGTGTCCAGGTGGTCGAGTGGATTAGGCATTCGGCGCGAACTGTTCACACTGAAATCCAAATTTGTGTGACACTTAAAACGAGCATCCTTAAAATTGGATTATATTGTTTTAAATTCCGGGAAATTTTGCAACAGTTAGAGAGCACTAAGTAACATGATGACAAAACTTTAACAACGTTAAACATACCACAATTTAGAACTGCATCGGGAGTAGATATAATCGTTACAATATTCTTATACATATTAAACAGTCAACAAGAACAAATTAAACAGTCATAAAAAAATTAAACGAGAAGATCAATAAACACTCGGAAACGTGTCGCGTAGTAGTACCTACACTGTCGGAGAAATTAGACCCAGACGCCCGCGTTTTCATCAAACCAAAATGGCGTCTGTGCTGTCAACCTTAAAAATATGAATTTATTCAAATTAACAATTTCGGGTCACTCATTAAAAATTACCTATATATGGCACTCCTTTATTTTTAAGTTTGTTCTGCTGATCGTACTTATTAGAGTGAATATGAGTGAAGTTAGCCGAGAGCCCGTCCTATTCTTATTTTAATCGCATTGTATCCTAAAACACTTTGGATATTGGCCATAATTTTAATTTATACTGAAATATGTTGTTTTATAATATTTTTTTCAACACCCTTGCTCGTAAAGTGAGCTTTATTATATCGTTGTTAGGGTCATAAACCGAACTATAACATCCTCTTGCAAAATAATATTATACACTAGTGCATAATAGAATTATCCCAACAAAGTTAACTTAGTAACTTACTGCAAATTATATGCGAGTAAACAAAGCATTTTCAATTTAACCGGGTAATACAGATTTGTAACATCAAAGAGGTTTAGCAAACATCATACATTTGCCGCGCGAAAAAAAAATTGCGCGCTTTTTTCCATAATTTTCGTATGTTGTTTGTATCGCATTTATGCAATATTATTTTTTCCCTCGCAAGGGTGTTGAAAACGTGCGTATGAAACTCGTGAGCGACTTAGCTCAATTGTATCATAATCTACTATTTTATGTCAGTATGTTTATTATACACATATAGAGCCACTACATATGGGCTTACTATCTTTTAAATAGGTAGTGCCTACTTATTAATCAAAATTTTATTTTGTCCAACCGTGCTTAAAAATACAGTGAAAGCTTTGAACCGATAGCGATAAAACTCCAAGGCCACGAGACGAAAAAAAAAATCAACAGCACCGTCCACAAGAGGTCGAAATGAAACAAAGGGCCCTAAGAAGCGAAACAATAAATTGTAAAGTTTGTTTGGTTTTGAGGCGATCAAAGTCGTAATGCGACACCGCACTACGCGCATACTTAAGTAGGTATGTAGGTATACATAATGAATAACCCTGTTGTTATAGATATATGTAACTAGTACTAATAGTATACAAAGGGCCTGTTTCAGAATGTTCGATTAAGTTCCAGTTATACTACCCAGAACATAAAATAATTTAATGATAAAAATGACATTTAACACGCAGCGCGTTTCGATCTTTAAACGATGGCTAGGCTAAATCGATGACTGTGAAACGCAAAGATAGTGAATAATAACAAATATTTTATGAAAACATCAAATTAATATTTTAATAAAACACTAAAAAAAACGCGAAATTAGGCGGAATTGTCACTAGATATATTTTTGTATTTTTTATGTTTTCTTAAAATATTGATTTGATGTTTTCATAAAATATTTTTAAAATATTTGTTATTATTAAATATGGATTTCCGCAAAGTAACGCCTGAATCTATTTATTAGCAAAGATAGTGTTTTATTTATTAAATATGTTCTGGGTAGTACAACCGGAACTTACTCGAACATTCTGAAACAGGCCCTAAGTATAAGTACTTAAATAAATACTTAAATACGGTAGTAGTATGCTTTTCGCCCAAAGGAATTGCACTGCGCCCGTCACACTGAGACATACAGTTGTAAGTCTCATGCGACTCTACCTAATTTTACTGGCCCCCAGGAGCTCCTTATCAACCAATCAGTATGCACATCTAGTTGATTTTTCCTCTCGTTTTTATTTTGTAATGTAATTTTTATTTTATTTTGTATTGTAATAGATAGATTAAAAACTAGATAACTCTTTATTGTACACAACACTACATTACAATAAAACAAAATACGCATGGTGGTAAGGCTTTCTGCGTTTGCCCGCCTGGCTAGCTACCACCCTCAAGTAGAAAATGTGTCGCCAAGCACCTAACGGTGTGTTCCGGCAATAGTCCTTGAGAGCCAGTGAAATTACAAGCACGTGAGACTTAACAACTGTGTCTCAAGGTGACGGGCGCAGTGCAATTCGTGACTTGTGACGAAATGCATCTGTTATAGGCAGAGGTTAGTCCGCTTAACATCAGGCGGGCCTCGAGCTTGTTCTGTCACAATAACATAAATAAAAAATAATATAAAAAAAAACGAATGATTACAGTCAAGTGTTACAATAGGCGGCCTTATCACTAACAGCGATCTCTTCCAGGCAACCTTTGAATGGAGAGGAAATAGAGGAGCAATAAGACGGGGTGCATTAAATTAATATTAACAGTCCAGTTGAACAGACTGCTAACTTAAAATTTAAACAGAAATATTGTCTAAACAAAAACAAACAACTAGTTGTTTTAAATATGAGTATACACAATTAGTTTTTATTGCATATTACTTATATATTATTTATGTAAATTTTTACGATAAGTTTTATTGTACTGTCGGTTAAGATAAAAATATATTTATTGTTCAAAACATGAGGATACATAATACTGTATCAGCCGGATTGTCCCCTGCCTCCCCTATTATGGGGGGTTTGTCATAATGCCCAAGCTTGGCAGGCGTCTTGGAGATTGCAGTGCGCGATATCAGTTCTTTAGAAAGCGCTGCAGCCCACGTTATGGTGTGTTAGCCTTAGTTGCCTCTTACGGCACCCACGGGTAGAGATGTGGGGGTGTCATTATAGCCCGGCACCCCACGGGCGCATAATACATAAAATCAAATTTAAGCTCAATAAATGTACATAAATATAATTTTGAGCCAGTACTTCTAGATTAGCCTGAATAACATCTTCGACCACATCATCACTTACCATCAGGTGACATAGTGGTCAAACTAACTAGGCTAACCTATCAGGCATAAAATAAAATAAAAGAAAAAAAAAATTTGTTCCACCAAGTTTTGCCTATGGAGGCATATTACTTTATCGATGGAGCCACCAATTTATGTAGATAATTAGGTACTTAATATTATAAATTTCATTATTATTAAACATTTATATTATTAGGGCGAGCTACGCGAGCCCTATAACTATCCCAAAATCTGAGCTATTTACAATCACGCATATAGATTTGTGTTAATATAATAATTTAACTTCATACCTATCTAGGTAGATGTAAGAGAAAGAAACATTTTATTAGGTAGGCAACTTACACAATACAGAACACAGAGCTGACAACTCACAAATTAATAAATAAAGTGGAACACAAATTAAACATGTGTTATCTGTCGAAAAATATATAACTTTATAACTATAAAAAAATTAACATTCACAATTTCTATATAAATATTCATTGGATAGAATGTTATTGTACTACTAACGCCATCTGTTAGAAAACCAATGAGTTAACGTTGCTGCAACAGAACTAAATTCAATACCTACTAAAATACATCGTAGTGATACCACTTAATACTAGATGACACCACTACAATCAGGTTATCAAATAAACTCAAGCCCTCAAAAGCTCAGCTTTTTGCTAGTTATATCATCGTAATCTCGGTTGTACAGCAGATTGTGAATATTATGATTGTTTACGGCCAAAATAAACAATAATAAGAATTACTATTTGTTTACAGTGAGATGCTAGTTCCCGCGCAATACGCTGGACCACAAGGAGGTTTAGCCCAAGCATTACTTCCCAACGCGTACTATCACCAACTTCAAGATCCCTCCCATTTCATCCATGGAGGCGCGCCTTAATCAGTGTTGCCATAGAGAAGAAATGCCGCGGAGTTTTAGGATGTTAAATGAAATGCAGATATTATAAAAATGTTATATAATTATGATAAACTGTAGATAATGTATAATTATGATGATATTATCATAACTAGTAAGAAATTGTAAATAACAGAGGCCACCCAGTACGGCAACGACCAGCCCATTTTACGCGAGTGAATGATTTTGAGAGCAGTCTGCATCACCAATTCATTAAATGATCATGTAAATAGATATTTTTCATAAAATTGGAACCGACTTCCAACACTGAAAAGTGTGAAATAGCTTGTGGAAGCCGGACTATGCTAATTTGAGGACAGTGTTTGAATCAGCTTGGTATCGGTACCAAGCTGAGATACATGTTATTTCATATACTATTTAGTGTTGTTATTTTATACTTTTTAGTGTTGGAAGATGGTTTCGATTTTAAGTTTTTTTTTTACTCTGCTACTGTGTGTGCTACGCAGTAGCAATTGCACTATAGGTGAAAAGTAGGATGGATTTTAAGTAACGTAACGTAAAAGAGAATGATGCAGATGACAGGTTTTTTTTAATGTTTTCTGGTCTGGGAAAGAAAAACAAAGTTTTTAGAGTATTATTATAGAGAACAGGCTAATTTTCTCCATGGTACCTATTATGTAAATCTGTAGGAACTTAGTTTTAGAATAAGTAGGGAAAAAGGCTTAATTTTTAAGAAAATTAATGCAGCAAAGAAAATCTAAAAGACATTTCTTTAAAATTTATATAGGTACTTAAGTTTGTTTGTTAGGAACTTAGCGTAATTACCTACCTAGCTACTTTTCTTAACGCCAGCTCACTCTTGTGTTGTTTTTATATAATTTGCAAATATATAGGTATAGTTCCTTTCCCATTGTATATGTTATCTCTACACTAGCTATACCTCATTCTCTCATTAATAGTTATTAATTAATTATTTTATTTCTCAAGAAAACTTATTTTAATATAACCTTCCTTATTAGGTAGCAACCTACTTGTAAAGTCTTAAAATGTAAATATACGTCAGCCAGCACGCCCTTAGCACGCCCGTTATCGTTATTATTTTTGAAAAAGTATATATGTAAATATCTGTTGTTTTTACTAACTCAAACCAGTGTTTAATATTCTAGTCTGAAATACAAAAATCTAAGATTGAAATTCGTATTTATTTATGCACCTTTATATTGACTGGTACTTATTTTGATTTTAAGTACCTAGGAACTGATTTACAGTGCGACAAGGATCTTTAGACACGTAGACAATATTGGAACTAGCTCTGTGACAGTTCGCTCAGTACAATTTTTGCTTTTTATTCAACTACTAATGTCACCTGACAATGTCATTTAAGCGCCAAGAGATACATGTAGCTCAATATGCAGAACTGTTCTTTACAATGTAGTATTAGTGTTACATTAGGTATTATTCCCTTCGTTGAATTAATATCGACAACATCCGGTACTTTACAAAGCATGAGCTAAGCCGAGACCAACACAGAAGCCTAAAAACAAAAATTAAATAAAATGGAACAGAACACAGTGTTCATTACAGATTATATAATTAAGTAGGTACAAGATTTTTTTTTTACTGTATCAGGCGGATAGTCCACTGATGAACACAGTCTCCCCGTCATGGGGGGATTTGCCATCCCCACACTTGGCAGGCGTCTTGGGGATCACAGTGTGAGTTATAAAGTTAGGTAGTAATAATTGCGTTACACTCCTTTTTGGCATCAATGCCGAGAAGGATATTTATCATAGGTAAATCGAGTATGTAATCTGTGTCCTAGTTGACCTAAAGAGCGCAATACGTCTCCGTTCCCACTTGGGCAAAAATGCTTTGAAATGTCTGCTCGGTTTCCAGTTCTCCTCTATTTTCTATTTTTATTCGTCACATTTCTTCAACCGATTCGCGTGAAATGGTAAGCAGCAGGTTGCAATTGTGTCAATTACATAACATGGCATAGTCTAATCGATTTAAAATACTAATCTGGCTATTCGTGACTGAACCGAATCGGAGCTCGCACCTTCAAAGCAGTCTTATCAGCTCTCACCCTAGTGTTTTTATAAGCCGGAGTTGCGAAGGCGTAGTGAGTACGCTGAGGAGGTATCTAGAATATACAGTATAATAATATAATATAATATTAATATATATATATATAATATATTAATATTATAATTATAATATTAATATATATATATAGTATATTAATATATACAATATATGTATAATCATATATATATGCCTGCGTACACACAGCGCCGAAGCCGGAGCAGTAATATATTTGTCAAACTCGCACATTTCCGATACTGACAGAGTGAGATGGGTCATCTATTATGCACTAGAACATAAATCAAATGATTCTACATCATTTTTTTAAAGTTAATGTTACTGAACAAGCTTGATGCCCACCTGATGTTAAGCGGACTAACCTCTGCCTATAACAGATGCATTTCGTCACAATTCACGAATTGCACTGCGCCCGTCACCTTGAGACATAGTTGTTAAGTCTCATGTGCCATTTTATTGGCTCTCAAGGACTGCTGCCTGAACACACCGTTAGGTGCTTGGCGACAGATTTTCTACTTGAGGGTGGTATATAAGACTAGTTACTAACCAAATAATTGGACAATAGCAGATACTCGAACAGACTGTACTGGTAATAAAGAAAAAGGCGAATGATATCACAGTAAACATCCTGTACCTTCACCGAAAAGTTACCAATCCCTAACCGAAACCAAGTAGACATTCGCAAATCGATATACTCAAATTATAGTGCCAAAGTTCTATGAACAATATAACAATAACGTTTTTAAAAAAAAGCATTGTATAATACAAAGGATATTGACTAGGTAGGTTGTAAGAAGATAAAAATGAGAAAAATATTGTTTTGTTTGTTACGATAATGTTCCCTACTTTTAATTTTTGTTTCTATTTAAGTATAAGTTGGAATCACTGCCAAAGACTTGCTAGAGGCAATATATCAACAACCTCATTTAAAAAATGATTGTTTGGAAATAAGAGAGTAACTGATTTTATAGTAAGAATGATAAAAAAAATATATATTGTTATATTTTGTACGTTAATGTTACTTTTAGATTTCGATTACTTTTTTCATGTGTGATTCTTAAGACTTCTGCTAGGGAATATAAATGATTTATTTAAATATCTTTAAAAAATGGTTTTGGAGGGCAAACGTTAAAATATTACTGATAGGTATGTAAGAAATAATTAATGAAGAGAAAATACTTATTTTTGTTACGTTCCCAAATATTATTTTTAGTTTTTGAAATGGTAAGTACTATTTTCAAGCAAGATTCTGAAGTTTTTAACAGTGCATACCATTTACATTTTGGTGTAAAATAACTTTAAATGATTTAATTAATAAAACCAATTTCATCAAAAATAAATAATTTATTTCTATTCCAATATCATCCTAAATTAAAGCTTAAAAATGATCATAACTACAAAATTATTTAAATGTTGGTGGAACAAGGGCACAAAACATGTACCCCTGCCATGACACCAATATTAATAAGAAAATAACTTGAAGAATTAAATTCTATATAATTACTTGCCTTACTTAGTAGTTTATATCATGCAAAGAAGAATTACTTAAGTGCATAAGACGAGTGGTCGAAGTGTTTTTCACAGTGGTTCCATCGGATGCAGCGATGTATTGACGTGAATGCAAACTCTTTTAAAAAATATAATAAAATTAATAACTTGCTAGTTTAATCAATTATTGATTTTATAAAGACAATCAGATTGACCCTCGTTTAAAAACAAATATTTATGTCTTATCTATTTGTTTAGAACACTCAAATACGTTTTATTTTTAACAATTTTTTATGCCATTTGAGTACGTACTTTGTCATTTGTAATTATTTGGACTACTGTCCACTGACACTGTCCATAATGTCCATGTATTAACAAAATAGGGCATATTATTAGGTTGTCTGGAAGAGATCCCTATGAGCGATAAGACCGCCCAATTTTTCACTTATATTATATCTTTAGTCGTAAGTTTTTAAAGTTAGCTTGGTAAAAAATACAGAGTTTACCTATCCATCCATTTTTTTATCAGTGAGAACACCTAAGCAATACGGCAATTTCATGCTTATCATTTATAAATACGGCAATCTTAAGTAATGAATACGGCCAATTTGATGGCAGCATTGTGCTATAAGCAGTGTTGCCAGATCCGCGAGTTTAAAATTATCCGAGATTTAATGCAAAATTATCGTGTTTTTATCGCATGTCGAAATTTACTCTATAAGTTACTCAACCGAGTCTAAAAGACAATAGATTACGGCAATAATTTAGGGTGTGTAACCTTAACAGATATCGTAATTTTTTTTAGGTAGATTTTAGATCTTGATGTGACTATTTCTTATTAATTATTATCATATTAGTCAATGTTAATGTTGGGCGCCCATCTAATTTTTTGGAAATTACACGCAGGTTATTTCTGTTGTCCTACAAATTAAATCTTATAGATAGGTATATAATGTTATCATAATACACTCAAAAAGTTATTGTGAGACACTGAATTTGTTATAATTTATTTAAGTTTTATATTATTATGTAATAATGCATTGATACACTTGAAATATGTAAAAATATTTATAATAATAATTATAATATAAAATAATTAAATGTATAATGTATATATTTGTATTTAATCTATATTAAAGTTCTTCAATTTATGTTATTTAAAGACAGTCAATTGACTCGCTAGTAGACAGTAGAGGGGGACTGTTCCGCTTTGTAAAAGGGAAACGAATTATGTCAGTTGTTCGTCTGCAGTTGAGTGGAACAGTCGTCTAAGAAGTGTACTAGCGACTCAGAAGCGTTTGATATGTAAGTGCAAGTTACCATTACTGTTTATTTTATTTGGTTTTGTTAATGCTAAATTATGTAAATTTAATATATGGTATTATTGACAATATTGTTTGAATTGTGTGAAATATAATCTAACTACCACTCAATGTGTACGTTCATTGCAATGACCTTGTCCTTAGTATATAATAAGAAATATCTAACAAATCAGAATTGGGTTGTCCCACGTTATAAAATTCAATAATCAAAGTAAAATTCAGTATCTTTTAATATGCTTAGAGAGAACATTTTAGTCTGCTTGAGTTTGTCTTTCACAGATTGAAGAGCCAGTGAAACAAGTGACCTTTGTTGAGTCGCGGACGCATGATGTGTCATGCATGTCGCAGCTGCAAGGGCTCTGCGATGCCATGATAGCCACGAGGGCGCTGATCACCACTACAGCTACCGAGGGCTTCGATTATGTGTGAACAAGCCGCGAAGGGCTTCGACGATGTGTGAAAAGCCGCAAAGGGCTTCGACGATGTGTGAAGAGCCGCGAAGGGCTTCGACGATGTGTGAAAAAGCCGCGAGGGCTTCGACGATGTGTGAAAAGCCGCAAAGGGCTTCGACGATATGTGAAGAGCCGCGAAGGGCTCTGATGATGTGTGAAAAAGCCGCGAAGGGCTTCGACGATGTGTGAAAAAGCCGCGAAGGGCTTTGAAGATGTGCAAAAAGCCGCGAGGGCTTCGACGATGTGTGAAAAGCCGCGAGGGCTTAGACGATGTGTGAAATTTCGCCGAGGGCTTCGCCGAGTGTAAAGCCGCGATGGCTTCTCCGTGCGTCGCCAAAGTCGCGATGGCTTCTCCGTGCGCCGCCATAGCCGCGAGGGCTTCTCCGTGCGTTGCGAAAGTCGCGATGGCTTCTCCGTGCTTCGCCAAAGCCGCGAGGGTTTCTCCGTGCGTAGCAAAAGCCGCGCGGGCTGCTCCGTGTGTCAAAAGCCGCGAGGGCTTCTCATGGGGAAAGAGAACAGTGAGTTACTAAAATTAACTAATATTTTAAGCAAGGTACCTCGACACATATAGAAAAGTAAATGTAGTGGCAGAAATAATCAATCTCAGAAGAATTACTAGTATCACATGGTTGATTTTGAAACAAGTCTGCTTTGTAAATTGTTACATAGGCAAACTATTTATTATGTTTGCTCAAGCTCAGTGGTAATGCTTGGCGTCGGTATGAAGAATTATCAGCAGATATTTGGGAAGAATGGCAAATGAACTAAAACCTACATTTTCAATGGGCTTAAACTACAGCCAATATTTTCTAGACAGATAGCCAACCTAGGGTTGAGGATTAATGATGTTTTATTACGAATGATTAAGTAGCCTTACAAAAAAGATTCCACATATCATCAAAATGTTCAGTTGAGTGTATTATATTCAGAATAGATGATAGTATCCCTTTGTAGTCAAAACCGCCCAGCTGATAGAGAACCCCTAGGTAGAAAAAGAGAAGAAATACGCGTCAGTAGTGTTATAGCAGTTAGATACCTCGCTTGATATATAGCTACTGCCCCTGGTCGTATAGTCTACGCAGTACTGTATCTCATTCAGCAACTGTCACACATTCAATTGTAAATTTAGACGAGTTCTTACTATCCGACCAAATACGAAAACGCTATCTTTCAAATTCATATTTGTATATGCCCTTACACACTAGGTTCAACATGAAATCCCACTAGAGACGTAAAAATTACACCTACAATTATTACAACAGCCTGTTTGCTGGGGTTTTGGAACTTGGTGCCTAATGACTTACCTATTAAGTCAAAGGATGTTAGGAACGATTATGTGCTTCATGGTTCTACTCCGTACTGCTTCACGGATAAGTTATATAAAGTATCGTTTCAAATGTGACACATTAGCTACTAGATGCGCTCCGTAGATTCACCCGTAAACAATAATTAAAGTGAATATTACAGCGATGAAAAATATCCCATGCATTAATCCAAGTACCTAGACTGTCTATACTCCAAGTTTATTCAAATCAGTTTAACCGTTTCAATATGACGTAGTTACAAACATCCTTATTATACAGTATTTAGCATCTTCAATATTAGTGTGATTACCAAAGAAAAATCAAGTATAATATGTTTGGAATCTGGAAACCTGTATACGGCAATAGCCTCGCCATATATTACATGAGTTAAAGTCTAATTCTATAATCTCCTTTCGAAAATGCACACATCTTGCAAATAAGAGCTGAAATGTCTTGCAACTTTCAAATAGATCATTGGGAAATTCCACGAACTTAAGTCCCTTAGACGACAAGGAGGCTATCAATGTAGTTTATAATAAGTAAGACTTATGGGTATAAACCCAGTTTGATTTATAAAACAACCTAGGTTAGGCCCAAATGGTGGTGTTATTTTACTTTTGAAAAACTCCTGTATGCATAAACTTGAAGCAACAATGTTTCCAAGCAAAGTAAAATGTGTGCAACAAAAGTATTTTAACATAATAAAGTGTTAGTTGTATGAAAAATATATTCGTGATCCTTTGAAAGTTACGGATTAAGCTACAAAATCAGGTATTATATTGGGATGGACTGGTCAAAAAAACACCAGGTTTTAAAAATATCATCAGGACTATGAAAAATCACTAATATCTTGAATTTTTGTGGACGCACTTATGGTAGTTACATAGTTATGAAACAAAAATAAATGAATTCATTATAAGCCAGTAGTTATATTATAATTAAGTTCTTAATTCATTATAAGTAAGTAGGTTTCATTAGAAAATCTATCAAATCCCATTGTGTATGCCTCCGAATCGTCAAAAGGTTGTTGTGTATATTCCACATTTCGTCCAACAATGTATTAAATATTGTGTATTAATAAAGTAAAAGAATATTCTGGCATTGTTCCTTTATAACAGCTCACATGTGTGTGGTTGAAATTATTATAAAAAAAGGCAGGCAACGTAGTCAATTTGTGTAAAAGCAGCGACCGGAGATGCCATGCTTCGATCAGACTGGTCAGTAGGTATGGACAAGCATAATTTTGGAAATTAACTGTCAACGTGACATATAGGTAATGGAATATTTTAAAAAAAAAACCTTATTCGTTACCCATGTTGCTTGATATTCTACAATTGACTTATCTAAATTGAATAACACAGCCAAAATCACTTTCAAATTTTGAATTGAGTGCCGGCTGTTCGTAGATAATTTTTGGGTAGGGTGTGACTTTCTGGAGTTTGGTATTTGATGACATAATTATGTCTGGTCATACTGGTGTACTACTATGAATTCAGCGATACAAAAATAAATACAGCAAGTTATGCACCGCGCTCACGACAAAACCATTACACAATGTGAATATAAATCACCGTGATCCATATTTTGAGAAACGAATATGTATTTCTAGCGTTTATTAACAAAACACTACACACTATAAAAGACAATACAGCTACGACTGCAAAAACATTTGGACCATTGCGTGCCATCCGGCGCGGCAGCGGTCCAAATGCTCCAGCACACAACCATATACGAGCAGCATGCCCAGCGCACTGCAGCACGGCAGCCTTGCCCCGTTGGATTGCAATGCTTATTCGCTGTAAGTGTCAGTAGTAAGATCACGTGTCACTTCGATGAAGTTTCGAATACAATAAGAGAAAACGTTTCTACCCCTCCCTAAACAATCACCGATTTTTATGAGTTTTGGAAATGTTATAGATGTTATCAATATCCAGGTTTATAGGTTTTGATTTTTATCATTATATTAAAGGAATTTGAATTAATGAGTATTTAGATACCGATATTTTCTCAAAACTTGTATCTCTAATTTGTGATCTAATCTAATTTCTGTCAGATATACAATGAGACCAACATTTTTAGATTTGATTAATTTTTACTATAGGAGAAACGTTTTCTCACAGAACGCAAATATGCGCAAATTCTAAGTCAAAACTTGAAGAAGCTGCAATTGTCCTTATCGCACTATTCTGTTCGGGCGTTTAGCGGTGAGACAGCATCACTTTGTTAAAATACCTATTTTTCTGTAGGAGCTTCTCTTCCCGTTTCTCTTAATAGCAAGACCAAAAGCGGATGGATCTATAAGGTTACTTTCCAGTATTTAAAATGTCATAGCCTAGACCAGATTGCCACACGAGAATACTAGCACGACCTGCGATGCTGGGTCACCTGCACATTTTGGAAGGGCCTGCTGCCTAAGCGGAGAATATCTTAGAGAATTCAGAATTAGTACAAAATCTAAATAATATTTAAAAACCTAATACAATAAAATTTATAATAATATTGGCTTAACTAATTTCACTACCCTCAAGGTAGCCAAGAACACTAAAAACAAAACTATTATAAATGTGTTCCAATAATAATTTTGCACCGTGCAGTGTTTCAAGAACACTTTTTAAGAAGTCATTTGCTACAGTTGCGAATAAAAGTGGTGAATTTGTTGATAAGAAAGATGAGGGCTGGATAACAATACAAAGAAGGAGACTTAGAAACAGATTTATTAGTTCAAAGGGACAGGCGACGGTAGAACCAACCGGCAAGTTCAAGGCTGCAGAGACAAAAACTGCACTGTTTATAAATAATGTTGATAAAAGTACTTCATCACAGGATATAGCTACGTATATTATGGATAAAACTAAAATCGAAGTTGTATTAGAAAAGTTAAAGTCGAAGACTCATAGGAGCTACGACTCATATAAAGTCTTGGTACCAACGACCAAATTATCCATATTTATGGATACTGCGTTGTGGCCTGATGGAGTAGCTTTTCGACGTTTCGTGGACTTCAAGCGACGTTCTAAAGATGTGCCTGAAAACACTAGATGTACTTAGCATTCTTTTTTTTTTTTATGATGGATGACACATTATTATGTAAATTAGTTTCATTTAATTGTAAATCAGTAAAGCGTTCGGTTGGAAATATTAAACAACTATGCCACAGTGCAGATATTATTGCTCTACAAGAAACCTGGCTTCTTCCACACGAAGTCGCTTTTCTGGGATCTATACATAATGACTTTGAATACACCGGGAAGTCGGCAGTAGACACGTCACAGGCCATACTACGTGGTAGGCCGTACGGTGGAGTGGCTCTGTTGTGGAGAAAGAATCTATTCAATTCCGCATCAATAATAACGTGTTATAGTGATCGTCTAATAGCTGTGAAGTTTGAAACGGAACAAAGATCATTTATTATATTTAGTGTATATATGCCAACACAATGTTTAGATAATTTGCCCGAGTTCACAGAGTGTCTGAGTGAAATAAACGCCATCATTCAAAGTGCGGAAGTAGAATCTGTGTATATACTTGGTGACTTCAATGCTCACCCGGCGGAGCTATTTGCTAACGAGTTAAATGATTTCTGTTTGGAACAACAATGGAAATGCGCTGACATTGACAAGTTAGGTATCAATTCGGGTTCCTATACGTACATAAGTGACGCGAACGGGTCCCGGCGATGGCTTGACCACTGTGTTGTTACGCAATCTGCCTGGGATACCATTGAGGACATTAAGGTATTGTACGATGTGTTATGGTCTGACCATTTTCCTGTTGTAATAAGTTGTGACTTCAATATTGTGCGTCCTAGGTCTAGTTTCATAAGTCGTACTTATAATAAGGTTATTTGGGGTGAACGTACAGAATCGCAAGTAAACATGTACTCAGAACGATGCAACAGTAAACTCAGACTAATTGATTTTCCTTCAGATTTTACTTCATGTGCGAATAAAAATTGTTGTGATACCAATCATAGGGAGTTACTCGACATTATGTATAATGACATTGTTTGCATTCTTAAAGAATCAGCTGTTCAAACTTGCCTTATTAGACAGACTAGTAAAAGGAGTTCTTGTGTAATCGGATGGAATAAACATGTGAGTAATGTTCACCGGGAGGCTCGGGAAAAATTACTTAAATGGCTTTGGTACGGGAGGCCTGAGACTGGCGTCATTTATAATGACATGTTGGACAGCAAGAAACGTTTTAAAGCAAAACTAAAATGGTGTCAAAATCATCAAAATCAAATTAAAATGGATATGATAGCTAGTCATCGATCATCAAAAAACTTTTCAAAATTTTGGAAAAGTACCAATAAGCTTAATTTAAAACCCAGCCTACCTGTGAGCATTGAAGGTTGTTCATCACCCAAGGATATTGCCAACCTTTTTAAGAGGCATTTTAAAGTAGATTCGCCACTATGTAAGCCATTGCAAAGGGTGCTCGATACTAAAACGTGTGACAGCAAATCGTGTGATATTAGCTTTTCAACCAAGCAAGTGAAGAATGTCATAAATAATATGAGCAGAGGAAGATCACCAGGTCACGATTCACTTAGTGTTGAGCACCTACAGTGTGCAGGTGAACATATGCCGCGCGTCCTGGCCATGTTCTATTCGCTGTGCATTTCCCATTGTTACCTGCCGCCAGATCTTATGAAAACGATAGTTGTACCCATAATCAAAAACAGAACTGGCGATATTGCAGATAAGAGTAATTACAGACCAATATCTTTAGCTACCATAATTGCTAGGGTACTGGATCGATTACTAGACAACCATCTCGATAAACATATAAAACTACATGATGGACAGTTTGGATTTAGAGCGGGACTTTCAACAGAAAGTGCTATTTTATCACTCAAGCATACTGTAAGATACTATGTCGATAGGAAAACACCAGTATATGCCTGTTTTCTTGACCTGTCAAAAGCTTTCGACATGGTGTCTTATGGTGTGCTGTGGAAGAAACTTAGAAACACTAGTTTACCGAAGGAGATCTGTTCTGTTTTTGAGTATTGGTACAACAATCAGGTAAACTGTGTTAAGTGGAATGATGAGCTGTCGGATGCATATGGTTTGGAGTGTGGGGTGAGGCAAGGGGGTGTGACCTCCCCCAAACTGTTTAGCGTAAGTAAAAGCCTGGTGTGTTATAGAAACTAGATTAGAATAAGAGATACTTCATTTTTGATATTTTAGTGCATTTTATTTTCGTTAAACGGCAACACTGAGACTATAATCTTTGGTTCGCATTCGCAAATTTAGTAATCTTTGGCAAATGTTCTATTTGATCTATGCGCAAATCGCAAAGTTCGCAAACAAGTCAAAACAAAAAGTTGCGTTTCATTTTCCTCTTGTTCTTCATTTAATGATTATCAATTAGAAATTGACTACACTTCCTTCTTACCATCTGACAATTGTGGTCATTATCGCGTGTCCTAGTAAAATTTCCGGGCATTCCTTGATGTGCATATGATGCAATAGTGATTGAGGGGCAAAATGACAGACTCCAAATCTTTTGTGAATTTCTCGTGCCAGCGATGTCTGCAGCCTTTGAAGCTCGACGAATCTCTCCACAATCTCGGGGAGCATACTATCGCCGAACTGACGCTTCCAATTCGCCGGAATAATGAGGTAGACTTGGACATGCAATCATCAAGTTTAGAACATTATGTCCCGCCGTTTCGTATGACAGAATCTGGAAATGGTGCAAACGGATTCATGATCATATCAGACGGATGGGAAACTACATCCTTAGGCCACCAGCTACACGTTAAAGCTACTCTATTCGATCTACTTTCTAACAATTCTGATGTAGACCATCCTCTATGTGATGAATGTACTGACACCCTTCTAGAACTTATGGATAATCAGTTTCGACAGACTGAGGCAGAATGGAAAGACTACAGTGACTATTTAAAAAAGTTGGAAGATGATAAAGAAGATTTGAATTTAGAAGGATTGGAAAAGGAATTAGATGACTGGAAACAAGAACAAACCAGATTACTACAAGAACTATCCGCTTTGCAGAAAGAAGAGCGAGCTATGAATGACGAAATAGAAATACAGGAAAAAGAGAAGGAAAGATTGGAAAAGGAGCAAGATGTGTACTGGAAAGAGTATACAAGGTACAGAAAAGATTTGATGGTTACTGAAGACCAAATGAAGTTTTATGAATGTCAGCTTGCTTACACTCAGTCCCAGTTAGAGAAATTGAAGAAGACCAATGTCTTCAAAGCAACATTTCATATATCCGATTCTGGCCAATTTGGCATTATAAATAATTTCCGCCTGGGACGTTTGCCTTCAGCTCCCGTCGATTGGTCTGAAATAAACGCAGCTTGGGGCCAAACAGTTCTCCTTCTCTCTTCATTAGCAAGGAAGATTAGCTTCAACTTTCAGCGATACAAGCTTGTTCCTTATGGCAATCATTCATATATTGAAGTTTTGGAGGATCAAAAAGTATTGCCCTTGTATGGATCAGGTGGATTTAGAATTCTCTGGGACACTAAGTTTGATGCGGCAATGGTGGCCTTTTTAGATTGTCTTCAGCAATTTAAAGAGCAAGTTGAGAAGGGTAATACTGGATTTTGTTTGCCATATAGGATAGATAAAGGCAAAATTGAGGATACTGCATCGCCTCCCCATGCTTATTCCATAAAAATACAGTTTAATTCTGAGGAACATTGGACCAAAGCTTTGAAATATATGTTAACTAATCTCAAATGGGCTCTAACTTGGATTTCGTCACAGTTCAGTGAGGAACAAGTGGACAGTCATTGAAAATAGTAATTTGTAGTTTTAAAATAAATTAAACAAGTTTATGCCAGACAGTGCCCTAGTCACTGGCTGTCCCTATTAATTTAAATAAATAAATCTGTAAAGCTAATCAAAAATTCAACTATTATTCCCAATAATTTCTACTGCACTTTACGCAATTGGACGGGTTACCTCCAATTGGGTAAACCACCAAAATAGGTTGTTATTTAGGAATACTACTGTATCCTAACATCATTATTTCAAACTTTAAATTTTGATACTAAGACTCATACCACAGCCGTCACAAAATAATAATGTTCATATAGCGCTATCTCTATCGCACAAGGGGTATCTCTTTCTATTCCATAGCCAAGCATAGTTCTGATATCTTCTGATGCGGCACACACCATAGAATAGCCCCATTCAAATGGAACTGCCAATGTACTTGTACCTTTGTACCTAGTGCAGAGTGAACCAGGCATGCTGTGATGCACATTACTGATATATTTTGGAAACAAGTCAGCAACCAATCTAACTTTAATGGTAATGTAGATAAACTTCATTTTGATATTAGGACAATCAGAAGGGTAATCATATAGGGTGATTACTAGATATATGTATAATCATAATACTTTTACAATGATTGATTATAATCATTTAAAAGTCCAAATAATTTCAGCTCACTGACCTAATACTTGAGGTTGCTGTTGCAAAATTATTATTCCTGAAAGCTTCCTTAGGCAATATTAAATGTACAAGGAACTATATTTATATATTTATTATAATGGGGATAATACTAATGTCAAGTTGGCAATAGTTGGCAATGCTGGGAATATAGTAAATGTATAGTTGTTTATTTTATGTAGAACATAATCTACACACAGAAGCCAACTATCTGCTATTAGCATTAAATACTGTCATAAGTAGTAAAAACATTACTAATAATAGTTAATGTCTTTAAGAAAGTGTTGCAGTTAGTACAATAAAATTATTCCTCATCAACAGCAGGAAGATGTACACTGTTGAACAAAGGCATACCCATATGACTCCCTTATGAATGGATATTAGCCGCTTTTAACCATTGGCTAGCTGCAACTTTTACGATGTGGTCAGTCCACATCCACGTCCACACCGTGTTGTTGTAGCTTCAAACACCATTCTTTGCAAAATTATCTTTTAAGTCATGCCCAGTACTTGTTTATCCTGTACTGTACTAGCTCGATCGTCCACAGCTGAACACAGCCTCTATTAAGGGGGTATTTGCCATAATCACCACGCTTGGCAGGCGGCTTGGTGATCGCGGTGTAAGATGGCAGTTCTAGAAGGTTCTAGACGGTGCTGCTGCTCACCTTCCAGTATTTTTCCTTTAGTCGCCTCTTACGACACCCACGGGATGATATGGGGAGGTGCAATTCTAACCCAGCACCCCACGGGGGACTTAACTTGGTTATCCAAATTAAGGGAATTTTGGCACTGATCATTAATCAATGTCCTGAAGGGGATTTTGCTCATAAGTATATACATATAATAGTAGTAAGTCCTAAAAATCCCTTTCAGGGGAAAATATGAAGGAGAATTCTGGAGTAAGCTGTAGCCAACTCTTATGTCTTATGGTTAAATGTGGTTTAAAATTAAATGTAAATAAAATTATTAACTTGTACATATTCATGAAAGTCTGTTAAGGAGTTCATTTCACATTGACAATGGTCATGTTAATTGTTTATTTAAGAAATATTGAAAATGTTATCAATATCTTTAACTCTGCCAAATAAAAATATATTATTATTACTGTACATTTCAAATTAAATATTTACATATAAGTATATGTCTATGCCTAGGATAGCCATACTTTATTATATTGTAATTATATTGTTGTAAATAGATGTTTACTTTTTTAATGTACCTAATTCCTATTTTGTGATATAAATACTGTGATTCTTAGAACAACGTCTAAATCACTGTAAAAGCTTAGGATAAATTATTATTTTATTACATTCTATAGAAATGTTAATTCTTAAGGTGAATTTATATGCAAGAAAATACAAAACAATTGTTTAGATTTTATACCTAGGTTGATAAGTATTGTACATGATCATATTTATGAAATGGAAAACTCAACTATTAATTATTATATATTATGCAACTGATAAAAATGTAAGTTTTTCATAGCTGAGACAATTTGATTAAGAGGATGAAGGTTGGGTCAAATTAACTCTTTCAGCCTCACTTCTTAAAATTTGGTTTATTAGTAAAATAATGGATTCATTAGAAAACCAAGTAACCAATAATTACTTAAGTACACAAGTAGGTACTTTTTTTTAACAGCAGTACCCATTTCTTGTAGTCCTGTCTTCATAGGACATCATTATCTAGTGTAAAAAACTGTAATAGGTCAGCAAATTTACAACAGAATTCGCATAATATTGTAAAATATCAAGTTACGAAACTAACCACCTCTGAAAAAGTTATAATCACCGGCATTCAATAACTACAAAATAATATAAGCTAATATAATATACCTAATGATTCAAATTCTATGATCATGTACAATAAGTAACCAAACCAAGCTACGAAAGCGCCACCACTGTTTAATTTTTCAATTTCCAGCAATGTCTGCAATTGCACCTTAATAAATTTGTTTATATTGAAATCTATTTTTATTTGTTTTAAATCCAATCTTCCTATAGTATTGGGTAGGATGAGACAGGCTATATCTGTCCACTAGAGGCTCATTTCTTGAAGTAGTATGGGATAGTAGCTGTCTAAACTATGATAAATAGTAAAATACAGGGTTTTTTATGTCATTCGTTTACAGAACGAGTACATTCGTGCTTGTGCTGTATGCACATATGCTATTATTTTTATTTAATTTATTTTTTTATTTTATATTATTGTGAAGGAACAAGCGCGAGGCCCACCTGATGTTAAGCGGTATCCTCTGCCTATAACAGATGTATTTCATCACAAGTGACGAACTGCACTGCGCCATCACCTTGAGACATACCTGTTAAGTCTCAATTTGCCTGTTATTTCACTGGCTCTCAAGGACTGCTGCCGGAACACACCGTTAGGTGCTTGGCGACAGATTTTCAACTTGAGGGTGGTCGCTAGGGCATTTTGCGAATGCCCGCCTGCATTCGCAAAATGCCCTTCCACTATGCGGTGAAGCTCAAGCTCTGGGCGGGATTCGAACCATGGACCTGCTGCGCGGCAGTCCATAGCCAATGCCACTGAGCCATCACTGCTTCGAAAGCTATTAAATTGTAAACCTCTGTCTAACAGATGCATTTTATCACATATTTGGAACTGTAGTACTGCACTACCTAAATAGGTACTTTAAGATTGGATTTAGGTTATTCTAATAATGTTAACATTACATGGAAAACTATAGCACAAGGTGAAAATGATAGTATTTGTAAAAAAAAATGGTAGGTAAGTAATGCATTGTTATTTTTGATTTTATTTTCTACCGTTTACTATGACTATCAGGGCCTGTTTCAGAATGCTCGAGTAAATTCCGGTTATAGTACCCAGAACATATTTACTAAATAAAATACTATCTTTGCGTTTCACAGTCATCGATTTAGCCTTACGCGCTGCATGTTTACCGTCGTTTTTATCATTCAGTTATTTTATTTTTAGGCTAGTATAACCGGCACTTACTCGAACATTCTGAAACAGGCCCTTGGTGTAGTACTTAGGTACCTATGTTCTATTGAGTGGATACTCCCGACAGAATACCGCTCCTAATCCACCTACAATAATTAAATTATTGTATTCATTGTGATAATAACCACACAACACCTATCACATTAAAAATATATTATAGAACTAATTATATTAACCTATTCATAATTTGTAACCAGAAAAAAATTCATTTCATTATTTTTATAAAGCAATTCAATAGAAGAAAGTCAGAAAGTGGAACTAACACATCAGAGAGTTCAATCTAGTATCAATCTATTTATGGGAATAGTTATTTAGAAATTTAGGGATAAAATAAATAATAAATAAAAGAAAACTAGCAAACTAGAAGATAGATATTAGGCTCAGCAATATGCTTACAACATTACACCGAGTTTGAACACTCGGTATTTAAAATATAACGAAACTACGTTTGTATGGAAAGCGCCACGAGCACTCTTTCTGCGTAGTATGATGTATCGTTATTTTTTATTTAATTATTTATAGGAAGACCTACAGGTTTTAAATACTGTTTTGAATAGCTGATTATAGATTTTAATTAAAATTATAGATAGCAAAATCAGCAGCCGCCTCGCCGAGTTCACGCTTGTGCAGAATAAAATATCTAATGACATCTCTTTACTTAAATTGTTAATTTTGCTGCTCACTGTGCACATATGTGTTTTTTTCTATAATTAGTATTACCCACTCGGTATACGACCGGGGCCGGGGTGGGTTGAATCTTACGCGCTTGTGTTGGACAGCAAGGGCCTGTTTCAGAATGTTCGAGTAAGTTCCCGTGTACCCAGAACATATTTAATAATTAAAACACTATCTTTGCTTTTCTCAGTCATCGATTTAGCCTATATTAAGTTAAAGCTTGAAACGCACCTCGAACATTCTGAAACAGGCCCTTACTCTAAAATCTCTTTATACTAGGTACTACTCTTAGCTTACTCTTTAACGGTAACAGCTGGTTTTAATACAATAATAGGTACGTAGGCGGTTGTTTTTTTTACAGAATATGTGATAGTATTCAATGGTCTTACAAACAATAAAACGTAGCAAAGGAAGATAGTGTGCAAATTGTAATACATAGGTAGCAAAAAATAATGAAAGCCGGTTGGACTCCCGCTAGAGATCTCTAACTATATTCGTTAAAAAAACTACAACTCCAGCCAGTTTTATTTAATGTATCCCAATTTGTTTTATTATTAGGTGCAAAAATATTTTATTGCTTCCATAATTATTTGTACAGGTGTCACCTAGGTAGGCTACATCTTGATGTATAAATGAGTCCTCAAAGCAATTATTTACCTATATTTTGTATCGCAGAGCTAGAGCCACAGCCACATAAAAAAAAATACCACAGCTAGGGTCACAGGGTTTTCTTTTGCGCAAACGAGAAAGACTCGCTATCGATTACTTGTCCGGCAGCGGAGCGCTGAGCGTGGCATTCAAATATCAAGTCTATGGACTCAGTACGATTTAGTTGTCAACTAACCTTCAGTGAAAGTGCACGTTCGTTTACTGTTTGCCTATCTTGTTAGGTAATTTAGTAAAAATGCCATCTTGTGCTTTCGATAAATGCAGAAATCATTCTAGAAAAAACAATAAAGGAGCTGATGGAATAACATTTCATTCGTAAGTGCAGAATTCAGCTTATTTGTTCTATTTAATTCGATAGATTAGGTAAAGAAATTCGTATATCAGATGGCGACCGGGTCAAATACGCACAATCGCGGTGACCGTCCTGGTTTATTTATGAATGAAAATTTATTGTTATCATTATCGATGATCCCAATGAGTTCATATTTTTTTTATTTCCTAATATGATTTCAAGCAATAAGTATCGCATGCTAAGCGCACATCATATACATAAATACATTTTTTAAAGCACACAAAATGTTGTTTCTACAAAGTGTCGAACCCGCATTCCGCGGCTTTACGCAGCCTCTACCGCTCAGCCATCGAGACGGCTCTGACTTTATTTTTTTGAACGTCGTATGTGACGATAGTTAATTCTTATAGTGATGTGATCATTCAACTTCAAAACGGGAGAAACGGCGTTCCTAGTACATATGACAATGTCTTTTTTTTATTTGGTCAAGTCACGTGACCGTCTACAGACCCACCAACTTATCTGTTCAGGTGGCAGAAAAAAGAACTACAACATTCCTTCAAATTGTGACAGTTAGTAGTTGATTTCCATGACCAGTAGCGCCCTCGAAAACTGCACAGTTAAGTTAGTGTTATTTTACTGATTGCGCAGTAGTGTGAGTAGGTATGTGCTTCTACGGCTGCATTGTTTGTCTTTCTGTCTTTGACTTTCATTACGACGCGGACTTATTTATCATAATACAATACAAAATTCTTTATTGATCAACAATCTTAAGTAACACAATAAAAATATTACAAACAAAACATTCGATTGGACAATGCGGCCTTATGACTTAAGCAATTTCTTACAGGCAACTTTGCAATATTGCCGTTTAGGGTGTCCAAAACGAAAACAAAAGTGATAAAAAAAGATAATAAGCACAGCACACATATAATTTTCATAAACTGTGCATAAACTATACTTATATAATAAAAACATATACCATACAAATACCTACATATACAATTGTATACATACAATACAACATAATATACACTACAATATATATAATACAATACATATCTTATACAAAACATAATAAGATGATGTATATGTAAAATATTCAGATGTTTGATAAGTAGTGCTTCTTCACCATATCTTTGAATGACGAAATGGACATAGCTTGTCTGATAACAACAGGTAAGTAGTGCATTCCAAAGGAAGACGGCATTTTTGGTAAATGATTTGTGAAAATATGTTGATGACGAGACAGGCATATTCAAAAGCAGTCTATTCGTGGAACGAAGAGAGAGAACGTTTTGATGCAGAAATTGAAAACGTATATACTTACATTATACAATGAAAATGTAGCTGTGTGCATAAGCTTGTGTTAAATTTTTGCCACATTATTGTCGTGATATTAGAGCGTACCATATCTTCCTTTTTATATAAATCGATGGATGTGATTAAGTATAATTATTATTGACCTTTGTTTTTCTCCCTGACGAATATATGATTGACTTGAGTCTTATGTATTAGGCTATTTCACGATTAAAGAAGAGTCAAGACAAGAGCTTACTTTTAGTCCTTTTTATTCTATGATTTAAGTTAGAAACCCAGGCATTTCACCAGAATATAGTACCACCAACTTAACTGTGCAGTTGGCGAGGGCGCTGCTGATCAAGGAAATCAACTACAAACTGTCACAATTTGAAGGAATGTTGTAGTTCTTTTTTCTGCCACCTGAACAGATAAGTTGGTGGGTCTGTATACCTCTATACCCAACTCTTTGTGTAACTGTTCCCGTATCTCATAAAATGATTTAAGTAGGTACCAATTATAAGTAAACACACTTAAATCACGGACAAGGTCCAGGCTTTCAAAGTTCAGACTCTCAGAGGGCTGTTTAAAAAACAAGTAACTAGGTACACAAGAACATATCTTTTACGAGTGAAGACAATAATGATTTCTATTATTTAAGCAGGACCATAGAGAAAAGTAATATGAGCCAGGACTCAGCAGAATGAATCAATATAGAGTGAAAAGAAAATGTATATTTCATGTCTTTCAATGTCAATAAGTTCCATTTTTAACAAGGAGGAGGTTCTAAATTAGTTTGTATAATTATATTTTTTTGTGTTACCACTTTATACCTAGGTGTACTTACCGATTTTGTTTTTTTTTTATATTCGAAAGCTGGTACTTGTCATGTTGTCCCATTTAAATTTGAGTGATATCTGACGAGTAGAATTTGAGTTATCCCAAATAATACGTATTTAATTGGCTTCGACTACATTGATGATATTCTCATTTTCACTTGTCGATTAATATGAACAAAAAAAAACTGTATACGATGATTTGGCTTGGCTTATTTACTTTTTAATGGATTTTTGTTTTTGAATATTTTAGGTTTGTAGTGTTTTCTTTGTTATAAAGTAACACAACATAAAACATTACTACCGACTTATTTATTAAATGATATTATTATGTGTATATGTATTGTTCATTATATTATTATTTATTATTATGTATATAAATATATATTTATTATTATTATGTGTATAAACAGTGTTCTATATTGAATGAATTAATGTCTCATTAATAATTAATCGTGTATATATTATAGTAAGTAAGCTTAGTAACTAGCCAGAGCTTTAACACAATATTTTTTTATATCTTAGGGTCTTGGCTGAAAATCACCGCTTTTGTCTGAGACAATAAGCATTATGCTGAGACAAGGCTCATTCAATACTACTGGACATCTCACTACCGAATATACATTTAAGAAAATTGTTAACATTGTATAACTTTATAGGATTAAGTTTAACATGGTTTATAATATTTTTGTAGTAGTATTGAATAAACTTCTTTTCTTTCTTTCTTTCTATTACAAAATAAGTTAAATTTTTGTTAATGTTTTGATATTCAGATTTCCCGGTGATGAACTATTGAAACAGAGATGGATAGCTGTGACCCGCGAACAAAGACGGGATTACGACTGGGTTCCTACGCTACACAGCAGGATTTGCTCCCAACACTTCAAGCCTGAACATATTCGGACAACCGGCAAAGGGATGAAAAGATTGCACAAAAAAGCCGTCCCCTTTCATATGGTGAGTACTTACTACTATAGGTACATCCAATTAGCACTTAGTATTGGGTTACTGTATCAGCCGGATTGTCCAGTGCTGAACACAGCCTCCCTCATGATGGTTGGGTTTGCCATAAACCACACGCTTGACAGGCGTCTTGAGGATCGCAGTGTGAGATATCAGTTCTCAGAAAGCGCTGCTGCCCACCTTCTGGTATGTTACCCTTTGACACCTCCTACCTAGAGATGGGAGGTGACATTCTAACCCGTCACCCCACGGGCTAGTATAGGGTCGAAAACTTCAAATTTTAAAATCTAGGATATGAAGGTAGAAATTCAAATATTTTGGTAAGTATAAGAGCGTTAGGTACATTCCCTTTAAACATATAGATAGATAGATAGAAAACACTTTATTTGCACAAGAACTTAAAATTAACATTACACAAAAAACTTAAACAGAGAAATACACTAGTGCAAAATAGCGGCCTTATCATATATATAAGCATAGCGATTTCTTCCAGACAACCAGGAAACAGGGTAACTAACAACTGATAGCAATCACATTTTTACACAAGTGTTAATTTTAATTAATAAAATGAAATAGAATAATAAAATAATTCAGTATTATCTAAGAAATGTTATTGGACAAATTGATGTCTTATGTTTAATTATTTAATATTTTTGCCACAGATGTACCTAGATGTTTGTATTTAACAAGTTTAATCATAGTTTCTTTCATATTTCTTACATTTGTTGTACCTAGATAAGTATTCGTAGTTTTGCTAATTAAAGAAATAGAAGTAAACCGATTTCTCTCTTTCGTTCTGTGATTTTTTAATTTACATTATACCTACCTACCTATGTATTTTAACTTTACATAGTGACTAAGTAAAATTAATGTACCTAGCATAAAAAAATATTTCAAAAATTGTGGTATGAAATAACAACATTAAAAAGTATGAAATAAGTACAAATTAGGTATAACTACTTGTGTCTATTAAAATACTAATTTAATTACGGTTTTCTTAAATAATTTTTAAAATATTTGTTATTATTATAAAATAGGTACATAAGTACCTTCATAAATAACTAGTTCCTACCTACCTACCGAAATGTGCAACATATTACATACCTACATACTTACATAAGTAATTAATATAAAAAATTAACTGATTTAGCCTATTGCTATGTTAAATCCAAATTATTAAGTTTTACTTCCTTAAGTTCTGAGGTATAAATAAGATTATTTTAGTTATTAATTTGTTATCATCAGAGCCTATTTTAAGACGGCGGCCATTTTGTGTCCTACACAGTCCCACGGAAACTGGGTCATCACAGTATAAAGCATAATATTTTACTACTCGAGGACATGACCAATCTCACGATTGCGCATACAATATGTAGGTTCCAAAACGAGAAAGTAGTGCCAGCGAGATTTAGTGACGCTCGAACATAGAAGAGAAGATAAGCTCTGTGTTAAAAATGCCTAGTTGTGTTATTAAAGGCTGCAGAAACTACCCAGCTAAGTGTAACTTAAAAGACGGAATTTCATTTCATCGGTGAGTAAAATTACATTATTTTATAGCAGTTAAGTAGCACATAAAAGCAAATTAAGTAAAAAGTTTCAATTATGTCGATCAATGATTGGAGTGCCTCGTCAAGCGTACGAACTAGCTTTGTACAGACGTCCCATTCCAAATATTATTATGTTCGAAATAACTCCATCTATTTACCGCAGCAGCATACTGTACTTACTTACGTTACACGTTTGTACGTTTAGTAATATTATGACCTACTAATTAAATAGTCATCAGTTGTGTAATGGCTTCTTAAAAGTTAATATATACGCTGTAAATATAGTACGCTCTCGTACTCGTGCAAGTACTTAATACCCAAAACAATTTTAAATTTCAGTTTCCCTATTGATCCAGTGCGCAGAGAAGCATGGACTCGCATAATACGGCGTTGTCGAAAAGATCCAAATTTCAAGCCGCATAGGACAGCCACTAGAATATGTTCAGTACATTTCACTGATGAAGATTTTGTTTTCTCCAAATCTGGGAAACGGATTCTTTTGAAAACCGCTATACCTCGCATTAAGGTCAGTTTACGATGCATTTAGTAAAATTCGTACTCATTAGTAATAAAATTATTTCATTACCTGTAGTAACTTACAATCATATCCAATCCTACGTGTTTTTTTTTATGCCTGATAGGTTAGCCTTTGACCACTATCTCACCTGATGGTAAGTGATTATGTGGTCGAAGATGTTATTCAGGCTAACCTAGAAGTACTGGCTCTCAAGGACAGCTGCCGGAACACACCGTTAGGTGCTTGGCGACAGATTTCCTACTTGAGGGTGGTAGCTAGCCAGGCGGACATTCGCAAAATGCCCTACCACCATGCTATAACGACTGCCATCCTAAGATAACAACCGGGACCGACGGCTTAACGTGCCCTCCGAAGCACGGAAACGCTCAGTAGTAATGTCACTAGCGGTCACCCATCAAACTCATGACCGCGCGCGACGTTGCTTAACTTTGATGATCGGTTGGGAACAGCTAAGTAAACTTCGCTACGAGCGCTTCGATAAATTATAAATTGGGTGGTTGGTAAAAAAAAGGTTTGTGTGTGTTTATTGTTTAGCTGAAATGGCTGAATAGAATTTAAGCAATTTCGTTACTAACAAAGTTTCCTCCTAAACGCTATATAACCACTTTCCACGCGGCAAAGCCGGGAGAATATGAATATAATAAGAATAACTCTACAGTACAAGGAAAGAAGTTTCATTAACAGCAAAATATTATGTAGAGGTTCCCTTGTAAAATATTATTAGCATCTATACCAGATCGTAGGTCTTTTGAGCAAGAGACCGTCTCTGTAGGTACCACCGCAGTGTCAGATATTCTCTGCCTCGATGCAGTAGTAATACTACTGTGTTTAGACCTGAAGAGCACTGTAGCAAGTGTCACTGAGCATGAGTGCAGTGCAGGGTCACTGACGCCATGGACACTGCATTGAAGCGCTCGAAGCAAAGTTTGCTTAGCCGTTCTGAACCAATCAGCAAAGTTCAGCGATCGCCGCGGTCATGTTGGATGGGTGACCGCTTGTGACATTAATACTAAGCGCTTCCGTGCTTCGGAGGGCACGTTAAGCTGTCAGTACTGGCTGTTGTCTTAGGATGGCAATCGTTATAGCATGGTGGTAGGGCATTTTGAGAATGCCCGCTTGGCTAGCTACCACCCTCAAGTAGAAAATCTGTCACCAAGCACCTAACGGTGTGTTTTCGCAGTTGTAATTGGGAGCCAGTAATTCTAGGTTAGCCTGAACAACATCTTCGACCACAACACTTACCATCAGGTGAGATAGTGGTCAAAGGCAAACCTATCAATAAAGCATAAAAAAAGCAATTGTAATTAACAGGCTGGACGCTTACTACCATTAGGCAGACGTTAGGTATATACGTCGCTACAAATCCTAATGTAAAAAAAATTACCACGTACCTAATTTGCAAAAGAAATCGTGTAACTTTACAACTCCTGATTCGCGGCAGACGCTGTAACAATGTTATTTGATTCGCTATTTGACGTATCTACATCATGACATTCATGACTTATGTTTCGTGTTTAATAACTTGCTTTGGTGTTGGATATTTTTGCTATCACGTTGGTTTTGCGATGATGTTTTTGTTGCCATAAGGTTTTACAGATGGCGCTAATGTAGGTAGTCACAATTATTTCTCTCTTGTAGAAATAATGTAGGGAAATGTATTAACATGAAGAAAGCTGTTGGGAATCGGGATGTTAAATACAGTTTTGTCAGTTATTAAATATGTTTTTTTGTGTTATTGCCATTGACAAGCTGTGCCATCGCTACCAAAAGTTTCACTGCATATGAAATACTGCATCGTTAGGTGCATCATCTATACCACACCTAAGAAAATAACAAGTAAAATGCGTATATTTACTCTGCGGCACAGATTACCTACTAACGCGTATAAGGTCTCCAGAGTCATCTATACTATCACATCAAAACTCGTGTGGCCCCGAGGCGCGGCGGAGAATAAATTCCGCACTCTACTTTCGGCGTAATTATTGTAGTCCCGTACAGATGGCGCTTATACTAATGAAATAACGAATCAACTATCGTCATCCTTGTTTGTTGCTTCGTGATTCGTGATATGAGACTTTGGCTTTGGAACATAGGTAAGCATTTATAATTTATAATAATAATAATAAATGTTTTTATTGCAGACAACACGATCCAATTTTATTAGTTAGTATACCACCTTAGAATTACATTAGTACTTAATAACTAAAAGAGAGTTTGTTCTCTGGATGAGTTTATATACCAAAGGACAATTATATTTTTCTTCTATTGCGTTTATCTATTTATATAGTAAATGCCTCGACTAAAGTTGACTTTGGTCTAGGATGCCATTGCATTGGGGAAATGCGGCAACCACGGATTTAGGAAGGGAGGGGATGTGTTGAGAAGGCGGGACACGTGTCGCAGCAATAAGTTCCGTAGAACTTGTTGTTCAAAATCGTAAATATCGGCGCGCCAGTCGCACTTAGTCCACGGTCGTGCAAACATCCTATATTTAACGCAAAATGCCAAGTTGTGCTGTCATTACCTGCAAGAACAAAAGTGATAAGGTGAACTATAGTCAAAATGGGATATCATTCCACATGTAAGTACAAGAATTCACATGTTATTATTAATAAATCCATCATAATTCCAAACGAATGTTAATTCGGTGACAAAAGTATAGCATATTCATTATCGAAATCCATTGCTAGTGTTGTATAAGTAGTGGAAGATATTTTGATGATCCACAATGATATTTTTATACCAAAACATATTTTTTTTTCAGGTTTCCGAAAGATCCAAATATCAAGGAAAAATGGATTGAAGCGACAGGCAGGGGATCTACCTGGCTTCCATATAAAAATAGCAGAATATGCTCAGCCCATTTTAAGGAAGAGATGTTTCAATCATTGAATAAAAGTCGCAGGCTTTTGGATTGGGCAGTCCCAAAAATAAAAGTTTGTCATATATTTTCGGTACGTACCTTGTATCTTTATACTAAAATGCATGATATGTTATACAAAATTGATTATCTAACTTATTGTCCGCGCTCTAATGCTAGGATAGCTTATTAAAATCTGGTGACGTGCATATAAGATACTATTTATTCTTGCATAATAATAATAATACTCGCATACTGCACTGCGGTATGCGAGTGGTAAGGTGCGCTACCTGCAGTAATTGCAAGTAGTGACTATAGTACCCGAACTTTTAATTTTGGTTTTCATTTTGTATAGATTTGAATTTGACATTGATTGAATTTTGTATTGATTTGACATTGATTTAATTTTGTTTTGATTTGAATTTGACATTGATTTAATTTCATTTAATTTTTATTTAATTCCCATTTGTTATTTGTTTTTAATTTATTTTGATTGTAGTTATTATAGGTTTTTTGTTACGATTATGAATTTGACTTACACTATTGCATTAGGAAATTCCTGTAAAGATAGTTGTAATTGTATTTTGAATAAATAAACCAATAAACTATAATTACCTACTCCGTTTCCAATTGCATTCATTACTCTTAGGAATCGGAGAAAGTGGACTCAAAGGTATCATGTTCTTCGGAGCTATATAATCCCCAAGATTGCGAATTGCCCCGAACCCAAGAATGCTTTGACACAAGTACGTGTGAAACTAATAGAACAATTACAACTCAAACTACACATCAGCTTGATTTGGTGAGTCAACATCTTTTTTTCATAAAAATAACGTGAGTTGACATAATTATTTACTGAATATACCGGCTAGCACTCACGGTGTTTGGTCGTAATCTCCGACCGGTGTTCGAGCAGTAAAGATGGGCATTATCAGGGAATGCGGGCAGCTTCGAGGGCTGCTAGACGCGCACTGCGGGCGGCTGCTCGCAACGCCCTCTGCGGGCGGTCGGAGATTACGACCAAACACCGTGAGTGCTAGCCAGTATATTCAGTAAATAACATCTTTTTTATTAATTGATTAAAACTAACGTAAGTTTGACACATACTAAAGGATATTTTTAGCCGATTTAACTTATGTTTTTTTACGTCAAGAACCAGTGCATGCGCGGGCGCGATCGTAAGCGCACGCACTCCGTGATGAAGCGACTCTGAAAGTCGCGAAACCGGTCGAGGCGCCTTCTCGACGTAAAAAACCGTAAGTTACTAAAAATGTCCTTTTGTATCTTTTTTATTTACGATAAGTAATTTTATGACGTGGAACCGAAATTATGTTTCTTAAAAAAGTCTATTAGTGTGATAAGATAATAAATATATCTAAAATACGAGTAGCGCACCCAAGAGACGAAGTGTTCGAGTTTCTAACAATTTAATATTTAGTGCATTTTTAATAATAACAAATACTTTTAAAATATTTTAAGAAAACATCAAATTAATCGAGAAATTTCTCGATCGTGCGCTCGAAGAGTCAAGACCTCCTGAGGATGCTTCGTGTAGAAGCGAAACGCGTTGAAAAATTCTTCCGGTTTGGCTGTGTGGCGTTTGTGACGTCACCTCGGCTTAGCAGGAAAATTAAGCGGAATTGTCACTAGATATAATTTTATATTTTTAAGTGTTTTATTAAAATATTTTAAAAGTATTTGTTATTATGAAAAAAGGATTTCCGCAAAGTAACGCCTGAATCTATTCATTAGTGCATTTTTGTTAAAAATAAATAATGTTAGTTTTCTATTACTGTGATACAGCACAATTTTTAATGTTAGACCAATAGCCTCAAAACCTGTACTGAGATTTTGGAAGTCTTTGCTTACGGTGCTGAAATCGCCTTCCAAAGTAATAATAATTATCAGTATGCCCCAAACTTGATCCGTTAATTTCGTCAAGAAAAGTTACATGCATTTACATAAATGGTTTGCCACTACAGCTTTATCTGGATAAATTATTTATTTTTGCAATTTCATTAACATCAGTTACGTACAGTGTTACAGTTTTTTATGTCATGCACCTGGATAACACGGAAATAAAATTTCAACACTTTTTTTTCCTTATAGCGGGGTATGCTCTCGCACGTCTTGTGCATTTGCCAGTGTCATGTTTTAATTTTCAACACTTGTCGAAGGTGTTATTGTCAGTATTGTCATAGATAAATTAAGTCGGACTTCTCTATGGTATTGTGGATGAGTGAACCACTGAGCAAGTAATAATTATATGAATGAACATCCATCTTTTCAACAGTATGTATCAATGAATATGGTGAAAAAAATAATTACGGGACTGATGTGTAAGAAAAAAGATAGTGTTAGAAAATACTGAAAGTAAGAAATAACTAGTACATGTCGGGCCATAAAAGTTGGAGTTCAGAGTGTCTGGAATCAGCATAGATAATAGCTTCGTTATTTTATAACTTTCGAAGCAATGATGGCCGAGCGGTAAAACCGCGCCGCGCCGCAGGTTCATGATCCATCCACACCGCAGCGGCCTGATCTTCTTCACAAGACCTAACTAGTGATTCCCTGCAGCAGTCCTTGAGAGCCAGTAATCGACATGCACACTAGACAACTATATGATCTATATGATCACACAGGTTTAGGCATACGCCTAAACCTGTGTGATGGGCGTAGTGCAATTCATCATTTGTGATTAAATGCATCTGTTATAGGCACTGGTTACTGCTTAACATCAGGTGGGCCTTGGGCTTGTTCCGTCACAATACCATAATAAAACATGTTCCTATTATCTGATCAGCAATGTAGAAGACAACGGCGAAAAATATCGGTTGCGACCATTGTTTTAGGTTTCTAAATCAAATCTCAATTGAAAACCTGTACATTCTGAGTACTTAGGTATTAGTAGGTACGCAATAAACAAACCTATAAACTTTAGTTACTTAATTTTTGCTCTTTATCCAGTGGCTTTTGTAAGGTCGAGAACCGACAGAAAAGAGGTATTAGGTACTATTAGTTATTCTATGCTGTAGGGGTCCATGAACCTGACCTAATAGCATTTTCCAACATATCCTTTTTTAATATAAAAAAATCCGTTGTTTTACTTCATGTTCATTCTATAATTATCAAGATTTGATATTTATAAATAAAGATTTAACAATAAAAGAACTGTAGTAATTAAACAACTTTAAACGGTTTAAATCGCGTATATTTATCATATTTTTGTCCAGACGTTTCAAACACTTAGCAGTGATCGTCAGTCACCCCATGACCACGTGTACCTACTATGTGTAATAATCGCGGAAACCTAAGACATAATTAGCAAAGAACTAGATAACAAATTCACTAAATGATCGCTCGAACGGATCGAATCACTTTCCTACTACAACATCTAGAGAAGAATAAATTAAAATAGTCTATTGTCTATGCCTATATCACAGATTATGTAAATGAGTACTCAATCATTACGCTTTAATCTACCTATGCCTATATTACTTCGTAACGTAAGGACAGGTCGGACGCCATTTTGAAATGACGACCATTTATCGGTGTCAAAGAAGCGGTGAGTTAGCAAAGCGGACCGAGACGCGGGCAAGGCACAACACGCACATTCAGTGACTTAAGGCCGATGTACTAACTTGTTTAATAAAATGCCAAACTGCGTAATAAAAGGGTGCAAGAACCACATTTTAAAGACCAGTAAGCAAAAAGGTGGCATTTCTTATCATCGGTAAGTCAAAATATATTGATATTTTTAGTTCCGTAAAGATAAAATATTCATTTTGCGTGATAAAAAGGTGCGCCGTGCCACATATTAGATAATAGTTAGGTACCTACTTCGTTGTACATCGCTTAACGCTAGGACTGTGACTTTATAAGGACGCGCGCATATTCTGAAAATTTCATTCTGTCGGAATTGTCTATCACTCTAGTAATAATAAAATTATCTGGCTGTTGTTCATGTAAATTCGTTAATTAGTTGTTATAAATCTTATTTATTGTTTATTTCTAAAAACATTATAAATATAATTCAGCAATACTTTATTGCACACCAAGAGATAACATTAAACAAAATTTAATAACAGATAATAGAGGATTTCCGAACAATGGGCAGTCTTATCGCTAAGCAGCGATATCTTCTATTCAACCTTTGGATGTAGAAGATATTAATGTAACTATGTAATGTAGTCAGTAACATAGCATTTACCCATGTACGGTACAATTAATTATTATAAATATCTACCTACTGGGTCCTCTATATCCCTATTAATATTATAAATACAAAAGAAAGGTACGTATGTGTATTTGCATTTTGCTTTAATTGTCCTTCATGCAGCCCCAGAATATGAAAAGCGAGGAATTGATAAGATTTTTAGCACGGTTATAAAGCGCTTATAGCATCAAGTGCCGTGCAATGTTATGGACTGTTTGTATCCCGAAAAAGTAGGTTACAGTTGTCTACACGGGCGTAACCTGGAATGATGGTTGAAACAAATAATAAACAAATGTAACTAGACATTCATTGTGGTCGGTGTCAAAGAAAGAAAAGTTTGGTTATTGAGTAGTGTACATAAGTTAAATGTTATATATGGTAAACTCTAATCCAACGTCATTGTTTGACATGTGTTGCAAGTCAAACATTTCAATGATTGAATACTATTATACATGAGAATTTGCAGGTTTCCTACTGATCCCCTGCGTAATGAAGCGTGGAGTCGTGTCATCCGAAAGCAACGTGGCGAACCATACTTTAAAACTCATGACAATTTAAGAGTTTGTTCAGTTCACTTTACTGAAGAAAATTTTTATTATTCAAAATCTGGTTTGAAGAAATTGAAGAAAACAGCTATACCTAATTTAATGGTTAGTAAATCTCATAACTTTAAACGAACAACTCTTAAACTAACAAATCAAAATTATTCATTTAATTTAGGCGTATACGACGATCTTATAAAGGCCGATTACAAATTTTAATATTGAAATATTCTACATTATTCGGCCACGTTCAGCAAAATAGTTATAGGGCCAATCTTGTTATATTACGTCTTTATATCCCGGAAACGGCACCGATGATTTGGATCTTTTTTTTATGCTTGATATATTAGCCTTTGACCACTATCTCACCTGATGGTAAGCGATGATGTGGTCGAAGATGTTGTTCAGGCTATCCTAGAAGTACTGGCTCTCAAGGACAGCTGCCGGAACACACCGTTAGGTGCTTGGCGACAGATTTTCTTCTTGAGGGTGGTAGCTAGCCAGGCGGGCATTCGCAAAATGCCCTACCACCATGCTATAACGACCGCCATCCTAAGACAACTACCTTATTTATAGATAAGGGTTTGCTTTTTAAATTTATCTATAATAATATGATAAAAAAAATGCGATTTCACACTGAATAACATTTCTTTATTATATATAACTATAAGAATAGCACATGAATGAATATAGAAAGGAATAGAATAAAATGAAAGCTACAAAAAACGCTACGGATACGACTTAGGGGCCTTCAAGAAGAGAGCATATTCCCTCCTCAAAGGCCGGCAACGCATCCTCGATACCTCTGGTGTTGCGGATGTTAGTGGGCGACGGTGATCACTTACCACCAGGTAAGCGGCCTGCTCGTTTGCCATACTATCCCAAAAAAAAAAACTTCGCCCGCTGTACTGGGCAGTTTCAAGAGCGGGTGGTACACGGGGGTGGCATCGCTGTGGCTGCTGCAATCCCTTGCGTCTTGTCAGTGTCTAGTTACGCACACATAGCTGTGCGTGTAGTAGTGAAGCTTTTATTCAGGCCCGTACGTTATTCGTGTGCATATCTCGGATTTTTTTGAAGTCCTGCATTTTTTTATATGGTAGCATAATGTTGTAAAGGCGCTGCTGCACACCTGGTAATAAAGAAGCTACCTATATGTCTACTTTTATTATGTTGTGTAAATTTTTGTCATTCCTATACACAAGTTTGTCTTTTTATTCACTAGAATCTTCTTCCAGTACTGATCCCATGCTATGGGGTCGACAGATGTTGCAGTTGCGTTTTGCAGCAAAGTGGTAGGACTCCTTTGGTACCACCTCAGTGTCAGATAGAACCTCCAGGTAGAATGTGTAATATTCAGACATGATAAATAAAAGTTACGTAAGAGTTACATTTGTTACATTAATGCCATATAACGTATAATAATAATACCACAATACTATAACCTTACAAATGTAATTTTAGGACAACATACACAGAAAAAAAGGAATACTTGAGCCAACGCAGTGTGTTTTTATTCAAGAATATTTGTGATTCATATACATATATTGAAAACAATATATTCTTGAAAACAGAACACAATATTCTCAGGAATATATTCTTGAATCAAAGTATATATTGCATTCTTCTTTGGAGAAATCGTTAAAGTGTTTAAATACGAATATGGTTAGTTTTGAATCCATGAATCTTACCATAAATATTCGTAAGTGAAGCACCTTAATTACATTCGAAAAAGAATATTTAAAAATATTTCAAGAAAGAATATAGAAATTTTATTTATAGAATAAAATGTTAACAGAAGAATTCCTATTTTATTTTTAGAAGAATATTTTTGTTATCTTGAAATAATAAATTGAATACTTTATGTGAAGAAATATTTTTTGGGTCAAAACAATATTCCTAAGAATATTCGAGTGTAATATCAAGATTCGATTATTTTTCAGTTCAGAATATATTCTTGTTGTAATACAGCATTGTCTTGAATTTATTAAGACAATGTATATTCTTGGCTAAAGAAGTCTTTTTTTCTGTGTAAGGAATGCAAGATACCTATGTGCAAGTTTCATTTCTAACATAAGGAGACATTTAAATTGAATCTTACATAAACTTTACAAATGTAACTTTTAGACAATTAAACGATAACAAGTTACGTGCAATTTGCAGTGCAGTTATTTGCAATGTGTATGCAATATGGTAAGCGGAAAAAAGGGAGACAAAAGAAAATGCAAAAGACATCTTTTCACACAGATGTGGTCCCGCATTTCTTTTAATTTTATTTTATATGCAACATATGTGCAAAGTTACTGTTATGGTTCAAATGTAAAGTTGTCGAAATGTTAAAACGTAGACTTGCTGAACGTAACTTAGCTACTTACTAGAAATAAAAAAAATCACAGACCCGACCTCTATGGCACCTCGTTGTTATGTTCCATTATATGGAACCCCTTCACTGAGAAAAACAACTTTGGAGCTTAAAGCAAATTTGACCTTTTACCTTTGAATTGTAACTACACAAGGTGAATTCACAAGTCTTAAGATGAATTTCACCAATCAATAAAATTGTACCATGTTTTATAATAAACAAAACCGTCAAAAACACCTTCCGTAAAGTATTTTCAGAATTGAACTTTTTAATACGATAATAATTGCAGTATTGACCATAAAATATTACCTTACTTTTACGGCGGTTTATATACTGTGATTATCACTAGATATAACGTACGACTTAATCAGCCTCATCGAAAGTCAATATTTAAGAAAGACCACAAAATGAAGACGAAAAGAAACATTCGCCTTCACTGACCTCGTTTAACGCCTTCTAGTTGGAAGGCGTTTTTGTACGTATTTACGTTTGGTCGGTTTTTTGCCTTATACCATATAATTTGGCCGTAATTTGGGCGCTTTTGACATTAGATTTTTCTCAGTGTTGTAAGCAAGAGCTATTATTAGCTCTGTGAGTTTTTAGCTTTTCAGTGATATAAACAAAGTAAGTTCTGTCAGTAAGTAAAATACTTTTAAACAATTATTTCTTGAGGTAGATGCGTGCAATAGTACAGATACTTCATAGAGTGAGACTTCCTACTGTGGTATGACGTTCATCTACTGCACTGTTTATACTGTGTCTACGCGCCATCACATAATATCTACTAAGTAGGCATTGAACTTATAAAAAACGGGAGAAACGGCACCCGCGCCTCGAACATGGCAATGTCAAATCAGGCGACCTCTCCTGATTGAGTCTCAGTAGCAACAGGGACGAGAATCGTGCGGACGCTGCGCTCGTGTGACAATAATTGAACAAAATCGGAAGTAAGACATAATATGCCTTATTGTGCTTTTGCAAGGTGCACAAACAGTTCAAAGACAAAAAACAAGTTCCATGGCACCACTTTTCACGCGTGAGTACACAAAATCTTTAATTTCTTTTATCTACTATTGTATTCTCTGTTGTACACGAGATGCCATATGTAAAAAGGGACAGATATAGAGAAGAGTGCGACACGATCGGCGATACGTTGGTTGGGATGTACCTACAATGGTAAAGCCATCTGCAAATCTGTAATTTTTGAACATTACGAATGACCTTTTTTTTTTATGAACATTTCAATTACTTTCTCGATACCTACAACATTAATTTAAATTGAATAGAAAGCTATTAAGCGACTTGTGTCATATCATAAGTTATGGCGACATAACATCATAACATAACATATTTCAATTCAATTCAAATTAATGTTGTAGGTATCGAGAAAGTAATTGAAATGTTTATAAAAAAGGTCATTTGTAATGTTCAAAAATTAAATGAATTACACTAACTATATTATAGTTATGTGCTGACATTTTTATAAATATTTGTACGCCGGCAGCGGTTGAGTATTGGACTGGACTGATTTATATTATAAGACCTTATATACAATATTCTTATGAATAAATTTATTTGAATTTGAATTTGAATATAATATAAGTATAACATATGTTATGTTATGCTTATGAGATATGACGTTATGTGATGACAATGAGCATTGTTGTGTTTTTTTCATTGATACGCTTTAGACATTTTACCACAATGAAAGAAAAAGGGTGATAATGATGACCTTCTTCCAAAAGTGATACGATTAGATTCAGGCGTTACTTTGTGGAAATCGATATTCAATAATAGGTAACAAATATTTATCAAATATTATATTAATATTTTACAAAAACATTTAAAAAATGTATTTAGTGTCAATTCCACTTAATTTTTCTTTATTTGTGTAAAATAATTCCATTGTATTAATAATTGTTCTATTGACGTTTGCTTCTAGATTCCCTCAAGATGAATTATGGAAGTATAAATGGCTCAAAGTTGTCAGGAAACAAAGAGAGGAACCGCATTGGCTTCCCTCTGCCCACAGCCGAATATGTTCTATTCATTTCACGCCTGATGACATGTATACAACAAAAAAAGGATACCGAAAGATAATAAAGAGCGCTGTTCCATTTTATCGGGTCAGTTTTTAGCTGAATCTTAGATTTATTGCAAAATTTATAAGTTAGCATGTACAAGAATGGAATGTTTATATGATTATAATGTGTCTGTCCGTCCGTCTGTCAAGTAAATATCTCATATCTAGTATAAAGTATATTCTAAATGGTATTACAGGTAATTTAAGCTAAGTATTATGTTATAACGTCATGGACGGAACTAAAGTAAATTAAAACAAATATTATGAAAAAAATAATTATTTACAATGTGTTGGCAAACTTAATTCAACATTCTCACAAGCATCCCGCCACATTTAATCATCGCACCGATCTTTTACGTGTTATTAATTATTGACCAATATTGTGACGTCAGACTTCACTATTTCCATGATCCAGCTGTATCGGCTGAAACAAAGAGACTAGGAACAAATTATTTCTATTTGAAGGAAACTCCTGTAAAATAAATTATCGTTGTTGTGTTGCCTGATTATGTGGTAGTGGATTTTGCAAAATGTCCCAAATATTTACTTACATATTCTATTTTAAGTAAGTTAATATAATAATACAGCAATATTTTATTAAGTATTTAATTAGCATTCCATATTTTGTTTTAATAACGATCTACGTTCGTTTGTATTTCATATTGTTTATGATGGTTTTTAATCATATAAAAAATGTGTGTAGAGTATACCTACTCTGGTATTATAAAACTCTTTCCCGCTAAAAATAACAATTCACAACTAGGTACGTATTTTTATCTGTGACAAAATTCAGTTTATATTATTCAATGGGTACGTAATAGTTACAGTTAATGCTATCTCTCTTACACCAGTGTTATGAATCTCTCTCTTTGTCAATAATTTATTAAAACCAGTGCGTACTAGAGGTATATATAGCTATCTCATGTGCGTCTACTGTCTGCTTGTTTTCCGGTCTTTGTCATTCATTAAACCGTTCATATACAATGGAAGTGTGGATGTGTGCACGTTATATGCTTGTGTTAATTTTTCTCCGCATATCGTGATATTAGATAGGTACTTACACTATTCGATGTAGAGAGAGACATAGATGTAGGTACTAGGTAGGTATAACAGGAATCGTCCGTTCTCAGAACGGAGTTAATTAGCACCGTTCCACGTAGTTCACATCGAAGCTCTGTTAGGCGTTTACGTCACGCGGTTATACAAGTGTTGTGCATGTTTATGTTAAAAATCTAAGGTACTCAGATAAAGTTTTACCAATAATTTGCAAAAAAAACCTCAGAGCAATTGATAGTTTGTCAGAGAACAAAACTTACAATTTTCCTGTTAGTGTACAAAATTGATAAGTAGGTACATGAAATTACTCATTATTAATTTGGTAAAATATGATTTTCATTACTCAGTTGACAACTTATGTAAGACTCAGTTGCCAACACGCCCAACGTGCTTTGCAAACTTCTCTTTTTAGCAGTGCTATACTTACTTGACGCACGACGCGACGAGGGAGACACGGCACGGGTTGTTTTGACAGATTCTTCTGTGGGTACGGTCAGCAAGTAAACTATATACATGTATCTGTTAAGAACATTTATATATTTTTCAGATAAAACAGGACGATAATTCAAATCAAGAGTTAGAGATGCCATCTTGTGTAATAAGATATTGTAAAAATTACACATCAAAATCAAATAAATCTACTGGAATTACTTTTCACAGGTTTGTAATTTCAATAGGATTAGAATAATAATAAAAAGAAATGTTTTTTTTTTAAATATATTGGATACTTCAAGTTAAGTTACTTACATTGCATCGTATGGACTAAGATATAAGGCGATATGTTACTTTTAACAAAATAATTAATAGATTTCATTGCACCCAAAAATTACATAAACTGCATTTATTTATGACTTTAGTAATAAATAATATGTGATATTATTAAACTGTAATATGTACCAACTTTTTTAAAGATATAATTGATAATAATTATTTTAAATAGATTCCCGCAAGATCCGCTGCGGCAGGAAAAATGGTTGAAATTTGTCAGACTGGAAAGATCCGAAAATGATTGGACACTTAAGACACATAGTCGAATTTGCTCAAACCACTTTACGAAAGAAATGTTTTACACAACGAGTAATGGTTTACGCAAATTAAGCGAACATGCGCATCCCTGTAACACGGTAAGCTGAACTGCTGTTCATTATAATATTACTTACATAATAATTTACTTATTTATGCAATATTTATTTTCAGGCAGATGCGGAATCAAATTTGACCCAAGTGCACGAGCAGGATGAGACTAGTCCTCGCGTCCCAGATATTTCCGATCCAAACTCATGGGGGGTGGAAGTCATATATAGAAAAAGTTTGGAAAGTGCTCCTGTAAGTATGGGAAAATTTGGAAGGCCAGGTGGAACTGGTGGGAGGATCACAGATACTAACATTTGGTGTGAGAACTCCATAACTATGTTATGTGAACTACGAGTATATGATGGGCCCTTTGAACCTTATGAAAAAAATTAGACGCGATAGAAAATAAAATTAAAAACAAAATTGTATCGCTTATTTTTCGAAAACCCTAAGGGATAGGTATGGTGTGTTAAAAAGTCAAGCAAGAGCTTTTCAAGACAAAGTGTTAAAAATTTGAGATGACGGCCGAAAATCTAGTTGCTCGGAAAATAGGTATCTACCGAGTTTGACCTTGTAACTATATGGTTTTTTGATGAAGTAGATAATTTGTCTAGATTTCGTATTCAATATGGGCATATTGAATAAGAAATTAAAACAAAAACGACTTCCACGGCAGAAAATCAGGTATGAAGTACACAATATAGTTTACATGGGTGGCATAATATTTCAGTTAATTTAATATAAAAACCAGTATATTAAACCGATTTTAGAGCCGTTTCCGAGATACACGAAATATACATAATTATATGTTTAGCTAATGCGTTATAATAATAGCTAGATTAAAAATATTACATGTAAGTAATGTTCCTAAATATGGTTACATGCACTAACGAGTGCTGAGCATCTTCATCAGAAAATCACATTTACAAATTATTTGTTTATTCATTTATTTTGTGCTCTAATAATTTTTAAATGTTTAAGTAATTATATGTGCTATATCATGTCTGTGCTATATCATATTAATGAATCATGTCTGCCTGTGATGTCAGTAATTACCTACACGATGAAGCGACCAAGATCTTCGATTTATAAATGGTCCGAGTACTTATTTGTGTGATCTTTGTTGACGTACTCTTGTTCTCGGAAATGTCGGCAAATAGGTATCAAAAATGCTGTCAATAAAACTATTGTTGCAGTTTTAGGACTGATTTTAGAATTACTTTTGTGTAGGACAGCGTTTACCTTCAGATTCGCCTTTAAATGATTATGATGTTTTTGCTTACGTTAACAATTAAATAAACTGTACTTAGGTATAATTATAAATTAAACTTCACCCCCACCCAGTCATCTACCTGGACAACCGACCCTGCGACCTAATTGTCGAACCGTCTTGTTTGCACTTTGATTCGTATTTAGTGAAGTGATTAGTGCTTACAGCTTAGTGACTGTGTTTAGTACAGCCGTGCTGTGCGGACAGTGTACATTCTGTTAAGCTGTTGCGTTTAATAAACCAATTCGACAAGCAATTTTGATGTGCAACTGAAGAAAATTACGAAACAACGAATTGAACACTTATTTCGAGGAAAAAAATAATTTTGCCTAGAGCGCCCGCAGCGGCAACACTGGACCGCGCTGTCCCTTTGAATAGAGTTTAAATATTTACATCGAGCTAATATAAAATATTAAATTACAGGCACATCAGGTGGTCCTCGTGCTTATTCCCATAAACGAACACACAAAAAAACATATTTTATCTATTAATGTTTGTCAGGACTAGCAGAAGTCAACCCTAAGAGCTTGAGCATTTTACCAATAACCCTGTACACAAGTAAGCAGGTCCGACGCCTTTATTAAATCTCTGAGCCTTGGTAAAATTTTGTCGAAAATCCCACTAAACGGTTATTACGGTTACCTATCTAAGTGCTTACCGAATTGAACGTACATAGTTTTGTACCATGCCAACTTTGATGATTTTCTATTTACTATGATTTAGTAAAAATATTATAATTTTTAGTAGTTTTATTTACTTACAGGTCGAAAATAACTTGAATCAAGTTCAACTTAATTTGAAGAAAAATGTTTCGCATCAAGCATTTTTGTTTCATTAACAACCCACTATCTGATGTCTCCAGACACAGCTTGCGAGAAAACATTGACAACCCGACATCTGATGTTTTCCAAACGGGTGTTCTTTATTATGCAGCAATAAATATTTTTTATTATAAAAACTAACGTGGTTTTCACTCATTTTAGTGAATAATATGGGATTACTCACGTAAATAAGTCAGATAGCTCCGACTATAGTTTCAACCACATCCGGTGGTCTTTTTCAAGGAGAGCTTGAGCTGCTTGAGCTGCTAAGGAGCAGTGCAGTGAATAAATATTTTAAATATATTTTCAAGGAGATTTTTTCATATGAAGAAAACATTATTGAAATGGCAAAAACCCGCGCATTCGTGTTATGAAAATATTTATATAAGTCAATGTTTTGCAAGATATTACATTCATTACAACAACCAACTACTTTCAATTACAGAATAAAAAAATTTAAAGCTGTTATAGTGAAATATATCTATATATATAACACACATCTATATATGAGACATATGAGGCACATAATTAAAACGACATATATTTCGAATAAGGAAACGGTTGACTGCAAAAAACTAATTAAAATGACAATTATACAAATATATGTTAAATAAATTTAAGGCAATTAGGTGAATACATGACTATGTAGAGTAGTACAATATGACTGTGCAGTAAATATTATATAAAATTAAACATTATAAATAAAATCTTTTATTTACAAAGTGACTCTATTTATCTTATTGTCCTATAGTTTACTAAACTTGAATTGATTATTAAACGTGCTTTGCAAATCTCGAAGGAGTTAAAAGTGATACGGCTCAATTTAGATTAAGATTATTTCGTGTTGTTAGTTTCATGTATAATATAGACGAAATAGACATTTTATGCCTATTTATTAATTTACAGTAACTACCTTGTTCCAGATATCCACAAAATCCTCCGCGCAGCCAGCTGAACCCACTATTACGATAGTCAAAACGGAAAACATTATAGGAGAGCCATCTACGTCACACACCGATGATAATGTAAGTGGTTAAAACTGTTATAAACGCCATCTATCGCTGCTGGTAAAGATTGTTTTGTGTATTACTATTATACTACTACATGACTAATATTATAAAAGGGGAAAGTTTGTAAGTATGGATATGTCGAGGATGTATGGATATTTGTTACTAGACGCAAAAACTTCTGAATTGATTTTAATTAAATTTTACAATAAAATAGCTTTCACATCAGAGTAACGCATAGGCTATAATTTATTAAGATATTGTGTGAATTGTCTAAAATATAACGATAAGTGTCAAGTAAGTAGGAAAAAATCTGCCATATCCGATGTATTCTGGCGTGCGCTGCAAAAACCTTTAGTATCACACGTACATATTGTTCGGAAATGATTACCTTAAATTGTCCTAAAAAAAATTCCACGGCAGTGTAGGTATATCTATCTTGTATGTGTAAGCCATTATCGCCAAAATCGTGAACCATAAATACTATAAAAAAATAATTGATTTCTAATACATAACTGGTAGTAACAAATTGATCCTTATCCGACTAATATTATAAAGGCGAATGTTTGTGACTGTGTTTGTATGTTTGTTACTTCTTCACGGTCAAACGGATAGACCAATTTTAATGAAATTTTGTATGGAGGTAGATGAGGTGCTGAATTAACACACAGGATACTTTTTATCATTATCATCCATCACGACGCGGGCATAACCGCGTGGCGCAGCTAGTAATAACATATGTGTTAAGGCTAACGCACAGATTACACGTTTGCGCATTGATTAGTGTTTAGTACTTGTGTTTAGTAACCACGTCCTGCTCACGATAGTCCAGGCGTTTGTTTGCATATAATTGCATGTAGCACCGCTTGTTAGAATCATTAAGTAGGAATGCAGTAGGTACTCGTATCTTGTTTTTAAATATTATGAAGCGCTTGTAGCGAAGTTTGGTTCGCCGTTCTTAACTGATCAGCTAAACTAAGCAACTTCCGTCGTTGTCATGACTTGGATGGGTGACCGCTATTGGTTTTATACTTGTAAATGATGACGCAACCTTATAATTTTAATATTGTTACGTTTGCAATAACGCCTGCATGGCGAATTACATTATAAGACCATTATTATAAAATTATTAAATATTATAAACATTAAAAGAACCTTACATACAGCTTACGCTATTTAAACTTAGTGTGATAAAATCTGAATTATAATTCCAGGACCCGCTCCAAAAGAGAAGCCGTTCACCAACTGGGCTATCTGACATCGGTTCATCTGACCTCGAAGATGCCCTCGACTCACCGATGGTAGTGTACCTCAAGAGCAAACTGAAAAGGCAAGAGGCCAAATGCAAGAACCACATGAAGAAATTACAAAACCTTGCAAGAGTGAACAAGCGTCTTGCAGTTAAGAACAAGCTCTTAAAGCAAGTACTTACTAAGTTTAAGAAGAGGATTATCATGTTAGAGGGGAAACTTGAGAAGGATGAGGATGATATTGTGATATAAGGACTTTTTTTATTGTGATTCAGGCATCTTCTAGTGACTTTGCGTACTGATCTGTTTTTGAAGTTAAAAACATACTCTGTTTATAACTAGCAAAAATCTGAGCGCTGTGAGGCTCGCGTTTATTTTACAACCTGGTTCTAGTGGTGTCATCTAGTATTGAGTAGATTAACTACGATGTATTAAAGTATTGAGTTTAGTTCTGTTGCAGCGATTTTTTGGTTTTCTAATAGATGGCGTTAGTAGTACAATAACATCCTGTCCAATTAATACAATTTTAATGTAATTTTTTTTATGGTTATAATTTCTTTGGCAGATAACACAGCTAATTATGAAGTTATATTACTATGTTTAAGCACAAATCTATAGGCTTGATAGTTTTTTAGTAAAGGGGGCCACAAAATGTTGAAGTTGTGGGATAGTGATTGGGCTAGGTTCGCTCGCCCTAATTTATGTAGTTATGTAAGAAAAATACTTCAGATATTATATTATGTAAGAAAAATACTATAGATAACTTTTATACATATTAGGTGTATGAAAATGTTGAGTGTCAGGTACAAACTCTCTACAAGAGACCCAACTTTTTTACATATGATATGAAAATGTTGAGTGTCAGATACCTTGCCCTTTAAAAGAGACTTGTCACTTTTGTATATAAACAAAAACTGATTTTAGTAATATAAATATATAGTATATACAGTTTTATAATACGAATTATTTACTCAACTGTAATTTACTGCAAAATAGGTCAAAGATACATTTTGGTATGATTGAAAAGTTTTGACTGTAGGTCTGAAAACTTTAAAGGAGCAAATTCTTGTCTATGTAGCATTTACACAAAATAATAATTATATTAATCATATATAATTATAAATATAATTTTGAAGCGCTCGTAGCGAAGTTTACTTAGCTGTTCTCAACCGATCAGCAAAGTTAAGCAACGTCGCGCGCGGTCATGAGTTGGATGGGTGACCGCTAGTGACATTACTACTGAGCGTTTCCGTGCTTCGGAGGGCACGTTAAGCCGTCGGTCCCGGTTGTTGTCTTAGGATGGCAGTCGTTATAGCATGGTGGTAGGGCATTTTGCGAATGCCCGCCTGGCTAGCTACCACCCTCAAGTAGAAAATCTGTCGCCAAGCACCTAACGGTGTGTTCCGGCAGCTGTCCTTGAGAGCCAGTACTTCTAGGTTAGCCTGAACAACATCTTCGACCACATCATCACTTACCATCAGGTGAGATAGTGGTCAAAGGCTAACCTATCAAGCATAAAAAAAAAAAAAAAAAAAAAAAACAGGAATCGATACAGCCTTTGTCGAGCGTCGAACTATATCATAGAACGTCATTTATGAATTTGGGAGGGATACTCTAGTCCGACACCCACATGTATCACACTCAAATCACTAAACAGTTTTCGCAGCACTTCTTCTCGGGGTCTGCTCACTTGCTCTACTGAGCAACTACCTACTGGTAAAAGTCAGAGTAAAAATATGTCTATCCATGTACGAAGTGTTATCAAAATCCATTCAGAGGTTTTAGTGATGAGTGGCAACAAACGCAATATTTTTCCAATTTTACAAATTATTTAATTATTGGATGTGATCGTAATTTACATTTACATCTTAAATTAAATAAATTAAATCTTGTTCCTTTTATAATTATTATCGCTGTGCATTTTGTTAATGTACGTACAACTCCACCAAACTAAGTGCACCTCAGTTTTTTGTGTCTATTTTAATTTACCAATGTATAATATAATGTTAAAAACAATAAATGCAAGTTAAAATCTAACAAACATTTGTTTTTAAAAAGACATAGCGAATCCTTTTTTGTTGACCGTACCTAAGCGTCAGCGTGACGTATTCGACGCGCGGTGCAAACCTAGCTTTGTCGAGTTGTAGGTTATACCATAGTAGAAATAGTGGGGCCACTCCTTCTACTATGGTTATACAAGGTTACTGCTAATTAACTGGCGATACGCGACAGGCGTGATGGGTATCGATAGCAAAAGCTAAAAAAAATGAAAAAAAATTTTTTTTTTTGAAGAATTTTTTAACCTGTCAGCGATTTATCAATCAGATAATAAGTGATACACAATACTGTATGGTGCTTAGAATCACTAACAAAACAATAAAAAAGAATAATTACTAAGTAAACGCATCAGCTGTTTTGAATTAAATACGCTCGCGCACCCACCCGCTACGTTGCGATCGCTTAGTGATTGAAACGGCGGCCGCCGCTTGACGTCGCCGGTTCGAAGTGCAGCGCGCCACGGAGTAGCGGCGGAGGTGTCGCATGTCGGTGTGCTCCGACGTTCCATCTATCTTTTGTTTTACCTACCTAATCCATCCATGAAATTTCATGTCCATCACTCTCTTAGTAAGCGTTACATCCTATCTGCTCATAACAAGCCAAACGAAATCCCGACATGTAGGTTAACTAACTTATTCATCATTAAACTTCTGTTGTCGCCAATAAATAATTTAATCACACGTTTTGTCAAACGACCACTGTTACACTAAACATAACACAATTTTAAAAGCGTGATATTCAAAATGTGGAATAACAAAGTTCATTATTCATTACATCATTACCTACATTGAGCTAATAGGTACGTTACACACGTCAACGATTACCTACCATATTATATCAAAGATAGGTTATTAAAATCAGCTGCTTTTTGTGGATAGGTAGATTCTTTGTAGGTAATCACATCAATTTGTTAAGATAAATTTTAAGGAAACTTGAGTAAGTAGTAGGTAACTACTTACTTACCTACCTACCTAATTAATGACAATTAGTTGTACATCACATCTTCACAAGAAAAACTGTTCTCGCACGTACCCAGTAGGTATAAGGTGCAAAATGACCTATCGGCGATTCGAACTCAAACGTACGAAAAACAGCAAACATGTAAAAACAGTTTCTAATAGGTTACTAACTTTTGTAAGCATGGATTACATTTCCATACAAAACTACGCATGTTATACTTATTTATTACCTACTATGAACGTATTGATCTTAGTAGGTACCTACTTAAACGCTATCTGCGCACGAGTAACGTAGGTAGGTACTTACCTACTCACCTAATAAATGAATAACTTTAAAAATACACAAACGTTTAACATATTATGGTTCAATATGATATTAATGCCCCCAGGCTAGCTACCACCCCTAATTGGAAAATCTATCGCCAAGCACCTAACGGTGTGTTCAGGTAGCTATTCTTTAGAGCCAGTAATTCCAGGTTGGCTTAAAAGAAGTAAAGAAAAAAAATTTGGCTAGGCGCAAAGCAAGTACATAAAGGTAGATGATACCTACTTTTTAATTAAATCATTATCGTATCAACTTAAATTTTCCACCACACCCAGGCTATGAGGCCGTGAGGTAAATAACGCGAACAAGACATTACACGTTGGTAGGTAGGTACCTACCAAGGTAGAAAGTAGATTTTGCAATAACAATGAAACCCAACGATTATTGTTCTAAATAAAATCTCTACAGACAAACTAGTACTCTCTAGCTACATACATACCTACTAATATGTAGTATACCTATGTATGTAGCCTTGATGCACCTCGATGCGACGCACAACGGTCGCCAGTGGCGATCTTTTCCGAGCTTGTCCGATCGCGGGAAGCCGGGCGGGGCGGCGCGCGTAGCGCATCAAAGAAGATAGAAAATAATAGGTAACGTAGGTATTAAGCGATTTTGACGGGGAGAGTGCGGGGGTGCGGGTGCGCAGTGCCGCTGACATGGAACCCGACTAATTATTTTGAAATTAGTTGTTATTGCATCGGGAATGCGTATACACGCAAATCATCATGCCGTACCGATATACGGACAGACAGTACACCGACATGGTGATGTGTTACGTACGCGGCAAGTGGATATGTTTTGGACGCTGCACGTGATATGTACCGTCAAATGCACCGATTCGAATCGGTACCAGCTACCGGCTAGAGGAACCATACTGGGGGCCGTTCAGAGGTTGCGGGACTTCGGGGTTTTCCGACGTCCTAATGTCGATGCTGGTCGACCACGTGGTGATGCTAGGCTGGAAGAAGAAATCGTAGAGTACTTCGAGGATAATCCTATGGCCAGCACCAATGATGCAGCGCAGCAGTTCGGGGTCAGCCAGTACTTCGCGTAGCAATTAGTGCGCGTAGCGGCAAACATTCTTACCACTTCAGGAGGGTCCAAGAACTGCTTACTACTGATTTACGCCAAGGTTAGAGTTCTGCAATTGGCTGGTGGAAGAGCCACGAAACATACTGTGGACCGATAAGTCCACATTTTCCAGGGTTGACATCTTCAACCAGCATAATGCACATTGATGGGCTAGTGAAAATCCACACGTTACAATGGCAGGCCATTTCCAGCATCGGTTTTCTGTCAATGTCTGGGCTGGCCTGCTGAACAATGTGATTCTTGGACCAGTTTTCCTGCAGCGACTCAACCATCGAGCAACAACTCGTTGGACTCAACGGTGCTTCTTACTTGAGCATGTTTCAGGAGGACGTCGAACAACTGTTAGAGGGTTAGGTAAGTAGGTACGTACTCGTGCGCAGATAGCATTTAAGTAGATAAGTAAGTACTTACTAACATCAATATGATCTTAATAAAAACATTCATGGTTTTGTATGGTAATGCAATCCATGCTTAGACAAGTTAAACTGTAAATACAAAATGTAAAAACAGTGTCTAGTAGGTATACTGTTTTCACATATTTACCTACCAATTTTTTCATTCGATTGAGTTCAAATCGTTGACTATTGTGCCGATAGGTAAATGAACCTTAGACTACGCGCTTTTCTTATGAAGATGTGATGATATACCTACTATACTAGGTACTAATTGACATTAATTAGGTACTTACCTACCTACTACTTAGTTATCTTGAAAATTAATCTTAACACATTGATGTGAGTACCTACAAAGTTTTCTACGTATCCACAAAAAGCAGCTGATTTTAATTACTTATGATGGTATAATAATATGGTAGGTATCATTGACCTGTGTATCGTAGCACAATGTAGGTAATGAATAAAGAACATTTTTATTCCACATTTCGAATATCACGCTTTTAAAATTGTTTTATGTTTAGTGTAACAGTGGTCGTTTGACAAAACGTGTGATTAAATTATTTATTGGCGACAACAGAAGTTTAATGATGAATAAGTTAGTTAACCTACATGTCGGGATTTCGTTTGGCTTGTTATGAGCAGATAGGATGTAACGCTTACTAAGAGAGTGATGGACATGAAATTTCATGGATGGATTAGGTAGGTAAAACAAAAGATAGATGGAACGTCGGAGCACACCGACATGCGACACCTCCGCCGCTACTCCGTGGCGCGCTGCACTTCGAACCGGCGACGTCAAGCGGCGGCCGCCGTTTCAATCACTAAGCGATCGCTGGTTGCGCTGATTCAAAGGCGATTTCTACGTAAACTGTAACGTAAGGTTGTTGCAATTATATCCCTATATATCTGTCCACTCCTGCACATACACCTCTGCATGCGTGTGAAAGAGACTGCGTCACACAACTGCGATAGTGGCGCGCCCTAACGCGAGTGTCAAGATGGATTGGAAGCAAGTGCTATACCGACGCGCCTGCGATACTCTCGTGTGAAAAACTCAAAACTTGTGAATTTGTGTCAAGTGGGTGCTTCAATGCTTCATAACTATTGGAAGGACTGATAAACGCCAGCATCGACCAATAAAGGTATTGTGCACCTTCCTTATATAGAACTGATTCTTTCTTTCCAACTCCCGTGCAGTTCTATTGTCATCCAATTCTCTCGCCGCATCAGCCTGATTTAAATATATATTTTTCGCAAATTTCGCTTAACCCGCGCAAACATTTTATGGTCCTATCGAACCGGCTATTTGAATCAGCGCTAGCCACCACATATCTTGTATTATTGTGTATTCATTGTAGTTAATTGCCGAAACAAATCGTTACTCGCGTCGGTTGGTACTTTTCAAACTACCTCCATTTTCATGTTCCCTCGCAAGGAATCTATCTATCGTAATTCATTTGCTTTGTTATCATATGTTCATAGAATGACTAACTGTGTATATAATTACCTTGCTATAACTAACTTGTAGTTATTTCGATCATCCCGCATTCGTTAGGTAAATAGTAACAGTTGCTCGTTCTGTGGTAATAATATAACTATATAACCGTCGTATAATATAACCGTCGTTATACGCATCTATTTACATACATATTCGTACTTTGTTGGTAACTAAGTAGTAAAAATTGGTTCATATCGCAATATAGATTGTCGTAATTTTCGATAATTCGTAGTAAACATTTATTTATCTATGTACTTAGTTTAGTTCATCCCGCTTACATCAATTAGATATTTGTTTACATCTACATTATAATAAAAGTATTCGTTTCGTCATTTATTCGCTAATAACTGCACCTTGCAGTCATAACTATCCAAGTATATACATAGGCCGATATCAGTCATATCAGTACTGTGAAGTTATTCACTTATGCCTAGCTAGGTATACGTTGACATATACAATCTCAGCTTACCATTGCTTAACAGTGTTTGAGAACTTTACGTTAATTAATATTGATAAAAATGGCACCTACTGGAGACGTGAGTGTACAGTTGAAGGTATTATATGCTAAAAGAGATAGAATTTTTGCTCGCATGCAAACCATCTGTAATCGCGTAAACAATCTTGATTCGGAGTCAGCTAAGGAAGCATTTTTGTGTGAAATAGAAACCGTGGATTCATTGCGTGAGGATTTCGAAAGTGTGCTGGACAAAATAGTCCATTTTGAGTTAAAAATTAACTCCGAATATGTCGTCAGTTATCAGTCACTTTCATCGTTCGAGGATCTATTGGGTTGTGTCAAACGTGCCGCCAAGGCGCATCAGTCGCAAGCTGACGTCAAGCCAGCAAGCCAGTACAGGGCGCCTAGACTTCCACCAATTGAGATTCCCGAGTTTAACGGTGATATAAAAAATTGGCCTTTATTTTTCGCTAGTTTCAAAAATGCCGTACACGATAATGCATCTCTAACAGAATCGGAAAAATTGTATTATTTGATCGGAAAACTCTCTGGCAAGGCTCGATCAATATGCGCCGGCATAACACCATGTGCCGAAAATTATGTACTTATATTCGATTTGCTTAAAACTAAATACGAAGACAAACGGCTAGTGGCCACTACGTATTTAGATCAAATATTTGACTTTAAGTCTATTTCGTCTGCAACACCCTCTAATCTCGAAGAGTTTCTTGATAAATTCGCTTCCTCGGTCGCCGCCTTAAAAAACCTGAAAGTCAATGACCTCTCAGATTTTATTTGCTTATACATGGCGCTTAAGAAATTGGATCCAGAAACAGCACGTTCATTTGAATCTTTCAAACGTACCTGTGAGATGCCATCCTTTGATGACTTATCGTCATTTGTCCGCGATCAAATCAAAATATTACAGCGCATCTCTTCTGGGAAACAGGAAGCAACAAGAAAGTACGTTGATCGTTAAACTGAAACGGCATGTAAATATCATAAATCATCTACTTCTACGCTTGCCTATGTAAATGCCGCATCCAGTTCAAAGCAATCTTCGTGCTCGTTATGTAATAGCCAACATGACCATTTATATAAATGTTCTGTGTTTCACAACTATAACCCAAATGAACGCTTTAAGTTTGTTAAGGCAAACAATTTATGCATCAACTGCTTAAGTGGGGGACATCGTGTATCCGCATGTGGATCCAAATCGTTGTGTAAACAATGCCATTCCAAACATCATACTTTATTGTGTTTCCGGGATCCGTCCGTAGCCAGTAATTCGCTCGTTTCGTGCGCGCTCGCTGACCCCTGTGTGACTACAGCGGGGTCCGACGACGACGCGCGCACCGCACTCGCTAACTCAGCTTGCACTGATGACGTCACTCTGTGTGCGTTATCAGATAGCAACACAGCAAAACTCGTGCCTCGACGCCCTACTACGATATTACTCGCTACCGCGCGTGTTATTATTGTTGATTCTCGCGGTAAAGAGCATAACGTACGCGCAATGTTAGACAGCGCTTCTCAAAGCAATTTTATTAGTCGTGAATGTTGCCAGCGTTTAGGGTTGAACGTAAATCGAAACCCCGCTTGTTCTGTGGTAAAAGGAATAGGTGGTGCCACTAAATCTGTGCAGGGCTCAGTGAAAATAAAGTTTTTCTCTCGTTTTGATCGTAACGTCAATTACGACATGGAATCGCTGGTAGTAGATAAAATTACTGAACGTTTGCCGACTGTCGAGGTCGATGTTTCCCGCTTATCAAACTTCCAGAATTTACCGTTGGCAGATGACACGTACTCAGTGTCTGGTCCTATTGAGGTATTGGTGGGAGCTTCAATTTTCCCGCATCTTCTCTTGTCTGACAAGGTCCAAGGACAATCTTCATATCCTTCCCCTCTGGCTTTAGAAACTGTCCTCGGATATGTGATTATTGGTGAAGCTCCAGTCTTTGTTGGTAGTTTTGAGACCGCTTCTTATTGTTGTATCGACGAACCCCTTAACCATGCGGTCCGTAAATTCTGGGCAATGGAAGAGGTGAACGTTCCACCTATACTTAGCCCTGACGATAAAATCTGTGAAGAAATATATAACACCACAACCTCTCGCGATCAAAATGGCCGCTATGTAGTAGCATTACCCTTCAAGGGAAATATTCAGTCTCTTGGTGACTCGCGGCAGGCAAGTGAACGAAGATTTTTCTGCTTAGAGAGAAAATTGCAAGCTTCCCCTAAGTTGAAGGCCGCGTATGATAGTGTCATTAATGAATATATAGATCAAGGTTATATGTCACCTGCACCTCAAGACGTGCAAATATCGGATACCCAGTCGTATATTATACCGCATCACGGAGTTCTTAGAGAGGACAAGGTTACATCCAAGTTACGTATTGTTTTGGATGGAAGCTCTAGGATTTCCAGTACTCACGTTTCGTTGAATGACCTACTCTATAGCGGTCAAAATCTTCAAGGCAATTTGTTTAATATAATAATTAATTTTCGATTATTTCCAATTGCACTTTCCGCTGACATTCGTCAAATGTTTCTTAGCATTGGTGTTCGCGAATGTGACCGCCGTTTTCAACGTATTCTTTATCGCTTCTCCCCTCAAGAACCGTTAAAGGTTTACGAGTTCAAAAGAGTCGTTTTTGGGCTGAAATCAAGCCCCTTTCATGCACTGCGCACGATCAAACAGCTCGCGAATGATGAGGGCGACTCTTATCCAAAGGCTAGAGATATTATTGACACTGGCCTGTACATGGATGACTTTGTCTATTCTGTCCAAAACGAGGAAGAAGGCATATCTACTGCCTCTGAAATGATAGGTCTTATGAAAACCGGTCAGTTTGAACTTGTAAAATGGACAAGTAATTCGCAATCAGTGGTAGATTCGATACCCCCATCACATCGCCTTTCATCTGTAAAGGAGTTTGATGATTCTGAACAGCATAAGATACTTGGCTTATGCTGGTCACCCAAAACTGACCTTTTTTGTCTGAAAGTTTGTAAACCCGCTCAAACTTGCACAAAGCGTACTATATTATCATGCGTCGCGAAGATATGGGACATAATGGGATTCGTTGCACCTGTCGACCTGTACGCAAAGCTGATAATCAAACAGCTCTGGATGTGCGAGTGTGACTGGGACGATACACCACCTGACGCTATCGTTCAGGTGTGGTCTCGCTTTAGAGAAGAGCTCCCTCTGCTCTTAGAGATAAGGATTCCACGCGACGTTGGTATCACCACTGGCAGTGTGGTAACAATTATCGGATTTTCAGATGCCAGTGAAAGGGCTTACGGAGGAGTGGTCTACTTCCACGTCCAAAATAATAATGGAAATACTTTAAGCCTTATTAGTGCTAAGTCAAGGGTATCTCCTAAGAAAGTCGTTTCACTCGCGCGTCTAGAACTTTGCGCTATAGTCATTCTTGCTCAGCTTATAAAGACCATAATCGATGCGTGTAAAAACCGTGTTAACATCAAAAACGTTTTCGCGTTCTCGGATTCGACTGTCGCTCTTTGTTGGACGCATTCATCACCACATCGATGGGACACATTTGTGGCCAACAGAGTGACCAAAATACAAAACGATTTGTCACCAAAACACTTGTTTCACATAAGTGGTACGGATAATCCCGCAGACTGTCTGTCCCGCGGACTTACTCCCTCACAAATTATCGACCATCCGCTTTGGTTCAATGGCCCACATTGGGCCCGGTCAGATATATCGCAGTGGCCTATTGTTGCCTTTAATCCTTCCACGGTAGCAGAAGTTTTTGAAGAAAAGAAACATTCGTTAGTAACTACTACCCCACCTGTAGAATCTCCTATAATTTTGATGGCTAATCGCTTATCGTCGTGGTCAAAGTTATTGCGTTGTGTGGTTTACATTTGTAGATTTGCAAAACTATTGCCACCACGTGATCTTATATCAGCCTCAGATCTTAACTTTGCAGAGGTATTGACACTTCGTGAAATCCAACACTTGCATTTCGCGGTTGATATTTCTAAGCTACAAGCGGGACACACTTGTAGTCGCTCCTTGCAACATCTCAAGCCGTTTCTTGACAATGGGCTCGTTAAAGTCGGCGGTCGTTTGAGAAATTCAGATTTGAGCTACAACCAGAAACCTGTAGTGCTTCCGAGAAGACACCATGTTATGGATTTGCTTGTGGATTACCATCACAAGGTGCATTGTCACGCTGGCCCAGAGCTATTAATGTCGCTCTTACGTCAGAAGTATTGGATACTTTCTGCACGAAATTTAATTAGAAATAGAGTTCATAAATGTCTACCTTGTTTTCGTCTTCGTCCCAAGCCATCCTTTCCTGAAATGGCAGATCACCGCTCATGTCGTGTCGTTCAATCAGCAAAACCGTTTGTTAGCTGTGGTACAGACTACTGTGGGCCCTTCAAAGTCACCACAAGTCGTGGTCGTGGTATTCGGGCCACAAAGGCGTACGTTTGCATTTTTGTTTGCATGGCGACCCGCGCAGTGCACATTGAACTGACTGGAGACTTGAGCACTGCGAGCTTTATGGGAGCCTTTAAAAGGTTTTTATCGCGACGCGGCCCAATTGGCAAAGTTTATTCAGATAATGGCAGTAATTATATCGGTGCTAAGCGTATGCTTTTAGAACTCCATGAATATTTGAGTTCAAAGTATCATAAAACTGAATTTGGAAGAGTATTGGCCGAGAACCGCATAGAGTGGTCACTCAACGCCCCAGCTGCAAGTCACTTTGGCGGGAACTGGGAAGCTAATATCAAATCTTTAAAAGGTCATTTATACCGCGTCATAGGAGAACAAATCTTGTCATTTGAAGAGCTAAATACCGTCCTCATTCAAATCGAGTCGGTCATGAATACTCGACCACTTTGCAGGACGCTCTCTAATGATCCTTCAGAACCTCTCGCTTTGACTCCAGCACACTTCCTTACTCTAACGCCATTAAAATGCTTACCTGCTGGAGAAATTGACGATAAAATAAACACTCTTGAACGTCATGCTCTCCTCGATAAATTAGTTCAATCTTTTTGGAAGCGCTGGAGAACTGATTACCTTCATACTTTGCAGTCTCGTCACAAATGGAACACTCCAGTTAACCCAATTACGATTGGGACTGTTGTTATCCTACTAACGGAAAACTCGCCTCCTCTACACTGGCCCCTGGGTATTGTAGAGGAAGTCTTTCCCGGTTCTAATGGAGTTACACGGATAGTACGTGTTAGGACGGCAACTGGATCGTACTTGCGTCCAGTGGTTCGTCTCTGTCCCCTACCTAATCAGTAGACTAGAAAACTGTGCGTTTAGGTTAGGGAATTAGCATAGGTTTATTAGTTAGATTAATATCATAAGTAATTTTAATTATGCGTACATATTGCAACTTTTGAAGGCATCCCTTCAAGCCCGGGGGAATGGTTGCGCTGATTCAAAGACGATTTCTACGTAAACTGTAACGTAAGGTTGTTGCAATTATATCCCTATATATCTGTCCACTCCTGCACATACACCTCTGCATGCGTGTGAAAGAGACTGCGTCACACAACTGCGATAGTGGCGCGCCCTAACGCGAGTGTCAAGATGGATTGGAAGCAAGTGCTATACCGACGCGCCTGCGATACTCTCGTGTGAAAAACTCAAAACTTGTGAATTTGTGTCAAGTGGGTGCTTCAATGCTTCATAACTATTGGAAGGACTGATAAACGCCAGCATCGACCAATAAAGGTATTGTGCACCTTCCTTATATAGAACTGATTCTTTCTTTCCAACTCCCGTGCAGTTCTATTGTCATCCAATTCTCTCGCCGCATCAGCCTGATTTAAATATATATTTTTCGCAAATTTCGCTTAACCCGCGCAAGCAATCGCAACGTAGCGGGTGGGTGCGCGAGCGTATTTAATTCAAAACAACTGATGCGTTTACTTAGTAATTATTCTTTTTTATTGTTTTGTTAGTGATTCTAAGCACCATACAGTATTGTGTATCACTTAGTATCTCATTGATAAATCGCTGACAGGTTGAAAAATTCTCCAAAACATTTTTTTTTTCATTTTTTTTAGCTTTTGTTATCGATACCCATCACGCCTGTTGCGTATCGCCAGTTAATTAGCAGTAACCTTGTATAACCTTGGTACTTGCTTAGTGTACCTACGTTCCTGTCTGCATAAATCGAAGTAGCTCCTATTACCCGCTAGCTCCCATTACCCCGTTCTCCCCTACTTAGTAAACTAATTTAAAATTATACTTAGGGGAGAATGGGGGAATTGGAGCCATGTAAGGAAAAGTTAAAAAAGAAACGTGTTTTAGTGCTAATTATTTATTTTTTGAGATGCTAATCAGTCTTACAGGTATTTGGCATTAAGATTTTACTAACAACGTCTTCATAAACTTGCACATTGTTAAAAAATTTAACCGTTTTCTTTAATATTACTTTCGCTCTCATTACCCCACATATCGGGCAATGAGAGCTAAATAACCACTATATGTCTAATGAGAGCCATAACTTAATTCTAAACAAATGCAACCTTTATTTGGTGCTCGTAATAGGAAATTAAACAAATCATAGCAACAAATCACAGCAACATGATGATTATGTTGTGTTGAATACTTCAACAAAAATAAATGTAATTTAGAGTTAAATACACAACATAAATCATCCTAAGGGTCTAAACAAAAATTACAAATGTGTTCATTTGGCTCATCACAACCAGAGCACTCAGAATGAGCCCACTTTCCACAGGCCGTTGCAGGGTTACAGATGATGCACTCATTTTCTTCTACTGAATAATCAGAATTATCATCACACATAATATTTTCATCGACAGATGATTCCTCAGTTGTGCTGTCTTGGGACAAATTTCTGGTAGCCTTCTTTATATTTTGTTATGATTATTTATTCTTCGTCTTTAAATTAATATTCTTTTTTAATTTTTTTGAATGTTCCTGGATTTATTTTCATTGTTTTTCTTCTTTTCATTCATGAATTTGCAACTTGCGCACTGATTGTTGGTTGACTGTTGGTGTATTGTGATGTGCTAGCCGAGGCTTGCAGTGGCTCTTGTTGTGAAGTAGCTGTAACTGTTGTTTCCGAAGGTATGGCAGAGCTATGATTGTCGGCAGTGGCTATAGTTGTGGTATTATCATGTTCGTTTTAGTCAGAAGCAACGAAATCTGCACCTAAAAAAACAGACGGATCCATGGGAAATATTCCACTCGTTTAAAAGCGAGATATTGCTTTGTCCAAAGATACCACCTTTGAGTACTCTGTGTTGAATAGTCCAGCAATTTCGTATGGAGTTATTTTAACGATGTTGATCTTATGTAATGTCGCATGCCTTCCTGTAAGCCGCCTTTAGTGGACCAAAAAAAGTCACATCTAATGGCTGTAAGCGATGTGACGAACGCGGAGGAATAGTCAATACTTGTTCGTTTCATCTAAAAAATAAAATAGAACAACATCAATAAGAAACGTTTATTCGAAAGGAGTAATAAGAGCCATGGCGGGTAATGGGAGCGCGTCTAGCTCTCATTGCCCGAAAGGTAAACATATCAAACTACAAACAATAACATAAAAACACATTTACAAATCACCTATCTTGTACTTGAATCTAAAAATGTATGAAATAAGGCAGTTAATAAACACTTAACATAATATAATAGCTATAGTATAGGTACTTACTTAAATGAATTTGTTTTGATATTTTTTGTAACGATGACTCGCAAAACAAACTACCTCCTCTCGCCGCCAAACGCGTGCCACTGAGCCGGCCAGCGGTGATCACGTGGTATAACCGATAATTACCGAAGCCGTTCGTGTTATTTCTGCGCGAGTTGTAGGTACTCATTTCGTGATATTCTGGGTGGAATTAGTTTTAATAATTTAGTCTGTACATTGCTATGCTTATGCAAAGTTCCATAGATAATTAAGTAAGTTACATATTATCTATGGAATATTACTTTTTTTTTAAATGACGGATCAAGTACGATCCCCACCTGATGTTAAGTGGTAACCTCTGCCTATAACATATCCATTTCATCACAAGTGACATACAGTTGTAGTCTCTATAATTTTACTGACTGCTGCCAGAACACACTGTTAGGTGCTTGACACATTTTATACTTGAGGGTTACTACTACCTTGAGGGTTGCTGCCTGATGAGCATTCGCAAAAGTTCCTTCCACTATGTGGTGAAGGTCAAGCCGACGCGCGACGGTGGGGATCGAAGCCTGGACCCCCGGCACCGCAGTCCATAGCTATAATCGCTCGGCTATCATTGATGCAAAGTTCAAACATAGATTAAGTTATTTTATTACCTAGTTTATATGTAACAGTAAGTAGGTATTTACCTTCCTGAATAGATATGATTTCGTATGAAAAGGGCCATGAGGTCGCATTTAATAATTTTAACGCATAGGTTAGAATGCCTAATAACTAATTAGATAAGTTCTTTTATACTGACATATTACCTGTAAATAAATACATAAGTACCTACCTCCGTTTTGTAAAATCATCATTATGTTTTGTAATAAAAAATGGAATGTATCTTAGTAGTTTATAAAATTGTAATTTACATGTTGGAGGATATTTTTGCGTTATGTTGTGAATAATATTAAAAAGCAAGCAAATTCAATGTGTTTTTAAATCACATATTATTAGTTTTATTTACCTAGCTTTTCCTCAATGATTCCGATAGTTAGGTATCCTTATTTTACCATTAAATTGGCATATAAATCATTGGCATAGGAATCTTTCGCATAGGTATCGATATCTAACAGGTTTGAAGCAGTGATGGCTCAGTGGCATTGGCTATGGACTGCCGCGCAGCAGTTCCATGGTTCGAATCCCGCCCAGAGCTTGAGCTTCACCGCAAGGTGGAAGGGCATTTTGCGAATGCCCGCCTGGCTAGCGACCACCCTCAAGTAGAAAATCTGAATTTCTCGCGACAGACCATAAATAATCTACAATTCAGTATTTGATTAGTCGTTATAATGTACGCTGTTAATGTTAAGCCAACACATTGGGCATACCTAGTAATTATAAGTTTAGTAAGCTACTAGATGGACTGACGACATCAGTAGTGTAACCAATGGTTTTAAGCGGTTTAAAGCTGTTCTTTGTGGCGTTCTATGGGGCCTCCCCCATTTTTCAACGTTTTCCGGCCAATGATGATGATGAATTATTACTTTAGTGATATACAATGTACATCACGTTTGTGTAGTGAAAAATGTGCTGGGATGTAGTTTTTAGTGATAAATGTTTTTAGCGCCATCTTTCCTTTTCTACTAGTACTACTATACAGTAGTGCGTCACTCGCGATCATACGATCGCGAGTGACGCCACTGAAATTTGCAGCACAAACTAATAGGAATGCCAGGGAAGCAGACAACCTTGAATATTACATTGGGTTTCATAACCAGCGTGATAGATGTCACTTTTACTAAGAATATTGGATGTTGTTATTCCTAAGTCCAAACTTCCCCAATGCTTATCAATTATCAATTATAATTGACCAACCGACACTATCAATTAATGTTTACTCAAAACACGCGAGAACTCGATAGAAAGTAAGTAGCCAAAGAGAAAGTTATACTTGTAAGTTTTTAGCATTCCATTTAAAAATTACGTGAGTGATATTGATCAGCAAAAGTAAATTATGTGAATATCATCAGGCATAACATTAATTTATGATTAAGTATATTTTTCAATATTTAGGTTCTTTTTTATTCCATATCAGAAGGTACTGTCAAATGTAACGCACCGGGTAGCCAGCAATGGCTTAGGAAAGACTGTCTTCAGGCAGGCGAAGGAAAAAAGGCAGAAACTGCATGCTGCTCTCAGAGAAATGAATAAGATGCTGCTCAAGAAGTAGGATGGGCTGCTAACTAAGAAACTTGCCATGTGCGAGTGGAGCCTCGCTATTTGTAATAGGTACCGCATTGCAACAGTCCATGAAAGAAAATTAGCAATTTCAGTATTTGTTTAACAAGATACTGTAATAATTAAACAACTTTAAACGGTTTAAATTGCGAAAATCATTATTTTTGTCCGGACGTTTCAAACACTTTGCAGTGATCGTGGTCACGGGGTAACGATAAAAAACGATAATTAATGATAAATATACGCGATTTAAACCGTTTACAGTTGTTTAATTACTAAGTGTAATAATCGCGAAAACATAGGACAACATTATGATACTGTAAGTACATATATATCAACTATACAAGCTCTGCTGCGAGGGCTTCGTACCAAACTAACCAAACAAAAACATCATATCAGCCGGAATGTCCACCGTTGAACAAGGTCTCCCCCAACGGAGGGGGGTGGGAGCTTTTTTTTTTGTCTTTGTAACGGAACAAGCTCGAGGCCCACCTGATCTTAAGTGGACTCTGCCTATAACAGATGCATTTCATCACAAATTTCACGAATTGCACTGCGCCCGTCATTTTAAGACATAGGTAGTTCTTAAGTCTGCTTTGTCTGTAATTTCACTGCTCTCAAGGACAGCTGCCGGAACACACCGTTAGGTGCTTGGCGACAGATTTTCTACTTTAGGGTGGTCGCTAGCCAGGCGGGCATTCACAAAATGCCCTTCCACCATGCGGTGAAGCTCAAGCCTGCGGCGGGATTCGAACCATGGACCTGCTGCGCGGCAGTCCATAGCCAATGTCACTGAGCCATCACTGCTTCGAAAGTCTTCCATAGTCTCCACGCTTGGCGGGCGTCTTGGGCATCGCAGTAGAAGTGATCAGTTCTTCAGAAGGCGCTGTTTCCTACCTTCCACTTTTTTTCATTAGTCGACTTATACACCCACGGAAAGAAATGGAGGGGTGACATTCTAACCCGGCATCCCATGGGTTTTTAACCTCTATAAATCGGTAATTATTAACAATACATATATTCATAGCCGATGCTTAGGGGATAATTACATTCAATTGTTAACAGGTGGTGGCCCGTGGGTTGCCGGGCTAGAATTTCACCCCCTCCATTTCTGCCCGTGGCTGTCGTAAGAGGCGACTCAGGGTCACACCAGAAGGTGGGCAGCAGCACTTTCTGAGGAACTGATATCTTACACTGTGATCCCCAAGCCGCCTGCCCAGCGTGGGGATTACGGCAAAACCCTCCATATTGGGGCAGGCTGTGTTCAGCAGTGGAATATCCGGCTGATACAGTACAGTTAACAGGTGATTTGTCTTTGATCGAAATTCTGATTTTTTTACTTCGAAAACACAAAAACATTTTAATCAAGTAAATAAATAAATGAAAAGATCCAGGCGTTACTTAGCGGAAATCCATTTATAATAATAACAAATATTTTAAAAGTATTTTAAGAAAACATTTAATTAATTATTTAATAAAACACTTAAAAAAACTTTATAAAAATGATGTATATCTAGTGACAATTCCGTAGTCAAGACCTATTGAGGATGCTTCGTTTAGAAGCGAAACGCGTCGAATACTCTTCCGGTTTGGGTGCGTGGCGTTTGTGACGTCACGTCAGCTTAACAGGAAATTAGGCGAAATTGTCACTAGACATATATCATTTTTGTAAAGATTTTTTAAGTGTTTTATTAAATAATTAATTTAATGTTTTCTTAAAATACTTTTAAATATTTGTTATTATTATAAATAAATTAAATCTGCTTTACTTAAGAGAAAAGTAAGCAAGTATACCTGCCTGTGTAAAGCTTGGAAATGTTTATGCCCGAGAATTTCCAAACAAGCTCGTCCTATTCTGGATCCTGTACGTGCTGAAACTTCGCCTGGGAGGATTAGGCGTCTACTACGTCAGCTGTTTCTACATTACGGATTATTTATACCTGGGAATTGTTATTCTAGGACACAGTAACACAGATGACATTAGCTACTATAAATACCTTATATACCATAGAAGCAGGCCAGTAATCGTAAGATATGTTTAAGTAAGTAGCTTTGAAGCAGTGATGGCTCAGTGGCATTGGCTATGGACTGCCGCGCAGCAGGTCCATGGTTCGAATCCCGCCCAGAGCTTGAGCTTCACCGCATGGTGGAAGGGCCTCAAGTGGAAAATCTGTCGCCAAGCAACTAACGGTGTGTTCCGGCAGCAGTCCTTGAGAGCCAGTGAAATAACAGGCAAAATGAGACTTAACATGTATGTCTCAAGGTGATGGGCAGTGCAGTTCGTCACTTGTGATGAAATGCATCTGTTATAGGCAGAGGATACTGCTTAACATCAGGTGGGCCTCGCGCTTGTTCCTACATAATAACATAAAAAAAAAGTAATTTGGTATACTTATATTGTGTCATGTTCTAGGTCTGTGCAAAATGCCCCTGTTGGATAACGTAAAAGGCCACTAAGTGAAATAAAACCGGCTAAGGGGGTGAAGCTCAAGCCCACGGCGGGATACGTACCAAGGACCTGCTGCGTGGCAGTCCAAAGCCAATGCCACTGACCCATCACTGCTTCAAAATTTGTACTTTTTCTGATACATGTTCTTTTTTTTTTGTGCCTGATAGTTTGACCACTATCTCACCTAATGGTAAGTGATGATGTGGTTGAAGATGTTGTTCAGGATAACCTTAAAGTACTGGCTCTCAAGGAGAGCAGCCGGAACACACCGTTAGGTGCTTGGCGACAGATTTTCTACTTGAGGGTGGTAGCTAGCCAGGCGGGCATTTGCAAAATTGCCCTACCACCATGCTATGACGAATGCGCGGAAACGATCAGTAGTAATGTCACTAGCGGTCACCCATCCAACTCATGACCGCGCGCGACGTTGCTTAACTTTGCTGATCGGTTGAGAACAGCTAAGTAATCTTCGCTACGAGCGCTTTAAAGTTCCTCTTTATATAATATGTAGTTATGGGATTTGACTTTTAGGTAAATATATTTTTTGACACTGTACTCTAGGTTCCTGTAAAAAGAATCTCGAAATATGCCTTGAGCACTAGCATGCTGCTTATTTGGGGTGTTTCTTTACATTTGTCGCCAAATGAGATAAATAAGATTATAGGTATCTACACTCCATACATAGTAAAAACAGACTCGAACCTCGAACTCAGCAAGCTCAAAACGAAAACGCCTCGCTGTTTCATCGAGAGTTAAAAAAACTACATCGCTCTCACTTCCGTTTAAAAAAAAAGACATTGTTTACAAAACACCCAAAGGGAGCAGTTCAAAATAACTTCACTTTAGTCCATCGCCTCGTCTCTTAGCGAGGAAAATTCAATATTCTTACAAAATGAACCCCGAATGCAGTTTCCGATAGATGCACGTAGATAAGACTCTTCGAAAAGGCTTTCGAGACAATCGAATTTTGATTTTAAAGTTATTTCAGTTAACTTTGGAGCATACTGTAAAACGCACAGAATGTAAAGTGTGAACTGGATCGTGGAAAATGGCAGCGTAGCTCACAGAATTTTAAGTGGCAATGGGTAGGCCACTAAAAAAGTCAACTAGGAGTAGTATATTCGACTTTTAATCTGTAATGTTATAATTCATCTCTTCCCGTGGGTGTCGTAAGAGGCAACTAAGGGAAAAATACCGGAAGGTGGGCAGTTGCGCCTTCTGAGGAACTGTTGTCTTATACTGCAATCCTCAAGACGCCAGCTAACAGTGAGGGATTATGGCAATCTTCAGTGGGGGAGGCTGTGTAAAACAGTGGACTATCCGGCGATATGACGATGGCGTTGGCATTACAGATTAGGTACTGTCATATACATGTCAGTAATCTGTGCCAACGCCAGTGGCAAACGAGAATGATTCATGCGTTTTTATCTCTTGATAAACCAATAACTGATTCGGAAGAAAGACTCCATTGCCTACCAAATCACAGCGGAAGGCGTAAAGTTCCTTACATTATACTCCTACGTAGCGTATCTGAGAAAAACATATCGGTTATTCATTCATTAATGGAATCTCCACTGAGTCTGTGATATATTAGGTACGTTTTAGAACTAAAGATATACAACTGACAGCATTTGGGCGTCATTTTGTCCTTTTAGTGCGGAACACATTACTCTGTTATTGAGAATAATAGCTGAAAATATATAATTGAAAACAAGCACTGATCTCTGCCTCCACTGTGCATGTAACTGACCAAGCTATTTTTACAATATACATTTTCTAGATTATTCTTATGTCGGTTTAAAGTGCTATAACATTTTTCTCATTAATATAAAATACAATAAAGAATGAAAATTCAAAAACCATTATCACAATATTTTACTACCTTTTGCATTATAAAAACATGACGGTAAATTTGTTTACAAGTGTTTTAGCGTTACTAACAACACGTCAAGCCCTATGCGCGTACTTACGAATTATTGGAGGAAATGATGCTGACATCGGCGAATTCCCATACATAGTAAAATTTGAAACAGTTTATATAACAAAATTCAAAATGAAACAGTAGGAAGTTGCACCGCTTCTGTTCTTAAGAAAACATGGACTTTGACAGCTGCGCATTGTTATCATCCTTTATTTATTGTCAACCATTGGCCTCTTCCACTGTGGAGTGATACTGGCCCTCTAAAAGTGACTGCAATTGCAGCAGACGACGCTGACGCCAACTACCAGTTTTTGATAAAATACAGTTCTAGTAAAACTGGGGAACCAGAACAGATAAATAACGTTATAGACGTTGTTGAATTCTCAAGTAGAAGAAATACAAAACAAACCTTTGAAGATATTCTGCTACTGAAAACTGAACCAATACTCCCAGAGAAATATGGTAAAATTAGCGCGGTAGACATCCGTGCATTAAGGGGTCAAGAAGCTATCGCACTTGGTTACGGATACATTGAATCAAATTCGAAAATTGACGATGATTTTTCAACGGCATTGCATTCTACAAAAGTTCTTATAAAGAGTTGTGATGAGAGTAGTACCTATCGCTTTCGTGTATCCAATGCTTTGTAAGGTCAGGTTATGCATACATCGTGCATCTCCGTGTCCTGGAGACTCGGGAGGTCCTCTGATTCTCCCTTCAGGTATAGTGGGTGTCATATCCAGTATAAATCCTGCACAATGCGACTTGTGGAGACTATATAAAATATCCATCCAGGAATTCGGGAAACTGTATACCTGTGAGTGTGTTTATTGACTGGATTAGTTATGTGACTTCACGTTGAAGTATTTATTTAACATATACGTGACTTATATGTTAAATAAATACTTGTCAAGTATTCTCTTATTAATTATGTTGAAAAAAGGTCGACGCCTTGTTGGCCGCCCCAGGTGTCCCCCGGTTCATGAAGTTGGAAAGGCCTACGCGTACTCCAAGCCCAGGTTGGTGAAAGATGGCAAAAGATAGCCCAAAATGGTAGATCTTGCTGTCGGAGGCCATGTCTCATATTGGATCCGTGCTCCATCTACATATTTGTTTAATGCTTGATAGGTTAGCCTTTGGCCATTATCACACCTGATGGTAGGTGATGATGTGGATGTGTAGATTTGTATTTGTATTTATAATGACGAGTTCTATCGATATCATGCTTTGTTTTGGACCTCAATCCCCAAATAAGGAAGATAGGGTGATCATCCTACGGCGTTTGTATGGAGAACTGACCGGCCAGTTCAACCTTAACTGTCAGTGATTGCCTTAATTTATTCTCGCAATATGTGGGAAAGATAACGTCATGTCCAAACCTGTTGTCAATGTGAGCGGCAACCTTTATCCTAACCGGTCTATCTTAACTTATGAGCTTGTTAATATTCATTATAATTACGAGTCTCTCATAACTTTATGTCGGATTTATTTTGATGATTCTTATTAATTTCTAACTGTTCATACACCACTTATGAGTTTCAAAGGCCCGATTGTAGAGGCTTCAAAGAACTTCACATGCTACATAATTAGGGTTCTCATTTAGTTTGATCTTTGCTCGTTTGTTGGATCTTTTGAAAGGTTCTCATTAGTCTTTATTTTAATTGACTAGCTTCTTGGTACAGTCTGTCTGAAGTCCCCTGATTGTAAACAAAAACGTATTCTATGCCCTTGGGATAAGGGTAAACGACATGCACAATTAAGTGACTTCTTATGATGAACAGATCGTTTGGGAATCTCGAGATTCGATTGCCAGTAGTTTCTGAGGGAAAGACAAAAAGTAGGTGTTCAATACCTCGGTTTTACTCCTTTTGGGTAAGCATGCGTGATGATAAGTTTCGTTACTTTATTATTGCTATGTATGCGTATGTTGCATTGTTATTATTGGTTTTTAGGGGAATAAGTCAAACGACTTTTATTTTAATGCAAGGAAGGAATACATCTATAAATATCTTAAGTAATGATGGCCGAGCTGTAATCGGTATGGACTGCCATGCCGCAGTACCATGGTTCGATCTCCGCTGTCGGCTTGAGCTTCACCGCATGGTAGAAGGGCCTTTTGCGATTGCCCGCCTGGCTAGCTACCACCCTCAAGTAAAAAATCTGACGCCAAGCACCTAACTGGTGCTAAGTTTTGTTCCGGCACCAGTCATTGAGAGCCAGTGAAATTACAGGGACATGAGACTTAACAACTATGTGTCAAAGTAACGGGCGCAGTGCAATTCGTGATTTATGATGAAATGCATCTGTTATGGGAAAAGGTTAGTCCGCTTAACATCAGGTGGGCCTCGAGCTTGTTCCTTCACAATAACATAAAAAAAACAGAATATACAAAAAACGTTTCTTTTTATACAGATCCAGAATCGAAATTCCAATCTACACTTGGGCGGTTTTCAGTACAAGTACATTTATTGCTGTTATTTTTATAATTGTTAGGAAATCCACCATACTATGATATTTTTATTAAATTATTCTATGAAAATTTTAGCGAGTCCTCGTCTATCCACGTGTCATTCCGACTGATAGGTGGACTGGGAAATTACAACTAGCTACTCGACTTTACACCCTGTGGGGTGCCGGGTTAGAATTGCACCTCCCCAAACTCCCCATATCATCCCGTGGGTATCGTAAGAGGCGACTAAGGGAAAAATACTGGAAGGTGGGCAGCAGCACCTTCTAAAGAACTGCCATCTTACACTGCGATCCCCCAGCCGCCTGCCAAGCGTGGGGATTATGGTAAATACCCCCTTAATAGGGGAGGCTGTGTTCAGCAGTGGACGAGACGGCTGTTACAGTACAGTACTCTACTATAATCCGTTTTCAAGTACAGAACCCTATAAAAGACTTACACAGCTCGCTACTAGCTTATCCCATAAGTAGATATAGCTAGCTCACTTGAAAATCGAACGCCAAGCACAGCGTTGGCTGATGGAACCTTACGTTAATGGAGAGCTGTCTTAGCTATTTATATCCCAATCAAAACTCAATGGCTATATCATCTATGACCATGTTTTTACACATTACTTTGTTTTGAGTTGTCATAGTTTGGTAGCCTATTTCTCTACACGTAAATCCTTTAGTATTAGTACATTAATAACCTCGGACGAATTTACTCTCCGTCCGAGTTAATAAAGAACTGTAAAGAAGGAAAGCTTCACTACTACACGCATAGCTATGTGTGCGTAAATAGTCACTGTCAGTAGCACCTGCTCGGGTGTGGAACCGGTTTGAACCAGCTCAGTTACCGGGGAAATTTTCCTACCTTTCATTCTGTTTCTTTTCTTAATCATGCTGTATTAGTAGTATAACAATATTTTGATATTAAAGTGAGGAGAGTGTCATTGTTTTCATTTTCTTCTCTCACTCATATGGGGTCGGTACACATTTTATGCTCTAGCACCAAAAGATCATATTAAATTAAGGCTTTTGCTAATTACACACAACTTGCAAGAAACTTTTTCAAGTATTTTCAACACCCTTGCTCGTAAAGTGAGCTTTATTATATCCCTCGTGCATAATAATATTATACACTAGTGCGTAATAGAATTATCCCTACAAAGTTAAGTTAGTACCTAACTGCAACACATAGCCTCGTGTATAATGAGCAACTTAGCTCACTTGTATCATTATCTACTATTTCAACACATGGACATACTTGAAAAAGTTTCTGGCTTTTTAAGGCCGGCCGTCTTTCTGACTTCAACCTTTGGGATGCTATCGTTGGTAATATATTTGATACTTTTCGTTTGTTAAGGGTAAAGGCTTCCAATGTTGCTTTTTAATGTCCCAATGTAAAGCAACTCACATAGACATTATGAAATAGGCATGCTGCTCACGGTGACTGTCTAATTACTACTTTTATACTACCTTAAACGGCATCTGACGGATATAGAACAGTCCTTTTTCATAAACCGGGAACTGTATATCGTGAAATGAGGACAATAAGAACACAACATTTTTACAACTATTTATTAGTTAGCAAAATCAGTGGGGTCCATCGCACCAAAATCACTTTTTTCATACGCGTACATATCATCGTAATCCCTATGACTTCCTTTAACGTCAGCATTCCCTTTACCTCCAGAATCACCTTGGATACCCAATTGATCTCCTCCATGTGGTTGTGGTGACCCGTATTCAGTATACCATTTATTCCAACTTCCCCCACTTTGGCCCATGATACCGTTTTTATTGGTGTAGCACGAGAAACGCTTGCACTGCAAAATAAACCTTATACCATGCAAATTCTGTTCAAGATTTTTGTTGAAATTTTGAAGCAGTGATAATTCAGTGGCATTGGCTGGACTGCCGAACACCAGGTCCATGGTTCGAATCCCACCAGGGGCTTGAGCTTCATTGCATGGTGGAAGCGCATTCTAAATGCCCGCCTGGCTAGCTACCACCCTCAAGTAGAAAATCCTTAACCAAGCACCTAACGGTGTGTTCCGGCAGCTGTCCTTGAGAGCCAGTAATTCTTGGTTAAGCCTATTAACACCTTCGACCACATCATCACTTACCATGAGGTGAGAATGTGATTAATGGCATAAAAAATTACCTAATGCCAAAAAAAAAATACGTATTGTGAAAGGCTCGTTTCGAGTACTTGCCTAGTTTACCGATCAGCTAGGTTATGTAATGTCTTCTGCGTCCGATAATTGGATGGGTGCATGGTTGTAGGGCACCTTTTGTTTGCCCGCTAACTGAAGGTGGTCCTTCAGGTAGAAAATCTGTCGCCAAGTACCTAAGGTTTGTGCTGCTAGCAGATTTTGTGTCCATTCTAGATTTAGCATGTCATCTTCGACCACATCATCACTTTCCATCAGGTAAAGTTGCGGTATATGAATTATCGGAAATAAAAAAGAGATTTTCAGTAAGTATTAATCACATATAATTTTTAACTCAGTCAAATTGCCCCTGTACTCTATTGTAACTTAGTAAAAGCTGGATTGTCCTCTGATGAACACAGCCTCCCCCATTATGGTATCAAGGCTTCTTGGGGATCGCATTGTCAGATATCAGTTCCTCAGAAAGCGCTGCTGCCCAGCTTCTGGTGTTTTATCCTTAGTCCCCTCTTACGACGACCACGGATAGAGATGGGGGGAGTGATATTGTAGCCCGGCACCCCACGGGTTTTTTACCCCTAAACAGACTTGATAAGTATAGAACATCGGGAACGATGATATGGCATCTCCCACGTCATCACTTACCATAAAATTAGATAGGCAAAATATTAATAATAATCTTTCTTTATTAATCTTTAAAAACATGAGCTAATGTTAACAATTATAACTTCGTAGGTAGGTATCTATATATAATATTTAGATATTAACAAATTTAAAAGACAATAAGATAGGACACATTCTTAGTAAAAAATCTATTTAACAGCTTAGGTCAAAATGCAGTTGCTTAGTAAACTTTATCAATAGGCTAGACTATTATGTTATTGAAGTGCATTTATAGGTAAACCATTAATCAGATTTAGTTGTTTGAATACAAATAACTATCAGGTGGTGCTTACTATCTTAATCACACTAGCCCCCACACTAGGATTCCCTGTGTTGTGGGTGGCTAGTCTCTTCCGAGTGCATAATACATATTTGTTGTAGGTACATATTTGTTGAAAAGTTTTGTCATAAAAGTCCTTTAATACAAAAAATAGGGTAGGCAATACACATAATCAAAACACTTTTTAACATAGGCTAATTGGTAATTTAAATAACATAACTGGAAATTCATTATCTGTGTGTGACACCATCAATAAATTTATATGCATTTTTTTATAACGGGGGTAGGGAAAAAAGACAAAGTTAGTCCGAGATCTTGTAATGGATGTGTGGTAGTGTGGCTATTGAATTATGCTGTGTGAGTTGCAAAGGTGGGAGTGTATTGTAAATGTTGTCGTCTTATTGCATGTGTGAGTAAGACTTGTGAGACGGGTTTGAGTGGTGTGGTTAGTAGGTATGTGTGCTAGCTGGGAATGAATGCTAGGGTGTACCAGGAGTGTTTGATTGGATGAGTGGTTCATGTTTGTGTGTGTATGTGTACAAGTAGTATGGTACCGATATCGAAAGGCATACCAGATAAGCGTTGTGTGAGATTACCCGCGCGTAAAGGAGACTCATACAAGAATGTAAGGCTGATGTCACAGTGATAAGTAGAATTAGTTTGTTACTTGTATGAGTTATATTACTTATTTAACATATTGTAATGTTGTGTAGTATATAATCACTATGTACGCCATTTTGATTGCACATTATTAATATGAACTATAATGTAATTTTTTTGTATGGAATTTAAATGGGTAATTAAAGACTTAATCATATTATGTACAAATTGTATAGCTACATAATAAATTACAGATTTAGGTTTATTTATTTATCTAAAAAGAGGAAAATAATATTATAATTTTAGTTCCTTTTTGAGGACGATAAATGGCAGAAATAGTAAAATCAGTAATTCATTCAATTTATTTTTAAAGTATTTGTGGAGGGTTTTCGTTACTTCATAATAATTTTAGAAAAGTTTATTTTTTATATAAGAATTTATTTCAATAAAGTAGGTAGTTTCTTAGAGAAAAGTTTAACAAAATTATTGCAAAAATTAAGTTTCCTAAGTTTTATCCCATTACCTCCGTGAGTGCTACTTGCTGCTATTTTATATATTTAATTGATTCTTATTATGAGATTGTATAACACAATCTTAAATAACAAGCAACGGGTCAGATAACATTATAAGTTACACAACAATTATGGAATATAGCTTTTCCGATTTTACCATGGGTAAAGCCAGTTTAACAGTATTATTTACGAATTTTTATTAAGAGGTATGTAGGATTTTTTCCGTTTCATTGTAATTTAATTTACGCAACCAGATTTTTGTTATTTTTTTACAGGATTGTCTCAAACAATTACATATATTGAGTGTTTTGTTAATTTTGTTATACAAGTATGGACCTAAAAATAACGGTGTTCTCTTTGCAAATTTGGTATTAAGAGCGGGAGTTATCCAACTTTGGTATCGAACTGGTCGTGATGAAGTTTTTGTGCAAGACTTGGCTAGTTTATGGAATCTTAAGACAGAAGCTAAGATGAAAATTTGTCTGACTCTCAAGTGATCGAATTCTTGATATAAACTATCTGTTGAGTAGCGATAAGGCTTTTTGTATGCTGTTTTTAAGACGGCTCTCTGAGCCCTTTCAGCTTTGATTAATAGATAGTCATAAGTAGCACCCCATGCTACCACACAATATGATAATATGGAGTTGCACAAGGCGTAGTAAACTTGACGAATAAGGTCAGGTTCAGCTACACATCGCAGTTTATAAAATATATATTTAAGTTTTCTAACTCTTGCACTTATAACGTCGACATGTTTATTCCACTTGAGTTTATCATCTAGGTAGACTCCTAGATACTTAATTAACTTTACATTCTCTAATGATATGCAGGAACAGATATTCTGGGGAGACTTATTGCAGCTATGTAGTTTAATGGAAATAGGTTGTTCTGGAGCTGTGCGTTGAGAAATACTGAAAGTTAGGTATTTGGTCTTGGACGAATTTAGGGTCAGGAGGTTTCCTTGCAGCCACTGAGAAACCTGACAGAGGCCAGTTTCAGTTGCCTCTGTAACTGATGCCCATGAGTCTCCGTGAAATAACAAAGCAGTATCATCGGCAAAGGCTAGAGTTAATGCATTGGGGATGTTGAGGTGGCACAAGTCATTGATATATATGAGAAAAAGGGTCGGTCCTAACACGCTACCCTGCGGCACACCAAACTTTACTTCAGCGAGATCACTTTCGTAGCTACCTACAAGTGTTTTTTGCATTCTGTTTGTAAAGTATGAGGAAAACCAATCAAGAGGCAAACCTCTTATGCCCAGCGATTGCATTTTGCTTAATAAGATTGGGCGAGAAACCGTATCGAATGCCTTGGCGAGATCTAGAAAGACGCCAATGCATTTCTGACCTGAGTCCAGTATGGAGGTGATATGGTCAACCATAGTAACCACAGCGTCCTGTGTAGATCTGCCTGAGCGAAATCCGAATTGGTTCTCGGCCAGAAGGTGGTTAGACTCAAGGTAGGAAAATAGCCTTATATTTATTATCTTCTCTAAAATTTTTGATATTGAAGTTAACAATGAAATTGGTCTGTAATTTGAAGAATCGTGGAGATCTCCAGCCTTAAATATTGGTACTACATTGGCTACCTTTAGAGTGTCTGGTACTATTCCCGTGCTCATGCTTAAGTTGCATAAGTAAGAAAGAGGAGACGACAATATTAATTTAGCTTTTTTGATAATCTCATTACCGATATTGTCATGCCCAGGCGCTGATTTAGTTTTTAAACTGTCTATGACATTAAGTATTTCTATTTCATTAGTAGGACAGAAAAAAAACGAGTTACGGGGACAATTTGTAGCTGCAGAAGCTTTTTTGGCTAAGCCTTCCTCTGTCGTGGAGTTTTTCTCTAAAATTTTGTTAGCTAGTTCGTTTCCGATAGATGTGAAGAATTTGTTGACTTTATTTAAGGATTCTTTCGGTGGACAGTTCGACGAAGTTTCGATTAGTGCTCTGTTACAGGTATTATTATTGCTTATATTGCATATATCTTTCACAGCTTCCCACGTCCTTTTAGTGTCACCTTTGCTGTTAAGAAGTAAGTTCCTATCATGGGTATCTTTGAGATTCTGCAATATGTTGTTACATGTGTTTCGGTATGATTTGTATTGTTGTTTTAGTGCTTCATCCTTAGGATTTTTTTTAGACCTCATATGGAGCCAATCTCTTCTTCTGACGCATTTAATAAGCCCTAGCGTCATCCATGTTCGGCGAATAGATTTAGAGTTTTTCACTACTTGCGTGGTTTTATTTGACTCTATACATTCCTTTACTAAACCTATAAAAGTGGCAAAAGCTAAAGATGCATCTGGCTGATCATATAAAATCGACCAATTTACAGCCTCAAGATCAGTAACTATTTGAGCTTGGTTGAACTTATACAAGGACTTTGTCGTATTGCATAATAAATTATTCTTACATTTATCAATTCCTATTAACACAGCGTCATGATCTGATACATCTGCCCCACAAACCACAACTCAAGAAGGAAGGCCTGTTTTAATTAGTGCATGATCGAGGCAAGTTTTATCGTGAGTCGCTATAAAGTGCCCTGGAATAAGCCCATAGTGTGCTGTCAGTTCTAGATATTTCTCAGAATTGACATCTACCGAGTTCTTCCCGATATCAATATTAATATCACCCGTAAGTATGACTGATTCTGTTTGCACTTTGTCTAAAACCTTTTCTAGAGATTCAAGAAATTGTTCAATGTTAGATTTGGAAGGCGACCGATAGATACCGATTATGGTGACTTGATTTTCTAATTCAACTAATAGACAATTAGCGTCAGTGAATTGGGGTTCCGTAATATTAACTTTTATATCATGTCGAGAATAAACTACTATTCCATCATTTTGATTCAAATATTGTAATGATTTGTGATAAATGTAGTTTTGGAGTGAAATTTCAGGTGAATATTGATTCAGCCAGCATTCAGTGAGTATGATTATATCGGGTAAGAATTTAAGTCGTGTCAAAAATACTGTTAAGCTATCGAAATTTTTACGCAAACTGCGTATATTTTGAGTAATGATTGTAAATTGTCTTTTGGCGTCATCGTCCCCCAAAAGTTTTCTGCATGAGTCAGGGTCATATGTGTGTGTGCTTTGTATGAGGTTTGTTGTATCCAAATCATCCATAAAGCATACTTTATCGAATTTTATTTCGGGGAAAAATGGGATGTGCTCGAAACGAGTATCCGAAGTACGCACAGCGCTGTATAGGATCGCGTGGAACAACAAACCTTACGCTGCTTGATTAGTATGAGGAAAAAAGTGAGAGCTGCATTTAATGTCTCTATAATTAATTGGTATGTTGTGGTGTTTGCAGTACATAATTGTAAGATGTAATTCATAAATAAACATAAAAATTGAGAGTATGTATAGATTCTGATGGAGATAACTTTTAAATGTAGGTTAAGGGTTAAATACAAAAAATCCATAGCAGAACATGCACTAACACATTTACAGACATCGCAAAGTAGAGCTAAAGTTCCCAATTCAACAAATATAACCATTCCATTTATTAAATATAGTCATACCGGAGTCTTGAGTGATTTTATTTGCTCCTCAGTTGATATCGTTATGTAAGGGGCTCCTTCGCGCTTTCGTAGATACACCTTACCATTGGATGTCCAACAAAATGCGTAATTATCTATTTTGGCTAGTTCTCTCGCAAGGAAGTGAAGTCTCTTTGCCTTAGCAGTGAGATGCTCTGATATATATATGGTCGTGCTGCTACCTTTCAGGCCAAGATGTCCGGAGTTGAGTTGGTCTTGCCTGTGAGACTTGTTGTAGAGTTTTGCTGCAATTAGAGTCTTGCCCTTATGAAGTGTATTGCAAAACTCCACAACGATGGTTGAGCTATCGTTCGAGCTATGAGTAGGAATTCTATAGACGTCGCGGATTTCTGAAGAAGAGAAACTCAAGTTTAAGGACTTGCCAAGCATTGTAAACGCATTGTAAAGATCCTCTTTAGTTTCCCTTTTTTCACGAGGTTTGGCGTTTGGTACATTTCTGATCTCTATGCACGTTTTTTTCATGTTTCGGTCTATTGTCTCGCATTTGTCTTCCAGTAACGCAATATGTGCCATCATCTCCGAGCGGTTACGCTCAAGCTTCTTAATATTGTCTTGAATGTCAGCAAGTCTGCTCATTGCAATATCTACGCTCTTTTCTAGGTTAGAGTTTGAGTCTTGGACTGTTAATAGTTTAGAGTTGATATCAGCAATATGAATTTCTATAGCATCCAGTCTACTGTTTTGGTTCACTTTAAGAGACTCAAACAGATCTCTAATTTCTGTTTTCAGAGCTGTTAAGCTGTCTATTTCATCACCAGATAAGCGACGCTTTTTATCTCTATTCCTCACAGTTCTTTCCTCTCTAGAGAGACATCTAGAAGTTCTGGACATTTCTGTGTCAGAAGCAGAGTGCAGAACATTAGAAGGTGGCGAGCGAGCCATTCTTGGCATGTTTCTAAAGTTTCAGTCACGCACGTAACACACAACAGAGCAGTACTGTGCACGTACCTTAAATGTTAAGACGAGGCAACGCACACTTATAAATATGGGCGGTATTGATGGTTAGTTGTGTGTGGGCGACGCTTTAGTATAATGGATGGACTTTACTTCTTCACTAGTGGCAGTAGGTTAAATGTGTGAGTAATGAATATACAATCTGCAAAAACTCACACTTGTATACTTGTAGTTGTTTGCAACTTCCTCTAACTTCATGCGCTCCTATTATTTTGGACCGTTCGAACTTGATTAATTTGCACTTTTATTTAAAATGTAATTAAATACGTAAACTAAACAAATAAATACGTGGATGCGTCTGTACTGCACGACGTCCGAGATGGAAGAGGAAAAAAAGAAAAAAATATATCAAAATAACATAAAATCTTACCCTAGCATCACAGTTTTGCCCAGAACACTGCAACAAGCATTACCAGATTGGTACATAAATAATTTTAAGCGCTCGTAGCGTGGTTTGCGAAGTCAATACTTGTTAAAGCAATGATGGCCAAGCAGGTTGTAGCTATGGACAGCCATGCCGCAGGTCCATGGTTCGATCCCCGCCGCCGGTTTGAGTATCACCCTCAAGTAGAAAATCTGTCGCCAAGCACCGGACACCAGTGTGTTCCGGCAGCAGTCCTTGAGATCCAGTAAAATTACAGGCACATGATGAAACTTAAAAACTGTATGTCTCAGGATTACGGGAGCAGTGCCGTTCGTCTTGTGACGAAATGCATATGTTATAGGCAGAGGATACCGCTTAACATCAGGTGTCGAGGCCCACCTGTGCTGCTTGTTCCGCCACAATTACTTAAAAAAAAACTTCGAGGCTGTTAGGAATAAACTGAATTGACTACTGAATACGCCACGTGCTTCGATGGGCACGTTGAGCCTTCGGTCACCACTATCTCACCAGATGGTAAGTGATGATGTGGTCGAATATGTTATTCAGGGTAACCTAGAAGTACTGGCTCTCAAGGTCAGCTGCTGGAACACACCGTTAGGTGCTTGGCGACAGATTTTCTACATGAGAGTGGTAGCTAGCAAGGCGGGCATCCGCATACTGCCCTACCACCATGCTGTAACGACTGCCATCCAAAGACAACAACTGGGACCGATGGCTTAACGTGGCCACCGGAGCGCTCAGTAATAATGACTAGCGGTCACCCATCCAACTCATGACCGCGGCGGACGTTGCTTAACTTTGCTGATCAGTTAAGAACAGCTAAGCAAACTTCGCTACGAGCGCTTCAAATTATTATCTTAGGGTGGCCGTCGTTCTGTTTAGCATGGTGTTGGGGCATTTTGCGAATGCTCCCCTAGCCCTCGCTAGCTAATACCCTCAAGTAGAAAATCTGTCACTAATCAACTAACCGTGTGCTTCGGCAGCTTGACCATGAGAGCCAGTAGTTTTAGGTTAGCCTGAACAACATCTTCAACTGCATCATCAAAGTTTTAATTGGTCATAAGCTGTCTATATGAAAAATAAAAAATATAAACTATCGTTTTTTCTTTTAATTTCTATACAATTATATATATCTACTGTATCAAAGCAAAAGAATCACATAATACGTACAGATGTACGTATTATACGTATGTATGTATCATATGTGTTGACATTGGTTCAATTATTACGATAACATAATGGACTATACTTTCTTGATATTTTTATATAGTATACTTTCAATTCAATGTAAACCAAAGTACTCACTCTAGACTCACATGCCATTCCTTCGCACTGAAATTGAATAAAACTGGAATCAGAAAAACACTAACACACACATGTATACAAAACCAGCTTTCACACATTCATATGTGTGAAACAATGCAACGGTTGATACTTCGGTAGAAAAATGCAAAGCACTTATTGGAACGAGGTCAATGCAGACTGGATACTAAAATATGTAAAACATTTAATTTAGATTTTCTAATATTTTTATAAAAAACTAACGTGAGTTGACATAATTATTTACTAAATATACCGGCTAGCACTCACGGTGTTTGATTAGATTTTCTTATTTGGCATAGGTGAAAACTTTACAAAGAAAAATAAATGTAAGTTAAATATGAATTATTATAAACTGACTAAGACACACAAAATACGATGTATGTATCCTAGAAAAAATTAAATGATAAGATCCTTTTCAAAACGTTTCGTGGAAGTGAAATGTAAACCAATTTCTGGCTTGTATCTCAGCCAATAATTTGAATTAACATCTAGCGAGGTAATGCAGTCAGCTTTCTGGGTACTGTTTATTCCTCAGACAGATTTTCACTAAATTTATTAAACTAGATTTTAGCTCGCACTTTTCATCTCTTATATATCTGACTTTATTTTCACCGGTTGGTATAAATGTTTGGTGTAGAGACGTTGGGTCCGTGGGGACCGGGAGCTCATCGTATTTTCCAAAATCTATCAGAGCGCTTGGTCGATGCGACGCGTGATCAAAATGCTGGCACCTATTTGGCTCAAAGAATAAGCATTGCAATTCAACGGGGCAATGCTGCCAGCATGCTGGGCACGCTGCCAACTGACAGTGGGTTAGAGCATTTGGACTCCCTATGAGTCCAAATGCTTTTACTGTAGTAGCTGTAGTATTGTAGTAGCTGTACTGTTGTTTATAGTTTGTAGTATTTGTTTAATAAAGGCATACCGCCAGTATAAAAAAAAAAAAAAAAAAAAAAAAAAATTTTCACCGTCTATTGTACCTGTAGCTTATTATTGAACTGGCTAAAATCCTAATTAAACACGCGTCCATAACATGGTTTTCTAAATCAAGGGATAATTTGAAACTACTTAGTGCAGAAATCCTCTTTCACCAGCAATAAATGTCAGTTAGTAATAAGTACAGACCCGCCAACTTATCTGTTCAGGTAGCAGAAAAAAGAACTACAACATTCCTTCAAATTGTGACAGTTTGTAGTTGACCATGAGTAGCGCCCTCAAAAACTGCACAGTTAAGTTGGTGGTACTATAATTAAATATTCTCTAACTTATAACAAAACAAAATGAGATATTTGCAACTCAAAAGTGGCAATTAGTGTTGAAATTTTCTATTTATAATAACTTGGATTTTATATATCTAAAGTGAATCCTTATCCATATTATAGACTACGTCTTCAGTCAGTTAAACAAATATATTTTCGACTATAAATCAGTTTAAAGCTTCTGATAAACATATTGGCTAATAAATGGTCCGCCAATTTTTTTTTTTAAATGCTATAAAAAAAGCTACTGAATATTTTCTCAAACTTCTTTTTTTATTTGAAAGTAAAATCCTTCCGGTTAATAATGGAAAATTATTTCATTCAAATGGCTGCCTCGGCTGGCCATCCAGTAGCCTACACGATCGGTCCAACTTTTAAGCACATTATCGATTGTGTGCAGCTGTATTTCACCAATGGCTTCACGAATATTGTCCTTTAAAGCGTCAATTGTCTCTGGCTTGTCCGCGTAACACATATCTTTGACGGCACCCCACAAATAATAGTCCAACGGTGTCAAATCGCAGCTCAGAGGTGGCAATACGATATCAGCTATGCGGCTGATTATGCGATCTTCAAAAACAGGGCGCAAAACATCGAGTGTAGCTTCGGCTATGTGGCACGTAGCGCCGTCCTGTTGAAACCAAATGTTGCCAATATCCTCCTCTTCAATTTTTGTGAACAAAAATTGGTTCAACATGGCCCGATAACGATCGCCATTGACTGTAACGGCCATTCTGCAACATTACCATGATTTTCAAAGTAATGTCGCAATATTTCCCAGCGTTATTCAAGCGTATACAAAACCATATTCGTTCAGCGGAAGGATAAAACTAATTATCTGTCTAATCAAACATGAGCTCAGCTCAGCTTATTTCGTAAATGGTAACAACCATTTACGAAATAAGCACTAGTTGAAAAAAAAAAGTTAGATGGCGGACCCTTTATATTAACAGATTCAAAATAACTTAATGTATTCAGTAAACACAAAAACGACATTTGCGCTTGTTCAATATCCCAAACATACGATTACTTAGCGTACAGTTTCTGTATGGAACACACTGCCAATGTCACTGTTTCCCGATACATATAATATGCCTTTTTTGTCTTCAAGTACAAAAAAGTCATACTCAGTGCAAGCTTGTTCTATTGTTCTCTACGTCGTCACTTGCCATCAAGTGAGCCACTAAAAGAACTATTAAGTCTGCAACAAAAGACTGCAATCGATAGTCCACCACTAAATGTATTTCGTCTGTATAACAACTCAACCAATGTGTATTGTGCTGCGATCCACGTTTGCATCCAATCCTATTAAAAAAGGAGAGGCAAAGCCAACGTATGAAAGCATCTTTGTATTCTTAGGATGGATTTCATCTGAAACTTATCGCAATAACTTTAAGCTAAACTCAGTTCACGCGTTTGACTGAGTTCAGAGTTCCAGCATTTATTGTTTCCATTGTTTTTTATATGATTGTGATGGAATAAACTCGAGATTGACCATGATGTTAAGCGAACTAACCTCTGCCTATAACAGATACAGTTCTTTACAAGTGACGAATTGTACTGCGCCCAGCACTCTGAGACATACAGTTGTTAAATCTCATGTGTCTGTAATTTTACTAGATCTCAAGGACTGTTGCCGGAGCACGTTGCTAGGTGCTTGGCAACAGATTTTTTACTTGAGGGTGGTAGCTAGCCCTTCCACCATGCGGTGAAGCTCAAGCCGGTGGGCATCGAACCATAGACCTGCGACTCGGCAGTCCGCTCCGCCATCATTGCTTGAAAATAAAAAATGCTTTCGGGTATACTTTTAATTCATTTTTCATAAAAGATTGTGATGAAAAACGAGGGAAATATGGGAAAATTATGTCAGATCTGGCATAATTTTCTTTTATATAATAGTGTATTCATCACACTCATTCGAAAAATGATGCAAAGGCTCGCTTTTTCGAAGGATGTAGGTATTTTTGCTGTAAACTTACATGGAGTCAGTAATTAATTTTTAATTTGGAACACTAATGATGTTCGTTGGTGGTCGGCGATGGAGATTGAACATACATTTTGATATAAAATTGTAACTAATAATTGTAAGTGGCTAGATAGAAATAAGGCGTGCAGGCAATAAAATAAAAGTAAAAACGCGCTTATCATGCAAAAAAAACATTCTTAACAAAATACTACGAACAATATACAACACTACAGCTACTACAATAAACGCATTTAGACAACCTATATGTCATTGCAGACTCACAGGCAGTCCAAATGCTCTCACGCACTACCAGTTGGCAGCGTGCCCAGCATGCTGGCAGCATGGCCCCGTTGAATTGTAATGCTTATTCATTGGGCCAAATAGGTGCCAGCATTTTGATCACGCGTCGCATCGACCAAGCGCTCTTATAAGTTTAACATCTCACCTCTTTAGCTTTCTTGTAATACAATCCACAACTCTTCTTTTTCATGTTATTGTGACGGAACAAGCTCGAGGTCCACCTAATGTTAAGCAGACTAACCTCTGCCTATAACAGATGCATTTCATCACAAGTCACGAAATGCTCTGGGCCAGTCACTTTGAGACATATTTATTGTCTCATGTGAAGTCCCGCAATTTCACTGGTTCTCAAAGATTGCTGCCGGAACACACTTTTAAGTGCTTGGGGACAGGTTTTGAGTTTGTGAGCCAGGCAGGATATCAATGGGTGACCGCCAGTGACATTACTACTGAGCGCTTCCGTGTTTTGAAGGGCACGATAAGCCGTTGGTCCCGGTTGTCGTCTTAGGATGGCACTCGGTATATATTGGTGGTAGTGCGTTTTGCGAATGCCCGCCTGGCTAGCGACCACCCTCAAGTAGAAAATCTGTCGCCAAGCACCTAACGCCGTGTTCCGGCAGCTGTCCTTGAGAGCCAGTAATTCTAGGTTAGCCTGAACAACATCTTCGACCACATAATCAGTTACCATCAAGGCAGATAGTTGTCAAAGGCTAACCTATCAGGCATAAAAAAAAGAATAAGTTAGAAAATAAAATAAGTTTTACCAGGGAAGTGCACCTTTCTCCGATACACTGAAAATAAATTAAACATTCTAATAGAAGTATTTATATTGTTGGAGAGTTCTATTTAAAGACTTTTGTTAAAACAAAATACAACTGAAGTAAACTCGTCCTACGTGCTGAAACATGGATCATTAAAACGGGCTTTAGGTTAGTCTGCACGTAACTTTTTCAGTGGTAGATGTCAGTTTTTACTTTTAGTATTTATTTTAACTAAATAAATAATAAATAATAAATGTTTATTGCCTGAAAGAATAGCTTAACCTAATTACACTTTGACTGATCCATAGTTTACATTATTCAAAACGTGGGTACTAGCGAGCCCCAAACTAAGCGTGAGCCTGTATCTTGGGGCTCTGAGTGTGAATTTACAGAAATCATATATTTACACAAAAGGAATAGGTGTAATAAAACGTTATACATACTAAATAAGATTAACAAGTCTATGTCTGGAATATTATCGAAAAAAGTATGAAATAGTAATGATTGTAAGAATTATGGATAGTGTGAAAGTATGTAAGTGTGTGTGTATGTGTGTGTGTGTGTGTGTGTGTATGTGTGTGTGTGTGTGTATGTGTGTATGTGTGAAAGTATGTAACAGGCTATGTATGGCATTGTGTGAGAGAAAGTGTGAGCATGTGAATGATGAAAGGGCTTTATGGGTGTATTGAGTTACTCATGCTTGACATTATGTATTAAATAAGTTCCTCAGTTTCATCGTACGAAAGCTTCATAACAAATTCTCTAACTTTCTTTTTACATGAAAATACCGTACAGTCTTTAATGTTGCATAGTTTGCAGACCTTATTATATGTATGAGGATGAGAAAACGCTGGACTCCGCCGGGCCAAAAGAGAAGTTGCTAATGGGACAGGAAGTCTAAATGTCCTCCGTGATATGATATGCGTATAATCAAGGCTATTCATAAAAGAATTGTGTGCTTTCGCAGTGGCCTTTATAATAAATAATTGACGCACCCTCGGTACTTTGAACTCTTCGTAAAGGCTATCCGTTGGGTATAAGAAAGGCTTTCTCAATGTCACTTTAATAAGGGCTCGTTGGGCTCTCTCTAACGTGATTAAAGTAGTTTTACCAGCACTACCCCAGACTGTAATACAGTACTGTAGGATCGACTCACATAGTGATTGATAAACTAGTCGTATCACGTTAGGCGGAGTACAGTCCCTAAGCTTCTTCATAATAAATATTAGTTTTCTAACACGGCTTGACAATTCATTGATATGAGCATTATAAGATAAATTTTCATCAATAGTAATACCGAGATATTTCAATGTTTGTGTACGCTCAATAGGTCTACAGTTACAATTATTGTAGGAATTGGTTTGAGTTCCATTATGAGAGCAAGAGTGAATTTTGATCAATAGATGAGCAGGAGGGCTATTAACACAAGTTTTTGAAAAAGCTATGTACTTGGTTTTCTTGACATTAAGTGTGAGCAAGTTCTTATCTAATAGTTCTGCAATTTTGGCAAGATCTTCCTCTGCGTGGTTATATACCTGTTCCCAACTTTTACCGTGAAAGATAATGGCAGTGTCATCAGCGTAAGTCACAATTTCACCATTCTTTAAGGGGCAGTTTACAATGTCGTTTATGTACAGCGTGAAGAGTGTTGGGCCAAGAATGCTGCCCTGTGGCACTCCAAAATTAAGTGATAAGTTGTTGCTAGCATGAAAACCAATTTTGACATACTGCCTACGATCTGATAAGTAACTACGAAACCAGTTTAAAGCTAGTCCTCTTATCCCGACTGATTCCAATTTTTTGAGAAGTAGGCCAACAGAAACGGTATCAAACGCTTTTGCTAGATCCAAAAAAACAGCAGCACAGTTGTCATCATTTTCAACGTGAGACGACACCAGGTTGACTAAGAGTGAAGATGCGTCTTCGGTTGACCTACCCCTCCGAAAGCCAAACTGTCTGTCGGAGAGTATGCGATGGCTCTCTAGATATGAGACCAGTCGTTTATTGACGACTTTTTCAAGAACTTTAGAGAGTATACTCAGCAAAGCGATAGGCCTAAAATTTTCAGGTAGGTTCTTGGATCCACATTTATAAATAGGGGAAATAGCCGCAGTTTTCCAGCAGTCTGGAAACGTTCCTGATGATAAACTGAGGTTAATAATGTGCGTAAGAGGAATTAGAATAGATGGTAGGGATTGTTTGAGAAGTTGAACGGGAAACTTATCAGGACCTGGGGCGCTATCAGTTTTAAATTGAGATATCAAGCTTGAAATTTCATAAGGATCTGTAGGACAAAAGAAAAAAGAGTGAGGGGCAGACGTTACGGGTTTGTAAGTTGATATAAGCAATTGCTGGGTTGTACCAAGTTTTTCAATAATATTATTAGCTAAAGTTTTACCAACTGAAACAAAATAGTTATTACAATGATCTAGTGAGTCAATAGGGTTTCCGACAATACAATTTTCAAGTGCGCAGGTATTGTTGGTATTAACTGATGTGTGACAGATTGTTTTGACTACTTTCCAAAGTTTTTTTGTGTCACTCTTGTTCTCTTCTAATTGGCGACTATTATAATCGTTTTTTAACCTTTTCAGAAGTTTGTTACAAAAATTACGATACCTCGTGTAAATTTTACGGCGTACTATGTCATCAGGGTGTGATCTATACTCGAGATGTAATTTATCACGATGTCGCATACATTTAATCAATCCACGGGTAATCCAGGGCTTTTTTGTCACCCATTTTCTACCAATTTTTACTTTATGAGTATTTTTATCTAATATGTTCGTAAGGGTTTGAGTAAATGAGAGAACAGCCGAAGTGACACAGAAGTCATTGACCACTATCGACCAGTCAACTTGGCTTATCTCAATTGACGCCGATGTTATATCCGTTTTAAACTTAAAATGAGGTTTATGAACAGCGTGGTTCTTGAGGTTCGTTTCGGCTATTACAATATCATGATCAGTTATTGATGATTTACATATAATTCCCATTGACTGAGCGTTGGATTTTATAAAGATTTGGTCTAGGCAAGTTTTTAATCTTGTTGGTTTTGTTATAGCAGGAAGCAAGCCGTGCGACGACATAACACATAGGTAATCATTGATGTGACTGTTTGACTGATTGCATATGTCAATGTTTATGTCGCCAGCGACAAAAATAAACTGAAATCTCTTTAGAGAATTAAGAGTATTGTCAAGAGAATTTATAAAATTATCGAAGACTTTTGTGGATGGTGATCGGTATATACCAAGAACTGCAATTTTTTCATTGATTGTGATGAGAAGTGAGTCAGCTTCGAGCATTTTCGACTCCTGAACCACTATCTTGGCAGTATTCTTTACATACATAATAACCCCGCCATTTTTGTTCAGTTGTGTCAAAGTACGAAAGGTTACATAACCAGGCAATGCATCTATTCTTAAACCTTCCGTTAGCCAGCATTCGGATAATATTATTACATCAACATCAACACTCAAGCGATTTAAAGCAACTACAAAATTATCAAAGTTTTGCTGAAAGCTTCGTATATTGAAAGCAAGGACCCTAAATTTAAAAACACTCCGCCTTAAAATATTCTTGCATGTGTCAAGAGACTCAAGCGTATGACAGTGTATCTTTACGGTTTCGTCAATTTCGTCTATGATACTAAGTAAAGCCATCTTTATAGCAGTAAAAGAATGAAATTGATAATATCTGAGTCCAGCTAGTCATTCTAAAAAAGATTAAAACTACATTACATGCTAGAGTATAATAAGCATAAGCGACCTTAGTGTAGGAGTAAAGTGCAGAAAGTGTGTTTGTGTGTATGTGTGTGATTATATGGGGTTCTACTGTCAGAAGCGTGGTTAAAATAAGTGTGTATTCATAATTACGTAGCAAAGCATCCGAAAACTCACAGATAGTTAATATAGATAATACATTTCTATTATGGAACTTCACATTTAACAAAACACATGATATAAGACAAAGAAAGGCATACAAGAATAAAAATATTTCCGTGAGCGACGTGCGGATAGGTGTCATATTATTATTAGCCGGTGAAGGAAGGACAGAACTGTCGTTGAAGTTCTTCCGTGGTTCTGATAGCAACAGCGGGGTTTCCCTCGCGTTTTCGGACGTAAATGGTGCCGCCTTTAACCCAGCAAAACTTATAGTCAGCTGACTTAGCATGTTGCCGAGCTGAGCGAAATAAATGGCGGTTCTCCTGAGTTAGGCGCTCATTTATGTAAATAGATCTAGCCGCGCCTTTTACATCTATATCTACACAAGTAAGGTGGCGCCGTCGTTTTCCAGCTTTTAAAAATTCATCACGGTTATGTCGTCGAAGAAACCGAACTACTAATGGGCGAGGAGACTGTTCTTCACTACTTTTTTGCCCGTCCTTAGCACCGCTATTATCGCGCTTCCGTGGTCCAACACGAGTTACGTAGTCAATATCACTGATGTCCAACGTAGCGCCTATTTTTTGGGAAATCAAACACACTAAGTGCATCGGGTTTTCTTCCAGTTGCTCATTTACTCCAGATATTTCGATTTCGTTACGAAGGCTGGCTTGAGCACGCGTAGCGAGTTCCTGACGCAGTTCTAATATTTTGTTGCGGCACATCATAATTTCCCCATCTCGGTTTTCTAATGCCTGAAGTCGTGACTGCGCATCCTCTAACTTTTTTTCGTGCTCATCGATCCGCGAAAAACATTGTTTTATATGGTCCGTTAGCGTTACTATATGGGACTTCATTTCCCCAATATCCCCTCTCAGCAGTTTTATTTCAGAAGTTAATTCAGGTAGGTCGTTGTTTTCTGAGGATACGTCGATGGATGGACTGGCCAAAGTAGGCATTTTTCGACCGCCCCCACGAAGCAAAGCGTTTTCTTGCTCGACGCTACCTAAAATTGCCGCCGAGGTCACTGCAGCTCGGATTGGGGTATTTGAGTTGTCCTTTTTTGGCTCTCTACATTGACACATGGGACAAATCCACGTTGATTTAAAATCCTCCAATAATTTTTTTTCCGCAATATTGACACATAAGGGGTGGAAGATATTGTTACACTTGTGACATTTTATATTTGGTATACTCGTACGGATAGTTTTTTCGCAAGCTGCGCATGTGTTAACCATTTTAAATGTTGTTAAACGGCACGTTAAACGGTGCGTGGGTAGACAAATTAACGATATACTTAGTTGATAGATGCTCGCTCAATCCTCCGCGGACAATGCAGCGCACTCAGAAACGCAAATTCCACGACTACTCTTTGCTATTCTGTGACAGCAAAGAGTATAACTATAAGAGCTTTGAAATAATTTCCTATACAAAAGTATATTTCCGTAATATTTTATAAATACTTAATTGTACGGAAAAGTGGCAAATTAGGCTCAAGGACATGCTATTGTATTTCACCAAGTATTAACACTTGGTTACTAAGGTTGTATGGAAAGCTTTTTAAATATACTTCAATTCATATATTTTTATTCGTAGTTTTTCTTATTTTCTCACTAAGGTGCGCCCTCCATATTTTTTTACTGTAGTTGCAATTACTACTGCCTACTCGAGCGATCATATTTATTATTAGGGCCAGCGAAAACAGTCCCACACTTGAACATTTTGTGGCACACTTGACTGAAAAACTATCACGTCTATACAATTGTGCTTTAACATAGTAATTTAACTTGATATCTAGATGTGTTATCTGTCAAAAAAATATAAAATGAATTTTAAAAAATTAATATCATCGCTGCAACAGAACTAAACTCAATACCCAAACACATCGTAGTGTAATTATTAATTATTTTTTTAATAAAAAAATTATTAAATTCATACTTTTCATGAAATAAAAAACTTTTATCCTATAATTTATGCTCCTGGCAATATTTGTACTAAATTATCAAGGAGTTATGACCACCAGGCTAACTACCCGCCCCTACAGAAAAGAAGTCGCCAAGCACCTAATGCTGACTGAGTGGGTAAAAATCCAGTACTTTATATACTATATAACCCGCAGGATATTTCATACAACCCTGATTGAAATTTAATAAACAATTAACAATAAAAACAGTAAGGTAATTTTTATAATAGACTTACCATAGATTGACATCCGGGACCAGAGCACTGAAATATGTAACATCAGATATTTATAACATAATACATAAATGACAATACTTTTATAATTTAGACTATGACCAATGTCTCACCTTTATGTAAATGATATACAAGTCAAGCTGTCTTACACACGAATACACACGGACACATTGTCAGAGAAATCCAGTCCTATAGAATCGTAGGTCACAAATTGCTTAATTGACTTCGATACCTTTTTTTCAATTAATGCGACGGTTTTAGCCTAAATCTAATCAGCAAATATTTCAGGCAATATTCAGTCTAATATACAGTCTGGGAGGTTGTTATGAAAAATAGAATAAAACGTACCTTCGCATCATGCATGCATGTGAAAATAACTATTTGTTATTTTAATTTTTTTATGTTATTGTGAAGAACAAGCTCGAGGCCCACCTTATGTTAAGCGGACTAACCTCTGCCTATAACAGATGCATTTCATCACAAGTCAAGAAATGCACAGCGCCCGTCACTTTGAGACATAGTTATTAAGTCGCATGTATCTGTAATTTCACTGGCTCTCAAGGACTGCCGCCGGAACAACCCGTTAGGTGCTTGGTAACAGATTTTCTATTTGGGGGTGGTAGCTAGCCAGGCGGGCAATCGCCAATTGCCCTTCCAGTATGCGGTGAAGCTCAATCCAGCGGTGGGGACCGAACCAGGGACCTGCGGCACGGCAGTCCATAGTTATAACCGCTTGGCCATCATTGCTTAAATGACATGCATGCATGATGCATTTGTCTGATATAAAAATTTTGCTGGCTGATACTTACATAAGAATTACAACCAGGTCCTACACACTGAAATAATAAACAACGACATCTGTATTTCAAGTATTTTTTAATAATAGATAAGCTTTAATTGGACTGCAGTCTCAACCGATAGACAGGTACCCCGGTATCAACTGCCAATTTATTGGATGAACTCAAGGACTACTCCTTTCATTCCCTCAAACGTTAAAAATCCTAGAGAAAAAACCATACGTTTGAAGTTTATTTGCAAGAATCTGTCAAAATCTTTTGATCATCAGCTTCAAATCAGAAAAAATGAGCACGCGCTAGCGCGAGGTAGTATCCTTTGTTTACGTGAGAACTATTAAGCAGACTTTGATGAGTTCCCCTACAGCACGAGTGCACACGGCTTCATAGAGACGATTCTCGCGTGAGTACCCAAATATACATGTATTAGGTCAGTGATATGTCGCCTAGAAAGAAGTTAGTCGTTCAGAAGAAAGACACACAATTGGAATCTATCCATGAAGAAGGACTCCCTGAAGATCTACACACTGCCGACTGTTTGACCCATTTAATTTTTATACTTTTGTGATGATGTGATGAATAAATGTAATAATGATATTAGTTTTAGGAAATGATTAACTTACCCCAGTTCGGCATGTGTCACCCCTGCACTGAAAACATACAATTATTAAAGCATCCTGGGCATTAACTTTTTAGTATGTCATTTTCAGCTGAGACATGAACTGTTGAATATACACCATAATGCACGTCTATTAAACATTATACCTACACTCCGCTTAAGATCATTCGAGAACCTTTCATCCCAATCAGATATAAATACGACAAGCTATGTTGGTGATTTCGTTTGTTTTTTTTACCGGAAAGTTAGCTTAGTTAGCTTTTGACCACAATCTCACCTGATAGGAAGTGATGTGCGAAATGATGAACTATTTCGGGAGAAAGCTTTAGGTCCTTGGAGGTGAATTTTCTAATAATAACAAATACTTTTAAAATATTTCAAGAAAACATCAAATTAATATTTTAATAAAACACTTAAAAAATTTGCGTATAGGAACGACCATCCCGAACAGTCTCACTTTGCAAAACATTTAATTGAAAGCAGTCATCAACTCCTTGATAGTAATACCTTTAAGATTTTACATTGTTGTGATAAGGGATTTCGATTGTGTGTATTGGAACAGTTAGAAATATTAAAACATAGTACAGGCGTTGCATTGTTGAATGAACAGACGCAATTGGTTTCATCACCACTGTTGCGTATTTTTAGTGATAATTTGCCACTACAAAATAGTTAAATATGTATTTGTTTTAGGAAGTAATTTTGTTATATTTTTTACGATATTTTTCATATTCTAAAACACATTACATAATATAAACAATTCAAAATTATTTTTTGTTATCAATTTATGGCCATTATGATGTCATTGTCACTTTACTCAACAAAGAGCGATGACTCACGCTCGAGTCTAGACAAAGGCGTGCGGACTCAGCCCGTCTATATAAAGGCGTGCCGAGCCGCCGGCCGCTCGTTCCTGGGCTATAAGAGGGCCTCCCCTCGCCCAAAGTCCGGTGGAGCTGTACGTCCGCTTAGCGGTAGTCAGCATCTATGTCCTCCCTAAAAAAAAAAAAAAAAAAAAACCGGCCGCTCATTCTCGATCGTGCGCTCGAAGAGTCAAGACCTCCTGAGGATGCTTCGTGTAGAAGCGAAACGCGTCGAAAATTCTTCCGGTTTGGCTGAGTGGCGTTTGTGACGTCGCGTCGGCTTAGCAGGAAAATTGAGCGGAATTGTCACTAGATATATTTTTTTTAATATTTTTTTTAAATATTTTTTAAGTGTTTTATTAAAATATTAATTTGATGTTTTTTTAAAATATTTTAAAAGTATTTGTTATTATTAAAAATGGATTTCCGCAAAGTAACGCCTGAATCTATTCATTATGTGAATTTTCTACTTGAGGGTATACCAAACCTAGCATTAGCAAAATACCCCATCCTGAGACAATGCTCAAGCCATCAGCTTGAGCATTGCCTCAGGATGGTGTTATCTGCTTTTGCCTTTTTTTTACGGCAGAATTCGATACAAAAATGATAGGCTTTTCTCGTTACTCGCTATTCCACTTAAAATTCACAAAGGTTGTTCATAAAGAAAACAAATAAATAACAGGTCTCAGTACCATAGACCACCAATATTTGCAGATATTTGTTTTACAAGCTCTGCAGAATATTCGAGAAGATGTCGCGAAAGCACGCACTAGACATAGATCTTCAAATTTTCACATACTAATTGGGCATTTGGCAATTTTATCACTCAATGAACTGTCAAACGATAATTATGAAAGATTCTGAGACGAACTGCACACCAGGCAGGCTCTCCACTATGTGGACCGACGACGGTTTTTTATATTTATAGCTAGGCTAGCTTTTGACCACTCCTACACTTGATGGTAAGTAATGATGTGGTCAAGCAGCTGCAACACACCGTTAAGTGCTTTGTAACAAATTTTCTATTCGACAGTGGTAACTATCAGGGTGAGCATTCGCAAAACGCCCAACCACCATGCTATAACGACAGCTATTTCGTAGGTAGTAGGCTTGCTAAACCCCCGATTGTTGTCTTAACAACGCTCAGTAGTAATGTCACTGGCGGTTACCCATCCAATTCATGACTGCAGTGTACTTTAACTTAACTGATCGATTAAGAACGACATAGCTAGCTGTGCTACCAGGGTTTCGCAATAAGAGTCGATAGACGCTAACAGCTATTATTTGCAATGTTTAAAAGAGGAGGCGTAGAAGTCTTCCTGCCAATGATGATGATATACGGTTAAATTATACATACTTTTGTTGAACATCTCGGTTGTTGACACTAGAAAATAATTATTTAATAGAATACTATACATAAAAATTGTTGTTCTTGATGAGGTATTCCAATCAGAGCACAAATTTTGTAGTACCTTAGAGTATGAACCGAACACCTAACCTAAAGTATTCCTCAACCATTAATTATAATATAGAGGATGACAGGTCCTAACGTCTAGATGTTGAAAGAACTTTTTTTAATAGAATTTAAGGTACAAGACAAATTGTTTATGTCTCGGTTAATTTTATGTCGCATCAACAATCAAAACGTCCACTATTGAACAAATGGTAACTGGTAATACTGTAGGTAAGCAGATCTTCAGAAGGAGCTGCTCTGCCTTGCCCAACTTCGGGAAATTTTCCCTTTGTCACCTTATACGATTTCCATAGGAAGATATCTAGAGAAGGTGCAAGCAGCACCTGTTAAGGAACTGTTATCCTACACTGCAATCCCCAAGATGTCTGCCAGCGTGAAAATTATGGCAAACCCCCCTTAAGGAGAGGGCTGTGTTGAGCAGTGTATAATTCGGCTGAAACAGTACAATATTAACTTTGTTGCTAATTTTACGTATCTGTTAAAACATAAGTTGCAATCTAACATTTAAAATTTGCATGTAAAATTAAGGTAAACCTATTTTGGCTAAACGGAAACTGTGCCTTGACTTTGTTGTTTTCAGATCAACATCCAAATCCTAGATTCGGAGTTGTCAATCCAACAGAGTGAGATTGTGAAGAGAAATTCTTCTGCAGAACACTGCAAGGCGAAGATTGGAATAACTATAGGGCGAGGACGGAAGGCATTTCGGGGCCCCATAAACTGCAGATTAGGAATAAACCAAGAGTATTTCAGTGATTCGTGCTCTGATATGCACGGCACCCACATGTAGAACAACGTCATGAAATCTCTGGCCTTAAACCTGATGAAATGTTAGCAAGAAGTTACATAAATATATCGAGTATATAAAAAATATAGATAGGTTTGAAATAATCTTACCCTTGCCTGACATCCGTCCGAGTCACACTGCAAAGACAAAGAAATCTTAATTTTATAAAACTGTTGAATTGAGACTTAGTTGTAACACAAGACCTAAAAGGAAAATCAACTAAAAGTTCAAAGGAAATGCATACAAATGTCTAGTCAATAGCAACTTTATGTCTAAAATGCATCTCGAGACGGTTGCAACAAGCGAAAGACATTTAAGTAACGTTGTTCCGGTATGAAGCTCCAGCACCAACATTCAGTAATATATCAATCCATTGCACTAACATCATTGTACTGACCATACAGAAAGATATTGCTTTCTCTTTTCTGTGGCACTGATAATGAAAACAGTCTGAATTTCACACGACAGTCAAATTTTGTGCTAATAGAGCAAAATTTACATAAATTAAAATTCATTTTCTTCCCCCATTTCGTATGAAAAGAAGTTGAGATATATTAATAATGTTCACGGTGGCAGGGCATTTTTCGAATGTCCGCCTAGCTAGCTTCGGGGGTAGACTAGTTAGCCAGGTGGTTCAAGTAGTAAAACTGTCACCAAGCATCTAAATGTGTGTTCCTACAACTATTATTGGAAGCCAGATGGGCTTCAGGTTAACCTAGAATGTTAGCCTGAATAACATCTTGGACTACATCATCACTGACCATCTAGTGAGAAATTGGTCAAAGACTAGCCAGTCAGCTATTAGAAGGAACTATTTTTTGTATGATATTTCGTCATGGAAAGATAAATTTAGAATTGATTATGATACAACGCATTAGTGTACGCATGATCATGGCTTTAAGCAAATTCCACTTCATTAAGTTATATCAACTGAACGTTGTTTACACTTAATAAAAATACCCATAGCACCTCATTAAGACAAATCAAACTAGTTCCAACTCAAAAGATCTAGCTGTAATATCTTTAAAAAACGATATATATAAGCTATGCTTTTACCTAAATATTTTAAAAGGATATAGGTAACGGATTTACTGAATTCGTGTCAAACTACTAGTAACATTGCGTTAATAATGCCAGTTTTCAGAAAGAAACAATACCATTAAAACCATATCGGAGCTACAACACCACGAGACAAACACATTGCTTAAAAATACCACTAAAATAAACAGGGCAGCCCATAAGCTCTACAACAACAACTACGAAAAGCTACGTTGCAACGAAAACGTTCACATTTCCTGGAAGCTTCTTTGGAACGCTGCAGAGGCGTAGCTTTTGAAAATAGTTTCTATTTTCAAACGGGTCGTAGACGGTTTGGCAACGTACTCGTAGCTTTGTACTTCAAATTTACGAGGACATATTTTAGTTACTAGTGCTTATACACGTGTTACGTTAGGTCTACGAGTCTGCTACGAATTCTAAGATCATAGTAATGTTTAGAATGGACATATTTATTTTATGTTTTTGAACAATAAGGACTGTTTTATAAAAACGAACACATATTTATATCTTTGATCAAAACCACGGGCTAGTAAATATAACTTATCTATAAAAAAAAATTAAACAATAAAAAAAACGTTAGATGTTAACAACCTCCTCCTTTATTGAAAGTTGGTTAAAAAGCTTAAATACCCGTGTCCACTTGAGCACGCTCAGGAAAATGAGCCGCTCATGTCTGTGCTTACTGGGATAAAATAAATGTTTTTGTCGATCAAACCTTAACTTTGAAATATGTTTAGTAGCCAACGTAATTTTCTCACCTTTAATTTTAATGAAAATTATATTGAAGAGTGGCTAGTTCTAAAACACAATCTCAACTGATGGCAAGTGATAATATAGTCAGATATGGTACACCAGTATAAACTAGAAGAGCCAGTGCTCTTGAGTAGTAGTTGCCAACGTGGGCAGCGGTGAATAACCTTACGCCAAAAATAAAACATAACCAAAGTAATTCTAGCAATACATATATTTTTTCTACGAACGTAAATGCAACTTTGCTACGTTTCTTAGCTCTACATCGTAGCATTACGACATTTTAAGTATTAAACCATGTGTGTTGAATTGCTAGTATCTTATATTTTATTTTAACGCGTGTACCGAGTGTCGTTTAAAGACCGTTTTTTATGAAGTAACTACGTGTTAAATAGATCAATGTAGTCGAATATTTTTATCGAAGGGTTTGTCTTTATTAACAAGATACTATGGACTATATACAACACTACAGGTATTACAATGAAAGCATTTAGACAACTTACAAGTCATTACAGACTCACAGTATTCATTAATAAATAAAACGAATTTGAACTATCTACCAAGAAAGTGTCATCGGAGATGCATGATTTGTTTTTAATCCTGTAAGTATCTTTTACTAGGTAGCTTTATTCATCAAGAAATCGACATAATAAAACTAAATTGAATTAGGACATACAATAAATAGGTGAGCCAAAACGAGGACGTATGATAATTATAAACGAATTTTTGGTACTGGACTCATTTAATATGTCATATGACTCCAGTTGTCCCTATCTCTGTGGCTATTACTGTATGCGTTCAGAACCGAATCATCAGCCGATTTCAGGAACTGTTCGGTCTACTGTCTTGGACGTTCATCTGAATACGGTAACTACAGTCATCGAAAGTTACTGGTTATTAACTTGTTCCCACAGCCCTCTTCAATCACAATCAATCACTCGATTATTGTAACATTTTAAATGTTTGTTCCCCAATGGAGAGCTATAAATGCAACTAATTAATTTATTGATATCTGTCACGCATTTAGCCTGCGTAGGACGAAAACCAGCGCAAAATCCAAACAAGTTCAGTCACAGGTTTATTGGATAGTTTTGGACATCGTCGGTTGTAAGTGTACTGTTATATATACCTCTTGTATACCTTTATGCAGATAGCCACACTAAATAGAAACCGTCAGTATTTATCAATTAGATTCAATCATTAAACCATTCCCTGTTCCTCAGTCTCCATCCACCCTCTGTCGCGTATTATTGTACTTTGTATTAATTAATTTGCCCAAAGAGGTTTTTCTTAAATAAATCCTTAATTTCCATTTAGGAAAATAAAATAGTTTTTTTAAAAACCAAATCGGCCCGAACCGTATAACAGTACGCACCGCTTATAAAGTACCTTTATCATTAATTGGCAGTTTGGCATCAAGTTACAAGCATACATTAACTATACTATACTCTGCAATGCAGATAAACGCATGTACGATTGAGGGACTTCTGCTGATATTGATGAATATAATGTACATGTAAATACGTTTGTGTTGGTACTGGAATATTGATAATCAAGTGTACGCGAGCCGTTAGACAAACCGAAGATCATACAGAAAAAACAGCTATACAACCATTTGGATCAAGCGTTCCATAATAAGCATTGAATAATAAATAAAACAGAAAATGAAAATTAGTACTCACATCTGGTGAAAAAGGCTGTCGTTTCTCTCCGTTGTTCAGTGCTTCTATGGTAAGCCAATCTCCATCGTCAGCTTTATTGATGTCCACGCTTCTCAGCACGGTTTTCACAATGCTTTTATCTGTGCTCAGTGTGTCGGTCTGCTCATGAGATTCAGTCTACACAGTAAAAAAAAACATATATAATGACAATCCCATGCAGTAAGTTGATTTGTTGCTACTTATTTTTTGCTTGTTTCACATTTATTATATATATGTATATATATATATATATATTTAATTATTTATTAAGTTTGTTATTATTTAAATATACAGATTTATGTATCATATTATGTACGAGTAAGTATACTATATGTGTGATTAATTTATATGTTATGTTATTACTATAAAGTGTTGGTTACATGAAGTACCTATATAACATTATTACTTTTAATGTTATTATTATACACCACCGTCATCGAACATGGCTGAATTTATCTCCATGCAAAGGTTGTCTGGAAGAGATCGCTTTTTAGCGATAAGACCGCCAATTGTACAACATTACTTAAGTTTATGATATTGTTTATAATAATTGTTATTTTGGTGTACCATATAGAGTTTTCTATCTATCTAAATATTCTTTTTCACGCATTGCATAAAGATATGACAAACATCTTTATTTTTTAATAAGTACATTACTTGATTCTGACTATTGTATCCGGTACGCAGCTGCAATAAAACTAAAGACAAACCTTTTAACAACAAAGTCCCTATATTTTCCTTTATGTGATAAAGTGGACATAGCAATAAGTTGGCATCGTCAGGACCACTACGTCCTAGTTATGAATGATATTCTATTGTTATCATTATCGCCGATGCCAATGGGTTACTAGGATAAGGGCAGAAAAATTATAATTGTGACTATTTAAAATTAGAAATAATCTAGAGATTGAGAATGCTTTGCGAAACAGAAAGGCGAGGATTTGACCGACATCTCATCTAGTAGAGTGATGACGAGGTCATAGACTGATAATGATCCTGATTATACCTTTTGACTTCGTACTTTGTTTTTTTTTAAATTGATTCTATTTAGATATAATAATGCAACTAGCTAAAAATAATGTTTTCTTTAAATATTTTAAAAATATTTGTTTTTATGAATTCAATATGGATATCCGAAAAGAACGAAAAACGCCTGAATCTATTCATTAAGGTTCCAAATTTTAAATTAAGATAAATAGGGAGTTAGTGAGTAAGTGTGTCACAGCTTTGAGATTAAAGTCGACCTATTGGTTAGAGCATACCCCGGCTCAAGGGGTGGATGGACGCGGGTTCGAATTCCGCATATGACTTAAATTTTTCCTATCGTATATTTGTGATTTTTTAACCTAAAAAGAGTACTCTTTCAGCAAATCATATGGTAAAGAGATTTTGCATGGTTTGCAGTAGCCATCAACTAGAACTAGAAAATCTATCGCCTAGCACCTAAAAGCGTGTTCCGGCAGCTGTATTTGAGAGCCAGTTATTCTAGGTAAGCCTGAACAACATCTTCGACCACATCATCACTTACCATCAGATGTCATAGTGGTCAAAGGCTAGCCTATTAGCCATAAAAAATAGAACATTTATTTGTAGTCTCTCATGTACATCAGTTCAAGAGAGGTTCATGAAAGTGACTTTCGATTTTAAACCATAGTCTTCAGTGATAGAGTCGAGATATATATCAACGATAAAATATTTAAACCCAAATATTTCAATAAATAATTAATGTACAAAATTTCCCACTTGATTGCCTATCGTGGCTTTGAAACTTATCATTGCTTTACGCTTCATAGCATGATGGGCAAGCGTTTTTAATGCTAATCTGATTTTTTCCGGAAATTACCGGGAAATAAATTCAAACCTGCGTCTATTGGGTTCATAATTTTTTTCCTAAGATTTAATACTAACTAGTTGACACATTTAATAATTTTAATTTTATAAACTACTTACAGGAAATTGCGGAAGTACCACAAAGTCATCAGGAATGGGGACATAAAGCGTGCCCTAAAACAAACATTTCGAGAAAACATTATTTTAGAAAATTACAAATTTATGAGAGGAAAAATTATAGTTATCAAAAGTTTTTAAGGATTCGAACCCGCATCATCCACCCCTATAGCCGGGGTATGCTCTGACCGACTGAGCTAACATGACAATGACTCATATAACTCTAATTTTTCCTCTCGTTCTTTAACAATTATTGGATGGAGCGACACCTACTCGTATAGTTCAACTTACGTTGTACTACAAACAAGACTAATTTTACAATTAGCTTTAAATTTGTTGATGTTGACGCAACCCTATATTTTTTTTGCAGTGGTGCATGCTCTGCTGATTGTATTACAAATTAAAAAAAAAAAACTTTATTTGATACAAAAGCTCCAACTATGATTTCACTTAGCATGCGCATGTTTAAATTATATTATATGTTAATTAAGTGTGTTAATTTTGGTGTCATCGAGTTAGTGTTGAGTATTGATTGACTCACTTTTGTATAGATGTCGCCACCGTTAAAAACCACCTTCTGCCTTATAAGGACCCTTCCATAGCTTGGATAGTAATGTGACTTATGAATATTCTGGGGTTGCGCGTTCGAGTTTCGCTGGAAATTTTCATCATCCTATCCAAAAATTTCTATAAGTATAAAAAAAACTTACATTTATGTTATATTGTTTGTTAGTCCCAGTATCTGCATCCTGTAAAATATAATCTGGTAACACTTTATTTATATACCTTGTGTAATAATAACCTTCTTTTTATTATTTTAAAAGTTTGACTTATTTTTTTGATAATTTCATCAAATTCTAAGTAATTGGAAAATAATTGTTGCTATTGAATATTTGAAGTGAATTATTGTAAACATCTTTATCAAGTATTTACTACGTAAAGCAATTACCGACATCAAATTTACAAATCTGATATATTGATGTAACTATTATGTACAACATCCTATATTTAAACAATAGCTTTGAAACTGTAATCAAAACCAATAAACATTTTATCTTTTATTGTCTATTGCAATGCGGAACCCCGTAAAGACGCACTTAAACAGTTTAATATTACACTCTTCTAATATTACTCAAAACTATGCGGTAGTGGATTTCAGATTTTGACAAGGATATAGTACGTTTTATTTTCTTCAAACGGCAACACTGGCACACCTTCAGTCAGTCGATGACGCACTACATAATATTTTTCTTTTGTAATTCATAAGGTTCTTACTGTCTATATCAGTATATTGATTGGATTATGTGGTATGTACAGGGTTTTAAGGCGTTTTGCAATTTTTTACCTAGTACCAACCAACATATATAGTAAATAAAGTAGTAAGAGTAAGTAGTAAACGATCATATTGTAAAAAGGTTTAATTTGGCAAGTGACCGCTTGAATAACCTTATCAATATCAAACGAAAAATCTGTTGTCAAGCACCACATAGTGCTCCGACAGCTGTCCTTTTGAGTCACTGAACATTTCAGTTATTACATGGTGTTAGGATAATTTGTTATGCGCGCTTGCAAGACTACTACCATCATTAAAAAAATCACCAAGCACCACACAGTGCTTCAGCAACGGCTTCAGAGAAAATCGTCCTCAATTTAAAAAGTCATAAAAGTATATCAATTTTACCGATACATGTCAAGCAGGCAAATTGGACTTCATGCATATGGGCGCTCCACTTTCTTAGTATAGCATTTGATGATTTTGATGTTAAATTACGATCTGATTTAATTAATTATTGATGTTCTCTCTTGTTTATTTAATTAAGTTTGAATTGTTATTTGCTTTAAAAGTAGTTCAGGTATTTCTATGATAATTTTACATAAAAGTTGTAGGTAATTTCAGATTACGTTTTAATTTAAGGTTATGAATATGGCGCTGTGTCACATCCAGTTGGTAAATTTAATTATATTTACAAATTTATATGTATGTAAATTAATTCAAGCCTTTTTATGATTTATGAAACACTTATATTGAACTTAAACTCACATATCAGATAATTGTAATAATTTATGGAAGTGACGCCAACACCACATCCTATTTTCAAAATACAGATAAGTATAACTATCAATACAACATAGTCAAAATTATTTCAATATTATTTAAGGAATTATAAGCAACTTGTTTGATTTTTTACAAATGAAAATAACTATATAAATATTGCAGATGTAATATCACTTCCGTTATGTAATAATAAATTATTTTGATAAGTTTATATATGCTATAATTAATGTAAAATTGAGTAATGATTTTATATTAGCATTATATAATTTTTAAGTGTTTTTATGATTAGTTCATAATAATTGAGATGTTTTGTTGTCTAGTTAAGACTGGCGAAAGTCGTTTTGTATTTAAACCAATGTAAAGATGGATAAAAATCACTTTATTCGCGACTGTCGACTTTAATTGACCATTTATTTTGATAAATAAATCTAATTCGAATTTACAACGTTTTTATGGACAAAAATCCTCAACCTGGCGGCACGCCGCCGACATGCACATTGGTGCTGTATTTTAAATGTCATCGATAATGACAAAATTCACGCAATAATCCGTAGTCTATATAGTATTGAAATCACGCCTTTTTCATTCAATTTCTGTTAGGTTTTACAGTCCATTCTTCATCAGGTTTTTCATTGCTCGGTTTGAAGAGATAGGAGTAAAGAGGAGGATATAATTATTTTCCTCATTAATTAAATGATAAAGTATCTGTCATTCTGGCAACAGTTGAGTTAAAATATAAGTAATTATTCAAACTAAATAAGATAAAAAAAACCTGTGACAAAAAACTGGCATTCGAGAGAAATCTCGCCGCCATGATATGGAAGTGCTCGGATTTATTTAACAGGAGCTAAGCTAACGAGTTAATTTAAACCGCGAGGGTAAGGCACAGCCCGAGGAAAGTGCGCCGCCGGAACGTCGCAGCCGCGCGGGCGATCGTCCACGGCGCACGATACAGGAAGCATTGCCTGGCAAGGAGCGCGTGACGTCACGTGCTGACAGACCTTCTAACTAAAGCTAGTGATCTATGTACAGATTAGTAACATCACACTAGGAGATGCACTTCCAACAGAAATGAAACGATCATCCTACATATACCGAACGAAAGTAGAAATTTGTCTTAGCGCGATGCAGAACTTGTTCGAATAACTTTAGAAGTGATGAAAAAATTCAACTTTTTGAACTGCCAACATTTTTCTATTCATAATAGCAATATTTTGTTAAAAGTTTCGTTATTGTAATCAAAATTATGAACCCAAAAATAGCTTTTAATTTATATTTTCATAAACTTGTAGTTATTGCGCCATCTAGTTCAAACGAAGCGAACTACGTTGAGGTAGCAGTCGGTTGTCAGCGTCGCGCAAAGGTGACTGATGTTTGTTGAAAAATACACGTACGAATTTGTTTAGTGTCACCCAAACAAAACTTTCTAAGTAACCAAATTTAAACATCTATAATGAAACCTTAGAAGAATATACTAAAATAAGATGATCTGATGAACCTTAATAACATTAACTTACTCTCAAGATATCACAACGTAGGTACTAAATAAATAAAAATAATTGGGACGACACAGATCCACTTCCTTATTCTGTGGCAGAAACAAGAACTACCTATGAATCATTCATGTTGTCGTTGTTGTAACAGGTTTAGTAGGCAGTAGATCATTCCAAACAACACTCTTAATACACTATGCGAGTACTTGCATATCTCAATTGGTGTTATTAAACATAGTTTCGCGTTATAATAGGGGTTAAAGTATGAAATTGTCGTATTTTTGAGAGAAACGTTTGAAATTTTTGAGAGAAACGTTTCTCACATGGTACATAAAAAAAATTGCAACATTGGATTATCGACTTTCAGTTGTTTTTTTAATCAGCTTAGACAATAATGATGGATACTTCGAAAATTTTAGTGATTTTTGAATACAAGTTCCGACGCGGAACTAAAGCGGCAGAAACAGCTCGCAATGTCAATGTTGCGTTTGGAGAAGGAACTGATAATGAACGCACCGTGTGATTTAGGTTCAAACGCTTTCGTGATGGAAACTTTAAATTGAAAAACGAACCACGTAGTACACAGGTGAATAACAATGAATTGGAAGAGATGGTCAAAGCCAATCCGAGCCAAACAACCCAGAAATTAGTGGCATGGTTTAACGTTACCTTACCAACAATATTGACTCATTTGCGTCTAATCAATAATATATATGAAAAATGGGTGCCTCATGATTTGACTTTTTTAATCTGCAGAAAAAAAACGCGTGCTGAAACTTGTGTTGCCTTGTGGAATCGATACAGAAATGAAGGAATATTGGATCAAATTGTGATATGTGATTAAAAATGGAGTCTTTACAATAACCGTGAGCGAAATATGCAATGGCTGACCCCAGGTCGAACGCCGCAACAGTGTTCTAATGCAAATATTACAAATAAAAACATAAGGGTAACTGTTTGGTGGTCTCAGCATGGTGTTTTCGCTATAGTTTTCTCCGATCTGGTCCAGCAATAACGGCAGATGTCTACTGTGCCGAACTCCGAACAATGATAACAAACTAGCAGTGAAACAGTCCCGACTCATGAATCGATCTTCACCATTATTGCTCCATGATAACGCGAGCCCTTATACAGTACGAGAAACCATTTTAACTCCACAGGAACTGCAATTAGAAACCATTCGTTACCTATCCGCCAGACCTTACTCCAACGGACTACTATTTTTATTGTGATTTGGACAATTTTCTACGTGATAAAAAGTTTTCTTCCCAGGAAGCAGTACCAAATGCTCTTACATAATTTGTCGAATCTAAATCACCAAAGTTCTATCCCAAAGGCAGCAATGTATAGATGATAATGGTAATTATTTTGACGAAATAAATATGTTAAATTAAAAACAAACGATTATAAAATTTTCAGTATAAATCGTCAATTTCATACTTTAACCCCTAATTTTTGCAAGACTTCATGGTAGCAGGGCATCTAGTTACGCTGTGCCGTTGAAAATATTCAGTATTGTGGTGGTTGTGGTGGCATGGAGTAGTGGCAATGCATCTAGGTATTGAAATGAACCACTTTCAAAAATCTGTCGCCAATTATAAATTGTAGCGCCAACTGTTCGTAAGCGCGAGTGTAAATTCTAGGTATTACATGTTAGTACATAGAACACACTGATAGTTCTGCGCTCATGACCACTCATAAATGTTTGAATTTCGAATGTATTTTTTTTAAACAAAAGGAACTTGTTCAATGGATAAAATATTTTTCTTATCATATGTTGAAATTCGTCGTCTGTAGCTAATACGGAAGTAACGTGAATTCTATAAATATTTACTGATTTTAAAAGTTCACTGTTACCGCAAGGCTATATTGCTCGGTTTCAAGTTGCTTTTGGAAGGGATGCACTTAGTTTGAGCACCGATATAATAAAATAAAAACATTCAAACAATCTATAATAATATATTTCTTAGTTTCGATAATTCAAATATGGATGGCCAGAACGTAACTCGCTAGATCCAGACGGTGTCTAAAAACTAAGGAGAATTGAAAATATATGATGCTTTTTTCTCTATCAAATAAAACAAACGTAATTCCAAGACAAGCCCTAGTAAAAATGATATTCCTTTTTTTGAAAAATGATTTCCTACACCGATTTAAACTACACATATATTCCGAACGCACTCTTTATTTTTAAATACGTTTTAATTTGCCTATTCTAAACTTCATCGATGTATTATTTTTGTCCCGCAATTGTAAAAACAATGTTATAAATGTTATAATAATGTACAGGACGTTCTTAACCGTATGCATAAGTATTAAAGTGACATTTAATACTGAAATTCTCAAGGACACCGGGAATAGACCAAAAAGTTAAAAATCATTCCCACTGTCCCCATCGCCTTTATATTTATCAATGTGGACATCGGGAATTAAACAAAATGTGAAAATTGATGCCCACTGTCCCCATCGCTCGTCTATGGGGACTAACATAAATAGTTAAATTGTTATCATTGTTGCGGTGAAATTATTATTTCGTTGTCTCACAGACATATATATATATATATATATATATATATATAATACTTAGGTATTCATTATAATTTACAATACATAGGGTTTTCACTTTCAAACTGTTTCACAACTTTTTTTTTAAATATCCCGCACATGACTTAACTTTTTTCTATCTTATATTTGTAATTTTGTAATATTTTATATCTTTTTTAATTGATACTGTAACTGTTTTTAAAAAATATTTTACTCTATTATTAGACGTAAATAAATAGTTTTGTTGCGCGGTCACACATTTAATAATGCATGACCTTCAACCTGGCGATACCGCCACTATAAAACAATATTGCTGATTGCATTGTTCTCATTTGCGTAGCTAGCTCTCATTGGTTCATTCCAAGTTCCAACCCCATTCCAGAAAACTTTTTCTACTCATCATTGCCTGTGGTGTGAATAATTTTATAATTTTGTTTAATTCTCAATAAAAGGAACTCGTTGGAAACTGGTAAGTTCATTTTAAATCTTCGAATTCTAATGTAACTTAAAAAGGGTGAATTTAGATAAAATACGCGAATAAATATGTAAAAGTTAAATATTGTGGACTAAATAGTATAAAAAATGTCTAAGTAATCATATGGTTCTTCCTAGAACTTTCTCTTTTAACCTATTTGCGATAACATATAGATATAATATTTATATACAAGAGGGTATCGCATGTTGGTATTGTATATATATATAAATATGTTTTTCAAATATATTATTTATATTCACTTATTTTTTCACTAACAGCAATGTCACAAGAACCGCTGCCTGGTTTATCAGAGATGAACAGTGATTTAAGATTTATACGTTTATAAGGAGACCGTATACGTGCAGGATTTCTTACACGAAAAAATCGGTCCACAAAAATGGGGCAACGATATCAGCATGTCACTTAAGGAAAAATAATGTACTGGATCAGTAACAATTCATCTAAGTATTATTCACTACTCCCAAAATATTTTCTACCGTAATAAAAAAAAAACCAGTATGAACAGTTTCGGTATATTTTTGATTCTATTATTTTGAAAGTTACTAGTGTAAGCAGAAATTATTTTTATATTATTGATTAGGTTATATTTTGTATAGTTTTCATATTTTATTCAATCTAAGAGTTGTTAATGTCAACATTTTTTTTGATTGCGATAAAAGAATATTTCGATATTAAAATTTACTTAGTAATTATAATATAGAATTACTTACTAATTATAATGTTAATTACGCTCTTATGAAGGTCAATTGACCTTAATAAGGGCGTAGTAGACGCCTTAATCGAATAAAAGATTTTACTTTGACTTTGATTACTAAAACCATATTAAATAATACATTAAATTAATAAAACATATTTTTTAAGCGTTAACCTAGTTTGTCTATTGTTTGTAAACACTAGACAAATCATGTAAGTGTTTAATAAAAAAGTTAAATTTTCTGAATGAATACAAAAATTATTATTATATACATGTAGAATACATAATAATTATTTTATATGACTTACAATTCTTTGGTATTTAAAGTGATCAGTCAATCAATGGGACAACAGGAATAAATTGACCGACTTCTTGCTGTCCCCATTAACGGGGACAGACAATGGGGACAACGGGAAGACAAATAATGTCGTCTCGCTGTCCCCATCAATGGGCCAGGCCAATGGGGACAACGGGAAGAAAAAAAGCTATCGTCTCGTTGTCCCCATCAATGGGGATAAGTCAATGGGGACAGCGGGAACACACCAAAAAACCGACTCGAGTATATACTATAGGGCAGGAGTATCAGCCTGGTTTTAAAATAATTAATTCAGTACCTGAACAGTATTAATTTGCACTTTTTCTATTCCCCATTCTTTATCTGTGACATGACGTAAATAGTTAGACATTTGAATAATTTAAATATTCATGATCATGAAAATTCTAACCTCAATCACATTTCTTTATTACAAAATAATGTGGCCCTTGGTCAAAAATATAAATATGGGATGGTTTTTTATATGCTTTAACACAACAAACGGACTAATAACAATTCCCAGACAATCATTTTTCATGTCAGGTCCAGATCAGTATAGAAAGTGGCCGACATTCTTTAATATTCAGAAAAACATTAATATTGGTAAATCGAAATATCTACACCATCGATTTTTTCCCATTACTGACCATCCAACATATCCGAAAGGCATATTATATTGGCATCACTAATGCAAGTACCATACAACTATTATTTATTTTATTCTGTGCAGCAGCCCTGTCCCCCCAAACAGAATTGTGCTAAGGACAATTACAGCTTCTTCAAGTTTTGATTTAGCATTTCCGCATAATTGGCGGTCTGGGAGAAAGCTGTTCTCCTATAGAAAATATTAATCAAATCTAAAAATTTTGGTATTTTTTTATAACTTATAGAATAGCCTAGGTTTATAAGTTTTCCTTTTTCTTTATTTATCATTATTTTTCATACAAACAATTCACAAACTAGAGATACAAGTATTGAGAAAATATCGGGATTTTAATACCCATTGATTCCAATTCCTTTAATATAATGATAAAAATCAAAACCTATAAACCTGAATATTGATAACATCTATAACATTTCCAAAAGTCATCAAAATCGGTGATTGTTTAGGGGGGTAGAAAAGTTTTCTCTTTTTGTATGAAAATTTGAGACTTCCTTCCAGTCTGTAAGACTGTAAGTAAGTTTAGTACCACCAACTTAACTGTGTAGTTTTCGAGGGCGCTACTGGTCATGGAAATCAACTACAAACTGTCACAATTTGAAGGAATGTTGTAGTTCTTTTTTCTGCCATACCTGAACAGATAAGTTGGCGGGTCTGTAAGACGCTGGCAAATGCTGAAATTCTGTCACTATTGGACTACATAGGAGTGAAAGAGAGGCAGCAATGGTGAAATCGCGATCCGTTTGGGTTTAAAAGTAAAGAAAGCTTATCAACACAAAACAAGTAACCTAAATCGAAAATGTAAATCGTAATTTATTATAATTTTAATTTATTTTTTTATAGTTTTTCTATTTTGTTGTTATATTTTATACACATATCGATCAACTATCCTCGTTTGAGAGGTCGCGTCTAGTAGGTATAGTCTATATATAATATGTCAATGTTTGATGTTGAGTGTGCGCATCGGCACCATGCCGGAAGTTAAGAAAATAATTACTTACCGTGACTTTTGCCAGTCCATCTGTTATTTGTTTCTAAAAAAAGTACAGGTTATTAATGTATTGTAATATAAAAAATGCTAGTATTTATCAATATCTTACCGAATTAAACTTTACCCAACGAATTGGGGAATTGTAATCATCCTGCAACCAAAAATACTTTGTTGTACTTATTTTTTAACATCAGCACTCAGCATATGACCGCGGCTTTGCTTGCGCTATATTTGATTAATAGCGTTCTCTGTTAAACTACTACAAAAGGAACAAAAATATAAAGTGCTTTTTCAGGAATTAAAACAATAAAAAATACAAATACAGATGTGAGTGATACCTAACAAATAATAATAATAATAATAAGCGTTTATTCAAGAAAAAGCACAATTTTACAATCTTGAATATTATTACGCTAGAGAAATTTAACATTTTGGTTCTTGGGTATCTGCTACCGAACTAGGCTTGTGGCCTGTATTTCAGCATACAGCTCCCTCCTCTATGGTATATAGGTGTATATACATATAAGCTGTGCTATTTGCATTACTAACTTATTGCATCTACCATCTACTATTATATCTACCATCTACCTATTATAGCTACCATCCTTATGTAGAAAACCTGTCGCCCTACACATAACGGTGCGTTCTAACAGCTGTTCTTAAGTGTAAAAGGTGAACTGGCCGGCCCGTTTTCCATACAAACGTCGTAGGGTGATCACTCCCTCATTCAAAGATTTAGGTCCAAAATAAAGAATAATACCGATTGATCTCGTCATTATCTAGGCCTGTATGATGCCGGAATATAAATAAAATAATTAACTTGAGAATTATTAGCCTCGAAACATTTTCATAAAAAGTTTTCGAGGCTCATAACTTACAACTTAATTATCTTTTTAAAATTTTGACATCATACAAGCCTAGATATTGACGATATCAATCGGTATTATGCTTAAGTCTGGACTTAAAATCTCAAATAATGGAGTGATCACCCTACGACGTTTGTATGGAGAAGTCACCGGCCAGTTCAACCTTAAGAGCCAGTATATATTCTAGGTTAAACAGATTTGACCGCATCACTATTTACACTCAGGAAAAATTGTGGTTAACCTATCAGCAAGATAAAGTCAACGCGTGTGTATGAAGATTGTAAATAAAGCGAAATAGATCAGTCAAAGGAAATTTGTAAGCTATTTCTATCTTTTCAGGAAACAGGTGTGGCATTGTTTTTTTTTTTTTATTATTGTGATGGAATAAGCGCGAGGCCCACCTGATGTTAAGCGGTATGCTCTGCCTATAACAGATGCATTTCATCACAAGTGACGAACTGCACTGCACCCATCACCTTGAGACATACCTATTAAGTCTCATTTTGCCTGTTATTTCACTGGCTCTCAAGACTGCTGCCGGAACACACTGTTAGGTGCTTGGCGACAGATTTTCTACTTGAGGGTGGTCACTAGCCAGGCGGGCATTCGCAAAATGCCCTTCCACCATCCGGTGAAGCTCAAGCTCTGGGTGGGATTCGAACCATGGACCTGCTGCGCGACAGTCCATATAGCCAATGCCACTGAGCTTAAATGAATTTTACTGTTACCAGGTAAATTATAGTTTTAATAAATAATTTCATCCAAAACTGAACTTTCTTTGACTAAAAATGTCTATATCAACGCCGCTGAAAGCTAGGAAAGCGTCTGAATTTCAGATTGTACAATACAAAGAGCTTCCTCGAACAAACTTTAATCTCGGTTAATAATTAACTTCTAATCAACTCTAGATATGAAACTTCGTGACTTAGTTCTCACAGATACCTTGTACTAGATACTTAAAACTTGCGGTATCAGAATATTTGTTGTGTTCAAACAATTTGTTATTATCGGTACCATATTTTGCTAACAACAATAAAGGCTGTTTATATATATATATCAAGAGGATACTACGATATCAACAATGCTGCTAGGGATGGTTTGGAATTTCACTTTGGAAACTATCGCGAGTTTTATCCATATTAACTTATTAGGAACCGGCTAGGCCCTTCGTTATAGTCCTTCGTCTGGGAGTCACGCTTCGCGTAATCGAGGCTCCCAGACGTAGGACTTCAAAACAGTCCGAAACTGGTCGGAATCTTTCAGATAAATATAACGCGGGTCCTAGCCGGTTCCTTATTAGTTAATATGGTTTGGAATTAATAACTAAATGTGTTCCACTCATGTTTATTTTTAGCACACATACATACTTAAACATGTTTCAGTATCTATACATAATAAAATACAAACAACTACGGTAAAATACGCATTATTAGGAAAAACTCAAGTACTAGTCGCCAAATCTCACTCAAATTTATATGGACCAAAAGACAAGCACCAGCTTTAGAATGTAAACAATACCTTTAAAGAGTTCTGTATGACACATAAAAAAACAAATGAACTGAGAATCATTTTTTTTTTATGCCTGATATGTTAGCCTTTGACCACTATCTCACCTGATGTAAAGTGATGATGTGGTCGAAGATGTTGTTCAGGCTAACCTAGAAGTACTGGCTCTCAAGGACAGCTGCCGGAACACACCTTTAGGTACTTGGCGACAGATTTTCTACTTGAGGGTGGTAGCTAGCCAGGCGGGCATTCGCAAAATGCCCTACCACCATGCTATAACGACTGCCATCCTAAGACAACAACCAGGACCGACGGCTTAACGTGCCCTCCGAAGCACGGAAACGCTCAGTAGTGATGTCACTAGCGGTCACCCATCCAACTCATGACCGCGCGTGACGTTGCTTAACTTTGCTGATCGGTTGAGAACAGCTAAGTAAACTTCGCTACGAGCGCTTCGAATCTCCTCCTTAATTTGAAGTCGGTTAAAAAGCAGCGCGTAAGCTTTGAATTAAACATACACATACACTGGGTGCTGGGATATATCTGATACATTCGACTTTATTTGTGACTTGAGTAAGCTCTATGGAATTGAATTCTATAAACGGATGAAAATGTTATTTTTGTATGGTATAGGTGATATATTAGGGTATGGGGATATTAGGGTGACATGTTTAGGTAATGGAAAACAACTTAGTACTAAAAAAAAACGTTACTGGGCGTCGCGGGATAAAAAAACGTTGACAGATCCGTCAGTTCTGTCAACGTTGACAGAAGTACCCCATTGACAGATTCCACAAATGAGGGGTTAAGCGGATACTCATAATGTAGTAAGATAGTACCGAATTCCAGATACCAAGTATGGGTACATAACTATGTTATCTCTCATCTACTGATATCTCAAAACTTGTCGACAGTCGAAAGGGATAAGCTCTATTGTATTGTTGAATAATATATCTAAATTGAATTATGAAGGTGCCTAAACTACAAGTCGTTCATAACTTTTCTGGGAGCTTCGAAACTAATCAGGAGAGGAGGTTCGTGAAATGGTTTGTGAATCGATAGTGCCGCCTGTTAATATAAAATACGATCATGTTGCGAATGCTCATGGATACCTAATACTTCGGCTTCAAAATACTGAAACGTAGTAGCTATTTGTAGATAAACATACATAGGTGTGTTCCAGCAGATGCTCTCAAGAACCAATTTCCATTTTAGGTATAAAATGTTTACATCTTATACCGGATCATTTACCAAGAGTTAAGATAGCAGACTAGCCTTTCAGTAAAGGCCATAAGCCTAATGTGCATGGTGGAAGGGCATTTTGCGATTGTCCGCCTGGCTAGCTACCACCCTCAAGTAGAAAATCTGTCGCCAAGCACCTAACGGTATGTTCCGGCAGCAGTCCTTGAGAGCCAGTGAAATTACAGGCACATGAGACTTAACAACTATGTCTCAGGTGACGGGCGCAGTGCAATTCGTCACTTGTGATGAAATGCATCTGTTATAGGCAGAGGTTAGTCCGCTTAACATCAAGTGGGCCTCAAGCTTGTTCCGTCAGAATAACATAAAAAAAAATGTAGCCAATAATAAGGTTAGTGCGATAAATGCTAATATCTAGGTATTTTAAATTTTTCTAATTTTGATAGGTATACAATCATTGAACATATAGATAAATATTTCTTATATTATCTCACACTTACGACCATAATTATGTATGTAAATTAAAATAACGTTGTCTACAAAAGAAACCACTATGTAACCTCAAAAAACAACAATTTATTATTTCACACAATTTGGTACATCATACGTTCGGAAAATATCGTCAGCGTGTTTTAGTAATGCACACCGCCATCTATGGATTAAAGATAACATTATAGGTAATTTAAAATATCGCCATCTATCGGTTGTGGTTCAAACTACATACTACTCATAAATGAACCCAAACCGCAAAGGTGGTACATGCGTAAACAACGTGGACCTATATCAAATGTAATACACATAGTATTTTTAAAAACCTTTATTTGATTATTTAATAAATATTCTCTTTTGAGAATCTTAAGAGCAAGTAAAATGCCGCTTAGTTAGAATATATTCTTCTTCTATTTTATTATTTTGCTGATAGGATAGCCTACCCTAATCTCACCCACTTAAGTGATGATGAGGTCGTAGAAGACGTTGTTCAGGATAACCTATATTTACTGGCTTTCAAGCACAGTGGTCGGAATACGCGCCACTAGCGGTCACTTAACCATGTAATGATCCGCAAGGGTCTGGTGCTGTCGCCCACGTTATTCATTTTGCACATGACTTATTGCAAATAAGTAATATCCATTGCTATGTGGATGATAGTACTGGCGATGCCCATTATTTAGGTCGTGCAAATGCTCCTGTTTCAGAGATGATAATGGGGAGAGCGGAGCTTGTGTATTCTGAAACCAGGTGCAATTTAACAAATCCAGCAAGGTCCAGTTTAGGAGTCATTTGGAGAGCAAAGCAGGACTAACTTCTAAAAAACTCGATGTACCCAATGGAGCCAAGAAGTACTTTACGCCTAACCAACGGCTCTTGTTATCAAAGCGCAGGTTAGGCAGTAAATGGAGTACTGCTCTCATTTCTGGAGTGGTGCATCGAAGTATCAGTTAGACCCACCTGACTCCTTACAGAGAAGAGCCGTCAGTCTTGACCCAAAATTAACCATCAGGCTGGAATCACTGAGCGTGCGTCGTGCGTGACATCGGCTCGCTATGCTTGTTCTACAGGTAGGTACTACAACGGGGAATGCTCTGACGAGATTTTTGACCTCATACCTCCCTCACACTTTTATTACCGAACTGGCCGCTATCGTCAGAAGGGCCACCCGCACATTATAGATACGTGGAAGTATTGTACTACTCCATTTAATCGTCTGTTTCTGCCACGTCCTGTAAATTGTGGAATGCTCCCCCTACTGAGGATTTTCCTCAGATCTACAATGTAAACCGCAGCCGCACTTCTCTTAATGGTAGGCAACGCACCAGTAATGATGCGGATATTACAGGTGTTCATAGGCGGCATTATCATCAGGTGGACCGCCTGCTTGTTTGTCACCATATTTTATTTAAATAAAAGTATTAGATGTCGATACCATTTTTTTGTTCCTTTTAGTTATGATAAAAAGTATAGCTTTTAATCTAAATTGTGTGGTAGATAATATATATAATAATATACACTATAATAATATGTATTACGAAACAGATTTACTTACGACACTTGGTAAATGATAGCTGGCTAATGGATTTGCAGTTGTCTCCCGATGACGTGGTAGCTGAAAGATTTCAAGTTTACTTCATCATCATTATAAACAGCCGAAAGACGACCACCGTTGAACAATAGCCTCTCCCATTGCCACCATGGAGGATTTATCGTAATCTCTATGCTTGGCAGGAGAATTGAGGATTGCAGTTTAAGATACTTCAGAAGGCGTTGCTTGCGACCTAAAATTTAGACTGTCCAGCATACCCTTACCTAACAGGAAATGCATCAGGAATCAAGATTCCTGTAGTGTATTGTTTTTTGATACAGTTAACTATATCAGCTGGACTGTCCACTGCTGAACACAGCCTCCCCCATTATGAGGGGGTTCGCCATAATCCTAACGCTTTGCAGGCGTCTTGAGGATCGCTGTGTGAGTTATCAGTTCCACAGAAAGCGCTGCTGCCCACCCTCTGGTATGTTACCCTTAGTCGCCTCATACAACACCTACAGGTAGAGATGGGTGGGGTGACATTCTAGCCCAGCATCCCACGACCGATACAGGATATAAATACCTGAGTAACTGAAGAAAATTGTATGTTTCTTATTCAGTTTTTTAACTTACAGTGGTTTTCGGTATTTGCATGGTGCTGCTTAGTTGTGCTGGAGTTGTTAGTTCCTCCTCGTTATCTTCGCTTTGAGTCTGAATTCATAAATATATTAGCTATGGCAGTGAGTCTAGTTAGTGTAAAGTCTTGTGTTATTTTTAGTTTCACAGTTATTGTAAAGAATATATATTTCCTAAATATGTGCTAAAAATACTGGTAAATAATTCCATAACAATATATGCGATATTCTCGATAGCTCATTTGGTTAAGACATATACAATAATGTAATTTTATATGAAAATAAGCCCCGGATTCGTTAATTATAATAACATATCGTTAACTATCGATGCATTCTTAGTTTCATATTTTTAAAATCCTTTATTAACAATAGACTACAAACTAAATACAACACGATGGCTACTACAATGAAAGAATGTAAGCAACCTAAAGGATATTACGGCCTATATAGGGTTATTGGTAACATGCTAACAACCTCTTAGGGTTGACTTCTGCTAGTCCTATGAAACTAATGAGATGGTTTTTTTTTGGGTTTGAAAATATTTTTTTATGTTTTTTCAAAATATTTTTTTGAGTTTTAGTACCTGCTCCGAGCCTAGAGCACCCGCCGCGGTAACACTGGACCGCGCCGTGGTCCCTTTGAATAGAGTTTTGAATATTTACATCGAACAAAGTAATAAAAGTATGAAAAAATACATTACAGCCACAACAGACTTTTGACATCACGTGGTCCTCGTGCTTATTCAGTCAAAACATATAAAAAAAAAAAAACAAAGAAGAAAGAAAGAAAAACAAAACAGTAATTGTTTCTTAGGACTAGCAGAAGTCAACCATAAGAGGTTGTTAGTCTTTTACCAATAACCCTGTATACAGTCCGAATGCTCCAGCCCACTACCAGTTGGTAGCGTACCTAGCATGATGAGGTATAGCCCCGTTGGATTCCAATGGTTCCACCCCCAACCAAATAAGTGCCCCCATTTTGATCACGCATCGCATTAAACAAGCGCTCTGATAAGTTTTGGAAATTAAAATGAGCTCCCGGTCCCCACAGACCCAATATCTGTACACCAAACGGGTCAAATATGTAACCCATACCGAGGTTAGCATATTCACGCCGCTTGAGTCCTCTGCTGCTCAGTTGCTCCGCCAAAGTAGCCGCGACGCCAGCCCTCATGATAGTTTTATAATTGTTATGACAGCAAATTTCTTAAATGTTATGATCGAAACATTGTATCGAAAACTTACGTAAATTTCATTCACCTTGTATAATTTATATATTAATATATTCAATGCATAATGAATAATAAAATATATTTCTGATGACTATTTTGTCTTTTTATCTAGCACTATTGTAATAACAACTATTGGCTGTAAAACCTATCTTTAATTTTGTTCTTGTTTTCTTTTCAGATCCATTAGGCCTAATTGTGCAAACACGTATTGTGTAAAAATGTTCAATCTCTTATGTTGGTACATACGGCTATAAAACGAAACCCAAACCACATGTATACTATTATTCATGCGCCCAAACCTTCATACATAATTGAATCTTCCATATACGAACTTTTTTTTTTAAATTAATCCGCCCCTTAACGTCTTCTTGATTACCAAAGTTTTGAAATCATTATCTATACTTATAATAAAACTGTAAAAGAAACAATTCTGTACATGGCAGATATTTAAAAAAAAACTAATTGCGAGGACTCTGGAGCTGATGACAAAACTGTATTTTTTTTATTTTTGTGTCTCCAAAATTACTGAATGGAATTCAATAAAACACAATTTGAGTTCATACTACGAAGAAGGACGTTTTTTATTGTATTATACCTTTTTATCCCGAAATTCAGCACGGTTCCCTCGGGAAAGGGGGTGAAAATGAAAATGTACACAAAATGTACGACGAGTAGTCCGATTTCAATTATTCTTTTTTTTGTTAGAATATTGACGAGTGACCCCACGGGCATTCCGGCACCCAATGGGCAGCCCGGCACCCCACGGGCATTTCGGCACCCCACGGGCAGTTCGGCACCCCACGGGCAGCTCGGTACCCTTATTTACTTTTGCAAGCTTGCTAAGATAAAACTCTAAAATATGGAACATTCGCCACGATCAGATTCTTTGACAATCTATCTTTTGCCGGATACATTTTGGAGACTGCGCAATTGAAGTGCAGAATCTAATATATTTTCGTTCTACCGCCAAACAAGGAGATCCTCGGCAAAAAGGCACCGTTATAAAATCGAAATTCCAAGGAAACGCTTTAAGTACTTTGTTTCAACTTTTATTGTGCGAACCGCGAAAAAACTCTCTGAATTATTTAACTACTGTCTTCTGGAAAATGCAACCGTAGGAGTTTTGAAACCCAAAGTAAAAAGCTCCTTTCTGAGCTAATCTTTACTAAGAGTGCTTCACCGAAGACTACAGCGTTGCTTAATATGAGAAAAACAGTGCTCAAATGTGAATAATTAGTCTGCAGGTACAGCAATCGCGAACGAAGTCGCAGGTACAGCTAGTTTAATAATATAAACAAACGTACTCACAGTTTCATCGTGGAGTTCCTCAGGCCAAGACTGAATTGTGTATAAAGATTTAATAAGGAGATATTTTGCTGTGTTTAAATCCTACTGCAGCTTTCAGGTTCATAAGCTACAGCAGGCGCTGGTACAATACAGGTGCAGAATATGAGAGTCACTTCATCATGATCATCTTCATCAACAGCTACGACGTCCACTCTTGAAATAAGGCCCTTTTATAAGGGGGGTTTGCCATGATTCCCACGCTTGCCAGGCGTATTGGGGATCGCAGTAAAAGATCACAGTTCTGCTGAAGGCGTTGCTTCCCATTCTCTTGTAATTTTCCCTTCGTCTTTGTTCTTACTCCCACGGGAAAATATGGGGAGGGGCAATTCTATTCTGGATCCAGAATAGCTACAATACATATAATTTTAAAAACTATTGAAACAGTTCCGATGAATTTGCTCCTCATATGAAATGGTCGATAGTGGTGGTTTTCTTTAAGACAAACCCAAGCTGTGGGTAGGTAGCTGGTGGTGGTAGCCAATGAAAAGCTCCGTCACACACCATCATTTATCTAAAATAAATCCGTTACTTTGCTATCTCCATCATCAGGCCATTAAAATGACACCATATTGATGTATCTTCTGAACAACTGAAATGGCTCAATTCTAGGCACTTGGGCCTTTTTTTAGTCATCATCATCATCAGCCGGAAGACGTCCATTGTTGAACAAAAACCTCCCCCATTGAGCGCCACAAAGAACAACTATTAGCCGCTTGTAACCATTTCGCTACCCACGACTTTCACGATGTCGTCAGTCCACCTAGTGGACTAGGGCCTACCAGCTCTACGTCTTTCGGTGTCATGTGGTAACCAATTGAGTACCTTTCTTCCCCATTGGTTATCAGTTCGTCGAGCAATGTGGCCCACCCATTGCCACTTCAACTTTGAAAATTCGGAACGCTATGTCGGTTACTATGGTTCTTTGGCGAATATCCACGTTCAGGATTTTATCGCGCAACGAAACTCCGAGCATAGCTCTCTCTATAGCTCAATAGCGACTCTGAGCTTGTCCATAAGGGCCACAGTTAAGGACCACATCTCAGTGCCATAAGTTTAAAGCTATCTTTTTTTAGAATACGTTAGATATTGGACTATAATTGTACCAAGATTGACGCTTGTATGTTATACCGTTTTACACGTAACGATAGAGGAAAAACAAAAAACGTAAAATAAAACACGATTCCTGTATGATCTTTTTACTTTTTGTAATTAATATTATTTGTTATGCAATCCGCCATATACGAGTAAACACTAATTTAGTGACAATTTCTACCATTGCCATTGCCACTTATTACTACTCCAAAGATACAGTCCTTTTAAAGGTCTGACGGACGGATGGACATAGTTACAGGGCCCAGTGTTCTAGTACGAAACCCTAAAAATATCCATGGACCCGTTAATGGATTGACCATGACAAAAGGGCATCATGTCACCTGGTTTACCTGGTCATAATTCATCTGAAAACCTTACGGCAAAACCCTTATCTGTACTGTACTGTAAATATACTGTACTGTAACAGCCGACTTGTCCACTGCTGAACACAGCCTCCCCTATTAATGGTTATGTATTTGAGGCTGTGTTCAGCAGTGGACAAGTCGGCTGTTACAGTACAGTATATTTACAGTACAGTACAGATAAGGGTTTTGCCGTAAGGTTTTCAGATGAATTATGACCAGGTAAACCCCGTGACATGATGCCCTTTTGTTATAATCCCCAAGCTTGGCAGGCGGTTTGGGGATCGCAGTGTACGATGGCAGTTCTTTAGCAGGTGCTGCTGCCCACCTTCAGTATTTTTCCCTTAGTCGCCTCTTACGACACCCACGGGATGATATGGGGAGGTGCAATTCTAACCCGGCACCCCACGGGGGAAATCCTTATCGGTTGTCGGTAATTATGTGGCCTATAAAGTACGTCTTGACCTACTTAATATTTCTGTGAATCTAATAGCATTAAATAGCTCACAAAGAGGATATTCTGTTAGTGAGACATCGTTTCATATAACCTTATACATGCTATACAGTTTTAGCCCTTGTTCCTCATCGAAATAACTTCAGTTATCCAATGATAAGTTATTTTAAAGCATGTGTAGTGTAAGCATTGGTTTACACTACACATGCATTAATAAAGAATAAGTTATTACGATAAAGCTTCTAAAAATAAGACTCATTTATTTAAATCAGAGAAACAAATAGAATTTGGTGCTTGTAAAAAGAATTTTTTGGACATCAACCTAGGAATAATTCATAGCATACTTCCGAACACGGAAAAATAGTATTACCATAGTAAGAATTAAAAATCGTGACTTGTAATAAAAGTTGTTAAAATGCGTTATGAAATTTTTATTTGTAAATTAATGCAGTTTTACATAATTCCTTATTTAACCTAAATTACGAAAAGCGTATTAAGGCTAACAAAATTTTATATGTCATGTTGATTCATTTACTTACTTCTGGTTCTGGGTGCGCTTCTCGCAACATATTAGGTGGTGGTACATTCGCGTTACCTTGATTCTGAAAAACATAAGATTTTTTTTAATAATTAAAAATACTTTTATTATATGATGTTACAAAATATGTATGCTTTTGCATCTTTCTTTTATCAGCTATAAGAAATTGCTTCGTACCAAATTTCAAGATCATGATTTCACGGGATGCAGGGTACTTCCCGTGAAATTAGGTTTTGATGCCCTTGCGAGTATCAAAAATTTGCGGCATAAAAGGCTGTATGCTGTGTGCTTGCGTTAGCTTAGGAGTTTGATTTTTTCACAGCTCCAAGGGACAGAAGACCTGAGTATTTAGTATGAATTTCAGCTTGTTAGACGCAGACGGATAACAAGGTGATCCTAAGGGTTCCGTTTTTTTTCCTTTTGAAGTACGGAACCCTAAAATGTAGAAAAATATGGGATCTAGAGTACATTCTGTACGAGGGAGAGAGTACATTCTGTATGGGATCTAGAGTACATTCTGTGTGTGAATAGTTTTTTTTTGGTACTCGTGCTTGTACAGTGACAGTACCCACCTAACATTACGCGGATTAACCTCTGCCTATAACGAATTGCACTGCAAACATACAGTTGTTTAGTCTCATGTGCCTATAATTTTTCTGGCTCTCAAGGACTGCTGCCGGAAGATACTGTTAGGTCCTTGGCGACCGATTTTCTACTTGAGGGTGGTAGCTAGCCATGCGAGCATTCGCTAAATGCCCTCCCACCACGCGGTACAGCTCAAGCCGGCCATAGTAACATTGCTTGATTTGATTTTGTTTTATTATTATTTTTACCCTCGTTTGGTGGCCCTCTTGGTGCGCCCTCGAGCGGTATATTTCCATAACCTTAATTATAAAAAAAATAAAAAAAAATGTTAACAACATTTATATGTGAACAGAAGTAAACACTGGATGTAAAGATGTTGTTTATATGTAAAAAGAATGAAACACTGTATGTAAATACTTTTTTTACTTACGTTTGGTGGCCATCCTGGTGCACCTACTGGCGGTGTATTACCATAACCTTGGTACTAAAATAATAAGAAATAAATGCCGTTTGTAAACATATAGAAAATGTGATATTTTCATGAAATATTTATTTTTACTTACATTCGGTGGCCATCTTTGTTCGCCATCTGTCGGTACATTTGCATAACCTTGGTTCTAAATTGAAGAGAAGTAAAAATACTGTTTAAAACGCATTGTAAATGTGATTAAGTATTTCTTAATATACGCATTTTGTTTTACTTACATTTGGTGGCCATCCTGAAGCAACATCAGGTCGTGGTAGTATATTTCCTTGCATCTAAAATCAACAAAAGTAAACATAGTTTGTAAACTTGTTATAACTAAGACTTGGTTATCATTTTTTATTCTGGTTTGGTGGTCAATTGCGCAGCCAGGCCGTAAATTCTCATTCTTAAAAACATAGGACAATTTGTTTTGAGCTTTCATTATTTAAATCTTTTATTCATCTACCTTTGATGGCCATCCTTGTGCGCTATCTGGTGCTGGTGGTGGTAGGCTTCCATAACCTTGATTCTAAAACCAAGATTTTAATAATATAATAAGTCGTAACGTATAAGTTTTTTTTATGTTAGTATTAGTGTATTATATCAATATTTTTATTTCCTCTTACGTTCGGTGGCCATCCTGGTGCGTTATTTGGTGGTGGTGGATATCCATAACCATTCTGAAAATAAGTATAAACAAGCAAAAAGTTGAGCTTTGTGAGGGCTTGCGTTTATTTTACTAGCTGATTCTAGTGGTGTCATCTAGTAGTAAGTGGATTAACTACGATGTACTTCAGTATTGAGTTTAGTTCTGTTACAGCGATGTTAACTCTTTGGTTTTCTAACAGATGGCGTTAGTACAATAATATTCTATTCAACGAATAAAAAATTGTTAATTTTCATTTATAATGGTTATAAAACTATATTTTTTTTTAACAAATAACACATCTAGATATGAATTTAAATTACTATGTTAAAGCGCAAATCTATCGGCGTGATGTTTTTTTAGTAAAGTGTGCCACAAAAATTAAGTTGTACTATATTAAGCTTTTATATTTGGAAAAGTCTTTTTTCACCCACATTTGGAGGCCATCCTGGTGCGCTATTAGACGGTGGCACATTTCCATAACCTTGATTCTAAACAAACAAAAATATAGTTAATTATATTTATATAATTAAGGTTTTTTCCACACCCATGGGCTGCCGGGTTAGAGTCTCCCTCGCATCTCTTCCTGTGGATGTCGTTAGAAGCGACTAAGTGAAAAATACCGGAAGGTGGGCAGCAGCGCCTTCTGAGGAACTGCTATCTTACACTGCGATCTCCAAGACGCCGGTCAAGTGTGGGGATTATGACAAACGCTTAATTGGGAGTCTATGTTCAGCAATGGACAATCCGGATGATACAGTAACTTATTTTTACTTACGTTTGGTGTCCACCCTGATGCACTATCTGATGGTGGTGGCAGGTTTACATATCCTTGATTCTAAAAAAAGTTCGCATATAATTTATAACCTATAATAATTAACAACTTTAAACTTATTTATTTGGTTTAAACAACGTATATTTATCATTATTATTATCACGACATTTTAAACACTGCAGTGATCATGGTTAATGCAAGCTGTTTAATAATGTGTAATAATCGCGAAAACGTTTTATTTTGATGTGAAAAATGTATTTATGCCTGTCCACCCCGGGAGAGGTGGACTGGAATGCGTATTTTTTATTTTTTTATTTGTTGATTTGTAAGCCTTTGACCACAATTTCCCCTGATGGTAAGTGATGATGTGGTCGAAGGTTAACAGGCTTACCTAGAATTACTGGCTCTCAAGCACAGCTACCGGAACACACTGCTAGATGATTGGCGACAGATTTTCTACTTGAGAGTGGTCGCTAGCCAGGCGGGCATTCGCAAAATACCCTTCCACCATGCGGTGAAGCTCAAGCCCTGTCGGGATTCGAACCATTGACCTACTGCGTGGCAGTCCAAAGTCAACCACTGAGCCATCACTAATTCGAATACTTATGCGTTAGGAACCGCGAAAACCTAAGACAACATTTGTAACCCATAAGTTAGACTTCTTTTTATTCTAAGAGCCTGATTCAGAATGTTAGAGTCATAGGCTTAGGATGTACAGCGAAAAAATCCTACGTCTATGGTTAGAGTAAGTTCCGGTTATCTACCCAGGACATATTTAATAAATAAAACACTATATTTGCGTTTCACATTCATCGATATATCCTATCCTTCGGTTAAAGCTCGATAAGCGCTGCATGTTAACTGTAATTTTTATCATTCAGTTATTTTATGTTCTGGTAGTATAACCGGAACTTACTCGAACATTCTGACACAGGCCCTAAGTATTATATTATATACTTAGAATAAAAAGATGTCTAACTAATAAGTAAAATTATTTCATAAGCAATAAATATTATTACAACTTACGTTTGGTGGCCAGCCAGATGCGCTGTCAGGTGGTTGCGGTACATTCCCATATCCGTGATTCTAAAAAAAGTTTTTTTTTTTGCCTGATAGCATAGCATGTTAGCCTTTAACCACTATATCTCACCTGATGGTAAGTGATGATATGGTCGAAGACATTGTTCAGGCTAGCCTGGAATTACTGGCTCTCAAGGACAACTGCCGGAAGACACCGTTAGGTGCTTGGCGACAGATTTTCTATTTGAGGGTGGCTAGCCAGGCAGGCATTCGCAAAATGCCCTACCACCGTGCATAAACACAAATTGTATACCTATGTATAATGGTCACATTTCCATATTCCTGATTCTACAAGAACAATTCAAAAATAAGTTTTTTCTTTTTTATTTAATAACCTCTTATTCCACTTACGTTGGGTGGCCATCCTGGTGCGCTACGTAGTGGTGCTGGTATATTTGTATTACTTTGAATCTAAAACAAAAGTAAATTCATGAAAAATATTAAAAATACTAATAAATATCAAAGACATGTAGGTTGTCTTTGCTTTCATTGTAGCAGCAGTAGTGTTGTAAATAGTTTATAGTATTTAATATACCGCAAAGAATTACCGCCGCCGGTAAAAAAAATACTACATATATAAAAAAAACTTGTTTAATTTTATTTTCAATAACTTTTGAAGCAGTGATGGCTCAGTGGCATTGGCTATGGTCTGCAGCGCAGCAGGTCCATGGTTTGAATCCCGCCGCGGGTTTGAATTTCACCGCATGGTGGAAGGGCATTTTGCGAATGCCCGCCTGTCTAGATTTTTTTTTATGTAATGGGTTGGCAAACAAGCAGACGGCCCACCTGATGGTAAGCGGTTACCGTCGCCTATGGACATTTGCAACACCAGGGGCGTTACCAATGCGTTGCCAACCCTGTAAACTACCACCCTCAAGTAGAAAATATGTCGCCAAGCACCTAACGGTGTGTTCTGTCAGCTGTCCTTGAGAGCCAGTTATTCCAGGTTATGAAGCCTGTTAACACCTTCGACCTCATCATCACTTACCATCAGGGGAGATTGGTCAAAGGCTTACCTATCAGCAATAAAAAAAAGCTATTATCATTTTTATCTCACGTTTGATAGCCATCTTGGTGCCCCATCTGGAGGTGGCCGTACGTTGCTATAATCTTGATTCTAAAATAAAGAAATAAGCTTTACTTTATAAAGTTTTCTAGCATACAGGGTTATTGTAAAATGCTAACAACCTCTTGTGTTGTCCTATGTTCACTTCTGCTAGTCCTAAGAAACATTTCAAGTTTTTTTTTAGCTTTTAAAGAATTTTTTTTTGTTTTTTTTTTATTAAATATTTTTTGTGTTTTAATGCCAACTCCGAGTCAAGAGCGCCCGCCGCAGCAACACTGGACCGCGGCGTGGTCCCTTCGAATAAAGTTTTGAATATTTATATCGAGCAAAGTAATAAAAAATTAGAAATATTACATTACAGGCCCAAGAAATATTTGACATTAGGTGGTCCTCGTGCTTATTCAGTCAAAAATATATAAAAAAAACAGAAAAGATAATTTTAATAAACCAAAAAAATTAATATTAATTCATCAAAAAAAATTATCAAGTACGTAACGATACTTTTTTTTACATACGTTTTGTGGCCGTCCTTGTACATTATTTGGCGGTAGTGGTACATGTCCATATCCGTAATTCTGAAAACAGAAATTTTGGATTATTGTAAATAAGTGTTTAAATTTTACAATCAGGTTTTTTTTTACAACCAAATTCTGTGATACGTTTATTGCTTTACATTTTGTGGCCATCTTGGTACATTATTTGGCGGTGGTTCATGGCCATAACCTGGATTCTGTGAACAGACATTAGCATTTAATTATATATTTAATATATTAACCTGATTAGAAGAATGTTAGAAGATGAATGTAACGTTATATGTGTAACATATTTTTTCGTAAGTGATAAGTCAATGATATTACCTGTACTATTTAAAAATATAACAAGTTTAAATTAATTAAAAAGTAAAAAGCCCGACTGCAAATTATTTATTTACGTTAAACGTTTTATCGTTATATTGAAATTAAAACTGCAAGTTATATATAGGTATAGGGGTTTTCAATAGGGACGCGCAAACTTTGACAGCGCATAGCGGCCATCTTGGTATAGTACCACCAACTTAACTGTGCAGTTGTCAAGGGCGCTACTGGTCATGGAAATCAACTACAAACTGTCACAATTTGAAGGTATATTGTAGTTCGTTTTTCTGCCGCCTGAACAGATAAGTTGGTGGGTCTGTAAAGCGATAGCTGTCAAATTTGGCATGAACACATATTAAGTCGTGGTCGTGACATTTCACCAAGGTACGCTACACGCTTCAACAATGCGTAGAAATTCTTAAAAATTATTATTAAAATCAGTGCTCTATTCGCCTAACATTCCGTGCATCGCGTACAATTTATAGCGTTCATGGCCGTCCTGCAGAATACACAATCCGTCGTTTAATGAAAAAAAAAAATTTTAAGTAGATGGTATGGATCTCACAAAAATGTGGTTTCAAAAGGACGGCCATAGGTACAGCATTAACAGCCTTACTTATAAACGCTACTTAAATTTTAAGCATTACTTAGCCGCTGATATGTAAATTCCTTACTCATAAACGCTGCATAACTTTATCCAGTACCTAAGTACTGCTTAAATCAGCTGTCAATTTAAACACCGTCCGACCCTTGTTTAAATATTTAAGTAGCATGATGGCGCCCATATTTCTGATCAGCTGATTTAGTTACTATTGAGGTTTTTGTTAGGGAGGTATACAAAACTATAAACACGACATACTCTGTTAATAAATCGTAAAAATATAGCAAGTAGAAACATACATTGGATGATGAAATAAATATTATGCGTAACCTACTTACTTTTCGTGATCTTATTGAAGAGTATACCGCAGGTACAGTTCCTGAATTAAGAATATGAGGATTGTGCCACACTCGTATATTCCTATTGGATGAGGATTGAGACTGATGAGGAAGTGAGATTCAATTTAAAAGCAATATTGAGTACTTATTTGCGAATTTCAGCATAGATGTCGATTCAGTACAGCAAAAAAAAAAATTTAGGAGTCGAAATATTCTTATTTGTATTAAGGATCTCATTTAATAGGTCGCAAGTTTATTGCCAAATGGTACAATTTAGACGCCGGACTGTTTTAACTGAAAATCACTTTCTCGTTAATACCACAACATCTGATCCGATCCGGTGATCGAACTCATTGTATATCTAGCCGCGCCACGCGGTTTCACCCGCGTAGACAATGATGATGAAAAGTATGGAGAACCTAAACTAACTATTCTGTTGTTTCATCCAAACCCTCAAGCCGTTAAAACGTGAATACATACACGTAGAAGACAAAAACACATACACATACACTTTAGATACATAATATAATCACGCCTGTATTCCCCGAAGGGGTAGGCAGAGGTAAACACCCATGTTTCGGTCAATTGGGTTTTGGTCCCATGTAATAGGCGGCGAGCCTATTGTCATTCACCGGGCACAGTTTCAGGGTCATACAAAATAATTTCTCTAACACACTAAACGAAACACAAAAACATATTACGGCCTTTATAATATTACTGTGATTTAAGGAATCGCTATAGAATGATTTAAAAAATACGAAGAATCTTGGCATCATAGAAAAAAACGTAGACATAATTGGGCATAGAATATGACGGTATTCGGGCTTCCATAATGCATTTCCAATTATGCTATGGAATAGGTTGCTGGATCGAATTCGTAGAATATAAGGGCACTTTGAATTTACCATATTGCAAAAAAACACTTCGCTTCAGAAGTCTCCAGTACGCCTAACCATATGTACAAAAATCAGTAGGTATCATAACAAAGAATAGTATTCTTTTCAATTTTTAATTTTGAGATTTTCAGCACTAGATACATACTTTTTGGCAATTTGGATCTTTCATAATACCTTTTAGTTCAATGTTGTCAGTTTAAAATACGTTCGACCTCATTTTCCATTGCTTAGCTAAATAGTTGCTAAGTAGCGTTTATAAGTAAGAAATATTTAAACATTACTTAAACACTGTTTAGTTATCCATTACCTAGCAACTATATAGCGGATTTTTTATAAGTAAGGGGGTAAATTTATTGGATGAGAAATTCGAAGCCTTCGTCATCTCGCGTGGTGGCGACATCAACTGGCCACCAAGATCGTGTGATTTAACGCCGGTCAACAACTTTCGTGGGGTTAAAAAGTATTTAATTTGATTCGTAAGAATTTTCAGATATAATAAGAGTGCTCGCCTGACTAGCTACCACCCTCAAGTTCATAGTATATGAACTTGAGGGTGGTAGCTAGCCATGTATCTAACAGTACGTTACATCAGTATTCTTTGACCCAGATACTTTTTTGGATTGAGTTTGAGCTATATCTTCGACCTCATTGTCGTATTCTGTGATGTGTCATTTACCAACAGGTAAGATTGTAGTGAAAGGCTAGCCTATCGTTGGTCATAAGAAATTCATTACTTACGTGTGGTGGCCATCCTTGCATGTTATTTGATTGCGGTGGTACATTCATATAACCTTGATTCTGTACAAAACATAAAGTTAAAAATATTATGGATGGAATTTTTTGTCCTATCAATGGCACTGGCACTTGCCAAAGTCCATCATATAAAAATGATTAAGCTGGTGCAGCTTGGCCAAACACTAAGCGGGTTTACAAAGGCCGCCTGTCATGGGGGCAAAAGCAATAACTATATATATTATATTAAATATATATATTAGGTATCTCTATATTCTTATTACAGATGCGAGCTGCATTTCTTAAATCACTACTCCTGTCGTTGTTTACACTTTCAGCCTCGGAACGGAGTAAAATGGCAGAGAGATTCAGAGTCCACGCTTTCGCTAAAAAGCTGCTCCTGAGGCATTATATCCCGTTTCGTGTACGCTCGGTTATTTAATAGACCTTGAGAATGCTGAAGACTACCCACAAAAAGGATAAATAAATGGCTAAAAAAGGATTTTATATGCTTTTAAGTCCAAAAAAGATTTTATTCCTTTTGACACTCCAGCCTTGGAAATAAGTATTTGCTCTCACGTCTCCTCCCCCGGGTGATAAAATAGGAGGGAGATTCAGAGTCCACGGTTTCGCTAAAAAGTTTCTTCTGGGAATTATATCCAGTTTCGTGTAATAAAGCTGATGACCACCCTAAAACTGATAAATAAATAGCCCAAAAGGCATTTTATATCCTTTTAAGTTACTCTTTCTGACACACCAGCCTTGGAACTAAGTATTTGCTTTCACGTCTCCACCCCCGGCTGGTTCATTTAAATAGGAGGAAGATTAAGACTCCACGGTTTCGCTAAAAAGTTTCTTCTGCGGAATTATATCCAGTTTCGTGTTAACTCGGTCCTTTGGTAGGTATTGATAAACTCTAAATAAGATAGACGAAAGCTCTAAAATACCCTTTATCTATCTTGTATATGCCTCGAATGCCCATTACATATATTGTGTAGCCCTAAAAGGCCCTTTATCTCTATTAAAATATAACTTTGCAAGAAAGGTATTTTTGTAAACAAGTGGTTTTAATTTTTTAGCGTATCTTTGGGGGTTAAATACTGGGTCATTGTATAAAATAACGGCATGTCACCTATTACTCTTAATCTCATTATAAAGCTATCATATATATATTATATTATGTATGAAAATATAGTTTTATGTATTTAATATTGTATATTATAACATGTATTATGTGTAACACTATTTTAATTTATAGTTTATCTAGTATATGTATGTCTATCTATTGTAATACAAAACTAAATATGTATTTGATTTTGATTGTTTTTTTTTCTTGTTGCACACCACCGTCTGCACTTTTTCGCGTTAATCCTGTCCATCCAAAGGTTGTATGTAAGAGATTGCATTAGCGATAAGACTATAATTATTATTTTTAAGTTAGCGCACTTGTGTGCTTTTATGTGTAGTTTTATGGGAATGCAATAAAGAGTTATCGTATCGTATCGTAAAGCAATTATTTTGTCTATCAGTAACAGGTGTTTATTAGCGACCCACTAACCAAATGGGCCCCCATAAGGGCCGCCAGTATTGGCGAAGAAATAAGTATAATGTCATTAGTGTGGCTTTAGGAGTGTAAAGAGGAGTACTGCTATTTAACTAAGAACTACTCCTGTCATAAAGGTTAGGTTACCGCTTTCCATACAAACGTAATTTCGACATGTTTTAAATACCAAGTAGATGGATGGGTGGGATGAGTGAAATAGCAGGTTCAATCTCGGTGAAATTTTCCACGTGTGTCCTTGAGCTCAATATCTATGCTTCTGGTTGGCCAGATTTACGTCAAATTATGTATTTTCAAAATTATTATGTATAGACATAAAAGTAAAAGTTAAAGAGCTAGGTAACATAATTGAAATAAAAATATCATAACATATAATATACAATATATTAATTTGAAGTATTATATAATATACACTAAATTAGACTGTTCATATCAATTTGATCGTTTTGATTGCCTGATCAACATTTGGATATATATGAAAATTGTACTTTTTATTATTAACTACATCATTTAATTTTTATAAAGTTGTAACAAAATAGTTTTATACATACGTTCAACGGCCATCCTGGATCATTATTAGATGGTGGTGGTATATTACTAATAGCCGGGATTCTGAACATGAAACCAAAATGTATTTTTAATATTTGTTAATTTGTTATTAGATATCTTTCAATGTGTCACAATCTTTTTATTAAATGCGTAAGCTTTTGCGTGTTTCGTTTCTTAATCCTAACCTCCAAAACGGCTAGAAGCTTTAGAGTATCGTATATACATAGAATCATTAGTTTATGGATTAAAGCACTATATACTCTTCATGTTGTTTTGTAGAGCATTTCCAGAGAGATCATGATATTACCAAGTTAGACACAGCCAAAGCCGCAAGCTTAAAACTATAATAAAACTTAATTATGGCTAGATCCCCATTGCCAGCTTAAGCTTCACCACATCGTGGAAGGTAATTTTGCTGTTACTCGCCTGGCTAGATGCCACCTTCAAATTGAAAATCTGTCGTCAAGCAGGAGTTCTTGATAGCCAGCAAATAATGACTAGCTCTCAAGGACAGCTGCCGGAGCACTCTGTTAGGCTTATTCCGTTTACCGACCTCGACCATATTATCATTTACCTAAAAATCCTTATATCTTCAAAAAGGTATATTTTTATTATTTAATTCTACAAGTGAATCTTTATCAATTATTTCTATGTATGTATTGACGTTTACAACTCTGTTTTTAATTATTCAGATATATAATTTCTGTAAAAATGTACATAAAACATTTTCAAAACCATTTTGACGCGTATCTTATTACGAATATATTACTATTGACTTTAAACAAACTGCAAGACTACACAATATAAATTCAAGTAAGTTTCGTTACATGTATACACTATACACACTCCCACACAGCACCCATAAACATGTATGGGTACACACTTACATCTACACTTATACACAATGTGCACAGTATGTGTGTAGATGTGTGTATGTGTAAGATAGATAAGTGGAAAAATACTTGAATAGGAGAATAGATAACGGGATGCAAGAAGATATTTTATAGTATTTACTTACGTTTGGTGGCCAATTTGGCATGTTTTTTGGTGATGGTGGCATGTTCTCGTCATCTTGTTCCTGAAGATATGTGTTACAATTAGGTTACGGTTAAAGATAACTATAAAATAATAAAAGTAATATAGAAATTTTTCGCAATAAGATAATTATTCTGTATATAAAAAGATTACATTAAGTAATTATAAATAATTTACAAAAATATTTTGTTAAAAGTCCAATAATTACAACATTTTCATTCACTTTGTAGACAAATAGCAAACACATTTATTTACTTAATTAATTTTAGACTTTAACACCGTCAGTATAGAAAAAAGCTGTTTCTTTTTCAAGACTCCCATTCTTGGACATCCATGCAAAAGAAGACTGTGTTATTGTGAGTTTTTTTTAAACATGAACACATTTTTTTTGTAAATCTATATACTACTAGGTCCAATTGTGAATCTGGCTTCATGCTGCATCAAGACTCATCTCTCACGTCACGCGGCATCGCAGTTCTTTACATTTATAAGTATGTAAGTATATCATTACTTTTGGTAGTCTGTAATGATTTTGGGATCTTTCTCTATACAACTACAAGTACTACTAAGAATGTATGTAGGCAACCGAAAGTCCACTGTCGGCCTTCATGCAGTCTATATGCTCTAACCCACTATCGGCAGGCAGCGTGACTAAACAGCTGGCACCATTGCCCCGTTGGAGCGCCATGCTAATTTGTTGATTTATTTTTTATACATGTTCCAAAATATCAAATTCATGGCTGTGTGCTACCGTTTGCTTCAATTATATGTAATCTATGGCACATCTACAATTTACGAAGCGGCAGGATTATATTTCATGAAGTGAAAACACTGACCCTTTCCAGTGGGTTAACTGTCGAATCGAACCTTTGTATAGTACGACCAACTTAACTGTGCAGTTTTCGAAGGCGCTACTGGTCAAGGAAATCAACTACAAACTGTCACAATTTGAAGGAATGTTGTAGTTCTTTTTTTTGCCGCCTGAACAGATAAGTTGGTGGGACTGTAGAGTAAAAGACAGCTCCATAATTCGATGCAAATTCGATGGCTGACAAGCGCAGAGTGAACAACTAATTTATTGTACGGTTATTACCCTAAAAATATATTTCCAATGTGAACATAAATATATACACTCTGAAGAGCGTACAATTCAGTAGTAGTCTTAAAAAAACGGAGACAAACAATATCCATTGAGGCCACCTTAGCCGCCTACCATGGCTATGATTCATTGGTTCTTGGTTATGGCCTTATAGTCTGGGAAAACTCGTTCGAGTTAGATAAGGCTTTCAAGGTACAGAAGCGGTGTATTCGAGTCATAAAAGTTTTTTTTTTTTATTATTTTATTGTGACAAGGTTAGTCTTGAGTTGTAGTCTATAAAAGAAATACACGATAGTGAGAACAATATGCCATTTTTTGCTCACCAATATAGATAAATGTAGCAATTATAATAATGTGTTTTTGTATACCACTCAAAAATTTCATATAACGTTATTCAAATCGGCTTATAGCGAGTTGCACCTTGCTCTATTACAGTTCCACATTATAACAAGCAGTGAAAGAACTTTTTTTAATGTTTTGTGACGGTTCTAGTACTGTGCCCACCTCATGTTAAGTGAACTAACCTTTGCCTATAATAGATGTATTTTGTCACGATTGACGAATTGTACTGCGTCCGTTAACCTGAGATAAACTGTTGTCAAGTCTTATGTACCTGAAATTTTATTGTACAAGGACTACTGTCGTAACACACTGTGAAAGCGATTTTAAGATTTTTAGCCATTTAGGTTTCCTAGCTATTACCGCTCGGCCATCTTTGGTTCCAAATTTTAAATTTCTTTTCAAATATTCAACTGAAAAATGCATTAAATTGATTTTTCGATATATAGTCTAGCCAACGAGATTTTCGATGAGTCGAGCATATTACCTACATAAAATATCTGAACTAGTATATCAAGCTAGTGACTCTTTTTTTTAAAAGAACTTTAAATCTACTTATAGTACCACCAACTTAACTGTGCAGTTTTCGAGGGCGCTACTGGTCATGGAAATCAACTACAAACTGTCACAATTTGAAGGAATGTTGTAGTTCTTTTTTCTGCCACCTGAACAGATAAGTTGGCGGGTCTGTACCTATCAATCCACTCGAATTTTAATGGAAATTATATATATTCCAAAGTAATAAAGTAATAAATTATACACATGTGAATGAGTATCACTGTTAACGATATCCAACTGTTCGATTGAACTACGAGGAAAAAAACTCTTTTCCTTTCGTTAGACCACTGAGCAAAACTCCATAAGACTCATACAAGTAAATTCCAAATTTCATGAGCTTCTCTTGGTAATTAGAGAATGTGGACGTTTCGTACGTAATTAAACGTACGTTAGTGCGTTAACGTATCCAAAGTGCGTCAGGCTTAACATTGGTATTTTCTACGTACATCAGTCGTCTGCACAGTTGCTTCCGTCGTAGAACTCGTTTGTTTATCCTGAAGGTTTTGCAATAACTGAAAACAATATGCTTGTTCTATCAAGTGAACATATCTTGACAATTATTTAGCTTTGGAAATTGATGGTCAGGTGTGTTTCTGCAATTGCGTGTAAGTTTATTTTATGATTCTATTCACACAGCGAAATTGTATCATATTGACCATAGCACAGAATAACTAATAGGAGAGACATTGAATTGTTTGGGAAGTATTTTATTCAATTGTTTATCATATACTGTGGTATAACCACAGCGTTCTCTCAGCATCCTATTGGTCTGTGGGTTTGATCTAGATACAAATTTATATGCGTCTTATTACCAGTGTTATTTTTAAACACTTTCAAATAAACTGTTTTTCAAACTGGCTCGTTACATCTAGCCAGAAGTAGCCAGACGGGAATTTGCAAGATGATGGAGGAAAGCCTCGAGTGGTTAATCTGTCACCAAGCACATAACAGTGAGTTCCAGCAGATATCCTTGAGTGTCAGTTCCCATTTTAGGTTAAGCCTGTTTAACTTCGACCACATCGTTACTTGCATTATCTGGTGAGGTTGTTATCAAAGAAAGGCTAGCCTATCGGCAGTAAAAAATATTTTGGTATATGAAGCGGATACTGCTCTCGTAGTAAATATGTACCATAATTCTAAACCTGTCATAGTCTTGAGCTTCGATGCATGGTGGTAGGGCACTTTGCAAATACTCCTGGGAAGCTACCACCTGTTATTAAGCTTTCTCCGAGCGCCTAACGGGGTGTTCCCGCCGCTGGCCTTCAGAGCCAGTTCCTATCTGCAGTGTAACATCTTCGACCACATTATCACTTAACTACAGGTGAGATGGTTGTCAAAAGCTAGTAGTAGCTAGTGTAAAAACTTTACATAGATAAATGTTTGAGTCAGCATAGCTCTCAAAGATTTATCTATGTTTAGTTTCATTGTGTGTTTTAATTATTATTATGAGGTAAGATATGAATAAAATAAATCTAATATATATTTGTTTCAATAAATTACCTGACTTTTCTGATATGCGAACTTTACTAAATGATTCAATGGACCCTGTGAAAGAAGTGATATTGTAATGTTCCAGAGAAAACAAGACCGAAAACTTCACCAGGCATGTCCAGAAATATTAAAGTATATAATACATCAAAGTCATCTAATTAAGATTTTAAATACTGTATTAGTTTTAAGTTAAAGTTTGTGTATTCATTTTAATTTAAAGTTTGTTTCAAAATATGGGTATCATAAAATTTTTTTGAAAAATACCGTTGGAAATGTAAAATTACGGTCTGGCTTAAGTTCAATTAAATAATTTTGCTGAATTACTTTACTAAACCGAAAATAATATGTTAACATAGCCATATGATTAACATAAAATATCATTGTCTTGAATTAAATGAGTGGAGCACCACTATAGTGTTAATCTAAAAAATAAAGAAGAGGGGGCTGATACTATTTTGCTCACTCAGACTTTAGTTTAATTATCTCCGTGGCCTAGTATAAATGTATAGCATTATAGTGGGCGTAGTAGTTTGTTAGTGTTGATTGTCAGTAGTTGTGTTTGGGACCATTTCAAAAACTAAACTAAACTGCTCGAATCTAAAAAAGTGCTCGTTTCGTTCTTTGTCTCCGCGTGCAAGTTTCGATACTGTTAGTGTAGTGTGTCGAGGTGACAGTGATAAAGACAAAACGAAAACCGAACGGGGGTAGATTTAAATCGCTCCAACCGCTCCTCAAGACGACGAGGTTCGCCTTCTTCAGTTTACTCGTGACCACGGTCAATGCAACTTGATCGAAACGTCGAGGTTAGTCAGAAAATTATTATTTTCATGTTTATTCGTGCGTGAATAGACCCGTTTAGGATTTAGTAACGTAAACTAAACTGTTTATGAATTGGAACTTCGGTATATTATATAAAACATCTTCTATTTAAAATCGTAATGCCTAATACTGGAAACGTAACAGAAAATGAAGTTTTATGCTGTGATAAAAACTTTTTTTTATTTTAGGGTTTGTTGTGATGGAGCTAAAATTATTTTCGATAGCTCTTTTAGGCGCATATTAGTAGAAAAAATTATGGCTGTGCGGTAATAGCTATGGACTGCCGTGCCGTAGGTTCATGGTTCGACCGCCCCCCGCCACCGGCTTTATCACCGCATAGTAGAAGGGCATTTTACGAACGCTCGCCTGACTAGCTACCACCCTCATGTAGAAAATCTGTCACCAAACATCTAACAGTGTGTTCCGGCAGCAGTCCTTGAAAGCCAGCAAAATTACAGGCACATGAGACTGAACAACTGTATATCTCAGGGATACTGGCGCAGTGTAATACTTCACTTGTGATGAAATGCATCTGTTATAGGCAGAGGTTAGTCCACTTAACATCACGTGCTTGATCGGTCATAGTAAAAAAAAAAACGCATCTGAAAGTTGGAGTCGATCTTAAGATGCTTTATTGATAGTGTTCTTTAAAATAAACGTCAATACTGCTTCTAAAAAAATCGGATTTGAGATGCATTTGTCGGTGATAAAGCTTCTCGACATTAGGTTTAATGGCAGAGCTTTTTAGCGATGACGCAACCCTGTTTTTTTTTTTTTTTTTTTTTTTCGGTCGGTCTGCCTTTATTTAACAAATACTACAAACTATATACAACACTACAGCTACTACAATACTACAGCTACTACAGTAAAAGCATTTGGACTCATAGGGAGTCCAAATGCTGTAATTATTATATAAAAGGTGTATATAAATGGTGTATTGTAATGTAATCCGCAGCACATGTGTTACCTATCTAATTTAAGACCCTTAATTTTATGGGTCCGTTAAAATTTGCTGAATATTAAATGGGATAATGATGCACATTGTAAATTTGATACGCGTAAAATTATCTAATGACGATCTAAAACAGACTTCGTTCAGTACAAAATTACTTTGTGAACAGCGAACATTTCGCCGAATATTAATTGTGTTATAATTTATCAGACGCGCCATAATGGCAGCCCAGATTTCAAATGGTTCAAAAATATGGAACTTATTATTAATTTTACTTGTTAATTAATCCGCATGCTCCATTCAGCAAAATTGTCTAGGTGGGTACTAGCGCATTGGCAGATATTTTGCCTCGAAGCAATACTGTGTTTAGCCGCGAAAGGTAATACAGCAAATAGCGTTACTGTTCAATCGAGACATAAGCATCAACGACTCGGCGTGATGAGCTGAAGAAGCTGAGAAAAAAAAATGCTGACAACCTTTTAGTCCTCTTAGTGACTTCTGTTAGTCCTAACAAACCTTTTTGTAGGTTTTTTTTGTAGACTTCAGGTGGTCCTCGTGCATATTTCGTTATAAACACATAAAAAAAGACTAAAAAAATTGTTAGGACTAACAGAAGTCACTAAGAGGACTAAAACGTTGTTAGCATTTTTTCAATAACCCTATGTGTAGTCATAACTCTGAACCTGATTTCAAGCACTATGGTATACCTAAAAATATCTGGGATTTCGTTTAGCGTGTGGCAATGTCGTTTAAATATTATTATGGTTTATCTACATTTTAGAGAAGTTTGTAAATGTTTTATCATGCTTGTACGTGAATGCACTTCTTTATTATCAGTCGAAGTCTAATAATCTGCTTGATGCCAGCACCGTCCCATATCAAAAAATAATAATTAGGGCACAATATTCGTACTTATTCTATCTTATTCAACCATCTTAGTTGCCAAAAGGTTCAAACAACCGATGCGTAAAACGAGGAGCCATCGGTTTGCTTCCAGCCCGTGTTGAACATTTTGTGTTGATAAATGCACGTGAGATGGAAAAAAACAAATATTTGTGATTTTAACGCAATTTGCTTACAAATGGTATCCTCAGGTGTTGGAATTTGGTATCAACAAGTCTTAGTCTAAATCTGTCGCTAAATAACAGTTTGTTTCGGCAACAGTCTTCGAGAGTCGTAAGTAACTATAAAATTACTGGCACAAGAGACTTAACAACTGTATGTCTTAGTTACTTGACGAAATGCACTTGTTATATATGCAGATTACAGTGTACCTCAGGTGGGCTTCGTATGCGTGTTCCGTTACAAGCCCATAAAGAAAAGTCTATTTATTTTGTGTTTGAAAACACGGGTGTTTGAGCGTGAAACAACTTACTGCGACCGCGGCGGACGTACCACACTCAACATCCTGAGGAAGGCTTCCGGTAGAAGCCGAAACATTGTCGATAGTCATATCGACTCACAGTAAGTTGTTTCACGCTCAAACACCCGTGTTTTCAAACATAAAATATAAATATGAGCGTAATTTTTATAATATGAAAAGTCTATTTAATTTAAATTTTCTGAACCAGTACAATATAACTACCTATAAAAGACATGTGTAAACAGAACAGTTGTATGAAAAATACCTCAGTGTACTTATTTGGCTCGGATTCCCGACGTTCTGCAGACTGGTCAGTTCAAAAGTGACAAAGAATCCTGTCTGAAGCATATGATCAATGGAAGGAAGCCAGTAATTATTCCACTTGTCCAAGCGAAACAGACGTGATATTATGTATAATGTATCATCCGAATCGTCCACTGCGGAACACTGCTTCCGTCATTATGGGGGGATTAGCTATAGTCCCCACGCTTTACAGGCATCTTGGGGATCGAAGTGTGAGATGTTCCTCAGAAAGCGCTGCTGCTCACCAGCTGGTGTGTTACCCTTAGTCGCCTCTTACGACACCCACACCTCAGTGACAGACGTTATACATATCTGAAAACTTCTAATCACTTCTTACCTCTTCCTGTCCGTAAGCTGCTCCGTATTCTGGGGGTCCACCTGGTTCTTGCTACAATAAAGTAAAACCCAATTATAAGTTTATTAGGTTCGTGAAGAAACATATTAATAAATAACGCAAGGGGAGAAAGTAGTAGGAGTGAACCTAGCATCTATAATGATGTCAAAGAAATTATTAGGTACATAGTAGCCGGTTGAAGCGAGTGGCTATTTATATCGTGCTTAAGTTTATTTCGATATGCGTTAATACTGTCACATTCTGAAGCAGTGATGACTCAGTGGCATTGGCTATGGACTGCCGTGCCGCAGGTCCATGGTTCCAACCCCGCCGCGGGCTTGAGCTTCAAAGCATGTTGGAAGGGCATTTTGTGAATGCCCGCCTGGCTAGCGACCACCCTCAAGTAGAAAATCTGTCGCCAAGCACCTAACGGTGTGTTCCAGCAGCAGTCCTTGAGAGCCAGTGAAATTACAGGCACATGAGACTTAACAACTATGTCTCAAGGTGACGGGCGCAGTGCAATTCGTAACTTGTGACGAAATGCATCTGTTATAAGCAGAGGTTAGTCCGCTTACCATCAAGTGGGCTTCGTGCTTGACCCGTCACAATTAAATAAAAAAAAACATTTTTTTTTAAACCGGTTGAAGCGAGCGATATGTTGGGAGTCAGAGAGTTGATATGTTTCTTTAACCATTTTAGATACAATTTTACCGGCGTTCAAAAATATAGTCAAGAATATTATTATGACGTGAAAAGAGACTTCCCTGATGTAATGAAATAGCAAAACTACTCCATTTTAGAATTCGGGGATTAATTTTATCGCAATATCCGCCATATATCAATATCTAAACAAAACATGTGATTCGTTCGCCTTTTATTTAATTTCTACGAACAACAAGAACAAATGTGCTTTAAAAAATATCTAAATACCACGTCTTTATACACCTTAAAATGAATGAAACTAATATATATGTGCTTGAAATTGAATACTGAAAATCATTTCTAGGTGTCACTCTAGCACTTGCCCACTTTTTCTTGACATGACGTAACATATTTAAAAATACAATAACTATAATATATAAGTTTGCAGGGCACGCTGCCAACTAGTAATGGTTGAATTGGCTGGAGCATTTAGACTGCCTGCGAGTCTGCAATGACTTAGGGTATTATAGGCTGTTTAAATGCTTTTAATGTAATAGCTGTAGTATTCTATATAGCTCGTAGTATATCGTTAATTTTACAATAACTGATTTTATCACTTTGTTCTTCATCGTACATGATCGTGTGATGTCATGAAAGTAAATGTATTTTCTTTCTTTCGTCCTTTTTTCAAATTTGGGTTGCAAGTCTACTCGCGACACACATACAAACAAGAAAGCGACTTAATCAAAATGTGGTAAAACAATGTTTCAAGAGAATCAGTTCGGGTTCACAGCAGCAGATATATAAAAGATTTTGAAGCAGTGATGGCTCAGTGGCATTGGCTATGGACTGCCGCGCAGCAGGTCCATGGTTCGAATCCCGCCCAGAGCTTGAGCTTCTCCGCATGGTGGAAGGGCATTTTACGGATGCCCGCCTGGCTAGCGACCACCCTCAAGTAGAAAGTCTGTCGCCAAGCACCGAAAGGTGTGTTCCGGCAGTAGTCCTTGAGAGCCAGTGAAATTACAAGCACAATGAGACTTAACAACTATGTCTCAATGTGACGGGCGCAGTGCAATTCGTGAGTTGTCATGAATTGCAACTGTTATAGGCAGAGGTTAGTCCACTTAACATCAGGTGGGCCTCGAGCTTGTTCCGTCACAATAACATAAAAAAAAAAAAAAAAGATGCTGGTGGGTCACAAATACCAATTTTTGACGCGGAAAGGTTCATAGAGTAAGGTGTTATGAGATCTTTAGCTCATAGAATAAGGTATTTTGATATCTTTATCTGTTTCTAAAGTTTACTTAATATAATACGATGAAAGATCACTACAACATTGTATTATTTTCAGATGCTTCTCTTACCTGTTTAATTTATAAAATTAGAAGGAAATGTAATCCAAATAAACGTATGCTATCTTCAAATAGCTCACCGCTAACAAGTAACTATTAAATTTGAAAGAGATATAATGTATATTTTTCCCCCGAGTAATATTTGGAACCACGCTTGCTTGACTTCATTAAAAATGCCGTTTGCATTTAATATTTCTGGTAAGAAAACTTGCCTTGAATACGTTAAAATACGGTTTGTATACAAAATTCTAGAAAACTTGCCTCACTCATCTCCGTAAGGATTGAACAGATTGTGATGAAACTTTAGTATGGGAAACCTCGTTTTACTTAGTAGTTCCATAGAGAATGGGATATGACGATACAGCTTCAGACGTTAGCTAGTAAAAGTAACAAAAATGTACTCACTCGACGCAAATCTCCATCCTCATTTTTCCAATAGGCTTCCATCTAAGACATGAAAACATTATATTTATTTTTTACTGTTGGAAGGCTAAACAGACTTTTATCTAACGTGCTGTTAAGTAAGGCGATCAAAGAGTATAGCCAAAAGTACTGGCTTTTTTACTACTGCAGCCGCCCACTGCAGCCCAGTTTTATACGCCGCAACAATTATCACATGAGACTTAATAACTATGTCTCAAGGTGACGGGCGCAGTGCAATTCGTCACTTATGATGAAATGCATCTGTTCTAGGCAGAGGTTTCGCTTAACATCAAGTGGGCCTCAAGCTGGTTCCGTCACAATTACATAAAAAAAACACTTCACACTTAAACCTATTATTAAGGCGAAACTTTGTAAGTGTGCTTGTATGTTTTGTTACTTCTTCCGCGCTCAAATGGCTGGACCAATTTTGTTGAAATTTATTGAAGGTATATAGGTAGAAGAGGCGCTGGATTAACACATAGAATACTTTTAATGATCATCATCATCCATCATCACGTGGGTGAAACAGCTAGGCGTAACTAGTCCTTAAAAATCTCGTTACTATGACTTCAAGGCAGTTACTTTGGCGCAAAACGTAATAATAAGCCTTATCGTGTGCCTAAGGTTCAGCATCATTCTGATAATAAATTGATGTTAATATTAATATTCATTATCTTTCTTTGGTGGACTGTAATAGTAATTACCCCGAGGCTTGGTTTCCATTCGCTTGATTCCTTTTCTGACGGATCCGTGGCTATTCTTAGTATTGACTGAAAATAATAACATTTCCATAAAAAATACAGGTGTCCGTAAGCAATGGGTCGTACTAATAATGATTCCATAACTTTACCGTGATTTCGGAATGATTAAGTAAAGCTTAAAAATACTGTTGTCGTTAGCTTAGAGAAAGTGTATTTATCCCCCTCCCGCCTATGGCAGGGCTCTTAATCAGGAATTAATATATTTTCAAAATTATTTGACAAATCCGTTTTAAATGCGATTTTAGTTTTGTCAATTTCAATAAAATAAATAAACGAAAATCCTTAAGTATTAAAAATTTAAACTGGGCTTACCCTGTGTGTTGTCGGTGGGGGATCTGAAGACTGTTAAATGTATTAGTATTTACATATCTATACATTATTATCATTAGGAGCGATCTACTAATCACTAGGTGTCTCGAGGTTATTTATGACGTAGTTATTTAAGGGTCAGCCGGATTGTCCACTGCTGAACATACCCACCCCATTATCGTTGCCATAATCCCCTCGCTTGGCAGGCGTCTTGGGGATCGCAGTGTGAGATATCAGTTTCTCAGAAAGCGCTGCTGCCCACCTTCTGGGTGTTACCCTTAGTCGCCTCTTACGACACCCACGAATAATATTTATAAGATTCACAGGTATAGAAACAACCAACTAACATAAATTAAAAATGTATAATTGTTAATATCCAATGACAAATATTAAAAATATATGTGATATAGTTGCTAATGATTCCGCCATACTTACAGGGGGTTTGCATTCATAGACCACAAGTTAGGCTTTCTGATCTGATTTCTTTCTTTGGCGAAGTCCTTCGTTTCGTATATTTTAACGCGAAAAGAATCTCTGAGCAAAGCTTTCTATAAAAAGCTCGTTGAGCGAATCTAAGGTTGTCAATTTTAAGCAGTTTTGCCATCATACATGTATACTATTATAACTGTGGTAAAAATACTAACTTACCGTAGGTGTTTCGAGAGTCTGGGCCCATCCCTAGAATGGAAATAATTTAATAGATTAAAAGAAAATACTAGTATATACGAGTAGATCATAAAATACGAAAGGATAGATACTAAAAATAAAAATGTGACGTATGTTCATTAGCTTTTACTAGCTAAAAAGAGAATAATACATATAAAATATCAGAGTGTCATCAGGCATATCTTTTGGTAAGAATATTTTAAAGTAATTAAAATATATTCATCAGATATATCTCTGGTATTATGTTTAACTAAATGTATTAGTGACATTATAAATTATTGAACGCTCGTAATGGGCAGACTGTTGAAACTTCACTGTGATATTACCATCTCTATGTATCTGTTTTTCAATAAAAAGTTGTAATATCTGATTTCTTTTAGTTTAAAAGTATCATAAAAACAAATTAAAAATAACTTCATCTATTGAGTTAGTTCAACAACTTACACTTGGAGGAAAACACCTTCAAGCATAATTTCAGGCTAGGCTAAGCCAAAGACAACACTATGTACAGTTAACTTTTAAAATATGTCTCCCGGCGGGCACTCGCAGACGCAGCTGCGCACTAGTCCTGATGATGAGCATCTGAAATGCTCGAAACCCACGAAACGTATGCGATCCCTAACGTGAGTGCTTTGCCAGTTAATTTATAATATTTTAATTTATGTGAAACTCAAGAGAATTTCATTAAAAAAAAATATTGATACGTAAGAATATCTTATATACTTTATCAGCATTATTGTGATTATATGCATTAATATGAATTATGAATGTATGAAATTCTAGTAGATAATTCCATATTTAATTTTAATAAGATTCAATTTTAGATCTTTTATACATACCGCCCATTTGTAGACACTATCCTCCCACTAAAAATAAAAAATAAAGTTATTCTAGATTACGCAATAAACAAATATTTGTGATGATATAATCCCGCTGTCTCCACAGGGGTGAATGACTCAAATCTCACTGAATATTTGGATTTTCAGATGGAAAAAGTTCCTTGATTCGTAGAAGAGAGGGTAATTCCCTAATTTGGCTAGCCAAATACTTAGCCAGCGGCTCAGTATGCTACCCTCAGTTACCTTCTAGTTCTATCAGTCAATTCGTTTTTATTTTATTTTCAATTACCTAGATATGTAGGTACATAAAAATCAAATTACGTATTAACGATCGCTTCCGTTCGGCTGGATATGAACAGCATATCATTTTAATAAGGAAATTTAAATCGTCTCAATATTCTTTACTAACGATTATAATCTTATATGTAGGGCGGATATATTGATCTTTGTGATGTTCCAAAAATGCTTGATCCGAGATTGTCTCTGAATATTGTTATTGCTTAAATTCTTTTAACTTCATAATACTAAATAGTTACTACTTGTATTTATAGAGGTAAAATCTTGACTCATTATTTTCCTTTTTAATTAATATACTTTTCATTTCTCATACTCGGAAAGTAGTGTTTATTTGATCTGCATAGCGGGTGGAAGACGCTGCTTCCCAACTAAGAGTGGGATAAACTCATAGTAAATGCATCCCTCTCTTGGGCCCGAATGACTTCATGATAACCATTGTTTACAACAATGGTTGCCATGGTAACAACATGTTTATGTTTTTTTTGTTCTAAGGTACTCTGCTGTAACTGTAACCATGGCAACCATGGTTGTAAACAAAATTAGAGGTCTATATTTTTTCGTTCTAAAATAAGTTGCTGTATTATAAAAACTAATTACGGCTACAATTGTGTTTATGTAAAGGCTAAAATAACTAGTTTATAACAGAATTAATGTGACTCTCTCAAGTTAGTGTATCTTATATAAACATTTTAGTCCTAACTATGTTTATAAGCGTAAATTAAAAGAAACTTTTAAGTGGGATGGCTACCGGGGGAGAGGCGTTGTGTTCCATGTTCAAAATTTAAAAAATACTAGGTATATAAATTGGCCGGATAGTAAGTAAAATTATAAGGGAATTATAAAAAATCTTACAAAAAAATTACTTAAATTTCACAAATTGTTCTAATCCCTTAATTAATTTTATATATATTTCTTCTACTAATGTTATGGTTTCCAGTAAATATTTGACTTTTTTTTTGTTAAATATTGCAAGCAAATTTAACGTTAAATTTCACAAATACATCTATCATCTCAATTACTTTTAAACTACATTTTTTTACTTTCCTTATATTCGAAATGAAAAGTAGAGTGCTTAACACAGGTGAAAGTCATCAATTCCTACTCGTACTATAGCCACCCTCGCTACGCTCGGGCGTCTAAATACTTCATTTGGGAATTGATTCCTTTCGACCCTTGTATAACAATCTACTATTTCTTTAAACTTTCGTGAACTAAACTCATGTTTCTAAATCCTAAACCGGTCTAAACGCACGAATGAACATCAAAATAATAATATTTTGACTAACCTCGACATTAATTAACATATAATATTAATAGTACATTCAAACAGTGTAAAGAGAAAACAAAAATTGAAGTTTTATTTCAACAATTTATTTAATTTCAAATTCAATTTTGCGTTAACACATCGGCTATATGTTAGAAATTATATCTTCGTACGAAAGAATTCGAACCCACGATGTGTAATTCAACTGAAGTAGATACGCACAATGTTTATTGAAAGATATTTTTTGGACATCGCATTTTTTATTGTTAAACCTGATAGATATAATTATAGAAAAGCCAGATTTCATATCCCCATTAAACCAACTTGTCTAGTTTTTAAGTAATACATTTTTGGAAATCGATTAATTATCATCCTGTTATAACGATATTATATATTATAGATTTTCTTAATATAAGCGTGATACGCAATAACAACGTAAGAAACATAAATGACTTCTTTTATGCTGCATCTTCGAAAGCATAACTGAAATGAAATGAAATGAAATGAAATGAAATGAAATGAAATGAAATGAAATGAAATGAAATGAAATGAAATGAAATGAAATGAAATGAAATGAAATGAAATGAAATGAAATGAAATGAAATGAAATGAAATGAAATGAAATGAAATGAAATGAAATGAAATGAAATGAAATGAAATGAAATGAAATGAAATGAAATGAAATGAAATGAAATGAAATGAAATGAAATGAAATGAAATGAAATGAAATGAAATGAAATGAAATGAAATGAAATGAAATGAAATGAAATGAAATGAAATGAAATGAAATGAAATGAAATGAAATGAAATGAAATGAAATGAAATGAAATGAAATGAAATGAAATGAAATGAAATGAAATGAAATGAAATGAAATGAAATGAAATGAAATGAAATGAAATGAAATGAAATGAAATGAAATGAAATGAAATGAAATGAAATGAAATGAAATGAAATGAAATGAAATGAAATGAAATGAAATGAAATGAAATGAAATGAAATGAAATGAAATGAAATGAAATGAAATGAAATGAAATGAAATGAAATGAAATGAAATGAAATGAAATGAAATGAAATGAAATGAAATGAAATGAAATGAAATGAAATGAAATGAAATGAAATGAAATGAAATGAAATGAAATGAAATGAAATGAAATGAAATGAAATGAAATGAAATGAAATGAAATGAAATGAAATGAAATGAAATGAAATGAAATGAAATGAAATGAAATGAAATGAAATGAAATGAAATGAAATGAAATGAAATGAAATGAAATGAAATGAAATGAAATGAAATGAAATGAAATGAAATGAAATGAAATGAAATGAAATGAAATGAAATGAAATGAAATGAAATGAAATGAAATGAAATGAAATGAAATGAAATGAAATGAAATGAAATGAAATGAAATGAAATGAAATGAAATGAAATGAAATGAAATGAAATGAAATGAAATGAAATGAAATGAAATGAAATGAAATGAAATGAAATGAAATGAAATGAAATGAAATGAAATGAAATGAAATGAAATGAAATGAAATGAAATGAAATGAAATGAAATGAAATGAAATGAAATGAAATGAAATGAAATGAAATGAAATGAAATGAAATGAAATGAAATGAAATGAAATGAAATGAAATGAAATGAAATGAAATGAAATGAAATGAAATGAAATGAAATGAAATGAAATGAAATGAAATGAAATGAAATGAAATGAAATGAAATGAAATGAAATGAAATGAAATGAAATGAAATGAAATGAAATGAAATGAAATGAAATGAAATGAAATGAAATGAAATGAAATGAAATGAAATGAAATGAAATGAAATGAAATGAAATGAAATGAAATGAAATGAAATGAAATGAAATGAAATGAAATGAAATGAAATGAAATGAAATGAAATGAAATGAAATGAAATGAAATGAAATGAAATGAAATGAAATGAAATGAAATGAAATGAAATGAAATGAAATGAAATGAAATGAAATGAAATGAAATGAAATGAAATGAAATGAAATGAAATGAAATGAAATGAAATGAAATGAAATGAAATGAAATGAAATGAAATGAAATGAAATGAAATGAAATGAAATGAAATGAAATGAAATGAAATGAAATGAAATGAAATGAAATGAAATGAAATGAAATGAAATGAAATGAAATGAAATGAAATGAAATGAAATGAAATGAAATGAAATGAAATGAAATGAAATGAAATGAAATGAAATGAAATGAAATGAAATGAAATGAAATGAAATGAAATGAAATGAAATGAAATGAAATGAAATGAAATGAAATGAAATGAAATGAAATGAAATGAAATGAAATGAAATGAAATGAAATGAAATGAAATGAAATGAAATGAAATGAAATGAAATGAAATGAAATGAAATGAAATGAAATGAAATGAAATGAAATGAAATGAAATGAAATGAAATGAAATGAAATGAAATGAAATGAAATGAAATGAAATGAAATGAAATGAAATGAAATGAAATGAAATGAAATGAAATGAAATGAAATATTTATTGTTACAGATTGTAGGATATAAGGGTGTTACAAAAGTATACAAAAGTACCTGTACAATCTACCCTATTCAGGGTGTGCAACATTAATTATTATTTTAATTTGAATATTTGTCATGCATATATAATATCGATTGTTAGTCAAAATAATTTTCACAATATAGTTATTAATCAGAATAAACACGTTCAATTTACAATAGTCATAATTAGATTTACAATTTATTTAATAATTCACTTACAAAATAATAGTTTTTATTATTTAACCAACTTAGCAATTGTTTTTTGTATGGTTTCAGATTATTTATCTCTTTGATGTGCATTGGGAGAGCATTAAAAACCTTAATACACATAGCATGACATTGCTTTTGGTAAAGCGAAGTTCTTGGGACTATATCATGGACCAATCTGTCAGGATTTCGCGTATTTCTGGGGTAAATGTCAGAGGCCTTTTTAAAGAACTGTGGGTTTGCTTTTGCAAAGGTAGCTAATTCAAAAATATACATGCACGGTAGTGGTAGTATATTGAGTTTTTTAAATAAAGGTTTACATGACTCAAAGGGAGGTACGCCACTCATAGCACGAATACATTTTTTTTGAGCTATGAATACCTTATTAAAATCAGTTGAATTACCCCACACTAACAATCCATATTTAAGAACTGAGGATACATATCCGTGATAAGCTGTCAGCACCGTACTAAGGGCCGAGGTTTGTCTTAATCTGGTCAGCACATATACGTATCGATTTAGTTTACCACACAGGTATTTTACATGAGACTTCCAATTTAAATGTCTATCTAGGTATATACCTAAAAATTTTGTCTCATAAACTTCTGCAATAATGGTGGTATTGTAATTGATTTTAAGATTAAGTTGCTTATTTCCATAGTTTTGAAATTGAATAAAATTAGTTTTAGACAGATTCACATTTAAATTATTAGCATTTAACCATGTTGTCACATCATTAATTGTATTTTTAATGTCATTTTCATAATTACTAACACTATCATTGCATGAAACAATGATTGAAATGTCATCAGCAAATAACGTACAATTATAGTTTATAATATCTGGGAGATCGTTGATATAGAGCAAGAAAAGTAATGGCCCGAGAACACTACCTTGGGGCCTTACCTTACCTTACTCCACTTTCATTTACTCTATGTTCAGACTTATATTTCGTTACTACAGCTTCTTGGTTTAATCCATCTATTTCTACGTACTGTTTTCGATTTATTAGATACGAGGCCAACCAATTTAATGCTGGTCCTCGGATTCCAAGATTTTCTAGTTTGTCAAGCAAAATATTATGTGAAACAAGGTAAACGCGCGTGTCATATCAAAAAATATAACACTGCACATTATCTTCTTGTCAATATTTTTAATAACTTCGTGCATCAAATTATATATCGCAAGAACTGTTGATTTTTTACTTTGGAAACCAAATTGTTCGTTTTTTATGATTCCAAATTTTTCAGCAAATGATGTTAATCTTATATAAAAAGTTTTTTCGAAAATTTTGGAAAAAATCGGTGTTAACGCTATAGGACGATAATTGCTAGCATTAAGTCTATCTCCCTTCTTGTATAAGGGTTTCACAATTGATAGTTTTAGACTTTCAGGAAAAGATCCCGTTTCAAAGGATAAATTAATTAAGAACGCGAAAACAGGTGCTAAAATAAATCTACAATGCTTTATAATTTTGGTACAGATCTCATCAAAACCCTCTGAATTTGTGTTTTTTAGAGACTGAATAATGTTTATAACTTCTTTGGGAGTACACGGTGTTAGAAACATACTGCAGGAGATACATTTTTTATTCGTATTTTCAACATCTTTGATAACTTTAGAATTAGTAAAATCAATAAAAATATTATTAAATTCATTCGCAATGTCAGTAGGATTCGTAATTATTGTGTCATTTACTTTAATTTCCGTAATAAATTCGTGTTTAGCCAAATCATTTTTTTCATCCTTAATGAGTTTCCAAGAGGCACGACATATGTTGTTTGAATTAATTAAATACTTGTCATTAAATAATTTTTGTGCTTTGTGCAAGCATCGTCGAAGGGTTTTTGAATAAGATAGATAATTCCTTTTATTTTGTATGGATTTGTGTCTATAGAATATATAACGTAGCGATCGTTTTTTTTTACAGCACTTTTTTAACCCCGGTGAAATCCACTTTGGCTTTTTATATTCATTTAATATTTTGATTTGCGTTGTAGGAAAGCATAATTTATAAAATAATGAAAAGATATCAAAAAATTTATCAAATGCTAAATTTAAATCAGATTCATTGTAAATGTCAAAAAATGTTAACTGATTAAGGCAATAGTGAAATTTAGAGAGATTTTCATTACTGTAATCCTTCCTGGTTGTATAAAAATAAGAAGGTATTGAAGTCTTGCTTTTTATCGGAAAGTATAGCATTTGGGCTGTATTGTGGTCTGAAAGGCCAAGTTCAAATAACTCACCAACTGCCCCTTTAATATTGCTAATTATATGATCTATACAAGCGTCTTGTCTGGTTGGTTCTTTGATATGAAACTCCATATTATAATTTTGTGTCAAATCTTGTAAGTCTGTACTAGAATTATAATTTTTAAGAGTGTTAATATTAAAATCTCCTACTAAAACAATTTTATGTCTTGAAATTTTTTTTGTAAGATTGTACAAAAGTAAGTCTAGTTTGGAGATAAACACAGTGCTGTTTGGCCCTGGTATGCGATAGATGCAAACTACTATTAAACTATATGCTGGTATAATAACACCACAGCACTCAAATTGCTTATCCTCAGCCAGCTCTTTTACCAATTCAAGTTCTTTGTTAGGAAGACTTCTTTCAACTAATATTGTTACTCCTCCCCTTCGCTGCCGCCTTTTTCTACTATAATTAGCTGCGACACGATAACCATATATATTTAGATTACTCTCGTTACCTAATTCAATAAAAGTCTCTGAAAGACAAAGTATGTTTGGCCTGCTCCCTAGATTTGAAAGTTCGGTCATCGTTACATCCATGACATCTCTCTTGGATAAAACACCAGCTATATTCTGGTGGAGAATTCGCAAAAGACACTCACTTTTTATAGGGACGAAAAAATGTTTTATTAACTGATTGTAGGGAGTTATCTGAAAGTGTTTTTTTAATAGTTTGGAAATAGAAAGGTATTGTACCTTTCTTGGGTAGCGGAGATGATAAGTCCGGTGGTGCATATTTTACAAATTTATGTGAGCTGTGGGATTTTTTGATGGTGTATTGTGCATCAAGTTTGTGGTTTACTAAATATTTGCAATCGTAGTCAAATTGGTCTATGATACGATTAACTTCATAATTAATAGCCCTAAGGAAGTTTCGATTGAATAAGTTCAATTTGTTTAAATCTAGATAGGTACAGTTAGGAAAATTTGTGCATATATTGCGTAACATACAATTCAGTCTGTTTTCATTTAAATATAAGCTACTCCTTACGCTAAGTACAATAACAACAGGACATTTGTGCAATCGTTTTAAAATCGTACTAAGTTCTATCATCAATTTGGCGGGGTTTTTATCGTGTTCTCCCAACGACAAAACTACCCTATCCTCTTTGCCAGCTTCTAGCCAAGTATAATTATTAGCAATATCCTCCGAGATAGCATACGGTTTTATAAACGACATTATTTCATATTCATCTTTATTTGAGTGCTGTCGAGATTTTTCTAAGTTGCCTAACTAAATCTAGTAGTTTAATAAGATAAACATTTATATACGCATTTTTCAGTTTTTAGTTTTTCTTATTTTTCTCGAGAGTTCCGACGTATTGGAAAAAGTTATTAGTACTGAAATTACGTTCTTATCTTTTCACTATGCTCGACTTGATACCTAAACTGATGCCAAAATATTGAAATTTCTGTCACTAATTAATTTTTGTTTTAAGTGTTTCAGTGTCATCTCCACAAACTCTTTGAGAGTTCCTCGTTGAACTCGGTACTGAACTCGGTAACTCAAAGTCTGACTAGCGCTCATTCAATTGGTCTGTGTAACGTGTATCCCCGTCTTCCTCATCCTGACTTAACATCAGGTACTAAATAAGCCGTAGAAGGCTAGATTTTTTTTTATGTTAATGTGATGGAACAAGCGCGAGGTCCACCTGATGTTAAGCGGTATCCTCTGCCTATAACGGATGCGTTTCATCAAGTGACGAACTGCACTGCGCCCATCACCTTGAGACAAAGCTGTTAAGTCTCATTTTGCCTGTTATTCCGCTGGCTCTCAAGGACTGCTGCCGGAACACACCGTTAGGTGCTTGGCGACAGATTTTCTATTCGAGGGTGGTCGCTAGCCAGGCGGGCATTCGCAAAATGCCCTTCCACCATGCGGTGAAGCTCAAGCTCTGGACGGGATTCGAACCATGGACCTGCTGCGCGGCAGTCCATAGCCAATGCCACTGAGCCATCACTGCTTCAAAATTTATTTAAAAATCACATTAAGATTATATTTAGGCGAAAGTTTGTAAGCATGAAGGTGTGTGTTTTGTTACTCTTTCAAGCTAAAAGGGCCTAATCGATTTGGATAAAAATCGGAATGTAGATAGTTTCAGTCCTGCATTAACACATAGTGTTCTTCTCATCGTCATCACTTTTAATCATTGTCTACGTGGTTAACCGTGGAGCGCAGCTAGTAGAATACATACTCAGAAAGACTTATGTATCGATATGTAGCATTCCTTTGACTGGTGACGTCGGGCCGGTTGAAAGAACTGACGAAACGTTTTTTCACCCATTCCCCTCGCGCACCTTGTCTATGCGTGTAATAATTATAATTTATACTTACGTTTATCATGACTCCTCTTTCGTCCAGTTTCATATTCTGTAAGATTATTTAAAATTAACATATTTTACGGTATCGGCCGGATTGTTCATTGCTGAACACAGCAATGAACAATCCGGCCAAAACAATTCCCAAAAGGAGGGGCTTGGCATAATCCTCACGCTTGGGAGGCGCCTTGGGGATCGCAAAAACTGGCAAGGACTCCTGAGGCATAGTCCACGCGGGCGAAGCCGTGGGTAAAAGCTAGTATTAAATATAAATTAAAGTGTAATTTTCTGTAGCATAAAACTCACCTTCCATGGGTTCGATTATGTATTAATTTACTAATTATATTTTTAAATACTATCTACGAATAACTATGTTAATTCTTATATTATTTGTTTTATTAAATACCTACTGCAGTACATTGAGCTTCAGCATTCTTTGACAGTCGTCCTTGATGCCCGTCTTCCAGTCTTATCTAGATATTTTTATTACACTGACTGGTCTAATAGATCCAAAAGCTAGCCTATGAGTTAAAAACTTACAGCTTGTTCCTCACCGAGTCTCTGCAAGAATTCTGGCCACTGAAACACATAAAATACCACTCAAGTACATTTGCTGAAAAAGCAACAAAAAAATTTGTATTTTTATAGTGTTTAAAAAATTATATATTTTAAAGTTTGCCATCACTACTAAAATATGTATGGAATTTCAAAAGACGGCTCCATTACTGAACCTAACTGAACCTAAGCCTCTTTGCAGATGGCGCTGTGTGTTTGTTACCTGGTAGAATTATTGTGTACAAACTAGTCTTAGTATTTTTTGTATTTTAACAAATCTTAAAATAAGATTTTATTAGATTGGTGTGAGAAAATTAGATGGTGAAAAAGAGGCGACACTGGAACATGGCAATTACTTGAGATGAGTTGCACCAGCTCTGATTAACGTCAAATCGTTTGTCAATTTAATTTATTCCCCGAAATAAGGTTCAATTTGGAGGATTTTTGCGTATATAACCATCGTTAAATTTGGTGCAACCCAGCCTTATTGAATTAGTCAGGGCATATCTCTCGGATATCTTTGGTTTTCTCTGAGCATTTAATAGGAAGTAACACTTCCTTACGTTAACTTGTGAAAAAAACAACAGAGTTTCCTCACTGTAACTTTTCTGAGTTCAATGTTTCTACGTAGATTCAGTGATGTCGGAAATATATTGGCGTGGCAGAATGACTACATAGATATAGGGTATATAACTATTTAAGTACTGTTATTGAAAAATGTTTATTAAAACTGCAGTACTTTGTACTTCTACTACTCTTGTTACTACAACATAAGTTGAACTATATCAAGAATATGTCGCTCCATCCCCATACATAAGAACGAACGAATAAATTAGAGTCACGCGTCATATGTCATGTTGGCTCAGCGGTTAGAGCAAACCCCGGCTATAGTGGTGGATAGCGCGGGTTCGAATCCCGCACTTTACTATAATTTTTCCGTTCGTAGTTTTGTAATGGTTAGTTTTAGTAGAATGATTAGTAGAATTAGTTATTAGAAGAATTTTGGTTAGTAGAATTTTGTAGGCACTTTTATATATGTATGTTCAATAATATTTTTATACTTCTGTTTTACCTTGCCAGTTCGCGTGAGCTTTTCCTCCTGAAAATAGAAATTGATTTTCATACAATTTACGGGTTGAAATTGACGTCTGTAGCAATAGCTTAAATTTAAGTGTTTCTTTTTAACTTAATAGGTAATTATGTCCGTTAATAAGTCAATTAGTGTAAAACTAGTTATTATCCCGTGACGTTTTGCACGTTTTGCATGGTGGAAGGGCACTTTGCGATTGCCAGCCTGGCTAGCTACCACGCTCAAGTAGAAAGTCTGTCGCCAAGCACCGAAAGGTGTGTTCCGGCAGTAGTCCTTGAGAGCCAGTGAAATTACAGGCACAATGAGACTTAACAACTATGTCTCAATGTGACGGGCGCAGTGCAATTCGTGAGTTGTCATGAATTGCAACTGTCATAGGCAGAGGTTAGTCCACTTATCATCAGGTGGGCCTCGAGCTTGTTCCGTCACAATAACATAAAATAAAAAAAACTTTTCGGCATCAGAATTTAATTTGAGCTTGTTTCAGGTTTCATTTGCAGATTTAAAATACTTCCCGTATTTGTAAAATAATATGTTTTTTATAGTATAGCTACATATACGTACTTCTGAAAACCGTTTGAATTATGAAAATCTACACAAATCTTAGGATAATTCTGTAAATCCACCGACCGGGATTCCGGTGTTTACAGATAATAGAAAAGCCGGACTTTTACACCCGGTTTGTACAAATAACCTTGATAATATAGTTTGCGACATTAGAAAAACATTTTCCATAAATATATGCTCATATGTTTGTTTCATACAAATATCTAAATCTGTAGATTAGTATTCAAAATCTTCTTCATTGTTATTTGAATGTCGCTAATAACATAATCATGTGCCTTATTAGTTACACATGTAGCTACAAAATAAAAATGGTATTCTTTGAATATTTCGACAAACATGTGTGCGTATGTATTCATTTGAATTAAAATAAAATGTAACCTCACAGGCTACCCCACCTACTTATTTGCATATAAGTTATCAAAAGCATATTTTTAACCTCACTAGCTGGAAATACGTTTTTTATCATAAAATATCTGCTTGGAAAAGTGTTTTCATCTCGCTTGCGTGAAAAAATGGTTAAATTCTTACCCTTACCAAATTTGTAGATTCGTAAATTCACTTTCAATTTCTGTAATTTTAGGTTTTCGAATGATAAGCAACGCCTTCCTGAGCTTATGAAGTAATATAACTATCAAGTATTCTTAAATACTTTACATTTTTTCCATACACTTTTTACTTAGCATCTAATTTGGTTTGAGTAAAACAATGTGCTTTTGGAAATTATTGTTTGATATATTATTTAACAAAATTTTCATTTTTATCTATTAAATGTCTACGATTTTCCTCAAAGCTATGCATTTTAATTGTTATTATCACCTTATCCCTTCACTATCCCACAACTTAAACATTTTGTGGCACACTTTACTGAAAAACTATCACGCCTATAGATTTGTGCTTAAACACACTAATCTAACTTCATATCTGTTCACGCCTACGCTATCGTGCAGCATTTTGTATCAAGACATCAAGTTCAAGTTTTTCGTCAGGCGTTGATATTTATACGAACCATGTAGGGTAGCTAAGTTAAAATTTCATTCAATCGCCATTCAATGTCAAGTGTACATCTCACGCATATATTTTTGTTAATTACCAAGTTTTATGGAAGAATTACATTATTTGGAGGAAGTAACTGGATTTTCTTCAATACAAATCATCTATCAAACATATCTTGGCGCCCGAACAAAAGGACTTCAAACAATAGTCATTGCAATATTGTGACTACCATTCTGCCTCACGGCGACTTAACGTTCCTAAGAAACGCGTTGTGATAGCCAAGCAGACCTGGAAGAGGAAAAAGCAGAAGCCAGGATATGTTGCCAGCCGGGCAGTGATCAGCCATAGCGTCCCCCGCAGCTTCAGTGCATCATCTTCCATGAGATAAGTGCTTCCTTTGACCCTTCCTTTAGATCCACAAATTCATTCATAACCAATAATCATTTCGTTACAGTCATCCAAATCACATCCAATTTCCTTCTACTTGCGTCTATGTAAGTGTTATATCAATTAACAGTGCAAATTCATAAATATTTTCAAGTAATTTTTACAGCACAATGCTACCATTTTGTGAAACGTAATTAAAGTAACAGTTACCTACATACAATAAGTCTCGCATTTTTTAACCGACAATCATTCGACATAACTTAATTCAGACGATAACTAGTATATAGTATAACCTAATTTCCCCCCATAAGACGGTAATATATCATTTTAACGGTGTATTTCAACCCAATTTGCCGAACATTTCCAGGGCACGTTGAGCTGTACCTACCACGCAACGGCCCGTAGTCCCGTTACGTTGCCGGTGCAGCGTCGGGGTATGATCAACAAGTTTTACATCATCAGCAGTAATCAGCTGTGCCGTGCCATCCCCAGTTACCTACTCCTCCTCCAAATTGAGAAGCGTGAGATACAATTTTCATTACTACTTGCTACTTTATACTACTAAGAATTTAATTTATTAGTTCAAACTTTTACACTGACATTATAACAAGGCATTTTACACATAAAGTACCACAATATATTTAAGTAAAAAGCAGCAATAACTCATAGCAAATATACTTCGCACTATACCGAAGTATATAATTATATCTACAAATAGCTTACCACGAATTTTTTAACTCTTGAAATCATCTAATTATTTATTTACATATTTCACATAACTTATTGTTAAAATGCCGTTGGATAGTGAAACACTTGGTTCAAGTACCTTCACAACTTCCTTAAAGGAGCTTCTGACAAAACGAAGCTCAATTAAGGGTCAAATTACCAAATTTAAGAACTATTTAGATAAACTTAGTCAACAATCTCGTTTATCAGCTACTGATATGGCTGAACTTTCGCTTAAGCTTGGTAAGTTTGAAGGAATGTCAACAAAGTTTGACATATTGCAAAGTGAAATCGAGGTATTAAATTCACAAAATTTAGATGTTGAGATTGACGAGAGAGACTATATAGAACAAGAAATTATATCCAACATCGTCATCGCCAAAACAATTATTGAAAAATATAATACTATGAAAGATGAAGTGCGACGTGAATCTATTATTCAAGAAACTCAATGTAGTCATGATTGTCGTAATACTGGTGTCAAACTAGCACAAATACAAATATCAAAATTTAATGGCGCATATTTCCGCTGGCTTGAGTTCCGTGACACATTTTTGAACCTAGTGCATAATAACGAGCAAATAACGAACATTCACAAATTCCATTACCTTATTTCATATTTGGAAGGAGATGCAGCACGAATAATTTCAAATCTCGAGGTATCTACCCTTAATTATAAAGTCGCATGGGACTTATTATGTTCCCGCTATAATAATAGCTTCTTATCAATCATCACCTAAAATCATTATTCAACATTCAACCGATCGCTCGTGAGTCAGAGGGCTCGTTACGATTTCTGGTAGACCACGTCACTACGAACCTACGTGCATTATCTAGCCTAGAACAACCAACAAGCCATTGGGACACATTATTAATTTTTATGCTGTCATCTAAATTGGATAGCACTACTCTAATGAAGTGGGAAGAGATGCGTAACTCTCTCGATGATGTACCTACACTAGAACAATTTAATACATTTTTAATCGATCGTGCAGATGTGCTCGAGGCGATCTATCGCAATAGATCGCAAGTATCAATTTCCAATGCTCCGCGGTTTCAATCAAACAACAATAATAACAAGAGTAGCAACACTACAAAAAACAATACTTACCGTAACCATAACAACAACTTCTATAAACAAACGCGAACTTTAAACTCATTTCCTAGTACTACTCGAAATACTTCCAATATTTCTCAATGTGTTGTTTGCAAAGATCATCACCGTATTTACGATTGCCCTGTCTTTAAAGCTAAGACTATAAAGGAACGCTTAGCTGAAGTTGATAGGTTAAACTTGTGTCCTAACTGCTTAAGGCGAGGCCACATAGTCAGTCAATGTAACTTAGGCTCTTGCCGTCAATGCAAGCAAAAACACAATACTCTGCTTCACGAATCTGAAACTTAAATTTTAAGCAACCCAGCTATGAGTGACTTGGCTTCTAACGATGTTCTCTTGTCAACAGCTCTGGTTGAAGTTTCCAATCCTAATTCGAATGAAAGCATTACAGTTCGCGCCTTTTTAGACTGCTGCAGTCAATGGTCTTTTATAAGTAAGTCGTTAATGCAAAAACTATCGCTTCAATCCAACCCAATTGATCTAAGCGTCATTGGTATCAGTAATAAGTCAGCCGATACGATTAAAGAAAGCTGTATTGCAAGAATTCATTCAATGCACGATTCATTCAATTCTAAATTATCCTTCTTTGTACTGAACGAGCTAACAGGTAAATTACCTAGCATGCCTGTCAACTTCAATAACTTAAATTTACCTAAAAGCATAAAGTTGGCAGACCCCAACTTCCATCAACCAGGTCAAGTCGATATATTAATTGGCTGTGATATTTTCTGGGATATAATTGAAAACGAGAAACATTCTTTAGGACCGAATAACCCTAAATTAATTAAATCTAAATTGGGATGGTTAGTCGGGGGTCCGATATGTAAAATAGCTAACGTAAGCAATAACAATAAAAACCACAATCAAACTGACAATCGTTCTAACATTCACTGCAATCATTCTACTATATCAAATTCATCTGACACGTCTTCCAATATAGATGCTATGCTTACAAGATTTTGGGATATCGAAGATATCCCACAAAAACGGATTATGAGTAAAGACGAGAAGACGTGTGAAGATTACTTTCAAGAAAATACAATTCGTTTAGATTCAGGTCGATTTTGCGTCAAATTACCGCTTATCGACTCTCCAGATTGTCTGGGTGACTCCTATAATACTGCAAAAAAACGTTTCTTAAATCTTGAAAAAAGATTTCGTAGGAATCCGGATTTAAAAACTCAATATGTCGATTTTATACGTGAGTATTCTGATTTAGGTCATCTATCCAAATCTAATGTAAACATGCCTTATCCATCATACTTTCTATGTCATCATGCTGTTTTCAAAGATGCTAGTGAAAGCTCTCGAATCCGCGTCGTGTTTGACGGATCAACCCCTACTGCTTCCGGATACGCTGTCAACGATATTTTCATGGTAGGTCCATCAATTCAAGACTCCCTATTCTCCATATTAGTTAGAGCACGCCAACACAAGTATTTAATAACTGGCGATATCGAAAAAAATTATCGTCAGGTCTTAATTCACGAAAATGATCGTAACCTTCAATTGATTCTATGGAAAGAAGATGAGTCTGCACCTATCGAAATCATGCGATTAAATACTGTCACTTACGGTACCGCAAGTGCAAGTTATTTGAGCACACGATGTCTTTGGCAAGTTGGTGAAGAATGTGAAGATGAAATAATTAAAACAATCATAAAAAAAGACTTTTATGTGGACGATCTCATAACGGGAGCTGATGATGAACTCTCGTTACGACATATTTTACATTCAGTTTCAAATGCTTAAAATTCAGCTTGTTTCAATCTACGCAAGTACAAATCTAATTTACCTATAATATTTGACAATCCCTCCATCGATACGCAGGAGAATTTGACTTTAAGTGAATCTTCAAGTACTCTTGGTATTGGTTGGAGTCCATTAAACGATTGCTTACATTTTCCAACTAAAACCCCATTTCAATCTTTGACAGTTACAAAACGAACTATCATGTCAAACTCATTAAAAATATTTGACCCATTGGGACTTTTAAGTCCCTTCACCATACAGTCCAAAATGATTTTGCAAAGACTATGGCAATTAAAACTTGATTGGGACCAAGCTGTACCTGAAGACATACAAAGGGAATGGGGTTCCTTTGTAAACAACATAGCCTTCATATCAAATATACAAATTCCTAGAAGAGTCTTATGTGACTCACCAAAGGAAGTAGAGCAGCATTCATTTAGTGACGCTTCACTAGGAGGTCTGGGAGCATGTATCTATTTAAGATCTATAGATTGTAATAATGTCATTACAGTAAAATTATTGTGTGCTAAATCCAAGGTTACACCCTTGAAACCCATTACTATTCCACGCCTGGAGTTATGCGACTTGCCGCTAGGTTATGTAAAAATGTAATTGATTCATTACGATACAAACCCTCTCGTTGCATACATTGGTGCGACTCTACGGTTGTTCTAGGGTGGCTTAAAATTCATCCCAGCAAACTTAAAACATTTGTGGCAAATAGAGTGGTAGAGATACTTGATCTAACGCAGCCTTCGGCATGGTTCTACGTACCTAGCGAATTGAATAGCGCCGATATAATTACTAGAAGTATTAATGCTAGTCAACTCATAAACCATACTCTATGGTGGTCAGGCCCTAAATACCTACTTAAAAATGAATCAAACTGGCCTATATTAGATTTTAAGTCTAAATGCAAATTTTTGCCTGAATTGAAAGCTAATGGCAAGTTATTATCCATAATAACCACTCCAGCAACTGTTATAGAGCCTATATTGCATTTGCAAAACTTTTCAAAACTAAATAGATTGCAAAGAGCAGTAGCTTATGTTAAGCGTTTTATACACAATTTAAAAAACCCTAATAATAAACAGTGCGGAATTTTAACAAAAGACGAATTAGATAGTTCATTTGTTTATCTTTGTTCCATTGCACAAAGACAATCTTTTGACGCAGAACTAAAAACATTATTGAACGGAAGGCCTTTAAGTCCTAAATCAAAAATACTATCTCTGTCTCCATTTTTAGGAGAGCACAACTTGATTAGAGTTGGTGGAAGAATAGGTGCTAGTGATTATCCATATGAAAAGAAATATCCAATTCTTTTAGATTCTTCACACCATCTAACTAAACTTATGTTTGAACACGAGCATTTACAAAATTTACATGCAGGTCCTCAATTGTTGCTTGCCACGGTTAGAGAATCCATTTGGCCAATCAGTGGTAGGCATCTTGCTCGTCGTACAGTATTTAATTGCGCTCGATGTAGACGTATTCAAGGTAAAACTTTGTGTCCTAAGATGGGTCAACTTCCATCTCAAAGAATCACTCCAGATTTTCCCTTCATTTCTGTAGGAATTGACTTTGGTGGCCCCTTTCTTATTCTCAATCGTAAGGGTCGCGGTGCGAAGCTCATCAAATGTTATTTGTGTTTGTTCGTATGCCTACGTTACAAATGTCTCCATCTAGAAGCAGTAAGTGATTTGACTAAGGATGCCTTCGTCATGACTTTGCGAAGGTTCGTGGCTCGCCGCGGAAAGCCAGCAGAAATATTCTGCGATAACGGTAGGAATTTCGTTGCTGCAGCTAAGGAGTTAGGCGATTTTATAAAAAGCGACCCTCTATCTGACTTTGCAACCAAAGAGAAGATAAAATTTTCATTTTCACCTGCATACGCTTCTCATTTTGGCGGTATATGGGAGGCCGGAATAAAGTCATCAAAATCGCTATTAAAACGCGTGATGGGTAACACCCACCTTACATTTGAGGAAATTTCGACCTTATTCGCGCAAGTAGAATCTGTTCTGAATAGCCGTCCACTGTGTCCTTTATCCTGCTCCCCAGACGATTTTTTATCTCTATCCCCGGGGCACTTTCTTATAGGGAGACCCCTTACAGCACTGCCTGCACCATCTGTACAAGACGATAAACCAATTTCACTGCAACGCTTCGCCCGCCTTGAACAAATTCGTCAACATTTTTGGCAAAGGTGGCAACGAGACTACATATCTGAGCTACAACAGCGAACAAAATGGAAGGCTAACTTTACAAAACTTAATATTGGAGACTTGGTTCTGCTTCAAGAAGACCATACTCCACCACTATCGTGGCGTCTTGGCCGTGTGGTTCGCCTTTTTCCCGGACCAGATGGAATATCCCGAGTCGCAGAATTAAACACTACACGCTGTGCGTCGCCCTTTGGTTCGTCTTTGCCCGCTACCAACCCTAGAAGATCTTCAAGGTTGAAAGTTTTTCTTTCAACGAGGGGGAAGATGTTCACGCCTACGCTATCGTGCAGCATTTTGTATCAAGACATCAAGTTCAAGTTTTTCGTCAGGCGTTGATATTTATACGAACCATGTAGGGTAGCTAAGTTAAAATTTCATTCAATCGCCATTCAATGTCAAGTGTACATCTCACGCATATATTTTTGTTAATTACCAAGTTTTATGGAAGAATTACATTATTTGGAGGAAGTAACTGGATTTTCTTCAATACAAATCATCTATCAAACAATATCTATATGAGTTATCTTTTAGAACAAATATAATGTTATAACCATTATAAAAATGAACATTAACAATTTTGTATTAATTGGATAGAGTGTACTACTAACGCCATCTGTTAGAAAACCAAAGAGTTAATATCGCTGCAACAGAACTAAACTCAATACTCAAATACATAGTAGTTAATCTACTTAATACTAGATGGCACCACTAGAATCAGGTAAAAAAAACCGCGAGCCCTCACAAAGCTCATACTTTTGCTAGTATAATAAAAGTAGGTAATATTGTATGAAGAAAATAGTACATTGAACTTCTAATAAACTATTTTTATTTAACATTTTCGGGCTATATTTTTTTATAACAATATTACACCATTTTTTATATTTTATTTACTTGGTACATATCATTTTCTTAGCTTGTTCTGTCCATACAGTCTAATAAAAGGTAAGAATAAATTAGAAATACTTACCAAATCATATAGTTCATAAGGCTGGGGCTGCAAATGGAACATTACAAGTAATTAGAGAATAAGGAACAAGATACTAAAAATTTGTCGTGAGACTGCTTACGGTGTGTTCTAGCAGTTGAATCTAAGACCCACTTCCAAAGTGTAATAAAGAATGCCCGCCTGGCTAACAACCACCCTCAAGTAGGAAATCTGTCGCCAAGCACCTGACGGTGTGTTCCGGCAGCTGTCCTTAATAAGTTGGCATCTTCAGGACCACTATGTCCTAGTTATGAATGATATTCTACTATTATCGCCGATGCCAATTATGGGTTAAGATACAGTAAAAATTAAAGGCACTCAAGACTCAACAATTGTATGTCTCAGGGTGACGGGCGCAGTGCAAGTCATCACTTGTGATGAAATGCATCTGTTATAAGCAGTGGTGACCGCTTAACATCAGGTAGGACTCGTTCTTCTTCCGCCACAATAAAAAAAAATGCACCAAGGCGGTAGTAGGAAGTTCAAATATCGCAACACCATAATTAATTTGTCAATATTTTATTCACCATTCATGCGATAATACTAGGACTTCAAGAGAAGAAGGAGGTTCTCAACTCAACTGTATTTTTTGTTCGTCATATTTTTTTACAGAATGTTCCGAATGTGATTATTTTTTTTACACTGGAAAGCTGGTGCTTGTCTTGTGGACTCATTTAAATTTGAGTGAGATCTGACGAGTTGTATTTGAGTTATTCCATAATGTATTTTATGTTTTAAAGACGTATTTTTTTTTAATATAATTAGCATAAGTATAACTTTAATATTGTTAGGTGTGTTCCAGCAGCCTGCTTGCAGTACAACGCAAGTGGTACTATAGATGTCGCTCTATCCCAATACGATGGTTAAAGAACGCTAGGAATGATTTGAGTTATGACGTCATGTCACGTTAGCTCAATTGGTTAGAGCATACCCCAGCTCAAGTGGTGGATGGACGCGGGTAAAATTTTTCCTACGGTGTATTTATACTTTTGTAATAAGTATAACTGTTTTACCAAATTTCTGAAAACATCCCTAAGGTATCTCTCAAATTTACGTACCTACTTTCATTAATAACTAGCGGCCCGCCCCGGCTTCGCACGGGTATTTACAAAAATTAAATAAAAACATTGTTTTGGTATACTCTATAGCCTATTTTCATCATTAATAATGTAGGATTCTAATGGTGAAAGAATTTTCAAATCAGTCCAATAGTTTTAAGTTTATTCGTTACATACTAAAATACTAATATTTCCTCTATATAATAATAAGTGTAGCTGTAGATAACTTATTTTACCTAAAAAAAATCTATTACATTTAATTACGGAGAAAGTGAACGTAACTTTACTTATAGTTGTTTATTATCTGCAGAAAATAGGTATTATATAAAACATAGTTCCGAAATATTATTCCCGATTTTGTCGTTCCTGCTTCATCCGTGATATCCACGACCTCCTACAAGGCAGTGATTAAGTTTTCCCCTGACCGTTGCGAGTTGTAGTCAAATGAGGTGTAAGAGTCAGGATGATAGTAGGACCGTTCTCAACCGAAGCCGAAATTCGCAGTTCCTGCTACGGCCTCGATAGGAAAGTTGGTTTGAGCATGCGGTGTGTATAACTGAAAGTAGCGAGATTGATCCCAGAACGAGGAGAATATACGTTAGGCTCTATTTCTTTTGAAGTGAAACCTCTCTTTCATTTATCCAGCTTATATTATAAAAATGAAAGTTTGTATAATATTTCTATATATCTATATCTAGGTCCTGGATTAACACATGAAACTCCGCGGTGGAAACAGCGGAGAGTAGCTATTTAATTATGTATCATGGTTTGCAACGTTGAGGCTAGTTGGTTGAAATACGGTGAAGAATGAATAACTGTCAAAGGCTAAAGAGCGTTCAGCGTTGCGTGTAAAAGGTGAAAGAGCGTTCGCCCAGTGGCCTTAGTGCACGCTTAGCGTTCGTAGTCACATTCGAACGACATGGCGCGCACGCTATCGTCACCGCTGCAAAACACTAACTGATTTGAACTTGCACGCCATTTCACGCCCGGTTCACCGCAAACAAGCACGCTCCCCCGCCGAGCCGCTCGGCTGCCACTCGGGACACTCGCGAGTATTTGCATCTGTTTAACACGAACGCTGCACGCCCAGCCCCGCTGGACGCTTAAGTCGAGGGTGCACTCAGTTAGTACACTTATTATACTGACATTCAGTTTTACTTACCCGCTTTTCTTCAAAATCTGGCGAATAACCTACGTGTTCATAGCCTCTGGGGACATCCGCTTCCTTCTAAAAGTGTTAAAAACCAAATTAAACCCAGAGCAAAGCGGTAATAACTAAGGACTGTCGTGATGTCCATGGTTCCCACCACCGGCTTGAGTTTCACTGCTTGGTGAAAGGGCATTTTGCAAATGCTCACCTGGCTTGTTACCACCCTAAAGTAGAATATCTCACATCAAGAACCTGAAAGTGAATACCATGCAGCAGCAGTCCTTGAAAGCCAGTTATTCTAGGCCTACTCACAGGCAGTCCATATGCTCCAGCCCAGTACCAGTTGGCAGCGAGTCCAGCATGCTGGCAGCATTGCCCTATTTTAAATAGCATTGCTTATTCGTTGAGCCAAATAGGTGCCAGCATCTTGATCAAGGGTCACATTGACCAAGCGCTCTAATAAGTTTTGGAAAATACGATCAGCTAACTTTGGCATAGCTAGTAATGACTTATGAAATGTGATAGAAAGTCTTACACAACATTTTCTTTCATCGTGCCACAGTCGTGTGTATTGTTTAGCTAGTGGCATGTCCTTTATAATTACCCTGATATTTTCCAGAACGGGAGAACCGGGAATTCTTAATCCTACTTGTTCTATTGGTACAACAAACAGTAGAATAGTTAGTAACTAATGTTCTTGAATGCAAGCATAGTGCCCATTTTAGCTGTAGCCTAATGATATCTTCAATCAAACTATCATTTACCTACAGCTGGAGCTTATAGCTAGGCTATAGTTAATCATTTGGTAACATCAGTTATTTATGTATAGATATATTTAGACCTTAACAAACCCCGCCCAATATCTTGAATATATCCCTTATTGATGGGTTGTCTGGAAGAGATCGCTCTGAGCGATAAGACCGCCCGCCCATTGATACACTAGGTTTTAAGGTATGTTTTAGTAATAAGTTTAATGTTGTTATTATGGTGTATTCAATAAAGAGTTATCTATCTATCTATCTATAATTAATTAAAAAGATTTGCTGTTGGGGTGCCGCGTTAGGATGTCACCTCCCCATTTCTTCCCGTGGGTGTCGTAAGAGGCGACCAAGGGAAAAGTGCGCCTAATGAGCAGCATACCACTTCTCACGTGGATGTCACTAGGATGTTGTGTGCATTAGACGCACAACAGGGCTGAGTACCATCTTAATGCCCTGCCAGGGTTTCATACAATATTTTCTTGTGTTCCTGTCTTACATGTTGTAGCGTAGCGTAGCGTGTAGCGTAAGCATATTATTCGTAATATGTTCTTGTGTTTCGTCCAGAGTGCTAGAAAAAACATTTTGTATGACCCTGAAACTGTTCCCGGTGAATGGCAATAGGCTCGCCCCCTATGACATGTAACCAAAACCCAATTGGCGAAACGTAGGTGCTTACACACCTCTGCCTACCCCTTCGGTGAATACAGGCGTGATTGTATTGAATTGCTTACCTGTCCAGGAAGCAAAGGCACTCTATAACCACGGTCGTCAATCCCCGGTGGATACTAAAAAAAAACACTTTCGCCTTTATTCCGACATCATTTTTATCAACTCTTTAACTTTTTACATCCAAAGCAGTGATGCCTTTGTTCAGCAGTGGAAGTACCGGCTACTAATGTAGGATGTGATGTATGATATTGACTATGGTTTGTTGCGCAAATGGTCCAAGGTTCGAATCCCATCGCGGACTTAAGCTACACCGCATCGCATGGCGGAAGGACAGCATGTCCAGCATGCTGGCAGCATTGCCATGTTGAATTGCAATGCTTATTCTTTGAGCTTAATAGGTGCCAGCATGTTGATCACGCGTCGCATCGACCAAGGGCTCTGATAAGTTTTGGAAAATACGATGAGCTCCCGGTCCCCACGGACCCAACGTCTCCACACCAAACGGTTCAATTATGGAACCCATACAAGGTAAATTAGTTTTAGTTATTTAAAATATTTGCACGTCTCATTGCAGACCGAATTACGTTGTATCTACATTACTGATATAAAGTTCCTTTTGACATGTCGAGCCCTGACCGCCTACTTATCGTAAGCGACATTTTTTCCGAAATTGCGATTTATATGGTAAGCGACATTTTGAACTATAACAGATAGGTGCACGTGACTCTTTCCTGATAAAATAGACCAATCAAAGAGTTATATGAAAATGCTAATTTATCGTTAGAATTACAGATTATACTTTTTTAAAGTAAGCGACATGTGCAAAATTGATGTAAGCTACGTAAATCTCCAAAAACAGTATCGTAACCCAAACCAAATTTTATCGCAAACGACAGAGTACACCAATAGTTAGATCGTTTGCGACAAAAAAAAGTAGCAATAAACGCGTTGTGCTTGTGACAAGTTCGTTATGGTAACAATTCCGATGCAATAATCATCGCTCTCTATATAACTAGATTAAAAATTTAAAAATTACAATTAGTTATCATTACTTTAAAGAGTACATTTAGCTTTGAATTGTATTGAGTAAATGAGTGCACATTCCAAACAGCGTCTTTTGAAAAATGTCAACGTCAGCAACAAAATGTAACAAAACTAATGTTTTAACCTAAGTTGATGCTGTGGTCAACCTTTCATACAAAAGTTATTTTGTTTTACAGTCCAGGATTAAAAATATCATGCAGTTATCACTAAAACTTGCACTAGAGGACGATAAAATAACTCCTCCTGTTTTCAAGGACATACTGCATCAAAAGGCATTATTTTTGTAATGATAACAATAATTAAAATAGGTACCTAAGTTTGATTTATTATTGTATAGATTTGCGTTTGGCCACTATCTTCCTTCATGTTAAACAACGATGTAGTCCACTATAGCGCATGCTTACTTGTATGTAGTACTCTTCAAAAACTTATTGTAATTTAGAAGTCACTGATTACAAACTCTGATTTAGCTGATAGGTAAGCAGGCACCTATATATACCTTATAGTTAAATTATTAAGTCACTTTTGGTTATCTGATTGACGGAAGATCGAAGATAGTAGATACACAGACACAATTAACGTACATTACTGAAGTGCTTTAAAACATAGTTACTAATATTTATTTACCTGATTTAATACAGTTGGCACGTATATTAAAGTTTATATCGCAAAATAAAGTAAAAAAATATATTTTTTCAAATAAAATTAAGGGAAGAGTTATTTTCCTGATTAAGAAGATAGGGCTCGATATTGTGTTCATGGCACCGACTTCAGCACGTTATTTTCTACTTTTAAACCAACTTGAAAATAAGGAGCACGGTTTTCAATTCGACTATGTTATTATTTGTATGTTTTGCAGAAAGCAGAAATATTTTTCATCTAAAATCACAGCATGGAGAAAGACAAGTCCAAGCAGCTATTTTAAGACGACGAAAATAAGAGCATGAATGCTAATTCTTCTTCCTTATGCCTGAATTTTGAATTACAAAAAGTCTTTAACACCCTATGCTAAAAGCGTTACCTTATATTACTCCAGGAAACAAACATTCTATGGCGAAAATAACTACGAAAGTAGCACAAAATTTGATATTGTTTCTAGTGAGGTGATTGTCATGGAAGGAGAGGTTGGAACGAAAATGTTACTTTTTGAATATTTGATTTTGTCAAAAACTAAAGGCCCACATACTGAAATAAATGCTGATAGTTGTGCTGGGCATAATAGAAATCGAGCACTGATATCCATGGAAGTTCATTGTTCTTAATACAACCACAATTGCTAAAATCAAAGTACGTAACTAATTTGTTACTTGGACACACGATGATGCCTATAGACTCCATCCATAGAACAATTGATAGTTTAATGCGTAACAAAACAGTTTGAGCTCTATCTGAGTGGCCAACTATTATTAAAAACGCTATAACTAAACCTACACCGTGGTTTTTCTGATACACTCCGATTTTATATACTGGAAGTCTTTCTCACTAGCTTTGTTTCCAGACAAATTGAAAAACACTAAAACTTAAAGGATTGTGCATTTCGGAAAAAAAACACTACAATAATTACGTTCTAGCAAGGGTTTTTCAGGATAGCGAAAAATATGGATTGAATTTGCCCTTTATAGTGATGTCTAGAGCCAATACTCCAAGTGTCATTGATTGGCTCATTGGACTTTAACACAAGGAATCGAAAAAATCTGGTTGACCTATGCCAAAAAATATCATTCCAGTCAGGAATCATGAAGAATATTAAAATATGAAGCCTGGCGGAGTAGTTCCGGATGTGTTGGCTGAAACTTTTTGCTTATATGACTAGCTAGGCCGTTAACTGTTATAAACAAACATGGCAATTTTGTTGCAATCGTGTATTATTGTTTTTAATTGTTCATTTAGGTATTTTGCACATCAATATTTAACCGTAAAGCGTAAAAACTAGTTGTTGATCTCACGTGCTCACTACCAATGTAAAAAAAATTAAATACTTATTTTTTATTGCTTGTTTTGTGTATTTTTGTACCAGCAGAAATTAAATTGTATTTAAGTAAGTGCCATAAAAATTAGTATGAGGCGATTACGATACACAAACTTTTGTTGTAACCGCCACTTAACATTAAATAAACTGCTTATTTGTGACAGCAAAAGTGTTGCAACCGCCAGAAAAGGCTCAAAAACATATTTTTTGTCTTTAATAGTCATTGCCATAGTTACATCACAGAAAATAAAAAATCAGTACTAAGTTTCAGACTAGTAGCACATAAAATGATAATACTATCTAAAAAAAACCTTCTCCTGTAAAATTTAATTTTTGTCGCTTACGATAAGTAGGCGGTCAGGGCTCGATGTATTCTAGCAAATAAAAATATGCTTTGATTTAACCAATATTTTTATAATAGTTAAAGCTTTGTGTTGTTTAATAAAACATATCAAATAAACTCACTTAAAAGTAAATTAAACACCTTTAAACGGTTTAAATCGCGTATATTTATCATTATTATTGTGTTATATCTACATTCTATGTGTAATAATTGCGAAAATCTAAGACTGTAACATCAATAACCATCAAGAGTTCTACAAATTCCATAAGAGGGCGTTAGCGGTAGCTAGCGCGTGAGTTAACATTATGGAACACCTCAAGCTAGATACCAATGTAGTTCGACGAAATTCCGCTAGATGGCGATAGTTGTATTTTTAACACGGTGGGTTAGGTGTTTGTCGCAGTGAAAACGACGAAGTTTGCCGAAGGGTAACGATCGTGCATTCGGATAGGCTTCGGGTTGTTTTGAGCAGGCGGGTTACCGGCACTCTTAATAACTAATCTCACTACGCTTAATTAATCTGTCTTAGTAATGTGGACGGCATTCGGCCCCTTACTTTGGCAACTAATTATAGTAATCTATTGAAGTGTAAGAGTCTCATATACGTTAAATAAAGCTTTGCTTTAACATCATCAACTCGTTTCGCTTAAAATCTGCACTACACGTCTCTACGCACACCCATCCCTGTTACAAGACCACATTAAGCACACTAAATTATAAACTGCGATAGTTAGTTAGTGAGAAAGGATGTGAGTGTGCATGTTTATTAATTATTTGAACCGGCTTAACCGATTAATATTAAACTTGGAATATAGATAGTAGTGACCCGAAGCCACTATAAATCGTTAGGAAATTTTATGTAATTTGGGTACTTACTGGGATGGATGTTGTGGGGTGCTCGAGAGCTGGCCACGGCCTTAATTGTGTGCGGATGAAGGCGGCGTGGTTTCACGAGTCCTCAGCTGAGGTCGAACACTGGCTCGACCACGCCACTTCGCGCGGTCGGAGGAGTGGGGCGGCGCGGCGCCCTCACGCGGGGTCATACGTCGCGTTTTGGCGCGATCAGATAGTTTAAGTTTACGGTTAACAAATATGATACTCTTCATTATCATCATTGTCTACGCGGGTTAGATCCAAGACAGATGACTTTTTCATATGTTCTTGTATAGTTGTGTTGTTAGAGAAGACTTGTTGTACCGACCCCAGATACGGAGGATGCGGGTAGAAAGATCATATTTTACTTACCGGGCGCGGGGCCTCGTCAGGGTAATCCTGAAAAATAAAGGTTAAAATACTTTAATAAGAAACACAGAAAATACTTCTGTGTTTCTTATTAAAGTATTTTTACATCAGGCTTTGATCGTCGTGGTTGGACGACAATCAATTTTGGGTTCATCAAGGTTGATAAGGTTTACCAATTCCTGTTCAAAAAATTCTTTGAGCTTAAGGAAAGAAGTTTTCGTTGTAAGTTGGTCTCGTTCGGCTTACACGCATTTGCCATATATCAAATAAAGGCACCGAGCCTAAAGAGAGCGGTCTAGAGATCTGAGTCTGTTCGTCCGTCTGTCCGACCTGCAAAAGGCTGTATTTTTGAAACGGTGTGACATATTTAATGACACATGGAAGGACATCCTTACAGAAAGCTGAAAGCTCTGTGAATGGTATAATTATTATTATTATTATTTTTTTAATTATAATTTTAAGTTGTGTCTATTATTTTAAATTGTGTCTATTATTTTAAATTGTGAGTATGATTATAAATTGTTATTACTATTATTTTGAATCACCATTTGACATTGTATTTTTAAATCGACATTTATTTTAATTTTTGACATTTTATTGAATATATAATGTTTTTATATTTTTTATCGTTAGTGTAAGTGGTGTTTGTAACCGTACTAATTGAATAAATAAATAAAAAAAATAATAATAAACGGTAATAGGTAATCAATTGAATTTCCAATGACATTTGGTAGTATGCTAGATTGTCTAACAAATAATGTTAAATATGTTATTATTTACAAAAAAATCAAATAAATGCGGGTTCTTTACAAGAAATGTGTTTTCTTTTGATTCCTTTGATATATAAAACGATAATAGATAAAACAACTGTCAATAGATAATATTAACACTTAACATTGTATGAACGTTTCTATCTGTATACATTTTATATTGTGAATAAAAGTATTATGGTTCATTTATCTGTGTATTATATTAGGTCTTGATAAATACATCTTGTACACCGCCATCCCTTGTCAAAACTTGTTATCTACATTCATACGTTGTCTGGAAAGGATCACATAGATTGATAAGGTCGAATGCTTTTCACAATTGAAAGCCACATTAAATATTTTATTTTAGTGTACTATTTTTATGGCCCTTATGGACAAGCTCAGGGTCACTCAACGAGCTATGGAGTTTCTTTGCGTGATAAAATCCGGAACGTGGATATTCGCCAAAGAACCAAAGTCACTGACATAGCTCTCAGAATTTGCAAGTTGAAGTTGCAATGGGCGGGCCACATTGCTCGGCGAACTGATAACCGATGGGGAAGAAAGGTTCTCGAGTGGTTATCACAATACACCGGAAGACGTAGAGTTGGTAGGCCCCCCACTTGTTGGACTGACGACATCGTTAAAGTCGCGGGTAGCCAATGGTTACAAGCGGCTAATAGCCGTTCTTTATGGCGTTATATGGGGAAGGCCTTTGTTCAACAGTGAAAGCCTTCCAGCTGATGATGATGATGATGATGACTATTTTTTACCGTTGGTATGCTTTCTACATAAACACTACTCTACTACCACGATAGTACTTAGACAACCTACAAGGCATTTAGTCATTTCTGGGTTTTGTTTGTGGTGTTAAATGAGTTTGCCCTGCTATCCCAAAAATAAAAAATAATAACTTGATATATTAGCCTTTGACCAGAATCTCACCTGATGGTAAGTGAAGATGTGATCGAAGATGTCGTTCAGTCTAACCTAGAATTACGTGCTCTCAAGGACAGCTGCCGTAACTGTGCTTGGCGACAGATTTCCTACTTGAGAGTGATAGCTAACCATGCGGGAATTTGCAAAATGCCCTGTCACCATGCGAGGATTGAGGTCTTTTCCAATGTAGAGTTTATTCTGTCTATGTTTTTAACTAAGTACTTATCTCTACGAATAAATAATTATTCGTAGACTTATGTATATTATAATGATCTGCTTTAAGAAACTCACTTGTGCTTGAAGTCCATTGCAAATCGCCAATAGGAAAACCACGAGGACCATTTTGCGTTGAATCCTAGATGGAAATGATTTCAAAGGCATAATTTGGAACGAATCGCCAATAATGGACAAGATAATTGAAACTGATAATGAGGAAAAAGCATTTTGCTTAAAGATTTGGACACGCTGAAACCAATTTTCTTCCCCGTACTGGTGTCTTCTGTTGGCTCTCAGCTCTGTAAAAACCCAGCAAAAGAAGGCAAGAGAGCAGTGCGTTCACCTGGTGGTAAGCTATCACCCACGGACATCCACAACACCACAGGTCTCAAAAATGTGTTACCACACAGAAAAAAAAGACTTCTTTAGCCAAGAATATACATTGTCTTAATAAATTCAAGACAATGCTGTATTACAACAAGAATATATTCTGAACTGAAAAATAATCGAGTCTTGATATTACACTCGAATATTCTTAGGAATATTGTTTTGACCCAAGAAATATTTCTTCACATAAAGTATTCAAATTATTATTTCAAGATAACGAAAATATTCTTCTAACAATAAAATAGGAATTCTTCTGTTAACATTTTATTCTCTAAATAAAATTTCTATATTCTTTCTTGAAATATTTTTAAATTGTTCGAATGTAATTAAGGTGCTTCACATACGAATATTTACGGTAAGATTCTTGGATTCAAAACTAACCATATTCGTATTTAAACACTTTAACGATTTCTCCAAAGAAGAATGCAATATATACTTCGATTCAAGAATATATTCCTGAGAATATTGTGTTCTGTTTTCAAGAATGTATTGTTTTCAATATATATGAATCACAAATATTCTTGAATAAAAACACACTGCGTTGGCTCAAGTATTCCTTTTTTTCTGTGCAGCCTTAAAAGAGAGAATGAGCTCTTTTTCTTTGATCCTCTGTTTCAAGCGTTGTGCGAATCACACCAGCACTACGAGGGCTTAGTCTGTATCAACACACATTTTGTGTTATTTTTAAGCAAATTCTATAAAGGAGGAGGTTGTCAACTAAACTGTATGTTATTTTTTTTTCCCGAAGGACAAGATCAGTCATGAGTTGGATGGGTGACCGCTAGTGACTTTACTACTGAACGCTTCCGTGCTTCGGAGGGCACGCTAAGCCGTCGGTCCCGGTCGTCGTCTAAGGATGGCAGTCGTAATAGCATGATGGTAGGGCATTTTACGAATGCCCGCCTGGCTAGCTACCACCTTCAAGTAGAAAATCTGTCACCAAGCACCTAACGGTGTGTTCCGGCAGCTGTCCTTGAGAGCCAGTACTTCTAGGTTAGTCTGAACAACATCTTCAACCACATCAGTACTTACCATCAGGAGAGATAGTGGTCAAAGACTAACCTATCAGGAATAAAAAAAACGTATCTCCTTAAAATTACATCGATATACTAATATAAAGGTGTTCTTTCCTCCCAGGTGTAGGTAAAAAGTAGAGTGTAGCTGTTAACAGCTTACGTTTCTAGAGAAGTTTGAAGTTTTAGTCATACAAGTGTGCGCATTGAAATATTAAATTCACCTAAATTTTATACATCAATTTTTGTTTCCACACTTTTTATACAAGTAAGCAAAAACATAATTTTCAACCATTTTTATAACAAAAGTACTTCTGTATGACTAATATACTAGCTAAAGGAAAGAGAAACGAATTAGTGACACCGTTATTTCGCCTTTCCTCGTAAAAGTGCCGTAAAAAGGCTGTATAATTTATGTAATGGAAAATCGGACGAGTCATTCTTTGACGGAGGCGTTAAATATTATTTATGTAGTCGTTATCTCAACTGAACAAAAGAATGGAGATTGTTTGCCTTTTAAACAATCCCTTTGTCAGGTTTTTATTATGATAAAAGCTGTACAACCTTTGCCTGCAGCTTCATCTTGTACAGAAATAGGACAATTGATATCATATATATACTTTTCTATGTGATGAGATCGTGACACTCATCACATAGATTCACAATATGTAGAAAAAAGGCTCTCACTAACATGCCATACAAACGTAGTTTCGTAGTATTTTAAATGAAGCAATGATGGCCGAGCAGTAATAGCTATGGACTGTCGCGCCGCAGTACCCTGGTTCGATCCCTACCGCCGGCTTGAGCTTCATCGCATGGTGGAAGGGCTTGTTGCGAATGCCCGCCTGGCTAGCGACCACCCTCAAGTAGAAAATGAGGGATAAGCGTGGAGGCGTGCTCGTCGCATCCCTTGCCAGTCCGGTTAACACATGCCCCAACATTAGTGGTGCCTGTGCTTTCAGAACTGCAACTCCACTTGAACAAAACTGGTGGTAGGCTTAGGCCGTCGGTTAGTTACCACCTCCTGGTCAAAGCCTCGGTGCCAAACGATCCGTCGTGTTCCACCGTGATGGCCAGTATCACCGTTTCGACGGGCTTTTTGTGTGCAGTTGTGTTTGGGAATAAGATTGGCTTCGACTAACTCGTATTGCTGTGACGGGAGGCTTGTTTCGGAGGGTAGCGGGATCCGAAGCACGGTGATCTCTGGTGGCCGACCGCAAGTTGTAGGGGACCCATATAATAGCCTAGCCAACTATGAAAGGCTGTCCCGCCGCTTGTGTAAAATCCTGGGACTCATCATCGGGCCGATTGGCGACCGGTTGTGAGGAACCGATGAAGAGTTTCAGGGGGGTTCGGGCGTCCCCGCGGTCTCCGCGCAAGTCTTTCAGTTTCGCAGTCTTGTGCTTGTGAGTCGATTGATTAAGTTCCTAACATCTCGTGCACATTAAGCCTGTAAACCTATTTACCTTCACCAACCATGAAAAACAAATATAAAAAGAGAAAGTTTAAACGGCAGATGCACGTCCTCACACTAAAAGTGCAGCTCTCAAACATACGAGGACTCCACTCAAATCTCGATTCTGTCTTTCATCATCTCGAGACTAACAAACCCCACCTGCTCTTTTTAACGGAGACTCAGATAAAAAATCCAGCTGACACGACATACCTCCACTACCCAGGTTATACCCTGGAGACCAATTTTAAGCCTCGCGCTGGCGTGTGCTCCTACGTTCGTGATGATATCTGTTGCAAACGTCTCCGTAATTTGGACACACCAGATTTTTCCGTCCTGTGGACTTTGGTGGATACAGGTCAAGAACAAATCGTGTACGCCTGCATTTACAGATCACACAGCGGCGATCTGGAAACTTCGCGACTTCTTGAATACCTGAGCGACTCGGTCGACACTGTGCAGCAGAGATATCCTCAAGCCAAAGTCATGATCCTAGGGGACTTTAACGCTCACCATCAAGAATGGTTGTTTCCCTTTCAGAAAACTGACCATGCTGGCCGTGAAACGCTTAATTTTGCACTATCACACGACCTTACTCAACTTGTTAACCAGTCCACAAGAATACCCGATGTGGAAGGCCACACAGCTAACTGCTTAGACTTAATCTTAACCAATGATCCGGATAGATACTCAGTCTCTGTATCTGCTACCATAGGAAATTCTGATCACTGTCTAATTAATGCTGTGGCCACATTTTCTCCCCCAGATTATAGTTCTAGAAAATGCAGACGGCTGTGGCGCTTTACTTCAGCGGACTGGGATGAGATGCGACACTTTTATGCAGCTTACCCTTGGAAGCAGGTCTGTTTTCCTTCTGAGGACCCATCCATTTGCGCTGATGCCATTTGCGATGTTATAAACCAAGGAATGGAATATTTTATCCCGTTTCGTGACCAGGTACCCAATTCCGCGGCGCGTCCTTGGTACAACTCTGACTGTGCTAAAGCCGAAAGGCTTAAGCACGAAAAGTACAAGGCGTGGGCTGAAGCGCGTGTCTCCAAATCAGCAACCCTCAGTGACAAAAAACGGGACTACAACGCTGCAACCAAGCTGTATAAGAAAGCATTGCGCCAGGCTAGTTTTGATCGAGTTAGCCGCATTGGAGCCAAATTAGCATCCCACCCCTCTGGAAGCAGAGCTTTTTGGAGTTTGGCTAAATCGATCGAAGCTAATTTTTGTCACAGCTCTCTCCCTCCGCTCTTGAAACCAGATGGGTCATTAGCTCACACTGCAATGGATAAGGCAAATCTCTTTGCTAACCTTTTTGCAGAAAACTCACGGATGGACTCCGGTAAAAGCACTCCTACTCTCGTTCCTCCATGCGAACACGAAATGAGCAAAATCTCAATCCACCAGAAAGAAGTGCTCAAAGTGCTGCGGAGTCTAGACGTCAACAAAGCTTCTGGACCGGATGGTATTCCCGCTATAGTTTTAAAAGTGTGTGCGCCTGAGCTGGCTCCCGTGTTGACGCGCTTGTATCGCCTCTCTTTAAGGACCGGCAAGGTGCCAAGGATGGAAGCTTGCTAATGTGCAGCCTGTACCCAAGAAAGACTCTCGAACAGATCCCAGTAATTACAGACCGATAGCGATCACTTCCATTTTCTGCAAAGTTATGGAACGCGTACTAAACACCAGGTTACTTGACTACCTAGAAGCAAACGACTTGCTCAGTGACCGCCAATACGGCTTTCGCCGAGACCGGTCTGCTGGCGACCTTCTGGTGTACGTCACTCATTACTGGGGAGAGGCTATCGAGCGGCAAGGTGAGGCTCTGGCAGTGTCTCTTGATATATCAAAAGCATTTGATAGAGTTTGGCACGCCAGCCTATTAAGCAAGCTTCCCAGATATGGCCTCCCACCAGATTTTTGTAACTGGATCGCCGATTTCTTGAGCGACAGATTTATTCGTGTGGTCCTAGATGGCTGCTCATCAGAAAAGATGAGTATTAATGCCGGAGTACCCCAGGGATCTGTTCTCTCTGCTACTTTATTTCTTCTGCATATAAACGACCTCCTTACACCGGGTATTGTTGGGTATGCAGATGATAGTACAGTAGTGGAGAGATACATTCCTAATCCTAGAGCCAAGAAATCTGAGATCCAGTCCTCAAGAGCTGCCATGACCAACTTTACAAGCGGTGTCTGATTGGGGTGCAGTCAATTTGGTTTCTTTTAACACCAAAAAGACGCAAGCGTGTCTTTTCTCTGCCAAACGGGACTGTATTGTTGTTCCGCCGTCTTTCCAAGGTGAACCGATACCGTTCGGAAATGGCATTGAGTTGCTCGGCATGCAAATATCTCCCAACCTCAACTATGGCCAATCTATAGAGTCCAAAGCCAAGACCGCAGCCAAAAAACTTGGCATACTGAACAAAGTGAGGCGCTACTTTACTCCATCGCAACTGCTCACTCTTTACCAGGCCCAAGTGCGCTCTTGCATAGAGTACTGCAGCCACCTCTGGGATGGTTCAGCAAAGTACCAGCTTGCGGCTTTGGACTCAGTAGAAAAGCGTGCCACTAAGCTAATTGGCGACAGCAAGCTAGTTGAGAGAAAACTTCAAAGTCTGTCGCATAGACGCCAAGTAGCTTGTCTGTCGGTTTTCTATCGCATTCACTTCGGTGAATGTGCTCAAGAGCTACATGATCTCATACCATCTTCTCCATTTCACTATAAGACTACCAGACGCGGAGTGAGCTTTCATCCCTTCACTGTCAATTTGCCGCATGTTCGTTCAAAGCGATTTCAGAGCTCTTTTATCATGCGAACAGCGAAGCAGTGGAACTCTCTCCCATCGTCAGTCTTTCCAGGTGCGTATAATCCTGGTGTTTTCAAAAAAAGAGTAAATAGGTTTCTTCTGGGCAAGCGTGATTCATCTTCGACTTCATCGTCGCTTACCATCAGGTGAGATGGAGTCAAACGCAAACCCATCTAATGTAAAAAAAAAAAAAAAAAAAACTGTCGCCAAGCACCTAACAGTGTGTTCCGGCAGCAGTCCTTGAGAGCCAGAAAAATTACAGGTACATGAGACCTAAAAACTGTACGTCTCAGTGTGACGGGCACAGTGCAATTCGTCGTTGACGAAATGCGTCTGTTATAAGCAGAGGTCAGTCCACTTAACATCAGGTGGGCCTCGGGCTTGTTCCGTCACAATCACATAAAAAAAAAAAAAGTGTTCAAATTCGGTAAAATTTTGTATTCATATTGCTGAGCCTAATTGACCAAGCGAGAACTTAGTTCGAGCGAAGCGTCTCTGCTTCAACTTAGACAAAAATGCTTTCGTATGTCCGGTTGTTCTCCTCTACAGTTCACATTTCTTAACCGATTCTCACGAAATTTTGAGAGCAGCTTCGTAAGTCCATAAAATTTTCCTTAATTTATGGAAATTTTTCAAAATGACGTAGATAAGATGTTGAAAGTATCGACGCCTGCGCTTAATTTAATGGCAATATCCTGATACGCACGTCAGTTGCCTAAAAGTGATAGTCTCTTTCTCTCTCTCGTATAATCAATTATTTATTTTCCATGTTTTTGTAGCTAGTATATTAATACGAAATAAATACATTACCAAGTATGTAAACTTATTTTTTATTTACTAGTAACCTACCTATTTCTGATACAAATAGCTTTCCCTGGGGCCCACGTGTCGTTGATTTTCTTAGATATAAGTCCGAGAAAATCATAGTAATTGATTTTTAATCAAAATGTTTTTCACATGCAATTTGAGTTTTCCTTCTGTGCGCGTTGTAATTTATTTGGGAACTTTATTATAAAACCGCACACTTGAATGTTACATCCCCACCCTCGCCCGGGTGAGTTGCTTACTTTTCCATCCTTTCTTATACTGCGGTCGCCAAGACGCCTGCCTGCAGGGATTATGGCAAACCCTCCCTAAGTAAGGGAGGCTGGTTGGACAATTCGACTGTGCAGTAGGTATACCTAGTATATAAAAGAGGTTATAGATACCTAGGTAAAGATTGCGAAAAACAGAGTCATTAAGGAAATACTTATGATGATTTAGAAAGCACCGTGTTCGTACTTAGTTACAAAGAGAACGAGGAGCCAAACCATATTTCTTACGAAGCTTGTGTACAAAGTGGGAAGTAACGAGAAACGTACAGTCAAAGAAGTTTCGTAAAGTGCTGTACGCTATAAATCTGATAAAGTTTCACATCACGACAGGACTCCGTTCCTAAGAATATATATCTAAAATTATGTTGCTCTCTTCTCTCTCTGTATATAAGGATATTTTTTAACATACGTTATTTAACCTGTTCACTGCCTGAGTGAAACGATTTTACAAATGTGTAGTTCTTTTTTTGTACCTGAACCTCGCCTTCGTGAATATTTTTCCGTCTCACGGTATTGCTTTCAAAGTGGATAACAGAAGGGGCTATTCCTAGATCATTTTAACGTTACCGTGTCTATGTATTTGAAAATATTATGTATGTTCGTAAGAAAATAAGTAAATTTAAATTAACGAGTGACAATCACGATAACTATACTAGAAATAAATATAAATTAGAGGTGCCAGGTTTCAGATTCGCAAAGGCAAATAAAAGGTACTTTTTAGGTAATTGTGTGCGGTAAAGATCCCAAACATATTACAATGCTCACAAAAAGAAAATTCAAGTTGCACGTGAAAATCATTTTGATTAAGAAATCCTACTAAAAATGTTTTGACTACTTAAACGACAAAACCTCTTCGACAATTCCGCCTCTGCCAAGCTATCGCGTGTCAACTACATAATTTAAACAAATATTGTTTTAATTTATAATATAGTATGCAACACATTGTTAAAAGAAAGGCCTCGAGTTTCTTGCCCGTTATTCTCGCAGTGGCTCTATTTTTTGCTGAACGTGGCAGTACTGTATCAGCTGGATCGTCCACTGCTGAACACAGCCTCCCCTATTAAGGGGGTATTTGCCATAATCCCCACGCTTGGCAGGCGGCTTGGGGATCGTAGTGTAAGGTGGCAGTTTTTTAGAAGGCCCTGCTGCTCACCTTCCAGTATTTTTCCCTTAGTCACCTCCTACGACACCCACGGGATGATATGTGGAGGTGCATTTCTAACCCGGCACCTCACGGGTAACGTGGCATTACTATGTAGAATATTTCAAGAGTAAAATTTTAAATTGGTCTTCATAAGACCGCCGTAGATACCTTAATTGAATAAGTGGTTTGCATGGTGGTAGGGCATTTCGCGAATGCCCGCCTGGCTAGCTACCACCCTCAAGTAGAAAATCTGTCGCCAAACACCTAACGGTGTGTTCTAGCAGCTGTCCTTGAGAGGCAGTACTTCTAGGTTAGCCTGAACAACATCTTCGACCACATCATCACTTACCGAAAAGAATTTTTCAAATCGGTCCAGTAGTTTTATGTTCATGCGTCACGTACAAAATACAAATCTTTCCTCTATATCTACCTGCTTATAATATTCGTCAATCCCGAAACTAAGTGTACACAGCGTGACTATATAAATCAGTTTAAAATAAACTTGGGGATACAGTTATTTAAAATTTATTAAATTTATTTATTTATTTATTATCCAAACTTACAGCTATCATTACAGGTACTCAACCCAATGCGACAGTGTAGCGATTTATACATTAACAACATAACATAAAATTCTCAAAGCTACGTTTGTGAATTCACTCAGGTCACAGCTAAATAAATCTATTTCATCCGCAATTTCATTTATACGTGATTGTAATGATAATAGCTGTTTAGTATAAACTATGAATAATAAATAAAATAAATAGAATATTGAGAGCCAGTAATTCTAGGTTAACCTGAACAACCTTCGACCGCATCACTTACCATCAGGTGAGACTATGGTCAAAGGCTAACCTATCAGGCATAAAATATATATATTTTCGCTTATAAATAATAGTTCTGCCATATTTGGTCAAAATCCACGAGTATTAAAATAATTAGTACAGAATCATTAAAATATTTCATTTTATATGACTTTTCAGAATTTATTAAAAAAATAATATCCCATTTTAAGTCAACTTTATTTGAAATAAATGATTTGATTCGATTTATCTAGGTTTGTTTTGAGATCAAACACAATTAATATAATTAATTATTCAAATCATATCAATAAAAAAATATTGTAGTTAACTCAATCGGACTTATGTTTTTTTTTTTTTTAGTAAGGACATAGATGCTGCCTACCGCTAAGCGGACGTCCAGTTATTTAGTTGTCCTCACCAGGGAATGGGTTCATCGAACAGAGTGGCTTCGGATAGCGGGGGCGAGTTTTCTCAGTAAAGTGAGGTGTGGTCGAAGGTTTTAACAGGCTTAACCTAGAATTACTGGCTCTCAAGTGTAGGGCACTTGCAGTTCGGACATATTACCACAGAGTAGGGCCGTTTTATTTTTTATAGGTTACACAAATGAGTACAGACTACTTATAACTTGGGTACTCAACATCAAAGATAGCTTTTTGGAGCAATGATGGGCGAGCGGTAATAGATATGGACTGCCGTACCGCAGGTTCGGCATCGAACATGGTTCGATCCCCACCGCCGTCTTAAATTTCAACAAAAGGTGGAAGGGCTTTTTGCTTATGTGCTTGCCTGGCTACCTACCACCCTCAAGTAGAAAAATCTGTCGCCAAGCACCTAACATTGTGTACGCGCAGCAGTCCTTGAGAGCCAGAAAAATTACAGGCGCATGAGACTTTAACAACTGTATGTCTCAGTGTGATGGGCGCAGTGCAATTCATTCGGACGAAATGCATTTGTTATAGGCAGAGGTTAGTCCGCTTAACATCAAGTGGCCTCGTGCTTATTCCGTCACAATCACATTAAAAAACTGCCGGAATACACTGTTAGGTGCTTGGCGACAGATTTTATACTTTAAGGGTGGTCGCTAGCCAGGCGGGCTTTTGCAAAATGCCCTTCCACCGAGGGTTGAAGCTCAATCCCGCGGCGATATTCGAACCATGGACCTGCTGCGCGGCAGTCCATAGCCAATGCCACTGAGTTATCACTGTGTGATATCATTGTGATAAACTAGGTTCAGAACCATATAAACCCCGCATGGTTGATTCAGCTCAGCTTATCGGGTAAACTACTTTATAAAGTATAAGTCGCCCAGACACAAAAAAAGAATACGATTTATTTTCCCCAGCATTTTATCGTGGAAAATAATCGTACGACCCTATTTATATGCAGACTGTTTCAATTATTCACTTTCGTCTGGACTGGCGACAAATTTAAATAAACTAGTAGTTCCACGTGGCTTTCACAATAAATTACAATCTTCTTCCTTTCCTTATCCCAGAGTAAAGTCAAGATAATTTCAACGATAATTTGTCAATCAATCAATAACTCGCAACCGAATACATACCTAAAGGTGATGAAAAGAAAGGGTTAAATAGCTTATACGCTAGCTTTTCACCACCATATCTCCTGATAGTAAGTGATGATATGGTCGAAGAAGATTTTTTTTGAATGTGATTCTCATTATCAAGCTGAAATTTATATGAAATACTCAGGTCCACTGTACCTTCGAGTTTTTTTTTAATGTTAATTTGACGGAACAAGTTCGAGGCCCACCTGATGTTAAGCGGACTAACCTCTGCTTATAACAGATGCATTTCGTCATAAGTCACGAATTGCACTGCGCCCGTCACCTTGAGACATAGTTGTTAAGTCTCATGTGTCTGTAATGTCACTGGCTCTCAAGGACTGCTGCTGAAACACACCGTTAGGTGCTTGGCGACAGAATTTCTACTTGGGGGTGGTCGCTAGCCAGGCGGGCATTCGCAAACCACTACATAAATATTTTTTCTTAAGTCACAATATTTTTTGATGTAGATCAATCAGGCGCTCTTTAAGAAATCCAGTTAGAAAAGGTTATCACCACAAACATAGCTATATAATCTGCGAATAAAAGAATATTTAGAAAACAAAAAAGGACCTGATATTAAAACTTGCGAAACAGTCAGTCTAACTTTCCAACTCAAACAATAAAGTTAGAAATTGAAATAAATTACCTAGCAAATATACAGAGTAGTATTTATTTTGAAATATACCTCCGTTTCCACAACAACGTTGTCGTAGAAGGGAATATATTATGTCAGATTATATACGAAAGAGTCATTTTGTTCAGGGAGAAAGTGAAAATACTGTAGCTTTTTAGTGCTCGTAGCGAAGTTTACTTAGCTGTTCTCAACCGATCAGCAAAGTTAAACAACGTCGCCCGTGGTCATGAGTCGGATGGCTGACCGCTAGTGACATTACTACTAAGCGTTTCCGTGCTTCGGAGGGCTATGTTAAGCCTTCGGTCCCGATTGTTGTCTGAGGATGGCAGTCGTTATAGCATGGTGGTAGGGTATTTTGCGAACGCCCGCCTGGCTAGCTACCACCCTCAAGTAGAGAATCTGTCGCCAAGCACCTAACGGTGTGTTCTAGCAGCTGTCCTTGAGAGCCAGTACTTCTAGGTTAGCCTGAACAACATCTTCGACCACATCATCACTTACCATCAGGTTAGATAGTGGTCAAAGGCTAACCAATCAGGCATAAAAAAGCGGAATGTTTTTTGTCATAGCAACGACTTACGTTTCGCTAGATATATTTTAGCTCATGTTACAGGAACTGAGTTTATAGTACTACTAGGCACATTTCCAGACTGAAAATATCTTTCACAAATACACAATACAACTAAACACATGAAAAAAAAATGCCAGAACCGTAGCATATAGAAAGTCTTGGTCTAAGTTTACTCCTTACAAGGCACTCTAAGTGTTTTCAAATAAGAATTAGACTGGACCTTAAAACGTTATATATACTTTCATATGACGTCTTCATTATCACCCTTATCCCACTCATGTTAGGTCAATATAATATGTATTCTTTAAGAAACCAATACAATGTATAAGTACAACATAAGGACATATTCTAAAAAAATATAGCTTCGGTGGTTAGTGCCTTGTAGTTTTTTTTGTGATTTAATGACAAGACACGTCACCCGCCCGATGATAAGCGTCACGCCTGTCCATTACAGTGAGTAGAACTCACTTTTCTCGTTCTGCATAACACTGCACTGCGCTCGTTATTGCGAGACGTTAGTTAATAAGTCTCGTTCGCCCAGTTATTTCATTTGCTACAGTGCCCTTCATGCCTATGCATACTACTGCTTTGAAGCTGACTCTTGCTAAAGACCAGGTAAATAAGCTTTCGGGTAATATTGGCGTTATGAAATGAGGGAACCCTCTTTTACAACCCCTTATGTACTACCTTATGCTAGGCCCCGCTCACAATATATGAGCTTAACATGCTGCTGATGCATTTCTACCCTTAATGGCATTTTAAAGCAACTGACCGGCTATGGAACAGCGATTTAAGACATAATATACGTTTGGATCTGTAATTAAAGTGTGTTTATCAATAGTGGTGAAAGTGTTGCTCTGTTAATTGTAATAGTTTTGAAGCAGTGATGGCTCAGTGGCATTGGCTAGGACTGCCGCGCAGCAGGTCCATGGTTCAAATACCGCCGCGGGCTTGAGCTTCAACGAATGGTGGAAGGTCATTTTGTGACTGCCCGCCTGGCTAGCGACCGCCCTCAAGTAGAAACTTTTTCGCCAAGCACTTAACGGTGTGTTCCGGCTGGTGGCTCCTTGAGAGCTAGTAATTCGAGGTTAAGTCTGTTAACACCTTCGATCACATCTCATTCATTCTCATCATCCTACGCCATGAGCTGACATTTTCAATGATAACCTCAACTTAATTAAGCTCAAAGATAACGAGTCATGTCACTGGCTCTCAAGGACTGCTGCTGGAACTCACCGTTAGGTGCTTGGCGACCGAATTTCTACTTGAGGGTGGTCGCTAGCCAGGCGGGCATTCGCAAACCACTACATAAATAATTTTTCTTCAGTCACAATATTTTTTGATGTAGATCAATCAGGCGCTCTTTAAGAAAACCAGTTAGAAAAGGTTATCACCACAAACACAGCTATACACATATAATCTGCGTATAAAAGAATATTTAGAAAACAAAAAAGGACCTGATATTAAAACTTGCGAAACAGTCAGTCTAACTTTCCAACTCAAACAATAATGTTAGAAATTGAAATAAATTACCTAGCAAATATACGAAGTAGTATTTATTTTGAAATATACCTCCGTTTCCACAACAACGTTGTCGTAGAAGGGAATATATTATGTCAGATTATATACGAAAGAGTAATTTTGTTCAGGGAGAAAGTGAAAATACTGTAGCTTTTTATAAGCGAAATGTTTTGTCATAGCAACGACTCATGTTGCGCTAGATATATTCTAAGTCACGTTAGAGGAACTGAGTTTATAGTTATCTACTAGGCACAGGTCCAGACTGAAAATGGAGTAGGTAGAACCATACTGATCCAAGTGTCATTTTTTTTATTTTGGAGTTATATGCAACAAATGCAAGGAAAAAAAAATTCAATTCATGCCTTTATTAAACAAATACTACAAACTATATACAACACTACAGCTACTACAATACTACAGCTACTACAGTAAAAGCATTTGGACTCATAGGGAGTCCAAATGCTCTGGCCCACTATCAGTTGGCAGCGTGCCCAGCATGCTGGCAGCTATTCATGCCACATTGATCTAAGTACAAAAAGCGCATTATGTTCTAGAGGACCTTAATTTTTCACTTTAGCATTATACTTACTTTCAAAAATATATCCTGCTATTCTGATCCAAGTAAAAATCGAATTTGAATTACTATGGCCCTGATTTATTGAAAAAATATTTTATTAATGTTTTATTTTTATTTTGTCTAACATACTAGCCGTCATTTTGATAAAGATTAAAGAATAATAATTCACGTATTTTTTTAAAACAGTTCAAACGCGTTTCCTTCCTTTTTTCAATATAATTAAAACGATACTTGAATCAGTATGGTTCTACCGTCGCCAAATGTCTTTCACAAATACACAATCCAACTAAACACATGAAAAAGAAATGCCAGGACCGTAGCATATAGAAAGCCTTGGTCTAAGTTTACTCCTTACAAGGCACTCTAAGTGTTTTCAAGAATTAGATAAACTTTCTTATGACGTATTCATTATCACCCTTATTCCACTCATGTTGGGTCGATATTATATATATTCTCTAAGAAACCAATACAATGTATCAGTACGAGTACAACATATGAACATATTCTAAAAAATATAGCTTCAGTGTTTAGTACCTTGTTGATTTTTTGTGATTTAATAACAAGACACGTCACCCGCCCGATGATAAGCGTCACGCCTGTCCATTACAGTTGCAGTGTCACCTTTCTCTTTCTTTTTGAAACTGCACTGCGCCATTCATTGCGAGACGTTAGTTCATATGTCTCGTTTGTCTAGTAATTTCAGTTGCTACAGTGCTCTTCATGTCTAAGCACACTAGTGCTTGCACATAGCTTTCGGTTAATAAGGGCGTTAAGAAATGAGCCTTGTTTAGCATCCATTAAGTGCTGCTAGACTCCGCGCACAATATATTAGCATAGCATGTTGCTAATTACGTGCATTTCTTCTCTTAATGCCATTTTAAAGCAACTGACAGGAGGGTAAGGAACAGTATTTTAAGTCATATATATATAGTTTTTTAATAGGACTTTTGATAGGACTATGCAATGGGACTACAAGGAATAAATCGATTTCGGGATCCGTCTTTCGTACCACTATAGGGAAACCAGTGCCATAGTAAAATGCTATAGTTGACTCTGGACCTTCTTTTTTTTTATTGCATATAGGTAAACCGTTGACTACAATCTCACCTGATGGTAAGTGACGCTGTGGTCGAAGGTGTTAACAGGCTTAACCTAGCATTACTGGTTCCAAAGGACAGCTGCCGGAACACACCGTTAGGTGGTCCTATGCCATGAGCTGACATTTTCAATGATAAGTTCAACTTAATTAAGCTCCGCAGCGTGTCAAAGATAACTAGGTATATATCTACGAATAATTATATGTATGTAATACACTCGATAAACTATTACCCTAGTATTTGGGAATTTGGGCTAAAAGACTTGCCACCCTATCGATTACCTCGATCCAGTTTACACTTTGTTCTGTTTGTACTCTCAGCTCTAAAATTGACGAAAATGACTCTACAATCAAAATTCGATATTCTCTAAAGCCTTTTCGAAGAGCTTTATCAACGTGCATCTATCGTAAACTGCATTTGGGGTTCATTTTGTAAGAATATTGAATTTTCTTCGCTAAGAGACGAGGCGATGGACTAAAGTGCAGTTATTTCGAACTGCTTCCCTAGAGTGTTTTGAAAACAATGCTTTTAAACAGCAGTTAGAGCGATGCTGTTTTTTATGTCTCGATGAAAAAGCGAGACTTTATCATTTTAAGCTCGTATGAGTTTGAGATTCGAGTATGTATTTAGAATATATGGACAGTAGACCTATAATCCTGTTTGATGTCGTTTGGCGAGTAAAGTAAAGTAAGATACCAAATCAACAGCGTGCTACTACTCAAGTCAAGAAAAAGTTATGTAATTGTATTTTTATACGACTGCCCAAAAAAGGAGGATTATGTTTTCAGGCTTTATGTATGTTATGTATTTATGTTTGTGAGTTTTTTTATTTCAACATAACATCTAAATGGCTTAACCGATTTCAATGTGAGAGATATCATTAGATACGTCTTGATAGCGCAAGTCACACAAAATACATACAAAAAAATAAAAAAAGCAAACTGGCTGATTTTAGAATACATAGATGTGATTAAAAATAAATCTTCTAAACAGAACGATTATAATAATAATAATTTTTATTTATTTCTTAAGCCATACACGGATAAACTTAAAATAACATAACATTACATATAATAAACAATAGTGGCTGCAAAAATGTTATATGACAATGGAAACTGTTGTTTCCGAAACTAAACTATAAATTAGTCCGTATTTTCGGATAAGCAACAAGATTCCTCCATTACAAATGCTACATTACTGACAGCGTTTGAGCTTTGAAAGCATGATTAGTTCTATAGAATAAACAGTATTTAGTGATAACAAAGTAATAATAATAAAACAGATAATTAGATGTACCTAATAACAACGATTGAACTAAGCTTTCCCATCTTTTTCCGTGGGCAGTAGCGACTACTGAGCGATTTTCACCCATAACAGCGATCCCCAAGATGCCCTGACATGCGTGGGGTTTATGGCAAAGCTCCACTTAATGTTAAGCACTTACTTGGGCCCCAGTCCTCGGCAGCTCTATTATTCCGGTAGCAGACCAGATAACGGTGAAGCAGGGGGTGCGAAGCATCCCCGGTAATCGCCCTCTAAAACAGGCCCTGGGCATGGCAACACATAACATACGTACATTCAGAGAGGACCACAAGATTGTAGAGCTGGAGGAAGAACTGAACAAGAAGAAGTGTTGCGTACTGCAACACTGAAGATATAAGATCCAGTTTCACTGGCCCACAATACTTGTCACCATCGTCAAGAGTTGCAAATTATGATCTCATCTAGTTATAGGCACCTATATCAAAAACTTTTTTTCCATTAATTGATACCTATAAACTACTCAACCGATATCTTACCTGTAGGTAAAGAGATGGTGCAGTAGGTGATGCTGATGTAGACATTTTAAACCTAGAATGGGAATAAGTCTCAAGGACATCTGCTGGAACACACCAATATAAATATTTATCGACAAATAGCTACTACGCTTCAGTATGCTGAAGCCGAAGTACCTTGATCAGATTTTATATACACAATCGGCTCGATCGATTCACAAACAATTTCACAAATACCCTCTGTGATTAGTTCCGAAACTCTCAGAAAAGTTATGAACCTCTTGTAGTTTAGGTACCTTCTTAATCAATTTGAATATATTATTCAACAATACAATAGGGCTGAGAGGACTCATCCCTTTCTACAGTCCACAAGTTGTAAGATATCAGAAGGTGAGAGATACCACAATTAAAGTAGTAAATACTCATACCTGGTATCTGTAATTCGGTACTATCTTATACGTTATTAGCATCCCCTTGTATGGAATTCAATTACATAGAGCTTCCTCAAAAACATCAGATCTATTAGTGTCAGATATATTATCCCAGCACTGATTGAATCTGGCTGATTATAATAACACTCATGAAATGTACATATTATGTAGACTGTTCAGAAATAGAGTAGATGTGTGATTTGAATTCGGGCATGTTGATAACAATGATGAATATATTTAAATTATACATCATTATTATTTATACGTTAATATATGAAAGAGATAATGGATCATTAGCTACAGTTATAGAACATGTAAATTTTAGTTAGAAATCCATAATCTACTCTCTATACGAACATACTCTACCAATACACTATTAAAAACTCTTTATGTGGACATATTGCTGATAGGTAATCCTTAGACCACAATCTCCCTGATGGTAAGTGATGATGTAGTCGAAGGTGTTAACAGGCTTAACCTAGAATTACTGGCTCTCAAGGATAGCTGCCGGAATATACTGTTTGGTACTTGGTGACAGATTTTCTACTTGAGTCGCTAGCCGGGTGGTCATTCGCAAAATACCCTTCCAACATGCAAAACGCTACACGTTGCTGTGTAACCAGTTAAAATGTAAAGAACGGAGAACTGCACGCAAGAGAAAGCAGCATCAGCGAGCTCTATCTCGTCTCCTAAAATAATTTATGTTACATCAAAAAACATATAGTACTTACGGTTTTTGTAAAAGTTTCTTCTATAAAGATTTGAGACGTTAATAAGTTATTGTCTCCCCAAAAACGTTTATTATCCATGAGATGATGATTATGAATAGAAATATGATGAACAGTAAAAAATTAAGTCATATTAAATAAAAGGTGGTGTTGTCTTAAACATATGTATGACTTTGTTTAGTTGGGAAAATGTATAGTTGCACAAACATATCTTAATATTATTGGAAACATTATATATATGAAAATGTGGTACTATACAGGGTTATTGAACTAACAACCTCTTAGGATTGAGTTGATTTCTGTTAGTCCTAACAAACATCTTAGTATAATGTGTTTTTGTTTTTTTATTTAATGTGTTTGTGACGGAATAAGCACGAGGACCATCTGATGCTAAAAGTCTCTGGTGCTTGTAATTTATTATTCGATTTTTTTTATAAACTGGAATATAGTTTTGAATTATTACATCGAGCAAAGTAATAAAAAACTATGAAATAATAAAAAACAGGCATCAGACTTTTAACATCAGGTGGTCCTCGAGCTTATTTTGTCATAAACTCATAAAAAAAAACAGAGAACAAAAAAAATTACAAAAAATGTTTGTTACGACTAACAGTAATTACGACTAAGAGGTTGTTAGCATTTTCCCAATAATCCTGTATATACTTTTGTATTCAAATTCTAAAACAAAATGTCTATACTTATTGTATACTAACGAAATAATAATAAAAATATTGAGACAAACCTTATTAATATTGGCAAAATATGGTACCTACATTAATAAATTGCTAGAGAACCCCAAATATTATGATACCGCAAATTTCAAGTAAGTATCTAGTACAAGATATTTCGGAGTACTTAATAACAAGGTTTCATCTCTAGAGTTGATTAGAAGTTGATTATTAACTGAGATTAAAGTTTGCTAGGAGGCTCTTTGTGTTGAACAATCTGAAATTTAGGAGCTTTTCTAGCTTGCAGAGGTATGATATTAACATTTTAGGAAGGAAGTACATTGTCAAAAGTTAATTATAAATACGTATCATTTCATTATAATTTACAATACATCGCCAGTTCCTTGAAATGGTACACAACGCTTTCAAATTATCACTGACTGATCTATTTTGTTTTGTTCACAATCTTCATACACACGCATCGATTTTTATATTATTGATAAGTTAGCCTCTGACCACAATTGAGATTGTGATGATGCGGTCAAATTTACTAAGCAGGTTAATTAAAATGGAAACTGGCTTTCAAGAACAGCTTCCAGAACACATCGTTAGTTGGTTTGACGTTGACAGATTTTCTACTTCAGGGTGGTAGCTAGTTCGGCAGACATTCACAAAATTCCCTATCACGATGCTATAATGACTGCCATCCTATGATAAAAATGGGGAAGGACGGTTTATCGTGCATATATTATGAAGGCCAACTTCCCTACGAGTGCTTTAAGGGTGAACTGGCCGGACGGTTCTCCATACAAACGCCGTTGGGTGATCACTCCCTTATTTGAGGACTTAGGTCCAAAATAAAGCATAACACCGATTGAGCTCGTCATTAGCTAGGCTTGTATGATGACAAAATTTTAAAAAGATAATTAAGTTGTAAGTTATGAGCCTCGAAAACTTTATATGAAAATGTTTTGAGGCTCATGATTCTCAGGTTAATTATTTTATTATAATTTCGGCATCATACAAGCCTAGATAATGACGAGATCAATCGGTATTATGCTTTATTTTGGACCTAAATCCTCAAATAAGGGAGTGATCACCCAACGGCGTTTGTATGGAGAACCGTCCGGCCAGTTCACCCTTAATACATTAGATTTATAGTTTCAAAATATTTATTTGTGTAATTAAATAGTATATCGATGTAGATCTTAGTGCGTGAACTTAGTCAATCTCTATATTTTCATATTTATCGTGCAAAATAAGTCTATATTAGAATAGAATAGAATACTCTTTATTGTAACACCACAAAACAAGAAAATACATGTTGACTAAAAACAAATAAATAAGTAAAGTGTAACAATGGGCGGCCTTATCACTAAAAGTGATCTCTACCAGGCAACCTTAGGATGGAGTTTTAAACAAGCTATTAAAATGGCTTGATATAATTAAGCCAGTTTGAAGTGATGTATCCCATAGAAAAAGCATGCATTTATATGCTATTCAAGAAGTTTCAAAACAATATTTATGACAATACTTCACTATGACAATATTTTGAATTACATTTTCCGGAAAAAGATAAGGTACATTTGCTACATATCGGGTTTCTAGAAAGTTCTGCCTAGACTAGGTAGGTAGTCGTGTACCAATACAGACGTAAGAGGTTTTTTTCTACATACAGTCAGTCAGTAAAATGTTCTGCACTGTATAGCATAGCAATTGATACCCGATGTGTCAGTTATATCTGATTGCTGGGCCGCTACTACCATTCTCCGAAGTTTCGTATATCGTATTTCGAGCGACACTTTTGACAATGAAAATTGGTTTTGCGGTACGAAGTTCGTTGTTTGATATAGTCTATGGTCGGACGCATCGTTCAACAGTCCTAAAGTGTGCACAGTCCCAACAACTTATCTGTTCAGGCGGAAGAAAAAAGAAATACAACATTCCTTCAAATTGTGACAGATTGTAGTTGATTTCCTTGACTAGCAGCGCCCTCGCGAACTGCACAGTTAAGTTGGTGGTACTATAAATGTATGTGGCAACAACATAATATACATTGTCATTATCTTTTCTCCATATCAATCCGTACACAGTGTAGTATATAGGCCATTATATCAATTTTAATACCTTATGTATCCAAGAGAGCATAGTTGTACCATGGTCTTCGTGTTTCCGCTAAACTCCCGATCAAGATTAAATAATGTAGCCATAGCCAACGTATCACCGAATAATGACTTTGACACGATTATGACTAATTAATTTCATATCTGCAGATTAAGAACTCGACTTTGACTACTTATAGGCAACAAATAAATTATTACCTATATTATTATCATATTATTTGAGAAATGCACAAACCATACAAATTCAACAAAAAAAATGTTATTCAGAATCTACATGGAGCAAATGCTTGCTAGGCTACGAACAAAATTAAACTAAAGTAAGCCAAAACGTGATTTGCGGATACCTTTCTTTCGGACCCGAAGTTCAAAACTGAGACAAATTAGAGTACTTTCGGTAATATAAGTACTAATTTAGTATATATTTATATGTTTATAATTACTAAGTATTACTCTTAGTAGCACTAAGCTATTTCCGAGTGTTATATAAGTCATTTAATTAGGACATCCTCCACCAAAGCGAAGACGACTCGCGAAAGGATATATGTTTATCTTTGTTAGATGAGGTATCATATTTCCTATTCAGTATTAATAATAAGAGGAGCTCCCAAGTCAGGGGTCGGCCTTCGGCCTTCATCTTTTATAACCGAATCGACAGTTACTTACACGTTTTATCTTTGCTTAGTTTCAGTGAATACTGTTAAGCAGAGAGTTGTGAAGATGTATTAGAAGTTTAAAAACAGAATTAAAAGAGATGTGTCTCGCTAACAGCCGTTGCAATAGCATATAGCGGAGCAAGGAGATGTAAGCAATATATGGTGAGCGGCGAGCGTAATTAGTAGGAGATATCAAGATTTACGACCAAATTTCATAGTGCCACCCCATGTTTCATAGTGATAGTCGTGTTAAGGCCGAAATCGTATAAAATCGTTTCTTCAGAAGATGCTGCACCACACTGACATAAAAATGATGCGCTGATTTGGTTTAGAAATGTTATTTTTTACATAATCTGATTAAAACAAGTGTAAAGAAGATCTTTATAGATTTTGTTACAACTTATTGTGGGTGTCCCTTTAATTTTTATAAATCATCTCATGGGTACGCGTACCGCTAACTGAAGTCTGAAAATTGTTTCCGCGGCATTTTAGATCCATTATTCTACTAAGTACCTAAAATCCAATTTATTATGACGCAGTTTTGAAAAAAAATATGACACATTTTAATATACAGTCAGGTCAGATGCCAGGTGATGATGATGAGATGCTATGCTAGAAATGTTTGAAATTATTATACAGGTATATTGGGTGTAGATTAATCGATCCATTGATTTTATACTGTTTTATGAGACAAAAATGTTAACAGTGGGCTTTTGTATCATAAACTATACACCCAATCCAACATAAAATGCTGGCCGCACAAAGCTCAGCTAATTTTTTTATCGAAATAATGATTTCAAACAATTTCACATTAACATATATGTTGTTAGTGGGTCGGCTTTGGCATTATAAACTATACATCCAGTCTAAAATCAAACACTTCGTGCGTGACAGTAGCCACATTTTCCTCCGTGAACCGAGCGAGGGCCAATCTTAACGAATATTATAATCGTTAATAGAAACACGGTCACAATAAAATTCTGCGCATCAACGCCTTACGGTGTCCAATCATCGTATATCATAAATATATTTTTGAGTTAGTTCCATGTTTGTTAATGACGACGAAATTCAGCAAATGTTAAAAAAATATTGACACGGATCTTCCAGCATATTTATTTTTATCAATGAATGTATTGTAAATTCAAACATTTATGGCGGCCAGGAGAGCAGAACGTTTAATGTACAGCAATTATTTTTAACTAGAATATTACCTGGCTCAATAGAACAATTGCCAGGACACTTTTATGCTTGGCGACAGACTTTTAATGATAGTAGATTTCCAACCGTATGTAACGGGTTTCCCTGCGAACAAGTAAAACTGAGTAATATAATGCTAAACTATCTCTGCCAACACACATAGTATATTAAAAAAAATATTTGCCAAGATTTGCTGCCCCACTATATTTGATACAACTGCAACATAATAACTTCATGGGTAGTTCTTATTTCTGCCACAAAGAGAATAAGGTAATGGCTCTGGGATGCACCAACTTACTAAATTTTAAATGAAGATAGCTGATTGTAGATAACGTGTATTAAGCCTTTCATAATTATTCGGCCGACACAATCATCAAAATATCTAATTTTACTTTATTCTTCGAGGTTTATTCAGACGTTTTGTTTTCAACCATAAAAATTTGTACCTACGTGTTTATTTCAACAAAAACCAGTCACCCTGGTGTGACGGGACTACCAAATGCTATCTCAACGTAGTTCGTTTCGTATGTGCTAGATGGCGTACAAACTTCAAATTGTGAAAAAATACATTAAAGTGCTATTTTTGAGTTCAAAATTTTGACTACAGTAAAAAATCTAATGTCAAAAAGTTTCTAATATGAATAAAAAAATGTTGGCAGTGCAAAAAGTTCAAATATTGTATCACTTTTAGAGTTATTACAACAAGTTCTGCATCGCGCAAAGACAAATATCTAGTTTCGTTCGGTATGTGTAGGATGGTCGTCTCAGTTCTGTTGGAAGTGCATCTCTTAGTGTGATGTTACTAGTGATCACTAGCTTTAGTTAGAGGTCTGTCAGCACGTGACGTCACACGCTCCTTGCCAGGCAATGCTTCCTGTATCGTGCGCCGTGGACGATCGCCCGCGCGGCTGCGACGTTCCGGCGGCGCACTTTCCTCGGGCTGTGCCTTACCCACGCGGTTTAAATTAACTCGTTAGCTTAGCTCCTGTTAAATAAATCCGAGCACTTCCATATCATGGCGGCGAGATTTCTCTCGAATGCCAGTTTTTTGCCCATAGGTTTTGTTTTTCTATCTGATTATAAAAAGTTGAAAATCAGATAGAAATGGAATAAGTTATGTGTATTATTGAGCGTAGTTGAATATTATTGAGTAGGTACGGATAAATCCGTGAATTTTGCTTTATCGATATCATTTTAAATGCAGCCCTAATTTGCAGTAAGTGAAATTCGCCTGCAGGTCATATTCCTTTACAAGTGACATATGTTTATGCCATTAAATTGAGGACACTAGTCATATTGGTTCAATGGAATTTGTGTCTAACATACCACATTATGTTGAGAACATTTAGCATTAGAGATCATCCAACCCATAATCTTTCATTGTGATAGATTTCCAGTCGAGAGTAACTATTATAGTAATATAATAACATATATAATATGCAATAACATGTTATACAAACATGCAGTACCTGGAATAGATATCCTAAAATGAATACTAGCTTTTAAGGACAGTTACCTATCGGTACACAATGTGATGCTTCGCGAAAGAATTTTTCCTTGATTGTAGTAGCTTTTCAGGCAACTTTTCTACAAAATTTTCTTTTCTGCAAATTTTCCTAAAATATTAAGTGACACTTGAGGACAGTTGCCGGAGCACTGTGGGGGGCTTGGCGACAGATATTTTACTTGATGGTTGTAGATTTTCCAGCTAGCATAACTCTATATATTTTTAAATTATTTGGACAACATTGATCAATATGACTCTTGTACTCATAGTTAGTGTCAGTCAAAGCCTTATCATAAAAACAATCCTTTAACGATGTTCGGCAGCCGTCAAAAATATAATTTGAGACACTTACTAGCAATTTAACACACATGTCCTAGTACTTAAAATGTTGTACTCGTAGTGCTACGTCGTAGAGCTATGAATCGTAGCAAAGTTGCATTTGCGAATTTAGAAAAGTTGAACACATTGCTATAATAACTTATGTTTATGTTTTTCTTCAAGGAATGAAGTTGATGCGCTGAAGCGCTCTTAGCGAAGTTGGCTTACCGATCAGCTAAGTTAAGCAACATCCCCCGCGGTCAAGAGTTGGATGGGTGATCGCTAGTGACATTACTACTGAGCGCTTCCGTGCTTCGGAGGGCACGATAAGCCGTCGGTCCCGGTTGTTGTCTTACGATGGAATTTTTCTAATGAATTCGCAAAATGCCTTACCACGGTTACAGCATGGTGGTAAGGCATTTTGCGAATGCACGCCTGGCTAGCTACCACCCTCAAATAGAAAAACTGTCGCTAAGCACCTAACGGTGTGTTCCGGCAGCTGCCATTGAGAGCTAGTAATTCTAGGTTAGCCTGAATTTGTTTGAGTGTACGAGTAAGTGAAATGTTTATTTTTATTTTATTTTACGTAATTGTGACGGATCAAGCGCGAAGCCCACCTGATGTTAAGTAGATTAACCCTGCCCATAACAGATGCATTTCATCACAAGTGATGAACTGCACTTCGCCCGTCACACTGAGACGAGAGAGAGAGATAATATGCATGTTCGGTACCGTTGCACATGTCTGAGTCTAAGCGGAAGAAAAAAGAAAAAAAAAGTCATTTTTGTGAAGTTGTCACACTTGTCTTTGACCTGCCATGTGAATTTTGTGTTAGTTGTGAATAGTAGAGAAGTAATGGTGGATGTATTGTAAAATTAACTTGAAAAGTGTCGTCGGTCTCTTGTTTTTTTATATAACTTTGAACTATACGTGTAGTTTGCGTCCTCATAATAAGGACCTTAATTCGATTGATATTGCGCCGCTTGACCAACTAGTGAAGCCGCCGTGAGTTTTTTTTATATAGGTGTGAGCGTCAACAAGTACCACAGAAGAAAGAAGCTTTTTTTCTGGAGTTGCTGGTAAGTACACGACTTAGCTATTGAAAACCTGGCCAGTTTTATTAGATAGTTTTTTTTTATGCTTGATAGCTTAGCTTTGACCACTATCTCACCTGATGGTAAGTGATGATGTGGTCGAAGATGTTGTTCAGGCTAACAAATATCTAAGTTATTCGTGTACTAAACCATCTTTACAAGCGTCATCAGTGCTCCTATATGTGAGTACCCACAATCAATTCTAATTTTTAAGCTGCGCGAATTGCGGAACAAGTAACATCCCCTTGCAGCCTGTTGAGTGCAGACAAGATTTTCTTCCACTGCACTTAGTTTCCTGCAGGAGTCAGGCCTGGATGATATAATGAACATGTGTGTATTCACAATATAGTCCTTTATAATACTAAGCTGGGGTCTGTGTCGCTAGGGTCCGAATAGTAACATTAAATAAATATGCCCATTCTACACTTTCCTTTTCTACATTCATAAAAATCGTAGCAGACTCGTAGACCGAACGTAACACGTGTATAAGCACTTGTAACTAAAATATATCCTCGTAAATTTGAAGTTCAAAGCTACGTTGCTAAACAGGCTACGACTGGTTTGAAAATAGAAGCCATTTTCAAAATGAAAGTCTTTGTATTATTTTAAAGAAATATCAAGGAAATGTGAACGTTTTCCGTAGCAACGTAACTCTTTGTAGAGGTTGTCGTAGAGCTTAGGGGGATGTCCTGTTTATCGTAGTTATGTTTTAACCTCTACGCAAAAATAGAGTCTTTGCGTGTTTATCTCGTTTCATCTTAGATCCCAAACGGATTTTAATATTTTGTTTTATTTGAACACGGGCATTGATAAGGCGATGTTATGACGTTTATAAATACAACAAATAAATGTTAACCTAGTTTGATTTGTCTTTATGAGATTTTTGCATTGAGTTTGAATATTACTTAGATAATTTTTATTAAGTGGTATAGCGTTCAGTTAACAAACTTGGTTCTACCAACGATTTCATTTGAGCGGAATTTGCTTAAAGACATGCGTAGACTAATGTGATAAATCATTATTAATCGCAAATGTATCTTTCTATGATGAAATATGGTGAAATAAGAGTTTCTTTAAATGGTTTTCATTTTTATAGCTGTAAGCGTTTGAATATTGTCTCATTTAATAGAAAAGAACTATGTGGTCGAAGATGTTGTTCAGCTTTACCTATAATTACTGGCTCTCAAAGGTAGCTTAACGTGCTCGGCGACAAACTTAATACTTGAGGTGCGATGGTTAGTCAGGCGGACATATATGAAATGCATCCGTCTCTTCGATCGCACAATTGAAAATTGAATCGAGTATCGAATCGATAGTGCTGTGAGAATGCGTTGTGTAGTAGCGAAACGCATCAAAAATTCATCAGGTTTGGCTACGTGGCATTTATAACGTCGCGTTGGCTTAGCAGGAAAGTAAGGCGGAATTGTCACTAGATGGAATTTTATATTCTTTGTCTTTCATAAATATTAATTTATTATTTTAAAATATTTGTTATCATTTAGTCAGTAAATATTCTTTCAAATAAAGATAATAAAAGTAAAAGTATTGTTTATCATTAATAACATGTTTTTTTTATGACACTAAACCAGTCTTTACCAAATCTACCAAATGCTGAGGACCCGGAACCATATAAATAAGTTAATGTTCTCAAATAAATCTTGCACCTAGTGTTATAATTTATGTTCTTCTCAAACTAAATTGTCTACGCAAATTTTCTTGATAACTATAATTATCTATTCTGCTGCCCTCTGCTTGCAAGCAAAAATATACAATTATATATCATAAAAATAAAATCATAGGTTTCTAAGTTGTATAGTATAGTGTTGTTGTGAGTGTACTACAACTGAGGTTATATGAAAAATAAAATAAAACAAACAGTATCGAAATCATTTAAGTCGTTTTACGGATTTGATTCCATATGACAGACTTTCTGTGTTCGTGTTCTGTGTGTAAGACAGCTTTACGTGTATATCACTGGCACAAAGGTCAGATATTGATCATTGTGTAGACTAATAATGTCTTAGATTTTCGCGATTATTACACGTAGTAGTTAAACAATTTTAAACGGTTTAAATTGCGTATATTTATCATTATTTTTAACCTGACGTTTCAAACACTTTGCAGTGATCATGGTCGCGGGGTGACCACGATCAAACTACGCGATTTCAACCGTTTAATTACTAATGTGTAGACTATTCAAATACTGTCCTTTATTACGTCTATAATGATCAAATATCTGATGTTACATAATTCTGTGCTCTGGTCCCGAAATTTCAATCAATGGTGAGTGAATTATTAAAGTGACCCTACTGTGGTTTCCATTTAATGGTTTATAAAATTTTAATTATGATAGTATGTAACGTGATCTGCGTTATAGTAATAAAGTACTGTGTGTTTTCCTCTCAGTCAGTATTAGGAGCACGGCAACGTCTTTTCTATTCAGGGTGGTAGCTAGCCAGACGGGTATAATGCCTTGACAAATTTGGTACAAACATTTACAAAAACATAATGTAGGGTGAACGTTTTTCATTTTATCATGTTATAATGTAATTTAATTTGATCTGGCATACCTGCACTTATATTTCATCTACATACTATTAATTTTTAATTACCTACTCTAAATTTATTCTTTGTATTTGGTTCTTTTTTTTGGTTACTATGTGTATGTCAAAGCATCCATAGTTTTTTCATACTACCCGCAACGAGCCGCAAATGATGCTTCGTGTCGTCGCGGCAACCAGTACCATTCAGAGTCATCGTTGGACCGCGCCCCACTTCATACACCACGACGGTGTCGCATTTTAATTTAAAAATAAGTGCAAATATTGCCGCATTGTTACCTTTATTAGAACTGTTTACCACGCTACCTGGATATTAGTGACGTGCGTGGAAAGTGACCGCACCGAGGCCTCTGCAAAGGAGACTACGACTATGGGAGATGGTGGAGAAAGCTATGGTATGTACATATACATTTTAGTAGCCTCGATTAAGAGCCCCCCCTTGTGTTTGGAAATGCCCTTGTTATCAAGGGCATTTCCAAACTTCAATTAAACTACTTAGAAACAACTATACAACCAGCCCCTACCCCGCGCGGTGGGAGTCCATATTTTTTGAGGACAATTCCTTGACTAAGAAAACCCACCAGTATTAATGATTGACATAATGGTGTTTGGACTTAGTTTGTAAGCCACAAAATTAATTTATTTATTTAAGAGCAGTCACTTAAATAAATAAATTAATTTTATGAAAAGTATACACGGAAAATGCTAGCAGCCTCTTAGGGTTGACTTCTGCTAGTCCTAATAAACATTTTGAGATGGTTTTTTTGACGAAGATTTTTTTTGTGTTTGATTATATATATTTGACGGAAAACACGAGGACCACCTGATGTTTAAAGTCTCTTGTGCGTGTAATTTATTATTTCATATTTTTTATTACTGTGCTATTCACATTTATACCTACACTACGACGTAACCCTTACCATGCTCTTCAATGTTTTCTGCGGAGGGGCACGCCTTCATAAGTGAACTTATATGTAATGTTTCGGTGTTGCAGTTAAACTAATTTAAGAAATAAGTTTATTAAGTCCACGTCTACCTCAGGTATAACTTATAACAGAAGGCTTTGGTTTCTAGATTTTATTAAATATACAGGGTTATTGGAAAAATGCTAATGTGAAAGGGTTGACTTCTGCTAGTACTAGTAGGTAGACGTGGACTCAAAAAACTTATTTCTTAAATTAGTTTTCAACACCCTCACTCGTAAAGTGAGCTTTATTATATCGTTATAAACCGAACTATAACACCCTCGTGCATAATAATATTACACACTAGTGCGTAATAGAATTATCCCTACAAAGTTAAGTTAGTACCAAACTGCAAATTATATGCGAGTAAACAGAGAATTTTCAATTTAATCGGGTAATATATCCCTACAAAGTTAAGTTAGTACCTAACTCCAAATTATATGCGAGTAAACAGAGCATTTTCAATTTAACCGGGTAATACAGATTTGTAACATCAAAGAGGTTTATATGTAATTAACCATCAGATATATACCGCGCGCAAAAAAAACTTGCGCGCTATTTCCATAATTTTCGTATGTTGTTTGTATCGCATTTCTGCAATATATATATTTTACCTTCAAGGGTGTTGAAAAAGTACGTATGAAACTCATGAGCAACTTGCTCATTATACACTCTGACTATACTGGCTGATTTACGCTCTCGCCTACGGCTTGGGCTGCAACACACAGCCTCGTGTATAATGAGCAACTTAGCTCACCTGTATCATAATCTACTATGTAGCTGCAACACCGAAACATTACATATAGTTCAGCTACAAATGTCTTTTAGTATGTGTAAAAATTACGTTAGTTTTAATCAATCATTACATACAAGTTCATTTATGACGGCGTGTCCCTCCATTATAAATATTGAAGGTCATTGCTAAGGGCTACGTCGTAGTGTAACAAGTACACATACACGTAGTAAGACAATGAAATGTTAAAAATGAACGCTCGGTATAGGCAGTAGTACGACCTTCGAACCTGACAGCGTTTTAATGTAAAGAATGTGCAATAACGCTAATTAACGGAGTATATTCATAGCGCTTTCCATATATTTTAAACCCTTATTCATTAGTGTTATATAAATATTAATATGATGAAAAGAGTACTATGCAAATGATGTTGTGAGAATATTCTAATCAGTCGTTATAGCATGGTGATAGGGCATTTTACGCATGCCCGCCTGGCTAGCTACCACCCTCAAGTAGAAAATCTGTCGCCAAGCACCTAACAGTGTGTTCCGGCAGCTGTCCTTGAGAGCCAGTACTTCTAGGTTAGTCTGAACAACATCTTAGACCACATCATCACTTACCATCAGGTGAGATAGTGGTCAAAGGCTAACATATCAGGTAAAAAAAAAAACGCCGGCAAAGCGTTCCACAATCTAATTACTTAGAATCATATACCACATCAATAAATAACCCGAGAATATACACCGTGTCCCAAAATTCAACGATAAGCCGGCATCGGTGCATGGACCTACTCATGACTACTCGGGAAAAAAAAAAAAAAAAATTATAACTCTTCCTTTTTTTAATTACAGAGACTTTTATAAAGTTGCGCCAACTTTTAATAAAACTTGCCATGGTAGTGTCCATACTTTTTTTTTTAACCCAGACTATAGAAAGTGCATAGAATGTTAAAATCTATGAAAATTATAAGAAAAAAATTTTTTTTTACTGATTTTTGTAAAATAACTACTGACTCTGTAATTTTAAAGGATTGTGGTAGATAGCCGTTCTCTAGGCGTGCATCGTATTTCTATCCAGCCAGCAACTTTTATCATAACAATCAATATTTATGTTTGATCTCGGTCACAGACTCGTCTATGTAAAAATATACATATAACGTTTATTGACTAGGAAGCATAATGAATAACTTGCAATATGACCACGCAAAGTTTTACCTAAAACGTTTATTATCTGTTTAATCGACTGAAGATTAATAGCCTTACTTATAAACGCTACTTAAATTTTAAGCATTACTTAGCCGCTGATTAGCAAAATATTTTACTCATAAATGCTACATAACTTTATCGAGTACCTAAGTACTGCTTAAATCAGCTGTCAATATAAACATCGTCCCACCCTTGTTTAAAATTTTAAGTAACAAGATGGTGCTCATATTTCTGATCAGCTGATTTAGTTACTAATGAGGTTATTTCATTTCATTTAACAGAGAGATACTCTGTTAATAAATCGTAAAAAATATATCAATTAGAAACATAAATGTAATATGAATAAGGATTCACGTTTGATTTTTAAAAATCCAAGTTCAAAATAGAAAATTGAGACACTAATTGCCACTAATGAGTTGCACTTGTCTGATTTTGTTTCACGTTTTACATTGTAGGTGATAGCTTCCCGGCCGCGGCTCCACTCGCGTTTATGTCGGTTATTGCGCATAACCATTAACCTCTTTTTGAGCAGTTTGATAAAAAGTATCTATGTCCTTTCAAGGTCTCAAACTATTTCCATACCAAATTTCATCCAAATCAGTCTAGTGGTTTTTAAGTTTATTTGTGTCATATAAAAAAACAAATCTTTCCTCTTTATAATATTAGTGCAGATGTTGATTTCTGATAAAATGTAACAGGCCTGTGAGGGTGAAAACGAGTCGTGGTTGTAAGTCAAAACAAAAGTATTATTTTCATCTCTTTCAGTTATTATACAATGAAATGCACAGTGCCACTATACAGATGTATTTTAAAAGAATTGAAAAAGCTATATTTCTATCCAAAGTTTACTAACAAAAAAAAATCTTGCCCAACAGTTGTACAGGTATGTATACAGGACGTCCCACGGCGATGCCACATGGAGGGAATGTACTTTGAATATTGTAGATGGAATATTTTACTGAAAGAAGACATTATTTAGGTGTAAAAAAACAATTTAAACTGCATTTATAGATATTTAAATAATTACATGGTTGAACTGGGAATCGAATCCGTTACACGAGAAAAAAAGTCACTCAGTAGTTTTATCATACCGATTGAAAGATTTAATCATAAGTATTATTTTTTGCTAAATAACATAGTATCAGAAATAAAAAGGAGACCATGATTTTAACATTTGATGTGTTAATTTTAATATTTGATATGTAACAGGTTTGATCCCGGTTCAACCATGTAATTATTTAAATATCTGTGAATGCAGATTAAATTGTTATTAAATTTAAGTAATGTCTTCCTTGAGTAAAATGTTTCATCTACAATATTCAAGGTACTTTCCCTCTATGTGGCATCGCCGTGGGACGACCTGTATACAACTGAGTAGCATTTTAGTCATACATTAATTATAGAAAACTTCATTTCAAATATAATTAAGCATTAAGTCAGCGAAACTTCTTAAGCTAGCTCACTTATAACTAAACAAGCTGGAATGACTAGCATCGATGTGACGTAGGCATAATATCTAAATTTATATGTCTAAATATGATTACAAACACTATTGCGTGCTGAGCGAAAATCACATTTACAAATTATTGGAGTAATTTTTTTTTTGTTTTGGAACGGTGGCCCGATGTCCGGATGGAATAGGCATCCGGTGCCAAATCATGATTCCCTTCGAGAACAAAATATTTTGTTCTCCAATAATTAATAAAGTAAAGTAAAGTAAAGTAAATTTATTTATTACACAGAAGGTATAAATGTATGTTACATTACAGTTACTTAACTAACCCTAAGAGTAATTTAGACGATACATATTTAATATAATATTATGTAGCACACACTTTATATTATCAGTGGGCCCCAAACTCGGCTAGGCCTGTATCTTGGGACCCGTATGACCACTTGGGAAACACACTTCAGGTATGCAAATACATCATGACATGACGGATTGGAAATACCTGTAATGGTGCCAAGAGTGTGTTTCCCATGCAGCCTGCTACAACACACTGATTATCTAAGGCTTGATTTATCGCGCGGCCTAATCAAATGTAAAATAAATAACTTATTGCACAACCAATGCGCTGAGTCAGCGGAACGCGCGGAAGGCGATACAAGCTGAATACATGGACATAAACGTCACTTTTGGTTTCCTTTATCGACTAGAGTTGACTTTATTTTAGTAATAGATTTAATATTAAATTGTACTTTTAAATTCCCAATATATTAAGTTGCTAGGAATTTTTTTTAAGTCCTTCGGCTGTTGCCTACGTATTTAATATGATCTAAATGTATAGTTTGTAACTGTTTACTTAACCTTTTATGACCTAGATACCCATGACGTGCGTGACATATTTCAAAAGGGCATAGTTCTGGCATTCCCTGGAATTTTTCCCTTTGAATGGGATTTTGGGACTTTTGGAGCAAATTTCATTTAGAGCATGGATTGCTGGTTAAAGGGGATTTCAGCGCTAAGTAGTACCAAACATCCCTTGTTTTGGAAAACCATGTTCTGGACGCAAATTTGATAAGGATTTTGTCAAGATCAATAGAAAGCTGCAAGTACAATATTTAGTTTAAAATAAAACCAGATTTTAATGTACGAACTAAAGTGAAGCTTTAAAAATCAAATAAACCTCTGGGGTAGGGAAAGAGCCTAGAAAGCTGGGTGAATCGCATTAACTTGCTGTATTTATATGATTATTTAGCCGACATACAAGCCAGCGTTCTGTTTACGTGAGTTCCTCTACAAAAAAGTATAACAAGTGTTTTTACATATATATTTTTAAGGTACATTAATATTATGTGTATCGTAGTTAAATAAAATAAGAGCATAAAAAGCCTTTATTTCTACTAATGCTCAAAAAGTAGCTCTAAAAATGATCACAATAGGTATTATATACTATTAGGATTAGCTTGTCTTGATTATTATTATTATTACTAACTAGCTCTTTGGTAGTAGTTACCTCTACAGCCTTGGCCTCCCCTAAATTTCTCCGTACGTCTCCTTCTCAAGTATATCTATATATATGTATCGTAGTTAGTTTTTAAAAACTCATATCCTGCCTTTATTAACCAAATACTACAAACTACATATATAGGTACAACACTACAGCTAATACAATAAAAGTATTTGGACTCATAGGCAGTCCAAATGCTCTATCCCACTATTAGTTGGCAGCGTGCCCAGTGTGCTGGCAGCATTGCCCCGTTGAATTGTAATGCTTATTCTTTGAGCCAAATAGGTGCCAGCATTATGATCACGCGTCGCATCGACCAAGCGCTTTGATAAATTTTGGAAAATACGATGAGCTCCCGGTCCCCACGGACCCAACGTCTCTACACCAAACTCATATTCTTGAATTTCTATTCTGTTATGATTTTTTTAAAGTAATATAAGCAAAGATCCAAATCTGTAATAAAATGTAGTTTGAGATATTTTAGTATCCAGTCTGCATTGACCTCGTTCCGATAAGTGTTTTGCATTTTTCTACCGGTGTATCAACCGTTGCATTGTCTCACACATTAATGTGTGAAAGCTGGTTTTGTACACATGTATGTGTGTGTTAGTGTTTACTGATTCCAGTTTTATTCAATTTAAGTGCGAAGGAATGTCATGTGAGTCTAGAGTGAGTACTTTGGTTAACATTGAATTGAAAAGTCTGTTTTTATTATATTTGTCATAGTTGAACCTTACTGTGAAGCAAAAATAGTTCTTTTACCTCATAAGCTCGGAAAGGCGTTGCTTATCTTACGAAATTCGTGTCGAAAAGTGCTTTTTGTCCGCAAGTTTTTGAAATTAAAACCTCTATAAAGAAATCAGAAAATAAATTAACTTTAAAAACTTATTACCAATTTTGGTGATATTTATACGCGCAAATTTACTACTTTAATTAAGCTGCTTTTCGTACACCTAGCATTTTTCTGGCTGGAATATGATGTAAATTATGTGTTGCGTTTGGAAGCTTGAACCATTGCTACCTGGAGATGTCGTAAGAGGCGACTAAAGGTAAAATACTCGAAAGTGGGCAGCAGCGCCTCTGAGGTACTGATATCTTAAACTGCGATCCCCAAGACTGCCAAGCGTGAGGATTATGGAAATACCCACTTTAATTGGGGAGGCTGTGTCCAGCAGACGATCCGGCTGTTACAGTACAGTGCAGCTCGAAAGCATACTATTTTGCATGTCTTGTTGAAGCGAAAAAAGCGGAAATTGAAGCGCTCATAGCAGAGTTTGCTAAGCTGTTCTTGACCGATCAGCAAAGTTAAGCAACGTCCGCCGCGGTCATGACTTAGATGGGTGACCGCTAGTTGCATTACTACTGAGCGTTTCCGTGCTTCGGAGGGCACGTTAAGCCGTCGGTTCCAGTTGTCATCTAAGGATAACAGTCGTTATATCACAGTAGTAGGGCATTATGCGAATGCCCACCTGGCTAGCTACCACTCTCAAGTAGAAAATCTGTTACCAAGCACCTTACGGTGTGTTCCGGCAGCTGTCTTTGAGAGCTAGTAATTCTAGGTTAGCCATAACAACATCTTTGACCACATCATCACTTACCATCAGGTGAGATTGTGGTCAAAGGCTAACCTGTCAGGCATAAAAAATAAAACAAGTTGCTTTTCGGACACCAAGTATTTTTCTCGCTGGAATGGGATGAAAAATTATATGTTGTACTCGGAAACATAATTATTTTGCTTGTCGTATATTTTAAACCTTTGGTATGCTTAGGATTCTATATTATGAGCCTAGAGCCTAGAAGCCTAGAATTTTTAGTTTCATCAAGTGTCAATACAAGGTCTTGCGCAAATTAATAATTTTACAGTCTTGGGTAAGAATAGTTACTTGGTATGCAAAGCTGCAAAGTTTTTATTTGCCGCGACTACTTTTAATGAACCCTGAGGAAGCGAAGAATTCAAAGGTACGAGACCCAAATAAACTTTGCTGCCAAGTGGAAAACAAATTTTTTTAAACATCATTCATCACAGCGAAGAAATAGACTAAGTGCTAGAAAGGCAGTTTTAATAATATGAGTATAGTAAATTAATGTTTATTGTATTGAAAATTAAAATTACCAGAATTTGTACATTATAATTTTACTCATACTTTATTTATCTGAGGCTATTATAGTTAAAACAGAGGGAGTTTTAAGAATCTGGTCCATGTTAACGGATAAAAATCATTACAAAATCACAAATATACGATAGGAAAAATTTAAGTCATGTGCGGGATACGGGATAAAATTTTTCCTATCGCATATTTGCGATTTTGTAATGAAATCCGCATAGCAGGTGTTATAACAATATTAAATACACATTTCCGATCATGTGAGCTTAAAAAAAATATTTAAATTACAGGGGTGATTTTATATTTATCCGTTGTCATTTTTTGATTATCACGGTAACCACTTTAGTGACAATTAGCATTGACCAAATAATTTGGTATGTAGTTTTACTCTGTGTTTTACTTTGTGTTTAACTCTGGCCAAGCATAATTTTGTCTTAAATGTTGCAAATTTTCCTTAATTTCTCATTTTCGTAACCGTTAAAATCAATCGGGTGCTACCTAAAGAATTCTGAAAATCTAATAATAATATTATTTCTCATTTAACTTAGAAAATTAATATTTTTTTCAATAAGTTATGCATATGATTTACCTACTTACATATCAAGCAAAGGACAAAATATGTTTTCCTTATTCTTCAAAGAGCTAAACACAGTTGTTGAAATACAAACCTCAGACATCTTTAGGGTCCACGCCATAAGAGGCGAGCCTATTGTCTTTGGTCAGACAAAATTACAGTTTTTACACGTAGACAAACGAAGCAGTCTTAATAAACTTTGACAATCCTGTTAATATTTCGCAGACTATGTGAAACACAGAAAAAAGTTATTGATACCTAATTTTATTTTTTCAATGCTGATTGGCTAGCCTTTTGAAAACTACCTCACCTGATAAGATGTAATGATGTATTTTAGGATACAGACAGGTACCGAAACACACTGATGGATACTTGGCGACAGGTTTTCTGCTTGGGGTGGAAGTTAGTCAGATGGACATATACAAAACGACTTATCACCATACTATACTTAACGATTACCATCCTAAGAGTTCGCTAGCTTGAGCTTCACATGGTGTCAGGGCCTTTTATGATTGCTCGCCTGGCTGGCTACCACCCTTAAGTATAAAACCTGTAGCCAAGCATCTAACAGTCTGAAGTAGCAGCAGTCCTTGAGCCACTAAACGAAATTCTAGGTTAGTCTGAACAACATCTTCGACCACATCATCACTTACCATCAGGTGAGATAGTGGTCAAAGACTAACCTACCAGGCATAAAAAAAAAAAATATTACGTGTACATGAAACATAACAACTGTATGTGCCAGGGTGCGCCTCTCGGTAATAAATAAGGTTTATGCCTAACAGCCACTAAAAATCTAAGTAATTACGTAGGCGAGCTACGAGTATGTGCTACGAGTACGCTACGAGCGCTACTAAATTATTTATGTACCAAACTTTGGTAATGCTTGTTCCAGTGTAATTGCCAAGACTGATGCAAGGGTAAAGTTTTATATTTTTTTTTACGGTCTAGCTCCTACTGTTACCTAATTTTTTGGTAAGTGATGGCGTAGACGATGCTGCCATGTCATCATTCTCTATGTATATTATCACGATGCTCCATACTTCTATAATTTATGTTTCGGGGAACTATTACTTATTCAAAAGAGTATGTCCTGACCATCCCATATTTTATTTCCGATAATTTAACCACAATTTCACGAGATGGTAAGTGACGATGTCGTCGAAGATGACACGTTTAATTTAGAATGGGAACTGCATAAAGGAAGCTTCTGAAGCATATCGTTAGGTACTTGTCGACAGATTTACGCGAGGTCACTCGATTTAACCCTTGGGTCTATTTGGGTTGGGCTGTCGATACAGCGTGTATCACACAGCGATTGTCAAATATCACATCACCTAATGGCGAAAATTAGACTTTTTTTATCTGGTGGTATGCTTTTATTAACAAAACACTACAAACATTAAGCAAGCCTATCAAATTCAAATTCAAATTCATTATCTTATTATTATCATTAACCCATAAATCTTTTCAACATGTATCAAAATGAATAAATAATTAAATAGTAAAATTACGAAGTGGTCAGTTACAAAAATTTTGACATATTTTTGTAACTGACCACTTCGTAATTTTACTATTTATTCATTTTGATACATGTTGAAAAGATTTATGGGTAATAATGCAAAAATTTAAACATAAATTAATAACAATCAAATTAATGAATAATAATATTAATGAATAAACAATGTCACCAGAATATATACTTAGGCAATCCAAGAGCAAAACATGAAACTTAAGTGGGATGGTACGACACTTTAGGGTCTTTACATCTTTCTAAAACGAACGTGAGGGCTGGCACCGTGGCTACTTCGGAGCGACTCAAACGGCATACATATTTGAGCCATTTGGTGTAGAGATATTGGCACTCATTATACGACTGCCCAAAAACAGGAGAGTTATTTTTCAGGGCTCATGTGAGTTTCTTTATTCCACCATAACTTCTAAACGGTCAAATCGATTTCAATGTAAGAGATATCGTTAGATTTGTCTTGACAGCGCAAGTGACACTAGGTACATAAAAATAAATACCATAACAAAAAGACGTAGCTTAGACGCCATACTGAGATATAATATAAATATTTTTTTAAACCTATCGAGTGATTGATTTGATTTTTGAAGTTCTTTATTAACATAAGTAGGAACATGTCATGTACAACTCAGCGCTAAAAACTAAGTTACAACTATCGTTATAGTTGTTTATTCTACAGGCTAGGATCGCCTCTTAAAACTTATAAAACAAAATGTTAAAATTTAAGTAGTTCTCATTAAATCTTGAGTTATAGAGGGTAGTTACAAATAAAGAGACATGGACTATCTGATGTGCAACTGTGTCTTTTCGTCCGTTTGAACACACTTATAATAAACACGATTCCATATATATATATATATATCTTGCAGTTTTATGTTCAATGGAACGATAAAATGCTTAACGAAAATAAATAATTTGAAGTCAGGTTTTTAACTTTTTAAATTGTTATGCTCAACGAATTAGCTTGCAATCCAACAAGGCATGCTGCCAACTAGTAACATGCTATTAAAATAAAAGCTCAAATGAGATATGGATTGATTTCAATCTGAGACAGCGTCGCGCCGTTACTGTCAGCAACAACCTTAATGCTAGCTTACATACATATTATAACAGCGTTACTTAACATGAAAACTGAGCCAGCTTACTACGCTTTCCATAATAGAGCGTCATTCAAGGAGGCTTTAGAGCCTAGAGCGCTTGTTAGCACTTCAGAACTATAGGGCATCTAACGGGATTATTGGAAAATCTCACGTGAAGTTTACAAGTTTTCACAAGATGTGGCTTAAAGAACACATCTTAAAGGGCTTGGTTCAAATAATAAAGGTTTCTGCTGCATGAACTTTATGAAACATAATTATTAATCAGGGTTTTTCGGTTACTTAAAATAATAGAAGAAGAAACGGAGAACATAGCTCAGAACAAGCACTAACGCGTGCTAAGTGCGGATCACATTTAATAATTATTTGACTACAAAATAACTATCCCGAAAGGGAATCAAACCTGCGTTTCATACTTGTGACGAGAATTAAGTGCTTGTAAAGAATTGTAGACATCACTCTTAGAGTTCAGTATTGGAAAAAAGGACTTCATTCAATGAGATGAAATCAAGTTTCATTTTCACATTACACTGGACAAAGATAAAATGAAATCTAGTAATTTGGTTTATGGACACACCGTCTCCTACTACGATTAAAATAATAAAATGGGACGTGCGTTTGATTTCCACCAAGAAAATAATTTCATACTCTCATAATTTTGTTTATATTAGGTTCGGTATATTAAATTTTCAAAAAACTTGTTTTATGCACACCGTATAAACATAATATATTTAGATAAATTTCTAACACGTTTTTGCGGTAATAACAAACATTTCATTATTATTATTATTAAGGGTAAGTACTTTCTAAGGTCTCGATGATTGATGGAATGTTTGAACACTACACGGAGTTTTGTTGTCTTTAAGTCTCGTGATTCTTTAACATAGTAATTAAACCACTATTAAAGGTCGCGTATATTTCATCGCCTTGTGACCAAGATCATAGCAAACTATTTGAAGCGTCGGTATAAGAGTATTATTATATATATAAATATACGCGATTGGATCCGTTTTAAGTTGTTTTATTTATAATAGGTATTATTTGACTACTGCGTTCTAAGTTAGTCTAAGGCCCTTATGCATATTAAACTGAAGATATGTTTTTAGAAAAATCATTATACAATAGACTGGTAGTGGGGATTTATAATAAATAAATTCCAGGATTATAATATATAAATTTATAATTTATATATATTTTTTTTGTGTTAATACTACGACAACTTTGCAGCGGTGCAATTGGATCCCATCAAATTTATATTTTGATAGATAAATATTGGTACTGATTCCATTTTTTGTAATAGATACATAGGTGTTGTTTATACCTGTTTTAAAATGTATCTACTATGGTACCTACGTCACAGCATATAAATATAACAAAGATGTTGTACAAAAAATAAATATCTCGAACTAAATAATTATGCTGCACCGCACCTGTATTATTTATTAATAGATATTATATTGATTTATTATTGATATTGATATAGATATATCAAATTATCATTTTCTACATAAACGTTTTTATATTATTGCAGAAAGGAGATTTAATGCAAAATCTAATAATATTAAAACAATAGTTATTAATGTTTGAGTTTTTATTTAACCAACTCAACTAATTACTCCAGAAACCGTTACATTTATTTACGGAGCCAGAATCTGGCTGCTGCAATGTTTAAGATATATAACAAAACGCGGAGTCGGGATTCACCAACTTTGGTCACAATGGATAGCTTGGTTTAATGGCTGCTTAGATATGTTACTTTTATGAGGGTCTATAGATAGATAAATAATTCTTTATTGTACACACCACTAAATTACATTATAATAAAATACGAAGGCTTACAATTAAGTGTTACAATGGGCGGATATAGATGGGGTCCAAGATGATCCAATTTTGATATACTGCACCGAATCCGAGGCGCCCGCAGTGGTTTAGATCCACATCGTTTTAATCCTCGTGATATTTACGATTTGAACTCGCAAAAGCAGTGTCTCCGACGTGTTAATCTGATCTCATGTTAATCTAAATAATTTTTTTAATCAAAATATTTATCTCCTAACCACATGATACCACAGATTTATATATACCTAACTAAATACATTAATCATTACAAGTTGTTTCCGGTTTAAATTCAAAATGTCATTTGGTGAGCAGACCGTGTAACTCAGAAACCCATAGAAGTTATTGCATTGAACAAATTTGAAGGTTTTATATATGTAAATAATCATTCTGCAATTTTCACTACAAAATACATTTTGCCGCTTGCCTAAACGCCTGAGGTAAATAGAACCATTTAGGTAGCCTATTTCGAAGTATCGCTGACCAATTTGACCATGTCTATACAAGTATTATATTATTCTAGTGGATTTAACTACTTTACTCTGTTCTTGCTGATACGCGAAAGTTGTAAGCGTGTAGTAGAATATGGTAAGTTATGATAATTAGGATAAGTGTTGAAGAAACTTTCTTATAACAATAACAGTTGGAAGCACTGAATACCACCGATTAGCATTTATGAGACGTAGGAGAATATTGTTCGAGATTTGTAAAAAATACAACTTCGCCCCTGGAAATCTAATATAAGGCTTTTTCTCAAACACTACTAAGTTAATCCGATAATGTATACTTTTAAGTGAGCTATGTTGGTTATTGGTGAAGGATCTAAAATTCCATATATAAAGACGAGGACACACATTTCATTGAACATAGAAAAAATAATCCAATTAAATCGGTTCACAGCTTAGTGAGGTATACTCTAAAATAGATATAACTAGAGGCCCACAGCACGGGAATTTCACAGTTTTTTTTTTAAATATATTCTATAGCCTATGTTCATAAGGGATAATGTAGAATTTTAATGGTGAAAGAATTTTCCAAATCCAGTCCAGTAGTTTTTACGTACAAAAATGCAAATCTTACCTCTTTATAATATTAGTGTAGATATAGATAAGTCAAATACGTAAAATAAGCTAGTAAAAGTTAGAATGAGAATTCTTCCCTGTTTGGAAGGCGCTTAAAATAGGTGGTGACAGATGAACTGGAAAACACCAAGCATTGATAGATTACCCTTTGACCACTATGTCACCTGATGGTAAGTGATGATGTTGTTCAGGCTTACCTGGAATTACTGGCTCTCAAGGAAAGCTGTCTGAACACAGTGCACGTGCTTGGCGACCGATTTTCTACTTAAAGGTGGTTGCTAGCCAGGGGGCATTCGCAAAATGCCTTAACAGCATGCTATAACGACTGCCGTCCTAAGACAACAACCAGGGCCGGTATTATGTAATGCATCTAAATATATACTCCGTTTATAGTATGTTTACCAACACAGGCACACAATAAGTCATTTAAACAACATCCACGTATACCTACTACAGACAAGGGTTCCGATTTGCATCAAGTTTATGGAACTCTAGAAGCACGGTACGCACTTCGATCTTAGTACCATGTAATAGGGAGTCTATTGCCATCCACGGGGCCCACTTTTAGGGTCATACAAAATGTTTTTTTCTAACACACTGGATGAAACACATGATCATATTACTAATAATATGTTTACACTAACAGGTAAGACAAGAACATATTGCATGAAACTCTGGTAGGGCACTAAGATGGTATACAGCTCTGTGTTGTGAGTCTAATGCACACAACACCCTACTCACATCACCTGAGAAATGGCATGCTGCTTATTTGGATAATGCAAACATAATATAATACATATACCTAATATATTAACATCATAATCATTTATACATCATAAGCAAGATATCAGTCCAGATCACAAGTGACACCGACAATAATATGAACAAAAAGCACACGCATCAATACCACTTCTGCAAATTATTGTACAACTTGGATATATTAAGTTGTTATATTGACTTGAGTTATGTAACGTGTCTGATGGACTCGCCCTTACAGCGAGGAAATTAAACTGTTACGGTAAGGGAGATATTTAGACTACACGATTTTAAAACATAATTAACACCGGCTGGTGCCGCGGCTTCTTAGGCGGAGCAAATCAAGCGGCGCAAGTATGCTAACCTCGGTATGAGTTACATATTTGAGCCGTTTGGTGTAAGAGACGTTGGGTCCGTGGGGACCGGGAGATCATCGTATTTCCCAAAACTTATCAGAACACTTGGTCGATGCGACGCGTGATCAAAATGCTGGCACCTATTTGGCTCAACAAATAAGCATTACAATTCAACGGGGCAATGCTGCCAGCATGCTGGGCACGCTGCCAACTGGTAGTGGGCTGGAGCATTTGGAATGCCTGTGAGTCTGCAATGACTTGTAGGTTGTCTTAATGCTTTAATTTTAGTTGCTGTAGCATTGTGTATAATTCATTACTATTGTATATCAATACTCACAGACGGTATAGATAAACCTTGCCTCCTTATACTTCCCTTCTACCGTTTGTATGGGATCTGATCCTAAGAACTGTTCAATATGATGCCTTCAACTCGGGCTCAATCATAATAACATATAAAAACAAGAAGTTACATTGATGTAGGTACAATAAGGTAATTTTCTATTTCTCACGAATAAATAACAGTAATAGCGGTATATCTCAGTATATCTCTCTCATATATCTCATCATCTCATACAGGAATATCTCAATCACAGTTCAATCATCAGTTTATCACCACAAGAATCAGCTGATTGTCTCCAAAATATTCGTCAACGTAGTTGCGATTTTGTTCGTCTCTTGTAAAGGCGATTCCACGTCGCTCGCAAAGTGAGTGACGATCAATGTTACGTGACCTGACGCGACATGAACAACTAGCTTTATTTTATATGCTTGTTAGTTTATTTTCATTTTCGTTTATTCTTTTATTTTCAGGTAAACCAGTTTTTTTGTTGTTGTTCTGTTTCTGGGACATTCTTATTTTTTTAAAACGGTTCCTAAATCAGTACTATTTCTTAACCTCTTACATTTAATATTGTGAAAGCTGGCCGACACTTCCGAATCCTTCGAATTCGAGTGAAAACCTCTAAATTCGCAAAAGGTGTCGGGCGCTCTAAATTCGCAGAAGTATCGCCTCAGTACTATAGGAACGTCACCACCGTCATATTGAAGCAGTGATGGCTCAGTGGCATTGGCTGTGGACTGCCGCGCAGCAGGTCCATGGTTCGAATCCCGCCCGGAGCTTGAGCTTCACCGCATGGTGGAAGGGCATTTTGCGAATGCCCGCCTGGCTAGCGACCACCCTCAAGGCAGCAATCCTTGAGAGCCAGTGAAATAACAGGCAAAATGAGACTTGACAGGTATGTCTCAAGGTGATGGGCGCAGTGCAGTTCGTCACTTGTGATAAAATGCATTTGTTATAGGCAGAGGATACTGCTTAACATCAGGTGGGCCTCGCGCTTGTTCCTTCACAATAACAAAAAAAAAAAAACCTCGTCCATTTTTCTTGACTATTAGCAAACTTGTACAGAGTTGAAGCGATGGCGTTACGGCATTGTACTTGTATAGTGAGCGTTAAGTATGGACGTTCCATACAAACCATACTGAATAATTTGTGTTGAAGCGATGCACGGTTTTGTTATTGTGCCTAGTGTATCAGTGTTAGCTAAACTACGTGATATTTGCATTGCAGCTGCATACAGGCTTGTTGCAATTTTAGAACAAAAATTAAGTCAGTACATAGTATAAAACAAAGTCGCTTCCAGCTTTCTGCCCCTGTGTATGCTTGGATCTTTAAAACTACGCAACGGATTTTGATACTTTTAATAGATAGAGTGCTTCAAGAGAATTTAAAATTAAAAATTACTTATTTGCTAGATGTAGGTACATTAAACAGGTCTTATGTTAAAATTATGTGTTGCTCTATAACTGAACCTGCAAGGCGTGCAAATTATGGTATCAATACCTATATAAATTACAAAATTCTTTCATTGGTCTTAAACTATACAATTACATTAATATTATTTAATTCTATTACTTAATTTTATACAATATTTGTATAACATTGTATCATTAATGTCCATACAATGCCCTATATTTTATCATTTAAAAACTCATCTATACTATAATATGCCTTATCTATGAGAAACTTTTTTAACCTAAATTTAAAAATGTCAGTTATATTTGTTTCTTTTACGATTAGTGGTAGTTTATTATATATTTTGACACTCTTTATAAAATATATGTATAAAACATGCATAATGTAGAAGAAAAACACCGATCATTTAAGAGGTTTCTAATGTGATGTCGCAAATAAACACATTTTTTTGCGCTTACATTGCAAACGCTGGCGGAACCCTACAAGATAGACCAAAATAATGTACTACAGGATTATACGCCTAAAAATCTACAAAAAATCCGCGACGGTATATATCTATCTCTTCGGGATAACCCACAATAACCATTTTTAATACAAAATCACAAATATATGATAGGAAAAATTTAAGTCATATGCGGGGAAAAAAAATCCTATCATATATTTGTGATTTTGTAGTGTAATCCGCATAGCAGGCGTTATTGCAAACCTAACAATATTAAAACCATTTTTATGCTTTACTTTTGACGAGAAATAATGAAGTAGTCTTAGTCACCCGTGCGAAGCAGGAACATGTCGGTAGTTAAAAATAAAATGAGCAATGATGTCAATTTTAATTTTAAATTAGTTATAATGACTATCAGACTAACACCAAGCAAAGCAGATAAAAAAACAAAAGTTAGTAAGCAAACAGTAGCGTGTCAGTGTGCTCAAGGCCTTACATGTCCATTAGACGACCCAGTGGCCCGTACAAGATCGATTACCACAAGATAACTTTAATTGCTATCGATGCACGATGTTGGTTAGGGCGATATGTGTATTGGACTGTTCCATTACAAACATCCAATCTATCTACATATATGCTTATTGGAAAACGTTTTTACTGTATAAAAGAATTTTTGAGTCATCCTAAGATAATGAATAGATTTGAATAGAATTGAATGAATTGTTTCTCGATCTACGCTCGTAGAGTCAAGACCTCCTGAGGATGCTTCGTGTAGAATCGAAACGCGTCGAAAATTCTTCCGGTTTGGCTGCGTGGCGTTTGTGACGTCATGTCGTCTTAGCAGGAAAATTAGGCGAAATTGTCACTAGATATATTTTTATATTTTTTAAGTGTTTTATTAAAATATTATTTTTGATGTTTTCTTAAAATATTTTTAAAATATTTGTTATTACCATCCTAAGATGTAAACATTGATATTAATAAAATTCTCGTTATTTTTATGGTATATAAACATATTGTTAATGTTATTTGACATTTCAATTAGAAATTATTTACTAAACATATTTTTTTTAAACCGTGCTTTTATTAATGTTGAACACTTTATTGACGTATAATTATATACTTTCTCTTTTTTTATATACTAACATACATCGTTTTTTTTATGATATTGTGACGGAACAAACTCGAGGCCCACCTGATGTTAAGCGGACTAACTCCTGCCTTAACAGATGCATTTCACCACAAGTCACGAATTGCACTGCGCCCGTCACCTTGAGAAACAGTTGTTAATTCTCATGTGCCTGTCATTTCACTGGCTCTCAAGGGCTGCTGCTGAAACACATGGTTAGGTGCTTGGCGACAGATTTTCCAAATTTAAGATAACATGTTTTTTTAATAACTCTTATCATTGAATTGTATAACTACCATTTAATTATTAAATTTTCCAAATTCACTTGCCGAGTAACGGCAAAATAGGAGAACTAATTTAAGTAAATAAATTTAATAACTAAATACATTTAACCTATTTTAAGTAAATACATTTAATTTCATCTACAACCTATCCCTTTGGGAAATAGTTCCCAAAGGGATAGGTTGTGGTTTCTAAACAGAGACGTTTCGCTAGATATATTTCCTGTAGTTTGCTGTATCAGTTATGTTGTCCATTGCTAAACACAGCGTCCCCAAATAAAGCGTTTGACATAATCCCCACGCCTGGCAGGCAGCTTGGGGATCGTAGTGTAAGATAAATCACTATACTGCTTACTTTCTGGTATTTCAAAAGAATATACGGGGAGGTGCAATTTTAGCCCGGTACCCCAAGGGGCGACAGATATGTTTGGACCACAGATCTCGAGAGATTGGTCATTACGCCTTGTTTTAGCTGAGACCTAATGTCCCACGAAACTACCCACTTAATATCAAATCTACACGTAAACGCACAATAGTTACACCATTTGCACTTACACAGCCACACAAGTCACCTGTTCATAACCGCTCACACTTGAGTGCTTTCTTCTATGTTTGCTAGTATAAATACGCAATTTTTATTAGGGAGGATTTAGATGCTATCTACCGCTTTCGGACGTATAGCTCCACCGGAATTTGGGCGAGGGAAGGCCCTTTTATAGCCTGGTTATATAAATACGCACTACCTTCTTCTTCGTCGTATTCTTCATTTCTATAGGTCGTGCCCGTCTAGAAATGTCTCAACGGAGACGTTTACCAGCTGCTTCCACACCATTGTGTACTTGGCTTGTCTCAGGGCGTTAGGCTGGGTAAGTCCCGTTATGGTCTTAATTTGGTCGGACCAACGGGTAGGTGAGCGACCCCGTGGCCTTTTCCCCTCTATTTTTCCTACTATAACCAGCTTGTCCAAATTATCTGGCTGTGTCCGGGCGATATTATCAAAGTACGCACTACCACGTTCTCGAATTTATACAGACAAGCCTGTCTATCGCGATGCACACTCCAATGTGAACGAATCACTTAAAACTTTTTAGGGACTATACTGCTCGCGTCCGTAGGATTTAGCCCTCGATGTCTTACACGTGTCCCCTGGGTGGCGCCAAAAGAGCAGTACTTTTCAGGTGGTAGGCTTAGGCCGCGGCGTGTTACCACCCACCAGACAAAGCCATGCCGCCAAGCGGTCGCGTTACGGCATGATGTTTGATGAAGCCACTATAGGGAACGGGTCGGAAACAGTTGCGCTTACTACTATAGCTAGTCGTGACACATCGAAGGTAAGTTTACCTGGCAGCCAATCTTGGAGAGCAGCGGGATCCGAGGCTCGGTTCTCCGCTGGCCGACCGCAGATAGTTGGGGGCCCAAGTAGTGAGCCAGCCACTCACGAAAGGCTGCCCCGCCATCTCACGAAAAATACCGGAGGTGCGCCACCGTGCTGGTTGGCGACCAGATGAGAGGTCCCGATGGACACCTCTGGGGGGGCCCCGGCGTCCCCGCGGTCTCCAGGATTGGTTCCCACAGGGTGGAAGGGCCCTTTTTGTGTCACGGGTTGGTAGTATGCGCCTCGTTTCCACTTCCGTTTCCCTTTATCTATCTTCACTCCACCAATCAAAATGAAAAAAAGAGGTAAAAACAGAATGAAGGTTCAACAGCGGAAGCACGTCCTCTCACTCCAAGGGCACCTCTCAAACATTCGAGGCATGCACTCTAATATCGACTCCGTCCACCACCATCTAGAGACCGCAAAACCTCACATTCTGTTCCTCACGGAGACGCAGATCAAATATCCAGCTGACGCTACATACCTTGCCTACCCTGGCTATGTTCTAGAACATAGTTTCAAGGCCAAGGCGGGAGTTTGTATGTATGCCCGCGATGACATTTGTTATCGGCGTCTCCGCAACCTTGAAGACCCCAAATTTCTTCCATCATGTGGGTTCTGGTGCACAATGGCATGGAGAAAATTCTTTATGCTAGTGTCTACCGGTCGCACAGCGGAGATGAGGAGACAACCAGGCTCACAAACTACCTTAGTGAGGCGGCCGATGTGGCCCAACAGAGGTATCCTTCTGCTCAATTACTGCTTCTGGGGGATTTCAACGCCCACCATCAAGACTGGCTATACCCATACCAGAACACAGACCACGCTGGTCGAGAGATGCGCAAGCTTGCCTTGACGCTAAACCTCACTCAGCTGGTCCAAGGAGATACAAGGATACCGGATGTTGATGGCCACACAGCCAATTGCTTGGACCTTCTGCTGACAACAGATCCAGACCGCTACTCGGTGTCGGTTTCATCACCCTTGGGGTAGCTCCGACCACTGTCTGGTGAAGTCTGTATCAGTCTACTCCCTGCCCGATCCCAGCCCAAAAGGCACCCGGCGGGTGTGGCGATACAGGTCAGCAGATTGGTATGAGATGCGTTATTTTTTTCGCGTCTTACCCTTGAAGGCAGGCTTGTTTTTCTTCGAGCGATCCCTCAGCTTACGCGGATGCTGTGACAGAAGTGTTACGTCAGGGTATGGAATACTTCATACCATTTTCTGACGTCCCACTGTCCAGCAAAGCTGGCCCATGCTTTAATGCCACCTGTGGAGATGCAGAAGCGTCAAAGCATGAGGCCTATTTAGCCTGGGCTGATGCTCGAACCTGCAAATCAAGAGATGTATGTGAAAAGAAGAAAATATTTAACGTAGCCGCCAAGTCCTGCAAAAAGGCTCTCAAGAAGGCTCGCTTCGACCACATACGCTGAACAGAGAACAAACTTGCTTCTTACCGCTCAGGTAGCAAAGCGTTCTGGTCCCTGGCAAAGTCGATCGAAGAGAACTTCTGCCGTCCCTCACTGCCTCCACTGCTGAAACCTCACGGTTCACTAGCTCACACTGCTGAAGAGAAAGCAAACTTATTTGCCTCTCTGTTTGCAGAGTCTTCACATTTAGATGCTGGCAATGCTGTACCTTCTAGTCTGCCAAATTGCAGGACCTTAATGTCAGAAATTCGCATTCGACAGTCTGAAGTACGCAAAGCGTTGTGCAATCTGGACGTGAAAAAAGCTAGTGGTCCGACGGTATACCGGCTGTAGTCTTGAGGATGTGTGCGCCTGATTTGACTCCAATATTGACTCGCCTCTTTCGCTTGTCTATGACGACTGGTCAAGTGCCTAAGTCCTGGAAGCTTGCAAACGTGCAGCCCGTGCCCAAAAAGGGTAGTCGCGCTGACCCTGCCAATTACAGGCCTATTTCAGTCACGTCCATACTCTGTAAGACGATGGAACGTCTACTGAACCACAGACTCCTGGCATACCTAGAAGTCAATGATCTCCTCAGTGACCGACAATATGGGTTTCGCCGAAACCGGTCTACTGGGGATCTTCTAGCCACTAGATCTATGCCACTCACATCTGGAGCGAGGCCATCGAGAACTACGGAGAGGCGCTTGCTGTCTCTCTCAACATCTCGAAGGCTTTCGACAGGGTTTGGCACGATAGCCTTATTAGCAAGCTTCCTTCATACGGCCTTCTCACTAGTTTGTGTGTTTGTATTTCAGATTTCTTGAGGGATCGGTCAATTCGAGTGGTCATCGATGGCTGTTCTTCCGACCAATTGGCCATAAACGCCGGAGTCCCTCAAGGATCAGTACTCTCTGCAACGCTTTTTCTGCTGCATATTAATGATCTGCTTAAACCCGGTATTTTTGGGTACGCAGACGACAGCACCGTTGTGGAGAGTTATACATCTAACGCACGAACCAGTGCATTACAAATCCAGTCACATAGGAAAACTATGGTTGAGCGCTTGAAATTTTCTTTGAAGGCAGTCTCCGATTGGGGCGATGACAATCTGGTCAAGTTCAATGCTGCTAAAACCCAGGCGTGTCTCCGCCAAACGAAGCCCTTTTCACCTGGCTCCTACTTTCAGGGATGTATCCGTGCCGATAAGTAACCACCTTGAACTTCTTGGCATCTCCTTAACACCGACTCTCAATTTCGGCTCCTATATTGAGTCTAAAGCCCAGCTAGCCTCAAAAAAGCTTGGTGTTTTGGCCAAGGTTAGACATTACTTCACACCGGGACGGATGCTTAATCTTTATCAAGCTCAAGTCTGGACGTGTGTGGAATACTGTTCTCACCTTTGGGATGGTTCTGCCAAATACCAGCTGGAGACACTGGAAGCTATTGAGAGGAGAGTCAAGAGACTAATTAACGACGACCAACTTGTAAGCACGAGACTCCAAAGTCTCGAGCATCGCCGCAAAGTTGCCTGTTTATCGGTTTTCTATCGGATGCATTTCGGGGAGTGTGCCACGGAACTGCATGACTTGATTCCGCCATCCCCATTCTATAACCGGACATCCAGGGACACTCAGAAGCGCCACCGCTATATGGTTGATGTTCCATTTACCCGAACGAAACGATTTGCGTCCTCGTTCATCATACGAACCGCCAGGGAATGGAACACCCTGCCTGAGTCTGTGTTTCCGGTTAAAGGCTAGTACAATATGGGGGTCTTCAAGAAGCGAGTGAATAGTACTATAATATAATACCTTCCGGGTAAGCGCACTCCATCATCGATCGCATCATCACTTACCATCAGGTGAGATAGTGGTCAAAGGTTAACCTATTAGGCATGAAAAAAAAAACACGATATTTATTGCGTGGTGGAAAAGAAGTTTTTTTTTTTTTTTTTCATGCCTAATAGGTAAACCTTTGACCACTATCTCACCTGATGGTAAGTGATGATGTGGTCGAAGATGTTGTTCAGGCTAACCTAGATGTACTGGCTCTCAAGGACAGCTGCCGGAACACATCGTTAGGTGCTTGGCGACAGATTTTCTACTTGTGGGTGGTTGCTAGCCAGGCGGGCATTCGCAAAATGCCCTACCACCATGCTATAACGACTGCCATCCTAAGACAACAACCGGGACCGACGGCTTAACGTGCCCTCCGAAGCACGGAAACGCTCAGTAGTAATGTCACTAGCGGTCACCCATCCAACTGCCCGTTACGAGCTCCGTTATGTATAATGAGCAAGTTGCTCACGAGTTTTATACGCACTTTTTCAACACCCTTGCTCATAAAATGAGATTTATTATATCGTTCTTAGGGCCATAAACCGAACTATAACACCCTGTGCATAATAATATTATACTCTAGTGCGTAATAGAATTATCCCTACAAAGTTAAGTTAGTACCGAACTGCAAATTATATGCGAGTAAACAGAGCATTTTCAATTTAACCGGGTAATACAGATTTGTAACATCAAAGAGGTTTATATGTAATAAACCATCATACATTTGCCGCGCGCAACAACTTGCACGCTATTTTCCATAATTTTCGTATGTTGTTTGTATCGCATTTGTGCAATGTATATTTTTTTCCTCGCAAGGGTGTTGAAAAAGTGCGTATGAAACTCGTGAGCAACTTGCTCATTATACACTCGGCTGATTTACGCCCTCGCCTACGGCTCGGGCTTCAACACACAGCCTCGTGTATGATGAGCAACTTAGCTCACTTGTATCGTAATCTACTAATAACGTCCTCCTCTCTTTTATGTTGCTGGCCCGACGGGGTCCACAATATGACTGTACACTTATTAACTAACATTACTCTTATAATTACAACTCGTAGTTATTTAATCAGCATGTGTGCATTTACACGTCTGTCCAAAAAAAGTGTTATGTTTTCAGGGTTCATTTATGTATGTGTACATATATATGTACGAGGTTGTTTGTGAGTTTCTTTATTCCAGCATAACTTCGAAACGGCTCAACCGATTGTAATGTATGATATATCATTATTCATTACATTCGTCTTGATAGCGCACATAGCTAAACGGCTCGTTGTGGTACTTCATGCTCGTTCAAAGGGAAGTCAGGGATCACTTGGTATAAGTAATCACTAACAACACGAGCTAGTTGAAGACTATGTCCAAAGGCTCTGCATGTTTGACTTCGAAAACTTTTAAGACGAGGGAGTTCTAGTCTTTTCTTTTTCTTCTTAATGTTCTTTTCCCATGTCAAAAGGGGTTGAAACAAAATGTGTTTTCTTCTATACAATTACTCTTCCGTCTCATTACCCAACCTTTGACCATTAACACTTTATTTTCTCAAGTAGTCAATCTTGTTGCCTTCTATCTTGCATGACTGATGCTTTCTATCTTGCATTAATCCTGTTCCATGTGCCTCGGTTAATGTCACCGTCATTTTATGTCATTAAAGCAAGATAACAAAATGAATACTGAATACTATTTATACTCTCAAATAGACCATAAAGCTTTAATTAATAGTAGAAATTATATTTGCCGTTATGTACTGGGTTGGAATTGTACCCCTATCTTCCTTTGGGGGTCATAAGAAGCGAAGAAAGAAAAATAGCAGGTTGTGGGCAGTGGCGCCGGCAGACTGCCATCCGACACTGCGATCCCCAAGACCCCTTATCGAGGAGGCCTCTATTCAACGGCGAAAATTATGGCTCTTCATGTGATGATGTGGTATTTGGCGGACATGTCCAACATACTATGCCGTCCTTGTCTTTAATTTCAGAACATTATTCAGTCATGGCCCCGAGCTATTTAAACAAAGATATTTTCTTGTCTTCAAATATTGTATTTAGATCAGCTCTAATATTCCTATAAATGTTAATACCAATACAAGGGAATAATATACATAAGAAACGCCTGAAGCATCTTCTTACCGTCGTTTTTGAAAATGTTTCGTTGAAAGCCATTGGAATAGTAAATCGAATCATATTATTTTATTATACGTTTATCTAATCGCTTTTTTGAAGGATCCGCAAGGAACTTGTCTAGTTAATGATTAACTAGGAAAAGCAATATTCGTTGTGGTCATAAAACCGATGGGTGCACGCCATTGATATGTACTGCAGAGCTCTAATGTGCTTCGGAGGACACGTTGTGCCTTTTTTTTTGAGGGGGGGAAATGCCTGCGCACTGCCCCTCCACCGCGGGGGCGGTGGATGGGGATGTGTGAAAGGTTCTCAGTTCAAAAGTTAGAAAATTATCTATTATGCAATTATTCAGTCTTTATAATATCAAAAGGACTAATTAATCACTCCGATCTAAGACTCTTACCGGCTTACCACAACCCCACACAGTAAGTGGTAATGTGGTCGAAGATGTTGATCAGCTTAACACTAGAATAGAAACGGGCTCTGAAAGAGAGCTGCCGGAACACTCCGTCAGAAGCTTGGCGACAGATTTTCTACATGAAGATGGCTATTTACTCGCAATATATCCTACCAGCATGTAGATGCATTCAACGGGATGCCGGGCTAGAATTGTCGTATGTGCGAAGGACAAACATAACAGGACGCGGGCAGCAGCGTCTTTTTAGGAATTGACATCTTAATCTGCGATCACCAATACGCCTGCCAAGTGTGTGGATTACAGCAATCCCTCCCGTCACCCTAATGTTAGAGAGCTTTTTTCAACGGCGCATATCTTTGGGTAATTGATGATAATATATGATAATGCATATATATAAATTAATTTCATACCTACACTTACACATACACCATCACATAAAAACAAAACACACTCACATAATTCCACCAACCCACTCTTATGAGAAGGGTGCTTTGGCGGAGATGATATACACTCAAACAAATATTCACTCACACCCACATACACTACACAAACATCCCAATACACCGTGACAAACATTTTAAAATGTGTGTATATCTCATTTTAAAACATGTTCACTTAACATTTATAAATTTAAAATGTATGCTTTATTATTATTATTCCATGTAGGTACTTATATTATTTTTTGAGTTATATAGACTATGTTTGTACTTATATGTGTATACATATATATTTGCTAAATTTATTTTGTAAGCATAAAATATTAAATAAATCTAGATGGGAGAAGCCACTGGCACCCGAAACACATTTTTTAACTAGATCGGGAGCCTATGTACTCATTAATTAAAATGTGACAACTTTACGCAAAAATTAATTTTTATTATTATTATTATTAGTTACTTACAAGTAATAATAAGGTACTTTTTTATTGAGATTTTCATATTGTGTAAATTTTATATTGCATACATTTAAGTACAATTATATTATATTATTTAATACAAAGGATAACACAAGACATTATTCTACAAAGTTTCAGCTGCCTGCCTGATGCGAGTCTTTGGAAACGCTTTCGTAGATAGTATACCCACCTTCTATAAGAACACAGAACGTGAATATAATAAAGATGTACTTATATTATTTTTTGAGTTAATAGACTATTTTTGTACTTATATATATGTGTATACATATATATTTGCTAAATTTATTTTATAAAGAGGCATTTGGCACTCAGTAACAACCGCACTTAATTCATATTGGCGAGAGTGATGGCATGCTGTTCTTAGGAGCATTTTCACCTCAGTCACTTTTATCAATATCTCACAGCAGGATAAGCAGCATGTATGTATATACAGCTTAAGCATATATAAGGACTGTTATATACACACGTAATCCGGAAACTGTACGGTTTATTGCCGCTTATTACCATACTCTGTAAACAAAGCCAGCTAAGCCACTATCTAGTTAGTTAGTATTCAATAGAATACGAAATGATCTGGTTAAGTTCGGTTTAGTCTGTTTATATAGTTAGCACTGCTTATATCTGGTTGACTGTAGATTTGTTCGGGACTAAAATTTCATTACAAAATCTATTGTTCCCAATGCTCAGTTCTACGACCTAACCTAATTAATTAAATAATTATTTGTTTCATTGAATCTTTGACAAGCTTTTTTGACTGCAATTGTATTAAGTTTCCAAATAATTTAATTCGTACTTATGTATTTTTCACTGACATGTAAACTGTATTTTGCACACCCATCAAGGTTAAAATATGGTAGACATAATTCATTATAATAACTCAAAGATCTATGTATCTAAACTACCTATATTCTTGCAAAGTAATGAATTTCAATTTGACATATAAGAATATGAATATACATAAAACTAATTAAAACTAGTAAAATAAAGATCTTTTATACAATACATATAATAAATTGAATAATAATAATAATAATGACTATAGAATAAGTGTATAGGTGTAGTAGATATTTTACTAACTATGTAAGACAAAACTATATAGATAGAAATTAATAAGTTGTACGATATCTGTTTAAATTCCACTGTATCTTTTAGAAGCAGTGATGGCCCATAGATGACTATGAATTTCCGGGTAGAAATTCCATGGTTGGAATCAAAAATTGACCATAAGAAGGGTAACATAATATCGACAATTATCTATATAAAATCGATATACACCACCATAAGCACTGTAATCACAACACTAGGAGGAAGGATATTTTAAATTTGGAATGTGTCTGATATAACACACTAGTTGCCAGATTGACCGAACCGTGAATTCCACTCTCGAGGTCAGTTTCTCGATGCCCCGTAACCACAACCACTGGAAATATATTAAAACGGGTTTGAAAAAATTACACGCAATATAAACCGTTTAAAGTAGTTTATTTATTGTATTAATTTTTTTACAACCTAATAATTGTAAAAACCTAAGACGCCTTTTCTTACATACATAACATTATAATTATGCATCAAAATAGTTGACTTACCTTAATTATTCTCTATATACACTTTACAAATTACACCTTTTTATGTTATTGTGACGAAAAAACCTCGAGGCCCACCTGTTGTTAAGCGAACTTACCTCTGCCTATAACAGATGCATTTCATCACAATTTACGGATTGTAATGCGCCTGTCACCTTGAGGCATAGTGGTTAAAGTCTCTTGTGCCTGTAATTTCACTGGCTCTCAAAGACAGCTGCCGGAACACACCTTTAGGTGCTTGACGACAGATTTTCTACTTGAGGGTGGTAGTTAGCCAGGCGGGCATTTGCAAAATTCTCTACCACCACGCGGTGAAGCTCAAGCCGGCGGTGGGGATCGAACCAGGGACCTGCGGCACCGCAGTCCATAGCTCGGCTATCATTGCTTCAAAAACCTATAGATACATGCTCACACATGAAAGAAACTTATTATATACTAGCTGTACCTGCGACTTCGTTCCCGATTGCCGTACCTACCTGCAAACTAATTATTCACATTTGAGCACTGTTTATGTCATATTAAGCAACGCTGTGGTCAGCGGTGAAGCACTCTTATAGTAAAACATAGCCCAGAAAAGAGCTTTTTACTTTGGGTTTGATAACTCAAACCCAAAGTAAAAAGGGTCCCGGGTTTTATTTTCCAGAAGACAGTAGTTAAGTAACTCAGAGAGTTCCTTCGCGGTTCGCACAATTAATGTTGAAGCAAAGTACTTTGTGCGTTTCGTTGTAATTCGTATATACAAATAGAAGCAGCTATAAAAAAGAAAACAAATAGAACCTTTTTTTTCATTGTGCCGAGGGCAATTACTTGTTAACCGTACGACATTTTTTGACTTTATTTATTCTTATACGTATTTCTCATTCAATTAAGGGTTGAGATGTTGACTCTATGGAAACACTTAACCTTTATTATATTTCCAGTGTGAAGGCGGCGTTAGTACGTCTAAGGAACGATTTAGATTTTGTGTGCAAAAAAATACTTACACGAGTAATAAAAAACAGTTATTTATAAAGCTTGAATCATTATTAATAAAGATTTCTCCTGAGGCTTCGCGCGCGTTGTCTTTGGTATTCTTTACATATTATTTAACATTTAATGTATATATTCTCACCCATATTTTAACAAATTATTGGAGCACATTTATTTTTATTTTTATGCCTGATGGGTTAGCCTTTGACCACTATCTCACCTGATAGTAAGTGATGATGTGGTCGAAGATGTTGTTCAGGCTAACCTAGAAGTACTGGCTCTCAAGGACAGCTGCCGGAACACACCGTTAGGTGCTTGGCGACAGATTTTCTACTTGAGGGTGGTAGTTAGCCAGGCAGGCATTCGCAAAATGCCCTACCACCATGCTATAACGGATGCCATCCTAAGACGACAACCGGGACCGACGGCTAAACGTGCCCTCCGAAGCACGGAAGCGCTCAGTAGTAATGTCACTAGCGGTCACCATGCAACTCATGACCGTGGGCGACGTTGCTTAACTTTGCTGATCGGTTAAGAACAGATAAGTAAACTTCGCTACGAGCGCTTCAAAATTTTATGCGCCGCGCGGGAATCGAACCCTCGTCCTCTGATTTCGCTCCTGATGCATAAAACACTCGTTTAGGCAACCAATAACTAACTACCTATACTAACTATCCGGCTCGAAGGATAAAATTTTGTGCTCCAATAATTTGTATAAATATAATTTTCGCTTAGCACGCCATGGTGCTTGTAATCATACTTAGAAATATTCTCATGTTCATAATTCATATTAACATTTTAGTTCATTAATTCATCTGTACAGATTACCGCTTCCACAAGCTCACAGCCTTATGGCTAGACGCAGTCCCACTTCCTCTCTGCCTTGTACTTATAATAAAGTTTCTGAAATGTGTGATATCAAAGCACTATCCACATTTTCTTGCAAAAAGATCCTAATAGATTGGCTTTTCCAACTATCTTACGATGAGACAGAAGAACTAATCTAAGCGCGCTCCGGTACACAAAGACTCGTGCATACTCACACTCAAACAATCAAACACAATATCATCCCATGCACACACGCACACGCACACACACACACACACACACACACACACACACACAGACCCTCACACACATTATTAGATACACACACGTAAACTTCACTCATTGAACATGAAAATTGTTATCTTCTAACCATTAAATGTAAATTTTAAGTCATTTTAGCTTCTACCGTGTAAAAACGATATAGATATGTAAATTACCAGTATGTAGTCGTGTTAAAAGCTAAGCATTAGATAAAATTGCACTCGGGCCCCAAGATACAGGCCTCGTGCCTAGTTTGGGGTCCACAGAAATTGTGTTTCTGACTATGAATTGTATTTAGTTACTTACACCCTATTTGTTACATGAATGCTTATGACTTCCGAAATAAATAAATATTGTATTGTATTGTATCTCATCTCAATATAGACCTAATCTCTAAACATCGTGCTTGCGAGGTAAATGCGGTATTATGTGCATGTGCGCACAGCCGATCTTAAGCGTATTTTTTTTTTGTTTATGTTATTGTGACCGAACAAGCTCGAGGCCCACCTGATGTTAAGTGGACTAACCTCTGCCTATAACAGATGCATCACAAGTCACGGATTGAACTGCGCCTGTCACATTGAGGCATAGTTGTTAAGTCCATTGTGCCTTCAATTTCACTGGCTCTCAAGGACTACTGCCGGAACACACCGTTAGGTGCTTGGTGACAGACTTTCTACTTGAGAGTGGTAGCTAGCCAGGCGGGCAATCGCAAAATGCCCTTCCACCATCCGGTGAAGCTCAAGCCAGCGGTGGGGATCGAACCAGGGTACTGCGGCGCGGCAGTCCATAGCTATTACCGCTCGGCCATCATTGCTTCAAGTAATCGACATCTACGAGGTCGCAACCTCGATTTCGACTCTAAATTACCATGAATAATGTTGTATATATAGCCAAAGCTTATAGATTGTTTATTGACTCCGTATATTCATCTCTTAGTTATATTTAAGTTTGTTATGCTCCTAAATTATTTATTAAATTTGTTTGAAGTGGTTTTTATTAAAGTTAAATAAATATTCGCAATTAGTGTCTACGAGTTATATTGACGCATTGAGTTCGCTTCAATAAATAAAGTTAGATATTAACTTGTCTTGTTTCGAGGGCATCTGCTCTGTGCTTATAATTAATTTGAGTAAATTGTTTCTCTTCAGTTGAAGGCACAAAGGATATCTGAATTGTGTTTGAAAATATATATTATTTTGCACAAATTGGTTTTGTATATACTACGCCGTCGTAACAAAGGACTGCCTAAAATACGCTAAAATGTGATGATCAACGTATAGCCACAGATGGATAGCCATCTGACATACGTGTACTTGAAGTTGACAAATCGTTTGATAGTATTGAGCAAATAAAATTATTATCCATAGGAGGGGAGTTATGGCGTCATCTTTCTTTGGTATACAAATATCTTGGTATCATTTCTGATGGCACTTCACTTTATTTGTGTGTTATTTTTTATAATCCTATCGTACAAAGGTTGTATAGCATTTATTAATACAAGAAAAAGTTGACCTTTTGTTGCCCTTCCGACATCAAGTTCAGGCTAATCTAGAATTACTAGCTCTCAAGCACAGCTGCTAGAACACATCATCAGGCACTTGGCCACAGATTATTTATTTGAGGTTGGCAGCTAGCCAGGTGGGCATTCGCAAAATACCCTACCGCCATGCTGTAACGACTTCCATCCTAAGACAATAACCGGTACAGACGGCTTATCACGCATTCCTAAGCAATGATGGGTGACAGCTAGTGAGCAGTCACCCATCTAAGTCATGACCGCTGTGGTTGAACGGTTAAGAATGACAAATTAGCCCTTTCGGACCGAAAATCTATAGGACAGATGAAAAGAATGTATTTTACAAAGATTTATAAATATTGAAAGAACTATAGCTCCGAACATGCTCAAACCAACGGCATACGATCGGGGATCGCGGTCCGCGTGTATTGATGCGTTGAACTATAGAAATATTTGGAAAATGGGAATTATATAAAGGAAAAACACGAAATTTTGAATAAAAATGCCAATAAAACGTTACTAACTTTTACACTATTGAACCTATTGAACTGAAACAAACGTGGAACGAATTGCTACCAGCGGCCGCTTATTACTAAACACAAAAACTACATACAAAATGGAAATCAACAAAAACAACACAAAAAATCTTAAATTCTTTTATAAAATTATTGCAAAAGTACGTTTTTGCTGTCTGGTATAGACATTTTCTATAGAACAGTACTAATTAAACTATCTAGATGAGCTACGCTACTGGAGACGCATTTTTTGGTAGGCTACACTTAGTATTTATACGAGAAATTTGCTTTGTTATTTCCGTAATGTATGGGGTGTGATAACCCTAAGGTGGATTTTATATGTGAATTTAAGAAAGATTTATTAATATTGAAAGAACTATACGCGCTCAAACCATCGACGCTAAAACGATCGGAGATCGCGGCAAGATACATTAGGGGTGCTTTTATAGCATAGTAATTTTAAATGTAGATAGATAGATAGATAATTCTTTATTGTTGCACCACTTAATATACAAAAATAACATAAAAGTAAAAAAAAGCTTAAAATAAAGTGTTACAATGGGCGGCCTTATCACTTATAGTGATCTCTTCCAGGCAACCTTAGGATGGAGAGGAAATACAGGAATAACAAGATGGGGTGTAATATAAAGATAAAGGTACAATCAAATCAAGACAATAATACATTACTAAATCAAATTAAAAATAAATTATAAACAAGAAAAGAAAAAATATCTACTAATACATAAAAATACACTAATACATATTGAAATATATATTAACATATAATTAATACATTGATATACTTACAATATATATATATATATAAATATACACTACAATACAATATATATTTTTATATATATATGTATATGTATACATATAATCTTTGGTGTATTATAATCAAAACCCAAGTTCACACGGGTTAAACTAATCGGCGAGATAGAAACTTTTTACTTGGCTTTTGAAGGTCGACAAGGATTGTGCACGCCTGATAGTAACTGGTAATAAGTTCCATAAGCGAACAGCTTTCACTGAAAATGAGTGATCATAAAATACTGTGCCATGTTGAGGCATACTGAGGGCAAGATTTTCTGATGACCTAAGTATGACGTGTACAACATTTATATTTACTAATTAATTATTGATTTTAGATTTTGGATGTACAATTTGAGAGGCGATTACTATCAAGCCTATGTATCGTCTTGTGCATTCATCTAAAACGGTTCAATTTATTAAGCCGGGAACTGTGCTCCTATTAACAAAGTTATTTGTAAAATGCGATGTGTCAACAACGCAAAGTAACGAAAATGGCAACGAGGGTTAACCTCACATTGTTAGCGTGGATATCCCAAGGGAGGCTTTTATAACGGCTCGACGAAATATTTCACATGTTTTGAAACAAATTATGTACCTTTTTGCTACGAGGTTAGAAGTTATTATAACATTAATACGTTTTATAACGGTAACATTATTGGTAATATTGTTCCACGAATTGCGAGTGTTAAGATCATGTAATCTCCATTAAATTAAATGTATTTTTTTTATGCCTGTTAGGTTAGCCTTTGACCACTATCTCATTTGATGGTAAGTGATGATGTGGTCGAAGATGTTGTTCAGGCTAACCTAGAAGTACTGGCTCTTAAGGACAGCTGCTGGAACACACCGTTAGGTGCTTGGCGACAGATTTTCTACTTGAGGGTGGTAGCTAGCCAGGCGGGCATTCGCAAAATGCCCTACCACCATGCTATAACGACTGCCATTCTAAGACGACAACCGGGACCAACGGTTTAACGTGCCCACCAAAGCATAGAAACGCTCAGTAGTAATGTCACTAGCGGTCACCCATCCAATTCATGACTGCGCGCGACGTTGCTTCACTTTGCTGATCGGTTGAGAACAGCTAAGTAAACTTCGCTACGAGCGCTTCAAACTTTGTACTTTACTGTACTTTACTTTGTACTATTACATTGTAATTTGAGGTATTATCTTCGTCTTTATTCACTGCACAGCACTACAGTCTGGGTTCATATGAATTCAATTTAGCTAAAACAAAAAGTATCTAAATTTTCCTTTCCAAAAAATCAATCATGTACGTACTTGCTTAAAACAAATATTACCTTTAATAATACAAAGGCCACTTAACTCATTGGAAATATGGTCTTGAAAAATAGGTAGCATCAATGTCGTATCGTTATCTCCTAATATAGATGTATACTAACATACTATTATTTATTGAACTACGTAGCGTGCTGCCGAAAAGGTTATTTCTGCCTCCAAATTTGTTGCTTTGTTAGTTGTTAATAAGTCGTGCAACCCAGTCAAATACTTTTGTTTCTTCTTCTATCCATATATTTTTACCAGATCGGTTCATAAACTATATTTTTTTGTTTATTCTACATACTCTGTAATTGTGCCCTCAAAAAACTGATAAAAATATATACACAATGGCGTATGGGTTCTCTCAGGGCTACCAGCCGGCTCAGGGGAATTACTAGTTGTCACAGATGTTACGGAATGGTGATGGATGATGCAGGAATAGTACGAAGCAGGAATAAAGTTAATCAGGAACAGTAATCAATCAAAAACACGATAATACACTGAAGAGCAGTTTAATTTTGGGTTTTTTTTTTTTTGGATAGGAGGGCAAATGAGCAGGCGGCTCACCTGGTGGTAAGTGATCACCGTCGCCCACGAACATCCGCAACATCACCAACACTTTTTACTGCTACATAAACATGTTTACATATTCCTAACCTTTTTTGATTTTAAGTATATTATTAGGTAAGTAACGAGAGGTACCGGGAAAGAATATTACTCACCATCTCTTCCCGTGGGTGTCGTAAGAGGCGACTAAGGTAAAATACCGGAAGGTGGCAGCAACACTTGAGGAACTGTTATTTGATACTGCGATCCGCAAGACGCCTGCCAAACGTAGAGATTATGGTAAACCCCTCCATAATGGTGGAGCCTGTGTTCAGCAGTGGACGATCCGGCTGATACAGTAAGTTACGAGGACTGCTCACAATGAGAGCTCAGGTAGGAATATGTCAAATCAAGTAAGTTTGAGTTGTGATAGATTTGAATTTGAATGAAGAATGGTAGTATGAAAAATGTATGTGGACAGTAGCTAATTATGAAATGAGGTGATAATGTGGTAAATGAGGACGACTTCGTTACAACCTTTGGTTCTTTGCTGATGTAAAATAACGATTCTAAAAGTCTCACATTCCGCCCGTGCATGACTATCAAGGAAAGCAATGTCATTTTATTTTTAACTGCCTGCCAGTGTATATCATCGTTTATTTCAACCTTACTCTCAATCAAATCAAAACGAAATGTTTACAAATGCGTAGGCGATTAAAAACAAACAGATCCCAGTGTGGTATGATTCCACGGAATTCGGTAAGGTGATATTATTTTGTTTGTACTGATCCCAGAGTTTTGGCGGTGGTTCAACAAAATGTTGTTGTTTTCGCTTGTTATGAAAAAAACACATTTCAAGATATAATAAACGTGGATTATACAATAAGTGATTTTAAAGCATTATGTCTTCATAACGCTTTCTACACTAGTTACTACGTAGTTTCGTCATATTTTAAAATACCAAGTGTTCAAACTCGGTTCAATTTTGCATATTGTCCTCGAGTCTTAGCTAAAAAAAAACAATTCTAGCTACCAAGTCACTAGCATTGGTTTTGTTACCTTGGGAATGAGCGAGTTTATTGCTATCTAAAAACGTACTATATTGTATCGAAATATGTATTGCCGGTATATTTCATCGATGCCTCTACGAAGCTATCGCCTGTCACCTACATAATTGAAACAAATACTGTAATAACTTTATTATATAGTTAGTAAGTATGGAACACATTGTTAAAACCGTTTAAAAGAATGGCCGCGAGTTTCTTGCCCGTTCTTCTCGCAGTTACTCTATACAATTTATTTGCTGAACGTGGCAGTGCATACGGCGTGATTTGAACCATGGACCTGCTGCGTAGCAGTCCATAGCCATTGCCACTGAGCCATCACTGCTTCAATATGAGGTACCAGAAGATTATCCTTCAGGAGCAAATAACGGTGATAGGGCAGAAACGAATGGCCAGTTGTCACCCTCAAGTTGAAAATCGATCGACCTAACGATGTGTTACAACAGCTGTCCTTGAGGTCCAGTAATTCTAGGTTAATCGTTTTATTATATATTGTGATCAAAGGGTAACCAATCAGCAATTAAATATAACGATAAACATTAGCATAATAAATATGATTAATTTTTAGAGAGTCCGAAATTACTCATTATTTGCTAGAGACCGGACCCTCAATTCCACTCTCAGCGTTAGTTCCTCGATAATTTTAAAATATATATCTATCTTACATATTGCTGAATGTAATTAAACATTAAGAATGAGAAAGCAACCTAAGCGGAAGTCAATGGGTAACATTTTAAATGTCAAATATCAAAACCTTAGAAAAGTCACGTACAAGAGACGAAGCAAAGTTAGACAATGATTCACTGTTTTAACCGTTTGTTTTCAACTTTGACCTCTGCTCTTTCAGTTTACGTAAACGCCTACAAAACCTCATTGAAGTTTATTCTTACACCACAAATATTGAAGTTAGTGTGTACTCATAAAGTTAGGTAAGACTTTGACTCATACTTTGCGTACTTTAAGTTACGAATTATCAACATTACAGACCTTTCTCCTTAGGAAGGCACGCCAAAAATAATACAGATACGCGAATACCATTTTCATTTAATGGATTATATGAAAATTGTATTTATGTTTATGTAATTTTAGTTTATGTAATATTTTATGAAAATCATGTGTGCTGTTATTATTTTGATTTATAATACCTATGTTTTTATCGCTTTTTTTTTTCTTTTTCTACACCCTAAACCGTAATATTGTTGTAAATCCTCTCCGGCGATTTCTTACAGGTACCTCTCTAGGCGATTTCTTACAGGTACCTTGCAAGGTACCTGTAAGAAATCGCCTATGCGATAAGGCCGCCCATTGTCCAATCACATCTATTATCATTGTTTGTAATGTTTTTACGTGTTTTATAGAAGATTGTTAGTCAATAAAAAAAATTGTATTGTATTGTATTGTATTATATCTCAATACCTTTTGATGAAGTTCAAATGAAAAAACAAATTGTAAATTTTCCATACTCAAAAAAAAAACATCAAAATCAATTCATAATTGGCGGAGTGATAACATATAAATAAAAAATATACTGGTAAATTTTGAAAGATCCTCTTCCTCTTTTGGAAGTAGCTTAAAAACAATTGAAAACCGAACATTTGCATGCCTTTTAAATTGAAACTGTTATAGTTTTCGTGTGAAAAAGGTTTTACTCTTAAATCTAGCGCTGTGCAGGTTCAATTTATATTCAAAGTGGCCAGTGAGTTAAAACAGCAACCTCATACTTATTATAACCTTATATAAGTATAGGCGAGAATTATAATTCTGGAAAAGCCGAGTTCGTTTTAAGTAAATACCATATATATGAGCGGGTTTTGCTTAGTAACAACCTTTCCTAAGCAACGAGATCTGTTTAACATTGATTCTATAAAGTTGGAGTTTTTGAAAAACAACATGCTAAGTTTGAATCGAATTCAAACACTTCGAAACATTCGGAGAAATTTCCGGTAATAATGACGCACGTCCTAGCGAGTTATATATTAAGTTTTACACTATTTATATTAACCTATCTTTCACTTATCATTAGTATTACAGTAGTAGGAGTTTGGGAGGTAACAAATTATTATAGTGTGACATCGCGTTGATGTTGTTACATGCGAATTTATTTCTTTATTTTATCTTTTAAGTGTTTGTAACGTAACTCGCATATTTGAGATTTTTCCAATGAGGTTTTCACGGCAAAGAGGTGGGTCATTTTGTGACAACATCTGGCCACCCCGAAAGCAAAACATCCGTTTCACTACCGTCAAGTAAAAGAAAATCTGACACTAAATACTTCATGGTCTGATTCAGCTGCTATCCTCGTGAACCAGCTTCCGTTTTAGGTTTAAACTGATCGTCATCTTCGACCACATCATCACTCACTAACAGGTGACAATATCCTGAGAGGTTTCTTATTTATATAAAATAAAAGACCATACAAGTGCTTGCTGGACCCGAGCTTACGGAAAGTAAGAATTTACTTTACCAACACAGAATTTACATCAAAATAGTTTCTTTTTATATATTTGGGATCCCTATACGTTTAGGGTCTATAATAAAAAGCGGCCAAGTACGAACGGTTTTAATCGATTGTTGTTATTGATTGCGGTATATAATCACACAATTTTTTATGCATGTAGGTACATGTATGTGTCACTGATTTTTCCACAGGTAATAAATATAATAGAGTAAAAACAAGTTAAATTAAAAAATATCCTTTCTTGGCCGTTGATGGTTGAGCGTTGACGTTCATGGTCACATTTAATAAGTTAACATTCAATGTTTTGTTGTTGTTATTTTTATTTGTTAGGCATATCCCCATGCCTATGCCTACATATTCCCTGAAAATTCTAACTGACCACACGTTTTTAAATACATAACCTTTAAAGGTCAGCCCTAAGAAACACGTTTCATGTTTTTACCCTTTCAACATTTTATTAAAGTTATTATATGTTAGTCACACGATATATACGACAAAATATCACATAATCTTTGTAAATTTTAACGTACTTTCTGGGAACCATGATCATAAACAAAATATTTTATAATTATTATATGAAAAAAAATTGCACCTATGGATGGTTAACCATGCGAAATAATTTAAATAGCGAATAAAAAAGAACTTAAGGTCAAATTAGCCTGATACTTTATATGTCAAGTTGGCTTAGCGGCGGTATGCTTTTATTAACAAACTACTACGAACTATATACGATACTACAGCTACTACAATAAAATCATTTAGAAAACCTACAAGACGTTGCAGACTCACACGCAGCCTACTTGCTCCAGCCCACTACCAATTGGCGCCCAGCATGCTGGCAGCATCGTCCCGTTGAATTACAATGCTTATTCGTAGAGCCAAATAGGTGTTGGCATTTTGTTTTTTTTACAGAGATATTTGCGCTTTATATATCGATAAGTATAGGAAAACACGATGAGCTCCCGGTCACCAATGGCTCAACTTTTTTACACTAAACGGCTCAAATATGTAACCACTGCCGAGGTTAGCATACTTGTGCTGCTTGAGTTGCTCCGCCGAAGTAGCCGCGGGCCCAGCCTTCACGTTGGTTTCAGAAAGATGTGAAGGCGCTAAGTCTCTACGTATGAAGCGTCACACACTATGCACATATTTGATTAACAAAATATATTATACTGACCTCTCTTCACAGTTGGGATAAAGGCAGGAAGAAGGTCTTGTAGGGCACCAATTTAATGTTACGTGCAAAGGTTGTGTAATGTAAAGAAATGAATATCTAGAAATTGCTAGTAATTTAAATAACCGTGCAGCCGTTTTCTATTGCGGCAAGACGTTCAAGCCAGAAGCGCCCCGAATCCAATTTAAGTTCGTAATGGTTACTATTGGAACGCAAATACTGATATATTCGAGGCACGAAACATGTTTTTCTATTTCTACTGCTTCATAGCAGGTAAGCAATAGTAGTTGAAGGTAGTATAACCAGGCCCTGAAAAGGGATCGGTTAGGTGCTTAGCGAACATATTTTCTACTTCAGGGTAGTAGCGAGCCAAGCGGGCATTCACAAAATTCCCTAAGACTATGAAAAATATACTTTTCAGGTAGTCCAAGCCCTCTCCACACCTTAAATCTGAATTTAGAAAGCAGTCGTGACGTAACACTGTAACTTTTTTTTTATATGTTATTGTGGTGGATCCAGCTCAAGGCCCACCTGATGTTAAGCGGACTCTGCCTATAACAGATGCATTTTGTCGACGAATTTGTGCCCGTCACACTGAGACGTACTGTTGTTAGGCCTCATGAGCCTGCAATTTTTCTGGCTCTCAAAGATTGCTGCCGGAACAAACTGTTAGAAGCTTGGCGACAGATTTTCTACTTGAGGGTGTTCGCTAGCCAGGCGGGCATTCCCAAAATGCCCATCCACCATGTGGTGAAGCTCAAGCCCGCGGCGGAATCCGAACCATGGACCTGCTGCTCAGCAGTCCATAGCCAATGCCACTGCTTCAAAATATGTGAACATAATAAGTAAACTGGCTGGCCAAGTATAAGTAAATATTATTGTGTATTTATTGCTACATATAGGTATCCCTATGGGATGTGGGCTAGAATGTCACCCTCCATTCAAAGTCACTATCTTCCACTGCGATCCCCAAGACTGCCAATCATGGGAATTACGGAAAATTCTTTCTTATGGGGGAGGCTGTGTCCAGCTGTAAATAATCCGGCTGATATAGTACAGTATAGTAATATAGAAAAGAGTTTATAGGTTAAACCGCACATAGACACTTGTTAATCTGGTAAAAATTCAGAAGGCTTTCTTATCATTCACCAAATGTGATAGATCATTCGCCGAAAGCCCTCACGTAGACAAGTCTCTCACAAAACACTCCAGCAGCCAAAAAAGGTTTTTACGTTACATTTTAATAAATGAAAGTAGACATCGAATATTCAAAGATTATTTTTATGACAGTCTGGCTTCGAATAATGTTACGACAGCCTTTGTGAAATTTAATCAGAACTTTTATTAATTAAATATTGAAAAGTTTTTCTCGTGCTTGATTGATATAGGTAATTTTAATTAATAATATTTCTTTTATGTCTCGATTATAGTCATTAATTATATTTTAATGTTTTCGTTCTATATACATTAAATAAAAATTATGAAAAGCACTTTTAAAGCACTAGATATCTGATTTGTTGACCTGTTTTTAACCAATAAGCTAAGTTAAGCAACGTCTGCTACGGTCATGAGTTGGATGGGTGATCAGATCACATGTGACATTACTACTGAGCGCTTCCGTGCTACGAAGGGCACGTTAAGCCGTCGGTTCTGGTGTATGTCTTAGGATGGCAGTCGTTATAGCATATTTGAATGCCCGCTTGGCTGGCTACCACTCTAATATAGAAAATCTGTCGCCAAGCACCTAACGGTGTGTTTCGGCTACTGTCCTTAAGAGCCAGTAAGTCTAGGTTAGCCTGAACAACATCTTCGACCACATTATCACTTATCATTAGGTAAGATTGTGGTCAAGGGCTAGATTAACAGCAAAAACAATTTACTGATTGTGGTGGAGAGGCAGATCGATGATTATGGATTGCCAGGCAGAGAATCCATTGTTTTAATTTTGTAAGGGGCTTGAGCGTTACCGCATTCCGTGAAGGTAGAAAATCTTTCGAACGCTTGTGTTGCTTGCTACCAACTTCAAGAAAAAATCTGTCACCAAGCGCCAAACAATGTATTCGAGCAGCTGTTCTTGGGAGCTAGTACCGTCTAGGTTACGTCTGTTATCTATATATGTCTGTGATATATCAGGTGAGATTGCGAACAAAGCTAACATAATAAATACGTCATATACTATATTACTAGTAATGAATGGAAAAGATGTTGTTCAAGGACTCGAATATCCTATCAACATAAACATTTCCTAACTTAAGTAACTTAATGGTTTTTACATTGAACCTTAATGTATGCTTGATAGATAAGCCTTTGACCACTATCTCACCTGATGGTAGGTGACGAAGGTCGAATAACAACATATTATGTCACCCCGTGACCACGATCACTGCAAAGTGTTTGAAACGTCGGGACAAAAATGATGATGAATATACGCGATTTAAACCGTTTAAAGTTGTTTAATTACTATATGTAATAATAGCGAAAACCTAAGACAACATAACATATTATGTTGTTCAGGATAATCTAGATGAACTGCCAATTTACTTAGGTGCATCATTTTTTTTTTAACAATTGTAGGTGAAAAATATGGTCTAGGCCGATCTAACTTTTTTGTATGAGGGGGAACAATTTCACTAGAATTTAAAGTAATTGGACCTAAAAGAAAACAGACGCACAGAACTATAGAAGCAGTGATGGCTCAGTGGCATTGGCTATGAACTGACGCGCAGCAGGTCCATGGTTCGAATCCCGCCCCGGGCCTGAGCTTCACCGCATGGTTGAAGGGTATTTTGAGAATGCCCGCCTGGCTAGCGACCACCCTCAAGTAGACAATCTGTCCCAAGTGTAAAATTACAGGCACATGAAACCTAACAACTGTACGTCTCAGTGTGACGGACACAGTGCACTTCGTCGTTGACGAAATGCCTCTGTTATAGGCAGAGGTTAGTCCTCTTAACATCAGGTGGGCCTCGGGCATATTCTGTCACAATAACATAAAAAAAAAAGTTGACTTAAATGTAAACTGAATCTAGCGAATCTACTAGTGAAGTAGGTCAACAGTACAGAGTCTACTTCTGATGATCCTTAATAATCACCAATTGTGACATGCACATAATATAGGCAGCTGATGATATATCAGTGAAATTGGGAGTATTCCCAATTTTTCGAATCAGCATGGCAAAAACAGTTACTCGCACCAACGTTTGTCGATCTAACGTTGTGTCGCACTACCGATCGTCGATCAAAACATCCGTCGAGCTGATTTGCGACGAGTCAGTGTGTTGTCGCATATCTGTTTGTTGACACCATGATATGAACTCATGTTAGCCAAGTATCAGTCTTCGAGGGGTAATAATATCGATAGTACCAGCACAGTATACCAACTGGACAGTAAGTAAGTCTACGAAATATTTAGTTCATTACAATACCATGATGTTTAGTTTCATTTTCGATTCTAAAAGAAAAAAATCATTATTTCGCTTACTTCTATAAAATTTTTCGACAATCAATCAAGAACATATGTATATATTACTAGAACTACAAGTACGGGGATATAAATATCTCAATTCGAAAATACGAAAGGAAAACTTATAGTCATGTGCGGGATTCTAACCCGCACCATCTATCTCTATTGCCGGGGTATAGAGCATACCCCGGCAATAGAGTATAAATAATAACTGCTAGATCAAAATGATATATGGCATGACTTTAATTTGTCCTTTCGTTCTTTACCATCGTATGGAAATGGAGCGAAATCTATAGTTCAACTTTGTACGATGTACTTTATAAAAGACTAATCATTGCAATTAGCTTAAAACTTGTTAACAATGACGCAACTATATAATTTTCATATTTTTTTTCCCTATTACGCATGCTCCTCGGGTTCCGTCACAAAATAACAACGAGAGAAAAAATATAGTAATGTGTATGTGTGTGTCTCTAATTTTAACAATAACTTATATAAAATAATTTCAAACTACAGAAATTATTATATATTATATAAATACGAGTATCAAGGCACATTTTATAAAGCGATTCCCATGGGATGGCGGGCTAACATTAACCATAATATATTATTAAAAACGTCTTAGTAAAATTTTGTTTATTACATTGCATGCCCACTATGCATATACATGCTCTGTTTATCGTTCGCACGGAAGGAATAATAACTAAATGCTATAGACTCAGTGTTAAATGGAACGAGATCGAGAAACTTCTGACAAATCTTCAGAACGCTTGTTACAACAAAGGAGCACGCTTGAGTGGGTATCAGCTGAGGGAGTCTACAGGCTCTAGGCCTCTGATGCTTGCACAATAGTGGCGATTATTGAAGCTGGATCGATCCTAAGCTGTCGAGGCTGGTCTAAGTGTCAAACGAGAGCGATAACTCGAAAAAAGGGGAATGAATGGGGTTGTTAGGGCATTTCAGAAGGAAACCAATAAATCAACTGTACTGTACTGTAACAGCCGACTCGTCCACTGCTGATCACAGCCTCCCATATTTAGGGAGTATTTGCCATAATCTCCACGCTTGGCAGGAGGCTTGGGGATCGCAGTGTAAGATGGCAGTTCTTTAGAAGGTGCTGCTGCCCACCTTCCAGTAGTTTTCCCTCAGTCGCCTCTTACGAACACCCACGGGATGCTATGGGGAAGTGCAATTCTAACCCGTTACCCCACGGGAGTATATATAATAATAAATCAACACAGCTAGTCAATTAGCATTTATATAATCATAATTATCACAATCGGACTAAATTAACAAATTGTTCAGTGATATCACTAACCTTAATCACTCGATGGAGGTTCGATGTAGAAGGAATAATCATGGCCGACCACTTTACGGATGTCAAAGTGATATTTGACAGACGAAAGTTGGCAGTTTGATGACGTTGACAAGCGGGTTGGGTTCTCAACAGTTTTAATATAGCACACAGTATCAAAAACTGTGGAAGCGGTTGACCGCCCGCCCAGCCAATTTTTTTACAGAGGAGTCTGATTTTGATAACCTCTTTTATTGGAAAGGGTATACCTCTGAGGTGATCTTATATAAATTTAATCAAAACAGTTGAGTAGTTTATAAGTTACTAGCGGCGCGCTCCGGCTTCGCACGGGTATAAAATATATAGCCTATGTCATTCACTGAAAAAATGATTATAATCGATCCAGTTGTTTTGATTTATTCAATACTGCCCGTGGCCCACACGCGTTAAATTTAGAATAAAACAATTCGTCTTTCCCTAAACCATGAATATTTCCTGCTATCTTTGGAATATCTAAATTCATACACTACATTTTTACTAATTTACTTTTTACATTTTTACACTACTACACGCTCTCGCCGCCCGGGCCGGCCGGAACCGGCACACCCGCAAATTTTAAATCTGTAATATTTTCGAAAATATTCATTTACATCATATGCTGTAAAGGGCCATATAAATCAATAATTTATTTAAAGTATTTAATTAGATAAGGATTAATTTGTTAAAATCGCTTCGAAAATTAGCCATTATTTGTCGTTCAAAGTAAATGACAAAAAGAAATTGTGGGATATCCATAAGAGATAGACATATACCATAGCGAAGTTTTCTGTAGACCTTTTCAATGTGTACAATACTTAGTACATTATTTTGATAAATCTCGTAGGGTTCAGCCTGCGTTTGCAATGTAAGAGGAAAAAATTTAATTATTTACGACATCACATTAGAAACCTAAAAATAACATTATTTTTCCACTATTTAATGGATGTTATTATACATATAAACCTTCCTCTTTAATCACTCTATCTACATAAAAAATACGCATCAAAATCCGTTGCGTAGTTTAAAAGATTTAAGCATACATAGGGATATAGGGACAGAGAAAGCGACTTTGTTTTATACTATGTAGTGAAGTGATGATAGTGATAGTGATAATCGATTTACCGAAAATGTATTCACTTACCTGGAAGATTGACGGGTATTTGATGAACTAGTATATGATGACTTGGATGGACACTATTTTAAGCGAGAGAATAATCTTGTAAGCATTATTTATCAATAAAAAGAGAAAAAAAATGAACCGACTTCCAACACTGAAAAGTATGACATAACTTGTGGAAGTCTGTAGGTGCCACGCTGATTCAAAAAACCAACCACACATTAGCATAGTCTGACTTCCACAAATTATTTTATACTTTCAGTGTATTTATTTTTACTATATCATATTATTATAAATTTAAAAGGTTTGCATGTCTAACGCCCGTGGGGTGCCGGGCTAGAATGTCACCCCCCCATCTCTACCCGTGGGAGTCGTAAGAGGCGACTAAAGGTAACATACCTGAAGGTGGACAGCAGCACTTTCTGAGGAACTGATATCTCACACCGCGATCCCAAAACGCCTGTAAACTCCAATTCTAAGCATGGTAGTAGAACATTTTACTAATGCCCGACTACTAGCTACAAATCTTAAGTAGAAAATATGTCGCGTAGCAACAAAGTCTTCATCATCACCTTACCGTCAGTTAAGGTTTTGGTTAATGCAACAAAAAAAATACCATACAACTGCATAATATAAAAGTATATCTAATAAAAAATTTGAATGATAATATTGAAACCTAAATACAAAAATGTTATGATTATCTGAATAACTAACAAAAATCATATATATTAGTTATCATTAGAAATGGGATATACAGGGTTATCGGTAGAATGCTAACAACCTCTTAGGGTTGACTTCTGCTGGTACTAACGAACATTTTGAGTTTTTTTTGTGTTTATTTATGTGTATTTGACGGAATAAGCATGAGAAATACCTGATGGTAAAAGTCTTTTGTGCCTGTAATTTATTATTGCATATTTTTTTTTTACTTAGCTCTATGTAAATATTTAAATGTTCTCAAAATGTTTGTTAGGACTAGCAGAAGTCAACCCAAAGAGGTTGTTAGCATTTTACCAATAGCCCTGTATATCGTATATCAGATCTAAGCCGAAGAATCCTCACAAATAGTATATAGGGAATGTCACAAACAGAAGATTGAGAGCTCACAAATAATTACTTTATATATAATATATTTTTTATGATTAACTTAATTTATTCATTCAATATAACTATTCTTACAGGATTAACCCCAACATAATAGTGTTCAATATAGGCATAACATACTTAACACTAATTTAGTAGTTATGTTTTGTGTATTTTATTATGTGTATGATGTATTTTAAATGAGACTTCTCTTGATAATACTAGTCTCGTAAGAGTCAATAATGATAATAATAATATTTAATACATTAATATTTCCATTACTACTTGGACCATAGAAAATTTGCATAAGCTGTGACTCAATTTAAGACCGTTGGCTAAAGCTTGCAGTACAATGTGCTACCTACGTTGTGTGATATCGAGGCAGCTTAGTTTGAATATTACAGCTCGATGGCTTACCCGCAGGATTTTAGTCTGCTAACTTATATGCTGTATATCGGGAATAAACCTTTTTGTCGCAGTGAAGTAAGATTTTACCGTTAACTTCGAAAGACAAAATATCAACTGATCTTGAATATGTGCAATTGTTTATTATTTTACTATTAGTTTAACTTTATTAACTCAAAACACGAACGATATGGATTGAATACTTCAAATCTAGTTTTGAGCTATATTGGTTCCAAACCAGCGGCTGTTTTTAAAATTCTCTAAGTAAAATAGATACATATTATCAGGCGTCGCGTATTCTCTGCCTTGTGTGTTTTGCAAGATTAATTAATACGATTTCAATATGTGGTATTATCTTGAGATTTATCTCTGTTTTATTTTTTTTATAGCTGATAGTCTAGCGTTTCACCACTATCTCACCAGATGGTAAGTGATGATTTGGTCGAAGATGTTGTTCAGGCTAGTCTAGAATTATTGGCTCTCAAGGACAGCTGTCGGATCAGCTTGGTGATATTTTATATACCCTTAAACTAACCTGGTGGGCATTCAAAGTTACAGACTTTATAATGTGCATCAAGGGTTCCGACATCACAACGACTGCTATCTTATGACAGCAACCGGGATCGACGGTTTAGCAACACAATAAAAAATAAAGCTATTTGTAGCGGTCATCTATTGTAATAACCGCATCGAACATTGCTAAGCCTAGTCGATTGATTAAGAAATACTAGGCAAGCTCTGCAACGATAACACCGCTCAATTCAGTACTGGAGTAGATGTACCCTACATCAAACAATATAGAATAACATAAAAAAATGAATAAAAATAATTGTAAGGGTAATAATTATATTAATTTTACAATTATATATAATATTCTCATAACATTTTGATTTTTGTAAATTAGGAAATGTAGGGCATAAGAATGGGGGGGCTCAATATTTTGAGCTAAACTAGACCTGAGCGACGGGGTTGAATAAATATATTAGAAAACGACGTGTGTCAAAAATATGAAAAAAAAAAACGCAAACTGAGTTATTCAATTATTTTCTGGCATTAAATATTAATAAGGAGTATATATAGGCTCTTATCGTTTTCTTTTATGTTATATACTTATTAAATTAGCCAGGTGGTCCTCTGATCATGGCGATAAAACGGGGAATTTCCAGTGATCTTTTGCGTCATTTTATTATATGATAATAAGTTACTATTATCTCTTTTCTCGTGGGGTGCCTGGTCCCATGGGGTGCCGGGCTATAATGTCATCCCCCCATCTCTATCCGTGGGTGTCCTGAGAGGCGTAACCCACTAGAAAGTGGGCAGCAGTGCTTAATGAGGAACTGATATCTTACACTGCGATCCCCAAGACGCATGCCAAGCGTGAGGATTATTGCAAACTCTCCCGTAATGAGGGAGGCTGTGTTCAGTAGTGGACAATCCGGCTGATACAGTACTATTAAAAGGAAATCACAGTCGCGGGACTAGACTATAGCAAGTCATTATTTTATGCATCTTATTACTCTAGCTAAAGGATAATAAGCCTTGATAATGATCCAGGAACAAATTTTGAGAAATTATTTCTATGGAATATCGCACGCCGCCTACCTAATAGATATAGGTCGACGAAAAGCGTGTTTTAATATAATCTGAAACCGTTTTTTTTATGCCTGATAGGTTAGCCTTTGACTATCTCACCTGATGATATGTGATGATGTGGTCGAAGATGTTGTTCAGGCTAACCAACAAGTACTGGCTCACAAGGACAGCTGCCGGAACACACCGTTAGGTGCTTGGCGACAGATTTTCTACTTGAGGGTGGTAGCTAGCCAGGCGGGCATTCGCAAAATGCCCTACCACCATGCTGTTACGACTGCCATCCTAAGACAACAACCAAGATCGACTGCTTATCGTGCCCTTCGAAGCACGGAAGCGCTCAGTAGTAATGTTACTAGCGGACACCCATCCAACTCATGACCGCGGGCGACGTTGCTTAACTTTGCTGTTCTGTTGAGAACAGCTAAGTAAACTTCGCTACGAGCTTCGTTACTTCAAAAAACATTACGTTTGACGAAATAAATGTAATTTTATAACAACAATTAATTATATACTTACATAATATTACCCTATTTTTCCTTTTGAAATAGCCAAACCATGTCAAGGCTTTTTGTTATTATAAGTATATTAAAATGATATAAAACTTCAAGATTTGACGATGTTCTACATTTTTATGAGAAAAACATAAAATATTTCTGTAAAGTGGAAGATCAAAGACTCAGAAGTAATTGGGTAGTATTAAAAGTCCGCAGGTCTAAATATATAATCTAATCTATTTAAAGATTGATTCATATTTTATTTTTTTATATTTTATAGGTAAGAATTTTACCACTATATTACGGGATGGTAAGTGTTGATGTGGTCGAAGTTGTTGTTCAGGCTAACCTAGAATTACTGGCTCTCAAGGACGCCTGCCGGAACACACATTTTTGGGTGCTGGTGACAGATTTTTTACTTGAGGGTGGTAGCTAGCCAGGCGGGCATTCGCAAAATGCCCTTCCATCATGCGGTGAAAGCTCAAGCCGGCGCGGTGGGAATTGAACCAGGGTACTACGGCACGGCAGTCCATAGCTGTTACAGCTCGGCCATCATTCCTTCAGAATTTTCAGAATTGTCTTATAACATCCTAAAAGGAACCTATTAGGGAATAAAGCACCTGATATGCAGTATACGATTACTTAGAAGATATGAGTTAGATGCTTTTAATGTTATTGTGACGGAACAAACACGAGGCCCGCCTGATGTTAAGCGGACTATCCTCTGTCTATAACAAATGCATTTAGTCACAAGTCATAAATTGCACTGCGCCCGTCAACCTGAGACGAAGTTGTTAAGTCTCATGTGCCTGTAATTTTACTGGCTCTCAAGGACTGCTGCCGGAACAAGTTATTTGGTGTTTGGCGACAGATTTTCTACTTGTAGTATCTAGTAGTAGCTAGCCAGGCGAGTAATCGCAAAATGCCAACAGCACGTTCTGATACCTCACACTGCGATCCCTAAGCCGCTAGTGGACTATCCGGCTAATACAGTACAGTAGTACATACTTTTGCTGCGGCATTAAAACTTTTAAATACATTATTATATAAAAAAAAATATGCCCGATAGGTTAGCCTTTGACCTCTGATGTTAAGTGATGATGTGGTCGAAGATGTTGTTCAGGCTAACCTAGAAGTTAACATTAATCCATAAACATCGATAATCTGCATGTCATCAATATCTTAATCTTTTGAAGTAAAGTTATAATTCTAAAATAATGTACCGAACCCTAAAAGAAACCACAACAAACTTTTGACGCAAATAGTTGATTAAAAAAGCTATCGACGAGAAAAAACATCAAATAATCCTCTCATGAAAGAAAACTTTCTAAAAGTAATACGGATTATAGAGATATTTTCGGATTTAATCCACTTCATCTGAGATTCAATAACCAATAAGCCCAATAACGCAATACGAATACATAATTCATAGATCCATTACTTTTTATGCACGAAAACGTATCATTTATATCTGCTTGAGAGGTGCAATGGTTATTTTAATGCGATATAGTCATTATTGAGAGTATTTTCTCAACAGCTTTCAGTACATTTCATTTAGTTAGTGTTTTTTTCTTGGAACCTTTCCATTAGGCGTAGACAAATAATATTGCTTTTTGTAGACGTGTATATGGCGTAAAAACCTCTTTATATCTCAAAGTAAATGGTGAAGATAAATTATATTCTATGAAATGGGAAATCTTCATACATTATTATTATGAAATGTAAATGGTCTTTACCACACACGATGTTGAATATTTTTTTTAGTTCTTTATTAGACTCGTATGGTTTTTTTATACTATTTGTCGAGTAGTATCATAAGTTATATAGTAATATTTGCATATATAACCGTCAGGTTCTAGTCACAGTCAGGTCCTAATCACCAGTGCTCCGATAGCTATATGAAGACAATAACAACTTATGCCACGAAATAAATAGTCAAAAGCCTAAAAAACTTTTTTTTGTTATTGTGACGGAACAAGCCCGAGCCCCACCTGAAGTTAGGTGGACTAATCTCTACCTATAACAGATGTATTGAACGATGAATTGCACTATGCCCGTCACACTGAGACATGCAGTTGTTAAGTCTCATGCCTGTAATTTACTGGCTCTCAAGGACAGTCACCGGAAAACACCATTAGGTGCTTGGCGACAGATTTTCTACTCGAAACCCGGGTCGACGTATTCGATCCTCAACGTGAGTGTTTTTTGCCGGTTTAATTTATAATATTTAAATTATTTATTTTGGTCAAAGGGCATCAGCAATTGAATGAAACGAGTAAACACTAGCATAATAAATAATAAATATTTAATTTTGATAGAGTCCGAAATCTTGTGCATCATGAAAATCTACCGGACAGATCAAAAGTAGGTACTTATGTTACAAAGATTTATTAATATTGAGAAAACTATAGCTCCGATTGCGCTCAAACCAACGGGAAACGATCGGGGATTGCGGCCCGCGTGTAGCGACGCGTGAAACTATAGAAAAATTTGGAAAATAGAAATATTCAACGGAAAAACACTAAATTTTGAAGAAATATACCAATAAAAGGTTATACTATTGAACCGATTCATCTGAAACTAACGTGGAACGAATCGGCTACCAGCGACCGCTAATTACTAAACACAGAAACAGCATACAAAATGATAATGAAATAATGAAAGAGTCCGAAATTATTTGCCAGGTTGAACGGACTGTCAACTCCACTCTCGGCGTTAGTTCCTCGATGATTTTCATCTATCTTAAAATATTGCTGAATATTTTAATTTTCAGAATGAGAAAGCAGCGTAGGCGGAAGTCAAAGGGTAGCATTTTAAATGTCAAATATCAAAACCTTAGTAAAGTCACGTACAAGAGACGAAGCAAAGTTAGACAATGATTCACTGTTTTAACCATTTGTTTTCAACTTTGACCTCTGCTCTTTCCGTTTACGTAAACGCCTACAAAACCACTTTGAAGTATATTCTTACACCACAAATATTGAAGTTAGTGTGTACTCATAAAGTTAAGTAAGACTTTGACTCATACTTTGCGTATTTTAAGTTACGAATCAACAACATTACAGACCTTTCTCCTTAGGAACGCACGCCAAAAATAATCCAGATACGCGAATACAATTTTCATGTAATGTATTATATCTCAATACCTTTTGATGAAGTTCAAATGAAAAAAAATATTGAAAATAAACCATACCCAAAAAAAAGAATCATCAAAATCAATTCATATCTGGGGGAGTAATCACATACAAAAAAAACTGATGAATTGAGCAAGAACCTCTTCCTTTTTGGAAGTAGCTTAAAAACAATTGAAAGCCGAAAATTTGCATGTCTTTTAAATTGAAACTGTTATAGTTTTCGTGTAAAAAAGGTTTCACTTTAAAATCTAGCACTATGCAGGTTTAATTTATATTCAAAGTGGAAAGTGCGTTAAAACAGCAACCTCATACTTATTATAACCTTACTTATAGACGCAAATTATAATTCTGGAAAGCCGAGTTCGTTTTAAGTAAATACCATATATATGAGTGGGTTTTGCTTAGTAATATCCTTTCCTAAGCAACAAGAACTGTTTAGCATTGATTTTATAAAGTTGGAGTTTTTGAAAAACAACATGCTAAGTTTGAATTGAATTCAAACACTTCGAAACATTCGAAGAAATTTCCGGTAACAATGACGTCATCGCCAGTTAGATATTAAGTTTTATTATATTTAAATTAACATATTTCACTTATGTTAGTATATCGGTAGTAGGAATTTGGTAGGTAACAAATTATTATTGTGTGCCCTCGCGTTGATGTTGAGTGTTACAGGCGAATTTTTTGAGGCAGTGATGGCTCAGTGGCATTGGCTTTGGACTGCCGCGCAGCAGGTCCATGGTTCGATCTCACCACGGGGTTGAGCTTCACCGCATGGTGGAAGGGCATTTTGAAAGTGCCCGCCTGTCTAGCGACCACCCTCAAGTAGAAAATCTGTCGGCAATCACCTAACGGTGTGTTCCGGAAGCTATCTTTGAGAGCCAGTGAAATTACAGGCTAATGAGACTTAACAACTACGTCTCAAAGTGACGGGCGCAGTGCAATTCATGACTTGTGATGAAATGCATCAGTTATAGGCAGAGGTACGCTTAACATCAGGTGGGTCTCGAGCTAGTTCCATCAAAATAACATTAAAATAAAAATAAAAATGTTTTACTTTTAAGTGTTTGTAACGTAACTCGCATATTCGGTCCCTGTGAGGTTTTCACGGCAAAGAGGCGAGGCGTTTTGTGACTACTCATCTGGCAACCCCGTGCGCAAACCTTACATTTCACTGCCGTCAAGTAAGAGAAAATCTGCCACTAAATACTTCATGTTCTGATTCAGCTGCTATCCTCGTGAACCAGCTTCCGTTTTAGGTTTAAACTGATCGTCATCTTCGACCACATCATCACTCACTAACAGGCCAAGTACAGCCGACTTTAATTGTTTGTTGTTATAGGTTTACGAATATAATCATACCATTTTTTATGCTTGGAGCAAAAACAAATAAAATTAAAAAAAAACACGTTTCTGGCACGTTATGGTCGCATCTTAGAAGTTAATAACATTCAAAGTTTTGTTGTTGTTATTTTTATTTTTTAGGCGTATACGTAGGTATATGTATGGGAATATAATTTTGAGGGAATATGTAGATATTCCCTTCAATTCCCTAAAATTCGAACTGACCACACGATTCTAAATACACAACCTTTAAAGGTCAGCCCTAAGAAGCACGCTTCATGTTTTTACCCTTATAACATATTACAGTTATTATATGTTAATCAAACGGCCATAATATAACATGATCCTTGTAAATTTTAACACATTTTTTGGGAAATCATCTTGTTACCAATTACGGTTTAAAATATAAAGCCTTCTAAGTATATAACATACTAATGGACTGACAGTCGTGATTTAAAACAAAAATATTTCATCATTATTATAAAAATAAGTAAAAATAAATGCACCTTCCTAAGCAATGCGAAATAATTTAAATAACGAATAAAAATGAACGAAAATACAAATTTGAGTCATACGTTATATGTCAAGTTGGCTTAGCGGCGGTATGACTTTATTAACAAAATGCAACACTACAGCTACAACAATAAAGCATTTAGAAAACATTCAAGGTGTTGTAGACTCACAGGCAGTCTTAATGCTCCAACCCACTACCAATTGGCAACGTGTCCAGCATCTTAGCAGGATTGCCCGTATTTTGATCACGCGTTGCATCGACCAAGCGCTCTAAATATCGATAAGTATAGGAAAACACGATGAGCGCCGGGTCCCCATAGATACAATGTCTCTAGGTACACCAAACTGCTCAAATAGGTAACCACTACCGAGGTTAGCATACTTGCGCCGCTTGAGCTGCTCCGCCGAAGTAGACGCGGTGCCAGCCCTCACGTTGGCTTCAGAAAGATATGGCTGGCTAGCTACCACCCTCATGTAGAAAATCTGTCGCCAAGCACCTTAAGGTGTGTTCCGGTTGCTGTCCTTGAGAGCCAGTAATTCTAGGTTAACCTGAACAACATCTTCGATCACATCTTTACTTACCACCAGGTGAGATAGTGGTCAAAGGCTAACCTATCAGTAATAAAAAAAAGCAAGTCAGCGCTAAAGTGTCTACGCATGTAGCGTCCCACACTACTTACATAATTGATTAACAAAATATATTATACTGACCTCTCTTCACAGTTGGGATAAGGGCAGGAAGAAAGCCTTGACACCAATTTAATGTTGTTACGCGCAAAGGTTGTGTCATGTAAAGAAAGTAATATCTAGAAATTGCTAGTAATTTAAATAACCGTGCAGACGTTTTCTATTGCGGCAAGACGTTCAAGCCAGAAGCGCCCCGAATCCAATTTAAGTTCGTAATGGTTGCTATTGGAATGCAAATACTGATATATTCGAGGCACGAAACATGTTTTCTATTTCCTCTACTTCATAGCAGGTAAGCAATAGTAGTTGAAGGTAATAACCAGGCCCTGAAACGGGCGTCATTTCTACTTCAGGGTAGTAGCGAGCCAAGCGGAAATTCACAAAATTCCCTACGACTATGAAAAAAATACTTTTCAGGTAGCCCAAGACCTCTCCACAGCTCAAATCTGAATCTAGAAAGCAATCGTGACGTAACACTGTAACGTTTTTTTCTCATATGTTATTGTGGCGGATCAAGCTCGAGGCCCACCTGATGTTAAGCGGAATAACCTCTGCCTATAACAGATACATTTCATCACAAGTCACGAATTGCACTGCCCCCGTAAAGTTGTGACATAGTTGTTGGGTCTCATGTGCCTGTAATTTCACTGGCTCTCAAGGACAGCAGTTAAGTTATTGGTGACAGATTTTCTACTTGAGGGTGGTCGCTAGCCATGCGGGAATTTGCAAAATGCCCTTTCACCGTGCAAAACAATGGATTAACTTTGTTATTCTAAGATAATAATCGATGTGTTAAATATTGATCAAAAAACCGACTTCTCACAGAAAATATAAGTAAATAAACCAAACCATCGTACAGTTTTATTTGTTAATTTTACATCGATAAGTTAAAGTAATAACGTCATCAATGTTGCCAAAACCAATTAAATACTCATTATTCGGGATAACTCCCAATACTACGCGTCAGATCACACTGAAATTTAAAAGGGACCGAATCGTCGCTTGTCTGACTAACTGTCGTAACCAACAAATGTGGCGTAAGTGACTTTTACATGTAAATTTTATAAAATTTCAAAGCTGAATTGATCTGTCTAATCTTCATGTCTGTACCTACTACCATTGGTAAGATAATGTAATAGTTGTGTGAGACTTATCAGCAAGTTGAAAAAAAAAACTTAATGACACATATTATGACGGCACATCCTGTAAAAAGTCATGATGAATACATTAGCATTATTTTTTTTGAAGTCGTTTAAAATCAGGACCGACTGCTTAACGTGCCCTCTGAAGCACATAGGAGGTGAGTAGTAAGGACCGACTGCTTTACGCGTCCTCCGAAGCAGAAAGTGAGTAGTTTACTACTCACCTAAGTAAGCATTTATGCTTACAGCGTTCACCCATCCAAATAGTGACCTCAGCGAACGCAGCTTCTCCTAGTCGAATGTTTGGAACGACAAGGAAAGTTCTGATTCGATTGCTTTGAAATGTATTAAGCTATTACAAAATTACAAATTTGCGAGACAAAAAATTATAGTCATGTGCGGGATTCGAACCCGCGTCCATCCCCCCCTTGAGCCGGGGTATGCTCTAACCAATAGAGCTAACATGGCACAATGAGTCATAACTTAAATTTTTGCTCTCGTTCTTTAATCATCGTACCGGGATGGAGCGACGCGTATAGTTCAACTTACGTTGTACTACAAACAAGACCAATTTTGCAATTGTTTTTAAACTTTTAAATGATAACGCAACCTTATAATTTTAATATTGTTATGTTTGCAATAACGCCTGTTTGGCGGATTACATTACAAATTTACGAGAGAATAAATTATATCATGTGCAGGAGTTGAACCCGCGTCCATCCACCCCTTTAGCCGGGGTATGCTCTAACCAATAGAGCTAACATGGCACAATGAGTCATAACTTAAATTTTTGCTCTCGTTCTTTAATCATCGTACCGGGATGGAGCGACGCGTATAGTTCAACTTACGTTGTACTACAAACAAGACCAATTTTGCAATTGTTTTTAAACTCTTAAATGATAACGCAACCTTATAATTTTAATATTGTTATGTTTGCAATAACGCCTGTTTGGCGGATTACATTACAAATTTACGAGAGAATAAATTATATCATGTGCAGGAGTTGAACCCGCGTCCATCCACCCCTTTAGCCGGGGTATGCTCTAACCAATAGAGCTAACATGGCACAATGACTCATAACTTAAATTTTTGCTCACGTTCTTTAATCATCGTACCGGGGTGGAGCGACGCGTATAGTTCAACTTACGTTGTACTACAAACAAGACCAATTTTGCAATTGTTTTTAAACTTTTAAATGATAACGCAACCTTATAATTTTAATATTGTTATGTTTGCAATAACGCCTGCTTGGCGAATTACATTACAAAATTACAAATTTACGAGAGAATAAATTATATTCATGTGCAGGAGTTGAACCCGCGTCCATCCACCCCTTTAGCCGGGTTATGCTCTAACCAATAGAGCTAACATGGCACAATGACTCATAACTTAAATTTTTGCTCTCGTTCTTTAATCATCGTACCGGGATGGAGCGACGCGTATAGTTCAACTTACGTTGTACTACAAACAAGACCAATTTACGTACGAACTAACCTCTTATAGCACAATAAAGGAAAATTGCGAAGAGCATACATTTTTAAAGTATATCATATACTAAAAAATATTTTTATTTATTTTAAAATGTCATGGATTTCATTTTACAATAAATATACCATAACTTTTTTTTTATTTATATTGTTAGGTTTGCAATAACGCTTGCAATGCAGATTACACAACAAAATCATAAATATACGATAGGAAATATTTTTTTGTTTTTTCGTTTGTAGTACAACGCAATTGGTACTATAGATGTCGCTCCATCCCATTACGATGGTTAAATAACGATAGGAAAGATTTGAGTTATGACGTCATGTCATGTTAGCTCAATTGGTTAGAGCATACCACAGCTCAAGGGGTGGATGGACGCGGGTTCGTATTCCGCACATGACTTAAATTTTTCCTATCGTATATTTGTAATTTTGTTACACCATAACATTTACTTATATAACTACAGGTTTGTACGGAACCCTCGGTGCGCGAGTCCACTCGCACTTGGCCGGCCGGTTAACATATTATATTCACCATAACTAAAACCCATAAAAAAATAATATATAGTAATGGTGAATATAATAAGTAAACCAGCCGGCCAAGTGCGAGTCAGACTCGTGTACCGAGGGTTCCGTACATACCTGTAGGTATATAAGTAGAAGTTATTGTAATTTTATTGCCAAATGAAATCCATACTACCTATAGGTATCCCCGTGGGGTGTGGGCTAGAATTTCCCCCCGCCTCCCCATTCAAAGTCAAAGTCACTAACTTCCACTGCGATCCTCAAGACGCCTGCACATAGTGGGGATTACGACTAATTCCTCCTTTATGGGGGAGGCTGTGTTCAGCATTGGATAATCCGGCTGATACAGTACAGTATAGTAATATAAAAAAGAGTTTATAGGTTTAACCGCACATAGACACTTGTTAATCTAGTAAAAAATCAGAAGGCTTTCTTATCATTCACCAAATGTGATAGATCATTCGCTGAAAGCCCTCACGTAGACAAGTCTCTCACAAAACACTCCAGCAGCCAAAAAAGGTTTTTACGTTACATTTTAATAAATGAAAGTAGACATCGAATATTCAAAGAACATTTTTATGACAGTCTGGCTTCGAATAATGTTACGACAGCCTTTGTGAAATTTAATCAGAACTTTTATTAATTAAATATTGAAAAGGTTTTCTCCTGCTTGATTGATATAGGTAATTTCTTTTATGTCTCGATTATAGTCATTAATTATTTTAAATTGTTATCGTTTTATATACGTTAAACAAAGATTATAAAAAGTACTTTTGAAGCACTCGTATCGCATTTTGCTTAGCCGTTCCTAACCGATCTGCTAAGTTAAGCAACGTGCGCTGCAGTCATACATGACTTGGTTGGATGATCACTAGTGACATTACTACTGAGCGCTTCCGTGTATCGGAGAGCACGTTAAGCCGTCAGTCCCTATTATTGTCTTAGGATGGCCAGTAAGCACCTAACGGTGTGTTTCGGCAGCTGTCCTTTAGAGCCAGTAAGTCTAGGTGAGCCTGAACAACATTTTTGATCCTCATCGTCACTAACCTTTAGGTGAGACAGTGGGCAAAGGCTAGACTAATAGCTAAAAAAAATGTACTGATTGTGGTGCAGAGGCAGATCAATGATTATGGTCTGCTGGGCAGAGTCTGTTGTTTGAATCCTGTATTGGGCCTGAGCATTACCATATTCATTAAAGGTAGAAAATTTTGCGAACGCCCGCATGGCTCGCTACCGTAGAAAATCTGTTGCCAAGCGCCAAAAATGTATTCCAGCAGCTGTTCTTGGGAGCCATTGTCATCTAGGTAACGTCTGTTATCTATATGTCACCGGTTTATTGTACTAACCGTTAGTTTAGATAAATCTAGTTAGATTATAAACTGTCAATAGATTGTGAATGGAAACTAAAATTTACAATCTACCATAGATCTACGAAAGTATTACAGTGGCCATAAGCAAAATACGTAGGTACAGGTTTTGAATGGATATTTTTTTGGCTTATGTTTAATTTATCACCAGATACATATAACAGACAAAAATAAAATTAAACCCGCATTTTAGTGTAAACTTATAACCAAAGTTTTAACATAAATAGCTTTTCTATTTAAGCAAAATGATTCCAAATAAATCATTGTTAACCCAAAAGTAGTATATGATAACAAAAATTAAATTCTTGTGGCGTATAGCAGGCCGCTGCCGCGGCACGCTCGCTTCGCTCGCTCGGCTCGCGCGCTGTTGTGGTCACAAGTAACCTAACGCTCCTCTTAGCATTGCTCGTCGTCGCACCTAAATATGACTTTGCCCTAGACTAAATTATATTTAACCCATCGCTAAAATATAGTGATCATTTACTACATTTGGTGTTCAATTACAATTTTTAGTAAAAGAACTAAGGGTATCAAAGCATTTTATGGTGGTAATTATTTTAAATTCCTTAGTTTTTTTTTTTTTTTTTTTTTTTTCTCAGTAATACAATGCCCTACAGACTCATGGTCCGTACTCTTTTTAGACTAAATTTATTTTTTTCCGAATACAGTTCATTACTTATATCATACTCCATGCATCACATTATGACTTACAACTATGATGTTATGCGTTGTTAAAGTATATTGCCTTAAAAACTAAAGTGAGTCCATATTTTTTTATTTTTTTTTTCCGCCGTATTTTATTTCTTATAAACTTAATTTTAACTTACTACTACAATTAAATTTCCTTTATGGATATATATGTACATATATATATATATATATATATATATCATGCCGTTTATTATTTGTTACAATCTTACTTTTAACTCCTTAGTTTTTTTAACTAACTCCTTAGTTTTTTAACTAATTCCTTAGTTTTTTAAATGTACAAACTCGAAATTAATATGATTGTTTTTTGTCTGACTATTATTTTTGTTCGTAACTCTATGAAATGATCTCATGCCGACTATAACAGCGACCAATCAGAGGACGATTCACAATTTCGCGGGCGATATATTGTCAGACAGAGCAGTAATTGGTTTATTTATTTGTGATCTGACGGGTTTTAGATTATAAATTGCCAGCTAGACATGGTCAGTTTATAATCTGACGAAAATGTAAGCGTTAGATTGTAAATTTTAATGTTCGATCGCAATCTATCGACAGTTTATAATCTAACTAGATTTTTTATAAACTAACGTATCGTACAATTATCCGGTGACATGTATATGTCCGTTATATATCAGGTGAGATTGCGAAAAAAGCTAACATAATACCAGCAATAACAATAAATACATCATATACAATATCACTAGTAATCAATGGAAAAGATATTGTTCAAGGACTCGAATATCCTATCAACATAAAGATTTCCTAACTTAAGTAACTATATGGTTTTTACATTTAACTTTTTTTATGCTTGATAGATTAGCCTTTGACCACTATCTCAACTGATGGTAGGTGACGAAGGTCGAATAACAACATATTATGTCACCCCGTAACCACGATCACTGCAAAGTGTTTGAAACGTAGGGACAAAAATAATGATAAATATACGCGATTTAAACCGTTTAAAGCTGTTTAATTACTATTTGTAATAATAGCGAAAACCATAACATATTATGTTGTTCAGGTTAATCTAGAAGACCTACCAATTTACTTAGGTGCATTAAATTTTGTTAATCAATTATAGGTAAAAGGTATGGTTTAGGCCGATCTAACTTTTTTAGAGGGGGAACAATTTCACTAGAATTTAAAGTAATTGGACCTAAAAGGAAATAGACGTACAGAACTATAGACTAACAGATACATTGTCGTCTTGGTAAGAAGACAAAACGGACAGATTTGACGAAAATGTAAACTGAATCTAGCGAATGTACTGGTGAAGTAGGCTAGCAATACAGAATCTACTTCTGATGATCCTGAATAATCACCAATTGTGAAATGCACATAATATAGGCAGCTGATAGTATATATCAGGGAAATTAGGAGTATTCCCGATTTTCCGAATCAGCATGGCAAAAACAGTTACTCGCACCAACGTTTGTCGATCTAACGTTGTGTCGCACTACCGATCGTCGATCAAAAGATCCGTCGAGCTGATTATCGTCGAGTCAGTGTGCTGTCGCATATCTGTTTGTTGACACCATGATATGAACTCATGTTAGCCAAGTATCAGTCTTCGAGGGGTAATAATATCGATAGTACCAGCACAGTATACCAACTGTACAGTAAGTAAGTCTTTTCGAAATATTTAGTTAATTACAATACGATGATGTTTAGTTTCTTTTTCTATTCTAAAAGAAAGAAATCATTATTTCGCGTAGTATACCTCACTTCTATAAAATGTTTCGACTATCAATCAAGAACATATGTATATATTACTAGAACTACAAGTACGGGGATATAAATATCTCAATTCGAAAATACGAAAGGAAAACTTATAGTCATGTGCGGGATTCTAACCCGCACCATCTATCTCTATTGCCGGGGTATAGAACATACCCTGACAATAGAGTATAAATAATAACTGCTAGGCCAAAATGATATATGGCATGACTTTAATTTGTCCTTTCGTTCTTCACCATCGTATGGAAATGGAGCGACACCTATAGTTCAACTTTGTACGATGTACTACAAAAAAGACTAATCATTGCAATTAGCTTAAAACTTGTTAACAATGACGCAACTATATAATTTTCATATTTTTTTTCCCTATTACGCATGCTCCTCGGGTTCCGTCACAAAATAACAACGAGAGAAAAAATATAGTAATGTGTATGTGTGTGTCTCTAATTTTAACAATAACTTATATAAAATAATTTCAAACTACAGAAATTATTATATATTATATAAATACGAGTATCAAGGCACATTTTATAAAGCGATTCCCATGGGATGGCGGGCTAACATTAACCATAATATATTATTAAAAACGTCTTAGTAAAATTTTGTTTATTACATTGCATGCCCACTATGCATATACATGCTCTGTTTATCGTTCGCACGGAAGGAATAATAACTAAATGCTATAGACTCAGTGTTAAATGGAACGAGATCGAGAAACTTCTGACAAATCTTCAGAACGCTTGTTACAACAAAGGAGCACGCTTGAGTGGGTATCAGCTGAGGGAGTCTACAGGCTCTAGGCCTCTGATGCTTGCACAATAGTGGCGATTATTGAAGCTGGATCGATCCTAAGCTGTCGAGGCTGGTCTAAGTGTCAAACGAGAGCGATAACTCGAAAAAAGGGGAATGAATGGGGTTGTTAGGGCATTTCAGAAGGAAACCAATAAATCAACTGTACTGTACTGTAACAGCCGACTCGTCCACTGCTGATCACAGCCTCCCATATTTAGGGAGTATTTGCCATAATCTCCACGCTTGGCAGGAGGCTTGGGGATCGCAGTGTAAGATGGCAGTTCTTTAGAAGGTGCTGCTGCCCACCTTCCAGTAGTTTTCCCTCAGTCGCCTCTTACGAACACCCACGGGATGCTATGGGGAAGTGCAATTCTAACCCGTTACCCCACGGGAGTATATATAATAATAAATCAACACAGCTAGTCAATTAGCATTTATATAATCATAATTATCACAATCGGACTAAATTAACAAATTGTTCAGTGATATCACTAACCTTAATCACTCGATGGAGGTTCGATGTAGAAGGAATAATCATGGCCGACCACTTTACGGATGTCAAAGTGATATTTGACAGACGAAAGTTGGCAGTTTGATGACGTTGACAAGCGGGTTGGGTTCTCAACAGTTTTAATATAGCACACAGTATCAAAAACTGTGGAAGCGGTTGACCGCCCGCCCAGCCAATTTTTTTACAGAGGAGTCTGATTTTGATAACCTCTTTTATTGGAAAGGGTATACCTCTGAGGTGATCTTATATAAATTTAATCAAAACAGTTGAGTAGTTTATAAGTTACTAGCGGCGCGCTCCGGCTTCGCACGGGTATAAAATATATAGCCTATGTCATTCACTGAAAAAATGATTATAATCGATCCAGTTGTTTTGATTTATTCAATACTGCCCGTGGCCCACACGCGTTAAATTTAGAATAAAACAATTCGTCTTTCCCTAAACCATGAATATTTCCTGCTATCTTTGGAATATCTAAATTCATACACTACATTTTTACTAATTTACTTTTTACATTTTTACACTACTACACGCTCTCGCCGCCCGGGCCGGCCGGAACCGGCACACCCGCAAATTTTAAATCTGTAATATTTTCGAAAATATTCATTTACATCATATGCTGTAAAGGGCCATATAAATCAATAATTTATTTAAAGTATTTAATTAGATAAGGATTAATTTGTTAAAATCGCTTCGAAAATTAGCCATTATTTGTCGTTCAAAGTAAATGACAAAAAGAAATTGTGGGATATCCATAAGAGATAGACATATACCATAGCGAAGTTTTCTGTAGACCTTTTCAATGTGTACAATACTTAGTACATTATTTTGATAAATCTCGTAGGGTTCAGCCTGCGTTTGCAATGTAAGAGGAAAAAATTTAATTATTTACGACATCACATTAGAAACCTAAAAATAACATTATTTTTCCACTATTTAATGGATGTTATTATACATATAAACCTTCCTCTTTAATCACTCTATCTACATAAAAAATACGCATCAAAATCCGTTGCGTAGTTTAAAAGATTTAAGCATACATAGGGATATAGGGACAGAGAAAGCGACTTTGTTTTATACTATGTAGTGAAGTGATGATAGTGATAGTGATAATCGATTTACCGAAAATGTATTCACTTACCTGGAAGATTGACGGGTATTTGATGAACTAGTATATGATGACTTGGATGGACACTATTTTAAGCGAGAGAATAATCTTGTAAGCATTATTTATCAATAAAAAGAGAAAAAAAATGAACCGACTTCCAACACTGAAAAGTATGACATAACTTGTGGAAGTCTGTAGGTGCCACGCTGATTCAAAAAATCAACCACACATTAGCATAGTCTGACTTCCACAAATTATTTTATACTTTCAGTGTATTTATTTTTACTATATCATATTATTATAAATTTAAAAGGTTTGCATGTCTAACGCCCGTGGGGTGCCGGGCTAGAATGTCACCCCCCCATCTCTACCCGTGGGAGTCGTAAGAGGCGACTAAAGGTAACATACCTGAAGGTGGACAGCAGCACTTTCTGAGGAACTGATATCTCACACCGCGATCCCAAAACGCCTGTAAACTCCAATTCTAAGCATGGTAGTAGAACATTTTACTAATGCCCGACTACTAGCTACAAATCTTAAGTAGAAAATATGTCGCGTAGCAACAAAGTCTTCATCATCACCTTACCGTCAGTTAAGGTTTTGGTTAATGCAACAAAAAAAATACCATACAACTGCATAATATAAAAGTATATCTAATAAAAAATTTGAATGATAATATTGAAACCTAAATACAAAAATGTTATGATTATCTGAATAACTAACAAAAATCATATATATTAGTTATCATTAGAAATGGGATATACAGGGTTATCGGTAGAATGCTAACAACCTCTTAGGGTTGACTTCTGCTGGTACTAACGAACATTTTGAGTTTTTTTTGTGTTTATTTATGTGTATTTGACGGAATAAGCATGAGAAATACCTGATGTTAAAAGTCTTTTGTGCCTGTAATTTATTATTGCATATTTTTTTTTACTTAGCTCTATGTAAATATTTAAATGTTCTCAAAATGTTTGTTAGGACTAGCAGAAGTCAACCCAAAGAGGTTGTTAGCATTTTACCAATAGCCCTGTATATCGTATATCAGATCTAAGCCGAAGAATCCTCACAAATAGTATATAGGGAATGTCACAAACAGAAGATTGAGAGCTCACAAATAATTACTTTATATATAATATATTTTTTATGATTAACTTAATTTATTCATTCAATATAACTATTCTTACAGGATTAACCCCAACATAATAGTGTTCAATATAGGCATAACATACTTAACACTAATTTAGTAGTTATGTTTTGTGTATTTTATTATGTGTATGATGTATTTTAAATGAGACTTCTCTTGATAATACTAGTCTCGTAAGAGTCAATAATGATAATAATAATATTTAATACATTAATATTTCCATTACTACTTGGACCATAGAAAATTTGCATAAGCTGTGACTCAATTTAAGACCGTTGGCTAAAGCTTGCAGTACAATGTGCTACCTACGTTGTGTGATATCGAGGCAGCTTAGTTTGAATATTACAGCTCGATGGCTTACCCGCAGGATTTTAGTCTGCTAACTTATATGCTGTATATCGGGAATAAACCTTTTTGTCGCAGTGAAGTAAGATTTTACCGTTAACTTCGAAAGACAAAATATCAACTGATCTTGAATATGTGCAATTGTTTATTATTTTACTATTAGTTTAACTTTATTAACTCAAAACACGAACGATATGGATTGAATACTTCAAATCTAGTTTTGAGCTATATTGGTTCCAAACCAGCGGCTGTTTTTAAAATTCTCTAAGTAAAATAGATACATATTATCAGGCGTCGCGTATTCTCTGCCTTGTGTGTTTTGCAAGATTAATTAATACGATTTCAATATGTGGTATTATCTTGAGATTTATCTCTGTTTTATTTTTTTTATAGCTGATAGTCTAGCGTTTCACCACTATCTCACCAGATGGTAAGTGATGATTTGGTCGAAGATGTTGTTCAGGCTAGTCTAGAATTATTGGCTCTCAAGGACAGCTGTCGGATCAGCTTGGTGATATTTTATATACCCTTAAACTAACCTGGTGGGCATTCAAAGTTACAGACTTTATAATGTGCATCAAGGGTTCCGACATCACAACGACTGCTATCTTATGACAGCAACCGGGATCGACGGTTTAGCAACACAATAAAAAATAAAGCTATTTGTAGCGGTCATCTATTGTAATAACCGCATCGAACATTGCTAAGCCTAGTCGATTGATTAAGAAATACTAGGCAAGCTCTGCAACGATAACACCGCTCAATTCAGTACTGGAGTAGATGTACCCTACATCAAACAATATAGAATAACATAAAAAAATGAATAAAAATAATTGTAAGGGTAATAATTATATTAATTTTACAATTATATATAATATTCTCATAACATTTTGATTTTTGTAAATTAGGAAATGTAGGGCATAAGAATGGGGGGGCTCAATATTTTGAGCTAAACTAGACCTGAGCGACGGGGTTGAATAAATATATTAGAAAACGACGTGTGTCAAAAATATGAAAAAAAAAAACGCAAACTGAGTTATTCAATTATTTTCTGGCATTAAATATTAATAAGGAGTATATATAGGCTCTTATCGTTTTCTTTTATGTTATATACTTATTAAATTAGCCAGGTGGTCCTCTGATCATGGCGATAAAACGGGGAATTTCCAGTGATCTTTTGCGTCATTTTATTATATGATAATAAGTTACTATTATCTCTTTTCTCGTGGGGTGCCTGGTCCCATGGGGTGCCGGGCTATAATGTCATCCCCCCATCTCTATCCGTGGGTGTCCTGAGAGGCGTAACCCACTAGAAAGTGGGCAGCAGTGCTTAATGAGGAACTGATATCTCACACTGCGATCCCCAAGACGCATGCCAAGCGTGAGGATTATTGCAAACTCTCCCGTAATGAGGGAGGCTGTGTTCAGTAGTGGACAATCCGGCTGATACAGTACTATTAAAAGGAAATCACAGTCGCGGGACTAGACTATAGCAAGTCATTATTTTATGCATCTTATTACTCTAGCTAAAGGATAATAAGCCTTGATAATGATCCAGGAACAAATTTTGAGAAATTATTTCTATGGAATATCGCACGCCGCCTACCTAATAGATATAGGTCGACGAAAAGCGTGTTTTAATATAATCTGAAACCGTTTTTTTTATGCCTGATAGGTTAGCCTTTGACTATCTCACCTGATGATATGTGATGATGTGGTCGAAGATGTTGTTCAGGCTAACCAACAAGTACTGGCTCACAAGGACAGCTGCCGGAACACACCGTTAGGTGCTTGGCGACAGATTTTCTACTTGAGGGTGGTAGCTAGCCAGGCGGGCATTCGCAAAATGCCCTACCACCATGCTGTTACGACTGCCATCCTAAGACAACAACCAAGATCGACTGCTTATCGTGCCCTTCGAAGCACGGAAGCGCTCAGTAGTAATGTTACTAGCGGACACCCATCCAACTCATGACCGCGGGCGACGTTGCTTAACTTTGCTGTTCTGTTGAGAACAGCTAAGTAAACTTCGCTACGAGCTTCGTTACTTCAAAAAACATTACGTTTGACGAAATAAATGTAATTTTATAACAACAATTAATTATATACTTACATAATATTACCCTATTTTTCCTTTTGAAATAGCCAAACCATGTCAAGGCTTTTTGTTATTATAAGTATATTAAAATGATATAAAACTTCAAGATTTGACGATGTTCTACATTTTTATGAGAAAAACATAAAATATTTCTGTAAAGTGGAAGATCAAAGACTCAGAAGTAATTGGGTAGTATTAAAAGTCCGCAGGTCTAAATATATAATCTAATCTATTTAAAGATTGATTCATATTTTATTTTTTTATATTTTATAGGTAAGAATTTTACCACTATATTACGGGATGGTAAGTGTTGATGTGGTCGAAGTTGTTGTTCAGGCTAACCTAGAATTACTGGCTCTCAAGGACGCCTGCCGGAACACACATTTTTGGGTGCTGGTGACAGATTTTTTACTTGAGGGTGGTAGCTAGCCAGGCGGGCATTCGCAAAATGCCCTTCCATCATGCGGTGAAAGCTCAAGCCGGCGCGGTGGGAATTGAACCAGGGTACTACGGCACGGCAGTCCATAGCTGTTACAGCTCGGCCATCATTCCTTCAGAATTTTCAGAATTGTCTTATAACATCCTAAAAGGAACCTATTAGGGAATAAAGCACCTGATATGCAGTATACGATTACTTAGAAGATATGAGTTAGATGCTTTTAATGTTATTGTGACGGAACAAACACGAGGCCCGCCTGATGTTAAGCGGACTATCCTCTGTCTATAACAAATGCATTTAGTCACAAGTCATAAATTGCACTGCGCCCGTCAACCTGAGACGAAGTTGTTAAGTCTCATGTGCCTGTAATTTTACTGGCTCTCAAGGACTGCTGCCGGAACAAGTTATTTGGTGTTTGGCGACAGATTTTCTACTTGTAGTATCTAGTAGTAGCTAGCCAGGCGAGTAATCGCAAAATGCCAACAGCACGTTCTGATACCTCACACTGCGATCCCTAAGCCGCTAGTGGACTATCCGGCTAATACAGTACAGTAGTACATACTTTTGCTGCGGCATTAAAACTTTTAAATACATTATTATATAAAAAAAAATATGCCCGATAGGTTAGCCTTTGACCTCTGATGTTAAGTGATGATGTGGTCGAAGATGTTGTTCAGGCTAACCTAGAAGTTAACATTAATCCATAAACATCGATAATCTGCATGTCATCAATATCTTAATCTTTTGAAGTAAAGTTATAATTCTAAAATAATGTACCGAACCCTAAAAGAAACCACAACAAACTTTTGACGCAAATAGTTGATTAAAAAAGCTATCGACGAGAAAAAACATCAAATAATCCTCTCATGAAAGAAAACTTTCTAAAAGTAATACGGATTATAGAGATATTTTCGGATTTAATCCACTTCATCTGAGATTCAATAACCAATAAGCCCAATAACGCAATACGAATACATAATTCATAGATCCATTACTTTTTATGCACGAAAACGTATCATTTATATCTGCTTGAGAGGTGCAATGGTTATTTTAATGCGATATAGTCATTATTGAGAGTATTTTCTCAACAGCTTTCAGTACATTTCATTTAGTTAGTGTTTTTTTCTTGGAACCTTTCCATTAGGCGTAGACAAATAATATTGCTTTTTGTAGACGTGTATATGGCGTAAAAACCTCTTTATATCTCAAAGTAAATGGTGAAGATAAATTATATTCTATGAAATGGGAAATCTTCATACATTATTATTATGAAATGTAAATGGTCTTTACCACACACGATGTTGAATATTTTTTTTAGTTCTTTATTAGACTCGTATGGTTTTTTTATACTATTTGTCGAGTAGTATCATAAGTTATATAGTAATATTTGCATATATAACCGTCAGGTTCTAGTCACAGTCAGGTCCTAATCACCAGTGCTCCGATAGCTATATGAAGACAATAACAACTTATGCCACGAAATAAATAGTCAAAAGCCTAAAAAACTTTTTTTTGTTATTGTGACGGAACAAGCCCGAGCCCCACCTGAAGTTAGGTGGACTAATCTCTACCTATAACAGATGTATTGAACGATGAATTGCACTATGCCCGTCACACTGAGACATGCAGTTGTTAAGTCTCATGCCTGTAATTTACTGGCTCTCAAGGACAGTCACCGGAAAACACCATTAGGTGCTTGGCGACAGATTTTCTACTCGAAACCCGGGTCGACGTATTCGATCCTCAACGTGAGTGTTTTTTGCCGGTTTAATTTATAATATTTAAATTATTTATTTTGGTCAAAGGGCATCAGCAATTGAATGAAACGAGTAAACACTAGCATAATAAATAATAAATATTTAATTTTGATAGAGTCCGAAATCTTGTGCATCATGAAAATCTACCGGACAGATCAAAAGTAGGTACTTATGTTACAAAGATTTATTAATATTGAGAAAACTATAGCTCCGATTGCGCTCAAACCAACGGGAAACGATCGGGGATTGCGGCCCGCGTGTAGCGACGCGTGAAACTATAGAAAAATTTGGAAAATAGAAATATTCAACGGAAAAACACTAAATTTTGAAGAAATATACCAATAAAAGGTTATACTATTGAACCGATTCATCTGAAACTAACGTGGAACGAATCGGCTACCAGCGACCGCTAATTACTAAACACAGAAACAGCATACAAAATGATAATGAAATAATGAAAGAGTCCGAAATTATTTGCCAGGTTGAACGGACTGTCAACTCCACTCTCGGCGTTAGTTCCTCGATGATTTTCATCTATCTTAAAATATTGCTGAATATTTTAATTTTCAGAATGAGAAAGCAGCGTAGGCGGAAGTCAAAGGGTAGCATTTTAAATGTCAAATATCAAAACCTTAGTAAAGTCACGTACAAGAGACGAAGCAAAGTTAGACAATGATTCACTGTTTTAACCATTTGTTTTCAACTTTGACCTCTGCTCTTTCCGTTTACGTAAACGCCTACAAAACCACTTTGAAGTATATTCTTACACCACAAATATTGAAGTTAGTGTGTACTCATAAAGTTAAGTAAGACTTTGACTCATACTTTGCGTATTTTAAGTTACGAATCAACAACATTACAGACCTTTCTCCTTAGGAACGCACGCCAAAAATAATCCAGATACGCGAATACAATTTTCATGTAATGTATTATATCTCAATACCTTTTGATGAAGTTCAAATGAAAAAAAATATTGAAAATAAACCATACCCAAAAAAAAGAATCATCAAAATCAATTCATATCTGGGGGAGTAATCACATACAAAAAAAACTGATGAATTGAGCAAGAACCTCTTCCTTTTTGGAAGTAGCTTAAAAACAATTGAAAGCCGAAAATTTGCATGTCTTTTAAATTGAAACTGTTATAGTTTTCGTGTAAAAAAGGTTTCACTTTAAAATCTAGCACTATGCAGGTTTAATTTATATTCAAAGTGGAAAGTGCGTTAAAACAGCAACCTCATACTTATTATAACCTTACTTATAGACGCAAATTATAATTCTGGAAAGCCGAGTTCGTTTTAAGTAAATACCATATATATGAGTGGGTTTTGCTTAGTAATATCCTTTCCTAAGCAACAAGAACTGTTTAGCATTGATTTTATAAAGTTGGAGTTTTTGAAAAACAACATGCTAAGTTTGAATTGAATTCAAACACTTCGAAACATTCGAAGAAATTTCCGGTAACAATGACGTCATCGCCAGTTAGATATTAAGTTTTATTATATTTAAATTAACATATTTCACTTATGTTAGTATATCGGTAGTAGGAATTTGGTAGGTAACAAATTATTATTGTGTGCCCTCGCGTTGATGTTGAGTGTTACAGGCGAATTTTTTGAGGCAGTGATGACTCAGTGGCATTGGCTTTGGACTGCCGCGCAGCAGGTCCATGGTTCGATCTCACCACGGGGTTGAGCTTCACCGCATGGTGGAAGGGCATTTTGAAAGTGCCCGCCTGTCTAGCGACCACCCTCAAGTAGAAAATCTGTCGGCAATCACCTAACGGTGTGTTCCGGAAGCTATCTTTGAGAGCCAGTGAAATTACAGGCTAATGAGACTTAACAACTACGTCTCAAAGTGACGGGCGCAGTGCAATTCATGACTTGTGATGAAATGCATCAGTTATAGGCAGAGGTACGCTTAACATCAGGTGGGTCTCGAGCTAGTTCCATCAAAATAACATTAAAATAAAAATAAAAATGTTTTACTTTTAAGTGTTTGTAACGTAACTCGCATATTCGGTCCCTGTGAGGTTTTCACGGCAAAGAGGCGAGGCGTTTTGTGACTACTCATCTGGCAACCCCGTGCGCAAACCTTACATTTCACTGCCGTCAAGTAAGAGAAAATCTGCCACTAAATACTTCATGTTCTGATTCAGCTGCTATCCTCGTGAACCAGCTTCCGTTTTAGGTTTAAACTGATCGTCATCTTCGACCACATCATCACTCACTAACAGGCCAAGTACAGCCGACTTTAATTGTTTGTTGTTATAGGTTTACGAATATAATCATACCATTTTTTATGCTTGGAGCAAAAACAAATAAAATTAAAAAAAAACACGTTTCTGGCACGTTATGGTCGCATCTTAGAAGTTAATAACATTCAAAGTTTTGTTGTTGTTATTTTTATTTTTTAGGCGTATACGTAGGTATATGTATGGGAATATAATTTTGAGGGAATATGTAGATATTCCCTTCAATTCCCTAAAATTCGAACTGACCACACGATTCTAAATACACAACCTTTAAAGGTCAGCCCTAAGAAGCACGCTTCATGTTTTTACCCTTATAACATATTACAGTTATTATATGTTAATCAAACGGCCATAATATAACATGATCCTTGTAAATTTTAACACATTTTTTGGGAAATCATCTTGTTACCAATTACGGTTTAAAATATAAAGCCTTCTAAGTATATAACATACTAATGGACTGACAGTCGTGATTTAAAACAAAAATATTTCATCATTATTATAAAAATAAGTAAAAATAAATGCACCTTCCTAAGCAATGCGAAATAATTTAAATAACGAATAAAAATGAACGAAAATACAAATTTGAGTCATACGTTATATGTCAAGTTGGCTTAGCGGCGGTATGACTTTATTAACAAAATGCAACACTACAGCTACAACAATAAAGCATTTAGAAAACATTCAAGGTGTTGTAGACTCACAGGCAGTCTTAATGCTCCAACCCACTACCAATTGGCAACGTGTCCAGCATCTTAGCAGGATTGCCCGTATTTTGATCACGCGTTGCATCGACCAAGCGCTCTAAATATCGATAAGTATAGGAAAACACGATGAGCGCCGGGTCCCCATAGATACAATGTCTCTAGGTACACCAAACTGCTCAAATAGGTAACCACTACCGAGGTTAGCATACTTGCGCCGCTTGAGCTGCTCCGCCGAAGTAGACGCGGTGCCAGCCCTCACGTTGGCTTCAGAAAGATATGGCTGGCTAGCTACCACCCTCATGTAGAAAATCTGTCGCCAAGCACCTTAAGGTGTGTTCCGGTTGCTGTCCTTGAGAGCCAGTAATTCTAGGTTAACCTGAACAACATCTTCGATCACATCTTTACTTACCACCAGGTGAGATAGTGGTCAAAGGCTAACCTATCAGTAATAAAAAAAAGCAAGTCAGCGCTAAAGTGTCTACGCATGTAGCGTCCCACACTACTTACATAATTGATTAACAAAATATATTATACTGACCTCTCTTCACAGTTGGGATAAGGGCAGGAAGAAAGCCTTGACACCAATTTAATGTTGTTACGCGCAAAGGTTGTGTCATGTAAAGAAAGTAATATCTAGAAATTGCTAGTAATTTAAATAACCGTGCAGACGTTTTCTATTGCGGCAAGACGTTCAAGCCAGAAGCGCCCCGAATCCAATTTAAGTTCGTAATGGTTGCTATTGGAATGCAAATACTGATATATTCGAGGCACGAAACATGTTTTCTATTTCCTCTACTTCATAGCAGGTAAGCAATAGTAGTTGAAGGTAATAACCAGGCCCTGAAACGGGCGTCATTTCTACTTCAGGGTAGTAGCGAGCCAAGCGGAAATTCACAAAATTCCCTACGACTATGAAAAAAATACTTTTCAGGTAGCCCAAGACCTCTCCACAGCTCAAATCTGAATCTAGAAAGCAATCGTGACGTAACACTGTAACGTTTTTTTCTCATATGTTATTGTGGCGGATCAAGCTCGAGGCCCACCTGATGTTAAGCGGAATAACCTCTGCCTATAACAGATACATTTCATCACAAGTCACGAATTGCACTGCCCCCGTAAAGTTGTGACATAGTTGTTGGGTCTCATGTGCCTGTAATTTCACTGGCTCTCAAGGACAGCAGTTAAGTTATTGGTGACAGATTTTCTACTTGAGGGTGGTCGCTAGCCATGCGGGAATTTGCAAAATGCCCTTTCACCGTGCAAAACAATGGATTAACTTTGTTATTCTAAGATAATAATCGATGTGTTAAATATTGATCAAAAAACCGACTTCTCACAGAAAATATAAGTAAATAAACCAAACCATCGTACAGTTTTATTTGTTAATTTTACATCGATAAGTTAAAGTAATAACGTCATCAATGTTGCCAAAACCAATTAAATACTCATTATTCGGGATAACTCCCAATACTACGCGTCAGATCACACTGAAATTTAAAAGGGACCGAATCGTCGCTTGTCTGACTAACTGTCGTAACCAACAAATGTGGCGTAAGTGACTTTTACATGTAAATTTTATAAAATTTCAAAGCTGAATTGATCTGTCTAATCTTCATGTCTGTACCTACTACCATTGGTAAGATAATGTAATAGTTGTGTGAGACTTATCAGCAAGTTGAAAAAAAAAACTTAAAGACACATATTATGACGGCACATCCTGTAAAAAGTCATGATGAATACATTAGCATTATTTTTTTTGAAGTCGTTTAAAATCAGGACCGACTGCTTAACGTGCCCTCTGAAGCACATAGGAGGTGAGTAGTAAGGACCGACTGCTTTACGCGTCCTCCGAAGCAGAAAGTGAGTAGTTTACTACTCACCTAAGTAAGCATTTATGCTTACAGCGTTCACCCATCCAAATAGTGACCTCAGCGAACGCAGCTTCTCCTAGTCGAATGTTTGGAACGACAAGGAAAGTTCTGATTCGATTGCTTTGAAATGTATTAAGCTATTACAAAATTACAAATTTGCGAGACAAAAAATTATAGTCATGTGCGGGATTCGAACCCGCGTCCATCCCCCCCTTGAGCCGGGGTATGCTCTAACCAATAGAGCTAACATGGCACAATGAGTCATAACTTAAATTTTTGCTCTCGTTCTTTAATCATCGTACCGGGATGGAGCGACGCGTATAGTTCAACTTACGTTGTACTACAAACAAGACCAATTTTGCAATTGTTTTTAAACTTTTAAATGATAACGCAACCTTATAATTTTAATATTGTTATGTTTGCAATAACGCCTGTTTGGCGGATTACATTACAAATTTACGAGAGAATAAATTATATCATGTGCAGGAGTTGAACCCGCGTCCATCCACCCCTTTAGCCGGGGTATGCTCTAACCAATAGAGCTAACATGGCACAATGAGTCATAACTTAAATTTTTGCTCTCGTTCTTTAATCATCGTACCGGGATGGAGCGACGCGTATAGTTCAACTTACGTTGTACTACAAACAAGACCAATTTTGCAATTGTTTTTAAACTCTTAAATGATAACGCAACCTTATAATTTTAATATTGTTATGTTTGCAATAACGCCTGTTTGGCGGATTACATTACAAATTTACGAGAGAATAAATTATATCATGTGCAGGAGTTGAACCCGCGTCCATCCACCCCTTTAGCCGGGGTATGCTCTAACCAATAGAGCTAACATGGCACAATGACTCATAACTTAAATTTTTGCTCACGTTCTTTAATCATCGTACCGGGGTGGAGCGACGCGTATAGTTCAACTTACGTTGTACTACAAACAAGACCAATTTTGCAATTGTTTTTAAACTTTTAAATGATAACGCAACCTTATAATTTTAATATTGTTATGTTTGCAATAACGCCTGCTTGGCGAATTACATTACAAAATTACAAATTTACGAGAGAATAAATTATATTCATGTGCAGGAGTTGAACCCGCGTCCATCCACCCCTTTAGCCGGGTTATGCTCTAACCAATAGAGCTAACATGGCACAATGACTCATAACTTAAATTTTTGCTCTCGTTCTTTAATCATCGTACCGGGATGGAGCGACGCGTATAGTTCAACTTACGTTGTACTACAAACAAGACCAATTTACGTACGAACTAACCTCTTATAGCACAATAAAGGAAAATTGCGAAGAGCATACATTTTTAAAGTATATCATATACTAAAAAATATTTTTATTTATTTTAAAATGTCATGGATTTCATTTTACAATAAATATACCATAACTTTTTTTTTATTTATATTGTTAGGTTTGCAATAACGCTTGCAATGCAGATTACACAACAAAATCATAAATATACGATAGGAAATATTTTTTTGTTTTTTCGTTTGTAGTACAACGCAATTGGTACTATAGATGTCGCTCCATCCCATTACGATGGTTAAATAACGATAGGAAAGATTTGAGTTATGACGTCATGTCATGTTAGCTCAATTGGTTAGAGCATACCACAGCTCAAGGGGTGGATGGACGCGGGTTCGTATTCCGCACATGACTTAAATTTTTCCTATCGTATATTTGTAATTTTGTTACACCATAACATTTACTTATATAACTACAGGTTTGTACGGAACCCTCGGTGCGCGAGTCCACTCGCACTTGGCCGGCCGGTTAACATATTATTATATTCACCATAACTAAAACCCATAAAAAAATAATATATAGTAATGGTGAATATAATAAGTAAACCAGCCGGCCAAGTGCGAGTCAGACTCGTGTACCGAGGGTTCCGTACATACCTGTAGGTATATAAGTAGAAGTTATTGTAATTTTATTGCCAAATGAAATCCATACTACCTATAGGTATCCCCGTGGGGTGTGGGCTAGAATTTCCCCCCGCCTCCCCATTCAAAGTCAAAGTCACTAACTTCCACTGCGATCCTCAAGACGCCTGCACATAGTGGGGATTACGACTAATTCCTCCTTTATGGGGGAGGCTGTGTTCAGCATTGGATAATCCGGCTGATACAGTACAGTATAGTAATATAAAAAAGAGTTTATAGGTTTAACCGCACATAGACACTTGTTAATCTAGTAAAAAATCAGAAGGCTTTCTTATCATTCACCAAATGTGATAGATCATTCGCTGAAAGCCCTCACGTAGACAAGTCTCTCACAAAACACTCCAGCAGCCAAAAAAGGTTTTTACGTTACATTTTAATAAATGAAAGTAGACATCGAATATTCAAAGAACATTTTTATGACAGTCTGGCTTCGAATAATGTTACGACAGCCTTTGTGAAATTTAATCAGAACTTTTATTAATTAAATATTGAAAAGGTTTTCTCCTGCTTGATTGATATAGGTAATTTCTTTTATGTCTCGATTATAGTCATTAATTATTTTAAATTGTTATCGTTTTATATACGTTAAACAAAGATTATAAAAAGTACTTTTGAAGCACTCGTATCGCATTTTGCTTAGCCGTTCCTAACCGATCTGCTAAGTTAAGCAACGTGCGCTGCAGCCATACATAACTTGGTTGGATGATCACTAGTGACATTACTACTGAGCGCTTCCGTGTATCGGAGAGCACGTTAAGCCGTCAGTCCCTATTATTGTCTTAGGATGGCCAGTAAGCACCTAACGGTGTGTTTCGGCAGCTGTCCTTTAGAGCCAGTAAGTCTAGGTGAGCCTGAACAACATTTTTGATCCTCATCGTCACTAACCTTTAGGTGAGACAGTGGGCAAAGGCTAGACTAATAGCTAAAAAAAATGTACTGATTGTGGTGCAGAGGCAGATCAATGATTATGGTCTGCTGGGCAGAGTCTGTTGTTTGAATCCTGTATTGGGCCTGAGCATTACCATATTCATTAAAGGTAGAAAATTTTGCGAACGCCCGCATGGCTCGCTACCGTAGAAAATCTGTTGCCAAGCGCCAAAAATGTATTCCAGCAGCTGTTCTTGGGAGCCATTGTCATCTAGGTAACGTCTGTTATCTATATGTCACCGGTTTATTGTACTAACCGTTAGTTTAGATAAATCTAGTTAGATTATAAACTGTCAATAGATTGTGAATGGAAACTAAAATTTACAATCTACCATAGATCTACGAAAGTATTACAGTGGCCATAAGCAAAATACGTAGGTACAGGTTTTGAATGGATATTTTTTTGGCTTATGTTTAATTTATCACCAGATACATATAACAGACAAAAATAAAATTAAACCCGCATTTTAGTGTAAACTTATAACCAAAGTTTTAACATAAATAGCTTTTCTATTTAAGCAAAATGATTCCAAATAAATCATTGTTAACCCAAAAGTAGTATATGATAACAAAAATTAAATTCTTGTGGCGTATAGCAGGCCGCTGCCGCGGCACGCTCGCTTCGCTCGCTCGGCTCGCGCGCTGTTGTGGTCACAAGTAACCTAACGCTCCTCTTAGCATTGCTCGTCGTCGCACCTAAATATGACTTTGCCCTAGACTAAATTATATTTAACCCATCGCTAAAATATAGTGATCATTTACTACATTTGGTGTTCAATTACAATTTTTAGTAAAAGAACTAAGGGTATCAAAGCATTTTATGGTGGTAATTATTTTAAATTCCTTAGTTTTTTTTTTTTTTTTTTTTTTTCTCAGTAATACAATGCCCTACAGACTCATGGTCCGTACTCTTTTTAGACTAAATTTATTTTTTTCCGAATACAGTTCATTACTTATATCATACTCCATGCATCACATTATGACTTACAACTATGATGTTATGCGTTGTTAAAGTATATTGCCTTAAAAACTAAAGTGAGTCCATATTTTTTTATTTTTTTTTTCCGCCGTATTTTATTTCTTATAAACTTAATTTTAACTTACTACTACAATTAAATTTCCTTTATGGATATATATGTACATATATATATATATATATATATATATCATGCCGTTTATTATTTGTTACAATCTTACTTTTAACTCCTTAGTTTTTTTAACTAACTCCTTAGTTTTTTAACTAATTCCTTAGTTTTTTAAATGTACAAACTCGAAATTAATATGATTGTTTTTTGTCTGACTATTATTTTTGTTCGTAACTCTATGAAATGATCTCATGCCGACTATAACAGCGACCAATCAGAGGACGATTCACAATTTCGCGGGCGATATATTGTCAGACAGAGCAGTAATTGGTTTATTTATTTGTGATCTGACGGGTTTTAGATTATAAATTGCCAGCTAGACATGGTCAGTTTATAATCTGACGAAAATGTAAGCGTTAGATTGTAAATTTTAATGTTCGATCGCAATCTATCGACAGTTTATAATCTAACTAGATTTTTTATAAACTAACGTATCGTACAATTATCCGGTGACATGTATATGTCCGTTATATATCAGGTGAGATTGCGAAAAAAGCTAACATAATACCAGCAATAACAATAAATACATCATATACAATATCACTAGTAATCAATGGAAAAGATATTGTTCAAGGACTCGAATATCCTATCAACATAAAGATTTCCTAACTTAAGTAACTATATGGTTTTTACATTTAACTTTTTTTATGCTTGATAGATTAGCCTTTGACCACTATCTCAACTGATGGTAGGTGACGAAGGTCGAATAACAACATATTATGTCACCCCGTAACCACGATCACTGCAAAGTGTTTGAAACGTAGGGACAAAAATAATGATAAATATACGCGATTTAAACCGTTTAAAGCTGTTTAATTACTATTTGTAATAATAGCGAAAACCATAACATATTATGTTGTTCAGGTTAATCTAGAAGACCTACCAATTTACTTAGGTGCATTAAATTTTGTTAATCAATTATAGGTAAAAGGTATGGTTTAGGCCGATCTAACTTTTTTAGAGGGGGAACAATTTCACTAGAATTTAAAGTAATTGGACCTAAAAGGAAATAGACGTACAGAACTATAGACTAACAGATACATTGTCGTCTTGGTAAGAAGACAAAACGGACAGATTTGACGAAAATGTAAACTGAATCTAGCGAATGTACTGGTGAAGTAGGCTAGCAATACAGAATCTACTTCTGATGATCCTGAATAATCACCAATTGTGAAATGCACATAATATAGGCAGCTGATAGTATATATCAGGGAAATTAGGAGTATTCCCGATTTTCCGAATCAGCATGGCAAAAACAGTTACTCGCACCAACGTTTGTCGATCTAACGTTGTGTCGCACTACCGATCGTCGATCAAAAGATCCGTCGAGCTGATTATCGTCGAGTCAGTGTGCTGTCGCATATCTGTTTGTTGACACCATGATATGAACTCATGTTAGCCAAGTATCAGTCTTCGAGGGGTAATAATATCGATAGTACCAGCACAGTATACCAACTGTACAGTAAGTAAGTCTTTTCGAAATATTTAGTTAATTACAATACGATGATGTTTAGTTTCTTTTTCTATTCTAAAAGAAAGAAATCATTATTTCGCGTAGTATACCTCACTTCTATAAAATGTTTCGACTATCAATCAAGAACATATGTATATATTACTAGAACTACAAGTACGGGGATATAAATATCTCAATTCGAAAATACGAAAGGAAAACTTATAGTCATGTGCGGGATTCTAACCCGCACCATCTATCTCTATTGCCGGGGTATAGAACATACCCTGACAATAGAGTATAAATAATAACTGCTAGGCCAAAATGATATATGGCATGACTTTAATTTGTCCTTTCGTTCTTCACCATCGTATGGAAATGGAGCGACACCTATAGTTCAACTTTGTACGATGTACTACAAAAAAGACTAATCATTGCAATTAGCTTAAAACTTGTTAACAATGACGCAACTATATAATTTTCATATTTTTTTTCCCTATTACGCATGCTCCTCGGGTTCCGTCACAAAATAACAACGAGAGAAAAAATATAGTAATGTGTATGTGTGTGTCTCTAATTTTAACAATAACTTATATAAAATAATTTCAAACTACAGAAATTATTATATATTATATAAATACGAGTATCAAGGCACATTTTATAAAGCGATTCCCATGGGATGGCGGGCTAACATTAACCATAATATATTATTAAAAACGTCTTAGTAAAATTTTGTTTATTACATTGCATGCCCACTATGCATATACATGCTCTGTTTATCGTTCGCACGGAAGGAATAATAACTAAATGCTATAGACTCAGTGTTAAATGGAACGAGATCGAGAAACTTCTGACAAATCTTCAGAACGCTTGTTACAACAAAGGAGCACGCTTGAGTGGGTATCAGCTGAGGGAGTCTACAGGCTCTAGGCCTCTGATGCTTGCACAATAGTGGCGATTATTGAAGCTGGATCGATCCTAAGCTGTCGAGGCTGGTCTAAGTGTCAAACGAGAGCGATAACTCGAAAAAAGGGGAATGAATGGGGTTGTTAGGGCATTTCAGAAGGAAACCAATAAATCAACTGTACTGTACTGTAACAGCCGACTCGTCCACTGCTGATCACAGCCTCCCATATTTAGGGAGTATTTGCCATAATCTCCACGCTTGGCAGGAGGCTTGGGGATCGCAGTGTAAGATGGCAGTTCTTTAGAAGGTGCTGCTGCCCACCTTCCAGTAGTTTTCCCTCAGTCGCCTCTTACGAACACCCACGGGATGCTATGGGGAAGTGCAATTCTAACCCGTTACCCCACGGGAGTATATATAATAATAAATCAACACAGCTAGTCAATTAGCATTTATATAATCATAATTATCACAATCGGACTAAATTAACAAATTGTTCAGTGATATCACTAACCTTAATCACTCGATGGAGGTTCGATGTAGAAGGAATAATCATGGCCGACCACTTTACGGATGTCAAAGTGATATTTGACAGACGAAAGTTGGCAGTTTGATGACGTTGACAAGCGGGTTGGGTTCTCAACAGTTTTAATATAGCACACAGTATCAAAAACTGTGGAAGCGGTTGACCGCCCGCCCAGCCAATTTTTTTACAGAGGAGTCTGATTTTGATAACCTCTTTTATTGGAAAGGGTATACCTCTGAGGTGATCTTATATAAATTTAATCAAAACAGTTGAGTAGTTTATAAGTTACTAGCGGCGCGCTCCGGCTTCGCACGGGTATAAAATATATAGCCTATGTCATTCACTGAAAAAATGATTATAATCGATCCAGTTGTTTTGATTTATTCAATACTGCCCGTGGCCCACACGCGTTAAATTTAGAATAAAACAATTCGTCTTTCCCTAAACCATGAATATTTCCTGCTATCTTTGGAATATCTAAATTCATACACTACATTTTTACTAATTTACTTTTTACATTTTTACACTACTACACGCTCTCGCCGCCCGGGCCGGCCGGAACCGGCACACCCGCAAATTTTAAATCTGTAATATTTTCGAAAATATTCATTTACATCATATGCTGTAAAGGGCCATATAAATCAATAATTTATTTAAAGTATTTAATTAGATAAGGATTAATTTGTTAAAATCGCTTCGAAAATTAGCCATTATTTGTCGTTCAAAGTAAATGACAAAAAGAAATTGTGGGATATCCATAAGAGATAGACATATACCATAGCGAAGTTTTCTGTAGACCTTTTCAATGTGTACAATACTTAGTACATTATTTTGATAAATCTCGTAGGGTTCAGCCTGCGTTTGCAATGTAAGAGGAAAAAATTTAATTATTTACGACATCACATTAGAAACCTAAAAATAACATTATTTTTCCACTATTTAATGGATGTTATTATACATATAAACCTTCCTCTTTAATCACTCTATCTACATAAAAAATACGCATCAAAATCCGTTGCGTAGTTTAAAAGATTTAAGCATACATAGGGATATAGGGACAGAGAAAGCGACTTTGTTTTATACTATGTAGTGAAGTGATGATAGTGATAGTGATAATCGATTTACCGAAAATGTATTCACTTACCTGGAAGATTGACGGGTATTTGATGAACTAGTATATGATGACTTGGATGGACACTATTTTAAGCGAGAGAATAATCTTGTAAGCATTATTTATCAATAAAAAGAGAAAAAAAATGAACCGACTTCCAACACTGAAAAGTATGACATAACTTGTGGAAGTCTGTAGGTGCCACGCTGATTCAAAAAACCAACCACACATTAGCATAGTCTGACTTCCACAAATTATTTTATACTTTCAGTGTATTTATTTTTACTATATCATATTATTATAAATTTAAAAGGTTTGCATGTCTAACGCCCGTGGGGTGCCGGGCTAGAATGTCACCCCCCCATCTCTACCCGTGGGAGTCGTAAGAGGCGACTAAAGGTAACATACCTGAAGGTGGACAGCAGCACTTTCTGAGGAACTGATATCTCACACCGCGATCCCAAAACGCCTGTAAACTCCAATTCTAAGCATGGTAGTAGAACATTTTACTAATGCCCGACTACTAGCTACAAATCTTAAGTAGAAAATATGTCGCGTAGCAACAAAGTCTTCATCATCACCTTACCGTCAGTTAAGGTTTTGGTTAATGCAACAAAAAAAATACCATACAACTGCATAATATAAAAGTATATCTAATAAAAAATTTGAATGATAATATTGAAACCTAAATACAAAAATGTTATGATTATCTGAATAACTAACAAAAATCATATATATTAGTTATCATTAGAAATGGGATATACAGGGTTATCGGTAGAATGCTAACAACCTCTTAGGGTTGACTTCTGCTGGTACTAACGAACATTTTGAGTTTTTTTTGTGTTTATTTATGTGTATTTGACGGAATAAGCATGAGAAATACCTGATGGTAAAAGTCTTTTGTGCCTGTAATTTATTATTGCATATTTTTTTTTTACTTAGCTCTATGTAAATATTTAAATGTTCTCAAAATGTTTGTTAGGACTAGCAGAAGTCAACCCAAAGAGGTTGTTAGCATTTTACCAATAGCCCTGTATATCGTATATCAGATCTAAGCCGAAGAATCCTCACAAATAGTATATAGGGAATGTCACAAACAGAAGATTGAGAGCTCACAAATAATTACTTTATATATAATATATTTTTTATGATTAACTTAATTTATTCATTCAATATAACTATTCTTACAGGATTAACCCCAACATAATAGTGTTCAATATAGGCATAACATACTTAACACTAATTTAGTAGTTATGTTTTGTGTATTTTATTATGTGTATGATGTATTTTAAATGAGACTTCTCTTGATAATACTAGTCTCGTAAGAGTCAATAATGATAATAATAATATTTAATACATTAATATTTCCATTACTACTTGGACCATAGAAAATTTGCATAAGCTGTGACTCAATTTAAGACCGTTGGCTAAAGCTTGCAGTACAATGTGCTACCTACGTTGTGTGATATCGAGGCAGCTTAGTTTGAATATTACAGCTCGATGGCTTACCCGCAGGATTTTAGTCTGCTAACTTATATGCTGTATATCGGGAATAAACCTTTTTGTCGCAGTGAAGTAAGATTTTACCGTTAACTTCGAAAGACAAAATATCAACTGATCTTGAATATGTGCAATTGTTTATTATTTTACTATTAGTTTAACTTTATTAACTCAAAACACGAACGATATGGATTGAATACTTCAAATCTAGTTTTGAGCTATATTGGTTCCAAACCAGCGGCTGTTTTTAAAATTCTCTAAGTAAAATAGATACATATTATCAGGCGTCGCGTATTCTCTGCCTTGTGTGTTTTGCAAGATTAATTAATACGATTTCAATATGTGGTATTATCTTGAGATTTATCTCTGTTTTATTTTTTTTATAGCTGATAGTCTAGCGTTTCACCACTATCTCACCAGATGGTAAGTGATGATTTGGTCGAAGATGTTGTTCAGGCTAGTCTAGAATTATTGGCTCTCAAGGACAGCTGTCGGATCAGCTTGGTGATATTTTATATACCCTTAAACTAACCTGGTGGGCATTCAAAGTTACAGACTTTATAATGTGCATCAAGGGTTCCGACATCACAACGACTGCTATCTTATGACAGCAACCGGGATCGACGGTTTAGCAACACAATAAAAAATAAAGCTATTTGTAGCGGTCATCTATTGTAATAACCGCATCGAACATTGCTAAGCCTAGTCGATTGATTAAGAAATACTAGGCAAGCTCTGCAACGATAACACCGCTCAATTCAGTACTGGAGTAGATGTACCCTAAATCAAACAATATAGAATAACATAAAAAAATGAATAAAAATAATTGTAAGGGTAATAATTATATTAATTTTACAATTATATATAATATTCTCATAACATTTTGATTTTTGTAAATTAGGAAATGTAGGGCATAAGAATGGGGGGGCTCAATATTTTGAGCTAAACTAGACCTGAGCGACGGGGTTGAATAAATATATTAGAAAACGACGTGTGTCAAAAATATGAAAAAAAAAACGCAAACTGAGTTATTCAATTATTTTCTGGCATTAAATATTAATAAGGAGTATATATAGGCTCTTATCGTTTTCTTTTATGTTATATACTTATTAAATTAGCCAGGTGGTCCTCTGATCATGGCGATAAATTACTATTATCTCTTTACTCGTGGGGTGCCTGGTCCCATGGGGTGCCGGGCTATAATGTCATCCCCCCATCTCTATCCGTGGGTGTCCTGAGAGGCGTAACCCACTAGAAAGTGGGCAGCAGTGCTTAATGAGGAACTGATATCTCACACTGCGATCCCCAAGACGCATGCCAAGCGTGAGGATTATTGCAAACTCTCCCGTAATGAGGGCTGTGTTCAGTAGTGGACAATCCGGCTGATACAGTACTATTAAAAGGAAATCACAGTCGCGGGACTAGACTATAGCAAGTCATTATTTTATGCATCTTATTACTCTAGCTAAAGGATAATAAGCCTTGATAATGATCCAGGAACAAATTTTGAGAAATTATTTCTATGGAATATCGCACGCCGCCTACCTAATAGATATAGGTCGACGAAAAGCGTGTTTTAATATAATCTGAAACCGTTTTTTTTATGCCTGATAGGTTAGCCTTTGACTATCTCACCTGATGATATGTGATGATGTGGTCGAAGATGTTGTTCAGGCTAACCAACAAGTACTGGCTCACAAGGACAGCTGCCGGAACACACCGTTAGGTGCTTGGCGACAGATTTTCTACTTGAGGGTGGTAGCTAGCCAGGCGGGCATTCGCAAAATGCCCTACCACCATGCTGTTACGACTGCCATCCTAAGACAACAACCAAGATCGACTGCTTATCGTGCCCTTCGAAGCACGGAAGCGCTCAGTAGTAATGTTACTAGCGGACACCCATCCAACTCATGACCGCGGGCGACGTTGCTTAACTTTGCTGTTCTGTTGAGAACAGCTAAGTAAACTTCGCTACGAGCTTCGTTACTTCAAAAAACATTACGTTTGACGAAATAAATGTAATTTTATAACAACAATTAATTATATACTTACATAATATTACCCTATTTTTCCTTTTGAAATAGCCAAACCATGTCAAGGCTTTTTGTTATTATAAGTATATTAAAATGATATAAAACTTCAAGATTTGACGATGTTCTACATTTTTATGAGAAAAACATAAAATATTTCTGTAAAGTGGAAGATCAAAGACTCAGAAGTAATTGGGTAGTATTAAAAGTCCGCAGGTAAGGTCCTTAGAGTACTTAGTTGTTTGGCCTATGAGAATCTATTTAAAGATTGATTCATATTTTATTTTTTTATATTTTATAGGTTAGAATTTTACCACTATATTACGGGATGGTAAGTGTTGATGTGGTCGAAGTTGTTGTTCAGGCTAACCTAGAATTACTGGCTCTCAAGGACGCCTGCCGGAACACACATTTTTGGGTGCTGGTGACAGATTTTTTACTTGAGGGTGGTAGCTAGCCAGGCGGGCATTCGCAAAATGCCCTTCCATCATGCGGTGAAAGCTCAAGCCGGCGCGGTGGGAATTGAACCAGGGTACTACGGCACGGCAGTCCATAGCTGTTACAGCTCGGCCATCATTCCTTCAGAATTTTCAGAATTGTCTTATAACATCCTAAAAGGAACCTATTAGGGAATAAAGCACCTGATATGCAGTATACGATTACTTAGAAGATATGAGTTAGATGCTTTTAATGTTATTGTGACGGAACAAACACGAGGCCCGCCTGATGTTAAGCGGACTATCCTCTGTCTATAACAAATGCATTTAGTCACAAGTCATAAATTGCACTGCGCCCGTCAACCTGAGACGAAGTTGTTAAGTCTCATGTGCCTGTAATTTTACTGGCTCTCAAGGACTGCTGCCGGAACAAGTTATTTGGTGTTTGGCGACAGATTTTCTACTTGTAGTATCTAGTAGTAGCTAGCCAGGCGAGTAATCGCAAAATGCCAACAGCACGTTCTGATACCTCACACTGCGATCCCTAAGCCGCTAGTGGACTATCCGGCTAATACAGTACAGTAGTACATACTTTTGCTGCGGCATTAAAACTTTTAAATACATTATTATATAAAAAAAAATATGCCCGATAGGTTAGCCTTTGACCTCTGATGTTAAGTGATGATGTGGTCGAAGATGTTGTTCAGGCTAACCTAGAAGTTAACATTAATCCATTAACATCGATAATCTGCATGTCATCAATATCTTAATCTTTTGAAGTAAAGTTATAATTCTAAAATAATGTACCGAACCCTAAAAGAAACCACAACAAACTTTTGACGCAAATAGTTGATTAAAAAAGCTATCGACGAGAAAAAACATCAAATAATCCTCTCATGAAAGAAAACTTTCTAAAAGTAATACGGATTATAGAGATATTTTCGGATTTAATCCACTTCATCTGAGATTCAATAACCAATAAGCCCAATAACGCAATACGAATACATAATTCATAGATCCATTACTTTTTATGCACGAAAACGTATCATTTATATCTGCTTGAGAGGTGCAATGGTTATTTTAATGCGATATAGTCATTATTGAGAGTATTTTCTCAACAGCTTTCAGTACATTTCATTTAGTTAGTGTTTTTTTCTTGGAACCTTTCCATTAGGCGTAGACAAATAATATTGCTTTTTGTAGACGTGTATATGGCGTAAAAACCTCTTTATATCTCAAAGTAAATGGTGAAGATAAATTATATTCTATGAAATGGGAAATCTTCATACATTATTATTATGAAATGTAAATGGTCTTTACCACACACGATGTTGAATATTTTTTTTAGTTCTTTATTAGACTCGTATGGTTTTTTTATACTATTTGTCGAGTAGTATCATAAGTTATATAGTAATATTTGCATATATAACCGTCAGGTTCTAGTCACAGTCAGGTCCTAATCACCAGTGCTCCGATAGCTATATGAAGACAATAACAACTTATGCCACGAAATAAATAGTCAAAAGCCTAAAAAACTTTTTTTTGTTATTGTGACGGAACAAGCCCGAGCCCCACCTGAAGTTAGGTGGACTAATCTCTACCTATAACAGATGTATTGAACGATGAATTGCACTATGCCCGTCACACTGAGACATGCAGTTGTTAAGTCTCATGCCTGTAATTTACTGGCTCTCAAGGACAGTCACCGGAAAACACCATTAGGTGCTTGGCGACAGATTTTCTACTCGAAACCCGGGTCGACGTATTCGATCCTCAACGTGAGTGTTTTTTGCCGGTTTAATTTATAATATTTAAATTATTTATTTTGGTCAAAGGGCATCAGCAATTGAATGAAACGAGTAAACACTAGCATAATAAATAATAAATATTTAATTTTGATAGAGTCCGAAATCTTGTGCATCATGAAAATCTACCGGACAGATCAAAAGTAGGTACTTATGTTACAAAGATTTATTAATATTGAGAAAACTATAGCTCCGATTGCGCTCAAACCAACGGGAAACGATCGGGGATTGCGGCCCGCGTGTAGCGACGCGTGAAACTATAGAAAAATTTGGAAAATAGAAATATTCAACGGAAAAACACTAAATTTTGAAGAAATATACCAATAAAAGGTTATACTATTGAACCGATTCATCTGAAACTAACGTGGAACGAATCGGCTACCAGCGACCGCTAATTACTAAACACAGAAACAGCATACAAAATGATAATGAAATAATGAAAGAGTCCGAAATTATTTGCCAGGTTGAACGGACTGTCAACTCCACTCTCGGCGTTAGTTCCTCGATGATTTTCATCTATCTTAAAATATTGCTGAATATTTTAATTTTCAGAATGAGAAAGCAGCGTAGGCGGAAGTCAAAGGGTAGCATTTTAAATGTCAAATATCAAAACCTTAGTAAAGTCACGTACAAGAGACGAAGCAAAGTTAGACAATGATTCACTGTTTTAACCATTTGTTTTCAACTTTGACCTCTGCTCTTTCCGTTTACGTAAACGCCTACAAAACCACTTTGAAGTATATTCTTACACCACAAATATTGAAGTTAGTGTGTACTCATAAAGTTAAGTAAGACTTTGACTCATACTTTGCGTATTTTAAGTTACGAATCAACAACATTACAGACCTTTCTCCTTAGGAACGCACGCCAAAAATAATCCAGATACGCGAATACAATTTTCATGTAATGTATTATATCTCAATACCTTTTGATGAAGTTCAAATGAAAAAAAATATTGAAAATAAACCATACCCAAAAAAAAGAATCATCAAAATCAATTCATATCTGGGGGAGTAATCACATACAAAAAAAACTGATGAATTGAGCAAGAACCTCTTCCTTTTTGGAAGTAGCTTAAAAACAATTGAAAGCCGAAAATTTGCATGTCTTTTAAATTGAAACTGTTATAGTTTTCGTGTAAAAAAGGTTTCACTTTAAAATCTAGCACTATGCAGGTTTAATTTATATTCAAAGTGGAAAGTGCGTTAAAACAGCAACCTCATACTTATTATAACCTTACTTATAGACGCAAATTATAATTCTGGAAAGCCGAGTTCGTTTTAAGTAAATACCATATATATGAGTGGGTTTTGCTTAGTAATATCCTTTCCTAAGCAACAAGAACTGTTTAGCATTGATTTTATAAAGTTGGAGTTTTTGAAAAACAACATGCTAAGTTTGAATTGAATTCAAACACTTCGAAACATTCGAAGAAATTTCCGGTAACAATGACGTCATCGCCAGTTAGATATTAAGTTTTATTATATTTAAATTAACATATTTCACTTATGTTAGTATATCGGTAGTAGGAATTTGGTAGGTAACAAATTATTATTGTGTGCCCTCGCGTTGATGTTGAGTGTTACAGGCGAATTTTTTGAGGCAGTGATGACTCAGTGGCATTGGCTTTGGACTGCCGCGCAGCAGGTCCATGGTTCGATCTCACCACGGGGTTGAGCTTCACCGCATGGTGGAAGGGCATTTTGAAAGTGCCCGCCTGTCTAGCGACCACCCTCAAGTAGAAAATCTGTCGGCAATCACCTAACGGTGTGTTCCGGAAGCTATCTTTGAGAGCCAGTGAAATTACAGGCTAATGAGACTTAACAACTACGTCTCAAAGTGACGGGCGCAGTGCAATTCATGACTTGTGATGAAATGCATCAGTTATAGGCAGAGGTACGCTTAACATCAGGTGGGTCTCGAGCTAGTTCCATCAAAATAACATTAAAATAAAAATAAAAATGTTTTACTTTTAAGTGTTTGTAACGTAACTCGCATATTCGGTCCCTGTGAGGTTTTCACGGCAAAGAGGCGAGGCGTTTTGTGACTACTCATCTGGCAACCCCGTGCGCAAACCTTACATTTCACTGCCGTCAAGTAAGAGAAAATCTGCCACTAAATACTTCATGTTCTGATTCAGCTGCTATCCTCGTGAACCAGCTTCCGTTTTAGGTTTAAACTGATCGTCATCTTCGACCACATCATCACTCACTAACAGGCCAAGTACAGCCGACTTTAATTGTTTGTTGTTATAGGTTTACGAATATAATCATACCATTTTTTATGCTTGGAGCAAAAACAAATAAAATTAAAAAAAAACACGTTTCTGGCACGTTATGGTCGCATCTTAGAAGTTAATAACATTCAAAGTTTTGTTGTTGTTATTTTTATTTTTTAGGCGTATACGTAGGTATATGTATGGGAATATAATTTTGAGGGAATATGTAGATATTCCCTTCAATTCCCTAAAATTCGAACTGACCACACGATTCTAAATACACAACCTTTAAAGGTCAGCCCTAAGAAGCACGCTTCATGTTTTTACCCTTATAACATATTACAGTTATTATATGTTAATCAAACGGCCATAATATAACATGATCCTTGTAAATTTTAACACATTTTTTGGGAAATCATCTTGTTACCAATTACGGTTTAAAATATAAAGCCTTCTAAGTATATAACATACTAATGGACTCACAGTCGTGTAATAAAACAAAAATATGTCATCATATGTAAAAAACTTGCACTTTCCTAAACCATGCGAAATAATTTATATAACGAATAAAAAAGAAGTAAAAGATTAATTTGAGTCATACGTTATATGTGAAGTTGGCTTAGCGGCGGTATGACTTTATTAACAAAATGCAACACTACAGCTACAACAATAAAGAATTTAGAAAACCTACAAGGCGATGCAGACTCACAAGCAGTCTTAATGCTCCAACCCTCTACCAATTGGCAACGTGTCCAGCATCATAGCAGGATTGCCCGTATTTTGATCACGCGTCTCATCGACCAAGCGCTCTAAATATCGATAAGTATAGGAAAACACGATGAGCTCCCGGTCCCCATAGATACAATGTCTCTAGGTGCACTAAACTGCTCAAATAGGTAACCACTACCGAGGTTAGCATACTTGCGCCGCTTGAGCTGCTCCGCCGAAGTAGACGCGGTGCCAGCCCTCACGTTGGCTTCAGAAAGATATGGCTGGCTAGCTACCACCCTCATGTAGAAAATCTGTCGCCAAGCACCTTAAGGTGTGTTCCGGTTGCTGTCCTTGAGAGCCAGTAATTCTAGGTTAACCTGAACAACATCTTCGATCACATCTTTACTTACCACCAGGTGAGATAGTGGTCAAAGGCTAACCTATCAGTAATAAAAAAAAGCAAGTCAGCGCTAAAGTGTCTACGCATGTAGCGTCCCACACTACTTACATAATTGATTAACAAAATATATTATACTGACCTCTCTTCACAGTTGGGATAAGGGCAGGAAGAAAGCCTTGACACCAATTTAATGTTGTTACGCGCAAAGGTTGTGTCATGTAAAGAAAGTAATATCTAGAAATTGCTAGTAATTTAAATAACCGTGCAGACGTTTTCTATTGCGGCAAGACGTTCAAGCCAGAAGCGCCCCGAATCCAATTTAAGTTCGTAATGGTTGCTATTGGAATGCAAATACTGATATATTCGAGGCACGAAACATGTTTTCTATTTCCTCTACTTCATAGCAGGTAAGCAATAGTAGTTGAAGGTAATAACCAGGCCCTGAAACGGGCGTCATTTCTACTTCAGGGTAGTAGCGAGCCAAGCGGAAATTCACAAAATTCCCTACGACTATGAAAAAAATACTTTTCAGGTAGCCCAAGACCTCTCCACAGCTCAAATCTGAATCTAGAAAGCAATCGTGACGTAACACTGTAACGTTTTTTTCTCATATGTTATTGTGGCGGATCAAGCTCGAGGCCCACCTGATGTTAAGCGGAATAACCTCTGCCTATAACAGATGCATTTCATCACAAGTCACGATTTGCACTGCGCCCGTAACTTTGTGACATAGTTGTTAAGTCTCTTGTGCCTGTAATTTCACTGGCTCTCAAGGACAGCTGCCGGAACACACCGTTAGGTGATTGGCGACCGATTTTCTACTTAAGGGTGGTCGCTAGCCAGGCGGGCATTCCCAAAATGCCCATCCACCATGTGGTAAAGCTCAAGCCCGCGGTGGAATCCGAACCATGACCTGCTGCTCAGCAGTCCATAGCCAATGCCACTGCTACAATATATGTGTATATTATAAGTTAACTGGCGGGCCAAGTATAAGTAAATATTATTGTGTATTTATTGCTACATATAGGTATCCCCATGGGATGCGGGCTAGAAGGTCACCTTCCATTCAAAGTCACTATCTTCCACTGCGATCCCCAAGACTGCCAATCATGGGAATTACGGAAAATTCTTTCTTATGGGGGAGGCTGTGTCCAGCTGTAAATAATCCGGCTGATATAGTACAGTATAGTAATATAGAAAAGAGTTTATAGGTTAAACCGCACATAGACACTTGTTAATCTCGTAAAAATTCAGAAGGCTTTCTTATCATTCACCAAATGTGATAGATCATTCGCCGAAAGCCCTCACGTAGACAAGTCTCTCACAAAACACTCCAGCAGCCAAAAAGGTTTTTTACGTTACATTTTAATAAATGAAAGTAGACATCGAATATTCAAAGAACATTTTTATGACAGTCTGGCTTCGAATAATGTTACGACAGCCTTTGTGAAATTTAATCAGAACTTTTATTAATTAAATATTGAAAAGGTTTTCTCCTGCTTGATTGATATAGGTAATTTTCTTTTATGTCTCGATTATAGTCATTAATTATGTTTTAATGTTTTCGTTTTATATACATTAAATGAAGATTATAAAAAGCACTTTTACAGCACGTAATTTGGTTTGTTGACTTGGATGGGTGATCAGATCACATGTGACATTACTACTGAGCGCTTCCGTGCTACTAAGCGCACGTTAAGCCATCGGTCCCGGTTGTTGTCTTAGGATGGTAGTCGTTATAGCATTTCTGAATAATCTCTTGGCTGGCTACTACTCTCATAAAGAAAATCTGTCGTCAAGCACCTAACGGTGTGTTTTTGCTACTGTCCTTGAGAGCCAGTAAGTCTAGGTTAGCCTGAACAACATTTTCGACCACATTATTACTTATCATTAGGTGAGATTGTGGTCAAAGGCTAGAATAACAGCAAACACAATTTACTGATTGTGGTGGAGAGGCAGATCAATGATTATGGATTGCCGGGCAGAGAATCCATTGTTTTAATTCTGTAAGGGGCTTGAGAGTTACCGCATTCCGTGGAGGTAGAAAATCTTGGCGAACGCCCGTATTGCTTGCTACCAACTTCAAGAAAAAATCTGTCACCTAGCACCAAACAATGTATTCGAGCAGCTGTTCTTGGGAGCCAGTGCCATCTAGGTTACGTCTGTTATCTATATATGTCTATTATATATCAGATTAGATTGGGAACAAAGCTAACATAATATCAGCAATAACAATAAATACATCATATACAATATCACTAGTAATCAATGGAAAATATATTATTCTAGGGCTCGAATATCCTCTCAACATAAACATTTCCTAACCTAAGTAACTATATGGTTTTTACATTTAACCTTTTTATATCCTGGATAGATTAGCCTTTGACCACTATCTCACCTGATGGTAGGTGACGAATGTCGAATAACAACATATTATGTCACCCCGTGACCACGATCACTGCAAAGTGTTTGAAACGTCGGGACATAAATAATGATAAATATACGCGATTTAAACCGTTAAAGTTGTTTAATTACTATAGTAATTAAACAACAACAGAAAAAATATATAGTTGTTTAATTACTATAGTAATTAAACAACTTTAAGATAAGAATGTTATAACATATATGTAATAGTAGCGAAAACTTAAGACAACACCACATATCATGTTGTTCAGGTTAATCTACAAGACCTGCCAATGTACTTAGGTGCATTATTTTTTTTTTCAAACAATTATAGGTAAAAGGTATGGTCTAGGCCGATCTAACTCTTTTGTATGAGGGGGAACAATTTAACTAGAACTTAAAGTAATTGGACCTAAAAGAAAATAGACGTAGAGAACTATAGAAGCAGTGATGGCTCAGTGGCATTGGCTATGGACTGCCGCGCAGCAGGTCCATGGTTCGAATCCCGCCGTGGGCTTGAGCTTCACCGCATGGTGGAAGGGTATTTTGCGCGAATGCCCGCCTGGCTAGCGACCACCCTCAAGTAGATAATCTGTCGCCAAGCACCTAAAAGTGTGTTCCGGCAGGAGTCCTTGAGAGCCAGTAAAAATACAGGCACATGAGACCTAACAACTGTACGTCTCAGTGTGACGGACACAGTGCACTTTGTCGTTAACGAAATGCCTCTATTATAGGCAGAGGTTAGTCCACTTAACATCAGGTGGGCCTCGGGCATGTTCTGTCACAATAACAAAAAAAAAAAGTTGACGAAAATGTAAACTGAATCTAGCGAATCTACTAGTGAAGTAGGTCAACAGTACAGAGTCTACTTCTGATGATCCTTAATAATCACCAATTGTGACATGCACATAATATAGGCAGCCGATAGTTTATATCAGGGAAATTAGGAGTATTCCCGATCTTCCGAATCAGCATGGCAAAAATAGTTAGTCGCACCAACGTTTGTCGATCTAACGTTGTGTCGCACTACCGATCGTCGATCAAAAGGTCAGTCGAGCTGATTTTCGTCGAGTCAGTGTGCTGTCGCATATCTGTTTGTTGACACCATGATATGGACTCATGTTAGGCAAGTATCAGTCTTCGAGAGGTAAGAATATCGATAGTACCAGCACTGTATACCAACTGTACAGTAAGTAAGTCTTTACGAAATATTAGTTAATTACAATACGATGATCTTTTGTTTCTTTCTCTATTCTATAGGAAAAAAAACGTTATTTCGCGTAGTACCTTACTTCTATAAAATATTTCGACAATCAATCAAGAACATATGTATATATTACTAGAACTACAAGTACGGGGATATAAATATCTCAATTCGAAAATACGAAAGGAAAACTTATAGTCATGTGCGGGATTCTTACCCGCACCATCTATCTCTATTGGCGGGGTATAGAGCATACCCCGGCAATAGAGTATAAATAATAACTGCTAGATCAAAATGATATATGGCATGACTTTAATTTGTCCTTTCGTTCTTTACCATCGTATGGAAATGGAGCGACACCTCAACTTTGTACGATGTACTACAAAAAAGCACTAGCTTAAAACTTGTTAACAATGACGCAACTATATAATTTTCATATTTTTTTTCCCTATTACGCATGCTCCTCGGGTTCCGTCACAAAATTACAACGAGAGAAAAAATATAGTAATGTGTGTCTCCAATTTTAACAATAACTTATATAAAATAATTTCAAACTACAGAAATTAATATATAATATAAATACGGGTATCAAGGCACATTTTATAAAGCGATTCCCATGGGATGTCGGGCTAATATTAACCATAATATATTATTAAAAACGTCTTAGTAAAATTTTGTTTATTACATTGCATGCCCACTATGCATTGCTCTGTTTATCGTTCGCACGGAAGGAATAATAACTAAATGCTATTAGTAGACTCAATGTTAAATGGAACGAGATCGAGAAACTTGCGACAAATCTTCAGAACGCTCCTTACTACAAAGGAGCACGCTTGAGTGGGTATCAGCTGAGGGAGTCTACAGGCTCTAGGCCTCTGATGCTTATACAATAGTGGCGATTATTGAAGCTGGATCGATCCTAAGCTGCCGAGGCTGGTCTAAGTGTCAAACGAGAGCGATAGCTCGAAGAAAGGAGAATGAATGGGTGGGAGAATGGGTAGGTTAGGGCATTTCAGAAGGAAACCGATAAATCAACTGTACTGTAACAGCCGACTTGTCCACTGCTGAACACAGCCTCCCACATTTAGGGAGGTTTGCCATAATCTCAACGCTTGGCAGGAGGCTTGGGGATCGCAGTGTAAGATGGCAGTTCTTTAGAAGGTGCTGCTGCCCACCTTCCAGTAGTTTTCCCTTAGTCGCCTCTTACGAACACCCACGTGATGCTATGGGGAGGTGCAATTCTAACCCGGCACCCCACGGGAGTATATATAATAATAAATCAACACAGCTAGTCAATTAGCATTTATATAATCATAATTATCACAATCAGACTAAATTAACAAATTGTTTAGTGATATCACTAACCTTAATCACTCGACGGAGGTTCGATGTAATAATAATCATGGCCTAGCATAATCATGTAATAATAATAATCACGTCACAAATAGAAGATCGAGAGCTAACAAATAATCACTTTATATTTAATATAATTTTTATGATTAACTTAATTTATTCATTCATTATAACTATTCTTACAGGATTAACCCCAACACAATAGTGTGTCAGTGTGTAGTCAAGATCATAGAATTTACGGGAGACTTTATGTCACAGGGTGATGGGCGCAGTACATTGCAGTGCAAATTAAATGCATCCGCTTAAGTATATGCAGAGTTTACGGAGCACCTGGTGCCTGGTGGCATGCTTGTTCCGGCACAATCGAATAAATAAATAAAAGTACTGATTAAAGTTATATCTGTCGATGTGAAGTGATATCATAGTAAAATAATTTAATTATTAACAAAATCTACAGCTCTAAGAGATAAACAATAAAACATAGTTTCTGAACCGACAGCCAATAACGGATTTACATTATATGCTGTATCATATGTAAGTAAGTCGACAACAGTCATCAAGCAAGAACATAATATGGAAATAACTGTAAAGTTACACAATGTCTATGGCAAAAATGTAAGGCTTAATATAAGCATAACATACTTAACACTAATTTAGTAGTTGTGTTTTCTGTATTTTATTATGTGTATGATGTATTTTAAATGTAACTTCTCTTGATAATACTAGTCTCGTAAGAGTCAATAGTAATAATAATATTTAATACATTAATATTTCCATTATTACTTGGACCATAGAAAATTTGCATAAGCTGTGACTCAATTTAAGACCGTTGGCTAAAGCTTGCAGTACAATGTGCTACCTACGTTGTGTGATATCGAGACAGCTTAGTTTGAATATTACAGCTCGATGGCTTACCCGCAGGATTTTAGTCTGCTAACTTATATGCTGTATATCGGGAATAAACCTTTTTGTCGCAGTGAAGTAAGATTTTACAGTTAACTTCGAAAGCCAAAATATCAAGTGGTCTTGAATAAGTGCAATTGTTTATTATTTTACGATTACAAATATACGATAGGAAAAATTTAAGTCATGTGCGGGATTCGAACCCGCGTCCATCCACTCCTTGAGCCGGAGTATGCTCTAACCAATTGAGCTAACATGACATGACGTCATGACTCGAATCTTTCCTATCCTTCTTTAACCATCGTATTGGGATGGAGCGAAATCTATAGTAGCTCAAGGAGTGGATGGACGCGGGTTCGAACACATGCCTTAAATTTTTCCTATCGTATATTTGTGATTTTGTAATGTAATCCGCATAGCAGGCGTTATTGAAAAACCTAACAATATAAAAAAAATAATAATATTAGTTTAACTTCATTAACTCAAAACAAGAACGATATGGATTGAATACATCGGTTCCAAAACCGATATAGCTCAAAACTCGATTTGATGTACCGATATAGCTCAAAACTGGTTTGGACCAGCGGCTGTTTTTAAAATTCTCTCAGTAAAATAGATACTTATCATCAGGCGTCGCGTATTCTCTGCCTAACTTGTGAGTTTTGCAAGATTAATTATTACGATTTAAATATGTGGTATTATCTTGAGATTTGTCTCTGTTTTATTTTTGTCTAGCCTTTCACCACTTACTCACCTGATGGTAAGTGATGATGTGGTCGAAGATGTTGTTCAGGCTAGGCTAGAATTATTGGCTCACAAGGGCAGCTGTCGGAACAAACCGTTAGGTGCTTGGCGATATATTATATACCCTTAAACTAGCCAGATGGACATTCAAAGTATCAGACTTGTAAACTTGTAGAAAAGATTAGGGCATCAAGGGTTCCGACATCACAACGACTGCTATCCTAAGACAACAACCGGGATCGACGGATTAACAACACAATAAAAAATAAAGCCATTAGTAGCGGTCATCTATTGTAATGACCGCATCGAACGTTGCTAAGCCTAGTCGATTGATTAAAAAATACTAGGCAAGCTCTGCAACGATACTGCCGTTCAATTCAGTACTGGAGTAGATGTACCCTAAACAATATAGAAAAAATAATTGTAAGAGTAATAATTATATTAATTTTACAATCCTATATATTCTCATAACATTTTGATTTTTGTAAATTAGGAAATGTAGGGCATAAGAATGGGGGGCCCAATATTTTGAGTTGAAATCACAGACCTTGGATTTTTTCGCTATCCTAAGCCTATGGTTGAAATAGACCTGAGCGACGGGGTTGAATAAATATATTAGAAAACAACGTGTGTCAAAAATATAAAAAAAATCAATCGCAAAACTAAGTAATTCAATTATTTTCTGGCATTAAATATTAATAAGGAGTATATCTAGGCTCTTATCGTTTTCTTTTATGTTATATACTTATTAAATTAGCAAGGTGGTCCTCTGATCATGGCGATAAAACAGGGGATTTTCAGTGATCTTTTGGGTAATTTTATTATATGATAATAAGTTACAATTATCTCTTTTCTCGTGGGGTGCCTGGTCCCATGGGGTGCCGGGCTAGAATGTCATCCCCTCATCTCTATCCGTTGGTGTCGTAAGAGGCGTAACACACTAGAAGGTGGGCAGCAGCGTTTAATGATTAAATGAAATCTCACATTGTGATCCCCAAGACGCATGCCAAGCGTGAGGATTATTGCAAACCCTCCCGTAATGGGGAAGGCTGTGTTCAGCAGTGGACAATCCGGCTGATACAGTACTATTAAAAGGAAATCACAGTAGCGGGACTAGACTATAGCAAGTCATTATATTATGCATCTTATTACTCTAGCTAAAGGATAATAAGCCTTGATAATGATCCAGGAAGAAATCTTGAGAAATCGTTTCTATGGAATATCGCACGCCGCCTACCTATAGATATAGGTCAACGAAAGGCGTGTTTTAATAGAATCTGAAACTGTTACTTCAAAAAACATTACGTTTGACGATAAAATTGTAATTTTATAACAACAAATATTACTTTATTTTTCCTTTTTAAACAGGCAAACCATGTCAAGGCTTTTTGTAATTATTAGTTTATTAAAAAGATATAAAACTTCGACAAGATTCGACGATGTTCTACATTTTTATGAGAAAAACATAAAATATTTCTTTATAGTGGAAGATCAAAGACTCAGAATTAATTGGGTAGTATTAAAAGTCCGCAGGTTATACTAAGAGTAGTTATCTTTGGCTATGAGGATCTACTTAAAGATTGCTTCATATTGTCCTTTAACATCTTAATTATATATATTATTATTAATTATATCTTAATTATATATATATATTATATATTCTTATTAGGGAAATAAGCACCTAATGTGCAGTATACGATTACATAGAGTTAGATGCTTTTTTATGTTATTGTGACGGAACAAACACGAGGCCCGCCTGAAGTTAAGCGGACTATCCTCTGCCTATAACAAATGCATTTCGTCACAAGTCACAAATTGCACTGCGCCCGTCAACCTGAGACGAAGTTGTTAAGTCTCATGTGCCTGTAATTTTACTGGCTCTCAAGGACTGCTGCCAGAACAAACTATTTGGTGCTTGGCGATAGATTTTCTACTTGATGGTGGTAGCTAGCCAGTCGAGTAATCGCAAAATGCCAACAGCGCATTTTGCGATATATCTGATACCTCACACTGCGATCCCCAGCCGCCAGTGGATTATCCGGCTGATACAGTACAGTAGTACATACTTTTGCTGCGGCATTAAAACTTTTAAATCAATTATTATATTTTTTTTATATGCCTGATAGGTTAGCCTTTGACTTCACCTGATGGTAGGTGATGATGTGGTCGAAGATGTTGTTCAGGCTAACCTAGAAGTAAACATTAATCCATAAACATCGATAATCTGCATGTCATCAATACCTTACTCTTTTAAACTAAGTTATAATTCTAAAATAATCTACCGAACCCTAAAAGAAACCAAAACAAAACTTTTGACGCAAATAGTTGATTAAAAAAGCTATCGACGAGAAAGAACATCAAATAATCCTCTCATGAAAGAAAACTTTCTAAAAGTAATACGGAATACAGAGATATTTTCGGATTTATTCCACTTCATCTTAGATTCAATAACCAATAAGCCCAATAACGCGATACGAATACATAATTCATAGATCCATTACTTTTTATGCACGAAAACGTATCATTTATATCTGCTTGAGAGGTGCAATGGTTGTTTTAATGCGATAGAGTCATTATTGAGAGTATTTTCTCAACAGCTTTCAGTACATTTCATTTAGTTAGTGGTTTTTTTCTTGGAACCTTTCCATTAGGCGTAGACAAATAATATTGCTTTTTGTAGACGTGTATATGGCGTAAAAACCTCTTTATATCTCAAAGTAAGTGGTGAAGGTAAATTACATTTTATGAAATGGGAAATCTTCATACATTATTATTATGAAATGTAAATGGCATGGAAGTAATAAGTACTCGTAGTACTTATTACTTCCATGGTAAATGGTTTTTACCACACACGATGTTGAATATTTTTTTTAGTTCTTTATTAGACTCGTATGGTTTGTCTATACTATTTGTCAATTAGTATAATAAGTTAAATTTGCATATAGAATCTTCAAGTTCTAGGTCACAGTCAGATCCTAGTCACAGTCAGGTCATAGTTACAGTTAAGACCTAATCACCAGTACCCCGATAGCTGTATGACGACAATTACAAATTGTGCCATGAATGAAACAGTCAACAGCATAAAAAAGAGCAAGTTTTGATATTACGCATACTGCTACTAATTGATGTCTATACAAAGTTTTTTTTTGTTATTGTTACGGATCAACCACTAGGCCCACCTTATGTTAAGCGGACTAACCTCTGCCTATAAGAGATGCATTTCAGCACAAGTCACGAATTGCAATGCGCCCGTCACCTTGAGACATGGTTGTTAAGTCTCATGTGCCTGTAATGTCACTGGCTCTCAAGGAGTGCTGCTGGAACACACCGTTAGGTGTATGGCGACAGATTTTCTACTTGATGTCACAAGCCAGGCGGGCATTCGCAAAATTCCCTTCCACCATGCGGTGAAGCTCAAGCCCGCGGCGGGATTCGAACCTGCAGCACGGCAGTCCATAGCCAATGCCACTGTGCCATCACTGCTTCAAAATTTTTATTGATAGACGAATAAACTACTGATCAGAAACAGTCGTTGTAACGACCGACTTCAATAGGTGAATAAGGTACTGACTAATAAGGAATTACTCATGGACTTCATGGCGACTTAGTGATAGGCAAATAATTACCTTATTTTTTTTGAGGAGATTGCCTACCTTAAGAGATCAAATATCACCGCATAGACGTCACAAGTCTTTGAATACCTGGGTAGATAGACAATTTATGAAATATCTATACAATAATCCAAATTAAAATAATTTATTTGCCAGAATACAAACATTTCATTTTCAGTTGTTCTACAAATGTGCCGCATTAGCATTCAGTCTGCAAGCACACGTGCAACTATTTTGTCAAGTCGCAATAATTATCACTAAAATTAAACATTGTCAATACTCTTTTATACTATTAAATCAATTATATAATAGTCACTTACGATGCCTCCTTCTAAAGATTTGTCCATCTAATTGTTTCAAAGCATCAGGTAACTTATTAAATACTAAAATACACATATTATACACATTTCTTCTATAAATGTCCTTATAGCACCGAGGTTGACATAATAAGTTTTTATTCGTCAAGAAGCCGTCAGCGTTCACCTAAACCAGAACCATAGAACATATAATAATACTACGCAGAACCAATACAACTTTGTACCTCAGAAACTAATATTATACTAAAAACAGAATTGTGAATAGTGACACCTTGTGATGGATTATATTACTATTGTATAACTGTCTTATATTTTTCTTTTGTATCTTTTTACCAGAGAATATTTTGTATTCATCTCTTGAATGTAGCAAGGCTAATGGTTCCATCTAAAATATTATATTTGAGCTTGACAAAAAGTTTCTAAACTCTACATCTTACTCTTATCACAATCGTGAAAGGTTGTTATAATATGTCTTCTGGGAAGTGAAAAGGGAAAAGCGCTTTTCATATAAACGTAGTTTTAACATATTATAAGTTAGTGTCTACAACACAACACGACCAATTACATGAAAATAGTATTTACTATCTTAATATTAGTAATTTTTAAACTGTCAAATTCTGTGCATCTAAGCCATGGACATATATTACTTAGAGAAATGTTCACATTACTGTGTTCGCGTTTGAAGGGTTCGCGGATGCCGCTGAAATTACCTATAGGTATATGAGACTACACTTTTATATCTCAGGGCGATGGGCGCAGTGCAGTCCACACTTGTGACAAGTGTATCTGGGTATACGGCGTACTTTTTCTGACATATCCGGTCCGTAGTGGCGTTAAACTTTCGCGATATAAATTAATGATTTTTAAACACTTTCGGGTCTATTTGCGGATAAATCAAGGTCAAAATAGATTTTGATCAATTTGCATCGAAACGTGGAGGCTGCTGGAAACTAAAACTAATTAAAAATTGACTAATAATAACTAAAAATTATATGTTTAATGTGTGTTATGTGTGAATAGATCCGAAAGTGTAATTCAAATAATATTTTCATCACCAGTTTCATTCCAGGCGCTAGGCCGTAAGTAGATGATTCTGAGTAATAGGAAATTTTGTTATTGTAGCCAATTATCTATTATTGATAATAGCCATATGGAACCTGCATTGAGTAATGGATAAACAACTGATATATCAATTACCGGATTTATGATATAATTTATATTTGTGTACATGGCGTTTCAATAAAGTATATATTCAATCATTTACTGATGTTTTTTTTCTAAGTATCCGTACCAGACAGTGACAGACCATTTTTAAGCAGTGATGGCTCAGTGGCATTACCTATGGACTGCCGTGCAGCAGGTCCATGGTTCAAATCCCGCCGCGGGCTTGAGCTTCACCGCATTATGCAAGGGCATTTTGCGAATACCCGCCTGGCTAGCTACCACCTTCAAGTAGAAAATCTATCGCCAAGCACTTAACGGTGTGATCCGGCAGCTGTCCTTGAGAGCCAGTAAAATTACAAGCACATGAGACTTAACAACTGTACGTCTCAGTGTGATGGGCGCAGTGCAATTCATTGTTGACGAAATGCATCTGTTATTTGAAATTTTCAAATCAAATCAATATTAGTTTATTGCCACACAAAAAATATACAGATAATAAAACAACAATGACAACCAATACACAAAAAAACGTTAAAATAATTCGTAACTAACATAGAGAGAAAAGAAAACGATGAAATGATATAAATAAATAATGTGGGTTACAAGGCGTGTTACTTTTAAGTATTTTTTTATCTACCCTACAAATAGTATTATACCCAAGTATCGAACTTGATATGTATAAACATCCAATATCTAATGTATATCCAGAAATAATAAAAAACTGACCAAGTGTCTGTCGGAAATACGCTTAGATCTTAGAATCTCAAATAAAAAAAATAACAAATTTTGGTAGATTCGGTATTGGTACGGAACCCTCAAATTGTGTGTCATAGTCGCACTTAGTCAGTTTGAATTTCAAATCTGCTTAAAATGTTTAAATGACCTTTGCCAAAATCTGATATAAAATCTACGTTGACGGTCTTGAATTCTTATCGCTGTAGTATAAAACTCACACAACGGATACGACGTATTAATTGTATCATACATTTATTATCATCATACATTATTTTTATCAGTTTTGTATAGGCATTTTGTGGCCTTTTGACTGAATAGAGAGATAAAAATCTGGAATTACACCTATTTCTTTGGCAAAGCTACGACAAACCGGTCAAAATTAACTTACCAAAATAACGTTATAATCTTCCGTAGGATGTACACAGGGTAATCCTCTGGGACCAGCTATCTTTAGTCTTTCCATCTACTCAATAATTCAACGTCTTCAATCAAAACTTAAAGTTTGGATGACGGGACCTTAGGAGGCGATGTGAACACTGTATTAGATCATTAAATTTTAAAAGTACTTATTGACAACTTTCTTCTGTTTGAGATATTTTTTTTTCCCAAATGCGACCTTGTTCATTATGATATGTGTCCGAAAAAGTTTCAATTATTGAATCGTTTCCTTCCCAAGCGCCTAGTATAATATAGGTAGAAAAATGTTCGCTTGGTATTTTGGATTTACCGATTCTTGACAAATCACTGTCACCTTTAGTTGAAGAACAATTTCAAAATATTTAAAAGTGCATCTAGATGATTATAAAAAAAAATCGCGTATATAGCGTTTACTAAAGTTATATAAAGTTTTGCCTCTTTGTTCCTTAATATTATATATTATATTTCACGGATATAAATGACGTGTACCTGTAGGGTATCTTTATATATTATAATATATTACGTATGGACAAAACTTGTCTTTAAGTAAAATTTTTATTACCTTTTGACACTCTCCACTCCCCGGCTCACTGGTGAATCTATATAGTGGTAAGTCTATATTGGAAGCCATCTCTTATGTCCCATAACCAAAATAATATAATTTGATGTGTTTATGATATTATAATAAATAACATATTGACATAAGCTTGTACTAACAAAATGGATCATGTTATCTGAAAAATAAATATTTTTATTATTAATAAGTCCTTACTGTTTTCTTTTTTAAAATACAGCCTAGAAAGTATACTTTCCAATCATTTTCGTTCCTCCTCTCGTTTCCCTGTAATCTTATGACTATCCAAATTAAATACAACATAATTATATGCCATAAACAGGATTTTATTTGCCTTGATAGGACATTCTGGAATACTTGGTAATGAGTCTGCTACTCATGTGCAAAAACAGCTTTTCAATTTGGTTCACTTGAGAACTTTAAAAATATAGGTAATTTTCCATGACTACCCAAAAAAAGGAGAGTTATTGTACCCTTATCTGCTCCCTAAAAACATCTCCAATATTCATGGCCAAAATATTGGGCTCCAAATCTAAAAACAAAGACAAACATTATGGAGACATACAACCCCTAATTCCTAAAAGTCCCTGGTTTTTAAATTCCGCTATGAAAATGAAGCTGTTACCTCCGCAACTGTCGTCTTCGGTTAGGTCATCCATGTACTCCTGTTCACTTAGCCAAACTACCGATTAGGGATCAATCAAGGTGTGGGTCTGGCCTGGAGGAGGGTAAAGTGGACCGCAAAATATTTTTACTGTTCCAAATTACAATGCTCTCTATATGGTATCCTCCCATTTTATATCCCCTGTCTAACTTCCTTTCAATGCTTTTTATCCTTAGCTTCTTCTCACCTATCAAATATTAATAGATAAAATTGAAAACATATATGAATATTTAATTGGTCCCTATTTAATCATAATATTCTGATGTAAGTATGTGTCATATAATTTTGATTATGTATTCTACTAACAATGTTATTACTAAGTTGTTATCTTTTGTTTTAGATATGAATATATCATTATTGGAAAACATCTGGTGGATTCTCCATTGTAAAAACCAATCGTTCTCATAATAATAAACACTTGCCACATAATTTATGACAATAGTATGTACCTATCTACGAATAAATAATAAGTCTGTTTATTCGTAGGTACCTATAGACTTTGGCAAAATTGTTACAATACGCCACAGACGCCATAAACATAACAAAACAACAGTGACAAAACAAGCATGATGCCGATCTGATGTTAAGCGGTAGGAAGTTGCAGTTGAAGGGAAATTCAAGTTGCACGTGAAAAACATATTGATTAAAAAATCCTACTACACAGTTGCTGTGTACTTAAACGACAAAAATGCCTGGACAATTCCGCCTCTGCCAAGCTATTGCCTGTCACCTACATAATTTAAAAAAATATTGTAATTACTCTATTATATAGTATGTATGTAACACATTGTTATAAAAGATGTTAAAAGAATGGCCCCGAGTTTCTTGCCCGTTCTTCTCGCAGCGGCTCTAAACAATTTATTTGCTGAACGTGGCAGTACAATGTAGAATATTTCAATACTAAAATTTGTAATTGACCTTCATAAGGGCGTCGTAGACGCCTAAATTTAATAAATGATTTTGACTTTGACTTTGTAGCCTCGGCCTTTAACAGAAGCATTTCCTTACAAGTGATGAACTTCACTCACATCACCCTTAGACAAAGTTTCTAATTCTCAAATGCCTGTAATTTCACCGCTTACCATTAAAACCGGAACAGAGTAATGCTAACGTATCTGTTTGGCGACAGAAATAGATATGAAGGCAGACATCTCCGAATAAAGTCTTTCACAAAGAACACGTGCAACGTTTCGCCAACACTTAGGTACCACATATTTAATCCAGGTGCCTAATAATATCAGTGATAGGTAAAGGGTCATACAAATTTCTGAAATAAACATATTCCCTGATAGTATCCTCTCTATCCGCCATAGATCTCGCAATAAATTCCTATACAACCTGCCACCCGTTATAGAACGGCTAAGGTATGGTTCCCCAGTTACACTTACTCAGTTATGGTCTACAGGGAGTCGTAATTCTACAATTTCCATCTGAAGGAATATTATGGAACGTATTGTAAAACTAGCGGCAGTCAATTGCTCTATGAGGGATTGTTATTCTCTGTTCTGTTAACCGAATTCCAAAACGGAGGAGATTATCAATCCGAATGTATGTTTATTTTATGTATGCCTGTTACGTGATTACAATAATAAGGTAGGATATACATCGATGTTGGTACCTACCTTTTAAGGCTAGACTGCTCGTGGCGCTTCCATACTTATCTTTGGTTTTTTTTCCATACAAAAATTCTATAATAATAAAAAGATAATATATGTTTGGAAATTTTGGTTTACTTCTTTTTAAGCTTTATGAATGTCTGCTGACTGTACGTTGGCAAGTATGTCACTTAGAACTTATTCTTAGAAATCTATCAGAAATAGGCGCTTGGTGTCAGATTCTGTCCTTGAAAGGGGCGCAAAATGATCTATAACCATGCTGGGAAGCTCAATCCCTCGCTAGGATTTGAACAAGGACACGTTACGTGGCAGTCCACAGCAATTGCCACTGTGCCATCACTGGTTTTAACATAGTCACATATATATATCCAGACCTGAATTGTGTTCTTAATGTTCCCAAATTTACATATAATTTGAGATGTTCTCTTCTGTGGAAACACAGTGAGCTTCTTTTAAGAATAGACAACTTAGTAAGAGATACATTAGTGTCGATTTTGAATTTTAATGTGGATATTAAGTCCCTGTTAGGTTGAGGGGACATTGGGATACGCAAAATTACAAGTGTGGAATTACCAGCTTTTTTGTCTTCCGTTCGTATATCCAAACCGATTTAACTACTGTTCTACATCTTCTTGTTCAGTATGTACGTGTTTATTCAAGGCGACATAAATAAAATTACAATTCCAGTTTATCTAGTTGGCTAATTATTATTATGAGACTGAGCAGCAGTGAATAACGGATAAAAGCCAGTATACAACCATAAAAACTTATCTTAGCGGCGCGCGGCGCCACTCTCCCCAATGTGATATATCTGTCAAAATAAAGGAAAGTACGCAGACGAGAAAAACTTCTCGTAGCACTCTCGCTTTTAGGCATACATGTAAATAGATCATTTAAAAGTGTATTAGTAAATAACAGTCTCAATTATCGAAATTCGTAAATGAAAACATGTCTTAATTTTGTTGTCTTAGGTTTTCGCGATTATTACACATAGTAATTAAACAACTTTAAACTGTTTAAATGGCGTATATTTATCATTATTTTTGTCCCGACGTTTCAAACACTTTGCAGTGATCGCGGTCACTGGGCTGAAAATAATGATAAATATACGCGATTTAAACCGTTTAAAGTTGTTTAATTACTATGTCTTAATTTATTAATTTTAGACAATGGACGTATTCTATTATACACCACCAATGAAGTTACAACACATTGTCATTGTGCAACATAAACTAAACCAATATATAATAGTTTTGAGCCATAATTCAAATTGATATAACAATAATAAGTGTTAACCATAAAAAAATATCTATTCTGTAACTTAAAACTACCCGCAATTGTGTACAGGTAGGTAGGTAGTTTTAAATAAATTCGACCTTTTTAGGGTTCCATAGTACCTACAAGGATTCCTTATAGTTTCGTCATGTCCGTCTGTCTGTCCGTCTGTCCGAGGTTTTGCTAAGAGACCGTTTGTACTAGAAAGCTGCCATTTTGTACGGGTATGTAAACTTACTACGCCAACAAAGTGGTAAAATAATATTAAAAAAATATTTTTTTTTGTGGTAGCTCCCATACAAGTGTTGTGTTTATGAATTTTTTTTTCGTCGTCTATCCCATAGTGTGGGGTATCATTGAATAGGTATTTTAAAATGACTGAAGGGTTGCTAATACGATTTTTCGATGTAATGCTCCATTTACGAAATATTCAACTTTAAAGTGCAAAATTTTGTTCCAGTAGGTCGTCCCCCCCCCTCTAAAACCTAAACTGCAAGCTTGAAAAGTCTGAAAAAATTCATGATAATAGTGCAGTTCATGAACTTTCAAGGAAAATTATAGCGGTTAAGATAACTTTATTACTTTAGCAGTAATAGTCGTTGAACTTGGGTATTAGATAATTTTGCACCAAATACAAAATCCTTAGAATAAATCCTTTAAAGTTACTAAGATGAAGTACTGGAAGGACTAGAATCGGTATAGATAGTTATGTACTATAGGAAGGGGTGGAGGGGAAGAAGGGGGTTGTAGCATCCCCCCAGAGGGGTGGGGGATTACGGAAACTATTTTTTTTAAATAATAATTAAAAATAAATTGTGTATCTACATACATTAGAAGGACTTTAGGTATAATATATATGCATATATTTTGTGAAAGGAGGGGCAGATGGCGGAATGTTCCCCATTGATGGGAGGGGGTTACAGATACCTTTTTTATACTAATGAAATTTCTCAAAATTAGCTTCTTCTTCATGAAAATAATTAATCATAAATCACAAGCACGAAAACGTCAACAAAAAATGGTTAGGCTTAGAGACAAATGTCTTTTTAGAAGTGAAGTAATTCTATGACAGCTCCGGCGCTGTGGGTATGCAGCTTTAGACTACTCGCAACCTTATCGCAGCGTACTCGCTACACCTTCGCAGTATACTTGCACCGCTCCCTCTCCGCGTCTCTGGCTAATAAAAAACACTCTAGGGGTAGGGCAGAAAAGACTGCTTGGAAGCTGGGTGCTCCAAAAACAGCAAGTGACCCAGTAGATATTAGTAACATTTACTCGAATCACTTCCAATCAGTATTTGAACCCTCAACTGTTACCGACGGTTATAATGCAGATAATACATTTTATATTTCTGAAGATAACCACACGTCAGATTTAATTATCAGTGATGTTTGTTTTACTATAATAAAATGCATATCAAATCGGAACTACGTAGGCTCGATCCAACTAAGGGCGGTGGAGTTAATAATGTTTCACCATAAGTTCTTAAATACACCGCTGACACCATTTGTTTTCCAGTCCACCATATATTCAACCTAAGTATTATTTGAAGTTGTAGCAGACCATCGCCCAATCTCAATTTTGCCCACCTTATTGAAGCTTTACTGAAATACTTAAAACGTAGACAATTACAAACAGTGTGTTTACTGATTTTCAAAAGTATTTTATAGAATGGATCACAGGATTTCACTAGACTAAAGAGCTCATGACGCTATTCGAGGTAAGTTATGGCGCTGGTTCAAATCATATATCACGAAACATTGCCAGAAAGTTGGCTTTGATTCAAATGTGGTTCCAATTAGTTCTGGGGTCTCCCAAGGGTCAATATTAGGGCCGTTACTTTTTATCGTCAAATGATATTAAAAAATATTTAAAGTTTTTTAAATTGCTATTACATGCCGATGACCTGAAAATGTATCATTTTATAAATACTTATCAAGACCACTTAAAATTCCAAAAGGATCTGGGCAGATTTTTAGTGTAGGTATCTTATTAAAAACAAATAATTTTATACAAATAGAAATTAATTTTATTCCTCCTTATTATGATACATTTATGATGAGTCTGTGACTCTAAACCTAGGCTGGTGGCCTGTATCTCAAAAGCCAGGCCCTTCCTGGCTTTAGAGAATCTGTAACACATCTATATTTTTTCTTTTATATATACTATTTAGTAACAATTCAAACTTGAACCAATACATTGAAACATATATACATATAGGAAAAAGATTGAACGAAATTGTTTATATCCAAATTAACGTCATTTTGTATATTTTTAATATTTAATATTTACGTGTAGTCATTGTTTTTTGGTGTAGTATTGGTGTACAAGTTTAAGTGAATGTTTGTGAGGAATTTGAAAGGTGTATGTGTCGGTGCGTGTTTCTGTATGTTTGAGTATACGTGCATGTGAAGGGTATGTGATTTGTAATGTGTAATTTTACAAATGTGTTATGGGATTCTAACTTTGATGACGTTCATGTCATAAAGGATTAAGGAATAATATTAGGTAGTAAATTAATCGTTAATATAAATATTCAAAATATAATAATAGCACGTGGTTTAAAAATATTTAATTTTCGATCCATAAGGTCCTCTAGTAAAATCAACAACGAATGAACGTATTTATTGCATAATATTAAACCATTATGAAGAGCTGCTAAACAAATATATATTATTGGAATTAAACTCTAGGAGGCAACAATTAGATATTATGAGTATAACAGTGTAAATATTGTGACTCTGTTTGTTGGTTCTATATTTATATATATATATAAATATAAATATATATATATATATATATATATATATATATATTTATATATATATATATATATAAATATAATATAATATACTTTATATTTATATATATATATATATATATATATATATATATATATACAGTGTAAACTCAAGGAACTGTGCATTTTATGGCGTTATAGAGAGGTGTCGTTAAATGGAGAGAAGAAAAAAGTTTGTGAGCAACAAAGAAACGTATAGATAATCCATAATTCCTACTTAATAGTCACGGTCAACAACAGTCTACACGTGCTTTTGTTTATAAACAAAATAACAAATTACTTAGACAGTTATAGGTAGAGAGATAAAAAGAAAAAGAACAACAGAATTATTCTATATTATGATAACGGGCTTCTACGGAACCCTACATTGCGCGTGGCCCGACACGCGCTTGACAGTTTATTTTATGCATGCTAGGTTAGCGTTTGACCACTATCTCACCTGATGGTAAGTGATGATGTGGTTTAACATGTTGTTCAGGTTAACCTAGAATTACTAGCTCTCAAGGACAGCTGCCGGAACACCACGTTTGGTGCTTAGCGACAGATTTTCTACTTGAGGGTGGTAGCTAGCCAGACGGGCATTTGCAAAATGCCCTACCAACATGCTATAACAACTGCCATCCTAAGACAACAACCGGGACCGACAAACAAAGCCTGAGTTATCACAGATAAAAAAAATAACATGCATGTGAAAGTTGACTCTAAAAGAATTGTTTTTCTCATTATAATTATTTGAACGCCATAAAACTACCTCTCCAGAACATCTTATGATATAATAAGCTCACATTAATAATATAAAAAATACTCAATAAGGTATTTTTCATCTATCGAACAACGATATAAATGACAGCTCAGAAAACGCTACGAAAGAATGCTGTTTTTTTTAATCGATATACCATGATAAAGCATTTATGTTTCGTTGTGACAAAATAATCACTTTTTGTGCGGCAAGTCGGCAGCACACCGCTGACTATCGTCTTTCGCCAGAAAAATCTCGTCTGCGCTGGGCATAACTATAACAATTTGTTTGGTTTGTGACGCCATAATGCAGCGCTTATCTAGTTGTTTGTTTAATTAGTTGTATATTTTATGTATGAAATTATATTTTTATATACCTGATGCTCTTGTGTAAGCTGACTAGAATGCACGAGCACTTGATCTCAATCGAGGAAAAAGTAGATTTTATGTCTGGTCTTACACTCGGATTTTCACTTCAACCACGAGGAAATTAAACAACAATGTTGGAAGTGACACATATATCTTCATTAAAATTTTAAGTGAGATCTGTAGAATGTCCTATTTTAAGTGTCATTGTTACGAAAAATGTCTAGGTCTTTTATAATGCCCCTAATCTATAGTTATTACAAAAGATCCAAGAAAACTTCTTACTTGAAGTATATTTAAAATTGAATCTCCGTGAACAATTTAAAATAAAATAATATTTCTTTGCAGACTAAGCACTAGGGCTTTAAAAGTCACTTTAGTCCGATTACAATAGGCATAAACAAAAATAAAAAGAAAATATAGTGACGTGCAATAAAAAATAAAATAACTTTCAGGTAGCTTCCAGTCAACCTCTAAGTGGAGACAAAATAAACCAACATCCAGTCAACTCGAAAGTGAATATAACCTTTTAAGTTCGGTGGTAGCAATCATACATTTCACAATTGTTGATAATTATTAATATAAAAAAATATACAACTACATATTATCATCTGATGATTTCATTCCACATCAAAAAATAATACTGGCAGTGTAGGAAAATGTCAAAATGTTTGTGACTCAATGACAAAGTCAAAATTATTTATTCAATTTAGGTATCTACGATGATCTTACGAAGGTCAATTTAGAAATTTTAATTTTAAAATATTCTACATTGTACCGCCACAATCAGTTTAAAATGTACAGAGTCACTGCGAGAACGGGCAAGAAACTCGGGGCCATTCTTTTAAACGTCTTTTAACAATGCGTTACCCACTTACTATATAATAAAATTAAAAGCTTGACAGAGGCGGAATTGTACAAGCATTTTCGTCGTTTAAGTAATCACAAACTGTGTAGTCTAGGATCTTTTAATCAAAATGTTTTTCACATGCAACTTGAATTTTCCTTTTATGAGCATTGTCACATCATGTCTGGGAACTTTATACCTACCGCACACAATTACTTACAGAAGATCTTATATTTATTTTTGCTAATTTAAAACCTGGCATCGCTATTTTAGTTTTATTTCTAGTGTTGTAATCGTTATTGTGGCTGTTTAGTTGAAATTTACTAAAATGTTTACAAAGACACATAATATTTTCAAATATATACTAAAACTACTCAGTAAAAAAATTTACATATATAAAATGTTACTTGAAAAGGGCACATTAGCATTTTACTCGATTGCTATTACATGGTTATACAAACTATAATAACCTCCCTAAAAATGTATATGAAATAAGAACATATTATTCGGTCTTGTGTCAGCACGCATCTACTAAAAATATTTTAATTTCATGTTTGTTACCCATTCAAATACGAGCTATAGACCCATGACACGTAGATGGACAGACATATAGGCATTAATTGGGCTCCATTTTGTCCTAAGATTACGTTAGGTGCTACAAGTTTTATAATTGAGAGTGGTAGCTAGCTAGGCGAGCATTCACAAAATTCCCACCACTTTAAAATAACTGAATAATGTCGTGTTATAATTGAATCAACATCAACAAAAAACGCTTGAGAAAAAAATTAACTTTTAAGAAACAGATGTTTGAAAGCTTAATAATTATAGATCAATTTTGATTATGCCTTCGATATAAACGGTTTTTCAACAAGATCGTTTTTTCAATTGGGGCTACACCAACAGCATGACAGTTTTGACATTTACTTTTTTGATCTATTTGTAGTAGATGCTTTGGCAATTGTTACAATGAGTATGAATTTCGCTCGAAAATCACATTAAATAGTTAAAATCCACTTTGAAAATGGTGGTTCTGTGTAAGTTACATTTCGTAAATTTCGTAATATTTTTGGACAACATAGTCGTCCTTCTGAGACCGCCTATTATTGATAACGTGGATATCAATGACATTTAGTTACAAAAGGACGGTGCCACATGTCACACAACCAGTGAAACTATCAATATATTGCAAACGAAATTTATCGATCGCATAATTTCACGAAATTCAGCGGTTAACCGCCAGCGGTGGCCAGCCAGATCGTGTGATTTAACACCACTGGACATTTTTTTGTGTAGCTATGTTAAGGACAGAGTCTATACGGAGCCAATCAAATCGATTGCAGCCTTAAAACTCACAATCCGACATGTGGTTAACGAAATAGACCCGCCATTTTGGCAAAAAGTGATTAAACTTTGATGGGATAGAATCGACATCTGTCAGCGTGCTCGTGGTGGACATTTGCCAGATATCATTTTTCATACATAATTGCTAAACTTTTCTCTTTGTAATACAATAAGAATTTTAATCATTTTCATCTAAATTCTTGTTTCTTTTTCTAATTTTTATTTTGTTTTAGAGAACAAAGTTCTCGTTGAAAAACCCTTTATGTATTTAAGAATATGCAATATTTATCAGAACGAATATCAATAATTTTGATACTCTAGTAATCGATGATATGCAGACAGACTTCAATTGAGACTCAGTAATACAGGTTTACTAAGAGAAGCTTCTTAGTAAAACTGTATTTCTGAGTGTTATATAGACACAATCAAATCAGCAATCGCGGAGCATGCACATCTCTCGGACACGCAACATTTTATACGGTTCAACAAAGCCTCCGTACTAGCAAGAGAAAAATTCTTTATACCTCGAAAAGTACGTGAGGCTATCGAGATCACCCGTCACCCCAATTTCAATAGAGATCGTGGATGGACCCTCCCACCAGCCTGGACACCTATTCTTAATGCTACCTCAACGCGAAAAGTGCTAGGCAGTCTAGAGTGTGATACAGTTAGCAGTGTTTGTGTTGGAGATTTCGACGAAGAACTCACTGACGAAGAGGATGCACCACCATCAGCACAGCGGTGCGCGGGGCGCTCCCCCAGCCCACTGGCCGCCCCCGTGCCCCCCGCGCCTCCACTCTCGCGCCGCGCAGAACGAGCAGCTGCGCGGAGTCGTCGCCGCGATTTAGACGCGTGAACTCACCTGATGAAGGGCATCGGACTTGCCCGAAACCTAGGTCGACAATCTCGACCAATACGCGTGAGTACAGCCGGTTATTGAAAACATTAATATGTTATATTTTATTTGCGAAATACACTAAGATAATATATTGCCTAAAACTACGTTGACACGATGAGAGTATATTTTGAAAGAGTCCACTTGGATAATTTATTTTTAATGAATGTATATATTCATACAGTTAATGCAATATTTATCAGAATGAATATCAATAATTTTGATTTTCTAATAAAAGCTTCCTAGTAAAAATGTATGACTGAGTGTCAATTGAAATCTCTCTGTATATCGTCGACTACTACAGTAACAAAATTATTGATATTCAATCTTATAAAAATTGCATAACTCCCTGCATGAGTGTATAAATTCTTTAAAAATTAATTATCCTAATGGACTCCTTCAGAGTATACTCTGATCGTGTCAACGTTATTTTGGGCCATTAGTCCATCTTAGTGTAATTCGCAAATAAAATATGCGAATCAATAATGTTAAAGACCCTATCCTGAATATAACCATGTGTACCAAAATATCTTTTTTTAATTATTTGTGCAAATATCTTCTCGAATCTTTGTTATCACGAGTAAATAGTAAAGATTCTTCAAAGTGACTTAAAAATTATATTGCAGGTGACTAAATTTTAGTAGCCATTCCGTAGATGCAATGTAGAGGAAGAGAGTACCTCGTAAGTAACCGCCAGACGCATAAGAATTAATGGGCTCTCTGGACAATTTCAATTTTATGGCTGCCAATATCGTGCTTCCAATGGGGTTAGTAAAAATAACGTTAATCTGTTTAACTGCATACATTGAAAAATAATACAGTTTTATTCATGACAATCTAGAATGTTCCATATCCTTTTTGAAGCAGTGATGGCTCAGTTGCATTGGCTATGGACTGCCGTGCAGGAGGTCCATGGTTCTAATCGCACCGCGGGCGTGAGCTTCAACGCATGGTGTAAGGGCATTTTGCGAATGCTCAAGTAGAAAATCTGTCGCCAAGCACCTAACAGTGTGTTCCGGAAGCAGTCCTTGATAGCCAGTAAAATAACAGGCACATGAGACCTAACAACTATACGTCTCAGTGTGACGTGCACAATGAAATTCGTCGTTAACGAAATGCATCTATTATAGGCAGAGGTTACTCCACTCAACCCTTAATTACTCGCGCTGGTTCAAATTGACCCCAGATCGTAATTAAACGTTCATATTTTTGTAGTTTTTGTGTCTCTCCTCTTTGTTTTCCAAGTAGCTTCCTAAGTTGCAGTTAACTACATAGCTAGTAACAAAATTTATCAAAATTCTCTGCAATATTTCTAGGCGTTTTCACATTAGTAACAGCTCGAGTACCACGCGACGGTTCGTGTCGATAGCACCGGAAACCGGAAACAGGCATGCAAATTTGAAACGCTTCAAAAGTCTACAGAAATAGTCCGAAGTATAAATTTTCATATATGGAACGTAAGGTAGGTAAGCTTTATCCTCATCCTGACTTGTGATACATCGTTGGTTGTGTATCCGGTAGTGCACCATGAATCGGACATAAAATAGGGTCCTACGCGAAAATAGGGATATATTTATATATATATCCCTATTTCCTCTCACTATTTTCCTATTTCACTCGTATATAAAAAATGTAACACTTGAAAGTGTTGGAGGGTTAAAACCTTATTGCTAATCCTGGCCGACTCCAATTTATTGAAATGACTGACATTGTGTTCGGTTGCTGTTATAAAAAATGTTTTTATGTCATGTCTTGTGCTTAATAAATTCTGCTTATATTTTACACCAAATATGTGTTTAAATATGATTTATAGAAGGTTATGGTTCAGCAAAAATAGTGCAACGTTATTGTAAATATGTCGGAAACGAAAAATCAAAGTTTTTCACATGAAAAATTACGCGGACGTGAAAATTACGTCGAGTGGAAATTTGTTATGAAAAATGCATTGATTCACGACAATTTATGGATCTGTATAAGCGGTTACGATAAGGATGACAAAACAACGTCCGAAGTGAAAGATCGACGTGACGAAATTGCAAAATCTAAAATTTGCTTGGGCGTTGAAAAGTCATGTTTTTCACATTTGATGTCAGCTGATACGGCGAAAGACGCCTGGAATGCACTAGAACGTGCATATGATGATAAAGGACTCGGTTCAAGAGTGAGAACTCTTCAGAACTTGTGCGCTGTCAAACTGGAGAACTATTCTAGCATGGAAGCTTACGTCAATGAAGTATTGTCATTAGCGCAGCAATTGGCGAATATGAACAAACCTGTTGATGACGAGTTTCTTGGTGCGTTGATGCTCAAAGGTTTACCGACAGAGTACGAGCCCATGATCATGGCACTAGAGCATTCGGGAGCTGTCATTACTGCTGATCTAGTCAAATCGAAACTGCTACAGGATCAACGTTGGACTACTCGTGGAGATTCGAGTGAGTGCTTGTATTCTAAAAGAAAAGGCGCTAGTACGAGTGACTCCTGGACGAGAAAAGCGCAGCAGCACAAGGATGAGTCAAAAGCGAAGGATAATTCCGCTAGAAAGAGAGAACCGTGGTGCTGGAAGTGCAGACAGAAAGGACATCTGAGGAAAGATTGCCGAAACGCGAAGGATTCTTCAGGAAACTGTGTCTTATCAGCATATAGTACTGGAACTGACTCGGAATCTTCGTGGTACATAGACTCGGGGGCTACAAATAACATGACTGGCAGGCGTGATTTGATGACAGACTTCAAATCGCGAGATGGTCACGTCACCATTGCTAATGGAGATAAACTGCGGTGTACAGGTATAGGTACTGTTAAGTTGTCGGATAGCGCGACGTTAACTGATGTGTTGTATATACCTAAGCTGTCTGTAAATCTCATATCTGTTTCGCAATTGATTAAGAATGGTTGTATTGTTAATTTTGATACTACTGGTTGTACAATTTCTAAGCTGGGCGATGTTTTGATTAAGGCAAATGACGTTGGAGGGGCTTACAGACTTCAGACCTGCAGTCTAAGGGCGAATCTTACTACTAGCACTGCAACTTGGCATCAAAGACTTGGCCATTTAAGCGCCAACAATATGAAGCTTTTGAGGCAGGGACTTGCTAATGATATTAGTTTTCAGGACGACCCTTGTAAAGACGTTGCCTGTGAAGTTTGTTTAAAGGGAAAGCAAGCTCGGTTTCCTTTTCCTAGCAATCCTGAGAAGTCTGTGGCTGTAAAACGGTTGGATTTAATCCATAGCGATTTGTGTGGTCCGTTGCCGGTGAATTCGCTTGGAGGCAAGAGGTATATCCTGACATTCTTGGATGATCATTCGAGGAAGGTGTTCGTGTATTTCCTGAAGCGTAAGAGCGAGGTGAGTGAATACACGAAAAACTTTATTAAGCTAGTCGAAACTCAGACTGGTGACAAAGTTAAAGTTTTGAGGTCAGACAATGGGACCGAGTATGTAAACAGAGACCTTGAAGGTTTTTTGAAAGGTAAGGGGATAGTCCATCAGGTAACTGTGCCTTACAGTCCTCAACAGAACGGTTGTGCGGAAAGGCTAAACAGGACCCTCCTAGAAAAAGTAAGGTGCCTCTTGTATACTTCGAACCTAGACCACAAGTTTTGGGCAGAAGCTGCCTGTACTGCTGCACATTTAATAAATGTGTCACCTTCGAAAAGGCTCTCAGGGCAAACTCCTGAGGAAGCCTGGACAGGTAAGAAGGTTAGCTTGAAACACTTACGTGTGTTTGGCTGCGAAGCTTATGCTCACGTTGATAAAGTGAAGCGGAATAAGCTTGAACCAAAAAGCAAGCGTTGTATATTTCTTGGCTATGACGGTAATGGATATAGGCTCTACGATTCGGCGAAAAATATAGTTTTTCGTAGTCGTGATGTTGTTTTTAACGAAACAATTTTTCCAGGTGTCAAGAGTAAACGGCCCGTGGAGATCTTCTTTCCGACTAGTGATGACGGAGATACCGTTGAAGATGCGGATGTTCGTGATCAGTCTGGGACTGAGCTTGAGGTGGAGATGCCATCACTACCAACTGTAGAGGCTGAGGTTGAGGCGGAGAGACCGGTAGAGCCTGAAGTGTGGTTTGAGGCTGACGAGCAGGTGCCGAGTTCATCTACTGATACAACCAGAATGCCACGGAAGCCACCATCTGACGGACCAGTCTATAATTTACGGCCGAGAGTACCGAGGACGATGTCTGCGCTCGAGACAGAGTTGAGTGAGCCGACGAATGTCAAGGAAGCTTTGCAATCGAGTGATAGTAAGCTTTGGCGGCAAGCTATGCAAGATGAGATTGATTCGTTCAATAAGCATGAGGCTTGGGAGCTAGTTGACAGACCGGCAGACAAGAATATTGTCAAGAATCGATGGTTGTTTAAAATCAAACGTGACGCCAATGGCAAAGTGGCGTGTTATAGAGCGCGATTGGTTGCAAAGGGTTTTACCCAAAAGTTCGGAATTGACTACATGGATACTTTTTCTCCGGTTGTAAGACATAGTTCGTTGAGAATGCTGTTGTCTCTTGCGGTTGAATTAGATCTGAAGATTGATCACCTTGACGTCAAGACTGCTTTTCTGAATGGCAATTTGAGTGAAGAAATTTATATGTCACAGCCTGAAGGTTTCGTCAAGCAAGGCAATGAGCATATGGTCTACAGACTCAAGAAAGCCGTGTACGGGTTAAAGCAGGCGTCACGTGCCTGGTACGATAAGGTAAAGGAAGTTTTACTCGCAGAGAATTTCACGCAGAGCAAGTATGAGAGCTGTATCTTCAGTCGCCGAGTGGGTAAGCGAACCATTATTATTGCTCTCTATGTAGACGATTTTTTCGTTTTTTACGACTGTGACGAGCTTGCTGATAAGATAAAAACGTCACTGAAGTCTCACTTCACAATTAAAGATTTAGGTGAGGTTAAACATATGCTAGGCATCAAAGTACAGCGCACTAGTCGTGAGTTGAAGCTGAGTCAGAAAACCTATATTGAAAAGCTTCTTGAACGTTTCGGTATGAGTGACTGTAAAGTTGCTAAGACGCCCTTAGATGTAGGTCTGAAGTTTTCTGATAGCGCCACCCACGAGAGTAGACTACCGTATCAGGAGCTGATAGGATGTTTATTGTATATAGTTGTGATCTCAAGACCTAACATTTCATTTGCTGCATGTTTCTTAAGTCAGTTTAATACTTGCTACACAGCGGAACACTTTGCAGCGGCCAAACGTGTATTGCGGTATTTAAAAGGCACAATGAATTTAGGTCTTGTGTACAGAAAAAGTGATGAACATGATAAATTTCATGTTTATGGATTTACTGACGCTGATTGGGCTAACGGGGCGGATCGTAAATCTTACACGGGGTATATTTATAAGCTAGGTAGGAATGTTATTTCCTGGGGTTGTTATAAGCAATCGTGTATCGCACTTTCGTCTACCGAGGCGGAGTATATAGCTTTGTCTGAAGCTGCCAAAGAGGCGGTATACGTCCGTGCGGTTCTTGCTGAGTTGATAGGTCAATGTCACACTGTAACCCTGTATAGTGATAATCAGTCTGCGGCGAAGCTAGCTAGTAACCCAGTGTTCCATAAGCGAACAAAACATGTGGACATTAGATATCACTATATTCGTGAAGCTGTTGAGAATAGGGTGCTAGAACTGATGTACATGCCAACAGAGCAGATGACTGCTGATGTGCTCACGAAGGCACTGCCTAGCTGTAAGCACTTGTCGTTTGTACGAGATATGCTTGAAGTCCTCCAGGATTAAGAGGGCGTGTTGGAGGGTTAAAACCTTATTGCTAATCCTGGCTGACTCCAATTTATTGAAATGACTGACATTGTGTTCGGTTGCTGTTATAAAAAATGTTTTTATGTCATGTCTTGTGCTTAATAAATTCTGCTTATATTTTACACCAAATATGTGTTTAAATATGATTTATAGAAGAAAGTTAACAACTAAATTAACGTAAAACGTACATAACATTTGAATTGAATTTATTACTCGTAGAGCTAGGATAATACGATGCGTGATCAGAATGCAGGCACCTGTGACTCAACGAATACGTACTGCGATCCAACGAGGCAATGCTGCCAGAATGCTGGGCACGCTGCAAACTAGGTTGGCTGGAGCATATGGACTGGCTATGGGTCTACATGATCTTTAGGTTGCCCAAATGCTGGTGTTGTAGCAGCCGTAGTGTTGTATATAGTTTATAGAATTTACGATTTATTTATAGAAGCTATGGGCTGCCGTGCCGCAGTACCCTGTTTCGAACCGCCGGCTTGAGCTTCACCGCATGGTGGAAGGGCATTTTGCGATTGCCCGCCTGGCTAGCTACCACCCTCAAGTAGAAAGCCTGTCGCCAAGCACCGAAAGGTGTGTTCCGGCAGTAGGCCTTGAGAGCCAATGAAATTACAGGCACAATGAGACTTAACAACTAAGTCTCAATGTGACGGGCGCAGTGCAATTCGTGACTTGTGATGAATTGCAACTGTTATAGGCAGAGGTAGTCCATTTAACATCAGGTGAGCCTCAAGCTTGTTCCATCACAATAACATAAAAAATATAAAAAAAAGCTGCAGTGCCTTATACGCCTTAATACACTAGTATTTGCATACTAATGCTAAGAGGCAGAATATTTAATTATTATTGTTGATAATATTTACTAGCAAAAAGCTGAGCTTTGTGAAGGTTCGTGTTAATTTTAGTACCTGATTTTAGTGTTGTCATATAGTAGATACGATGTATTTGAGTATTGAGTTTAGTTCTGTTCCAGCAATGTTAATTCTTTAGTTTTCTAACAGATGGCGTTAGTAGTACTATAACATTCCATCCAAGGAATACAAAATTGTTAATGATCTATTTTTAATGGAAAATTATATTTTGAGACAGATAACACATGTAGATATGAAGTTAAATTACTATGTTATAGCACAAATCTATAGGCTCATAGTTTTTCAGTAAAGTGTGTCACAAAATGTTCAAGGTAATGTGATGTGAAACATAGTGATAATCTAATTAGGGTCGCAGGCAATCCTGCTCGTAATTCAAAATTTTCAGGAGATATTGACTATACGATCAAGAAAGAAGGAATTATTATAATCGTAATATTTTATTCTAATTATTATTTAATTTAACTAGTTCTTTTTAATTGTAATTTTAAAGGTTGACATCCATTCTATCGTTATTTCCGACATTTATATAAATAATCGTAAAAAATACTATTTATTTCTTATTATTTAATATTTTAACGTTGATAATCATTTTAATTCTGTATAGCCCACAAATTCGATGTTGTAATTTTACTAATATAAAGTTTATTGTGAACTGACATACCTAGTTAAGCTATCTGCTTGTTGACCTTAGTTTTAATTGTGTATTGCCTTCCTTATTTTATTCTAATATTATGTTTAAGTTTCCTGTAAATTGACTTGCCTAGCATAGCTACTAATGTAGGCTAATAAACAATTCTAATTCTAATTCACACTAGTCTAACAGCTATCTAACCGAATATTTTCAAGGGGAGAAGTACGGCATAAGCTAGTTATTAATATGTCCCAGATAGTGACGTAATTTAATCAACTCCAGGCATAGACTTGACAACACAATATTGACTAAATTGGGACTGACAAATTGTCGAATGCAGGCAATGCTTGTCATAGTGGTGACATGAACTGTTTATGTAGGTTTAGGTTTTGCGTCTAATTAAAAGTTCCCTTCTGACACTGGTCATATTTGTTTTATGGGATAGGAGGGCAATCGAGCAGGCAGCTCATCTGATGGTAAGTAATCATCGTTGCCCATGAACATCCGCACTACCGGAGGTCTCGAGGATGTCTTGCCGGCCTTTAAGGATTATATTACTATTACAGACTAAATCATACAATGCAATACAAATTTTCATTGATTGTGAACCAGATTATGTACTCCTTATATAATCCTTACTTGGTATAATTTTTTTTTATTATTCTGGTAGCTAAGCCTTTGATCGCAATCTCACCTGATGGTAAGTGATGATGTGATCGAAGGTGTCAACAGGCTTAGCCTAGAATGACTGGCTCTCAAGGACAGCTGCAGGAACATACCGTTAGGTGCTTGGCGACAGATTTTCTACTTGAGGGTGATCGCTAGCCAGGCGGGGATTATCAAAATGCCCTTCCACCATGCGGTTAAGTTTAAGCCCGCGGTGGGATTCAAACCATGGACCTGCTGCGTGGCAGTCCATAGCCATTGCCACTGAGCCATCACTGCTTCAAAACAATAATTGATAAATAAACTATTTGATTAAAATAATAACAAATATTTTTAAAATATTTTACGAAAACATCAAATTAATATTTTAATAAAACGCTTAAAAATATAAAAATATATCTAGTGACCATTCCGCCCAATTTTCCTGCTAAGCCGACGTGACGTCACAAACGCCACGCAGCCAAACCGGAAGAACCTTCGACGCGTTTCGCTTCTACACAAAGCATCCTAAGGAGGACTTGACTCTTCGCACGATCGAGAAAAAACTTTCTCGATAATAGTTAGCATAGATCGTGCGCTCGAAGAGTCAAGACCTCCTGAGGATGCTTCGTGTAGAAGCGAAACGCGTCGAACGTTCTTCCGGTTTGGCTGCGTGGAAAATTGGGCGGAATTGTTACTAGATATATTTTTATATTTTTAAGTGCTTTATTAAAATATTAATTTGATGTTTTCGTAAAATATTTTAAAAATATTTGTTATTATTAAATATGGATTTCCGCAAAGTAACGCCTGAATCTATTCATTATTTGATTAATATTACTCAAAAAGTTAATTTTTAAAATATCTGTGTAAACATAGATAATAATCCTGGCAAGTATGTGGTACCTGTTTTGCCCTATGAGGCGTACACATTTTAGAATGATACTTCTACAATCTCTTAGGCAATTAATTTGATACAAAATACATATTTAATTAATAGGAATATGTCAAATTAGAATAACTTTTATTAGAATAAATTGTAGTTACATAAATAAATTATGAAAATATAATCAAAAGTCAGAACTTATCAGTCAAGTACTCAACTATATTGGAATACTGTATCAGCTGAGTTATCGCCCGCTCGATTCCACAAAAAAATGTGGTCCTATGATAGCAAAGTTTTCTTTTTTCTTTATGCCTGATAGGTTAGCCTTTGACCACTATCTCACCTGATGGTAAGTGATGATGTGGTCGAAGATGTTGTTCAGTTTATCCTAGAAGTACTGGCTCTCAAAGACAGCTGTCAGAACACACCATTAGGTGCTTGGCGACAGGTTTTCTACATGAGGGTGGTAGCTAGTTAGGCGCGCATTCGCAAAATGCCCTACCACCATGCTATACCGACTACCATCCTTAAACAACAACCGGGACCGACGGTTTAACGTGCCCTCTGAAGCACGGAAGCGCTCAGTAGGAATGTCACTAGCGGTCACCCATCCAAGTCATGACCGCGGGCGACGGTACTTAACTCTGCTAATCGGTTAAGAACAGCAAACTTCGCTGCGAGCGCTTCATAGTGCTTATAATCATGGTTTGTAAGTAAATCACAAACACAAACTAAAATAAAAACGAAATGTAATTGCAAACTATGATCAAACAAACGAATACTTTTTCATTTACGGGCTGTTGCAATGATTAAAAACCAAAATAGCGAAGCCTGACTCACACACAGCCAGTTTTTTATCTTGTCTATTCTAGTTACCTCATACATCAATCATAATAAACACATGTCTTTCACATGCATTGGGTATTTTTCCCTTTTCAATTATTAAATTTATCATGAATTAATGATAGTTTGATCTCCGTGCACGCTAAAGATGGCAGCTACTTTTGTTAGTCTGAAACACGCAAAAAATATAGAAAGAAATACTTTTCTTCTGCCATTGTCCGACTTGAAACTTATGTGTAAAGTACCTAGAAAGGTGCTTTGAAAACACACAAAAGTAAATTCAACCTCTAAGGCGGTGAAAATGGCACAAATATTATAGATGAAATTTAAATAGGACCACACGGCAAGCATCAGCTTTGAAATATAAAAAGAAACATCAAAATCGGTTCAACCAGTAAAAAGTACTGAGGCAACAAACCAAAAAAAATAGACCAAACTCCTACTTTTTTTTGAAGTCGGTAAAAAAAAAAAAATGTGGTGATGATGGTATCCTTTCGTGAAATTAAGAAAGGGCTGACCTAGTGATTCTTAACCTAACGATAATAAAGATTAGGCCACAGTCGCTAAGGTCATTAAGATGGGTAACCGGTAGTGACATATAAAATAGAGCGCGGTGCGTTCTCACAGGGCATACAGTTGCTGTCTTATGATGGCTATCATTATAGCATGGTTGTAGTGCATTTGCGAATGCCTATTAATCCCTGAAAATATGTTACCAAGCACCTAACGGTGTGCTATTATTACTTTTAATACACTGTTTTTAATTAAGCAGTGATGGCTCAGTGGCATCTTGAAGCAGTGATGGCTCAGTGGTATTGGCTGTGGACTGCCGTGCAGCAGGTCCATGGTTCGAATCCCGCCCAGAGCTTGAGCTTCACCGCATGGTGGAATGGCATTTTGTGAATGCCCGCCTGGCTAGCGACCACCCTCAAGTAGAAAATCTGTCGCCAAGCACCTAACAGTGTGTTCCGGCAGCAGTCCTTGAGAGCCAGAGAAATTACAGGCTAATGAGACCTAACAACTGGACGTCTCAGTGTGACGGGCACAGTGCAATACGTCGCTGACGAAATGCGTCTGTTATAGGCAGAGGTTAGTCCACTTAACATCGGGTGGGCCTCGGGCTTGTTCCGTAACAAAAACATAAAAATAAAAAAAATTGTGATAGCTTACATTTACTTCTACTAGTTAGTTCTCCGTTACTTCTCATTCATGAAAAATAAACAGCTTCATTTGCCAATTTGCCCTACACAAACAAATACCGTTATTTGTCGTTACAAACAATGGATACCGGAAGTGATCTAATATCACATAAATCAATACCGGTTCCTTTGAGAAGCAAACAAGTGTATTTGAATTAATTTTAGCAATTTCAGGTTGTTTTTTTCTTACGATCCTGTGATGTTACAGGAAGTTGGTCACAGTAAACGTAAAAGCAGTAGAGTTGCTTTGTTCAGATTCAGCATGTTTTGTTCTTAAATGTGTTCATCAATTATAAGTTTAAACTGACTGTCCAAAAAGAAACAAGGTTCCCAAGTCTATTTGATAGTTAGTATACTAATATGTAAAGTTTATTTGATATTTTACACGACTATCCAAAAAAAGGAGTGATATGTTATAATGATTCTGTTTGTGAGTTTCTTTATTCCGCCATATCTAAACGGCTTAACCGATTTCAATGTATAAGATATCATTAGATTTGCTTTGATAGCACAAGTGACACTTGGTACATAAATATAATAATAATAAAAAACCGGTAGTTTTATATATATAAAATTTAAAGTGTTCTTTACCCATAACAAATTGCTCTACTCTCTATTACTATATATATATATATATATACCGGTTTTTATTATTTTTATTTTTATGTACCTATATACCTACAGTATATATAGGTACATAAAAATAATACAAAACCGGTATATATATATATATATGTAAATATTTGTATATATATATATATATATATACCTATATATACTTTAGGTATATAGGTACATAAAAATAAAAATAATAAAAACCGGTATATATATATATATATATAGTAATAGAGAGTAGAGCAATTTGTTATGGGTAAAGAACACTTTAAATTTTATATATATAAAACTACCGGTTTTTTATTATTATTATATTTATGTACCAAGTGTCACTTGTGCTATCAAAGCAAATCTAATGATATCTTATACATTGAAATCGGTTAAGCCGTTTAGATATGGCGGAATAAAGAAACTCACAAACAGAATCATTATAACATATCACTCCTTTTTTTGGATAGTCGTGTAAAATATCAAATAAACTTTACATATTAGTATACTAACTATCAAATAGACTTGGGAACCTTGTTTCTTTTTGGACAGTCAGTTTAAACTTATAATTGATGAACACATTTAAGAACAAAACATGCTGAATCTGAACAAAGCAACTCTACTGCTTTTACGTTTACTGTGACCAACTTCCTGTAACATCACAGGATCGTAAGAAAAAAACAACCTGAAATTGCTAAAATTAATTCAAATACACTTGTTTGCTTCTCAAAGGAACCGGTATTGATTTATGTGATATTAGATCACTTCCGGTATCCATTGTTTGTAACGACAAATAACGGTATTTGTTTGTGTAGGGCAAATTGGCAAATGAAGCTGTTTATTTTTCATGAATGAGAAGTAACGGAGAACTAACTAGTAGAAGTAAATGTAAGCTATCACAATTTTTTTTATTTTTATGTTTTTGTTACGGAACAAGCCCGAGGCCCACCCGATGTTAAGTGGACTAACCTCTGCCTATAACAGACGCATTTCGTCAGCGACGTATTGCACTGTGCCCGTCACACTGAGACGTCCAGTTGTTAGGTCTCATTAGCCTGTAATTTCTCTGGCTCTCAAGGACTGCTGCCGGAACACACTGTTAGGTGCTTGGCGACAGATTTTCTACTTGAGGGTGGTCGCTAGCCAGGCGGGCATTCACAAAATGCCATTCCACCATGCGGTGAAGCTCAAGCTCTGGGCGGGATTCGAACCATGGACCTGCTGCACGGCAGTCCACAGCCAATGCCACTGAGCCATCACTGCTTCAAGATGCCACTGAGCCATCACTGCTTAATTAAAAACAGTGTATTAAAAGTAATAATAGCACACCGTTAGGTGCTTGGTAACATATTTTCAGGGATTAATAGGCATTCGCAAATGCACTACAACCATGCTATAATGATAGCCATCATAAGACAGCAACTGTATGCCCTGTGAGAACGCACCGCGCTCTATTTTATATGTCACTACCGGTTACCCATCTTAATGACCTTAGCGACTGTGGCCTAATCTTTATTATCGTTAGGTTAAGAATCACTAGGTCAGCCCTTTCTTAATTTCACGAAAGGATACCATCATCACCACATTTTTTTTTTTTTACCGACTTCAAAAAAAAGTAGGAGTTTGGTCTATTTTTTTTGGTTTGTTGCCTCAGTACTTTTTACTGGTTGAACCGATTTTGATGTTTCTTTTTATATTTCAAAGCTGATGCTTGCCGTGTGGTCCTATTTAAATTTCATCTATAATATTTGTGCCATTTTCACCGCCTTAGAGGTTGAATTTACTTTTGTGTGTTTTCAAAGCACCTTTCTAGGTACTTTACACATAAGTTTCAAGTCGGACAATGGCAGAAGAAAAGTATTTCTTTCTATATTTTTTGCGTGTTTCAGACTAACAAAAGTAGCTGCCATCTTTAGCGTGCACGGAGATCAAACTATCATTAATTCATGATAAATTTAATAATTGAAAAGGGAAAAATACCCAATGCATGTGAAAGACATGTGTTTATTATGATTGATGTATGAGGTAACTAGAATAGACAAGATAAAAAACTGGCTGTGTGTGAGTCAGGCTTCGCTATTTTGGTTTTTAATCATTGCAACAGCCCGTAAATGAAAAAGTATTCGTTTGTTTGATCATAGTTTGCAATTACATTTCGTTTTTATTTTAGTTTGTGTTTGTGATTTACTTACAAACCATGATTATAAGCACTATTAATATAATATATAACACTAAGTGTTCTTTACCCATAACAAATTGCTCTACTCTCTATTACTATATATATATATATATATACCGGTTTTTATTATTTTTATTTTTATGTACCTATATACCTAAAGTATATATAGGTATATATATATATATATATATACAAATATTTACATATATATATATATATACCGGTTTTGTATTATTTTTATGTACCTATATATACTGTAGGTATATAGGTACATAAAAATAATAATAGAGAGTAGAGTAATTTGTTATGGGTAAAGAACACTTTAACTTTTTTGTCATATATTTATATGTCATCAACATCGGTCGAGTCCCCCAAGTAAATCTCAACTAACTGAAAAAAAGGATTCAACAATATGTCTTGTTTGCCTAATTGCAGCACCTATCGATGATGACCTTTACTGTGCAAGGGTGACATCGATCTTGTCGAAAAGATATCGGATATAAAAATTGCCAAAGTGTGTGTCCAAGCTATTACCGCTCGGATATCATTGCTTCAAAAGGTGCCGCAGTTCTTCTGTTTAGGTAGGATTTTGTAAAATTAAAAAGCGTCAAACGCTTATCTTTAAGATTTGACAAGATAAAAGTCATGTATAGTCCCACCAACTTATCAGTTCAGGCGGCAAAAAAAAGAACTACAACATTCCTTCAAGTTGTGACAGTTTGTAGTTGATTTCCTTGACCAGTAGCGCCCTCGAGAACTGCACAGTTAAGTTGGTGGTACTAGAGTCAGGCAGTCAAGAGGTAAGTTGTTCTATACTGTTGTAACTCGCATGATGTTGCCCTGTCATAATATTTATCTTACGTGTTAAACTACATAAGTCCTCGTCTTTTTAAGAGATCGTACAAGTGTTTCAAGTGGTACTGAGTGGAGATATTAAGTTTGATACTTGACATCTACATCGTAAAGATAAGATCAGATAATTTTTATTTTCATAAGCTACATGTTTCCATTAAACGATGTGTAGAGGGCTTCTATTAAGTAAATTTAGACCTTTATCAGAAGACCTCGCTCTTCCACATTTATAGAAAATTCATAAGTACTTCCTATAAAATCAAAATTAATAACTACTTATATACTTAAAATTGTAATTCACTGTGGTAGGAAAGTATTTTTAACTTGGAACACTTTTAATTGAACTTGAATACTGAATAGATCCAAAATTTTACAGCTTAAATATCTTAAGAGTAGAGTACACGGAGCGCTTTCCATACAAACGTAGTTTCGTCATATTTTACACATGGAACATGGGGGATAACATACCAGAATGTGGGCAGCGGCGCTTTCTGAGGAACTGATATCTCACACTGCGATCCCCAAGACGCCTCCTAAGCGTGGGGATCATGGCTAACACCTCCATAATGGGGGAATTACATTCTAGCCCAGCACGCTACGGGATTACCACGTGTGGTTAGAATCACACCCCTCATATTTTCCTGCTGGGGAAGGGGTCGTTAGAGATTACGAATATTATGTAGCTGGCAGTGCCTTTTGAAGAATTGCCATTCTATAATGTGATCCCCTAGACGCCCATCAAGCCTGGGAGTAATGGCAAATCCCGCCGGCAATCAGGGAGATTTTTGTTTCTCTGTTGAAATTTTCCGTTGATGTGATGATGATGATGCTTTCGACAGGTGAACGCCTAGTCGAAGTCATCGCAATTGATCACAAAATATAGCGCTTGATATTTATAAAGTTTACCTACTGTTTCTAAACTGTGTCCGACATAAGCCAGAGCGCGACCCCGTTTTGTTTTAATTAAAGAGCGCGGAAGTTTTCAAGAGACGGAAATTTGACAGTGTACGAGTAGTGCTCATTGCGGTTGTACTGTGCAAAGGTACATGTTATACCAGTTAAAACTTAGTGTGGTTTTACTGTACGAACGACTTTCTCAACTCAAAGTAACGAACACGAACTTTTAGCGACAATTGAAAAAAATACTAGAAAGAACATTTATTTTACAGTGGGTAATTGTTTCAGCTGGATTGTACACTGCTGAACACCGCCTCTACTATGGGGGGTTGCCATAAACCCCACGCTTGGCAGGCGTCTTTGGGATCGCAGTGTGAAATATCAATCCTTCAGAAAGCGTGGCCGCCTACCTTCTGGTGCGTTACCCTTAGCCGCCTCATACGACACCCACGGGTAGAGATGTGGGGGGTAGCATTCTAGCCCGGCACCCCACGGGCAGTGAGTAACACATTCACACAATTACTTAGTTTATTTTATTCGGAGAAACTACAGAATTTATTATAACTATATTAATGTAGATCATAATAACTACACTCTATCGCATATAGAGTTTAGATGCTTAAGTAGGTATCACATAAAATATATAGCTATATTAAAATGTTAGCTCATTTTAATAGGTAAATGTGTTTAATTAGAATTTAAACTCTCTCGGATTTTATGAATATATTGTACATTTTAATTTTTGACAGGAATATCGAAAATCTTTTGAATCATCATCATAATGTATATAGATGTATTGTTTTAATAATAAATAAATAAATAAATAATAGGATACGGGAGCAAATAGTCAAACAAGGGTCGAAAAATAGTAGGCAAAATGTACTTACAGTTAGTATGTAGATACCTATTTAATATATTTGAGAAGTTATAACAGCAATTAGTAAAAATGAAGTAAAATTTTTGTTACAAAATTACAAATATACGATAGGAAAAATTCAAGTCATGTGCGGGATACGAACCCGCGTCCATCCGCCCCTTTAGCCGGGGCATGCTCTAACCAATTGAGCTAACATGACATGACGTCATAACTCGAATCTTTCCTACCGTAATTTTGTAATGTAATCCGCATAGCAAGCGTTATTGCAATCATAACAATATAAAAAAATAAAAATTTTTTTGTTACCTTAATTTTTTTGTTACCTTTTATAGTTAGTATCCCGCCAAATCCCGAATAAAAAGTATTTTTTTTATTCATACTGGCTCTCTAGGTCCTAAACAAAATTACTGACTAATATTTTCATATGACATACACTAACTAGACTGGTATAAACTAGTTATTTTAACAATACGTAAACACAAACGTATTTGTTTTATTATACCAGAGTACTTTTGAGTTTAACGAAAAAACTTAGAAATATTATCTTGTTTACAACAACGGTTACCATGGTTACAAGTACAACAACATGCCTCTACTCGTGTCGACGTGAATATTGCGTTGCTGCACTTTGGGCGCACATTAGATTTTTTACATATTTTTTTATACATCTTATAGGCTAGCTTTGGACCGCTATCTCACCTGATGGTAAGCGGTGATGTGTTCGAAAATGTTGTTCAGGCTAACCTAGAATTACGGCAGTAAAGGAAAACTTACTGAACACACTATTAGGCGCTTCGCAATAGATTTCTACTTGAGGTAGCTAGCCAGGCGGGCATCCGCAAAATGTCCTACTACCTTGCTATAACAACTGCCATCCTTAGACAAGCACCAGGACCGACGGCTAAGCAAACTAAGCTACGACCGTTTCAGACTTTATGTCCTCGTCTCACCTAGAAGATAGCGAATACAACCAACGTGATCATTTCCAAGGGTGAGCTTCGGGTAGGTAAGCTATAAAAGCGATACCAAAACTTTTATAATAAAGTATGTCTGTTTATAAACTGATTATTCCAGCTAGATAGCGGTTTGTTTGTTACAAGAATAGCAACCATCGAAGCTGTATCAAGCTAACTTAGGTCCTGTTTCAGAATGTTCCGGTTATACTACCCAGAACATAAAATAACTGAATGATAAAAATGACAGTTAACATGCAGCGCGTTTCAAGCTTTAACCGATGGATAGGCTAAATCGATGACTGTGAAACGCAAAGATAGTGTTTTATTTATTAAATATGTTCTGGGTAGTATAACTGGAACTTACTCGAACATTCTGAAACAGGGCCTAAGAGTTAGGTATCTGCACTGCTTGAATACCAATCGACTTATCACACTATTATGCCTGATCACATCTTGAGAGATAGAGGCGGAATAGATTTTAAGTTTTATGAATACTTACGTGAGTTTTCTTTCCAGTGTCGACCTCAAAATATACCTAAAACGGAACAAGTTTAGACTAAGCTGGTCCATTAGAACATTTATTTGGTAACATAAAGTATGCTATAGAGTCTTTTGAAGTGCTCGTAGAGAAGTTTGCTTAGCCGTTCTGAACCGATCGAAAAAGTTAAACAACGTCCGCGACGGTCATAAGTTGGATGGGTGACCACTAGTGACATTACTACTGAGCGCTTCCGTGCTTCGGAGGGCCGTCGGTCCCGTTTGTTACATTAGGATGGCAGTCGTTAAAGCATGGTGGTAGGGCATGGGAAGAAGACCCCCCTTGATGCGCCACTGCGAAGACGTCGAAGGGGTGGGAGAAATGAAATGAAATGAAATGAAATTTTATTAGCTTGTGATCATAGGTTACAGGTTGTTGAAATATTATAAAAAAAGTATCACTAGGTTCCGCTTCAAAGCATACAAGCATGAGAGTAAAGAATACCATATTATCATAATAATCTAGACACTTAATTTTTTTTTTGTACATAAAACAGAAAGAAATATATAAACATATAAATTTTAGGCATATTGTATGAGTTGCTTACTTACTAAATATTTTTATCATTTAAAAATTCGTCTATTGTATAATACGCCTTGGTCATTAGGAAATCAGAGAGATTCTTTTTAAAAGTGTGCAGATCGTTCGTATCACGGATTGTGATTGGTATTTTGTTAAAAACAATTGGTGCCATACGAAATATACTTTTTCTTAATAATGCCGTTTTTATTCTTGTGCCTAATTGGCGTAGATTTTTTTCACGTCTGCTACCAGGATCATATTTTTCAAAAAGATTTGTATTTGTCATTACAAAAACAGCAGTTTCAAATATATAGAGACATGGCAAGGTAAGCAGTTTTAGCTCAATGAAATATTCTTTGCAAGAATCGGTTTGCTGTAGATTACACATGGCTCTTATGCATCGTTTTTGCGCTTTGAAAACTGCAAGCTTTTCAGTTGAATTTCCCCAAAATATTACACCATACCTTAATATGGAAACAACATAACCGTGATATGCAGTGAGTACGGTGGCTCGATTACAAACTTTACCAAGTTTATACAGCGCGTATGAATATTGACTAATTCGTTTTGTTATTATACTTATATGTGTTTTCCATGTCATTTTGTTATCTATATGTAAACCCAAGAATTTCGTTGATTCAACTTCGTCAATTATTTTACCGTTAAATTTCATGTCAATATTAAGCAGTTTGTCAGTTCTTTGTCTGAAATACATTATATTAGTTTTGTCCAAATTAATTATCAAATTGTTATTATCCAGCCAATTGATTACAGATGTCAGTGTTGTAATTATGTCATTAGTAAAATTGGTATCAAATGTTTTAGAGTCATTAAACAAAATAGTACTATCATCCGCAAAGAGGGTCATGGAATGTTGAGTTACTTGGGGGAGGTCATTAATATATACAAGAAAAAGCAGTGGTCCTAACACACTGCCTTGCGGCACTCCGTAACCAATTTCTCTAATCTCTGAAGAGTAGTTCTTTTCAGTTTTTGTTTTAACATAGATGCGGCTGACATAAGTTAACTGTTTTCTGTTACTTAAATATGACTCAATGAGTTGGTAGGCTGTACCTCTGACACCATATGAACTTAACTTAGAAAGAAGTATTTCATGGTGAACGTGGTCGAAAGCTTTAGTCATGTCCATAAATATTGCTGCTGTAGGCCTGCAATTATTCATGTTCATCAATACTTTAAAAAGAAAGTCATAAATAGCCATGTTAATATTTTTACTTCTTCGAAACCCATATTGATTTTTGACAAAAATGTTGTGGCCTTCAAAATATGAATAAAATTTTTGATATATTACTTTTTCAAATACCTTAGCAAAAATAGGAATAAGTGCTATCGGCCTATAATTTCCCATAAGCTCTTTGTGCCCTTTTTTATATAAAGGTTTAATTACGGACACCTTAAGCACACTGGGAAAAATGCCACTCTGCATACACAAGTTAATAATGTGAATAAGGACAGGTGAAATTACTTGAGACACATATTTTATAACTTTCGTCGTTACACCATCATAACCACAGCTGTTTGTATTATTCAAAGAATTAATTATTCTGCATAAATCCATGGGTACCGTAGGTGTCAGGCAGGTAGGAGAAGGCGATTGAATAATCGCCTTCCCCCTCCAGGTGGTGAGTAGCAAGAGACAGGCGCGGGGGCGTCTTCTCTCGCATTGCACGTACTCACCACCTCCGTCGGGCGGGAATGGCCAAGCATTCCTGGTCATTCCCGGGCCCCTCCTGCTGGGAGGGGTGTGTAGGCCCCGCTGTAAAAGCGGGCGGTCGTAGAAGGAGGACTGGACGCAAAGGCTCTGCCGGTCTCCCAGTCCTCCTCCACCAAACGATGCTGGAATGCCGCTGGGTTGTTTAGTGGGTATACCGGTCGTCTACCGGGGAGTCCCACACACCCCCTCCATCCCCCGATCGGGGGGCATGCGTAATGCATTTTTCCCAGAGTCAAAATAAAAAAAAAAAAAAAAATGGTGGTAGGGCATAATTATTTATATTAAAATTTTTAAACTTTTTGATTGAAAGTCAAATATACTAGGCCGCCTGGCTAGCTACCATTCTCAAATAAAAAATCTATCGCCAAGCGCTTAATAGTGTGTTCCGCAAGTTTTCCTTGAGAGCCAGTAATTTTTGGTTAGCCTGAACAACATCTTCGACCCACCATCATCGCTTTACATCGCCCATCACCATCGCTTACCCTCAGGCGAGATGGTCGTCCAAGGCTAGTCCAAAGCTATAGAAAATAATATGTAGTAATGTTCGCTCAAAGTGCAGCAACGCACTATTCACATCCACACGAGTAGAAACATGCCTTTTATAAGGCGCGATGCTGCTTATACGGCGCATTTATTCCCTTTGTCACCTCTACGACGTGGTAAAGTCCGTTTTGGTTAGGTATCACCGCACTGTCAGGTATTTGCCTCAAAGTAGTAGTGTGCAAATTCTACTGTGTTATTGCGTAAAAGGTACTGTAGCGAGTGAAATGACTGGGCTAAGAATTAATGTCACGGAGTGAGAGTGAGTGATGTAATTGACCTTCATAACAGCGTCGTAGCCGCCTAAATTGAATAAATGATTTTGACTTTGACAAAGCAGCTTCAAGCAGAATGAGGCAACTGTTATACATTCTGGAGTTACTGGTCACTTAATAACATTGAACAATAACTTCTTCTGCCGTACAACTATGCTAAAACGACTGACATCTTATGACAACAACCGGACCAACAGCTTAACGTGCCCTCCGTAGTTCGTGGCGTGTTCAGTAGTAATGTCACTAGTAGTAGTGCATGGAGGTAGGGCATTTTACGAATGCCCGCCTGGCTAGCTGTCACCTTCAAGTAGAAAATCTGTCGCCAAGCACCTAATGGTGTGTTCTGGCAGTTGCCCTTGAGAGACAGTAACTCTAGGTTAGCCTGAACAACATCTTCGACCACATCTTCACTTACCATCTGGTGAGATAGTGGTCAAAGACAAAACTATCAGGCATAAAAAAAAACTAGTGGTCACCCATCCAAGTCATAACCGCAGCAAACTCGTTGATCGGTTAAGAACGATAAGTTAGCTACGCTTCGACCGCTTTTCAGGTGATGATGTGGTCGAAGATGTTGTTCAGGCTAACCTAGAATTACTGGCTCTCAAGGACAGCCGCCGGAACACACCGTTAGGTGCTTGGCGACAGATTTTCTACTTGAGGGTGGTAGCTAGTAAGGCGGGCATTCGCAAAATGCCCTACCACCATGCTATAACGACAGCCATCATAAGACAAGAACCGGGACCGACGGCTTAACGTGCGCTACGAAGCACGGAAGCGCTAAGTAGTAATGCCACAAGCAGTCACCCATCCCAGGTCATAACCGACGTTGCTAACAAACTTCGCTACGACCGTTTCAAAATAATAATAAACAAATAATATATTTACTGCAAGATTAAAACGTAACGTATAGTAATATCACTTTCTATAGGTTACTTACAGCGAAGTCCTAAGTAACGCGTTAGTCTAAAAGTACGGTGTAAAGCACAAATTGTTTCGATGCAATGAAAATTTTCCGTCAAGACGCGGGAGGGCCGCTGTAAGGCCAGCGGGGGGAAATCAACAGTTTCAGGGGGAAAGCTACCAGAACAGCCAGTCTGCCTCGAACCTTCGAAGCGAAACGACGCGTCCATTCGCTCCGACATCGAACTACGAAAAAAACAAACGCGTATCATCAGTGCAATAAAAACAGATGTGTTACAGTGATTCAGTTTTGTGTGTCGTAAATTTATTCCCGTAAACCAACTGTTTATTTTTTTACGTGTGCGCAAAAGGTTAAATCGGGAGCGGGCGTGTTCTTGTGCCTGTTTTTTTTTTAATTTAAGTTTGTGTTTTTTCTGCTAACGGACTTGTTGGGCTCTAAGGAGCTGTGATTGTGGTAAGTGTCTTTAAATTTTTTATTTCATATATTAAACATTTTCGTTGTATTTTTTATCGCTTAATGACGAGTGTTTCATTAGGTATTATCCCAAGACTTTCATTTAGGATAGAGTAAAACGAATGTCGTGCTTAATTTGTAGTACGTTGAACCTATCTAAAAAGTCCCTATATATATAAAGTTACACAGTATTTCTTGGGTATTTGGGTATTAGGTCGGATATCGTGATCCTTATCATGACTTGCAAGCTTTCCCTTGTGTTTCTTTTTCGTCTACAATTTTGTGGGAAAGAGCTTTGGTGAGGTTTTCTTGTGTATAAGAATACAAGTAGGCAGAATTTTATTGTAAGAAGTGTGTAGGTACATTCTTGTAGGTCTGATAATGAAAATTGGGCACAATAGTTGATACAAATAAAAAAACCTATTTGGACATACAATATATTATGATGTGTTCAATTCGGGAAAAAAACTGGGAAAAGAAATTGCTTTTTTTATAGAATTCTTCTTGTAACACACTATAGTGTAGGTAATGAACATTAATGCCGTTCTTACTTGCGTATATAAATAGATTTAGCAGATAGATCAAACAAAAAACGCGAATATCCTTTAAACGCTAAACGATACATAAACGACGACTAGAGAGAACTTTTTCAAAATGAAGAGACGGACACGTAGGTAATGGTGAGGTAGATAGGACAGTTTGCGGGGAAAGTGACGATATGATGTGTTCAATTCGGGAAAAAAAATCTGGGAAAAAAATTGGGTTTTTATAAAATTCTCCTTGTGACACACTAAAGTGTAGGTAATGAAAGTTAATAACGTTGCTTGCGTGTATAATTTGATTTAATTACGAATACTAACAAAAAAAAGATGTACACAATATTTTTTTTGCTTTTACAAATGTCTGTTCAGTAAAAATCGGTATTCAATCGAGACTAGATTCCCAATTAAGTTAGTGACTTAGTGAATATTAAAGAACTAGATGACGATATAATAAAGATTATAGTACAATGACGAAAAAAATACTACAAAGAAACACCCAACTTTGACTAATGAGCAAACATATATTAATATTATTCTTATATCAATACATACCACATTTAAAAAAGATTTTTCAAAAGTATGAATATCTTATTAAAAGCGGTGCATGACGTGATACTATGAAAATTACATGCACTGTTTTATAAGTTTTCTTAACAAGCATAGGTAAATCAATTGTAAGCGCCAGATTTTCCGTTTAAAAACGTGATCTGCTAAAGAATATTCTAATTTGTTTGTAATAAATAATATTACTTTTTAATCATATGACAAATTAAGTATATATTATATTTATAATTCTTAGAAAAAAATATATCGTAACTTAATCATATTACATTTTTTCCGAAAACCAGATAGTGGATACTTACATTTATTTACCTGTACCATTCCAAATAGGTGTTAATTATCTTTAATTACGGTACGTAGAGTGGAGGAAGCGGGAACGATCCCTGCTCTAGGCTAAATCTTAAAAACAAAAATTATTGTTTATTAGTTATTTACATAATAAACCTTGGAATACATATATTATTTCATGAATTAAATTAATAAGCAGGCAAGTAGGTTACTATCTTGGTAAATAAATCTTCAAAATACATTATCTAGGCCATCTTAAACGGGGCCTAGTATTGTTCTGCATATGCATTGAGGCTTGCTTCCAATTTCAGTGTAGAACATAAGTACCTACGTTTATCATGATATTGACCTACGTTTTTTATAAGTTTATTATGATAATGTATTTAATTTATTTAATTTTGTGTTCTTACTTAGACTCCTTTTAACCAACTTGTAAAAAGGAGGCAGTACTCAATTCGATTCAAATATCATTATAATCGGTCAAGCCGTTTTTGAGTTAGATTCCAATAACAGAAAAGTAGTTTCCTATCTTGATATAGTCATTGACAGTGAATGACAATCGATCCCGTAAGTAACAAGGGTCACTAAAAAGGGCGAAAAAAATGTATTTACCTAAAAATGGAACCGATTTCAACACTCAATACTTTGAAATATATTGCCGAAGTCGGTACCATCCACACAATATTCTGATAATAGGTATTTTGAACTATTATGGTACCAACTTCAACAAGTTATTCAACACTTGAGTGTTCAAATCAGCTCCATTATTAGTTTTTTTTTAATAAGATGTTTACCTTACTTACTAACATAATGGCGTTATAGTAGTTAGTATCGATCGAATATTGGACAGAAAATTAAAAGATAAAGCGGTATCTTTGTATTAAGTTTTTTAAGTACTTTATCCAAAGTTGAAAAATACTGGTCATAGTTACAGGCCGAGTTTGAACGGGCATTTTTAAGCCCCTATGTCTACGTTGTACTTCAAAAACAAACTCAGTCTTTGAATGAGTACCTACGTAAAGGTGTTCTAGCAATAGTCCTGGGGAGTTGTGCTAGTCGTGGTACTTCTAGGTTAGCCTGAACAACATCTTCGACCACATCATCACTTACCATCAGGTGAGATAGTGGTCAAAGGCTAACCTATCAGGAGTAAAAAAAAAAAGGTTTAGTTTGAAAACTTATTACACCACATCACCAAATAGTCAAGATAAATCAGCATTAACAGCAGCCGGTAGAGGTCCACTATTGAAGAAAGGTTTTCTTCATTAGGTTTGGCATGCATGGTAGGTGTCTTGGGAATTGCAGTGTTAAATGGCAGTTGTACATAAAGCACTGATCCCCACCTTTTCGTATTTTTCTCTTCATAGCCGACAGGCACGTACCACGGGCAGAAATTATTAGCAAAAATAATAAATAGGATTTTTTTTAATGGCGTTGGTAATTTATTTGAAATTTGAAGTAATGAAGTATCCTCGGTATCAAATAAAGAATCTTGAGTGTAGCGAGGGTTGCCATGGTATGAAACACTAAATAACTTTGTAGACGAGCAAAGCACTTTTTCAATTTTCCCCCTCATTATCGCGATACGCATGAATAGTGGTGGGGCATTTTGCGAATGTCCCTTGCTAGCTATCACCCTTAAGTAGAAAATCTGTCGCCAATCTTCTAACGGTGTGTTCCGTCAGCTGTCCTTGAGAGCCAGTATTCTACGTTAGCTTGAACTACATCTTCAACCACTTACCATCAAGTGAGATAGAGGTCAAAGGTTCGCCTATTAGCTATATCTATATAAAAAAACAGTACAATAAAAATCAAGATAAGTTGTTTACTGTCTATTTATATTAAAAATTAGGAGTAAACATGCTACAATTGATATAGTATAAACATAATTTTTAAACTGAAATTGAGATTCTAACTTTAAAAACTTTTTCCACGCTAGCAGATAAAAAGCTAGTTTTCACGCTGATTTCGAATGAGAAACAAAATTTTCGAGCCTGTGAGGTGAAAATAAATATTTTCAGTTAAAGGTGTTACAACCCAACAAAAAAATCAAAAGGAGTGATCAGGTAAATACAAATTATACCTTCAGTGTACGTAATAACTATATTCTAAATATTCTTTGTAATATATTTACGCATTGACGAGAGAAACTTAGTTTTTTTTAGAATTTTGTGAAAATAAGTATTGTTCATTTAAAATCTTAATAAGGAGATTATTCCCTAGTTAATCCTCTTTTCAGCCGGATTGTTCAGTGTTCACTGCTGAACACAGCCTCCCCAATTAAGGGTAGAATTTTTATTTTTATTTTATATATTGAGTACACAAAATCCACAGTTTTTAACTTAATTTGCAATAGATTTTTTGAAGCGCTCGTAGCGAAGTTTACTTAGTTTTTCTTTACCGATCAGCAAAGTTAAGCAACGTCGCCCGCGGTCATGAGTTGGATGGGTGACCTAGTACTAGCTAGTGACATTACTACTGAGCGCTTCCGTGCTTCGGAGGGCACGTTAAGCCGTCGGTCCCGGTTGTTATCTTAGGATGGCAGTCGTTATAGCATGGTGGTAGGGCAATTTGCGAATGCCCACCTGGCTAGCTACCACCCTCAAGTAGAAAATCTGTCGCCAAACACCTAACGGTGTGTTCCGGCAGCTGTCCTTGAGAGCCGTAATTCTAGGTTAGTCTGAACAACAGCTTCGACCACATCATCACTTACCATCAGGTGAGATAGTAGTCAAGGGTAACATATCAGGCATAAAAAAAAAGTTACTATATTAATTTTTATATATCCAATGATGGATTTAATTTCAAATTAAATAATGTTATAACAAAGAGAGCAGAAGTACAAAATATATAGCGTTTTTTGTTTAAAATTTCCTGTGAGTATGAGACATATTAATGTTTTCAATAACCGGCTGTACTCACGCGTATTGGTCGAAATTGTCGACCTAGGTTTCGGGCATGTCCGATGCCCTTCATCAGGTGAGTTCACGCGTCTGAATCGCGGCGATGACTCCGTGCAACTCTCCTGATGAAGGGCATTTCGTTGACGACGAATTGCACTGTGTCCGTCACCTCTAGACATAGTTGTTGAGTCTCATGTACCTGTAATTTTACTGGCTCTCAAGGACTGCTGCCGGAACACATTAGGCGTTTGGCGACAGATTTTCTACTTGAGGGTGGTAGCTAGCCAGGCGGGCATTCGCATAATGCCCTCCTCCATGCGGTGAAGCTCAAGCCCGCGGTGGGATTCAAACCATGGACCTGCTGCACGGCAGTCCATAGCCAATGCCACTGAGCCATCACTGCTTCATGATGCTATCAAATAATAGTAATAATATACAATAGAATATTATTTATTCTTCTCTCTACAAAGGTGTCTACTTTACACGTCCTTAGTTAGGTTTGTAAACCATTCCGAAGATTAAAGGTGAAAATATATATGGAAATACATATCGAAGTAAGAAAAGAAGTTAGTATTCTAAGGTTTATGTAATGCATGTTTGAATTTGTGTATCTGTCTTAAAGTGTTGGTTGGTTTGGACATATAGAGAGAATGAATAAAATGAGTCTGACTAAACAGGTATACATAGGACAAGTGAACGGAAGTGTTGGAAAGGATAGACCTAGGCGAACGTTCCAAAATCAAATTGAAGACGTTCTGAAAAAAAAAACAGGTCAGGAGTACCCTAAACCGACGCTCATATTATATGATAGGATTGATGAGTGTAGATTAAGCAAAAGGGATATGCAAGGATCGTAGAAAGTAGAAATCTTTGGGCTCTGCCTACCCCTACGGGAAAGAAGCGTGATGTTATATATATATATGTAAGTTTTAAAGTGTATACAAAAGCAAGAAGATAAAATATAAAGGGGTACCCAGGAAAGTAACGCGCTTTTTCCTTTTGGCTCTATCGTAAAAACGGTAATGCACACAAGCCTCAAACTTGGCACGATTTGAATCCAATGTTTACCATATAGAAACAAGTTATAAAAAGCAGGCAACTGTGGGTAGGACTCAATATCATTTATGTATTCTGTGGTGATACAGAACCTTTGGTGTGCGAGATTCCAAATCGCACTTGGCCTGTTTAATTTTTAATCTTAGGGCCAATTTCACCAAGATTGGGTATAACTTAAACGAGAAAACTACGTAACCAACCAAGATAGTCAACGTAACCAACAAATCGTCATTTGTTACCATAGACATCCACATATTTATTTTAAATACTGCAACATTATTATGTTGCAGTATTTGAAATAAATATGTTATTTGACATCAGGCAGACGGCTGTTGCAAAGGAAGAAATCTAATCCAGGTTTAAAAATGTATACCCTTGAAATTATTGGCATAAACTGAAGCTGATTTGTTTTATTTTATTATCTATTGTTGTGTCCATAGCTGCTGTCACATGTCATAAAAATAAAACCAAGAAGTTTTAATTTTTCGTCGTTCTGTGATTGTAAAAAAAAATTGAAATCAAATGGAACCGCCTTCTAACACTGAAATTATGAAATCACTAGTTTAAGTCTGCCGTACATTTTCATGGTCCGACTTCAACAAGTTATTACATAATTTTCAGTGTTCGTAGTCGGTTCGATTTCATGTAAAAAAACAGCCTTTGTATTAGTAATTACAGGTTGAAAGATCGATTTTCACTCACCTACAATACTGGTCACCATCGACAAAACTCGCAACTACCAAGCTATCTAGGTAAAACAAGCACTTTTCAGTAAGTTGAGTGTAGCTTAAAAACAACTTGAGCGATTTTGATGAAACTTGTATGATGCTACTTCAGATGTATATTCTTTTCAATAAAAAAATTATTATCAAAATCGGACTACTCTGTTAAAAGATATGAAAAAAAAATACCTGTCGAATTGAGAACCTTTTTGAAAGTCAGTTAAAAATACTATCGCATATAAATGGTTAATAGAATAAAGTTATACTTGTATTATTATAACATTATAGTGGTGAAATTGGGCCCTAGACCACTTTTTAATCCCAACAAGTTTGACGGTAATATTTGACGTTTTTACAATAAAGCAAAAAGTAAAAACATTGAAACCTAATCTGTAAAAATATCAATCAATAAGTTCAAAAAATAATATCCCCTTCTGAAGAAGTATGAGAGGAAGAACGGGCAGCATAGACATAGTCCGTTTTCTCGAACGGTACCCTAAAATTGAAAGTGCATATCACTTCAATTCAAAACTGTAGATATAATCACAAAACATGACTGGTAACATGAATTACTAAAGAGTTTACGAAATTAGGCGATGACTTCATCGCTCTTATCAGCCTATCTACTGCGGTTTTGGCACCGATCAATCAACATAATATCGTGTTGTACACATAGTAAACGTTTCTTAGTAACAGGCTATGTTCATCAATAATGTACTCCGTTACGTGACTGAATTTATTAGCGGTTATTTGCTCAATTTGCCCCGTTTTCCTCTAGGGTCATATATGTTCAATAGACTTTGTGTCTAGCAGACAACATTATGATAAAAGAACATAATGTTGAAAACATTGAAGCTATTCTGATCTGGTATCTGTATGTGTGTAGGTTTTTTTGTTATATGTAGCTGACCTTTTTAATGTAATTGTGACGAAACAAGCTCGAGGCCCACCTGATGTTAAGTGGACTAACCTAAAAGGTACCAAGGTTACAACCTCATTTTATTTAATAAAACTAGGTAAGTCATTCTTGGTAACATACACTATACCTACCTATTTTTCGTTCTTCAGTTATACAGTAGAGTACCTTATGTTAGTACAGTGAGGTACCATAATTTACGTATTTAAGTAGTCTTTGTATTTTTTCAAACCGTTATTCAAATAATTATAATTTTAGAATATTTTCATACAGTTTTTCATACACTCATGTTCGTTTGTTGGTGGACCTTCGCCTTGGTTGACACGCGGCAGATTTCGTGATTGTTTATTAATCGAGAAGAATATATATTATTATTGTGATAGTTATCATTACTTATATAAAATGTGAACGTAGAATGATACGTTTTTTTTTATTTATTGTTACGGAACAAGCTCTAGGCCCACCTGATGTTAGGCGCACTAACTTTTTTTTAATTGTTTATGTTATTGTGACTGAACAAGCTCGAGGCCCAGCTGATGTAAGGCGCACTAACTTCTGCCTATAACAGATGCATTTTGTCACAAGTCACGAATTGCACTGCGCCCGTCACCTTGATACATAGTTCTTAAGTCTCATGTGCCTGTAATTTCACTGGCTCTCAAGGACTGCTGCCAGAACACAAGGCTATGTGCTTGGCGACAGATTTTCCACTTGAGGGTGGACGCTAGCCAGGCAGGGATTCGCTAAATGCCCTTCCACCATGCGGTGAAACTCAAGCTCGCGGCGGGATTCAATCCATATACCTGCTGGGCGGCAGTTCATAGCCAATGCCACTGAGCCATCACTGTATAGTGTACTTATAAATTATTGTATAAGTAATGGAGTAAAATGTGAAATAATGTTACCTACTCGGTTGCGTGCGGATATTCCTATTTATTACATGATTAAGAAATTGGACAATACAATCCAATTGTTTTGCTTGTAAATGTTTCTGCAGGTTGGTACGCATAACTTACAAAATCTAATAACTGTATTAAAAGATTGTTAGTGACAACCTTAGACTTCACGCACACAATTACGCGACAAAACTACATTTGTGTAGTGTCTGTGTAATAGGTAGTTGTAACGCGGCCTTTTGTTTAGGGAATGTGTCGAGAGTCCAGGGTGTGGTTGTGTTCAAAAACTTTGCTATTTCTATTTATGTAAGGTACCTGGTTTAGGTAGCATTGTTTATTATAGCCTCATTTCCAACAAACAACTTTTCTAAAAGTTATGACGTGAGTAAACACAAACAGAAAGTAACATTGAATTTAAATTTAGAAACAGGCGTTTGCTCTGTGTATCTTAAACCAGTTACGAAATTTAAAATAAACGAATAGAGTTTAATGAGTGGTTAAAATTATCGATGGCTCGAGAAACAGATTTTCGTTATGTTTTTTTTATGTAATTGTGACAGAACAAGCACTAGCCTATCTGATGTTAAGCGGAAATGTCTGCCTATAAAACAAGTTCGTCACGAGTGACGAATTACATCGCACCCGTCACCTGGAGACAGACTTGTTGAGTCTCATGTGCCTGTTATTTTACTGGCTCTCAAGGACTTCTACCAAAACGCACTGTTGGTGCTTGGCGACAGATTTTCTACATGAGAGTGGTAGCTAGCCAGGCGAGCAAACGAAAAATGCCCTTCCACCATAGGGTGAAGCTCAAGCTGGCGGTGGGGTTACGACTATGGACCTGCGGCACGGCAGTCCATAGCTATTACCGCCCGGCCATCATTGCTTCAAGAATGTGCTTGTAACTTGAGAAAGACGTTCTTCAAAAATAACGTTGTAGTACATATTTACCAAAAATAAATAATATAGCAGTTCTATTTTCTTATGAAAAGAATCATGCAATTTTTAAATTTTTGGGATGTTTGGATTAGCAAGTAAATTCACGTGTACGATTTTACTTATTCGTTTGTTTATTTTTTTAAACGGAGCCGATTCAATTATGTGAAGGCATTTAAATTAGAAAGAAAGAGTATCTAGGCTGCTTCTTATTAAAATAATGTAGAACAGGCCTAGTATGTATTTATATGTCAGGAATACGCATAACATTTACTAATACAGTTCGGGCTGTATTGCAGGCCAAAATATTATTTCAGAGATACTCTATCAGAGTTAGTATGAAACAATGGCTCAGTGAAGCGTAGCTTTGCTTACGTTCTGAACAAATCAACTTCTCTGCAGTCACTATTGGATCAGTGATCCTAGGCATTCACCACAGAGCTTTCTTGCTTCTACGGCAAAAAGCAACACGTGTACGTGCCTTTTAAGATTTGAGTTATGACATCATGTCATATTAGCTCAATTGGTTAGAGCATACCCCGGCTCAAGGGGTGGATGGACGCGGGTTCGAATCCCGCACATAACTTAAATTTTTCCTTTCGTATATTTATAATTTTGTTATGTAATCCGCATAGCAGACGTTATTGCAAACCTAACAATATTAAAATTATAAGATTGTGTCATCATTTACAAGTATAAAACCAATTGCAAAATTGGTCTTGTTTGTAGTACAACGCAAGTGGTACTGTAGATGTCGCTCCATCCCAATACGATGGTTAAAGAACGATAGGAAAGATTTGAGTTATGACGTCATGTCATGTTAGCTCAATTGGTTAGAGCATACTCCGGCTCAAGGGGTGGATGGACGCGGGTTCGAATCCCACACATGACTTAAATTTTTCCTATAGTACATTTGTGTTTTTGTAAAACAAATTATCTTTTAAACATTCTAAACTTCTGCCTCTTACTCGACACATCATTAGCAAAATCTGCTTTTTGAACAACGTCCACGGAAAATCTAAATAACTTAAAAATCAAATTAACTCTGATTATAAATAAACTATTATTTAATTATTTTTAAAACATTGATAAGTTAAGAGTTTTAAAAGATGATTATGACTTATATAAAAATATGCAGGTATAAATTAAAAACAATACTCAATTAAAAGGAATTTAGACTCACCAAGAGTCTTCAAAACTATTTTTTTTATTGCAATTAGGTAAGCCTTGGACCACAATCTCCCCTTATGGTTTAACCTAGAATTACGGGCTTGGATGGCTGCCAGAACACATCGTTATGTGCTTGTCGACAGATTTTCTACTTGAGGGTGATCATTAGCCAGGTGGGCATTCACATTGTCTTTCCACCAGTGGGCATTGCGGTGGGATTCGAACCATAGAGAAATATAATATCTGTTTTCTGTGATTCGAACCATGGACTTGTTGCGTAGCAGTCCATATGCCACTGAGCCATCACTGCTTCATTTACGTGATTGAGTGATGATGCAGCGAGTTGTGCTGTGTATGAGTTTTCTCAAAGTACCCGCATATTGAAAAGTTCCTGATAATGTTTATTAAAAAGAGTAGACGCCGTGAAAATATGTAATGACTGAGCGCGTCTGTTTTTCGTCTGTTGGCTACGAGACGAGCGAATTTTTAATCATAAACACTAACCACATGTTCTATTTATTAGTTTATCTATCTACTAGCTTCAGTTCATCATTTACTGAGAAACTCCATCTAGTTAATAACAAAAATAAAAACATATTTATTGGAGAACTTTTTTTTTCCGGGCGGGAATCGTACACTAATCCTCCGATTTCGCACAGGATGCCTATTCCTCTCGGCCACTGAAACCTCGTTTGAGCTGAAACGTTACTACAATGATATAACTTTGACCGTCATAGGGGACGGTGCGCGGTCATCAACTTAATCGGAGGACGTGGGTTCGATGACATTCAAACCTGGCTCTAACTTTTCCACTTTTATTGAGTTAAATAGGCATCTGGCACGTAATCGGTGGACGTGGGTTCAATTCTCGCTCAGGACAAAAAAACATTTGCGTCAATAATTTTACAATGTGATTTTAGCTTAGCACGCGATAGTGCTTGTAATTATTACCTATTACCTATACAAGAGTTATTACCTATTAAAATTTTCACCACAAGCATACTGACGTGACTTCAGAAACGCCAAGTAACAATAAAAATCCTTCCAGCTGGTTGCAGCAAGGCTTGCCGTTATTAACTGATCAGCTTAGTTCAGCAACGTTGCCTCAAGCTGCGGTAATGACTTGGACAGGGTAGTGGCATTACTACTGGGCATTCACATTTTTTTTATGTCTTTTAAGTTAGCCTTTGACCACTATCTCACCTGATGGTAAGTGATGATGTAGTCAAAGATGTTGTTCAGGCTAGCCTAGAAGTACTGGCTCTCGAGGACAGCTGCCGGAACACCGTTAGATGCTTGGCGACAGATTTTCTACTTGAGGGTGGTAGCTAGCCAGGCGGGCATTCGCAAAATGCCCTACCACCATGCTATAACGACTGCCATCCTAAGACAGCAACCGGCACCGACGGCTTAACGTGCCCTCCGAAGCACGGAAACGCTCAGTAGTAATGTCACGAGCGGTCACCCATCCAACTCATGACCGCGCGCGACGTTGCTTAACTTTGCTAATCGGTTGAGAACAGCTAAGTAAATTTCGCTACGAGCGCTTCTTCACATGCTTGGTAGGATACGTTAAGCAGTTGCTCCCGGATATTGTCTTAGAGTGGCAGTCGTTACAGTATTAGGTAAGGCATTTCGTGAATGTCCAACTGGCATACAGCCCTCAGGTAGAAAATCTATCAGTAAGCACCTAATAATGTGTTCCGGCAACTATCCTTGAGAGCCAGTGACTCTACGCAACGTATATTTAGCAACGTGCTCGGCGTTCAATACTAGGATGGGTGACCGCTACAAGCGTTTACTTCTAAGCGCTTTCATGCTTCAGCTCTTTGGGCTATCTGGAAGGCCTACAGGCAGCCTGAAGTGGCAGAAGTTATCGCTTAAATTCAGGTGGGCCTCGTTCGTGTTCCATTACAATACCTACCATTAAAAAAAACTAGTTCCCAACCCAGCCTTGTTAACTATCTTTCGTCATAATCAGAAAAGAACAATGCCTAGTCTACCAACAATGGAAAAAACCTAAGTAATCTTAGTACAGCGAGATAAAATAACGTTGGTTTACCAAAAAAAGCTCTCTATTTTCTTTTCTCATTCTAGTTTTATAGATTGTGTACGATCCGGTATCTGTATTCAGTAATCAGGGGCATCCTTACAAGGTCATTACTGGAGAAGAAGTATAATTAGGGACATACCTACTTCAGGGAACGAGGTCGTCCTAAACCACAAGGGCATGAGAGTTTTAGGGTTCCTCTTACAAGTATATTAAATAACAGCGTTTAGTTGCGCATGGACTTATTCGGAACAGTATTTAAATAGACATAATAATATATTATATACTCAAAATACCCTTCTTGTGCATTAACGCTACAAGCTTTTTATTTATGTTATAAGGGGGGTTGCTCATCTGCTACGGAGTGAAGGAATGAAAATCCATAACTTTCCACGCCGTACATGTATAAGGGAGAAATGACGAACTTTATAACATGTTTTTGAACGAGTAATGAGACCTTTTCTGAGTGGGTGTGGTATAAAATATTTTTCCACCCGTTTGAATGCACGTCTTCCTGAAGTTGGTGACATCTACCTAATGAGTATGAAACTAATTGCTGAGGATGGTAGGTTGATATTCAATGAACACTCAATGCCAAAATGATCGCTGTTTTATTAAATACCTATATATTGAAGCACTCATAGCGTATTTTGCTAAGCAGTTCTAAACTGATCAGCTAAGTTAAGCAACGCTGCCCTCATGTGTTGGATGGGTGACCGTTAGAGGCATTACTATTGAGCACTTCCGTGCTTTGCAGGGCACGTTAAGCCGACAATGCCGGTTGTTGTCTTATAATGGTGTTATAGCATGGTGGTAGGACATATTGCAAATGCCCGCCAGGCTACCTACCATCTTTATGTACAAAATATGTAACCAAGCAACTAACGGTGTGTACCACCAGTAATCATAGGTCAGCCTTAACAACTTCTTCTACCCATCAATTACTATCAGGTGAGATAGTGGTCAAATTCTATACTATCAGTTAAGTAAAAAAAGAAAAAAAAATCCAAAAAGGTTTTATTAATAACATGATTTCTTTATGATCATATTGTTAATTTTACACCACATACTTTTGAAAATATGCTCTACATAAATAGCTGTCAGACCGTAACACGATATAAGAGGTTAGATGTTTTGTAAATACCACGGAACCCTCGAAAGAAACCTTTTCTCGCACTTGTGAAGCTTTTTTATAACAAGATTTTGCTTTGTACGTTTCTTCTCGTATTTGGGACGTCAGTGAACTAAGTAGGTTAAGGATGCTTTTGTTCATTATAAGACTTTTTGAGGAGAACATTTCGTAAATCAATTTTTCATTCTATTTTTAGGTTATTTTAGACTATATTGTTTGTTGTGTTATAAAATAATAAAACTTACAGCAGATTAATTAAAATCACTCTGTTCTTGACAAGTTTATCGAAACTTAGGAGAAAATAATAAAAACTGGCTTTGATTTTTTTAGCACTAGGCCAACCTAGTGTTAAGCGGCAACCTCTGTCTGTAACAGACGCAATTCGTCAAAAATTGCGCTGCACTGTGCCCTGACACATAAAGTTGTTAAATTTAATGTGGATTTTTAGAACTTTCACGTAAGATAATGCATAGATTCAGGCGTTACTTTGCGGAAATCCATATTCAATAGTAACAAATATTTTTCAAATATTAAAAAAAATACCAAAAAGTCGGCTTAACAGGTAAATTAGGCGGAATTGTCACTAGATATATTTTTCATATTTTTAAGTGTTTTATTAAAATATTACTTTGGTGTTTTTTTTAATATTTTACAAATATTTGTTCTTATTAACTTTCACGTAGACAACAATCACCCTAAAAGTACCTACAAAATTCTGGTTCATGTGTTGGTACGAAACCACTTGATATGTGAGGCCTACTCGCAATTGGCGAGTTATTTGATTCAACATTTGTGTTGATGGCATGATGTTAAGCGGTTAGCTCTGCCTATAACAGATACACTGCGCCCGTCACTATGAGATACATCAGTAAATCTCATGTGCCTATAATTATACTGTATTTCATAGACTGGGACCGGAACATACTGTTAGGTGATGGCAACAGATTTTCTACTTGAGGGTGGTGGTTAGCCACTATGCGATGAAGTTCAACCCGGCGGTGGGGATTGAACCATTCAAATTCAAATTCAAATTTATTTATTGTGATAAAAAACGTACATATTATTACAATTACAGATTATCACACATTAAAAATTAAATAAAAACATACATTAAATCAATCAAATTAATCTGGAATGTCAATATAATCAAATAATTAATATCGGACAACATTCAAAATACAATCAAATATAGTCAAAGTATAATCCAAATAATACAATGTCAAATTTAATAAATTCATTGCGAAACAATAATTTTTATATTATATTCAAATAGATTTAAACATAATGTCAACAACAGGGTGCATCCCACTGGTTTTTGAGTCCTTCACAATATCGCAATAACGTACATAAAATAACATTCCATTTATCACATGTCAAATCAATTTCGGTGTTGGCGTCGAGGAGCGCATTAAAATGGCGTCGGATTCGAATCAAGGGACATGTCACCATGCCATGGACCTGTGGCATGGCAGTCCATACCCCTTACCGCTCGGCTATCATTTCTTCAAATTGAATGATCAAATTTCAGCAATCCATTTTCAATAGGCAGTTGAAAATCAGCACAATCCGACAAAATTTTGTACCTGATTCGGAAGTAGGTCACCACAATTTCGTTTGTCTACCAAAATCTAACTAAAAACTTATTATATATTAAACAGAGCATTCTGCCTTAAAATACAGCTTAGGCATAGTTGACCCAATTTAATGGATGACTTGATACATCCCGCTTCTAATTTGGTCATATTGTATCCCTCGGGAATCACTAAGGAAGTAAATTCGACCGCTTATACCCAGTGGAATACCGTTTTAAATAACTGGTGATCACGTGGGATCATAATATCTTGTTACATTATGTACTGTTTTTTTTTTAATATATGATAGAAGCAAAGATGGCTCAGAGGCATTGGCTATGGACTGCCGCAGGCTTGAGCTTCACCGCATGGTGGAAGGGCATTTTGCGAATGCCCGCATGGTTAGTGACCACCTTCAACTAGAAAATCAGTCGCCAAGCACCTAATGGTATTTTACCTTTAGTCACCTCTTATGACACCCACAGGTAGCAATGGTAGCAATGGTTGCCATTGCAAATGGGGCTGCCTCTAACTTTCCACTTTTATTGAGTGAAATAGACATCTCGTTTTTGAAGCAATGATGGCCGAGCGGTAATGGCTATGGACTGCGGTGCCACAGGTCCCTGGTTCAAACCCCACCGCCGGCTTGAGGTTCACCGCATGGTGGAAGGGCATTTTACGATTGCCCGCCTGGCTAGCTACCACCATCAAGTAGAAAATCTGTCGCCAAGCACCTAACAGTGCGTTCCGGCAGCAGTCCTTGAGAGCCAGTGAAATTACAGGCAAAATGAGACTTAACAAGTATGTCTCAAGGGCATGGGCGCAGTGCAGTTCGTCACATGTAATGAAATTCATCTGTTATAGGCAGAGGATACTGCTTAACATCAGGTGGGCCTCGTGCGAACCAGCACAATAACATTAAAAAAAAAAACTTCCTTTGACTACTATCTCTTGTCATGGTTACCAACCTCAAGTAGAAAATCTGTCGCGAAGCACCTAACGGTGTGTTCCGGAAGCTGTCCTTGAGTGCCAGTAATTCTAGGATAGCCTGAACAAAATCTTCGACCACATCATCACTTACAAACAATACATCAAGTACAAACCTGTAGGTATATAAGTTTATTTGTTATATTTAAGGTATATGGTATTTTTAGTGCTAAATGAAATCTATAACATTTTAAAATCATTCAACATATTTTTATTATATGATGTAACTAAAAAAAATATGCTTTTTGCAATCTTTCCTGTATTTGTGCGAGAAGACGTTGCATTTCAAGATTCTGAGTTCACAGGAAGTACCCTGTAGGTTATGATTACCTTACGAGTGTCAAAAATTCGCGGCATAAACGGCTGTATCTTTTGATTACGTTGGATTAGAAGTTTGATTTTTTCACAGCTTCTAGAGACAGCATATTTGAGTATTTGATATGAATTTCAGCTTGATACCTCAACGCGTTCCCGCGAAAAAGGGTCTTGACAGACAGACAGACGGACAACAAAGTGATCCTATAAGGGTTCCGTTTTTCCTTTTGAGGTACGGAACCCTAAAAGCATTTTTTCCGGGCTGAACCATAGACGCATCGCTCTCTCTTCACGCTCTTGTGCTCGCTCCGTCAATTAGTTGCTTTCTGAAATTGACGTCGCTGTGAATGCCATTTCAAGCCATATTTTATTTTTCTCTCGTACAGCCGAGAATTAAATGGGCGTTTAATAAAATATGCGCACATTTCAGAGCAATACTCCAGAATGTTGCCATATTTAATAACTTCGCCGGGCGCTGTCGGAACGGGAAAACCTATAGGTAATTGAGAGTTTTAAAATAATATGTTACAATTTTTATGCCTGATAGGTTATCCTTAGACCACTATCTCACCTGATGGTAACTGATGATGTGGTCGGAGATGTTGAACAGGCTAACCTAGAAGTACTGGCTCTCAAGGACAGCTGCACACACCGTTAGGTGCTTGGCGACAGATTTTCTACTTGAGGGTGGTAGCAGGCGGGCATTCGCAAAATGCCCTACCACCATGCTGTAACGACTGCCATACTAAAACAACAACTGGGACCGACGGCTTAACGTGCCCTCCGAAGCACGGAAGCGCTCAGTAGTAATCAGTAGTAGAAAAACTATTTATTTTTTCTTCCGAAAACGAGGAGGATTTCAATTCAACTGTATGTTTTTTACACAACTGCTCAAAAAAATTGTTTTATGTTTTCAGGGTTCATGTATGTATGTATGTTTGTGAGTTTCTGTATTTTACTAAACAGCTTAACCAATTTTAATGTTTGAGATATTATAATTTGTCTTGATGGTGCAGGTGAGACTAGGTTCATAAAAAAATAAAAAATGAAACTGGCGGATTTTAGACGACATATAGTGAGAGAAAAATTATTTTCTATTTCAAACCCTTCCAGTGACGTATTAAAATGAAGGGCTTTAAAAACAATTCCATATATATATATATGTCTTGCAGTTTTAATTTCAAGGGAAGGATTAAACGCTTAACGATAATAAATAATTTGCAGTCGGTTTTTTTACTTTTTAATTATTTTTTACTTGTCTGTATGTTTGTTACGCCAAGGACTCCAAGGGACAGTAGACCTGAGTATTTGATATGAATTTCAGCTTGATACCTCCACGCCTTCCTGAGAAAAAGGGTCTTGACAGACAGAAAACCGAGTGGTTCCGTTTTTTTCCTTTTGATGTACGGAACTCTAAAACCCTATATGTTATTTTTTTAAACAGTGTAAGATCTTTAGATGGAGTCTGAACTGCAATTGATAGGTTTTTATTATTTTATATGTAAAACATTCTAACGCTTTTTGACCTGAAAAATAACTTGACTTGTCATAATTAACTATATATAACGTCAATATTTAGTTGATATTCGCTGTTATGTCGCAATTTTAGACCGGTGGTATTCGGGCAGTAATGATGCAGATTCTCCAGGAATTCGGGCAGCTTCGAGGGCTGCTAGACGAGCACTGATTGTTTGGAGATATGTTTTACCGTATTCACGATAGATGGAGCTAAAACTGAAAACGTTAAAGACAATATTTTATCTATGAGGACCTCGAGGAATTATTTTATTTCTTGTCAGGCAATTCACCATAGAAACTTATATATATATTCTGTTATAATTTCAACTAGTTACTTATGGTTTCTAGGATTCATCCCTTTCAAGGTTGGATGGACTGACAGACGGACTGAGTGACAACGAAGGCATAGATAGATAGATAACATTTTATCAACACATTAAAATGTACAAATTTATAAATTAAAACAATAAAAAAAATAAGCCCTTAAGTATATTTATATATATCATAGTTAAAGCCGTGTCTCCACCAACAAAAATTATGACAAAGTTTCTATAAAGATGGAAACTGTAAACACGGGTTGAAAACACAAAACTGTCAATTTTTGTCTCATGGAGATTTTGAATTATATTGAGAAATATAGAAGGATAGCCGCGAAGGTATTACGAAAGTTGAGAACTTTCGATTATATAAAGTTTGGTAGTTTGATTGATAGAAGCACCGTATCCTACGACAGTTCAATAATAAAATAAGAGCATCAAATTTAGGTACAGTGGACCTAGCATCGATAGCCCAGTGGTTAGATACCTGGTGCGAAAAGCCAGGAGCCGAGTTTAATTCTGGCTAGATATGAAAAATGTTGACCTCTAAAATTTGTACATGTCGTTTGTGTTGTAAAAATTATTATTATTATTCTGAACCGAACTCACACATATGTAACAAGGGTAGGAAGCAGAAGTTTTGGAAAAACGACCTATGGCTAGGGTTATTACGCTACGATTATTTTTCATTACACAGCATTCCAGAAAAATATACCCAGTACACATTGACCCTCCGAGTAGTCCAAATCAAAAGCGTGACAACCCTAAAAAACAAACCAAAATAAATCGACCTCACAAACCTCAAACATTCAACCAAGTTCCCGAACACTTGTTCCTTACAAGTGTCTACTTATGTTGGACATTAAAATTAACGAGGGAACGTACTTTTGCAATCAGCGATTCAGCGAAATCGGAAAATTTTCGCCTATTTCCGAGAACGGACTGTATTTGTCGGGTTGACGAAAAATACGACGAGTTTTCTGTCACAAATTACAAGCCCGTGAAAAAACTTAACGAAGTAAAATGTCACTTGATTGAACCTGCTAAAATATGCTGAGTCCATTTTAACTGCTTACTTGAAATGAATACTGGTCCTTATGGTATTACCTATTTTTTTATGTGATTGTGACGCAACAAGCACGAAGCCCACCAGATGCATTTCGTCACAAGTGACAAATTGCATTGCGCCCGTCACCCACATACACTTGTTAAGCCTCATGTGCCTGTAATTTTACTGGCTTTCAAGGACAGCTGCTGGAACACACTTTTAGGTTAGCGACAGATTTGGCAACAGATTTTCTACTTGAGAGTGGTAGCTAGCCAGACGAGCATTCGCAAAATGCCCTTCCACCATGATCGTACCATGGACCTGCGGCACGGCGGTCCATAGCTATTACCGCTTCGCCATCATTGCTTCAAAATGTAGTTCTGCTTAACCTCAGAGTAACTATACCTATACTTTAGTTATATTATTTGATTGCTAAACCCTCTCAGGGCCTATTTGACTAAAACAGGGTATAACTATACGATGATAGATTTAATCTTTGTAACCAACACAATATGATAGACCTTTGTCATTATAGACGTCCAATGATTTAACTGCTCAAAAAAGGAGTGTTATGTTTTCAGGGTTCATGTATGTGTGTGTGTTTGTAAGTGTTCCTCCATATTTTCTAACCGATTTTTAAGTATGAGATATCGTTAGATTCATCTTGACAAGCAACAAGCACAAGTAAAAAGAAATATATAAAAAATAAAAAATAAAACAAACTGGCAGACTTATGACGCCATTTCGTGAGATATTTGTTTTCTTCAAATTCAGAATTGGGTATTACAATGAAAGGCTTTAAAAAAGATTTTAAAAATGCATATAATTAGCAGTTTTAATTTAAGTGGAATGATAAAACGTTTGACACAATTAAATTACGCGCAGTCGGCTTTTTTACTTTTTTAATTAATTTTTACTTCTTTTACAGTTTTAAATTTGCCATGGTGTTGACTTTTTTATAACTTGACATCAGGCAGCCTGATAATTGGCAGTAGGTTTTCCCACAGCATCATGCTGAGCCCTGGCTCAGCAAAAAAAGTCCTGACATTTTTTGGACTAAAGGTACACGACGGCAATGTTCTTAATTTTTTTGTTTGTTTCTTATTGTATAGGTATAATGTTTTGATATTCTGTTCTTGTGTTCAAAATAAACTCTTTCTTTCTTTCTAACGTACTTGTTCCATCATGATAGCATATAAAACACGGCTCTAACAAAGGAAAATATGCTGTCCAAGATTTTAAATACATACATAAATATGTACATTTCTGTGTATTGGACACACTTGTGTCGTCAAGTGCTTATTGACTACTCAGGGGTGCCGGCAAAGTTATAAATTGTATACCATTTTTGTTACTGGGTCTATCGGACATACTAAATTAGTAGATATTTGAGATTAACTCTATATAAGTGTATTATTTTTATTTATTTATTTAAAGTTGATAGACTAGTCTTTGACCACTATCTCAAATGATGTTAAGTGACGATGATGTCGAAGATGTTGTTCAGGCTAACCTAGAATTAATGGCTCTCAAGATCTGCTGCCGGAACTCACCGTAAGGGGCTTGGTGCAACTTTCTACTCTATAGTGGTGGTACCACGCTATAACGACTGCCATCTTAAGACAACAAACGGTATCGACGGCTTAACGTGCCCTCTGAAGCACGGAAGCGCTCAGTAGTAATGTCACTAGCGGTAACCCATCCAAGTCATGACCGCGTGGACGTTGCTTAATTTAACCGATCGGTTAAGGACAGCTAAGCAAACTTCGCTACGAGCGCTTAGAATAAGCAAAATATAATATACATGCCTTTATGGGTGCGACGTACAAACACTGCAGACTTTTAAAAGATCCAGTTTTTTGTACACAAGCGTAAAAAGCATACCCTAAGATAAGAACATAAAAATTACACATGACCGTCATAATGTATTCCCAGGTGTGACCACAAATCGTGTCGTCTTAGACTAAAGGCCTGTTTCAGAATGTTCGACTAAGTTCCGGTTATGCTACCCAGAACATAAAATAACTGAATTATAAAAATGACAGTTTACGTGCAGCGCGTTTCAAGCATTAACCGATGGATAGGCTAAATCAATGACTGTGAAACGCAAGGATAATGTTTTATTTATTAAATATGTTCTGGGTAGTATAACCGGAACCTACTCGAACATTCTGAAACATGCCCTAAGGAAACTTTCACGTGTAAAACAAAAGGGCAAAGAGATTTCACTGTAGTCCGAAACAACAGTTTTTACAGGTCCAGCTAAATTGTATGTCAACAGTGACATAGTGCCTCCGCTTTGTAAGAAAGTAAGTAAAAAGTTAAGGGTAAAACATACACAACAAAAGGCTTTGGTAAGGACGTAAGTAAACAAAAACAAGAATGGACCTTATTTACGGTTAGCGTACATTAATCCAACCAGTACCGTACTAACAACGGTGTTCAGTATTCTTTGTGTAGAATGAAATACTATATTTTGAAACAGTGATGGCTCAGTGGCATTGGCTATACCGTGCAGCAGGTTAATGGTTCGAATCCCGCCACGGGGTTGAGCTTCACCGCATGGTGGAAGGGCATTTTGTGAATGCCCGCCTGGCTAGCGACCACCCTTTAGTAGAAAATCTGTCGCTAAGCACCTAACAGTGTGTTCCGGCACCAGTTCTTGAGAGCCAGTAAAATTACAGACACATGAAACCCTACAACTATACGTCTCAGTGTGACGGGCACATTGCAATTCGTCGTTGACGAAATGTATCTGTTATAGGCAGAGGTTTGTCCACTCACTAACCATAGAAAAAGGTTTTTTGACTTGACTCCAAAGGATGTTACCCAAATGCCTTGTACCTGTAAGTAATGAAGTTGTAAGAAAGATGATAGTACGTAGCAAAAAGATTACACATAAGACAGGAGTTTGCGCCTAGAATAATGGAACTAATATACATATATACTATACTAGGAAAATTTAAAATGGCTGCCAAAGTACTACATGTGTGTCTCATAAAAAAACAGTCCTTTTAAGGTCTGATAGAGACGGGCGTCGTGCATTGGCTTAGTAATATAAGTTGGGTCCTATTTTCTGTAAAATTTAGCACTCAATTCACCTTTCGAGTAACAAAAGTTATAAAATTTAAATGAATGTACCTACCTCAAGCATATCTCCCCTTTATTCAGATTCTCCGGTACAATAATAAATGAAAATCTTACTCAAAGATTAAAAGTTATTTTTATCTCCTACAAAAAGAAAAACGACATTTGGTTGAATTAAAATTGTAATTACATCTAAAATGGCCGGTTTATCTGTTTATCTACCCTTGGGATAAGGAAAATCTCTTATTAGAGTCTGTTTTTAATATAAAAAGGTTAAAATGTAGTCTATTATGAAAATAAATTAACTATAGAAAGGGTGCAAAATGTGATGTATGTTGTTTGACAGGATATGGACACCGAATGATTTAACCGGAGTTGGCAGCAATGTGGTGATAGCGCTGTTTTCTTAAGTGTCGGCTGCAGATCAGGTGATCGTTGGTTCAATTCTTTCCACAAGTTAGTTTTCCACAGTTTTGACCATCACAAGTAAGGTTGATGGAAATTTGATCATCATCCCAAGCATTCACGGTTTAGTATAAATCTGCCGCAAAGCACCCAGTGCTGTGTTTCGGTAGTGGTTCTATTCTTATCACGTGAGGTATAAAAAACCGGCCAAGTGCGAGTGGGACTCGCGCACGAAGGATTTCCTAACTAAATATTCTGTGAATAGTTAAAGCGTCTACCTGTCACCGTTATTAGTACCTATCCAGCAAGAAACGGTAAAAAACAAGTTTGTTGTATGGGAGCCCCCCTTCAATATTTATTTTACTGATTATTAGTATAAATTGTTATAGAGGCAATAAAAATACATCATTTGCAAAAATTTCAACTGTCTAGCTATCACCGTTCTTGAGATACAGCCTGGTGACAGACGGACGGACGGACAGCAGTCTCAGTAATAGGGTCCCGTTTTTACCCTTTGGGTACGGAACCCTAAAAATGGTCAAGTATCTGTTCAGTTCCAACATTCTATTACAATACAATCAGAACGAGTGTAGACATAAATAGATGGATAGTTTTCTATGAATTTACAGAATGCAATTTCGAATTCTGTGTCGTCACGTATTTAGCATCACTACTGCAAATATCGGCCACATGCTCATGGAACTACAAACTGGTAGCGTTCGTACGCGAGTACCAAAATGGCGCGCAATAAGGACGGCCACTTCATACCATTTGATGTGTTCAAATTTACTTTATATCGGTGCTTTATTTACGGAATTGAAATGGAATTGAGAGACGCATGTGACATGTCCACGCCCGCTCCAGATTCTATGTGGCTTACGGCTCGGCTGAGACAAAGTCTTAGAGTTTCATGAGCCTGTTATTTCAACGGCACTGATACCCTTCAAACCGAAAAGAGTAATGCAAACATTATTGTTTGATTGTGGAATTAGGTATGGTCGCAGTACTTCCCCGCGCGAACTCATTTACATAGTTCTATTGCTGCTACGAAAGTGAACAAACCTAATCGTTCGTTATCTTACATAATGGTACCAAACTTATTTGCCATTTTCAAAGGCTTGCCTTCTGCCACCTTACGAAAACTTACTTATACCAAAGCTTGTTTAGAGCAGACAAAAATATTTTATGAGTTGTCAAGATGTTGATTATATTTTTACCTTTATTGTGCCTTTTTGGGTACCGATAATTAAAATGGTGAATATTTTTGGACTTAATGAGAAATCGAGATTCAATTTCTACCTGCAATTACATGATCCTGAGTCCTGAAATCCTGAGCAGTCAGAAATACCAGTCTGTGGTGAACAATTGGTAAGACAAAGATCAAGTCTTGCCTAAACCTGTAATGTTTTGATTTTCATTGTTGCTCAATTAGCAAGCCCATCTGTCACTTCAGAAAGGCCTGGGTTTTTCAACCTTATTTTCAAGCATGCATAGCATGGTTGCTGCAAGTCGAGTATTTCTAGAGAAAGTAAAATCTTTAGGTTAACACATTTTCTGGGGCACCTATATTATGCTTTATAATTACAACAACTCAAACTCATTTAAAAACTGGGAAAGTTTGTGTACCTATGTGTGTATTACTACGTAACGGTTCAACAGATTTTGATGAAATTTAGTTTTACACTTACAAATTATTAGAGCATATTTGTTTTTGTTCCGGACGAGAAATCAACTTGCGTCCTCCGATTTCGCACCAAATGCCATTTCTCGTCAGAAACATAAAAAAAAAAAATTAATCATTTGTAAATGTGATTTTCGGTCAGCAAGCGATAGTACTTGTTATATTTAGAAAATTAGTGTTTAATAATATATATAGTGGCATATATACCTTGGGTCTTGATTTTTTTATCGCAATTGTCTGAGTTCTGACATAATCTATAGTTATAACTATGAAGCGCTCGTAGCGAAGTTTACTTAGCTGTTCTTAACCGATCAGTAAAGTTAAGTAACGTCGCCTGCGGTCATGAGTTGGATGGGTGACCGCTAGTGACATTACTACTGAGCGCTTCCGTGCTTCGGAGGGCACGTTAAACCGTCGGTACCGGTTGTTGTTTAAGGATGGCAGTCGTTATAGCATGGTGGTAGGGCATTTTCATAAGCCGCCTGGCTAGCGGTGTGCTCCGGCAGCTGTCCTTGAGAGCTAGTACTTCTAGGTTAGCTTGAACTACATCTTCGACCACATCATCAATTCCATCAGGTGAGGTAATGGTCAAAGGCTAACTTATCAAGAATAAAAAATAACATACATACCTACATACATAAAATCACGCCTCTTTTCCGTAGGGGTAGGCAGGGACCACGGATTTCCACTTACTACGATCCTTACATATCTCTTTCGCTTCATCTACACTCATCAATCCTTACATACATAAGCGTCGGTTTAGGGTACTCTTGACCTGGCCTTTTTTCAGAACGTCTTCAATCTGATTTCGGAACGTTCGCCTAGGTCTTCCCCTTCCAACCCTTCCGTTCACTTGTCCCATGTATACCTGTTTAGTCATTCTCATTTCATTCATTCTCTCCACATGTTCAAACCATCTTAACATACCTTTCTCGATTTTTGTCACTACATCCTCATTCACACCACATCGTTCCCTTATCGTACTATTCCTTATTCTGTCACTCCGTTTGACTCCAATCATGCCCCTCAATGCTCTCATCTCCACTGCATTTATTCTACTTTCATGCTTTTTCTGCCATACCCAACTTTCACTACCATACATTAGTGTCGGAACCAACACTCCCCCAAAAAAATAAAATAAAAAATAATCTATGGTTTTCAGCTGAAGCAAGTATTATAAATCCGTACTTTTATATGTTTTGTATCTTACACCTTCAAAATGGGACAAAGAATACTTTTTTAATCCGATTCACTTCCAAACGCACGTTATATAAGAAATTTCCAGGCGAGTGAAGCCCATTGAGGAACCTAATGTAGTGTTATTAATTATTATAGATAAAATTTTATTAGTGCCGTTAGGGGCCAAGCTTTAGCTATAATCTCATATTTTTATGTTATTGGGACGAAAAAAGCACGAGACCCACCTCATGTTTAGCGGATTAACCTCTGCCTTTGAATTGCATTTCGTCATGTGACGAATTGCACTGTGCGCGTGACCCTAAGATTGTTAAGTCTTATGTGCTCTTAATATTTCTCTCACTCTCTATTTCTCTCTGGCTATCAAGGACTGCTGCCGGAACACTCTGTTAGGTGCTTGACGACAGATTTTCTACTTGAGGATGGTACCTAGCCAGGCGAGCATGCGCAAAATGCCCTTCCACCAAGCGTTACTCAGCGACGGTGGGGATCGAACCAGGGATCTGCGGCACGGCAGTCCATAGCTATTACCGCTGGGCCATCATTGGTTCAAACCTATGATGGTTTATCACGACGTGGCCAAAGATAGACAGGCTTAACCTATAATTGGCTCTGAACAATAGCCGCCCGCCCGTTGCGTGTTTGGCGACACATTTTCTACTTGAAAGTGGTATCTAGCTCGCCGTGCAGTCGTGACATGCTCGCCTGCAGCTATTTTTGAAAGCCAGTTTCTGTTCTAGGATATGCCTGCTTACCACCATCGCCATCGCTTAACATCAGGTGACATTGACATAACAAGCAGTAAAAAATACAACGATGAAAAATTCTTGTACAAAACAACCTCAATCCTATTTAATTATCATTATAGAAACGAAAAATATCTCTTCTTTTAATTAAATCAATTAATTTTACACCCTTAAGGAATAAAAAGTTACAATTGAAAAATTGGGAGGCCAATTTTGGGAGAAGTATACAATATCCTTTTTTTAATTAGAAGCTTATTTTTCTTGTGTTAGTTTCAGGAGAAAGAAGGTTTTGATCTCGTTAGATTTACAACTTTGAGATTTCTAAAGGAAAATTAGTTGAACAATGTTTTGAATTAGTTTCATAAAAGTTATTGGGTTGCTTGTTAGCAGATAAAAACATTTATTTTTCTATTAAATAAATGTATATAATTTAAACTATCAAAGATGTTATGAAGTGCAACTCTAATAAAGTTATGTTATGATAGAGTATTTATCTCATTAAGTTATGATTTTGAAGCAGTGGCATTGGCTATGGACTGCCGTGCAGCAGGTCCATGGTTCGAATCCCGCCGCGGGCTTGAGCATCACCGCATGGTGGAAGGCCATTTTGCGAATGCCCACCTAGCTAGCGACCACCCTCAAGTAGAAAATCAGCCACCAAGCACCTAATGGTGTGTTCCGGCAGCTGTCCTTGAGAGCCAGTAAAATTACAGGCACATGAGCCTTAACAATAAAAAAACCGTATCCCTCCGCCCCTCTGGGGTGATGCTGCAGTGCTCTACACGCCTAAGCACGGTAATTTGCTATAACTTCGAGGCAGAACACTGCACCGCAGTGGCACCAATCAAGCCGGCCTCTTGCTGAAAAAACCAACCACCCATATTATAACTTTAAGTTATTATTTCTACAGCTTTCATAACAAAATAAGTTTAATAACTTTATTAATAAAAACCAACAAGTATCCACTCGAGGATTACTCATTTATCGCGATGATTGCCAAAGACATTAATTTCCAAGGTGCAACTTAATTGGTACAAGTAGCTCAGCTAAGTTCCACTTAGGTTCAATAGGTAGGTAAGCTAACACAGTAATTTAGATTTAGCCACTTGCATACAAAGCATCACTTAATTAAGGTTTGACAGCAAAGCGAGCCAATTAAGTTTAGATATGTGCATAAACTTACTATTTAGAAAGTAAGATACGTGTTTATGCCGGAAAGCTTTATGCCGGTTGTTTACTGTATTTATGCTTGATATGTTAGCCTTTGACCATATCTCACCTGATGGTAAGTGATGATGTGGTCAAAGATTTTGTTCAGGCTAACTAAGAATTACTGGCTCTCAAGGACAGCTGCCGGAATACAGCGTTAGGTGATTGGCGATAGATTTTCTACTGGAGGGTGGTAGCTAGCCAGGTAGGCATTCGCAAAATGCTCTACCACCATGCTATAACGACTGCCATTCTAAGACAACAACAGACAGCTTAACGTGCCCTCGGAAGCACTCAGTAGTAATGTCACTAGCGTTCAAGGAAAAAGCTTTAAGCAAAAAGTGTACAAAATACTCAGATAACAAAAAACTTAATGTGACTGTTACGTATACAACTTTTTTCCACCCCAACCCTCCTCTCCCCCACATACACACTCATGCACGCCCTCACACAAACACACACACACACACACACACATTTTAATACGAATACCTACGTGCATTTCAGCAAGTTTTTTTGGTATATATTTGAGTTAAAATAAATAAGTGACAGGCGTATGTATTTATATATGTTAATAAAAAAAAAAAAAAACCGTTTTTGGCTATAAGTCTATATATAATTTATTATGTTTAGAGTCAAAGAGCTGTGACAATAAATAAAAAAAATAAAAAAATTCAACATGAAAGTTTTGTAACTGATAAGTTGCGGATACTTTCCAGGCACTTTTTTGAGACCGGCCCAGAACCTTTCAATGTATTCTAAATTTAAATAATTATATCATTTATATGTATTAAAAATAATAAACTTAATAACAATAAGGAATTGTAACATACTACAAGGTACAACATATTCAAGGTGTACAGTTTCTTTTCGGTAAATATACATAAACGTCATTACATTTTAATTAAAATATTCCGAAGAAAAAATGTGACCGGATGTGTGCATCTCTACCTTAAAGTTAAGCATAAAGTTCTTTAACGAATAGCAAGTACAAATATATATATATACTTTTGTGTAGTACGCCGGCTGTGTGCAGCCATAAAGTGCCATAAAATGCACTCGCTCACTATATAAGGTGGCCGAGGCTTGGTGCACGTCAATTACTTTGATTTATGTCTCCGATATGTTAGTCAACTATACCTGTAATTGGCTGTAAGCTACAATTCAATAGCATTTTGATAATGGTGTATAGGTTATATTAATAAACATTAGTAGTTTTTTTACCTGTGTTAACAGTTTAACCTATAATTACTGGCTCTCAACGACAGCTGCCAGAATACACCGTTAGGTGTTTGGCGTCAGATTTTCCACCTTAGGGTGGTCGCTAGCCGGGCGGGCATCCGCAAAATGCACTTCCACCATGCGGTGAAGCTCAAGCCTGCGGCGCTATTCGAACCATGGACCTGCTGCGCAGCAGTCCATAGCCAATGCCACTGAGCCATCACTGCTTCAATAATTCATCAAGTAGGGAATCTGTCTCTTAGCACCTAACAGTGTGTTTCGACAGCAGTCATTGAGAGCTAGTTAAAAAACAGGCACATGAGGCTTTACAACTTAACTGTATGTCTCGGGGTGATGGGCGCAGTGCAATCGTCACTAGTAACGAAGTGCAACTGTTATGGGCTGAGGTTACCGCTTAACATAAAGTGGGTCTAGTGCTTGGTCAGTCTCAAATATATTTTATGCAGAACAAACAGCAGTCTTCATCATAACGTCACCTGCTTTATTTTGCTATTGCTGCTTTTTTTAAGGGTATGGTAAATGCTAATGAATCTAAACCTAGCGGTTTATTTACCCGGTACGTGACAATAAGATCGCTTCCAAATTTATATTATTTATATTATATTTCCAGACTCCAAAATTGCTTCCAAAGACTAGGATTGTCTGAAAAACTCATCTTTTCCATCGAACTCCGGACCTAGAGCTTATATAGTGACGATTAAACCACACCGCCAAAGAAGCTGTCGACAATAAATAAAGAAAAATTAAAAAATAACAAGCTTGTTTGGGAGACGCTAAAGGAATGTTCCATATGCGTCTCTTAGTCTCTATCTACGTATATGTATACGAAGACTGAGACAGGAAAATACGTGGTGTGCCAGGTTGAAATGTAATCCATCCATCTCTACCTGTGGATGTCGTGAGGGCTGACTATGAGTAAGAATAAGTGGGAAGCAGCGTCTTCTAAAGACCTGCTCTCATACACCGTGTTCCTCAATGCCGGCCAAGCGCGAGGATTATGGCAAACTGTCCCTTAATGTGAAAAGCTGTGTTCAGTAGTGGAAAATCCGGCTGATACAGTATAGAATGTCATCTGTCGAGGATTATCTGTTTCATCTCCAGACAGTTCCTGAGAATTTCTTGCTGGATTAACCAGCTGGCTTACCACAAACGCCTTAAAGCATTAGTTGTGCTGCAAATTTGTACCATGATGGACTATAGCAGTCGACGCAACTGTTGCCAGCAGAGTGCCGACGGTAATTGACCTGATATATAACATGACGTCATTTTTGACATCAGATTTCAATAAAATTAACCTGTATTAACTTATTAGGAACCGGCTAGGACCCGCGTTATATTTACCGGAAAGATTCCGACCAGTTTCATCAGGTCAGTTACGCGCTGAGGCCCGTGCTCGTCGCTTCGCGCAATCGTGACTCCCATACGAAGGACTTCAAAACATTCCGAAACTGGTCGGAATCTTTCCGGTAAATATAACGCGGGTCCTAGCCGGTTCCTAATAAGTTAATATGGATAAAACTCGCGATAGTTTCCAAAGTGAAAATTAACCTGCTTATCTATCACTAGCGGCAAGCCCCGGCTTTGCACGAGTATTTAAAAATGATATATATTGAAACATAAAACATAATTTTGAAGCGCTCGTAGCGAAGTTTGCTTAGCCGTTCTTAATCGATCAGCTATGTTAAGCAACGTCCGCCACGGTCAGGAGTCGGACGGGTGACCGCTAGTGACATTACTACTGAGCGCTTCCGTGCTATGGAGAGCACGTTAAGCCGTCGGTTCCGGTTGTTGTCTTACGATAGCAGTCGTTACAGCATGGTGATAGGGCATTTTGCGAATGCCCGCCTGGCTAGCTACCACCCTCAAGTAGAAAATCTGTCGCCAAGCTCCTAGCGGCGTGTACGGCAGCTGTCTTTGAGAGCCAGTAATTCTAGGCTAGCCTGAACATCTTCGACCACATCATCACTTACCATCAGGTAAGATAGTGGTCAAAGGCTAACCTATCGAACATAAAAAGAATAAAGAATTGTTTATGTTACATAACTGTAATAGTTAGACATATGGTATTTCGGACTTTTTTGTAAAAATTGATGTCCTTTATAAAATAGTAGTACATTACTTTGCTCAATTGTCAGCGTTTCGCATTTTTTTGGTATTTTTTTCATACGTTGGATTACATCATCGAAGTTTTCATGCGGGTCCATAAGTTTTTGAAAATATTCTTTAGCCTTTGTTTAAAAGAATAGTGCAGGGTTATAATGGTGAAAGAATTTTTTAAATCGGTCGAGTAGTTTTTTAATTTATTTGTTACATACAAAAATACAAATATGCCCTCTTTTTAATATTATTTGTATATTAGTATACATTAACAGACCAACGAAAGAAATAGTTTTTCTGGTCAGAAGACAATAATTCTGCTCTTATTAAATAACGACGTAAACGAAAGACTAAATTAATGTTAAGCAACTTTTGTCCCCGACTGCCTACTCGAGCTTCAATACACATTCACGGTCGTGACAGTGAATTTAGGGTTCCTCATTAAAAACGGGGATTAAAAGTATTTGGAAGTTTGTTTGAAGTGTTTAATCCGACTTATTTTGCAAATATTTTGTCGGGTATACAGATAGGGTTCAAATGAGTTTTGTTTTTCTTGGACAAAGATAAAGCGATTTCGGTCTTCTCAAGGGACAGATAAAACTTTTTGAATTAAGTAACAGTTTGAAAGGGAATGGTAGTCGTACTCTTTGTTTTGTTTGCCGGCAGTAATAATTTGTTTTGTTTACAATTAGTTGAATATTATAGTTATGGCTTATCATGGCTGAAGCTAAAATTTGATTCATTAATTTGTAACATTGGTGTGTTTGTCCGGTATTTCTGTTTAATATAATTAAAGGAGAGTTTTAATATTTACTAAACTAGACACTTAAAGGAAATTTGGCACACAGCTTTCAGCTGACAAGATACTGACTAATGACAAAAAAAAACTTTTTAATTTAATAATAAAAAAAGTATATGTTTTGCTATGCATAACATTTATATATTTATATTGTGCGTATTTGCATGTCTATGTAAACACAATACAGAAAGTACGTACATACCAACGTGTACATATAACTGCGTACAGTTGTGTAATAAATATCCTGAGAAAAAAATATTAACTTAATTTTACAGGTGCACATCTTTATTTTTTATGTTATCGTCATAGAACAAGCACGAGGCCAACGGGGTGTTAAGCGGTTACCTTTGCATATAAAAGTTGCAGTTTGTTACACGTGGCCATCTGCACTGCGCCTATCGTCCTGAGACATTTTTTGAAGCAGTGATGGCTCAGTGGCATTGGCTATGGTTTGAATCCCGCTACGGGCTTGAGCTTCTTGAAATTACAGGCACATGAGACTTAACAACTATGTCTTAAGGTGATGGGCGCAGTGAAATGCGTGACTTGTGGGAAAATGCATCTGTTATAGGCAGAGATTAGTCCGCTTAACTACAGGTGGGTCTGGAGCTTGATCCGTTACAATCACATTAAAAAAATATATATATCAATATATATTTACTTGAACCCTATCTGTTTGCTACCAATAACTATAACAAAAAATATCCAATTGTCAAAATATCCCGACAGTTATCTGACTTTGTTTCAACATGTTCATATATGATGGATAACCTAGCGACAAGGGTACACTCCCGATGAGCTAAAGTTGGGCTGATGAGGGATGGGAGCACTTTAATGGACATTTAGGCTTTGAATATACATGAAATGACACCAGCCTAAGCTGGGTTTTACGGGTTTATTTCCTTTTATGTTATATAAAGTTTTATTTCCTTGACCTGTGATTACTTTTCAAAGTTTATCGGGTAAAGCATAATGCAAATAGGTACTACAACATTTTTTATATAGATGATCCTTTCTCAGTTAGGAGTTTAACAAGGGTATTTACTTGATAAAGAATAAATATATTTTAACCAAAATCACAGAAAATATACTAATACAAAAAATAAATAAATAATAAAAATAATTTAAAAAAAAATGCACAATAAATAAATAAACCAAACCTTCGTATACAGTTACTTTATTATTTTATGTTATTGTGACGGACCAAGCCCGAAGCTCACCTGATGTTAAGTTGATTGACCTCTGCCTATAACAGACGCATTTCGTCAACGACGAATTGCACTGTGCCCGTCACACTGAGACGTACAGTTGCCAGGTCTCATGTGTCTGTAATTTTACTGGCTCTCAAGGACTGCTGCCGGAACACATTGTGAGGTGCTTGGCGGCAGATTTTTGACTTAAATGGGGTCGCTAGATAGGCGGGCATTTGCAAAATGCCCTTCCACCATGCGGTGAAGCTCAAGCCTTCGGCGGGATTCGAACCATGGACCTGCTGCGCGGTAGTCCACAGCCAATGCCACTGAGCCATCACTGCTTCAAAAATATCCGATAAACTTTGAAAATACAACTTTTCAAAGTTTATCGCGTATAGCATAATGCAATGAAGTACTACTAGTACATTGTTTATAGATGGCGCCTTTTCACAGATTCCTTAGGAATGTAACAAGGTTATTTACTTGACAACGAATAATAATAAAAAAAAATCGATAGCAAAAAATACATTAACAAGTAAATAAACCAAATCATAGTATTCAGTATTTTTTTGTTAATTTTACATCGACAAGTGAAAATGAGAACATCATCAATGTAGTCGAAGCCAAATTAAATACGCATTATTACGAATAACTCAAATACTACTGTTCAGATCACACTCAAATTTAAATGGGACCACATAATGAGCACCAGTTTTTATATATAAAAAAAAACATCAAAAGCAGTACATAGTTATGACAAGTTTTTATTTTATGAGGTATGGAGGTACACACAAAAAAAAAATCAAATTGAGAACTTCTTTTTTTGACGTCAGTTTAAAACAAAACCGACTACTATTTTGAAACAGTGAAGGCTCAGTGGCATTGGCTATGGACTGCCGCGCAGCAGGTCCATGGTTGGAATCCCACCGGCGGCTTGAGCATCACCGCATGGTGGAAGGGCATTTTACAATAGCCCGCCTGGCTAGCTACCCCCTCAAGTAGAACATCTGTCGCCAAGCACCTAACGGTGAGTTCCTGCAGTAGTCCTTGAGAGCCAGTGAAATTACAGGCATATGAGACTTAATAACTATGTCTTCAAGTGACGGGCGCAGTGCAATTCGTAACTTGTGACGAAATGCTTCTGTTATAGGCTGAGGTTAGTCCGCTTTACATCAGGTGGGCCTCAAGCTTGTTCTGTCACAATTTCATAAAAATAAAAAAAGCTAACTTTGAAAAGTATAAATGACTTGTTGAAGTTGGCATCAAACTGATTGAAATCATTCTGAGCTCCTATTTTCACACTTTTCAGTGTGAGAAGTAGGTTCTGTTTTTTTAAGAGTGGATAGATATGCCTCTTACCACTATATTACATGTCTGAAAGAGGAAAAGATTAACAACTTACCGGTGATAGCTGCTAGCATTCGCAAGTCGAGTGTGCAGAACTGCCCCTCTTCATAGAACTATAGATTTTTTGCTACTTATTTGCATAACTTTCAAAGAGATTATCTACATGAAATTGGTGCCATTCAACCCCGTAGGGTGCTAGGCTAAAATGTCACCCCCCCTTTCTGTGGGCGTCGTAAAAGGGTAATTACCGGTAGGTGTGCAGCAGCGTCTTCTGAGAAGCTGCGATTCCCTAGACGTCTGCCAAGCGTGTAGATTATGGCAAACCCCCAGAATGGGGGAGGCTGTATTCGACAATGGAAAAACAGGCTTATACAGTACATGAAATTAGACACATTTAATTCTAATACAATTTTTCTTTGAACATTAGCTGTATTAGTGTGGGGCTCTTTGAGTCCGATACATTGCAAGTTCTAATGTAAACTGTCTAGCCGTTGTTTATGGTCAGTGCTTTAGTGTTCATGCAACTAAACATCACAGTATATCACGCTATTATTAAGTTTAACTAACTCGTATGAACTCAAACTTGCATTAAGTCGGAAAACTTTGTCTACAATTTTCGCTCCTTCTTATCATACTTTGGTAGAGACTGACGAACCTAAAAGTTTTGAGTCATCTAACTATATTTAAATATGTTCTTTTTCTGAAAGTGTTCCAGTATATTTAAAACAAAACTATATATTAATGATAAAAGTTTACTTATTGAAGGAGGTAACTTTCTCGTAGTGTTTATAGAAATTTTTTGGAAACTAAACGTTTTAAATATATTTTATTATTTTAACTCAAAGTGATGTTTACAACATAAACTTTTATATACTTACTCTTCAATATAGATTCTTTATTGAAGGTTTGCCTTTCATTTAATGTAAATCTTTATTGATACAAATAATCCGTTACTTTATATATTATACAATTTCATCATTAGTAACAGCTGAAATAGTAACAAAAACATTTTTTTTGGTTCAATTTTGTATTAGCCATGTTGTGGGTAAGAGATGTGGTGAGTTAGAAAATATGTTATTTGATAAATGTTTAAATTTTTAAATAAGAAATTTAATTTTTACCTGACCTCTATCTTCTGGTATTATAAATAAATTATAAATATATCCGTTTGATCTAAAATTTAAATGATTAATTTATTGATGTACATTACAATGGTATGATATAGTACATATAGTAAATGAATAGTGTAGTAATTGGTAGCCCCTCCACTAGGTGAACTGATGACATCGTAAAAATCGCGAGTAGCCAATGGTCACAATCGGCAATTACCCGTTATTTATGCTGTTCTATGGGAAGCCTTTGATCAACAGTGGACACCTTCTGGCTGATGACGATGATATTGTATAACTGCTTATAATAAAATTATTAATTCTTATAATTAGTTCTGCTTGTGTAACAAATAGAAGATCTTAATTGCATCGTAATTTTTTCGTCAAAATCCTATATATTTAGTATTTATACCGTAAAACCTGCACGAAGTTCGGTCCTTACCCCCAAGGTTTAGTCGTGCCCACTTTGAAAGACGCATTTCAACTTTCGAGTTCTCTGAGAACTGCTGACTTTGATACTTAGATGAGTTATGAAAAGTGCTTCGTTAGTATGAGAGGTTTTAGTTTCCTTTGAAGGAATTCTACGGCTATTTTGTTGTATACAGTATATATATTATGTGTAGATTTCAATTACTAGACTTTACTTTTGAAGACGTTAAAATTTGCCACATTAGTTGTTTCAAATCGAAACACTCATAAAATGTACACCCAATATTGTATCAGCCGGATAGTCCACTGCTAAGTGCTAAGCACAGCCTCCCGTTAAGCGGGTGTTTGCCATAATCTCCACGCTTGGCACGCGACTTGGGGATCGTAGTGTAAGATAGCAGTTCTTCAGAACGCGCTGCTGCCAACCATCCGGCATTATACCCTTGCTTGCCTCTTACGACATTCAGTGTAGTGCCGAGTGGGAATGTAAATTCTAGCCCGGCCCTCCACGGGTAGGGGTAATGTGAATTCTTTATACACATAAAATATCCTGAAAACATATTGGATGCGTTTAACGAAATGTTCTACATTATAATTAATGTTACCTCTATAATCTAAGTTGGTCGAAATTAACGATTTCACCATAGACATTCCGATTAGACAGCTAAGAGCCTTGAGCCAGGGACTTCAAGCGCGGCAGTCCATTGTCATAGATTGAAAAACATTTTTGCTTGTAAACACATAATATTATATCATAATTATTATAAGGTTTTATCCATCTCAAATTGTTGAAATAAAACCTTTTATCTTGACCCCGGGGATGAATCCAACATTTTTATGTTCTATTATTTTTACTACGTTTATTTGTTATTTTATTAATATTTGGGATAAAATACAAGAGAAATGTTACTTGTTTTTAGGATTACATATTGGAGATTCGGCTTTGATAATATTTAATATTATATATTTTTGTTGTACCTAAAATATTTAACAAAGGAATAGAGCAGTGTCTTACGTCAGCAGGAGCTTCTTATCTAAAATAATAAATGGCCTTGAGTTTTTTGCCAGTTCTTTTAGCAGTCTTCAGTTCTAGTTTTATGTATATTTTTTTGTTGAACGTGTCAGTACAGTGTAGAATATTTCAGTATTAAAATGTGTTAATATTCACCTGACCTTCATAAAAATATTGTAGATGCCTAAATTGAATAAATGATTTTTACTTAGTATTTGACCATATAACGCAAGGCAGACGTGTTGCGTTGCCACCCGTTGTCAACTCATATTTTTGTAGAAGGCGCTTTTCTTTTTATGATTCTAGGACAGCCTTAAAAACATCTTCGATTGCATTTCTTTCCTTCAGGTGCGATAGTGGTCATTGTATAATAAATAAATAAAATTGTTTCGTATAATTACACGGAACACTCGAATATACACTCATGAATAATAGCACAATAACAGTGAAGTCACATTTACAATTCCCAACTCTCCCCAGCACAATATTACTCTAGGGCTAATATGACCTACTTTAGGTTAATTTGCATTTCATATGAAATTCATATTCAATGCTGTTGATATATTACAAAAATATTATTTAATGCTGAAAGATTCTTTAAAATTCCATAGCCAAGAGCAAACAGGGGCTCTATTTATGAGATTCTACTTTTGTCTGTGAGTCCATCCGTCCGTCCGTACTTCGTACGATCTATAGCTCGTATTACTATCACTACGTAGTATAAAACAAAGTCGCTTCCGACTGTCTGTCCCTATATATGCTTAGATCTTTAAAACTACGAAACGGATTTTGATGCAGCTTTTTTAAATTAATAGAATATTTTAAGAGAAAGGTTTATATGTATGATACATGCTTAATATAGTAGAGTAACATTGATAATTTTAGAGGTTTCTAATGTGATGTCGCATATAAACACATTTTTTACGCTTACATTGCAAACACTGGCTGAACGTTACGAGATAGATCAAAATAATGTACTTCTATATTTTTATTTTTTTAATGATATTGTGACGGAACAAGCTCGAGGCCCATTTGATGTTAAGTGGACTAACCTCTACCTATAACAGATGCATTTCGTCACAAGTCACGAATTGCACTGCGCCCGTCACCTTGAGAGAAAATTGTTAAGTCTCATGTGCCTGTAATTTCACTGGCTCTCAAGGATTGCTGCCGGAACACACCGTTAGGTGCTTGGCGACAGATTTTATTGAGACAGATTCTACTTGAGGGTGGTCGCTAGCCAGGCGGGCAATCGCAAAATGCCCTTCCACCATGCGGTGAAGCTCAAGGCCGCGGCGGGATTCGAACCATGGACCTGCTGCGCGGCAGTCCATAGCCAATGCCACTGAGCCATCACTGCTTCAAAAGGTCTACAAAAAAGTCAGCGATGGTAGATATTATATGTTTATTTCTTAGGGATAACGTACAATAAACCTTTTTTATCCTTTACTTTTAACGAGAAATAATTGCTTATTCACGAGGCAAGTTAGCAATACACCATTAATCCTCAACCAATCATGTACCTTAAATACATTATGCATTTAATAAAGATGAGTATGGCTCTTTACAGCATGTATTTAATTGAATATTTTCGAAGATATTACAGATTATATAGTATCAGCATTGCACCAGTGCGAAGCCGGGGCGGGTCCCTAGTATAGAGTAAGTCACAAACCTGATATTTTATGTAAAACGTGGACCCAAGACGACTTTTATTGGAATAGAAATATAATTATATATTTATTATTGCCTTAATACATACATGCGATGATTGCTGATTTTTTTGTTTGTTTTGCATTTTGGGATGTTATTGTCTAGTCTAGATTAGTAAATGGAGGAAGTGCAATTTATTTCCATCCCCCATCTATTTGTTTCTTTATAAAAATTATAAAAAAATGTGAAGGTTGGGGGGGAGGGGCACTAATATTGAGAATTTTAGATAATTTTTGTTATAGGGTCTTTCTCAAAAGCTAAACCACTTAATAATCACAAATAACGGTATGTTATGAACCATAACCTCTATTTAAGTAATAAATACTGATAACGCCTATTCCTTATGGTTTAGAAACTGTGATGAAAACCAACAAACACTTTTTTGTTTACTAGCTGTTCCAATACTGCACAGTACTAGAGCGAGTCTAGACTCGCAAATGGCCAGTTTTTTTATAACATTTCTGTACCTTGGACCCCGTGAATAAGCACATTAAACGAGTTAAGAATATAATAATATAACATAGACCGCTCTCATATGTTGAGATTATAAAAGATTGAGACATAGAAGATTGAGGAATAAATGATAATAAATTTAGGATACAAAATGAAACTTGGTGGAATCTTTCGTAACACTGAGTTGGAGACTGCAAATAGTTCTCAAATTTGGTAACAGCGCTTTGAAAACCAGGAAATGTATAAAGAAATCTATTTAATTAATCTAGCGTCGCGCGTGCGGGCTATCGCAGGTCGATACTGCTGCTTATTTTAAGCTACCTACGTAAAAGAACCTACAAGCACCCTCCAATACAATTTTATTTATTAGTTCAGAGTATTGCCAACAGATGGCACCAGGTTACAAAAGTAAGGCAAGTAAAAATTAAATGTCTTAAAATCGTAAGAAACTTAGCTACAATTGAAACGAAAATTCAAGGAATGGATATATAAAAAAAATCTATACAACGGTGACGTGCGTCGCCTACACTCATATTCTTAACTAGTGTTAAGAAACTACTCGTAGTAAAAGGAGAAGTACTCGTATTCTTGTAGTATGTCGCTATAGGCAACTAAGGCAGTGATTGCTCAGTGGCATTGGCTATGGAATGCCGAGCAGCAGGTCCATGGTTCGAATCCCACGTGCTTGAGCTTTACGCATGGTGGAAGGGCATTTTGCGAATGCCCGCCTGGATAGTGATCACCCTCAAGTAGAAAATCTGTCGCCAAGTACCGAACGGTGTGCTCCGGCAGCTGTCCTTGAGAGCCTTAGAGTAACCTTTCTAATATAGGCTAGCTTACTACATCATAATATACTTATAGTTTTTAGTATATTACGGGACTTATAAGCAATAAATATATATTATTTTACAAAATCACAAATATACGATAGGAAAAATTTAAGTCATGTGCGGGATTCGAACCCACATCCATCCACCCCTTTAGCCGGGGTATGCTCTAACCAATTGAGCTAACATGACATAACGTCATAACTCAAATCTTTCCTATCGTTCTTTAACCACCGTATTGGGATGGAGCGACATCTATATTACAACTTGCGTTGTACTACAAACAAGACCAATTTTGCAATTGTTTATACTTGTAAATTGTAAATGATGACGCAACCTTATAATTTTAAAATTGTTATGTTTGCGATAACGCTTGCTATGCGGATTACATTACAAAATTACAAATATACGATAGGAAAAATGTAAGTCATGTGCGAGATTCGAACCCACGTCCATCCACCTCTTTAGAAGGGTATGCTCTAACCAAATGAGCTAACGAGACATGACGTCATTACTCAAATGTCATAACCAATTGAGCTAATATGACATGACTTCATAAAGGGGTGGATAGACGTGGGTTCGAATCCCACACATGACTTAAATTTTTCCTATCGTATATACGTAATTTTGTAATGTAATCCGCATAGCAGGCGTTAATGCAACAATATTAAAAATGATATAAATTACCTCTACGTTTCGACCAAGTTGCATTGGTCGTGATCACGAGCGGGCTGAAAAGGCGGGTGTCAACGTGTTGATGGGTATTTTTTCCAACTACCCGCATTTGATCCAAATATGAGAATCGTCTCGACGCACAACACTGACGAACACGCTAGGTGCATATCCTAAGCACTGTATTCCAGTATGCAGCTAGCTTACAATATTATACCAACAGGTAAAATCGTAGCAACAGCCTACCAGCAATAAAAAAAATATTGAGAAAGCACGTGTTTCCAGCTAACCAACACTGATGCCCTTAGTCACTGGTCATTTGCAAACTACCCCTATAATTTCGTCCGGTAACTTACCCTTAAACTTACACTTTGTGTTTAAGTTTCGCCCTTCCCGGTCAATTTATTCGTGTTTGATTTGAGTTTGGCATAGTAGGGAAGTTTGTTTTAAGTATATGTGTTGCTTTCGGAGAACTGAGCACTTAGGTAATACATGTGTCACCTTAATCAGCCGTTCAATTAACAGCCTAGCCTATTTACTAAACGGTGCCGCACAACTAGCGGTCATACTGATCCTGAATGATATCAGTTATTCCACCAAACAGGGTAATGATTTGGATCAATGGCGTTTAACTACCAGCTTAGCCTTGTCATTTAACTTGCGTAACTGTTTCTGCCGCATCGCCAGATGCTTCCATGACTCACTCGCTTCGCTGGCTCGGTCCGCTCGCTCACTCTGCTCGCTCGGTCTGCTCGCTTGGTCCGCTCGCTCTGTCTACTCGCTCGGTTCACGCTACGTTGTGCTTACAGTGCCTAATATGCTCCTCTTTGTTTCACTTGTCGTCGCACCTAGATGACTTTGCCCGACTTTAAATTTTATGAATCACCTAATCATCAGGCAACCAAGTAAATGTTACATGAGAACGTTGGCTGCGATATATACGTGACGTCAAGCCTTTTTGCTGATAGTGTAGGTAGATACCATGGATTGCTACAATCTTTGCATATCTCTCTGGCTTCCTTCACTCCTATTATATTCTTGCTACACGTCCGTCTGTTAAGGTTATTTGCCAAAATGTTGGCTTGAAGAATCAACACCTGACGATGCCTCGTGTAGAAGCAAAACTCGTCGGAAAATCTTACGGTGGGGTAACGTCGCGTTTATGATAATTTACGACACGTCGGCTTAGAAGGAAAATTAGACAGATATGTAATGACAAATTTGCTATGATCCGCAAATGCTGAAAACGCCGATTTATATCTCTTTTTGATTTTTTCCTTAATATTAAATTTCCTTAATATAAGTTTTAGTACATTATTTTATATACATTTATTTTATTTATAATATATTCACGGTTCTACCTACATAAGTAGCCAGAGGTTACAAATACCCACGAGCGTTTTCCCTAGATTATTTTATCTACAAGAAATAGAGGGCGAGCGTATTGCTAATAAAAAACACAGTTTAAGACTCTATACTACTATAGATGTTATTTTTTTTCCGAGACACATAATTAATATCCCATCTTAGGATCGAACCTAGGACCTTGAGATTACCAATTGACGCTTTACACCACTTACCCATCGAGGCAGAGACACATGATATCAATACTGTTACTTATACTATGATGCCGTAGATAGGCTGAAGTCTGTTCTGATATGTAACACCGTATTCGTGGGCGCGGTATGAAGGGTTCTACATTCCAATTTTGTACTCCAAAGACGATATAAACCAGATATTTGAGGTTGCCTTCAAGCTTAATTGAAATTTGGAACTATGTAGATGTTTGGCTCGAAATTGAAGCAACCTCGTCTACTACAGCCTACCCTTATCTCACACATAATAATAAATGTTTATTATCATGACTGCTTACACTAGCATAAATGGGTACAGGTATAATAGTAGAGGTATAAAATCTATACTTATAATAAAACTGTAACAGGTCCAATTCTGCACATTGAACGTATTTTGCAAAAATAAATTTTAGAGCACTCTGTAGCTGATACTGATGCCAAAACTGTTTTTTTTTGTCTGTCTGTCTGTCTGTCTGTCTGTATCCCGGCCGCGCATCACTACAAAACTACTGAATGGAATTCAATGAAACTTAACACGATTTGAGTTCATACTACGAAGAAGGTTATTGTATACTTTTTATCCAGAAATTCAGCATGGTTCCCTCGGGAAAAGGGATGAAAGTCAAAATGTTACTTAGTTGTAATTTATGAACGCGTAGTCCGATTTCAATTATTCTTTTTTTGTTAGAATAGTGACGAGTGAGCTCGGAACCCCACGGGCAGCTCGGCACCCCAGGGGCATTCCGGCCCCTCATGGGCATTCCGGCACCCCACGGGCAGCCTGGCACCCCACGGGCAGTCTGGCACCCCACGGGCAGCCCAGCACCCCATGGGCAGCTCGGCACCCCACGGGCATCTCGGCATCCTTATTTAAATTTGCCAGCTTGCTAAGATAAAACTCTAAAATCTGGCACATTCGCCACAATGAATTTTTTTAACGAACTATCTTTTGCCGGATACATTTTAGAGCCTGCGCAATGGAAGTGTACAATCTAATATATTTTTGTTCTACCGCCAAATAAGGAAAACCTCGGCAAAAATATACCGTTTTATAATCGAAATTCCAAGGAAACGCATAAAGTACCTACTTTGCTTCAACATTTATTGTGCAAACCGCGAAGGAACTCTGAGGTACTTAACTACTGTCTTCTGGAAAAACAAGCTGGGAGTTATCAAACCCAAAGTAAAAAGCTCCTTTCTGAGCTATGCTTTACTAAGAGTGCTTCACCACAGACCACAGCATTGCTTAATATGATATAAACAGTGCTCAAATGTGAATAATTAGTTTGCAGGTACGGCAATCGCGAACGATGTCGCAGGTACAGCTAGTATTACAATAAAGTTAAACTTACCCGTCATTTCATTTTCAAAACTATACTAATATGTAGGTTTTTTTATGCCTGATATGTTAGCCTTTGACCACTATCTCACCTGATAGTAAGTAATGATGCGGTCGAAGATGTTGTTCAGGCTAACCTAGAATTACTAGCTCTCAAGGACAGCTGCCGGACCACACCGTTAGCTGCTTGATGACAGATTTTCTACTTGAGAGTGATAGCTAGCCAGGCACGCATTAGCAAAATACCCTACCACCGTGCTATAATGACTGCCATCCTAAGATTACAACCGGGACCGACGGCTTAACGTGCCGACCGAAGCACGGAAGCGCTCAGTAGTAATGTCACTAGCGGTTACCCATCCAACTCATGACCGCGGCGGATGTTGCTTAACTTTCCTGAACGGTTTAGAAAGGCTAAGCAAACTTCGCTACGAGCGATTGATATTACAACAACTACAAGCACTTATTAGTTACCGTTATAAAAGATACTGTAATAAATATATATCTTTTATATTTATCACAAAGATTTTGTTAATATATAATGTAATGATATGTAAGTATAAGAAAGGTGGCACCACAAAACAAACACAAGCAATACATACATGTATGTTTTAGGATAGGTAGGTAATCTAGTAATGTACCAACATCTACATTACTTAGTTTAATATATACTTAAAGTGAAACATCTTTATTTATAGTAAAAATTAATTAACCGTAGTATATTTTTTTATGTAATCGTGACGACACAAGCAAGAGGCCCACCTGATGTTAGGCGATAACTACTGCCTATAACAGATGCATTTCATCAATAGTAACGTCTAACTACGCCCGTCACCCGGAGACATAAAATTTTTGAGTCTCATGTGCCTGTAATTTTACTGTCTCTCAAGGACTGCTGCCGAAACACACTGTTAGGTGCTTGGCGACAGATTTTCTACTTGAGGGTGGTAGCTAGCCAGGTGAGCATTCGCAAAATGCTCTTCTACCACGCGGTGAAGCTCAAGCCAGCGGTGGGATTCGAACCATGGACCTGCGGCACCGCAGTCCATAGCTATTACCGATCGGCTATCATTGCTTCAAATGTGAACACACTTATATATAGTGTGGGTGTGAATACTTATGGTCAAACAATGAAGTGTGAAAATATAATTGCAAAATATCAATAAGGAACACTTAGTATTTAACATATTATGACGAAACTAGGTTTGAATGGAAAGTGCAAAGAAGCAGTGATTGCTCAGTGGCATTGGCTATGGACTGCCGCGCAGCAGGTCCATGGTTCGAATCCCGCCCAGAGCTTGAGCTTCACCGCATGGTAGAAGGGCATTTTGCGAATGCCTGCCTGGCTAGCGACCACCCTCAAGTAGAAAATCTGTCGCCAAGTACCTAACGGTGTGTTCCGGCAGCAGTCCTTGAGAGCCAGTAAAATAACAGGCAAAGGGAGACTTAACAGGTATTATCATATTATATTATATTATATTATCATATTATCATCATATTATCATATTATCATATTATATTCATTGTTTGTACACTTGCTACGTCTTCAGGGGTATACAAGGGTTATTATACAGGGTTATTTGAAATATGATAAAAACCTCTAAGAGTGGATTTCTGTTAGTCCTAACAAATATTATTAGATGAATGTTTTTGTTTGTTTCTTTTTGTGACGGAATGATATTAAAAGTCTCTTTTGCCTGTATTTTATATTTTTAATTTTTTATTACTTAAATACAACTCTAAAGAAATGTTCAAAGGGAGCTTGTTGACTGCATCCATTTAACAAGACACAAGATTAGTCATAGGACTTTACTTAAAACCTAAAATATCAATCAGAAAAAAAACATGAAGTTTTCTAGTAGGTACTGTCTGTCATTTTTAAGTTCTTTGTCACGTATTAAAAGACTACTCCAAGCTAAGAGCGTCCACCGCGGCAACTCTGAACCGCGCCGCGGTCCCTTTGAATAGAGTTTTAAATATTTACATCGAGAAAAGTAATAAAAAAAGAATTACTTATAAATTACAGGCACCAGAGACTTTTAACATCAGATGGCCCTCAAGCTTGTTACGTCACAAAAACATACAACAATTGAAAAAAAAAACATTCATCTTAATATGTTTGTTACGACTGCAGAGGTCAACTCGAAGAGGTTGTTATCATATTTTCAATGACCCTTATATTTCATGTACCTATACAGTAAGAGAAGGTAAAATAAATGCCAAAATTCTTAACAAAGTCGTATCTTATTCGAGACAAACAGTTGAACACGACATACGGAAATCCGTGCTCGTACGCCAGGGCTGTATGTTTGCATATGTAAATTTCAACCTGAATTCCGTTCATATTAATCTTAAGATTGAAAATTGATATCCATAAGGGTGTATAAACTACTAGCTTTCCGACCGCGGCTCCGCCCGCGCGTATGTCGTTTATCGCGTAAAACCATTGACCTGTGTTTGCAGGATATAACTATCCTATGTCCTTCCCCAGGCCTCAAACTATTTCCATACCAAATTTCAACCAGTTTTTTAAGTTTATTCGTTGCATACAAAAATACAAATCTTTCCATTTTATAACATTATTGTAGATATTGAACTAATAATAGTTCAGAATCTAAAATATCGCGTTAGTCTTCGTAGATTACCAGTAATGAGCGAGGTAAATATATTCGTCGTAAAAAGCCGAGTAACGTGTTAAGTTTTAACTTTTTTCTTCGTTAGCAACTTACGAGGCCGAGGACTGAGCTTCAACTTCAACTTGGGAGTATTCCGCATCTCTGGTCTCCATGGCAACTAAAACCAGATTTGACAATAACTGATGTAATAATAATATAATAATATAATAGAAACGCGTGAAATTGAAGAACCTTTATGCTGATATTCTTTGAGTAAATATATCTTTCGATGTGATGTAGGAGTAATTTGTTTGCTTTTTTTTTAATGTTATATGGGGTTTAATAAGCGGAAAGCTTATTGGTAGCTACTTTATTTGAAGCAATGGGAAATATGTTACTTCTGCTACCATTAAAAAAAAAACAGGTAAATTTTGTTAACTCCCAATACGAATCACAAACCTTTATTTGGTTTTGTTGGTTAATAAAAACATATTGTTATTGTGTTTAGTAAATTTAAAATTTAATAAAAAAAAATGCAAATTTTTAATTAAATGTATTAAAGTCACTAAATTAATTACCATATAAATTTTTATATCATTAAGAATCATATTATTATTTATTTTTTGAAGGTAACCATCTAAAGAGGTTTATAATAGGTTAGTAAATTTTACTCTCTTTTGTCGTGAAAAGACCTCGTTTTGCATTTGGAAAAATTCTAGATGTTCCTTTACAAACAGACAGATGTCTCTGATATACATGCATGGTAGCGGGAGAATGTTATATGCTTTGAAAAGTGATCGACAACTATACAGAAATCAAGCCTTGTTTGTAGCACGAATGCAACGCTTCTGAAACTTAAAAGCTCTATTTATATCGACTGGACGTCCCCAAATTATTAATCCATAGTTGAAGACCGATGTCACAAAGCTATGATAAGCTGTTATCACATATTATTCGTAGGCTCGCCCATAGAATCAGTGTATCGAGGTTATTGGCGTAGTCCCAAAGTAACTTAGAACCTTGGTACGATTATGCTCGTACCAGTTTATTTATGGTGGTAGGGTGAATCCAATATGGCAGCTACATTTACATCACCGGTAATGTATACAAGGAACATTACTGTTTTCGTTGTACAGAGCTGGGTAATTTGTAGATTTTAATGTTATTTATATTTTATACTTTATTACTATGTATATTAAAATTAAAAAAAAAATACGTTTCCCGGATGTTGCGGTACGTAGTGTGAGATAAGTCATGTACATACTCTTAACTCACTCAAGTGGGGTAGGTTTTTACTGCAAACAAAACACAATACACCAACGTAATTGTAAAATGTAAATTGAAAATATGCAGTTTTTTTTACATTTTCTTAGATAATCATAATAACTAGTAAATGTACATACGTTTTTGTTTTTTTATTTGATTTCTTCAAGATATTAATTATTTTCTTGTTAGTCGCTTACCTACTTCATATACTTTTAATGACATTTCGATCAACACCCATTTTTTTTTGTATCTGTCACTTTCTAGCTGACTCGCCGCGTACTACTGCTTATTATGTAACTAAGTGATGTCTTATGATGTAGTATTGTGAAAAGTCATCAGCATCTACCAACCTTAAAATTTAAAATTGCCACTCTATGCGGTGTGCACATTGGACTCAAAACAGGGCTTCTACCGTCTCACTGCCCAGATCACACGGTTGGTGATGGGTGCACTACCAACTAAAGAAGTTCCTAGGAAGGTTGGAATAAAACTAATGCCAAAACTTTTTACAATTATGTTCTTGTCATGTTTTTAATTTTTTAGCGGTAAAAACATCGTCGAAGATGTTGTTCAGGATAACCTAGAAATACTGGCTCTAGGACAGCTGCAGGAATACACTGGTAGGTGCTTGGCGACAGATGTTCAACTTGAGGGTAGCAAGCCAGGGGGGCATTCGATGCCTTCTGATTCGAAGTTCGAACTCTGATTCGAATTCCTTCCTTCTTCCTGATGATTCGAAATGCCTTACCACCATGCTATAATGACTGTCATCCTAAGACAACAACCGGGACCGGCGGCTTAAAGTGCCCTGCAAGCACGCAAGCACTCAGTAGTAATATCACTAGCGGTCACTCATGCAAGTCATGACCGCGGCGGACGTTGTTTAACTTTGCTGATCGATTCAGAACGGCTAAGCAAACTCGCATTATATTGTATAGTTATTGTAATTGCAAACCACTGTACCAGATGACGTAAATGGCCGCTCATTGTATTAAATATTACCCGTTAAAAATTAAATATTTTCAAAAAGTATGTAAAAAATAATAACAAATATTTTAAAAGTATTTTAAGAAAACATTAAATTAATTATTTAATAAAACACTTAAAATCTTTATATTAATGAAATATATCTAGTGACAATTCCGCCTATTAAAATCACTATAAAAATGATATATATTTTTATATCCTAATTAGGCGGAATTAGAATTAGAATTGGCTAGATATATATATCATTTTTATAAAGATTGTTTAATTGTTTTATTAAATAATTAATTTACTGTTTTCTTAAAATACTTTTAAAGTATTTATTATTATTAAAAATGGATTTCCGCAAAGTAACGCCTTAATCTATTCAATATCTTATGTAAAAAAAGTATTTGGTAAAAAAATATTATTAGTAATCGACATCTCATAGAGCACAGTGCACGGTCATCAACCAGACTACCAGATTTCAACAGACCAAAAGAAGTGCTTTTACTGGAGTGATGTCACTACCCTCTTTATTTCTAAATATTATATGATGACACTCACTAGCGCGTGCTGAGTGAAAATCAAATTAACAATTATTGGAGCACCATATTTTTTATTCCGGACGGGAATTGAACCCGGATCCTCTGATTTCGCGCTGGATATTCCTATTGGCTCCAATAATTAGTAAATGTGATTTTCGTTCAGCACGTGTTACTGCTTGGGATTATATTTAGAAATATCATTATATATTATTTATTTATGCGTAGTAGCACTGAAGGATACTTAGTGACAAAGTTCAAACAAATTCAAATAATTTACGATATTTAATTACAGAATCAGAAAACTCATGAGATAAGTGCGTTCGTATCAAGTAGACGCTTACAAAGAAAATACCGAAATAATGTAGGTATATAAAACTAAAGCTTTTTAAACCTTCTATTATACTGTTTATACCTGTTTGTTTGACATGAATCTATTTGACATTAACTTATTTATTCCAATTATGACAATTTTCTTTTATTTGGTTAAAAACTTTGACACAAAATTTGACATTACTTTATTTTATTTTGATAGAAATTGTGCATTGTATTTAATTTGATTGTAATTTTAATTTAATATTATTTTTATTGTAAAACATATGGGTGCAACTTACCTGAAATAACTAAGTTATGAATTTTGAAATATTTGAATATATGAAAACTTGAAAATCAGATCGAATTTAATGAAATTAAACTATTCCTAAATTGTTCTGAACGCGCGAACGTGAGTTCACGACAATACTGCTGATTTAAATAGGTAGGCATATACCAAGTGGGGCAAAATTAATCACCCTATTGGAAAACCCTATATCTTTTGCAAATGGCGCCAAATGTCAATTTGGTGTTGACATTTTGTGAAGTAAACAAACGCAGAATACAAATCGGCAAGCCATGAATCGGTTCAAATCGGTTTACTCAATTAGAACGCGGGATAATTGTAAAGGAAGCATTTCCAGGTCGCTTAATCCCTCGTTTCGGTTTTTTGCACTGGCCGGCCAAATCAGCCGATTTAACCGTTCCTGACTATTTATTATGGGGTTTTTATAAATCGCGGGTTTACGTCAACAAGCCTCAGACTCTTGAAACCCTTAATTATAATATTTGCCAAGAATGCGAGAGCCTGTCGTCCGAAGTCCTGGCCAGAATGATGAAAAATGCGATAAAACGAGTCCGTGGTCGTCAACTCGGCCACTTTATGGCCGATATAATTTTCTGAACTTGATGGAATAAATTCTAATGGATTACATAAACAAATTAAAAACATAACCACAGAAAAAAAAAACAGCAAAAGAACATTAACACAGAAAAAAGAAATATTTCTCTATGGTTATTAGTTTTGCCCCACCTTATACCTCTCGTTTCGTCAATATCCTTTCCAGGTTTCTCAAATACAAATTCGCTTTGATACGTGTTACAATTAAGAGGTCTGTACATGCGTGAACTAGGTGTTTACCAAAGTTGGGGCAATAACACTGATAGCGGCACACTTTTATTGATATCACTGATGAGACTGTCGCGCATAAAAGTGTCAGTAATTAATTTTGTTGTGTTTTAGAATTTAAAAATAAGAATTTCCTAACAAATCGACCTTTATTTGATTTTGAAAATACACATTTTTAATGAAAATTGACATACCAGAAGCATAGATATTGAACTCAGTTACATGCACGAAAAATTTCACTGTGTTTGAACTCTTGGTATTCAAAATATGAAGAAAATACGTTTGTATGGAAGGCGCTATGTAGACGCTAAGCTAAGGCTTAAGTCTAAGCTCAGAACGGTGAGGCATTAGAAGATACATAGCTACACCAGCTAGCTAAAAGCAACAAACTTGAGTTAATAATTTCACAACTTTGTTAATGAAATCCGAGCTTTTGATTATCTTTATCAATACAAACCGTATGTTTATAATAATAACAATACTCATAGGAGTACTATTTTACCATGACTGTCTGGTAAAGATAAGGTACAGTTGCGTACTCAAGTGTATGGAGCTCGTATAAAGAACCATCTTGTACCGCATGTTCTTTGAAACAAGCACTAGGCTCACCTTATGTTAAATGGACTGAACTCTGCCTATTACAGACACATTTCGTCAAAGAGACGAATTTCACTGCACCCTGAGACAAACAGTTCTTTTGTCTCATGTGCCTGTAATTTAACTGGCTCTCAAAGACTGCTGCCGGAACACACTGTTAGGTGGTTGGCAACAGATTTTTCTACTTGAGGGTGGTAGCTAGCCAGGCGAGCGTTTTCAAAATGCCCTTCCACCGTGCGGTGAACCTCTAGTTGGTGGTGGGGACCGAACCAAGGACCTGCGGCACGCCAGGCCATAGCTTTTACCACTCGGCTATCATTGTTTCATTGCATGTATTCAAGACCTAATACTATTGAATGATCGTAAAAGATGAGCTGATGAAAAAACCGGCCAAGTGTTAGTCAGCCCTCACTCTCGTTTTGCAATGTGACAGCCCTAAAAGAAATAATAATCGTTTTTTGCATCACCGCTAAAACTAAATCGTTTGTCGACATTTTCAGTAGTTGGTTGAATAAATAATAGGGTAAATATTTTTTATTTTATTTTGATAACCCTTTCTAGTTACGTTTTTAGATAGTCCCCATCACAAAAAAATTTAAATCCAAAGCAGGTATAGCCCAGCGGTAATATAGCGGGCTGCCGTGCAACAGGTCCGCGGTTTGATCCCCACTGCTTGGTGGAAGGGCATTTTGCAAATGCGCGCCTGGCTAGCTAACAACCTCAAATAGCAATATTGCCAAGCACCTAAAAGTGTGTTCCGGTAGCAGTACATGGAACCTGTAAAATTACTGAATTGATTAGTGAAATGCATCTGATATAGGCAGAGGCTACCGCATAACATTAGGTGGGGTTCGTGCGTATTCCGTCACAATCATATAAAATATTAACAATAATGGGAAATAACACACAAAAGAGTAATCTAAAGGAGTGTTGCGACCTTAGAACCTATACAATACACGCATGTTTGGATATATTAAAATATATAAATAAGTTGTAAAAATATACTAATTATTGGAGCACTGAATTTGTAAGAATATCATTTTCGCTTAGCACGTGATAGTGCTGTTATTCATATTTAGAAATATAGAAGAAGGGCAGGGACATCATTCCGAGAGTTAAGATTTTGAAAAACATGTGTCAGGAAATACAGACTCAGGCAACGGATTTTAGTTATAGAACAAGCACGAGGATTATTGCTGAACAGTTATAGAAATAGTCGCAGTATTTCCTCGGAAAAACTTGTTCTCATAGAGTTCTACTGCTACTTAGTCTTACGGCTTTTAACTATAAAGACACGGCAGTCAGAAAAAAGGAACAAAAAATCTCCCCTAACATTATAATTTTTGCACTTACAAGCTAAGCTAATTAGCTTATAAAATTAGAACGAACTATGATAGTTCAGTTGACATGCTCTGCCAACTAAACAATGATAGTGTGTGAGTCATAGCTTAAATGTATCCTTTCAGTTCTATTGTTTATCGGTTTTTATAGAGCAGAGCGAAATCTGCAGCCAAACTGAATTGAACTACATATAAGACTAATTTTTAAATTATCTTTAAACTTGTGACGGTTTAAAAGAAGTTTAAAGATAATTTGAGGTAAAATGTTACAAAATTACAATAAAAGAATTTTTGTATAGACGAGTGGGATTTCGCGACCAACCGTCTACGCGCTGGTATATGCTTGTAATTTTTTAAGCATATTTTCCTATTCCCAAATCCTAGATAGGATAAGAAGATGACGAACTGTTCACCAAAATGTATACCTTATTTTCTCAGCAAAAACTCGCTTCGTTTACTTCGAATGAAACATTTTGCATAAACCGATCGTCGCGAACTGGACCGTCAAAATCCTTGGCATTTAAAACTTTTCCAAAAGTTTAACACAATACAGGTACTTGAGAGCTCAGAGATCCTTCATTGAGTTTCATAACAGAAATATATCTGTAATATACGGTACGTATTTCAGATGTTAAGTGTTCTTAGCAAAGTTCGGTTCAAAGGAGAATTGTTAACTTGATATAAGTATTGTACCGTATGTACAAGCTGTGAAGTCATTAGTAAAATTTGTAAGTAAGTATCTTCCCAAAGATATATGGAAATGTTGGAGTCAGCTTATAACTTCGACCTATTGATTGATGGAACGTGGGTGCTGAATAAATAGTTTAAAGTAATAAGTGTCGCAACATGGTCTATTTTATTCAATGGAGTATGGATTCAGTGTTTCATTTGTCAAACCAATATTTCGATTGTGCTAATTTGTGATCTCATCAATAGAGTACAACAATTGTATAATCACGATCTACGAACAACGAGAAAATCCTACATTTTGTAGTTGATGATTTCATCGTGGTCCTATTAACGAGACTATGCAATGTAACCACGTGGAATAAATCAAATTATGTTTTGAAATAAGTCAACAAGGCATTTATGTGTTATTTAGAAAAGCAAACATTTGTATTGGAAGCAATGTTGCACCAGGAAAAAATACTGAACACAGAGACTATGGTTCAGATTCGGTCTAAAGTTTCACAGCATCGCGATAGGCCATTTTACAAATATTAGCCTGGCTAGCTACTACCCTCTTTTAACAATATTTGTTGCCGGGTAGTTCCCATTCTAGGCTACATCGTAGGGAACAAAATCATCACTTGCATCAAGGGAGACAGAGGTCTATAGTTAATCTCTAATGTTAAAAGTATAATCTAATTCAGAAACAAAAAAACATATAGGGAGTGACTTCGGGTTAAGTAAGAACATGTTTAGCAAAGTTATTATCAAAAACGGAAACTTCTAATAATAAGACGTTTGTGGTTTATCTTTTTTCAGCTTTTCATTGTCGACCCTCCGTGGAGTGCCGGGTTAGAATTGCACATCCCCATATACTTCCCGTGAGTATCGTAAAAGGCGACTAAAGGAAAAATACTGGAAGGTGATCAGCAGCGTCTTATAAGGAACTGCCATCTTACACTGCGATCCCCAAGCCGCCTGCCAAGCGTGGGGATTATGGCAAATACCCCCTTAATAGGGAAGGCTGTATTCAGTAGTGGGCGATCCGGTTGATACAGTACAGTATTCCTGATATTAAAAATTTTGATCACTTGGTCGCAGATACACAGGGAACAAAGCAATGCGAAATGCGTCTAACTTACAGCTTAAACGCACAGTTAACTGCTCAGCGACAGATTTTTTGACGGTTTCTAGACGAGTTTTTGCAAAATGTCTTACAATCATGACAAATATTGTAATAAAATGGCGACCAAAAGTTTAGATCTCGCCTGTACTTGATTACAGTTGTAGGATTATGCAGATTGTAGATGACTGCTTTGAGCTTTGGAGTCGGGCTGAATTTAACTAAGCTACCGGCTGCGTCACAGATGTTTCTATAAGCTCCTATAAAATCATTGATATGTTATAGTGAATATCTGCAAAAATAGCAGGATCTTTGCCTGAACTTCTAAAAAGCTGACAACGCATCCTCGAGACCACTGGTGTTGGGGATTTTTGTGGGCGGCGGTGATCACTTACCACCAAGTGAGACGACTGCTCATTTGCGTTCTTATCCCATAAAAAAAAGGGTTACTAAGAGTACTTACTGATTGTCCTTGGAACAACAATGGGCCGTTCAGGACATGGTGTAATATTCATTTCAACACCCCTGCTCGTAAAGTGAGCTTTATTATAACGTTCTTAGGGCCATAAACCGAACTACAACACCCTCTTGCATAATAATATTATACACTAGTGCGTAATAGAATTATCCCTACAAAGTTAAGTTAGTACCCAACTGCAAATTATATGCGAGTAAACAGAGCATTTTCAATTTAACCGGGTAATACAGATTTGTAACATCAAAGAGGTTTATATGTAATCAACCATTTGCCACGCGCAAAAAAAAGAAACTTGCGCGCTATTTTCCATAGGTTTCGTATGTTGTTTGTGGTATTCCGGACGGTATACGGGACCCTATTTCTAAGTCTGCGCTGTCCGTCTATCCTACCATAGAAAAATAATATTCATTTATCTATGGTCCTACCTACAAAGGTTTATTATCTTTTATGCTGGGGAGGAAAGTGAGAAAGGAGGGGAAGTGAAATTTATATCATATAATAAAATGTAGTGATAAGGTGTATTGCCTATAAAATTATAAAAAAGTAAGGAGGTGCTCATACAAGAAACGCGTTTTATCGCTTGTACATATCGCTGTTTTTACGATAGTGTAATGCAGTAACTAAATAAAATTGATTACACGTCGTAATTATTATCTTGGTGTTATCATAGAATAAACTCAAAAGTAAATCAACAGCAGGTCGTGCGGTCAGGTGCGTTCTAACCCGGCAGACGGGTTCGGGAAACTTCTATACGGGGTACGGGATAATCTAAAGTAAGTCAACAAAACAAAAGCCAGCCAAATGCGGTGATTAGTGGAAACCATTGGGGCTAAATCTTATGACCTTTAATTTTTTTTTTATATTGGGAAGTTCGTAACGCATGATATATTTTGTTTTCTTGAGTCTTCTTGACTCGATATTAAAGATACTCATCGCATCGCTTTGAATTGTATCGTACGTTTCGATGTCATCCATTTCTGTAATGCCAAATATTATCTTATATCATAAAATATATCATTATAGTAATGTTTGTCATATAGAAATTTACATAATCGATTTTTGATATCATACCACATCCTTAATAAATATATTATAATAAAATAATAATAAAACACCTCATAGCATGTACTTATATCAGAATCCCTAATATTCAGTATTTCGAAATTCATTTCTCTTAACGAAATCATTGTCTATCACAATTCATAAAATATATCGACCTAACTTTGCCCTCACTGTCTCGTTCACTCGGATGAAACGTTCGATTCACTTACTCGCACATTGCTGTAATCACCAGTAATATAATAATTCTGGTTACGGTTGCAATATTGGTCCTTAATTTTGTAATGTTATTGTATTTCAGCGTGGATTCAGTAATCCGTCATGTGATGATTTTAATTTTGTCTTTCAATGATGAATTTCAGTTCATTTCAGCAAATTCATTTTTATATCAGTTCAAAAAGCTCGGTGGGGCTAAGGTCAGTTGATTTTGTTCATTATCTATATTGTATGTTGCAATGAGATGAACAAGTCACCTGGCTGGTGGTAAGCGTCACTTTTGTCCATTACAGCCAATGTGTCACCTCTTTCGTTCTACTCAACACTGTGTCCGTCATTCAAGAGGATTCTCTCTTATTTGTTTGCTGAGTTATTTAACTTTGTACGGTGATTTTCTTGTTTAAACACAGTAGTGCTTGCAAAAAAAACTGACACTACAGTAGAACCCACTTAAACATACTCTTACTAAAGAGACCTACCATTTCGGTAATACAACGGAAGGCAAATAAATAACATTCTCCTTTTCATCGATTGTGTAATTTTTTTAGGCTGATGGAATTCATCAACCAAAGCAGTTCTGTTCTATTATTTTTGGTGGAAATTCAACATGAAGTATGCGCAGTTGATCTTGCATGACAATTTGTAACATGTCACTGTAGGTTTCACCAACACAATGTTAGAGACAACCACTGAAATTGGATCTACTTTAATTATTATTTGTAAAAATTTGTAGCGTTCATGTCGCCAATCAATATCATATTAGTATTATGTTATAGTCTAATTTGAAAATTATTCTACTGTAGTTTCTGCTGTGAACGTTTATAATACATTTGTTTTCCATACTTTCGTTGTCTTTTTTTCGTCCGAGTAAAACAACTGTGTACTTACACTGAAAAAAACAATTTTCCCTTTTAGTGTTGTTCTGTTGTTGTATTGGCTTGTATTAAAATATTTTATCTCATAAGTGTTCGGAACAGACCGGTGAAAACAACTCGTGTAACCGCCAAGGTGATCAACGGCCGATTGAGTCAACTTAACGTGTCCATCTCCCGCGTAACTAGCACTTGCCCGAAAGCTGTATATAGACACAGTGCAAGGATTATACAGTGCTATAATTACGATCAGTTTTATGACAGAATTATACACAATGATTTACAAGAAGAAGAAAGGTTCTCGAGTGGTTACCACACTACACCGGAAGACGTAGAGTTGGTAGGCCCCCCACTAGGTGGCTGACGACATGGTGAAAGTCGCGGGTAGCCAATGGTTACAAGCGGCTAATAGCCGTTCTTTGGGGCGCTCTATGGTGGAGGCATTTGTTCAACAGTGGACGTCTTCCAGCTGATGATGATGATGATGATTAACAAGAGAAAATTTGCCCATATTATAATATAACAACATTGTATTATATACCGAAAAGCATTTAGAATCATTTTATCTCAAAATCCAGTCAATATCAAGTTAAGTACGATGAAATATGAATTCGGACAATCGATATTAAGAAAGGCAATCTCAAAGGAAGTAAGTAATTGTGACGTCACGAAACGACCTTGCTGACAGATCGGTATTCATTATCCGAGGGGTGCCTAAAAGCAATTTTCCGTGTGAAGATATTTCATTTCAGATTTTCAAGACCCTGATTTCTGACTGGGGGACACAGAAAATTAATTTTTGAAACGGTATAAAATAAATGATTTATCGTAATAATTTGTGATAAAATAAAACGGATAAAATTTTATTTAGCTTAGCATGATTTAATTTACTTTTTGAAGCAGTGATGGCCGATTTGTCATAGCTATGAACTGCCACGCAATGGGGGGGAGGGGGTCCACAGTTTGAATTCCGTCATACATACATTATAGGGTATCACATGCTGGTAGTGCATTTTGCGAATGCTATCCTGGCTAGCTAACCCGTTCAAGTAGAAAATCTGTTTCCAAGCACCTTGCCACCAGCTATAGTGTGTTGTGGCAGCTGTCAATGGAAGCCAGTAATTGAAGTTAAAACTCTTAACCCTTTTATCTTAACATCGTTTAAAAACAGATAAGAGAGAGATCAAATAGCCAGTTTTAAAGCAGTGATGAATGACTCAAAAGCATTGGCTTTGGACTGCCGTGAAGTAGGTCTATGGTTCGTATCCCGCCGTGGGCTTGAGCTTCACCGCATGGCGGAAGGGCATTTCCCGAATGCCCGCCTGGCTAGCGACCACCCTCTGGTGGAAAATATGTCGTCAATCACCAACGGTGTGTTCCAGCAGCTGTCCTTGAGAGCCAGTTATTCTAGTTTAAGCCTGTTAACACCTCCTACCACATCATCACGTACCATCAGGTGAGATTGTAGTCAAAGGTTTCCCTATGAGCAAAAAAAAAGCCGGCAATATTTTATTCTTCCGGGAGGAATGTCACAACGTCCGCGTTAGAGTCATTTTTTGTCCGCAAGTCTTCTTATAATGAGCTGATCCAAGACCTTACAAAATTACAAATTAAGTAAATTATTTACTTACAAAACCCCACAGCATGCATTATTGCAAAACTCAAAATATTAAATAAAATATCCAAGACAATCACAGCGCGATACACACGCGCTCAAAACTGCATAGTGGAAGGGCATTTTGCGATTGCCCGCCTGGCTAGCTACCACCCTCAAGTAGTAAAACTGTCGCCAAGCACCTAACAATGTGCTCCGGCAGCAGTCCTTGAGAACCAGTGAAATTACAGGCACATGAGACCTTAACAACTATGTCTCAACGTGACGGGCGCAGTGCAATTCGTGTCTTGTAACGAAATGGATCTGTTATAGGCAGAGGTTAGTCCGCTTAACATCAGGTGGGCTTCGAGCTTGTACCTGTGTTATTTGTGTTATTGTATAATAACATTAAAAAAAATTAAGAGGTACTCTATAAGCACTGTATGGAACACGCTGCATTGTTCTATAAATGTATCGATATACCGTAAGCATATCCTCAACCTCATACATGAGACAATCACTTCCCATCTACCAAATGGGCTTCAAACTCAAACCATTTCTTGTCGACAACTCAAATAGCTTACAACCTTTGCCCTATTACATCCCAATAAGATTCAAATTGACGTGTCAAGAAGTCCAATCGCCGACTACACATTACTCGAGTCAGTGGCTTGAGAAATGAAAACCAAATCATCTTGTGTCGAGTGTCAGATTGAGCGACGTTTCAGACCGGTTTAATCTAGATTGAATGAAGGCGCTGTTAAGGTTTTGTAGAAATTGGTTTGGCTAAAATTATTGCTGATTCCAATGGAAGAAAGCGGTGGAAATTTATTGGAATAGTACCATAAGTCGTTTGCTTTTGTTCTGAAGCTCGGCTAAATATATATTTTTTTTAATTTTGTTATGTTTATAATAACGCCTGCTTGGCGAATTACATTACTAAATTACAAATTTACGAGAGAAAAAAATTATAGTCATTTTCTCTCGTTAATTTGTAATTTTGTAATGTAATTCGCCAAGCAGGCGTTATTGCAAACATAACGATATTCAAATTATAAAGTTGCGTCATAATTTACAAGTTTAAAACCAATTGCAAAATTGGTCTTGTTTGTAGTACAACGCAAGTTGAACTATAGGTGTCGCTCCATCCCGAACGATGGCTGAAGAAGAGCAAAAATTAGGATTATGAGTCATTGTATGATGTTAGCGCAATTGGTTAGAGCATACCCCGCCCAAAAGGGTGGATGGATGCGGGTTCGAATCCTGCACATGACTATATCTTTCTCTCTTGTAAATTTTGTAATAAATAATTATCTTCTCAAAATCCTTATATTTGAACACTACGTAATTAATCGGTGTATTAAGTATTTGTCATAAAAGACATAATATTCCAATATCTCCGATTCCTGTCAATAAAAGACGTTCATGAGGGTCAAATGCCAAAATAATTGATTTCTGTTTTTTTCTTCTTTTTATTCTTGTTATTAAGCCTCTGACCACTATCTCACCTGATCGTAAGTGATGTGGTCGAAGATGTTGTTCAGGCTAACCTAGAAGTACTGGCTCTCAAGAACAGCTGCCGGAACACACCGTTAGCTCCTTGGCGACAGATTTTCTACTTGAGGGTGGTAGCTAGCCAGGCGGGCATTCGCAAAATGCCCTACCACCATGCAATTTCATTGCTTATACAAACGAAGTTAGTTTATTTAGTGAACACGTAGCGCGTGGGTGTCACTCACCAAAACGCTGAAATAACGTACAAAAATATTTCATATTAAATATGTTAATACCATTCCAAGAAACCAATTCCATGATATTAAAGCAGGAAACCATTTCAAACTTTATTTGGTTTCAAAATAACTTCAGCGAAACGAACGCTAGGTTTTCCGATTTCTGCGTAAATTGGAACGCTTCAGACGTTTGATCTTTTGGGAACGTTAAATAATACAACATCGACTAGCTGCCGCCTACGGCTTTGTCCATGAAACTTTTTATATCACACTTCGTTGGGAACTTGTAAGTGCATTATGATAAAATAATATGTTCTAACTCAGGAGCTGATATATGAATCGCACTTAGATATATTATAAAAATATTTTGAGTGAGGAGTTGTATTCTTCATGACTATTTTGAAAGTGTGGTCAGAGACCCAACCCGTCTACAGACGCCTACATTTAAGACGGCACTGCGTTGCAAGAACTGTGAAATTATGATTATTAGAGTATACAACAAAACTCCAAAGAGCATAAGAGAGCTCCCTCTAAATTATTTTAAAATTATATTACGTCTATGGCTTACGAATCACAGAAAGATTTTGTGACATAAAGGACCATTGACATTTCTTATTTACATTGACATTGTTAAAATTTAATGAAGTAAGCGATTTAATAGTATGTTAATGTCGTCGAATCTATTTGTTTATTTATCTGTTTTAAATTTCATTTCTTATATGGTTTTAAATGAATTGTTGCACACAAAACATTTGAAAAATAAGAATTTTCATGAATTTGTATGTTCTTGTATATATGTATATTGCTTGCTCCGTTCATATTTGTATTTTGCATGCCAGTAAAGATGAAGCACGCTGAACTACTTTTTAAATTTGACCTGAACAATATGTATGTCATCAAAGCATTTTATGATGGTCATTACATTTAATCACTAAAAATATTAACTTAGCTCACTATATTATACATCATGAGGGACAAGTTAATTAACTATTTCGATTTTATTTTATTGTTACGGAACAATCTCGAGGCCCACCTGATGTTAAGCGGACTTACCTCTGTCTATAACAGCTGCATTTCATCACAAGTCTCGAATTCCACTGCGCCCGTCCACTGAAGACATAGTTATTTAGTCTCATGTGCCTGTAATTTCACTGGCTCTCAAGGACTATTGCCGGAACACACCGTTTGGTGCTTGGTGACAGAATTTCTACTTGAGGAGGGTAGCTAGCCAAGCGGGCAATCGCAAAATGCCCTTCCACCAAGCGGTTAAGCTCAAGCCGGCGGTGGGGATCGAACCAGGGTACTGCGGCGCGGCAGTCAATAGCTATTACTAGTTTAAATCAATAGCTATTAGGAGTTTTAAAACTACGTAATAAATCAGTTTATTTAGTATTTGTCATAAGGGTAATGTTCAAATGCCAAAATAATTGATTTCCGTTTCATTGATTATACAAACGAAGTTAGTTTGTTTAGTAAACACGTAGCGCATGGGTGTCACTCACCAAAATCCTGAAATAACGTACAAAAATATTTCATATTAAATATGTTAATACCATTCCAAGAAACCAATTCCATGATATTGAAGCAGGAAACCATTTCATTCATTATTTTGTTTCAAAATAACTTCACCGAAACGAACGCTAGGTTTTCCGATTTCTGCGTAAATTGGAACGCTTCAGACGTTTGATCTTTTGGGCATGTTAAATAATACAACATCGACTAGCTACCACCTACGGCTTTGCACGTGTAGATACGCTTTATATCGCACTTCGTTGGGAACTTGTATAACAAATATTTTCTAACAGGAGCTGAGATATCTACAGGGTTATTGCTAAAATGCTAACAACCTCTTAGGGTTGACTACTGCTAGTCCTAAAAAACATTTTGACATTAAATGTGTTTTTTCAAATTTTTTTGATTGAATAAGCACGAGGAACACCTGATGTAAAAGTCTCCTGTAATGTTTTGTATCATATTTTTTATTACGTTGCTCGATGTAAATATTCAAAACTCTATTCAATAAATGGGAGCACGGCGCGGTCCAGTGTTACTGCGGTGGGCGCTCTTGGCTATCACGGAGTAGGGATTATAACACAAAAAAATATATATAAATATTTGTTTCAAAACAAAAAAAACATCTCAATATGTTTCATAGGACTAGCAGAAGTCACTCTAAGAGGTTGTTAGCACTTGACTAATAACCCTGTATATCGCACTTATATTATAAAAGCAAAAATATGTCAGACAGGATGTCAGACTGTATTCTTGATTACTGACTATTTTAAAGGTGTGGGCAGAGACCCGACCCGTCTACAAACGCCTACATTTGAAACGGCATTATATTATTTTGCGAATATCATTTTTAGAGAATATATTGTTTTGCGAATATAATATTTTGAGAACAAAGGAAGAGAGGTCCCTCTAAATTATTTTAAAATTATATTACATCTATGGCTCACGAATCACTGTTTTTATGACATGAAAGATTTTTTTAACATAAAGGACCATAGACATTTCATATTAGCATTGACTTTGTAAAAAATAAATGAAGTAAGCAAATTAATAGTACCTACTCGTATTTTAATTTTGTCCAATATGTTTGTTTTTTCCGATATCGTTTTAATTTTATCTGTTATAATATAATTTTAATTGTATAATGTGTTTTTACATAATTCAATTGAAAAATAAGAATTTCCACGAATTTGAATAGGTATATAAATTGTTTGCTACGTTTATATATATTTTGTATGCCAGTAATGGTGAAATACGCTGAGCTACTTTTTAAATTTAACCTGAATAATATGTAATTACGTGTTTCTTACAAATATATATATTTTATTTCACGCTGTAGCAGCAAATCCGGTTTAGATTAAAGTTTCATAATTCATTAAGTTATAAATTCAAGGGAGATAAAGGCCAAATGCTAGGTATAAAAAAATATCTACACAATACTAAAAAAATAACTGGATGACGTACGGACAGATCCCAATGTGATGCTATAAAGGTTACGTTATTTTATTTTACAATAACACTGTACTTAACGAGACCCTAAAATAACTTATATTTATATCAATAACAAAATAATAAGTATCTACCCACATCTATATCAATTACAAAATAATGAGTCAACCCACATGTTGTAAGGATAATAACAAAAACACTCACAGTTATTTTAGGATACGAAATGATATTGAACAGGGCTTTTAGAAAAGAAACAATAAAGGAAATGTTAATATCATTTTATTGTTAGTACAAATCAAATTTATGGCGTATGCCAAAAATACAAGAAATATAATATGAGGTATTTATTCTACGTTCCGATAAAAATAATAAGTATATCATTTCCAGACTGCGATAGCGCGTGTCAAACAATAAACTTGATTATGATATTATATTGCAATAACCTAACTGTAATATAATATGATATATAAATATATGTATTATGGGTATGATCTCGCGCGATAAAGGTTTGCATGTCTCAGAAAGGGTCAGTGCCATCTAGTTGATTGCTGATGAATTAACTGGCTTTATTACTATTAAACAACGAGATGCCGCTTTACCTTTGTAGATCATTGAATAAACAGCATGAGAAAATGGGACCTTACCACACATACAGAACCGCTGTCCTGTTCGAATTTTATGGGCTATATATATATATATATATATATATATATATATATATATATATATATATATATATATATATATATATAGTATGGGTTACATATTTGAGCCGTTTGGTGTAGAGACGTTGGGTCCGTGGGGACCGGGAGCTCATCGTATTTTCCTAAACTTATCAGAGCACTTGCTCGATGCGACGCGTGAACAAAATGCTGGCACCTACTTGGCTCAAAGAATAAGCATTGCAATTCAACGGGGCCATGCTGCCAGCACGCTGGGCATGCTGCCTTATGTAGTGGGCTAGAGCATTTGGACTGCCTATGAGTCTGCAATGATTTATAGGGATCTAAATGCTTTAATTGTAGTAGCTGTAGTGTTGTATATAGTTCGTAGTATATTGTAAATAAAGGCATACCGTTGTTAAATTAAATTAAACATTATGATTAATGAAAAATAATTATATTATTATTATTACTAGCTGTGCTCCGCGATTATACCCGCGTGTTGATGGATGATGATAGTCAAAAAGTGTTCATATCCAGCGCCTCATCTATTTCCATAATAAATTTCATGGGTCCAGACATTTGAGCGTGAAGGAGTAAGAAACATACAAACACACACACAAAACTTTCGTCTTTATAATATTTTAATTTAGTCTGATAAGGATCAATTTGTTAATACAAAATATGCATTGGAAAGAAAATGACGAGTTGTATAGTATTTATGGTCCACTATTTTGGCGATAGTGGCTCACACATAAAAGCTAGATAATATAATATGCTGTTGCTTTTTCAGGCAAAGTAACGCACGAATCTATTCATTATTTTTGCTTCATTTTTACCCTAGACATTTCAAAGCCGAAACTGTTTAGAATTTCAAAACAGTATATATTGCCTTAGTTTTGTTTATTGTTTACTTATTACCCTGTATTTCCAAGTTTTACAAATGTTATATATATTATTACAAAGAAAAGAAAAACACTCAATGTTATCATAGAATTATTTATAACACAAACAACAATAAGCTCAACTCGTCATTGTTTATTGAACAAAATTATTTACCTTAGGAGAGAACAACATAACAACAACCAGTTAAAATATTCGTTTTGATTGTAGTTATCAAACTTCATATTAAATCAGTGTTTACAGTTTTTATAGGTTCAATAGAGGATATTTTTCGTACCATATCGAAATTTCAGATTCCTGTCTAGTCTAGGTTTTGAGACGGACTCCATATCAATCATGGTTTAAAATTGGTCATCATAGTTGTATTCTGATCAATAAGATCATACCCTACATCCCGGGGTACAAAAACGTTTATTTTACTGCATACTTCACACTTGGACTCCTGAATAATAATTTAATTGTACTTATAATCCAATATTCGGTTTTACGTCAACCTTTTATACGAAATATATATATTTCAAGTTTGTAAGCATTCCTTTTACAAGCTGGAGACCCTTGACAAATGTTTTTATTTCACGGGACTCTACGGATGTAGGACAAAATCGATGATAACCCTTAAAACATGTTCTAATTGTATTGTATCGGATACAGATTTATGCTAAAAATATGTATTATATTTATGCCATAAATATATAATATTTATATATGCTATAAATATATTTTCTAGGTTAGCCTGAACTACATCTTCGAGCACATTATCACTTACTATCAGGTGAGATAGTGGTCAAAGGCTAACTTATAAGCCATAAAAAAAAATGCATAAATTCCATCTTACTTAGGTTCCGCTTTCCTTTTAGTTGTTTTAATTGTATAAACCTAAATGTTACCAGCTTGTCCTGACATTTTTCTACCAGCGATTTAAACGACAAGGTGTTACAAATGAAATTCAAATTTTTTGGTTGCCATTTACTTCATTTATGTTGCATGACATCTCGTAGTAGGGTGACAAAATGGAAGCGTCAAAAAATTACAGTGTGATAAAAATTAAAAAGTTATAGTTACAAAATACAATATCGGTCGAAGCGATCGTAGCGTAGCATTTTTATGCCATGACAACTCCCATCTCTTAATTTATTCTTATTTCAACCTTAAATTAACAATTTTAATTCACACTACCACACCTCACTATAGTTAACTTACATTAGAACTTCAACGTGAGAGCGGGCTGCGTGCATTGGATTTAGTTATATGTGCGATAGAGATAGCGCTATATGAACATTATTGTTTCGTAATCGCCACGGTACGAATCTTAGTATTAATATTTTAAACTTGAAATAATGACGTTCGTGTTCTATGACGTTTTTAAAAGGTGGGAGTTAGGCCCTGTAGCTGGTCACTGAAGTTTCCAGTTCATTGTCTATTGATTCTACTGGGTAGCACTTGTTTACGGTGTTTAGTCGTTATTTCCAACCGGTGTTCGAGCAGTAAAGATGCTGATCCTCAAAGAATGCGTGCAGTTTCAATGGCTGCTAGACGCGCTCTATTAACTAGCTTTTGAATCATGTTTTTTTTGTTGCTAATAGGTGACCTTTTGACCACAATCTCACCTGATGGTAAGTGTTGATGTGGTCGAAGGTGTTAACAGGCTTAACCTAGAACTACTGGCTCTCAAGGACAGCTGCCGGAACACACCGTTAGTTGCTTGGCGACAGATTTTATACTTGAGGGTCAGGCGGGCATTTTAGCAAAATACCCTTCCATCATGGTGTGAAACTCAAGCCGGCGACAGGATTCGAACCATGGACCTGCAGCACGGCAGTCTATAGCCAATGCCAATGAGCCATCACTGCTTCAAATTGTCTAGCTAATCGACTGAACCGTCGATTAGCTCTTTATTAAGCCCGCCATGGTTTTTATTATTCCTTTCAACTGAATAGCTCAGGTAATATGAGATACAATAGTCCAGTCGCGTCGTCCAAACAGGATATCATTATAAGTTTTATGGAGAAAATATATATTTTTTTAATATAAACCGATTTCTTACATAAAAATAATGATTTGTTAAAATTACTCCTAAATTTATGCTTTCAGCAATTTATTATTCAGTTTTTTTGTGGAAATAACACACGTTGATAAAAAATCGACTTCCACGTATTTACTTGGATGATGCAGATATTTAATCCTGTTATTTTAAAATTAAAACCAAACAACTAAAATGACTTAATTAACAAATTACTACGAACTATATACAATACTACAGCTACTACATTAAATCATTCTGACTCATAGGCAATTCAAATGCTCAAACCTACTACCAGTCGGTAGCGTGCATAGCATGCTGGCAGCATTGTCCTGTTGTATTTCAATGCTTATTCGATTTTGATATCCTATCAATGGTACCAATCTGAAAGTATTTTAAGTGTTTTATTTTAATATTAATTTTATCTTGTCTTAAAATATTTTTAAAATAATAAAATAAAATATTTTTTTAAATATTAAATATGGATTTCCGCAAAGTAACAATCTATTCATAATCTGAAAGTACATTCTAAAATTAACAATCATATTTCATATTTAGTTATTGAAAAAACACGGACATTACAGCGTTAACAACTTATTTTGCCTATTGATGGAGTGTGTGCGGAATGAAAGCTATAGGAGATCTTGCTTTAGTAGAAAAAGTATAACAGATGTTGGATACTGTAATTGTGCACTAGTGAGTCAGGCAGTTCAAATGTATAGATTAGCAGAGTTAGCTTTACAATAATTAGTTGGTAATTTTGTATTTTAGCTTTACTGGGCGATGTGGTCGCTTAGAGACAACGCCATTACAAAAAAAAAAAAAAAAATTGCCTTTACTTAGTTGATATTATCACGATCGACGATGTTTGAGCTTCGATCCGGCAGCCTTCTTCAGGAACTTGAGCGTGGTACGTCCACCACGATCGCGTCCCGTTTCACACTGCGGGCGGCAGCTCGCTGTGTTCCAGGATACCATACAGAGACATAACAGACCATTAAAAAGACTTATTTCAAAATTGAGATTTTAAGGAAAATTTCCGCTTATTTTGTATCAAGGGAGGTTTAAGTTATCGTGTTTCTGGTACCATATTTTACAAACTTGTACTATTTTATGAGATTGTGGCAATACAAGCACGAAGCTCACCTGATGTCAAGTGGTAAAATGTAAGAGGTGGCTCTGCCAACAACAGTTGATTGTCAATTGTGACGAAATCGTCACCAGTGACAAATTTCACTGCGCACGTCACCCTGAGACATACAGTTGTTAAGTTTGTAAGGTATATATTTTATGGGTCAGTGTATATTCATGCAACCGGAAATAAAACAAAAACAAAAAAAGATGTTATATTGTTTAATATTGTTAGGTTTGCAATAAAGCCTGCTATGTGGATTACATTACAAAATCACAAATATACGATAGGAAAAAATTAAGTCATGTGCGGGATTCGAACCTCCATCCCAATACGATGGTTAAAGAACGATAGGAAAGATTTGAGTTAGGACGTCATGTCATGTTAACTCAATTGGTTAGAGCATTCCCATCAGTCATTGAGCGGGTTCGAATCCCGCACATGAGTTAAATTTTTCCCATCGTATATTTGTGATTTTGTATTATTATAATAATAAATTATACATACCTTAACACTATACAATGCCCTCGCAAAATACCTTACCACCGCAAAATGCCCTACCCTATGGACAATTGCGTGATCATTTTGTCTTTCTATAAGTGAAGAATTTGGTCCTCCTCTTTTAAGTCTGCTGTATGAATACGAGTGTATTGATTTTCTGTTATTTTTGTTTCAGATTTGATATTCTTCGCTTCGGGCGACTCAGAAGTTTTAAGCATCGGTGAGTTTATCCAATTATAAGTTTGTTTAGACCTCCGAGGTTTCATGACAGTATTACAATTTATTTTTGAAATTCGTAGCGAGAAAAATACGTCTTAGCTAGTTGTAAGTTTTATGGTATATAGTACTTTAGCTGTGGTTGACTTAACAAAGTTAGTTGGTTATATTAAGCAATACACGCAGTTTAACAACAGATTGACAATATATTTAAAAAATCGTAGCACAAACAGTACATGTCAGATATTTGTAAGAGTTATAGTAACTAGTGCCTTAGCTGTGGTTGATTTAACAAAGTTACTTGTTATTTTAAGCAAAACACGCAATTTAACAACAATTTGTGACTATCGTTAAGCTGATAAATGCTGAAATTCAATCGTTATCGGACTAGCTTAGGGTAGAAGAGGCAGCGATAGTGAAATTTTATTATCTCAAAAGTAGTAACTTACATTGAAAGCGTGAATTATTATTAACGACTTTCTCTTTATAAGGTTTTAGTCATTTTGTTGTTAAATTTTATACATATATATACCATGGTAATTTATGCAAATATATTCTATGGAGATAATTTTAAAGAAACTTGTTTTGGAATCTCATTTGCCTTAGGGTTTAAAGAATACTGTACTGATCTGTTTCAGCCTGATCGTCCACTGCTCAACATACTGAATATGAATATGAATATCAAATAATTTGTTTTTTGGATATTTTTATTTTTATTAGATAAACAGAAACAAAACCATAAAATCACCTCTAATTTTCCCAGATGGAAACATGCAAATGCTTTGTTTTCACTAAATGAACACGAACATTTATTTAATAATTGACAAAGCATAAATCCATACTATGATTTTGTCGCTTTTTTTTAAAGTTATATTTATAATAATACATTAAAGATGCGTCAGATTCAAAAAATCTGATCCAAAGCAACTTGTGCTCCCCATAAAGTTAGGGCGTCAAGGTTATTGGCATGATCCCAAGCCGTAAGTAAGGTTTGGCGTAATCACCACGCTTGGCAGGTGACTTGGAGATTGTAGTGTTAAATGACAGTTCTTCGATGGCACTGCAGTAAGATATGGAAGTTGGGTGCAATTGCATCCCTGTACTCCACGGAGATCTTATTAAGATCAATTTAATCATTTAGTTACTGCAACCATGGGCTTTAGCGAAAAAAACCTAAGCCTGTGACTGCAACAAACTAAATTGTATGTAAAAAAAAACTTGTTCAAATAAAACTATTCAGCATACTTGTCAGGAGTTTGTTTTTTAAGTTTAGTATAATCTATCCAGTTGAGACCAATTCGCTTAGAGAAGTATTGTTGTAGGTATCTACTATTAATCTTTGCATTGCTTTTATCTTTTTATCATTTCCGTAAATTGCAAGGATCTTATTGTTTTCAGAATTTGAAGCTCGTTAGTTTCAGAGATAAGGGACGGGGTGAAATAACGTCTTATACTTTATTTTGTATCTACACCGTGAACAACAAACCGTTTTTTCATGTGATGCGCTATACGATTATTATTAATCTCAGTATTTACCAAAAAGGTAAACAAATTACAATCCGTTTTTTTTCAATAGATTCGGTGATATTAGACTGTGACAGACTAAAATACATGAGTGAGTAAATATTTATGAGCGTTCAGTTTTTCTTTGGAACCCTAAAATGTGCATAAAACAAGTCATTTTAGTTTGGGCATAACAGCCCGGGTCATAGGCAAGGGCTTATATTAAGTCGAGGCTATAATAAGTTTTATGCACGAAATATAAACATACGTTTTCAAACCAATTGCGATGAAATTAGGTAATTATATAGTTAGTAATACACAGCTAATTAATTAAAAATTAAACTCATATTTGAACAATGTTCTATATTGAGTGTCATGGTTTCGAGAAAATATATCTGGGTCTTTAATAAAACTCTCGCCCTATTGGATTTTTTGAAAGACCCAGGCAAACTTCTTGTATGAATTATAAAACATAAATATGACACTCCTTAAAAAAAAAACATTTTTATTCACTTATCCTTAAAAATAGCCTTTTATGCCCTAGAGTCTGAAATTCTATGTTTAGTAGTATTTTGCAGTAGGTATATCAAAAGTAAAGCAAATACATGCACAATTAGAAGTTAGTATTATTAGCTCACGGAACCCTAACCACAATATTCAAGGACATTTAGATTTAACACAGACAAATTATTTTTAAAAGGAACTCACCCCTTTTTCTATCCAATCATTATCACTTATTTCACTGAACAAACAGATGAAAAGTGACATTGAATGATGACAGTAAATCACCCCCTGCGGGGCAATTTTACCTTTTCATTGAGAAGGGTTGTTTTGACTTGGGACGGATATTTAATAGCTCCATGGTATCAATTACGGTAACCTGTTCCGTATCCCGTCCATTTGATTGATTGAGATGAATTTATATACATTTATAAAATAAAAACAATTGTTGCCCTGTCCATCCTTGAAGGAACAAGTCGAAAAGACAACACCCACAATCCGCAAGTCATGTTAAGGTCCAATATAATAAAAGGCATTTCTATTGCCATAAACCATATACCGGATCAGTATTCAGAAATGAAGGACATTGAACATAAGCAACTCATTTTTAATCCATGCAAAGTAACTAGGTAGCGAATAATGATCTATAATAATACTTTAATATTAGAATCTACATTACCAACTCATCACTTGCAGTAGTAGCTACTTGTATTACAATTTAGAATTAATTCAATCGTAAATTCTATCAAAATTGGACACCAACTTTGAAAGGGTTTTTTTCTAATATCATCAAATCCGATCAACAAAGCCATCTATGACAAGTGTTCAAAATCCAAGATGGCGGATTCAATATGTCCGCCATACAAAGTGCTTCAACATCAGTCTCGCTTTGTGATTTTTTTATTATAAAAGTGCTGCCTATACTGTAATATTACAAAGAGAACATTTCTGAATAATTTTTACTCTTAACTCGTACTATTCATTTATTTTCCAACCTTCTTCTGTATAAGTTAAGAGCAAAATCCCGTTCCGGCTAGCGTTTACGTAAATCATTCTGAAAATTTAATAATACGGAAATAGGCAGAGTTATATCAAGCCATTTATCTCCGCAATCTCGTTCAACACGATTTGAATTCGTTTAACGTCAGAAGTTTTAAATAAAGGGATGTAAAGCGTTTTGAAGATTTTGGAAATGAGGCTTTTGTTATTTACTTTTAAAGCTTATTGTCAAACGATTACTCTACAAGGTACTTTTAAATATAGACTTCGCGGATTGACTTTCCATATTTTAGATAATTTAATTTGTCCTCAATTCGACCAAGGAATATAAAGATGAAGAATATTGCCTAACCTTAACCTTGCGATAGAGTTGCATCGACCATGGTCACTAGCAGACTGAAGTATCATCTACATTTTGAATAGCAGGCTCCCCTAATGTGGGTAGGCAGCTGTATGAAACTACCCACATTTGGAGATGCATAACTAGAAATGCCGGGCCATTAACTCACAAAAATAAACATTTATTCGATAGTACGTTTGATCAGCTTGCAGTTTCGGATATTAGAGAAAATGATTTGAAGCACTCTCTCGTGCTATATGGGAATATCACGCTAGCAAAGTATAAGACTTATAAAAATAAAAATAAACGGAAATCTCTCACTAAGGCCGGTGACTAGTCAGGCGGGCATTCGCAAAATGCCCCAAAACCATGATTTAAAGACTACCATCCATCATAAGACAATAACAAGTACTGTCGTAACTACATAACGTGCCATCCGAAGCACGGCAGCACTTAGTAGTAATAAAATTAATCTGGGGCAATGCCACTAGCGATTACCCAAGTCATGGCCGTAGCTAGTAGGACGTTTCGAATAAGAATAACTAAGCAAGCTATGCTACGAGCACATCAAACATTGCTTGTAATTATAGATAGAAATATATATGTTATCGGTGTAATGCCTTTATTAACAAAACACTAATTAACTACTTACATACAACACTGCTGCTTCTACAACGATAGCGTAAAGGCAACACAAAGACCAGCTTGCTCCAGCCCACTACCAGTTGGCAGCATACCCAGCATGCTGGGAACGTCGTCCGACGAAATTGCCACTTATCACCAGATGAAAAAAAAAAACTTACTGAAATATTTTAGTGTATCAACACGTTTTTTCCAAAACAAACAGTATCGATACAGACGCGTGAATTTGAGTCGCAAAGAGCTTTTTATGACAGGATTCCAGAACGTAGTCAATCTGAAGCCATCCTCTCAATTGAAATTCTTGTATTTCCTCATTTCAATCGTTTCTCGAACAAGTCTGGGATTGAAATTCCAATGTAAATATGTAGTACTTTCTGACTATGTAACTCGGTCCAGTTGTTTAGTTCGGAGTTTAGTATGCTGACATCTATCGTATAAGAAGTTCGCATGTACCGACATGCGAACTTCTTATTGTTTTTTGATGTTGAAGCTATGTCTCTTAGACACATATAGCATTTGATTTGGATAAACGCCAGTTTTAAAGAGATATGTATAATCTCATAAGATTGCTTAAAAATGCAACTAAGTATATTTGTTGTAAAAACTATATTTTTATACAGAATTTGGTGCAATTTATAATTTAAAAATGTTTTATGACTTTTTAAGAGAGGTACACACGCAACGATTTGCATACTAACGTAGTTTCGTAATATTTTGAATACCACGTGTTCAAGTATGAAATTTAGCAAATATATCCTTGAGCTTATTATTTATGCATTTGGTTCGCCTATTTTCAAAAACATTTCGAAAAGTCGTGTTGTTTGGGAATTCTTATTATCACATTTAGGGATAAAATACATTGAAAAAGCGGCAAACCATCAGCACTATATTTATTAGGCTCAGGGATATGTATCCAAAATATCACCGAGGTTGGATACTTGGTATTTAAAATATGAGGAAACTACGTTTTTATGGGAAGCGCTACGTGCACACTAGTCTTAAGTGAAATGAAATGGTTAGATTGTATTGAAATAATGATTCATTGAGTCATATTTACCAATGAATCACGAAGTCTACATATTTCAGAACTGCTAATACAAAACTCAGACAATATGGGTCAAGAATATATTAATATTAAGATATCACGAATTTTATGACCAATAACATGAGCAAAAACTTTCATTGTTCGGTTATTTCGTGATGTTGTGTTTCACACACTGTTTTTTTATACCTGTTAGTTAAGCCTTCCACTATACCAATATCTCACCTGATGGTAAGTGATGATGTGGTTGAAGATGTTGGTCAGGCTAACCTAGAATTACTGGCTCTCATTTACAGCTGCCGGAACACACCGTTAGGTGCTTGGCGATAGATTTTATACTTGAGGGTGTTAGCTAGCCAGGCGGGCATTAGAAAAATGCTACATCAACTGCCAGTATGGTGGTAATACTTCAACAACTGCTATCGTAAGACAACAACTGGGACCGACGGTTTAACATGCCCTCCGAAGCACGTGCACGCTCAGTAATAATGTCACTAGCGGTCACCCATCTCATGACCGCGGCGGACGTTGCTTAACTTTGCTGGTCGGTTAAGAATGGCTAAACAAACTGCGCTACGAGCGCTTCAAAGAATATGTTTGTGGTTAGCTAATGGAGAGTGACGCCATCGTGGACTTTAATTCCCCCTGGGGCTTAATGAGACCTCTCTGCCGAGTTACAATACCTCATCATTTTCCTAAATAATCTAAACTAATATAATAAAGAGGAAAGATTTCATTGTTTGTTTGCTTGCATTGAATAGGCTCTGAAACTACTGAACCGATTAGGATGAAATTTGGTATGGAAATAGTTTGCAACACGGGGAAGGACATAGGATAGTTTTTATCCCACTACGCAAAAAAAAAGTTTATGGTTTTGCTCGATAACCGATCTACTAGACCGATTAGGGTGAAATTTGATATGGAAATTGTTAGAGACACGGGGAAGGACATAGAATAGTTTTTATCCAATTACGCAAAAAGAGGTTAATGGTTTTGCGCGATAACCGATATACCCGCGAGCGGAGCCGCAGCCGGAAAGCTAGTTTATGATAAGGTGCATTGTCTTATTCCAAAACCTGTCTATAGTTCCATCAATGGCACATTCTAACTGCACCCCGTGGTTTTACTCGCGTAAACTATGACGAAAAGAGATTATGATGACGAAAAGTGTGCTATGTGATAATTCAGAAACTAAGCAATCTACATTCCAAGTTACATCAAAATCGGTTAAGCCGTTAAAGCGTGTTTGAGGAAGAAACACGCTTTAGCGGCTAAAAACGGAAGAAAAGGGGTATTTTGCGAATGCCCGCCTGGCTAGCGACCAACCTCAAGTAGAAAATCTGTCGCTAAGCACCTAACAGTGTGTTTCGGCAGCAGTTCCTTGAGAGCCAGTGAAATTACAGGCACATGAGACATAACAACTGTACGTCTCAGTGTGACGGGCACAGTGCAATTCGTCGTTGACGAAATTCATCTGCTATAGGCAGAGGTAAGTCTTAGTACTTAACATCAGGTGGGCCTCGAGTTTGTTCCGTAACAATAGCAAGAAAAAAAATACATACTCACACATCTTCACTCAATCACAAACATTCGATTTTTTTATGGGTTTATTATAGGACATGCATGAGGCCCACCTGATGTTAAGCGGTAACCTCTGCCTATAAGAGATTTCGTCACAAGTAACTAGTCGCACTGTGCCCGTCACACTGAGACATACACTTGTTAAGTCTCATGTGCCTGTCATTTTACTGTCTATTACGGGCTGCTGCCGGAACACAGTGTTAGGTGCTTGGCGACAGATTTTCTACTAGCTAGGCAAGCTTTCTTGAAATGCCCTTCCACCATGCGGTGAAGCTCAAGCTGGCGGTGGGGATCGAACCATAGACCTGCAGCACGGCACTGCACAGCTACTACTGCTCGTTATCATTACTAAAAACAGATGATGATGTTGAAAAGTGTTCTATGTGGTAATCCGGAAACTACTTACTAACTAAATGGGGGTGACATTCTAGCCCGGAACCTTACGGGCCGCCCGTGCTACCTTACTAGAATGTTCTCCATCATCTCTTCCCGTGGGTGTCGTAAGAGACTACGTGTAAAATTACCAAAGGTTGCCAGTAATGCCTTCTGAGGAACTGCTATCTGACACTGCGATCAACGTCGCCCGCGGTCAGGAGTTGGATGGGTGACCGCTAGTGACATTACTACTGAGCGTTTCCGTGCTTCGGAGGGCACGTTAAGTCGTCGGTCCCGGTTGTCGTCTTAGGATGGCAGTCGTTATAGCATGGTGGTAGGGCATTTTGCAAATGCCCGCCTGGCTAGCTACCACCCTCAAGTAGAAAATCTGTCGCCAAGCGGTGTGTTCCGGCAGCTGACCTTGAGAGTCAGTACTTCTAGGTTAGCCTGAATAACATCTTCGACCACATCATCACTTACCATCAGGTGAGATAGTGGTCAAAGGGGTTAGCCTTTTATCAGGCATAAAAAAAAAGTCGCCTGCCAAGCGCAAGGGTTATGACATAGAGAAATATAATTATCTTTCCTGTGGTTTATGACGACCCCGCCCTGAATACAGCCCCCATTAGGTTAAAGGCTATATTCAGCAGTGGGAAATTCGGCTGATACAGTATAGTAAAATCCGGAAACTAAAGTATGTATATTCCAAATTTCATTGAAATCGGTTTAACCGTTGGAGAAATTTGCGTGGTGGTAGGGCATTTTTGCGTGGTGGTAGGGCATTTTGCGAATGCCCACCTGGCTAGCTACCACCCTCAGGTAGAATATCTGTCGCCAAGCACCTAACGGTGTGTTCCGGCAGCTGTCCTTGAGAACCAGTACTTCTAGGTTAGTCTGAACAACATCTTCGACCACATCATCACTTACCATCAGGTGAGATAGTGGTCAAAGGCTAACCTATAAGGAATAAAAAAAAAAAAAAAAAATTAATACACACACATTTTCACTCACACGTTATTTGTATTTAAAATATTAGTGTACCACCATAAGCACATAATAAAAAAATCGGCCAATTGCGAGTTGGACATTGCCCATTATGGCACGAGAAAAGTGCCCGCAGTGCGCGTCTAGCAGCCCTGAAACTGCCCGCATCCCTTGAGAATGAGCATCTTTACTGCTCGAACACCGGTCGGAGATTACGACCAAACACCGTGAGGTCTAGCCGGTATATTTAGAGATAGATAGATAGAAAACACTTTATTTGCACAAGAACTTAAAATTATTATTACAATAAAAAAAACTTAAACAGAAATACACTAGTGCAAAATGGCGGGCTTATCGCTTATAGCAATTTCTTCCAGACAACCAGGAACAAAGGATTTATGCATATTTGATATGGGAGTTTGTTTAATTACCAAATGAACTAAAGGTAGTATTTAGTTAATTACCAAAGGTTTTTAATAATTATGTCAACTCACGTTAGTTATAGTATAGTATAGTTTAATATTGTAAAGATGATGGTACGGAACCTTTGGTGCGCGAGTCCGACTCACATTGGCCAATTTTTTTAAATAAAACTACAATGTAGGTATACGATTTGTATTTTCCACAATATTATAAATACTCAGTAAGTCGGGATACTTACAAAATATCCCATTTTGAATTAAATCTGCGGCTCTTTAGATATTCCTACACAAAAAGGCAATTAAGTAAGTATTTCTGAAAGAAATCACATTCAATACATATTCAAATAACTGTTGATAAAAGAATAAACAGAAGATATAACAGAAAACAAATTATTTTTGTTGTATTGGTTTTTACAAGGAAAACAACAAGAGAAAACGTATATATTTCTAACCACAATTAACAACGCAAAAAAATATACATATTTACCGCAAAAACTCATCGCAGGCACGCCCATGTCACAGATTACAGTCCTAGTTACTGTTAAAAATGTGTAAATTAATGTCCAAACGTATGTTTTACGCAATATTTGTTCAGCGGTGTCGACACGCGAATTCGGTAGTCACGACCTGAGTGACAAAATTACTACGAATCGTGATATAAATTCTTGAATGTGGTGTCAATTAAGATCAGTGTAGGCGCGAGAAGTCGTGACGCATCATACAATGCCATACAAAATCACAATGAATAATTTTAACAAAAAGCAGGATTCTAATCATAAAAATATACGATACGATAACTATATACTGACAACAAAAACAGGAAATAACAAAGAAACAATAGCAATAGTTTTTTGAAGCGCTCGTAGCGAAGTTTGCTTCGCCGTTCTTAATTGATCAGCTACGTTAAGCAACGTCCGCCGCGGTCAGAAGTTGGATGGGTGACCGCTAGTGACATTACTACTGAGCGCTTCCGTGCTTCGGAGGGCACGTTAAGCCGTCGGCGGTTGTAGTTTTACGATGGCAGTCGTTACAGCACGGTGGTAGGGCATTTTGCGATTGCCCGCCTGGCTAGCTACCACCCTCAAGTAGAAAATCTGTCGCCAAGCACTTAACGGTATGTTCCGGCAGCTGTCCTTGAGAGCATGTGAAATTACAGTCTAGACTAGCCTGAACAACATCTTCGACCACGTCATCACTTAACATCAGGTGAGATAGTGGTCAAAGGCTAGCCTAACAATAAACAAAATAAAAAAAAGGTACAAAGAGCGGTATTATCGCTTATTATATATTATATAAAAGCGCCTTCATCCAGACAAATTTTTGATGGACAGAGATTTTTTTTTTGAGCAAGGAGAGTAGGTCAAGTCTCTTATAACATACACAAGTACGTTATATAAATATACATTATGTATTACAGCATAGAGTTGGTAGGTTGACCAGGTGGATTGACGACATCAGTGCTTACAAGTGACAGCCAGTGATTACAAGTGGCTAATAACCGTTCTTTGTGGCGTTCTATGGGGGAGGCATTTGTTCAGCAGTGGACATCTTTTAGCTAATGATGATGATGATGATGAGTACAGTATAAATAAAATAATATCTAATAAATTAATGAAGTATTTCTAAAAAGTAAATTAACAAACTCATGACTAAATTTACGGTTACACTGCTTTAAGGTATAATTATTAATCATAAACAATAAACTAAAAATTACTTACATACATATCAACTTATATGGTAATATATATCATATTTGAGCCGTTTGGTGTAGAGACGTTGGGTGCGTGGGGACCGGGAGCTCATCGTATTTTCCAAAACTTATCAGAGGGCTTGGTCAATGCGACGCGTGATCAAAATGCTGGCACCTATTAGCTTCAACGAATAAACATTGCAATTCAACGGGGCAATGCTGCCAGCATGCTGGGCACGCTGGTAACTGATAATGGACTGGAGCATTTGGACTGCCTGTGAGTCTGCAATGACTTATAGGTTGTCTAAAATCTAAATGCTTTTTTTGGTAGCTATAGTGTTGTTAGTATATAATAATAATAGTTTATGGTACCAGAAAAAATGGTTTCACAATATTGCTTATAATGTAGCTACTCCACTAGGATTCCCTGTATCGGGGAGCTATTTTTCTTCCCATATCTGTAGCCCAAGCACGAATAACTTGCGAAATCGTAACCGTTTCGTAAACGTATCGAAATGTCACCATTTTGTATAGGATTTGATCAGCGCCTCTACAGTGCGTAAAAGGAACTAAATTTTGACAGAAAAAAAGGTTTTGACAACTAACGTGTCGAGATTTTAACGTGAATGTTGTGTCACGTAAAAAGTTTTGTATGAAATCGCGAGCACGAACCTAATTGTAACGTAAGCTCGAAGGCTGGCTATCGAGGATCTGTCAAAAATCTACGAATGTCATGTCACTGAGAAATTTTCAGTCAGATGGCTGACGTAACGTATTCAATTGTGGTAAAACTTCGAAAATTCATGTTATTATTGTGTTTGTTCATTCATAATTTACCTATGAAAAGAGTTACAAACATGGCAGCAAGATTAGAAGTAGTATTGTACCATGTCGTTTACCAGGCGCAAAGAAGGTATTTATTAATTTATGGCACTGGGGGGAAGTGATGCTAATATACGATGAACCCAATTCAGGACATTTTCCAAAACTCTGCATCAAACAGCGTCCATATTCCACCGTTCCAGTCCACATTTACACCAATTTCGCTCGTTGGATATGTCTTGCGGCGCAATAATGTTGCTATGCAATTCTTCATTGTGCATGGTCAAATTGAAAACAATAAGGCTCAAAGAAGATCACCTATCCATTCAAGATTTCAAGATGAACCAAAGCTGTCAACAAATGCACCAGAAGAACACAGGCAGCGACACGACAGGAATACCAACGGATTGTCAGACTAACTACCAACGAACTCTGAGGTGATGACCATGCTCACGCCAACATTCTAACCACTACGAAGAAGAAGATTTTAATGTGAAACGTAGAAGCTGTGTTATTGGACTTTTGGTTCTTAATAAAAATAAACGAAGTGCAATTGTGCGTTTCATTTATTGGTACCTAAGTATATACCGAACAGCTCGTGGGTTAGGGATAATAGGATATCTCGTTGGATGTTGTGAAACGCGACTAAGACAAAATTCGTGGCAGCATGCCACTACTAAGGTCGGTGTGAGTGGGATGTTGCCACGCATTGAGCATACAACAGTGATGATGAGATGGATCAGTGTGTGCTTCTATTGGTGGCGCATAAAAGACTATTGGGTGGCGAACTCATAGCAGGGCCGTGAGAAGCATTTTTCTTCCCCCTCTGATCTTATAGGCTAGGTAAGTTCGATATCATGCTCGTTTGCCACACTATTCCTTAAAAATAAAGGAAAGTACATGAATACAAAGACAAAACTACACCAACAGTTAAGTAATTTCTTTATTTTTGTTAATGTAATAACAGACACAATCATAATCTAAAAAAAAAACCAACCATAAGCTGACTAATACAAAATAAACGCTTTAATTATCCTAAAATTAATATGAACTTAAAACAACACTAAGCCTAGACGGTTACAAGTCACAGCACTCCCGATTTGTAGTAACGGCGCATTCATGAAATGCTACGTGGTTTGTCTTTGCAAAACTGTTAGGTAGGTACATTACTACGCACTTCAGGTTTTCACAGCATTCTTCTTTCCCAGAACAGACGGTAAAATACCGCTGGAGACGAAAGTTCTGTCGGGAATCACCTTTAGTGAACAATTAGAACTTATAGAATGCACTGCTTGAACTCAATAGCCTATTTTTATGCTGAAACACCATAAAATTAAGCGCAAAATACACTTCACGCCGGCTGGCGGCCCTTCAGGGTTTCTTGAAACTCCTCCCTCTGTTTAAAGGTGTAATAGTAGCTGTTTGTAATTCATATAGTAAATAATCAGTGGCGTAGATTCTTGGCTTGAGAATTTATAGCTCATAATTTATACGAGTATATAATGTTTTATTTTAATACCTCTAATGATGTTACAATAAAATTTGGTTCACTGAGCAAGTAACGCATAGAGAAAAGTAACATACCGGAAAAAAATATGTTTGGTTTTCACCAAATAAAAAGCTAAATTTGACGAATATCAATCATAGAGGAACCAGTCCAGCGTCACCAACCTTAAAATAAGGTAAAGTATTGCAGGTGCACCGATTTCTGTCCAAAATTACCAAATACGATACGAGTCATTGTCACCTTGACAACTCAACTGGACTGTCATGGCTATAGACTAATCATATTGTTTCCGGTATATTACATTTCTCTATGTCATAATATATGTCATGGCACTTAGTAAATATATCACCTCAAATACATTTTATTCAAAAATTTTAATATTTCATAGTGAACATCAATACAATACGGAAATCGCAAAGAAAATGCGAAGTCTGTGGTGTCGAAACACAAATAAAAATGTTTAAACAATAGATTTCCATGAGATCCAGAACCGGTGAGTTGATGAAAATATGTCATTGAAATTACATTATTGTTTCAGAGCGTAATGATCGCTTGGTTTTTATTGTAATTTAAGTAGGTATGTGTTATCATGCGAATTGCTGTACTTACATATATTTGTATATAAATTACAAATATTTACGTAACGTAAAGTAAGTTTAGTGTTGCTCAAGGAAAGTATCGATACCTTTGTAGTATCGATTTTTTATAATGTCAGTAGTATGGGTACATATACTTTTTCGTAGTGTCAATAGGTTAGGAAATATCATATTCGATGCTGGTGATCATAAACCATCACGCGGAATGTTTTATTATGCCACGAAACTTAACATGTGTATTTTAGGGACTGTTATTTACATCTTTAGCTCAAAAGCATTTTGAAACACCAGGTATTATCAATTTTTCTCTACGTAACTGGCACAGTACTTGCTAACTGAACGGCTAGAGCAATATTTATTATCTAACATATGTAAATCGACCTAAATATTATACAATTAATAATAAATAGCGTAAATAACGTCATATCTATGCTTGTGATAATAATCTGAGTTGTTTTTTTTCAGTTCATTTAAAAATCAACAAGTGTATCAACATACAATCCCAATTATTTAAATGCTTATAATACTATACTCTACATTGTTTGATTTTAAAATTAACCAACTTTCGAGTGCAGTTAAATAAACTATTTTTGTAATTTCAGATATGCATATGTTACGCAGAAAAATATTAATTGAATCAATAAATAAAACAAATCAGTGCAGAAGAAGCTTCTTGCAATACAAATGAAATAGATCAGCTGCAAGATTAAATTAAATATCTAAATAATTCAACTACCTACACCAAAAAAGTTTTTAAAAGTCAACAGTCTATATATAATAAAAAAAGGTGCGTCAGAAATACTACATTTTATGATTGAACTACAAATAATAATAATTGTTAACAGTTGATGACAAGTTTACTAGTGCAACTTACGTGCAGTATTTTTTACTTTTACATATACGACAGTTAGAAAATAAGTATTATATATTGAAAACTGTTATGTACAATGAAAAATATGTATTGTAAAGATGTTCTATTACACAAATTACTTTGGAACTATGAATACATACCCCAATAATACGGTTTTCGATACTAGCGAAGATATATCGCACGATAAAATATTTTGATGATTTTGAATAAATTAATAAATCTGTGTGAAATATTTGTTTTATTTTATATTTCCTTAACATATATTTTATAAACCTAACCTTCTTACCATTTTTTCCTATATCGATTATAATGGAATCGATTTCATTGTAACTAATCGATTTTAGGGAATCAGTAGTACAACACTCACAAATGTCACTATTATTGTGTTGGAAATATAGTTTTCATTTGTAATGGTTGGTATAAAATAACTTCAAATCTGAGTTTCAAAGCAAAAAGGTCCGTGCCAACTCCTAATATTACTTGCTCAGTGAGAGGAACTTTTATAGGCAAAATAAGACTTAAAACCTCTTTTCGAATGAGTTGTTAGGTCTTAGAAAAAAGGTATGATTGTTGTGATTTACGCTGGATGACGTCACTTTTGTAATCCTATCGAGTTCACGTTAGCCAGCAAACGATGCGGCGTACTGTCAACCATTGCCTCCTGCGTAAACGGGCGGTGAACTCGATACGATAACGTTACGGACTATCGAAATGTTTGTGCTTGGGCTACAGTGCATAAAACAAAACTCAATGTTGATCCGTACATATATAGTTATGAATAAAATTTAAACAATAATTATCAATATTTTGTTGAATAGAACTATGTAGGTAGGTATGATCTGTATCTTTTTATTGATAATATGTCATTATATTGTTTTTGTTGCTATTTTAATGATACATAATATGTATATACTAAGCTACTATACTACTCTAGCAATTAATATATATTAATTGCTATTTTATTACTAAACCCTGAATTGGGTTTTCAAGACACCCATGTTAAACGTCGTGATCCTATATCAATCACTGATTCATGTGCAGTTTTGTTAAATCTTAAAATGATAACCAGGATATACAGCTGACAAACCCGCAATTATTTTGTTTCTTGATATAGTCGATCAGTGGGGTATCTAATAGGTTTCATAAGAACGGGGTCTCGCACTTTGACCGTACATGAGGCACAGGGACTGACATACGAGTCTGTCATTGTCATACAAAGGAGAGAAAAAGTGACCAAGCTAAGGGATAGCGTTCCACATGCGGTTGTGGCATTGTCGCGATACAGGAAAAGCTGCACATTCTACACCGAAGATAGCTCAGACGCCATCGGTAGTTTGTGCGGCGGGCGATGAAAGCGACGGAAGAAAATATAACCAAACAACAACTTTAAAATGGCAATAAAAGATCGCAACGAAGAGGTCGTGGAGGAAATGTTAAGGAGAAAGAGGCACCCGGAGTCAGTGGCAGATCCATCCGGGACAAATTTACAGTAAAGATAATAGAATAATTTAATTTTATGGGTAAATTAAAGAATAAAATAAAATTAAGCATCTTAGTACCAAAACTTAGAATTAATTTATATATGGACTCACTTAGTTTTTAAGATTTAACACCTTTCATACTAACTTACATCTAAGTGTAAATATGTCAATGATGTATGAGGAATGATAAAGTAAAATTGGAAAATGTAATAAAATAAGGATTAATCTAAAAAGAGTGCGGACCAAGAGTCTGTAGAGCGTAGCTTAATTATTTAAAAAAAAAAGGTTTCTTTAAAGGTACTTTTAGTACAGCCCTCTGCGCACGTTCATCTCTTTTCAAATACGTCCTGTAAGCAGCACCCCAGGCTGTTATACCATAATTGATTAAGCTTTGACATAATCCGTGATATATACGTTTTAAAATATCATCACTGACTTTATTTCTCAGTAATAACAAATATTTTTAAAATATTTGTTATTATTAAATATGGATTTCCGCAATAACGCCTGAATCTATTCATTATATTTCTCAGTCTTTCAAAAATGTGCATAAGTTTTCTGATTCCTCCACTTATTTTATATAGTTCGTAATATTAATGAAAGCATACCGCTGGTAAAAACAATATAATGATTAAACAAAAGAAGAAGATTTATAATTAATATGAATTTAAAAAAATACAGAGAACAGTATTTATTTTAGGTTGAGAGGTAGTAATTAGTGACCTGCGTTCTAAAAACAATATAGGCCGACCGTTCTGCCTCTAGGTCTAGGCACGCTCAACCAATTAAGCTTTTTTGCCTAAAAATAAAGTAAGTCGTTTGAAAATGTTTTGTATGTTTGTAAAAAAAATAGTAAATTTAAATTAAACAGTAACAATCACGATTACAACACTAGGAATAAAGATAAAATAGCGGTGCCAGGTTTTAGATAAGCAAAGACAAATATAAAGTCTTTCTTAGGCAATTGTGTACGGTTTTATAATAAATTTCCCAAACGTATTACAACGCTCACAGAAGGGAAATTCAAGTTGCACGTAAAAACATATTGATTAAAAAATCCTACTACACAGTTTGTGATTACTTAAACGACAAAAATTCCTGGACAATTCCACCTCTGCCAAGCTATTGCCTGTCACCTACATAATTTTAACAGATATTTTTAATAACTTTTACTGAATAGTTAATATGTAACATATTGTTAAAAGACGTTTAAAAGAATGGCCCCGAGTTTCTTGCCCGTTCTTCTCGCAGTGGCTCTATGCCATTTGTTTTGCTGAACGTGACAGTACAATGTAGTGTTTAAATACTAAAATTTGCAATTACCCTTCATAAGAACGTCGTAGAAGCCTTAATTGAATAAATGATTTTGACTTCGACTTTGAAGTGCTCGTAACGAAGTTTACTTAGCCGTTTTTACCCGATCAGCTAACTTAAGCAATGTCCGCTGCGGTCATGGACTTGGATGGGTGACCGCTAGTGACATTACTACTGAGCTTGGCTCCTTTGTTATGGCTCCTTGAGAGCCAATAATTCTAGATTAGCTTGAACAACATCTCCGACCATATTACAATTTACCATCAAGTGAGATAGTGGTCAAAGGCTAGCCTTTCAGCTATGAATAAATAAAGCTTTTGTGGTGATGACTCATACATGGTACAAATGATGACTCATACATGGTACAAATGATGCCTCATACATGGTACAAATGATGCCTCATACATGGTTCAAATGATGCCTCATACATGGTACAAATGATGCCTCATACATGGTACAAATGATGCCTCATACATGGTACAAATGAGTCTTTTGGTTCATTAATGATATGCTCTAGTTAGTACTGTTAGAAGCACCTTTTTACAGCTGATCAGTAGCATAATTGTATTTTTGTTTTCGATTTAATAGCTGTACTGTTGAAGGGCGACCGTAGAGTGCTGGGCTAGAATGTCACCCCCACCCATCTCTATCCGTGGTTAGCGTAAGAGGTGACTAAGGGTATCCCACCAGATGGTGGGCAAAAGCGCTTTCTGAGGAACTAATATCTTAAACTGCGATCCCCATGCGGCTGTCATTACTTAAAAACTACCAAAAAAAAATCGCCAGTGATCCTTCACAAATCCCTGGCTTATGTACATTTTGGATATTCACGTTCATGAGAAAAGTATTATTTTCGCATACAAAAAATAAAAACTCTCGTGAGTTTCGTACAAACAAAAGGTCGTTTCAGCCACTTGCAGCGCGCATTTTGATTGAACCTTAGTTCAATTTTGTTTTATATCACGCTACAATCTCCTCATTAATATCCATCGCTCTAACAGGTCTGAGTACCCATGCCCATGAAAAGTAAAAATTTATTTCATCATATTGGGTCATATTACAAGGTTGTTTCTAATGAATCAAATATAATACTAATTTTTTTTTATTTATTTATGTCATTGTGACGGAACAAGCACGAGGCCCACCTGATGTTAAGCGGTATCCTCTGCCTATAACAGATGCATTTCATCACAAGTGACGAACTGCACTGCGCCCATCACCTTGAGACATACTTCTTCAGTCTCATTTTGCCTGTAATTTCACTGGCTCTTAAGGACTGCTGCCGGAACACACCGTTAGGTGCTTGGCAACAGATTTTCTACTTGACGATGGTAGCTAACCAGGCGGGCATTCGCAAAATGCCCTTCCACCATGCGGTGAAGCTCTAGCCCGCGGTGGGATTCGAACCTTGGACCTGCTGCACGTCAGTCCATAGCCAATGCCACTGAGCCATCACTGCTTCAAATAATAAATATAATAAAAATAAAATTCAGTTATTAAATGTCGTACACTTGTACTAACAATTAGTCAGTACTAATCATACAAAACTAAACAATTAAAAGTCAATGTTTTTAAACATCAGTTAATGAGCATTTGATTTTGATTTTGGTAAATGCGACAATTTTGTTCATAACGAAAATACCGACATTCTTTGTGTTCAACCAACTCAAATGTTACTTGAATTTTTCACTTTGTAATTTACTTTCAAATACCTACTCATTCATTTTCATCCGCTCATATATCAAACAACGCTGCTGACTTCAAAGCAACACAATAAAATTGTTCCCCGTGAAATTCCTTTGAAGTTTATTTTATTTAATAACAATGTATACAATTTCTCTGTTAGTCATTAAGCGAATAATCTAATTTTAATGAGAATTTGGTTTGTTTACGACGAAAACAAAACCAAGTGCAAGTCGAACTCTCGTACCAAGGGTTCCGTACAAACCTGTAGGTATATAAGTAAAAGTTTTGGTATTTTTATTGCTAAGTAAACCCATAATATTTTAAAATTATTCAACATTTTGCTCTAAGCAATTTTTTCTTTATCTGTGCTATAAGACGTTGCTTCGTACCAAAATCACCAAATTCAAGATTATGAATTCACGGGAAGTACCGTGTAGGTCTTGAGTCTCTTGCGAGTGTCGAAAATTTGGAGCATACACGGCTGTATCTTTTCATAGCTTTGGCTTAGAAGTTAGATTTTTTCACAACTCCAAGGAACAGTAGAGACCTGAGTATCGATTTTACTGAATTTCACCTCATTCTGCTTGTATCCACATAATGAGATATATACCTCCACGCGTTCCTGAGCAAAGGGGTTTTTTTTTTTATGCCTGATGGGTTAGCCTTTGACCCCTATCTCACCTTATGGTAAGTGATGATGTGGTCGAAGATGTTGTTCAGACTAACCTAGAATTACTGGCTCTCAAGGACAGCTGCCGGAACACACCGTTAGGTGTTTGGCGACAGATTTTCTACTTGAGGGTGGTAGCTAGCCAGGCGGGCATTCGCAAATTGCCCTACCACCATCCTATAACGACTGCCATCCTAAGATCACAACCGGGACCGACGGCTTAACGTGCCCTCCAAAGCACGGAAGTGCTCAGTAGTAATGTCACTAGCGGTCACCCATCCAACTCATGACCGCGGGCGACGTTGCTTAACTTTGCTGATCGGTTAAGAACAGCTAAGTAAACTTCGCTACGAGCGAGATTGATAGACAGAAAGACGGACAACAAAGTGATCCTATAAAGTTTCCTTTTTTATGGGGCTACGGAACCCTAAAAATATATTATATTGTTATTAAGATGCAGCTTCGTCAAAACAAATTATGTAACCCTGGTATAAATATATAATGTGTAAATGCTGTTCTTGATGTAAGATAGAAACTCACATCTGTGGCGGGTACCAAAATTCAAACAGTGCGTTCGGGTTTGTAGCTCAGTTTGGTGACCGTTCAATCCTAGTTAGTGGCTCTTTTAGAGCTGATGATGTTGAGACAGAAATATTTTTTATACCACACCCACTCATAAAACGTCTCATTACTCGTTCAAAAACATGTTATAAAGTTCGTCACTTCTCCCTTATAAATGTACGGCGGGGAAAGTTATATGGATTTTCATTCCTTCACTCCGTAGCAGTGAAGGAATGTTGTATGAAAATCCATACCTGCCCTGGTACCGTTCTTTTGTTTTTAGCTGCTTACATAAAAAAATATAATCTCACAAACGTTTTATATCAAATAATTAGAAAATAGAGGTGTGATTTTTATTTGTACTCGATTTTCAATGAAAGGAGGTTGGCAACCTTTTTTGCACTACGAGAAAAAAAGCGCGGCAATTTGTTATGTTTAGTTAAATTTTGTTTTTTATTAAATTGATATTTTAACAGTACGCTTTTAGTTATTCTAAATAATTTTCCAAAATGTCATCTGATAGTGAAAGTGACGATTTTATAATGATGACGCCTACGCCACCAAAAATAAGAAATGCAACTCAAGAAGTCTTAAAGAACTTACTGCCTGAGAAGTCTCGAGGTAAGTACGAAAAAACTAATAATGATTTTATTTTCCTCGTAGGTGTAGTATAAAGCACTATGTATCACTCGGGAGAAAGTTCTATTTCTGTTCTCGAGTTGCCTTTAAGCTACGCGTTGGGCTTAAACAAACTCTCGAACAGAAATAGATCATTTTCTCCCCTCAATGTACACATTGAGGGGAGAAAATGATCTATTTATTATCTATTATATACATTGTAATGTATTATTACATTTTAACTCCCATAATTTCCGCCGTTTTGAAAAATACCGAATAGATAAAAGAACCAGTCACATAAACATTTATTGAATGTATAGCCTTCTGATAGTAAAATTCCTCTGCAAGCTTGTTTGTTTAATAAATACGTTTTTTTTTCTCTGAATAGCTATATTATTCTATTTAACTATCGTATTAAAAATATTTCACGAGAATCAGTTCAGACATTTTACATGTAGAGGAGAACAACCGGAAATCTGGAATCCACGCTGGCATAAAAGCATTTTCGGCAATATTGATAATGTTGATAATAATAACTGAACTGAATATATTGTGTTGGGTTAGAACCCAACGGAAATGTGTGAGTTCAACTCGCATAAAGCTGTTTTTTATTAGACTTGAGACTTACAACTAATTTAGACCTTGTATATTTTCTCATAAGCTTACGATAGGTTACGCAGCGTGGTTAAGTTCACGACAACCTATGCGGTTTACCGACCATAGACCTATCAAACAATAAACTGCGCACCGCAAAATTTAATTTTCGTTGTCTAAAGTTTCACACAAAAAACAGACCTTCAGTGGATTAAGCTCTGGGTCGTTATTTTACGAGTAAAGGCCGAAACAACCTTAGAATAACAGAGTAACGAGGCGGCGTGAAAATTCGGAAATTTCGTTTCGACTATAATTCAGCACCAATAATTATAGGGTGGGATGATAACTCGCATCCTCTGATTTCGTGCCAGATTCCGAAACCACTCGGCCAGCGGAACATACTCTGTCAAGCTGAAATTTTGTGCTCCAATTGTATTACGTTTAATCGTCGTAGGGGACGGTGCTCAGTTATCAACCAGACTACTATAGACTTCATCTGATCGTAAAAACTGCTTTTATTGCGACAATAAATTATTGATAATATCTATTATAATTTTAGCTTAACATAGTATAAGTAATCATATTTACTGTATCAGCCAGATAAGTGCAGTTGCAGTGAGATATCAAATCCTCAGAAAGTGCTGCTGCTCACCTACTGGTATGTTACCCTTAGTTGCATCTTACGATACCCACGGGTAGGGAGGGGGGTGACATTCTAGCCCGGCATTCCACAGGCGTCAATCATATATAGAAACCTATAATTATTGTTAGTATAAGTAATAGCAGTGGACGTAGGACATTTTCCAAATGTTGGTTGGGCATTTTGCTAATGCATTCTTGCCTAACTACCATACTTTCAAGTAGATAATTTGTCACCGAGCACCTTACAGTGTATTCCAGTTGCTGTCCTTAAGATCAAGTATTTCTAGCTAAACCTGAACAAAATTTTCACTTACCATCAGCTGAGAAAGGCACAAAGGCTAGCCTTTAAGTAATAGAGACAGCTTTGCTAAAAATTCCAAAACATTTTGAGAGGGTTGAAGCTCGTAAAAATAATATTAAACTAAATGCGTGTCATGATATGTGGATTTGTCTACTTCAGTCAATGCCACATTATACTACACAGATAAAAAAACAATGAAAGTGAACAAACTCGAAATATATTGTTAGTTTAACACTGTACTATCCTGAATAAAAAATATGATATAAGTAATAGAATCGCTAGCGTTTGCTTTATAACACCACGCAAGTCTAAAAGCACTTACTAACGTTTCTATACTGTGTACTTCTGGTAGAAATAGGTATGTATTTGCACAAAGTATAACATTTCGACTAGAGTTCCTTTCTTACTTCAGTAAGAGAACTTTATCGCTTCTTCTAATTGGCTCGATTAAATACATAATCAGAGAATATAAAACCCAGAATGAAACACCGATCGATTCAGAAAAAAAAACTTGAATAGCTCTAATTTGAGGTAACATACATACAGCGTTCTTTGAAAAAAACGCTTGAAAAAGATCTTTAGATTTTCAAACTGTAACATTCCAAATTCAATCTACAATGTAACAACAAGTGATAATAGCTGTGGACTGCCTTGCCGCAGATCTATTGTTCAATCTCCACCGTCGCCGGCTTGAGCTTCACCGCATGGTGGAAGGGCATTATGCAAATGCTTGCTAAGCTATCTACCACCCTCAAGTAGAAGATCTGTCGCCAGGCATCTAACTGTGAGTTCCAGCAGCAGTCGTTGTGGAAAGCCAATAGTTCTAGGCTTAGTCCGTTTACCATCCTCAACGACATAATCACTTACCAACAGGTGAGAAAGAGGTCAAGGACTAGATAAAAGAAACAATAACGCCTCAGAGTCTGCTAGCCTGGTAGATGAATATACCATGTCAGTACATGTCATATTCCAAGTCAAAACATGGGTGTTTAGATACATCTGCCTCCCCGTTCGGAGAAAACAGACGTGATGATATGTGATTAAGCCCATTAAAAATAAAAGAAGTGTGAATATGGCCTCGGTTTAGCAGGATCGGAGCACTTTGTGCGGCGGCCATCTTGCATTCCAAAATGTTGGATTTTTGACAGGTGTCATTCGACTCCTCTCCCGATCCTCTATGACATTTATTCAGTTACCTATTCGCTACGAATAAATATGTACCTATTCCTTACCATTTTCTAGATACGCTCAAAAACAACGCTGGTTCCAAATTTCACCATCTGGTACCAATATCTCCTACCATTTAAAAACAAAATACATGCAAAACTTATCCAAACGTTGTCCAAAGTGAATTCAACCGGGCAATGCTGCTAACATGCTGAGCACCCTGCCAGCTGTTAATGGGCTAGAGTATTTGGAATGTCTGTAGGTTTGCAATGGCCTTAAGGTTGTCTCAAAACTTTCATTTTGTAGTTATAGTATGTTATGAAGTTTCTTATTTGGTTATTTATCGGTATCTAATTCATAACAATAGAAATTTATCGTTATCCATTGCATATATGAACATTGGATCCTCAGCGGTTCAGTTCACATATCCATGTCCTTTAAAAGTAAGTAATATTAATGTTCATAACATATGTCAGAGAAGTTGTAAGTGGATAAGTAATATTAGTTGAGATTTATACGAATAGTTCGACAGTTTTTGTCCCATGTCAAGTTAAAGAGAAGTAAAACGAAAGTTTGTTTGTATTTGTATCTAGATCAAATAGAAACTCCTAATACATAGTTTCAACTAGCAAACTGTCACAGAACTTAGTAGTTTAGTTTCAAAGGATTTACATAACAAGCAAATAGTGAGAAGGTCAATTCCGGACAATGCTGAATAATATCTGTACGAAATAATAATGTATGATACGAAAAATGCTTTTAAGGGTTCTGTACTAGATAAAGGAGTCCCGTTATTGAGCCTCGGCTATCGGTACGTACGTCCATACGTCTGTCCGTCCGTCCGTCTGTATCTTTGGAACCGTAATTAGAGAACCGATACATTGTTGACGATCTTTTGATTGAGTGATTTTATAGATAGATAGATAGATAGAAACACTTTATTGAAACACCTTAAATATAAAAAATAGTTAAAACAGAAACACAATGCAAAATAAGGTAACAATTGGCGGTCTTATCGCTGAAAGCGATCTCTTCCAGACAACCATTTGAGGAAGAGACATAACTGAAGAGAACCAAGGGATGGCGTTTATCTAGATTATAATATAGTACTCACAATGACACATAATTTCTAAAATACTACAAACATTAAATTAGATAAAATAATATATATAAGTATATAAATATATCTAATATATACACGTATAAAACATATATACATTTAAGTATACACAATAATAAATACATAAGCATATAAAATATTATATATATAATAAACATACATAATTACATACAACTTAATCAATAAACATAATATATAATATATAAATAATGAATGATGTTATCATTAGTATAAGACTCATATTAACAATGGAACAACGAATTTTAAAATTAAAATAAATAAATTATAGGGAGCTAACGAGTTTCAAGATAAAAGGCTTTCACACGCTCTTTAAAAACAGCTAGTGACTGAGCACGCTTAATTTCAAGAGGCAGTGCGTTCCATAGTCTAACGGCTTCAACAGTGAAGGAGTGATCATAAAACGAACTGTAGTGTGAGGGCATATTGAGCATAAGATTTTCCGATGACCTAAGATTACGAACATGAGAGGTGCTGCAATATTCGAAACGCTCTTGAAGGTAATGGGGGGATGTGGGATTGAATAAAACGTTATACAGAAGAGAGAGAATATGAGTATTCCGGCGATGACGAATGGGTAGCCACTTGAGCTTAGTGCGAAATTCAGAAACATGGTCGTATTTGCGCAAGCCAAATATAAACCGTATTGAGAAGTTTTGAAGGCGCTCAAGTTTATTTAAAAGGTCCTCCCTGAGGTCTAAGTAACAGGCGTCTGCATAATCTAAAATAGGGAGTAAGAGTGACTGTGCAAGCGCAACTTTAGTAGCAGTTGGTAAGAAATTTCTTATTCTTCTCAGAGATCCTGCAGAGGCAAATGTCTTGCGACTGACGGCTTCGATTTGCGGGATCCATGTTAGGCATTGGTCAAAAATAACTCCAAAATTAGTGACTGTTTTACTATAAGGAATTTGTACTCCCTCAAATACAACTGGAGTCAGAGTGTTCCAGTCTATGTTACAGATGGTTCGTGAACTACCGATAATTATAAGTTGTGTTTTTAGTGGATTTACTTTTAGACCATAGGCTTTGCTCCAGTCTGATATGAGTTGTAGGTCATTATTAATGGCATCAACGGCTTCTGCTAAATTATTCAGTGAGGCCTGCGAGTATATTTGGAGATCGTCTGCATAGAGAATTTATAAAAATTGCAAAAAGAAGAGGAGATAATACGCCGCCTTGAGGTACGCCAGCAGTTATGTTGCACCAAGAAGAAAATTTCTCATCCAGGCGAACCCGCTGCCGGCGCCCTGACAGATAACTGTGAAACCAGTCAATAGCCGTTGGAGATATGTTAGTAGAGCGAAGTATGGCCAAAAGGATATCGGAGTCAATGGTATTAAATGCGTTGCTAAAATCAAGCAGTGACAACACAGTCAATTTTCCGTTTTCCATTCCGAAACGGATATCATCTGTTATTTTTACGAGAGCAGTTGTTGTACTGTGACCTGGCCGAAATCCAGACTGGAAAGGATTAAGTAGATGGTTAGTGACAAGGAAGGAGTTTAATTGTTTGTGGACAAGACGCTCAAGGACTTTGGAGAGAAAAGGAAGAATGGATATGGGTCTATACTCAGAAAAAGATTTAGGATTGTGTTTTTTTGGAAGTGGAATGATTTGTGCATCCTTCCATAATGATGGAAATGCACTATTTGAAATGGAATAGTTAAGAATAAAGCAAAGAATAGGAAGAATTATGTCCAGAATAGGGATAATCATATTCCGACTAATGCCATCGACTCCAACTGCATTCGACGCAAGGGACAGTGCACTCTTCCTAACATCACAAGCGGTAAATTGACTAAAGAAAAATTGAGGATGGTCAGGAGTTGCAATATTAGAAAGATGTTGTAATGTTGTTACTTTATCAGATGCCAGTAAGCTACACGACAAAGAGAAATGATTATTTAGGGAATTGATATCAAGATTATTAGAGTCTGACGTTTGGCGTGATTTACCGACTCCTAACGACCTGAGGAACTTCCAAACCTTAGCTGGGTCCTCATTTTCGACAGATTTATGGATATGGCGACGTTGTGCATCTCTACACACCCTATTGCAGCGATTCCGAGTCTGTGTGTACTTTTCTTTGTTAACATCGTTGGGCTCACATTTATATTTGGATTTTGCCACGGACTTTTTATGCATGAGCAGTTTGATTTCATTGACAAGCCACGGTGCAGGTTGATGTTTAATCTTAATTGGTCGTAGAGGAGCATGTTTGTCGTAAAGTTGAGTAACAAGGGAATTAAAAATGGACACTTGATCATCAATGGACTCCGCATTTGTGACAGGTGACCAATCAATTTTCTTAGCATCCGCAGTGAAGATTTCTTGGTTCATACCGCTAAAGTTGCGCTGCAGAATAATAGTAGGCTTCGGCTTAGGAGGTCTAATCTTGTAGGAAAGGAAAATCAGGTCATGATAGGAAAAAGCATCAGCAGACAACTGACCGTGCTTCGCAACATGCGACAAAGATGAGACAATTATTATATCGAGAAGGGACGGAGTGCAATTAGGAAAATAATGAGTAGCGTTAGATGGAAGAAGGTGCATATTGCTTGAATTAATTATGGATTTAAGACGGGATGAACGATGGTCATTTTTTATAAGACAAGTATTAAAGTCACCCATGATAATGGTGTGACTATATGAAGGAGAAATATCTTGTAGGATTGCTTCGAATGAGGCAAAATACTGAACATCGTTAGAAGGGCTATAATAGACTCCGAGAAGAATTTTGGTGTGAGATAGAAGTACTTCAATGAAAAGGTGTTCACCTGCATTTAGCGGTGGAGGCTGTGATGACATGCTAACAACTGAAAAGGAAATATGAGCTCGTAAGTAAATAGCTACTCCACCGCCGCGGCCGCTGGTGCGATCATTCCTAATAAGGCGAAATCCAGGTAAAGGATATAAGATCGATGGGAGACATGGTTTAAGCCAAGACTCGGAGACCATTATAGCGTGAATGCTTTTATTATCAAAAGACGCCAGCATATCTGGGAAATGAGCCGGAATACTTTGGGCATTAATGTGAATAACATTAAGATTTTTTGGTTCATCAGAAAATACTGATTGCAAATTTTCATATAAAGAAGGGATACTAATAAAGCTATCGTCACTGTTGCTACCTTCAGAAGAGTTGAAACTTATATAAGCATCACTGTTATCGTTGCTCGAAACAGACATCATACATAAAATATATACAAATAATATGAATTACAAAATTATAAAATATGATAAATAATATATAAAATTACAATTATAATATATCTAATAATCTAGGCGCTACTGATTTACCGACTCCACCCGCCGGTAGCCAGTATTACAAATAATATTATAATATACAAACTTTACAGTTTCTAACTGGGCAAGTAGTTCTAAGAGATTATAATAACTCAAACAAAATACAAAATATCATAGAAATATACCATTTACACTAATGAAAAATGCCATCGACAAAAATTACCAAATGATGAACACCAAGCTAAGGCAAAAAAAAAAAAAAAAAAAAACTTTTTTGGCATAACGTGATAATAAGACTTTGACATTTGGCTATGGCACATGGATATCAATCAAAGTCACGAACTAATAATTTTACTTGCTCAGTGTCACGAACGAATTTAATTGTACCCTGGCAGATACTGAAGATATTTATTTTTAGAAGGGTACCGTATACCGCATTTTATATAAAACAAATGTATCGCGGGTACACTGAGCCACAATAACTTCACATCGTTCACAAAGTTCTACAAGATATACCTGCGAGACCTCACTTTTTATGTGCAGCCCGGCGGCTCCTGGGTGCCGCTTCCTTAACCTCTTTGGCGGTTGGAACCACGGCAGGCGTGGCCTGCACATCTACCTTGTCGAGCTCCGCCATGCAAGATACCCGATGCCGCGCTCCATTGGTGCCGACAACGTAAATAGAGCCTTCACGTGTCCAGCATTTATTTACACCAAACCTCTGCCTTGCAGTCATGAATGTATCATGGCGTGACTTCGTGAGAAACTCAGATAAAGTAATGCCAGATCCTTTAAACTGAGTTTTGGCAAACCAAATCTTGCTACGCATCGTCATGTCATGCAGCTTCAAGAGGATTGGCCTTGGCTTTTCTGGTGAAGACTTGCCCATCCTGTGGCAACGACTGATTTCAGTGACTGCAAAGTCTGTCAGTTTCAAGTGCTCTACTATTGCACTCACTACAGCTGAACAAGTTTCTTCCTGCTTTTGTTCTGGAAGGCCATGCAACAGTAACATTTTCCGTCGACTGTGCATCTCCAAACAATCAGTTCTACGATCCAGGAGCTCCACTTGACCCTGCAATGCCTGAAGTGCAATCATCATGCTTGACTTGAAGAGGTTGAAATCGGCTGCCAAGCTAGTGCTAGTTGGTGTAGTAGAGGTCTTGTGCAATTCAACATTAAATTCCTCCATCTTAGCTAGGAACAACTGACGCATTTCTGACAAAGAGTGTTTTATGTCTTCCATCTTGTATAACCAGTGACTGTGGTCTTGATAAAAAATAGTGAAGTTGCAGTTCTCACAAAAACAAGCTTGTAAGTAAAGGATTAAAGCTTTCCGGCGGGTAATGTACTTCTAATTTTATATACACATAAGAATTAGACTGAAATATGTATATAATATAATAATTTTGGAAATTAAAGTAAGAGAACTTTTCAATGTGTGCTTTCTTGTAACTACCCTCGGCGAGAATGGATTTTAATGACTGATATAAATGTTCACTCAGAAGTTTATATGAGGGTAAAGGTGGTGTAGCGAAGTTTGCTTAACGCTTTCGAACTGAACAGCTAAGTTAAGCAACGCCCGCCGCGGATGGGTGATCGACGAGCACGTTAAGCCGACGGTCCATGTTGTTGTCCTTCGATGGCAGTCGTTTCAGCATAGTGGTAGGGCATTTTGCAAATGCCCGTCAGGCTGGCTACCACCCTCAAGTAGACCTCTAGTGTTTCGGCAGCTGTCCTAAAGAGACGTTAATTCTAGGTTAGCCTGAATAACATTTTTGGCCACATCATCACTGATCATAAGGTGATATAGTGGTCAAAGGCTAGCCTATCAGGTATAAAAAAAAAGTAAATTACCCGTTATCGTCGACATAAGTTATTAATGTAAATATTTTGAAGCAGTGATGGCTCAGTGGCATTGGCTATGGACTGCCGCGCAGCAGGTCCATGGTTCGAATCCCGCCCAGAGCTTGAGCTTCACCGCATGGTGGAAGGGCATTTTGCGAATGCCCGCCTGGCTAGCGACCACCCTCAAGTATAAAATCTGTCGCCAAGCACTTAACGGTGTGTTCCGGCAGCAGTCCTTGAAGCCAGTGAAATAACAGGCAAAATGAGACTTAACACGTATGTCTCAAGGTGATGGGTGATGGGCGCAGTGCAGTTCGTCACTTATGATGAAATGCATCTGTTATAGGCAGAGGATACCGCTTAACATCGGGTGGGCCTCGCGCTTGTTCCATCACAATAACAAAAAAAAATAAAAAAATTGCAAATTTTGATAATATTTATCAATATTATCAATGTAGCACAGTCCGAAAATCTAATCCGAAATCCAGTCTCTTTCTGAACAGACTCAAGGCAGTTCTTTAACAAATAATATTGGTAGGATATGAGAATGGAATTCGTATGACACCTGTCACAAATCCCCATACAAATCGCATCGACCCAGCTGTAGCGCGGTATTATCTCTTCTACATTATCTCACACGTCTCAAGCAAACATTAATCTTCTGGCAAAAGTATACCATTGAGTAATATACATAATGACTGTAAGTATACGTGTATTAGTACGTATGTACGCTACAATTAAAGAATTTCTTTTATTTTCTCTGATAACTTATTTAATTTTTTTATGTTTTTACACGAATGCCCAAAAAAAGGAGTGTTGTGTTTTCAGGGTTCATGTAGTATGTATGTATGTTTGTGAGTATTTTTATTCTACCATATTTTGTTTTGCTGAACGGCTAGCCTTCATCACTTCACCTAATGGTTATCGATGATATGGTCGAAGATGTGGTTCAGGCTAACTTAGAATAGGCTCTCAAGGACCAGTTAACAACGTTAGGCGCTTGGCGACAGATTTTCTAGTTGAAGGCGGCTAGCCAGGCATGCAAAATGCCCCCCCGAAGGGTTCCCGCCTTGTCGTGGCGGTGGGGCTTAGTAGCCGTGGCTTCGTCACCCACGGTGAAGCGAAGAGGAACCAGGGGCCGTGCTGGCTTGGGCAGTCGGCCGGCCCCAGAGGGGCCGCTCCACTGGGCTTTGCCTCTAAGTCCAGACTGGAGCGGCAACGGGTAGGCTGCGGTGCTGTATGGGCAGCACCGCATCTGAGGCGGGCTGTGGTGTTGTATGGGCGACACCACAGCTGACGGTGAGGGGCCACGGCGGGAGAGGAGTGCCGGTATCACGGTGCGCCGCTCTCCCTACCTTCCGTGGCCACGGCGGGGCCGCCACCGTTAGATGGCGGACGCGGAGGGGCCGCAGGGGAGGAGGAGTGTTGGTATAGCGAGGCGCCGCTCTCCCTATCCTCTGCGGCCGAAGTAGCAGGCGACGGGGCTACTCATCTGACCCGTCGCAGGGGGACCATGGGCGTCGGAAGCGGGGTCGTCTGACGCCCATTTGCGGGCTTGGTCCCCGGGTGGTAGCGACGTGCCATGTGTTCTGGTGCGTCGTGAGGGGTAGCACCCCAGGAGGGGTCCGGCAACGGACAACCGTGGCGGGTTCGTGGTTGAGTGCTAAAGCGACCCTGCGATCCCGCCGAGAAGCGGTAGAGGTGGAACACCGTGTGTTATTTAGTCGGTAGGGGCACTTGCTGCTGTGGGAGTAGTTGGTGTCGAGCCCGACATATCCCGGCCGCCTTCCCCGGGGTGGACGGGAATGCGTAAATGCATTTTTCACACGTTAAAAAAAAAAAAAAAGGCATGCAAAATGCCCTACCTCTATGTAGATTCAACGGAAGGAAGTGCGATACTCAACTCGTGTGTTCAAAGTTCCATCTGCAGTATCGATATATTAATCGGTCAATTACTCCCCTTGGTGAACAATGTACTATTTTTAATACCGATCATAAGACATGTGAAATAGATACTTACAACACTGAAAAATCTATACTTATCTACACTTATATTATGAAGATGTAAAGTTTGGTATTTGTATGTTTGTAGAGGCTAAATTCAAAAATTACTGATCAGTTTTAAAAACATTTTTTTTCGAAATAGCTGCAATATCTTTGATTAAAAAAGACTATGTTTTATTTTGAATTCAGTTTGATGTTTGTACGAAATAAAAAGATTAGTTAGACAAGTTAGAAATTTTATGTAAGTAAATAATTTAAAGATTTGTACCTAACTGTCTTATTGGGGAAACACTATTTGGTATAACCGGAGGTATTATTAGTAAAAAAAAAAAAATATCGCCATGATAATATCTTTGAGTAGATAAAAATATGACCTTATATTGCGTTGTTTGGTTAAAAACTTTTAGAGATAATCTAATACTAATTTGTGAGTAAATTAAACATGACCATACAAGGGCCTCTTGCAACACAAGTGTGCTAACAATGTAAAACATTTTCACTATATGAAGCGCTCGTAGCGAAGTTTACTTAGCGGTTCTCATCCGATCAGCAAAGTTAAGCAACATCGCGCGCGGTCATGAGTTGGATGGGTGACCGCTAGTGACATTACTACTGAGCGTTTCCGTGCTTCGGAGGGCACGTTAAGCCGTCGGTCCCGGTTGTTGTCTTAGGATGGCAGTCGTTATAGCATAGTGGTAGGGCATTTTGCGAATGCTCGCCTGGCTAGCTACTACCCTCAAGTAGAAAATCTGTCGCCAAGCACCTAACGGTGTGTTCCGGCAGCTGTCCTTGAGAGCCAGTACTTCTAGGTTACCCTGAACAACATCTTCGACCACATCATCACATACCATCAGGTGAGATAGTGGTCAAAGGCTAACCTATCAGGCATAAAAAAAAATATGATATGTCTCTTATAATTGATCAGCAAAACTGACAAAGTATTTGTCTGATGTGATACAGGCAAATCCTGTAGCAGTAACCGAGTTTGATATTAAAGCAAAAGCGGTACGAATATCTGTGTCATATTTTCCGAATAATTAAACATCTTATGCGGCTGTGGTTGAATGTTTAATGACTTATGAAGTTATGGAGGAAGGCTGTGAAAACGGGGGTAGGTTAAATAGCAGTTTGTGAGTTGAAGCAGGAATTTTCGTTTGCGTAAACCAGTCATATACATGTTTATATGACTTTTTTTATTCAGGAGAGAAGCGAGTAAAAGAATATCTCTAGTATCATCATCTTACTTTTATCCTACGCATGTGGGGTCGGTATATTTTTAACGCTTTTCTTTATTTGTATTTTTATGGGATTGCGGCGAACTGCACTGCACCCTTTACCCTGAGAAATAGTTTGTTTACATTGAATATGTTTTTTTTTCTCTATGCTATGACTTGTCTGTGGTATGCTATACTGTGTGGTGGACTATGCAACACTACTCTTGTAGGTTATGGATGTTTTCACACATTATTGGATTTTATGTCAAGTGTCATATCCCTTTTCTTTTTTGCTGCTGACCTTGTGGGTCTTGTGGGTGAAGGATGTAAAACAATGTTATATTTACAGGGTTAATACAGGGTTATTGGTAAAATGCTAAGAACCTCTTAGGGTTGACTTCTGCTAGTCCTAATAAACATTTTGAGACAACAACACTGGACCACGCCGCGTTCCCTTTGAATATTTACATCGAGCAAAGTAATAAAAAATATGAAATTATAAATAGCAGGCACAAGATACATTTAATATCAGGCGATCCTCGTGCTTTTTTCATAAAATACACATACAAAATACATTTAAAAAAACTCAAATTGTTTGTATAACTAGCAGAACTCAACCCTAAGAGGTTGTTAGTATATATTTTAACAATAACTCTGTCTATAAAATAAATCGAAGTTTATAAGAAGACCAAAGCCGTTTTACTCAAATCTCCATCGACGACATCCCAGCTCCGATAGCGAAGTTCAACGTGCCAAGTCTCATATGCCTATAATTTCGTAATTATTTACTGGTTCTCAAAGACTGCTGCATGAGCACACTTCTAGGTGCTTTAAGACAGATTTTCTAATTGAGGGTGTTAGCTAGCCAGGCGAGCATTCGCAAACACCCTTCCACCACGTGGTGAAGCTCAAGTCGGCGATGGGGATCAAACCATTGACCCGCGACACGGGAGTCCACAATCTAGCGTGCTTAGTCATTATTAACCTTTAAAGTACACGATCTTTTGCCGTCTCCCTGTTGATTTATGTTCTTAACTCTTCAAACAAGTTCAACAATATCCGCTGCGGGTTACTAGGATGAGAAACCGCTAGTGGGGCCTTTACTACTGACTTTGCATTGCATGCTGGTAGGGCATTTTGCGAATACACGCTCGGCTAGCTACCACCCTCATGTAGAAAATCTGTTGCCAAGCACCTAACGATGTGTTCCGGCAGCTGTCTTTGCCAGCAGAGCCTTTAGTCCAGCCTAGAATTCTAGGTTAGCCTGAACAACATCGTCAACCACATTATCACTTACTATCAGGTGACATAGTGGTCAAAAGCTAGCCTATCAGCTATAAATAAAATAAAAAAGGACTGTAAATGAATACGAAACAGAATTTATTCATATGCTCCTGAGTGTGTAAGTGCTTCAGGGGTACAATGCCCTGGTATCTGAGTCATACATAAAAAAATATATGCTTCAAATTCAGAACTGTGCCCCCTTCCTTTGGAAGCTGTTATAACAACATAAAGGAAGCAAAACCGAGTGAATAACGTTAGTAAAAATATATACGCCAACGTTATTGATGTTCAGTAAACCCATGTCAAAATCCTTCATTTTAAGGAAATTGATATTTAAGACAGATGCTTGCTTTACATCGACGAGCGCGAGATGGTATAGAAGAGGTTGTTTCTGCTTATTTCATAGTTACGAGAGAAGGTCTAGAGATATTGTGAAATATATCTGTAGTTGTTAGTTGAATAACGATTTGAAACTAACACTTGCAAAGGGTAACTATAGGCATGCATAAAGTAACCTTTTTCAGATTAATAATTAGTTATAGAAAATAAGTAAATAATACTAGTTATTCGCTTGGACTCCGCTCTATAAATCAGAGTATAGATAAAATAGCGGTGCCAAGTTTTAGATTAGAAAAGACAAGTAAAAACTCTTTCTTAGGTAATTGAGTGCGATTTTTAAATAAAATTAAAGATATAACAGTTGTTACAGAAGAAAAATTAAAGCTTTATGCAAAAATGGTTTTTTTTAAAAAGCAAATTATTAAATGGTTGATTATTTGGAAGATCAAAATGCTTGGGATATTCCACCTATGTCATGCAACTGTTAGTTACCTATGTAATAAATATTGTAATTATTTTATAATAGACTATGTTATAAAAATTTTAAAAGATAAAGACATAAAAATAATGGCCCAGAGCGTCTTGTCTGTTTTTCTCGGTGTGGTGTCTATACTCTATTTGCTCAACGCGGTATTATGGCATTGCTATTATAAAAAAGACAAAAAATATGAAAACACACGTTTTTTCCTATGCCCTTAATAAACAAACACGACAATATTTAAAAACTAACATTTAACATGCGCAATGAGAGTGTAACAGAATAATTATTATGTTATCTTTACATTTGTCTCCTTTCTGTAAGCCTGGTAGCTTTTTCGTTTGCAAGTATTGATGTTAGTTGAAATATTTGAAAAATAATAAATTGGAACATTGCGCTTCTGCCATGTGCGTAATAACGTTAAGTATTTCGGCAGCTGTCCTTTTTATTTACGAGCCTTTGATCATGCATCAATTTCCTATCAGGAGAGATTGTGATCAAGGGCTAACCTATCAGCGACAAAAAAGTGGATTTAATGTGGCTTTGTACTTGTATGTTCATCCTACGCAGCATACCTATTATCTGTCTCTGATTACAATTATATCTATACAAAGACATCAGTAGTTTCATAATGAACAAAATATTAGAATTGCATCCCAATTTTACATGACACGCAAACCGAGATGAAAAATGTAAAACCAGCTTTCTTTATAATTTGAATAAAAATAGGAGAGTTAGTATAAAGTTTTCGTTCACTATCAAATATCTAGTTTCTACCCATGTCCCACGCTTGCGGAGTCAGTACAGTATAGATTTAAAAAAAAAATACTAGTAAATATATAAATCTTTAAAGATATTTATATATGCTTGAAGGAATGATGGCCGAGCGGTAATAGCTATGGGCTGCCGTACCGCTGGTCTATGGTTCGATCCCTACCACCGGCTTCAGTTTCACCGCATGGTGGTAAAACATTTTGAGAATAATTGCCTGGCTAGCTAACAACCTCAAGTAGAAAATCTGTCACCAAGCTAGATCAAAGCAGTCCTTGAGAGTCAATAAAATTACACCTCGTGTTGTTCCGTCACTATAACATAAAAATGTATATGTTTATTATGTATATACGAGTATATATATTATAATTAGTATAATATATATTATATGAAATATTTACTACTGAGCGCTTCCGTGTTTTGGAAGTCCCGGTTGTTGTCTTAAGAATGAAGTCATTAGACTATGTCTGAGGTCTTTGGGCATCCTGAAATCCATTCGAATCAAAATATAATAGTCCAGTGGCTTTCCTAATAACTGGATCAAGGATATGTTGAAGGTTGCGGGTAGTCGACAAATTCTTATGGCCGATAGCCGTTAATTATGGCATTCAATTGGGGACATAAATATGAAATAATGGACGTCTTGAGGCTGATGATAATTTACATACTAGCAAAAAGCTGAGCTTTGTGAGGGCTCGCGTTTATTTTACAACCTGATGGTGTCATCTGGTGGTGTCATCTCGTATTGAGTAGATTAACTACGATGCATTTTAGTATTGAGTTTAGTTCTGTTGCAGCGATTTTAACTCTTCGGCTTTCTAACAGATGGCGTTAGTAGTACAATAATATTCTTTCTAATGAATATAAAATTATTAACGTTATTTTTAACGAAATATGGTTATAAAATAGTATTTTTTTGATAGATAACACATCTAGATAGGAAACTAACCATGTTAAGGCACAAATCTATAGGCGTAATAGTTTTTCAGTAAAACGGGCCACAATATGTACAAGTTGTGGGATAGTGACAGGGCTTTTCGCTCGCCCTAATAAACCTTTTATGGAGAGACGCGTTTACGTCTAGCTTATTCTTGAAATACACCATCGGATGTGGTCAAAACTGAAGTCAGCTTTACATGATTTATTTACGTGAGGTATCCTGTTTTAGTTATCGTTTTAAATATTAATAAACATAGACAGAAATAGTCGTAGAACATTGAGACATAGTTGCTTATCTGGGCTGAGTTCGGGAATCAGTGAACTAAAAGTCATCCGAGTGAGGAAAGATACCCTGTTTTATATGTATACTCTGGTGAAGTATGTTTTTCTTCCAATCTGGTTCTGGAGCAGATATAGCCCAGTGGCAATAGCTAGAACTGCCGTGCAGAATGTCTACGATTTGAATTCTGAAGCAGTATTGAAGTGCACTCCATAACGGTAGGGTATCTCAAAGTAATTCAAAAAGACAGTAGTATATAGTAATTGGTTGCAGATTGTAGTCTATGAAATAAGCAAAGTTGGTTCGTAAATTTAGTGATACGTTAGGTAATAGAAATAAACTAAATATAAAAAGAAGAAAAGAAATTCAAAACAGTATTTAGGTACTGTTCAAATATTTTTCATTCAATTTAACAAATCTAAGAATAGCAAACTTATCAGTACTGTATCAGCCGGATTGTCCACTTCTGAACACTGTATCATCCATTATGGGGAGGTTTGTCATAATCCCCACGCTTGGCGGGTGTCTTGGGGATCGCAATGTGACATTTCAGTTCCTCAGAAAGCACTGCTGCCCACCTTCTGGCGTGTTACCGTTACTTGCTTCTTACGAAACATACGGGTAGTGATGGGGGGTGACATTCTAGCCCGGCATCGCACTGGACTGGACTACTTATCAGTAGTTTACTATAATTATATACAGCATAGGTAACACCCTCGGAGGAAGGTTATTCACGTTTTGTAAGCCATCAGATGAAAAGATTGAGAGAATTGGATTGTGTGGGTTTTCCTTCTTTTTAAGATGTGCGGATGACCCTTTTCACGATGTCAGGATGTTCGACGGCTTTTAACTTCGACGCCAAAATAAAGTCAAAAGCTCTTCAGAGCATTCTGCGTAAAACAAATTTATTTATTTAGTTATTGCAAATTCATATACACAAATTATTACAGGAGTGTCCTAATTCAATCGTGTATGTAACATAATATGATTAAAGTAATTACTAAATACCTTCACCAAACAATACAACAATTGGGTGAAGACGCATAGGGAGCCCATCCAGTTAGATTGCAACACTATCGCCCCCTATTACTTGGGACCAAAAACATGTCATCAAAACGTAGATGATTTCAATTTCTGCGTACTCCTTTGCCGAACACAGTTGTGACAATATAATATGTAGATTCAGCGTAAAGTGAGCCGACGAAAAAACGATATAATGTAATATTCCAACCGTAAAGGAGTATAACGTTTTCCCCATCTCAATACGTTATAACGTTATTATTATGGTTATCTTGGTTATCGTCGACTATTCTGGCTTTTCCGTGTTCCGTCAGGCGTGACATGTAAACCGTCTCGTAAATATCAATTTCCTGCGAAGGGCGTGATGGAGGTCCATTAAGACGGACGTGACGTCACTAACCTAAATATAACATGTTGGGTTAACAAGAATGAGCTTCGTGGGATTAATATTACCATTAAATATACATATTAAGATTTTCAATGTACTGATAGTCTTTAAGATGTCATTTCCCTGTTTAAGATTAATAAAGAATAATAAATTATATACAGGGTTATTGGAAAAATGCTAACAACCTCTTCGGGTCTTAGAATAGTGTTTTGAATATCTAGCAAAGTAATAAAAAATATGAAATAATAAATAAGAGTCAAAAGACACTTTTTTACCAACTTCAAAATAAGGAGGAGTTCTTTTTTACATTTGTTTCCTCGTAACTTTTGACTGGGTGAACCGATTTTGATGATTCTTTTTTTATTTGAAAGCTGATTATCCAACCTAACTAAAATTTCATCAAAATCGGTCAAACTGTTCTTGAGTAACATTCCAATAACTAAAAATTATTTTCCTATCTAGATGATAATTATAGTCACAGAATGACAATTGATCCCATAAGTAAGTAGCAAGGGTCACTAAAAATGGTGAAAAAAGTTTTTGTTTTTGACGGAATAAGCACGAAGACCTGAGGTTAAACATTTTTTTTAGAAAGAAAATTAACCGACACACCGTAAGGTTTTAGGTTTAAGTGTTAATTATCATTGTGTAGCGACAGATTTTCTACTTATGGGTTAAGGCTATACAGACATTTACAAAATGCCCTACCGCCATGCTAAGACGACTGCTAACTTAAGACAGCAACCAGGACCGACGGCGCAACGTGCCTGCATAACCCATGCACGCTCAGTATGCCACTAGCGGTCACCCATCCAATTACTGACCGGAATGGACCTGCTTATTTTAGTTCATCGATCACACTTGAGCTATGCTACGAGTGATTCAGAAAATTTAATTTGAGATTATTTTACCGACTCCATTTACCTGACTTGGAAGATCATAATATTCTATACTAATATTATAAAACGGAAAGATTTGTATTTTTATATGTATAAAATAAACTTAAAAACTAATAGATCGATTTGAAAAATGTTTTCACCTAAATACCCGTGTAAAATCGGGGCGGGCCGCTAGTCTATGCTTATACTATCAAATATAAAGAAAGATTATCTACATAAAACAGTAGTCCATAAAGTTCATCGTATATATTTCATTTCATATTTGCTCAATAGATGTCGCTCATTACAAGATAAATACGAACTCGCAACTGAAAAGGTTTTCATTTAAACTGTGTGGAGGACTGAAGCACGCAAGCCAGTTCGTCGAGTGACTATACTCGAATACAGACTCTTTCAAACTCGCTCCAGTGCTCACATAGTGCACTCTAAGTCTACGACAATTTTCCGCACAATTACTCACCTCTAGCGGTACTGTGCCTTTAGCTTCAGACTTGTGCATGTACATATTGCATCTTCACAATTTGAAATGTGTTACACAACGTTCGAAAATACTGTCGAGTCGATAAAAGCTATTCTGAGATGAATAAATGACACAATAAAACCGTTCAAGAGCGAATTGGACTCGCACACCGAGTGCGACGAAACTGTACATAGAATGTAAGTAGTTACCAAAAAATAGTTTTGTACGTGACTGCCCTAAAAAAGGTTTTTTTTTTTTATGTTATTGTGATGCAGTAGCGCGAGGCCTACCTGATGTTAAGCGGTATCCTCTGCCTATAACAGATGCATTTCATCACAAGTGACGAACTGCACTGCGCCCATCATCTTGAGACATACCTTGTTAAGTCTCATTTTGCCTGTTAATTCACTGGCTTTCAAGGACTGCTGCCGGAACAAACCGTTAGGTGCTTGGCGACAGGTTTCCTACTTGAGGGTGGTCGCTAGCCAGGTGGGCATTCGCAAAATGCCCTTCCACCATGCGGTGGTGTGTGTGTTGTGGGAGTGTTTTGTTTTCAGGGTTCTGTAATTAAGTTCACATATAATTAAGGTCACAGCATATCCTGGCTATAGGGGTGGATGGCCCGGGTATCCCGCATATGACTATAATTATTTTTCCTCTTGTTTTAATTGTGTGATGTAATCCGCGATGGATGCGTTATTACAAGAATATAAATATTAAAAATAAAAAATAAAAAATGGCACCGACTTCAGCACCCAAATGTGTGAAATAACTAGTTGAAGTCGGTACCATGATGGTTCAAAAGTACCTATTATCACAAAATAGTGCGCAATTTTTTTTCACCATTTTTAGTGACAATTGCTACTTATGGGATCGATTGTCATTCACTGTGAATGACTATCATCAAGATAGGAAAATACTTTTCAGTTATTGGAGTGACCGATTCTGATGAAATTTAAATGGGACCACAGGCAAGCATCAGCTTTCATATAAAAAAGAATCATCAAAATCGGTTCACCCAGTCAAAAGTTTTGAGGTAACAAACATAAACAAAAAAAACCGACGAATTGAGTAAATCCTCCTATTTTTGAAGTCGGTAGACTACATAATATTAGAAAGTAGAATAATATTCCAACAAGTTTTCCTGGTATAGTTACCACCCTTCACGATTTACATGTAGATGGTTAGAGTAGTCATGCCGCAAACCGACGATATACACGGACTCCACAATTTCCGTTTCCGTTAGTGGAAGCGAGAACGTGATGGAATTTCCATGAGGGTAGCAAATCACCGCCATTGCAAACGTGACGATGACGGATGGGTGACGTGGAATTCGGGAGAAGTTTATTCGGAAACTATCCCATATAGTTATGGATAGAACATTACCGTTCGTGTTATTTGCTGCTAAAGTTAAGTTGCGAAATTTACGGTTTTAGGGTCTAATGAGTTACGTTACACATTCAGAGAACGGGCAAGTTTTAAAGTTTATACATGGGTAGGTTAGGTTACGAAAGCTTAGTATATATATTTTAGAAGAATGTTACTCAAAAAAACTAATAAGTTTGTAAGAATTAACGCACATACAAGTATGTATTAATAATTATACATTTGGAACTTAAGCAATGGCATAAATTGTAATAGATTGTACGCGGGGAGGTTTTGGAGAAAAACTGTATTGCAGATATACCAACGCCACCCTCGTTAAAGAATATTTAGTTTTTCAGGTTTATCATAATTTATAAGTTTTTTTTTATGTTTTGGTGTGGCAAACAAGCAGACGGCCCACCTGATGGTAAGCGGTTACCGTCGCCTATGGACATTTGCAACACCAGGGGCGTTACCAATGCGTTGCCGACCCTGTAGTACTCTTTTAACACCCTTTTTGAAGGAATCCATACTGTAGCTCTGCGGATTTTTTTTTTATTTACTCATAATATATCTATCTATCTATATCAGCCTGTAGATGTCCATTCCTGGACGTAGGCCTCCTCCAATGTCCTCCAATCTTTACGGTCTTGAGCTTTTGTCATCCAATCATGACCTGCGTGACGTCTGATGTCATCTTTCCATCTTTTAGGTGGTCTTCCTCGGGGTCTTGTGTGTGGTCGTGGTCTCCACTCCAGCAACAACCACTCCAGCATAATATATAAATAAGTATATATATTACGGTTAAATAACCGTAACTTATTCATGTGACGTTAGTACATGACTTTCTCATACATACATTAGCAACCTTCAATTATTTTACACTGCGATACAAAGTATTTGAATGTAATACTTATTTAAATATGATGAGTAAATAAAATTTCTCATAAATTATGATAAACCTTAAAAACTAAATATTATTCTTGTGCTAGCGTTATCTTATAAGCTCTATTATCCTATTAACTGGTCAACAGGCCATTTTGGTTAACTAATAAAATAAAAATAAGAAAGACAATCAGATATACAAACTCAATAAAATATAATCACAATACACTATTAAAACAATCAGTTTTATTACCGGGAGTTCATAGTATTATCCAAAACTTAGCAGAGCCCTTGAACCATGCAACGCGTGATAAATATGCTGGCGCGTATTTGGCTTAACGAATAAGCAATATAATTAAACGGGGCCATGCTGCCGGCATGGCACGATATGCAGCCAACTGGTGGGCTGAAGCATTTGGGCTACCTGTGAATCTGCAATGACTTGTAGGTTGTCTAAATGCTTATATTGTAGTAGCTGTAGGGTTGTATATAGTTCGTCGTATTTTGTTAATAAAGGCATTCCAAAAATTTAACAATTTTACATGCCCCTCTTTAATGTGTGGGTGTGTGTTTATTTATTATATTTGTTGGTGTTTGGGGTCACTGGCAAGTAATAGTAAGTAGTCTAGTAATTTAATTCACAAACTCTTCCGTGTTATGTATGTGAGTTATTGTAGTCAGTCTTATGTAACGTCTATTGAAGAGATATATCCGATTTAGTCGTTTATATTTTATATTTAGGATATTCTTGTTTAGTTCATTAGGCGCTGTTTTATAATGCTAAAGGCTGCTTTTTAGAACATCGAGTTCATAAGTAAAAATAGTAAAACAGGTATTTATCAAATTTTTAATCAATTGATCAATATTTATCGTCTTGACATAGATTTATTTCTATGATATTAGTGTATTTGACCAGTATCAGTAATTTGACTCTGAATTAGTGTTTTTTAGGCTACGGTGATGGAACAAGTTTGAGGTCCAATTGGTGTTACTTATCTGCCTAAAACAGATACAGTTAGTCACAAATGGTGAACTGCACTTCCCCAACACCCTGAGACATAAAGTTATTAACTCTCACGTGCCTGTAATTTGACCGGCAAACATATCCTTCAAACCGGATAACAGTCAAATTTAACATTACTACTTGGCAGTAGGTATAGGTATAGTGGCATCTTTGGCAGTACTGCCCCAGACTAACACATACTAAGAGTTTTTTTAAAATATATAACCTTTCTTTTTATTCAAAATTTAGCCACAACATTGTGTTCTACAAAATTGCAATTTTACCCCTTCCAGTGGTAGAGCTATCAAGTTTTTATCCCTGTTGATTAATAATATGGCTATCGACCGCTGGTAAGAGCTGAGTGTACACCTCATTGTATAGTTTTTACATCTAAATGAATGCTATTGTAATGAACACAAATACTATATGTATCACTATATGTGACGCGTGATAATAATAATTGCAAAATTAAATAAAATTTTTACTATACAATGTTTTTTGTTCTTGTACTTTTATAATATTATATCCTTTAAAAATTCCTGACAAACAAAACAAAATACTTGTAAGCCGTTTTCATGTTTCGTCACGTCATGCGTGACACGTGAATCGCCTCGTAAATATCGATTTCCTGTTAAGAGCGTCACGGAAGATTAATTAAGAAGATGTTACGACTCGCATGGGGACGTAGCGTAATCCTATTTTGAACACGGTTTCATTTATATTCGTTCGTCAGTTATAATATATGTTTATTTTATATTATTGTGACGGATCAAGCACGAGGCCCACCTGATGTTAAGCGGACTAACCTCTGCCTATAACAGATGCATTTCGTCGCAAGCCACGAATTGCACTGCGCCCGTCACCTTGAGACATAGTTGGTAAGTCTCATGTGCATGTAATTTCACTAGCTCTCAAGAACTGCTGCCGGAACGCACCGTTAGGTGCTTGGCGACAGATTGTTTGCTGGCGGTAGGGCATTTAGTGAATGTTCAGCTAACCCTACCCTATATAGGTAACTGAGATAGAAGCGCTCTACGCGGTAAAACATTAATCATCGAAAATTAGCACCATTGTGTGATGTGTACCTATAAAGCGTTCTGTGGTCCACATTTGATGAGGTCAGGCTAGATTGTTACAAAATAATAATTTAAATTTTAAAACGAGTTATGTAGAAATCTAAATGCTCAAATACCTAACTATATTTTTTTACCTTTTTTGTATTAGGAAAGTACATTTACGCATACAGCTGAGGAGCAAATGGGTAAGGTTTGGCTGGGGGCAATAGAGACGAAGCGTACAATTTTGTAGTAGCGAGGAGATCCCAAGGAGAACCCCCAGTGTGGGAGGAAGTCACGCGCATGCAATAGCAGGCGAGGTCCGCCCTGTTGCGGCGCGCGGTGGTGGACTTAAGACCTGGCTTCACTGGTACCTGGTCAGTGGGTGGTGGAGGTACCCGGTCTTACAGCCCTGATGCTGATGAGGATGCAAGCTATCCCTCTGGGCATGCCTTCAGCGCGTTCTGGGCGCTGTTCTCCACGTAGCAGTATAAGGTTTCCAAATTAAATCTTGCCCAATGTTTGCAAATTATTAGAATTGACGCGCATTCGTGTGGTTTTTAGCACAAGTACACTGCTTACACATTTACGTACGGACTAACATCTGCCTATAACAGATGCATTTCATCACAAGTGACGAATTGCACTGCACCCGTCACCTTGAGACATAGTTGTTAAGTCTCATGAGCCTGTAATATCACTGGCCCTCAAATACTGCTGCCGGAACACACTGTTAGGTGCTTGGCGACAGATTTTCTTCTTAAGGGTGTTAGCTAGCCAGGCGGGCAATCGCAAAATGCCCTTTCACAATGCGGTGAAGCTCAAGCCGGGGGTGGGGAATTGAACCAGGGAATTGCGGCACGGCAGTCCGTAGGTATATTACCGCTTGGCCATCATTACTTCAAAATTATGTATTCGTAATATACTTGTTCATTTTAAGTAATAATTTATTTGCCCCGTGGGGTGCCGGGCCAGAATATCAGGCCCCTATTGCTATCTGTGGGTGTCGTTAGAGGCAACTAAAGGTAAAATATCGGAAGGTGGCAGCAGCGCCTTCTGAGGAACGGATATCTTTAACTGCGATCCCCAAGACGCCTGCCTAGCGTAGGGATTACAGCAAAGCCCCTTTTAACAAACAAAACTTAACAAAAAAAAAATGTATATATTTGATCATAATTATTATATTAGCAATACCGTATATTGCGTACCGATTGCGAGCCTGAACACTGAGCAAGTAATTAGCCTGAACAGGAACGTACTGAGCTGTCACTATTTGTAGTTGTCAAATGGGCTTTGAATTGTCATTGTAGTGAATGAATGCTAACACTTGAAATTTGTTGTCGGTTTTTTCTTTGATAATTGCGTGTTTTATGAAAACATTTTTGTAATTCTCGTTTTTGATCTGCTAGTGTTTTAATTGGGTGGAAAAACACTTAAAAATTGTGAATATAACCTTCTTCTGGAAGCCACACGACGGATTACTGGTGGATTTGTAAGTACACGTTTTATGTCATAATTCGGGCCAGTTTCATTGGATAGTTATTGAGTACTTAATAAACTTTACAGCGTCGTCATCGGGTCATCAGTGCTCATGAGTGAGTACATAATTACTTATAACATTGTAAGTTCCGCGAAACGCGAACAAGTTATGTTCCATTGCAGCCTGTTCAGTGCAGACGAGGTTTTCTTCCAATGCACCTAGTTTCCTGCAGGAGTCAGGCCTGCACAATAACACCGTATGAAGATTAATCCTAGAATGAAGGTAGTTAGACCATGCTGTGATTTGTTAACCAGACTGTGGTTTGTTTACCAGACTGTGATTTGTTACCAGACTGTGATTTGTTATTAGATGTATGGAGGGACATAATGGCGGAATGCTTGAGTTATTGCACTGAAAAAAATCCTGGTCAATAAAGTTGAAATCTTGCTTGATTAAAAAAATAATTATCATATCGCACAAAAAAGTATTTAAAGCAATAAATTGCCTATTGTTTTTATAATAAAGCTAACATTATTAAACATCATAATAAAGTAACAATTTTCAATAGTAACAAAATACTTTATGGAATTTTAAAACGTTGTAACTCCGATCATTCCCTTCTTTTATTGAATAAAGAGACTTGATTAAAGGTTCTGTTTAAAATGACACAACTGTTCACATTAAGTCGTTTTACCAATACGTACACGGAAAATGTATTAATGTAAAGAATAAGTATTAAATGTTATCATTTGTCGTTAACTCAAATAATAAAAGAGTTATTAGATTCCATGAATGCCGTTATTTACAATAATTAACAGCATATTAGATTTGGAAAAGGTCTTTGTAATAATAACAAAGCACTTGTATGGATGAATAAAGTTATGCGATTGGATCAATAAAGTAAAATTGTAACCGTCATTACTGTCAATTGTCTTTTTCGGGTAGTAGGGATGACACTTCCTCGTAGTGTTGCCAGTTTATCACACGATTCTCTTTTGCATGATGAACGAGCATCACCAGCCTGGGAAGTTAAAAATGTATGTATTTATTTTTTATGTTGGTGTTGGATCAATTTCGTTTTTCTTTTTATTTTATAACAAGCGGTGAGGTTAAATTAAACAGGCATTCTATTACCATTATTGGTACCAACCCGAGTTGAAATATTATGAGTAGAGCATAAATGGCAAATCATATAGTAAAAACTTATCAACAGACTTCTAATAAACGTAATTTTGTAAAAAAATATATTTTTAAATGAAACCGATATAAGCTATCTCACTTTACATTTTATTTAAATTATTCGCTAAATAAATAAAAAGAAAGCTTAGAATGGAAACATTTAAAATACGAGCACTATCTGTTGGTTCTCAGAATGGTAATACATGTCGGCCATAAGTTTGAATCCTGCTTGTAGATCTGTTTTTCTTACATTGTGTTTTTTTATCTAAGACAATTAAATATTTAGCCATATAATTAAGTTGACATATTGAAATATCCTTCACAAATTTCTTTCATTAAAATCATTTAATTTGTTGTATTACAACGTAAGTTGTACTATAGATGTCGCTCCATCCCAATACGATGGTTAAAGAACGATAAGATTTTTTTTAAATATGACGTCATTGTCATGTTAGCTCAAATCCCGCACATGACTTAAATTTTCCCTATTGTATATCTGTGGTTTTGTAGTGTAATCCGCATAGCAGAAGTTATTACAAACATAACAATATAAAAAAAAACATTTACCATTTCAATTATGTTATTTTTTTATACTCTCATTTACCATTTGCGTAGAGCGCAATGGCAACATTTAGTGCCACGCGAATCATTAAACGACAGACAAGTTGAGACTAGTTTATCTGCTGATGGTTGGCGCTGCTTTGAGCAGCTATTTTACTGAATTTAGTTGTATTGATATTTTAGTGTTTTAGTTTGTACTGTGGTAAAAGTTCACATTATAATACAAAATCACAAATATACGATAGGAAAAATTTTTTAAGTCATGTGCGGGATTCGAACCCGCGTCCATCCACTCCTTGAGCCGGTGATATTTGTGATTTTGTAATATAATCCGCATAGCAGGCGTTATTTCAAACCTAACAATATTAAAATTATAAGGTTGCGTCATCATTTACAAGTATAAAACCAATTGCAAAATTGGTCTTGTTTGTAGTACAACGCAAGTGGTACTATAGATTTCGCTCCATCCCAATACGATGGTTAAAGAAGGATAGGAAAGATTCGAGTCATGACGTCATGTCATGTTAGCTCAATTGGTTAGAGCATACTCCGGCTCAAGGAGTGGATGGACGCGGGTTCGAATCCCGCACATGACTTAAATTTTTCCTATCGTATATTTGTGATTTTGTAATATAATCCGCATAGCAGGCGTTATTGCAAACCTAACAATATTAAAATTATAAGGTTGCGTCATCATTTACAAGTATAAAACCAATTGCAAAATTGGTCTTGTTTGTAGTACAACGCAAGTGGTACTATAGATTTCGCTCCATCCCAATACGATGGTTAAAGAAGGATAGGAAAGATTCGAGTCATGACGTCATGTCATGTTAGTTCAATTGGTTAGAGCATACTCCGGCTCAAGGAGTGGATGGACGCGGGTTCGAATCCCGCACATGACTTAAATTTTTCCTATCGTATATTTGTGATTTTGTAATATAATCCGCATAGCAGGCGTTATTGCAAACCTAACAATATTAAAATTATAAGGTTGCGTCATCATTTACAAGTATAAAACCAATTGCAAAATTGGTCTTGTTTGTAGTACAACGCAAGTGGTACTATAGATTTCGCTCCATCCCAATACGATGGTTAAAGAAGGATAGGAAAGATTCGAGTCATGACGTCATGTCATGTTAGCTCAATTGGTTAGAGCATACTCCGGCTCAAGGAGTGGATGGACGCGGGTTCGAGTCCCGCACATGACTTAAATATAATCCGCATAGCAGGCGTTATTGCAAACCTAACAATATTAAAATTCACATTATTAGCTGAGTTCATATTTAAAAGTAAGTACTTACATACCCTATTATTAAACATGTGTTGGAAAGTGTGGCAGTGGTATATCGCATGTTCCAGCAATAGTACTAATTAACCTGTAGGTAAATATTATATTGAAGTTGAATAATTTCCTTATAATTTGATGTATATAAAACCAGATAAAAACTCAACATGTTAAAAACCCCTGTTGGTTATTAACAGTTATTTTTTACCGACAAAATGGAAAAACGGAGCCCTATTATTGAGATTTTGCTTGTTGTTCGTCAGAGTTTCTAGCTCGTAATCTCTTATTGTATCTGATCTAGCCAAACAGTGGGGTTACCTATGATATATATGTATATAAGATAATTGTTGGCCATCGGATCTCATAAATTGTGGAGTGTACAAAAATGTGTTAGTGCCACTGGCAGATACTAGTAAAAAGTTGGATAATATAAACCTTATTATCTATTTCAGGACTTTCCAGTTCAAATGAAATAGAGAACAAAATAGCGAAATAAATTCAGCAGAGTAAACACGCTATTATAGTAGTCTATTAGAACATCAAGTTTATGTACTTCATAAGAAGACCCAAATGAGACAGTATAATCATTGAAGATAACGTAAGTACTTTTTATTCATAAATGACACATATATAAGTACCTACTCTTTGTCGCACCTGTGGGCAGAATTTTTTAAAAATCCATTTGAACCAATATTGTCGTACTACTAACGCCAAAAATTTGAATACGCAAAAGAACCTCTTTAGATCATCATATTCATCATAATGTTATCATTTTTAAAGTTACATATATAGGTGTTTATAAATTAATAAAACCATACCACCTTTGGTAAATGTATGTTTTTATATACAAATATTGAGTAAAAATATTCTACGGGTAATGAGATGTTTTTTTGTTTTAGCTTTTATTTATGCGATGGTAAAATTATCTGTAATTATTGTTTGTTGCAGAATCCTCAGCCCAGCGCTGACACCTTTTTTTTTTTTTTTTTTTTTTTAACGTGTGAAAAATGCATTTACGCATTCCCGTCCACCCCGGGGAAGGTGGCCGGGATATGTCGGGCTCGACACCAACTACTCCCACAGCAGCAAGTGCCCCTACCGACTAAATAACACACGGTGTTCCATCTCTACCGCTTCTCGGCGGGATCGCAGGGTCGCTTTAGCACTCAACCACGAACCCGCCACGGTTGTCCGTTGCCGGACCCCTCCTGGGGTGCTACCCCTCACGACGCACCAGAACACATGGCACGTCGCTACCACCAGGGGACCAAGCCCGCAAATGGGCGTCAGAGGACCCCGCTTCCGACGCCCAAGGTCCCCCTGCGACGGGTCAGATGAGTAGCCCCGTCGCCTGCTACTTCGGCCGCAGAGGATAGGGAGAGCGGCGCCTCGCTATACCAACACTCCTCCTCCCCTGCGGCCCCTCCGCGTCCGCCATCCAACGGTGGCGGCCCCGCCGTGGCCACGGAAGGTAGGGAGAGCGGCGCACCGAGATACCGGCACTCCTCTCCCGCCGTGGCCCCTCACCGTCAGCTGTGGTGTCGCCCATACAACACCACAGCCCGCCTCAGATGCGGTGCTGCCCATACAGCACCGCAGCCTACCCGTTGCCGCTCCAGTCTGGACTTAGAGGCAAAGCCCAGTGGAGCGGCCCCTCTGGGGCCGGCTGACTGCCCAAGCCAGCACGGCCCCTGGTTCCTCTTCGCTTCACCGTGGGTGACGAAGCCACGGCTACTAAGCCCCACCGCCACGACAAGGCGGGAACCCTTCGGGGGGAAGCGCTGACACCTGCATCAACTAGGTAGAACAGTTAAGGTTGATTTTTCCTGGTTGGTGCTTAAGTCAATTTTAACCAGCATACACTAAACTTACGCGTGTGACTCCCGCTCAATTAAAATATTTGTAACATTTGTATATTGTTCGTAATTGATATCCGTTATAAATAATTATGTCTTAATATTTTATTACCTTTGTTTTATTTCTGAATGCTCTATTGTTTATTCAGAGTTATAAATAATATATACTGTTCTGTATTTCATACAATGTGTCTCTATCAGCCAGATCGTCATAGTAGTGGAGGGATATGGTGTAATTCCCACAGGAAAATATGGGGAAAGGGGGTGCCCATTTTAAACACGTTCTTTGTCAAATTTTATAATAATACTTTTTCACTATAAACAGGACCGTTTAACAGCTGAGAAATAGTCACTTATAAATACATTTATTGACTTGTAAGATTAAACCATTAACTTCTTTAATACAAAAACGTGCTTGTCAGAATAGAATAATGATCTTTATTTCAATATTCAAACATTATCATTAAATGAAATACTCACATTTTCATATTCAGTATATAAATGTTCGAATGCAATTACAAACATTATTAATTATATTAAGTTAGTTATGTTAATGAATCAAGCACTTATTCAAAAACATAATTTACTTTAGAAACTCAATCACGTAACTTTTTATATACAAAAAAGTACATTTTCTGTCAAATAATCTGCTTTATTACATTATTCATGCAATTTCGTAGAAAATAATATGCAGTTTTTTTTTATTTATTATACAATTGTTCAACTCAATAAAAAACACATAATAAAATCAATCAAGTAAGTTGTATAAATTAATTATGTGCTTAATTAGCGGAATATTATAACTTGTATTATTTTAACAAGTGACATTATCATAACACGCAAAGTACTTTATTAACCTTACTAACCTCTTTATAATATGGTTAAAGCAACAGTTTATGGCGACAATAAGAATCCATGATATAGATTATAAATACTTGTTTGGTGTATAAAGGCCCGCTTGTTTTATTTTTTAATAAAACCATCGTTATTCATAGAATCAAGTTACTTTATATGCTCGTAAATTAACAAGTTGCTTGACTATCTTTAACAAAATTTTGATAACTGCCATCAAGTTTTTTTCTCAGTGTGTGAGGGGGTCAAGCCACATTATCAAAATCGAAATATCAAATATTGACATTCGCTTTTATCATGTTTTTATAGTATTTTATTCATAAATTTGTAATTATAGTTATTATTGTTTGTAAATCGGTTTTAATATGTATTCCTTTTTTGACATTGTTTTATATTGACATTATTTGTATGTCACATTTTCGTGCATTTGACATTTAAATTAGGTAAATAATTAAGCATAGGACTTGATATAGTCCGGTCAATTTAGACATTCAAAGTTACATAAAGTCCCAACAAGCTGAATTTCTGTGAAATTGTTCAAAACATAATTATAAACAATGGTAGTTCCCCATCATTCCCGTGTATGGATATTTTTTATTCAAGGTCAAAGGTCAAAAAAATTAGTTCTTCGCGATTTTCAGTCAGCAAAACGGTAAGTTTAATCATAAAAGTACCTTAGACAAAATTGTAGATCATAAAATTATCTATAAAAAATGTTTCAATACTTTTTACTTACGAGCCACCGTTTCTGAGATATAACGATTCAAAAAGTTATAAAAGTTGCTATCGTCATAATATGCACACATTTCCACGCCACCTATGAGGTAATGTACCTAGCACGTTTTTTAAACGTGGTTTCCCCAGTAGGCCTACTCCACGGGTCAGTTGTGATCCTGTTTAATGTAAAACTATTGCAAAATAACGGAAATTTTCAAAGATTGGAAAAGATAAAAGCGATGTATATTAAAAAAAAGTGTTGAAGTTCATTCGTCTTATTCGTAAGTTTCAAATTCTTGTTCTTCTTCTTGTTCTTCTTCTCCTGCTTCTTCTTCATCTTTATTTTGGATGCAAGTAAATTGCGTCAATAGCGATGTATCGCATGATACTTCGTCGGAGTCAAACGAATTCTCCATTGTTTGTGATTCAATATTAGAGCACGACCGGTCTTGACAATTTGTGCATGCCAAATAACAAAACAGTCCGACTTTTTTGCAACCACATTTAGCACTGCATCCCTTTTTGCAGTTGCAAGAAATAGTGTTCCGCAGTTTTTCCGGCGCAGGTGGAAGTAAAGTTTGAACTCATGCATATTATGACTATAACAACTTTTATAACTTTTTGATTCGTTATATCTCAGAAACGGTGGCTGGTAAGAAAAAAAGTAATGATACATTTTTATAGATAATTTTATGATCTACAATTTTGTTAAAGGTACTTTTATGATAAAACTTACCGTTTTGCTGAAAATCGCGAAAAACTCATTTTTTTGACCTTTCACCTTGAATAAAAAAATTTCCATACACGGGAATGATGGGGAACTTCTAGACATTGTTTATAATTATGTTTGGAACAATTTCACAGAAATTCAGCTTGTTGGGACTTTATGTAACTTCACTCTCATTTTTTGGTCTAAATTGACCGGACTAATAATTATTTAATAAAAAAGTGTAATGATTATTTTTATAATTTAAAATCATAATCTGGTTTTTTGTTACATTTTAATGTAAGTAATTTTTGGTAATATGTAATCACACCTATGGTTATATTTCTATTATGTAATGTATCATTAGTGTAATTCGTCTATAAGGGGTACTAAATGAATAATAAATAAATGCTAGGAATAGTAACTTGTTCCGAGAGACCTTTTATACCTTTGTACTTACCTTTGTTTATTCGTAGAAGTTTTTGAGTAAGTACCATCCTCGAGTGGGCAATGTGTTACAAGCCTACCTCTTTATACAAGCTTACATTTAACTCCCAAAGTGTTTCAGTGGGCTCTCTAATTTGAGAAATAAACAAGCTTTTAACTTCCATTTACTGTTTTACTTTGAAATTACGTAAGAGCTGAAGTACTAATAAGAGATTAAAATAGGTACTACGAGTATATAAACATGAGTTGAATAGGTAGTATATACTACATATTATAAATAACTTTTGGGAACCTTGGGAAAACTAGGATCTTTTGTGTTGATTTCTTTGTTATTACATGTGTGGCTTGAGCCAGGTTTTTTTCTTTTCGTTTTCGTTTCAGAGATATTTTGTGATATGTCGTAGTCATACAGTTTTTAGCTTGAGAATATGAGCACATATTAAGTCCGATATATCTACTTAAAAGCCGTACTAGAAGGTGATTAAGACGAAGTGGTCTTTGAAAAATCAGAGACTGAGGCTGTAAGACGGAGAGACTTCGTTACACTTGCGAGCAGTGTAGATATACTCGTATTACATGAGATTTACATAGTATATAGAATTAAAACTATCATTTTATTGAAAATCTTTAGCGGAACCTATCATGTGACTGATAATTCTCAAATGGCACAATGCCAATATGAAGCATGTTTTACTCAAATAAACTTTATATGTGCTTTCATTACAGTTTCAAATGGCCATATGCGGCCAGTCTCGGACGAGAATATTAAAAAACTTTCTTACCACTGCGTAATCGATGGAAATAAAATTTTACGTTCCAGACTTTGATTATATTAATTTGTAGCTAAGGGGCACTTGTAGCTATCACAGATTTGTAATTTAGTAAATTTGTAATACTATGAACTATATACAACCCTACAGCTACTACAATTAAAGCGTTTAGACAGCCTTCAAGTCATTGCAGACTCACAGGCAGTATTAGTAAGATGTTTTCTATCTGAAAAAATATTAGCTGACGGTGATAGCTATAGACTGACGTGCTGCAGGTGCATGGTTCAATCCCAAGCGCCCCGGCTTGAGCATCACCGTATGGTGGAACGGCATTTTGCGAATGCTTCTACCATCACGTAACAATGTGATCCGCCAGTGAGTCCTTAAAAGCCAGTAAGTAATTACGAAATTACGGACACATGAGACTTAACAACCGTATGTTTAAATTACGTTTTGAAGTAGTGATGGCCCACTGGCATTGGTTATGGACTGCCGCGCAGCAAGTCCTTGGTTCGAATTCAGCAGCGGGCTTCAGGTTTACCGCTTGGTGGAAGGGCATTTTGCCAATTCTCGTCTGGCTTGCGACCACCCTCATGTAGAAAATCTGCCAAGCACCTAACGGTTTGTTTCGGCAGCTGTCCTTGAGAGCCAGTAATTTTAGGTAAGCGTGTTAAACACCTTCGACCAAATCATCCCTTACAATTAGGTGAGATTGTGATTAAAAGGATTACCTATAAACAATAAAACTAAAAAAAACTTAGGTAACAGGCGATAGCTAGGTTTAGGCGGAATTGTTCTAGAATTTTAGCCGTTTCACGCAAATCACAAACTATGTAGTAGGATTTCTTAATCAAAATGTTTTTCACGTGCAACTTGAATTTTCCTTCTCGGAGCGTTGTAATATATTTGGGAACTTTCTAGTAGTCTGGACTCTGGTTGATGACCGCGCACCGTCCCCTGTAACGGTAAAAGTAGTACAATTACACAAAGTTTTGTCTCGAAAGAGTAAGGTTCTGGTGGCCGAATGGAATAGGCATCCGGTGCGAAATCCGAGGATGCGAGTTTGATTACCGTCTGGAACCAAAACATTTGTACTCCAATAATTTGTAATTTGTAAATATTTTACACACTTATAATGCTGAGAGATTCAAGTCCCAAGTTGAATCCCGCTTCTTTGTAATTTTACAAGCTATATATATAAACTGTTAAAAAAACTTACAGTGTCATCATTCTTATTTGTTTTACCTTTCTTTTGTTTGTGTCACTATCCATCTCCCAAATTCCTTTCAAAAATCTGTCGTCACTGTGGATCCTTAAGATCCATGACATTGCGTTTCTACAATCATCAATCTTCTTAAGGCCTAAAGCGGAGGGTTCTGATCTAATGGTAATTATCGTTCAGTATTGCTCCTACCCGTGACTACGATCACGTATAATTGGTTTTGAGATAATTTGGGGCAGATAATAGCAGATAATATCATATTCATGTCAAGGTAAAAGTAAAGCTCACTATATTATATGTCTCGATCATGTATACACAAACATGACAATGGGTGCAGCGAAAGCCGTACCCATAAAAACTAACTTAAGTGATCATCACGCAGTTCGATGCGAAGTGTCTTCCTACTGGGATACACCGCAACTAAAAACACGTCTTGCCCGAAATCTCTCTCAGCCAAATCGTGATAATTTTGTAGCTTCTATAGATTGTGTGGACTGGCAAGAAATATATGCACGATGTAGGTCTGCTGAAAGTTTAGCAGAATCGATCGAATAAGTTTGAAAATAAAATTGCTTTCCTTTCAGGCGAAAGCCAAACTTAAAACCTGACTCATCGTGGGTAACATCCGATGTGAAAAATATGAAATCGCTACTTTCTGACATTTATGAAATTATTAAGATATTTCCCAATGACATTGCTATACAGACCATTTTAGATAAATTAAAAATAAAGTATGACATGCTAATTAATAATAAGAAATCGGATTTTTATAAGAACGTTATATTAAAAAGTAATAATGCATCAAAATGTGGAAAGTCGTGAACGTGAGCGAGGGAAGAATAATAACCGTAAGTTAAACTTTGCTGACATTGTTGTAAACACCGATGGTAAAAAATTTGAAAATCCTGAAGATACCGTTAATGCTATGAACTCACGATTTCTGAATGCAGTGGCTGCGTGTGGGTCACCCACGGGTGATATCGCCGGCGTGCGCCGTACCTTATCATCTGCACGCTGCCCTGCGGATCGCTCACTCAGACTTCGTTCATTTACTGCTGAAGAAGTATACCGCATGGTCACCATTCGGATACCACCAAAGCAGTCCAAAGATATTTACGGCCTCTCTATGGAGCTTCTGAGGGAAGCAATAGGGGTACAATGGCTTCCCTCAGAAGCTTGTATTATCGACACTCTATAATTTATGTCTCAAAGAAGGATCATACCCTAAATTTCTCAAAGTGAGCAAAGTGTCGCCAATATTTAAGGGAAAGGGCAAGAGAAATAACATTGACGATTAAAGACCCATTTCCATTATTTCTGCTGTTTCAAAGATATTCGATGGGCTGAGCTCAAGACTCATGGACTATCTCATGTTAACTAGCGCACTCTCAGACCGCCAATATGCGTACCGAGAAGGACGTTCGACAACCTCGATGACTCGTGAAGTACTAAAACTAGTGATGGCCGCTCGCGAGTGCAGTCTTCAGGTTGCCGTAACTTGCTGCCATTTATCCAAGGCTTTTGACGTGGCAGACCACAACATACTCGCCGTTAAACTCAAATACTATAGCATTGACAATGCAGCGTTTGCGGTATTGTGTGACTTACTCCAAGATAGGTCACAGATGGTGGACGCTGGCGAAGGAAGAACTGAATCAATGCCACTCACATCTACTATGGGCGTGGCCCAAGGTTCTTCAGTATCAAACATTTTGTTTTCACTCCTACGACGACCTGCCAAATGTAGTGACAAAAGGTCATATATACTGACGATGTAGCCGCCATAGTAACTGCGCCATTTGTTGATCTTTTGGAGGCGAAGTGAATGAAACCACAAACAGCCTAGCGAAATGGTTCAATATAAGTTGGCATCGTACTGGACCACTATGGCCAATTTATGAATAATATTCTATTGTTATAATTATCGCCGATGCCAATGGGTTAATGGAATTGCTTTCAATATTAAAAAAACGCACTTTATGCACTTCAATTTAGCCGGTCGTGCAATGAGCTCTCTAAAGGTCACGATAAATGGCAGTAATATAGAGCAACTTAAAGACATGACATTGGTAGGCTTCGTAATTGACAGAACCCTGACGTGGGAAAGTCACACACAAAAACTGTGTGGCAAACTAGGGAGTGCCTGTTATGTACTCAGCCGGGTGTCTCGGGTGGTGTCAATCGAGGTGGCGCGCGTGTGCTACTTCGCGACGGTGCACTCGCTGCTGCAGTTCGGAGCGGAACTGTGGGGCGGCTGTGTGGACTGGGAGTGTGCTTTCCGCATGCAGAAGCGAGCCATCAGAGCGATGGTACACGAGTAGCAAGAGAGAGCAAGATACCTCCGTGAGACCTTACTTTAGAGAGCTCGGGATTCTCACATTACCAGCCATTGTGATATACCAAATGTCTTAGTGAGAACTAATCTTCACTTATATTCGAGGCATAGTGACGTACACTCCTACAACACGCGCAAATCACACAATCTAATGACAATATCTCACTCTCTCACCAAGTCCAGCAAACTGACACATGTTTCAGGACCTTTGGTTTACAATAGACTTCCTGCAGATATTATAGCTGCTCCAAGTATAACGTGCTTTAAAGCTAGATTAAAACGCTGGCTCATCGAGCAAACGTTTTATACCCACGAAGAATTTATTAAAAGTACATAATATTGGCTGACATTTAATTGATTATAATCGATATTATGATACATAATTTTTATGTACTTATTATTATTATTGTATAAATTTTTAGACTTATTATTTATTGATATTCTTGATATTGATGTTCTGATTACATTTGTAATTATTGTATAATTTAATTTTTATTACCTTGTGTACTTGCTCAAAATAATACGTATTGACATGTAAACATTGTTTATGAAATAAATGAGTATGAGTACAATAACTCATATTTTGGATAAATTTACTAAGACAACCTATAAGTCATTGCAGACTCACAGGCAGTCCAAATGCACCCACTACCAGTTTGCAGTGTGCCCAGCATGCTGGCAGCATTGTCCCGTTTAATTGCGATGCTTATTCAGCCTCTTCGTCTATTGTCGTCCCAGTATTGAAGACAATCAGATCCGAATTGGTTCAAAGTCTTGTTTCAACGATGTATATTTTCCATAGAGATATATCTTAATAGATAAAATCCTTCAAAATGAATGAAAATCAAGCGTATAAATATTTCCATATCTGATATAAAGTTACATGAGCAACTCAGTTATAGTAAATACATGCAACATGAACTCAATTCAAAGACACGTCATCATACTGAGTCGGCAACCCATATCATATCCCTTTGTGTCTCCATCGCCGAAACCCCTTCGCGCCGCGTAACGCCGACGGACTAAACTCCAACAAACCTTTGGAGTTAGGAAAACAAACCGTCATCAAGGAGTGGTTTCGGCGCACCGTTCGTTCGACGAATCATTTTTCGTAAAAGCGACATTCGGTTAAGCGTTGCTTTGACGAATCGAACATATCGTTCGATGAAAAACCAAATCAAGTTTGACACCGAATATGACTCGAAAGTTAGATTAATTGTGGAATCTATTTAGTAATAGGTCTGTGATATTTCCACCGTTTCCGACGTTGTCATTTTTCGTTACATTCGTAACGAGGTGGCAAATTGTAATGTTGCCCCTCGTTACGAGTCGTTGCTCAAATTGGCACTTACTTTTAAATGGATTACTCGACACGCCATTTAAATTGTTAGGTTTGAAATTGAAATGAAATATTATGCCACTCACATTTTTTTGCACCAAATCGTTTTTATTCTCATTATTTTTTTGCTGCTAAATTTAACACCGTTGGGTAATAATGGAAGGAATGTAATTAATAAAATTGCCATTCAGTCCCTCATTCGGAATATTGTAAGGCCTTTTCATAACTATATGACAAGCAAAATGTGCTATATTACAAACAGAATGACACTAGTCAATGTCGCATAGTCAAAGAGGTTACCACTTAACACCAGGTGCGCCTCGTGCTTGTTCCATCACAAAGATATTATATTAAAAAAATAGTTTTGTCATATAATAGAATGTATATATATACACCGTGTCCCAAAATTCAACGATAAGCCGGCATCGGTGCATGGACCTACTCATGACTACTCGGGAAAAAATAAAAAAAAAATTATAACTCTTTTTTTTTTTATTACAGAGACTTTTATAAAGTTGCGCCAACTTTTAATAAAACTTGCCATGGTAGTGTCCATACTTTTTTTTTAACCCAGACTATAGAAAGTGCATAGAATGTTAAAATCTATGAAAATTATAAGAAAAAAATTTTTTTTTACTGATTTTTGTAAAATAACTACAGACTTTCTGTAATTTTAAAGGATTGTGGTAGATAGCCGTCCTTCTTAGGTTGCTAATGCACAAAAAATATCAAAAATATGTCAAAAATTGTGGTAATGGTAGTTGAAAATAGCATAATGGGTATCGAATATCGATGAAATTTATAAAAGTCTCTGTAATTAATAAAAAAAAACAGTTATAATATTTTTTTTTTTTCCGAGGAGTCATGACTTCATGAGTAGGTCCATGCACCGATGCCGGCTTATCGTTGAATTTTGGGACACGGTGTATATATAAATGCCAGTTGAATTTTGAAATGTGTAACCTCAATGAGTTATTCTAATTGAACAAAATTAATGCTCTCCTCTGCTGAATCAGAAAATATCGCTGTCTTTCTTTCTGTAGTGTACTTGGACCTTTAGTATTTAATTCCCCCCATCAGTCACGTTCCCACTGACCTTGTTCTTGCCGGCCGTAGAATTAAATTAAACTTGATTAATTTATAAACTGTGGTCAAGGGAATTATGGATACAGGACTAGAATTGTGGTGACCGTAAATAGGTAAACAAGTTTATTAGATACTAGTTGTACCTGCGACTTCGTTCGCGATTGCCGTACCTGCAAACTAATTATTCACATTTGAGCACTGTTTATCTCATATTAAGCAACGCTGTGGTCTGCGGTGAAGTACTCCTAGTAAAGCATAGCTCAGAAAGGAGCTTTTTACTTTGGGTTTGAAAACTCCCGGGTTGTATTTTCCAGAAGATGGCACAATAAATGTTGAAGCAAAGTACTTTGTGCGTTTCTTTGGAATTTCGATTATAAAACAGCATCTTTCTGCCGAGGTTTGGCGGTAGAAAGAAAATATGTTAGATTGTGCAATCCATTCCGCAGTGTCCAAAATGTATCTGGCAAAAGATATATAGTTAAAAAACCGATTGTGGCGAATGTTCCAGATTTAAGAGTTTTATCTTAGCAAGCTTGCAAATCTAAATAAGGATGCCGGGCTGCCTGTGGGGTGCCGGGCGTCCCATGGGGTGCTGGGCTGCTAAGGATAAAAAGTAAACAATAACCTTGTTCGTAGTATGAACTCAATTCGTGTAAAGTTTTATTGAATTCCATTCAGTAGTTTTGGAGTGATGCGCGGCCTGGATACAGACAGACAGACAGACAAAAATTTTAAAATAATACAGTTTTGGCATCAGTGTCAGCTACAAAGTGCTCACAAATATATTTTTTCAAAATATGTGCCATGTACAGAATTTGATATGTTACAGCTTTATTATAGAATAGTAAATTGTAGATAGAATAGTATAGAAGATTAATTGATAGCGGCCAGTTTGGTGATAAAAGTGGAATCATGAATCAGGATTGCCGAATGCATGTAAAATGACTTCGATGTATTTAATGCAGCTCTTTTCCAAGAGTTTATTTTTATTTCCCTACCGAAGGATTTTTCTTCATTGAATTAGATTATACTTGCCTTTCACTATAACTCTTCTTCCGCCTTCTCTTATCACACTTATGGGCAGCGCATATTTTCCCATTGTCGCTTTATAAAATCATCTAATGCGAGGATGTAGACAAGTCCGTAGATTTTTAAACGGGGAACTGTCCAGTGCTACATACTCTTGGGAAGATGTTGATGATAATGTAAAGTATCTGGTTAGTTAATTCAGCACCTAAACTAAATAGATTTCAGGTTTCATTCAAATCAGTAAAGCCGTTTCAAAGTGATAGCGTATAGAAACATACATACTCACAAACTTTCGAATTTATAATAATACTCGTAGTATTATAATATTTGTAAAATCATTCCGTTTATTTAACATTAGTACTGAACGAATTATTACTTCATCATATTAAAAATTCATTACAAATGTCTCAAAAAACAAACAAAATATTTCTTTAACAAGTTCGCAAGGTGAAACCGTATTTTTTTCATTTCACCTAATTACGGTCGTCAGAAGCTCGCCCTTCAATTTCGTTTGTTGTTAGTTAATTAAGTTAGTTATAAAATTGGTTATTGCTTTAATTAACGTTGTTAACTTTGAAATGAAATTGTGTTTTGGCATGCTCTCTGTATAAAATAACAGTTATGACTAAGTACAAAGGATAAATTTGAAAATAACACGACCAAGTACAAGTGACATATTTTAAAATGATATCTGTTATGCTCGTGATAGAGCTTATAATTGTAATTTCACCTCACAAGCTCGGAAAGTTGTTGTTTATCATTCAAAATCTGTGTGGAAAGGGGCATTTTATCCACAGCATGGGCATTGAAATTTGGACCTTTAAAACAGATCACGCAAATTAAATTTACTTTCATTACCAATTGTTATAATTTTACATTTAATTTTTAATGTTAATTATCTCTGATTTACTATAACTATTTTAGTTTTTGTGCTATGCTCTATTGGGGTAAAAATATTGTAATTGGCTCATCACAAAATTTATTTCGCGTCTCGTAGCTTTGAATCCCTCGATACTCGAGCCTATCGAGGGATTCAAAGCTACGAGACGCGAAATAAATTTTGTGATGAGCCAATTACACAGATTGCTAATTCTAAATAATAATTAGTGCAACGACAGCACAGCACCTGCGAGACGACAACCGATTTGTGGCGCCACCGGTTCATCAGTTATGCCCTAGAATAGCAGGCACGACTATAATATGGCTGAATTATTCAATGTATTGAGTTAGGGCATCTAATTTTGGAGCAACTATGAACTGAGCTACTAAAGTATCGATTAGCAACTGCCGTTGTATCTACTCATTTCAAATTAAAATACAGTAACCTCCTCTATTTGCTTTGCTCGTGTGATTTTTTCACGTTTGATTAAGCATTATAAGAGGTATCCTATATAATTATGTAACTAACCTAGTTTCGTCATATTTAAATGCCAAGTGTTCACGGTGAAATGTCGCATGCATATCCTTGAGTTAGGAATTCTTTTTTTCACATTTAAAACCTCTAACCTCTAACCTAACCTAGGTTTGACTTCTGCTAGTCCTAACAAACATTTTGAGATAATTTTTTTTGGAAGACAATAACTTTTTCTATTACTGTGTGAAACTTTTAAGTTCTGTGTCTTGTAGTAAAAGACAATGCTTACTCCGAGCTAAGAGCGCCCGCCGTGGCAATATTGGAAATAATACAATAAAAGTTAGAATCGTCATCATCTAATTTCTTTGTTTTATTTTGTTTTAGAAAACAAAGTTCTTGTTGAAAAACCCTTTATTTAGTTACATGCACAGGAGACTTTTATCATTAGGTGGTCCTCGTGCTTATTCCGTCATGTAGGCATTTGTACCATAAAAGAAAAAATATTTTTCATCTCAAACTGTTTGCTCGGACTAAGAGAAGTCTATCCTAAGAGGTTGTTAGCATTTTACCCTGTATAATAAATGAATAACTGGCAAACCTGAAGCGTAGAATTTTGACTCAAGGAAACATGCAAAATTTCAACGTATTTGAAAACTTGGTATTTAAAATTGGACAAAACTACTTTTGTAAGGAAAAAGATACAAGGTCTTGTTCGTCCTCATAAGAGTATAGATGTTCTGACATCAGTATAGGGATCATGTTAGTGAAAATTTATATTTTAAAGCTTCATTCTGACAAAGCAATGCAACATGGTGACTGTTTCATTGCAGTGGGGCTCGGTTGCTAACGTTCATACGCGTGTTCTGAACATGAATAAAGCCCGGAAATGTAAGCAAAATAGAACAAACCATTGAAGTGTAAGCTGTTTGCTGACGACATATTTTTGTCAGAGAAAAAGCAGTTAAAATCAAGTACAGACTAGAGAAAAGGTAGAATAAATTGGAATGTGTTAGATTAAAGATAAGTAAAATAAAAAGGAAGACTTATTACACGAGTTCGGTAGTATATCCAGTTTTTCCCATGTTTTTTTATATCGTATCTTTTATTTTAATCAAAAGTTTTAGAAAGAATAACGTGCTAGCACCCACCCTTACGTAGACAATCTGTCACCAACCAACTAAAGGTGTGTTTCGACAGTCCTTGGGAGCCAGTGAAATTGTACAGGCACATGAGACTTAACAACTATGTCTCAAAGTGACAGGTGCAGTGCAGTTCGTTAGTTGTGATGAAATGCATCTGTTACGGGCAGATATTAGTCCGCTTAGCATCAGGTGGGCCACGAGCTTGTTCCGTCACAATAACATAAAAAAATAATAACAATTTGTTTTTTAACAATCACGTCTTAGATGAACTGAAAATGAACATTACCGCTATTAAGTAGAAACAAAATGCTCACTTTACCAAAAGCTACTCAAGAGGAGTATAGAATTAACCTCCCTCGTGCGTCCAATCTGTCCACCTCCTATGACACAATCGTCCAAACTGCTCACGTTTTTTTATCCCGCGACGCCCCGTAACGTTTTTTTGTAGTACTAAGTAGTTTTCCATTACCTAAACATGTCACCCTTACATCCCCATACCCCAATATATTACCTATACCATACAAAAAATAACATTTTCATACACTTAGTTTGAGTGGATCAAACAGCGAATAAAAATATATTTTTCCAGATTTTGAGGTATTTTGTTTTTTAATCGAGTTTATTTGTGGCAGTCTCCAATCAACATATAAACTTCTTGGTACCAATGCAATCCTCATCATATTCTCTTTACGGGAAAAGAAATGAAAATAGACCTTTTCATGGAAAATTTTACAGGAAAATGGGTTTGAACAGACGACGAAAATGGCGGGAAACGGCATTTTTTATATATTTTTTTTATTTTATTTTTCCGAAACTATTCCACCTACAACTTTGTTTTTTTTTTAATGTGTGTATTTATTATGGTTCTTTACCCATGAATAATACCAGATTGTAAGGATAAATATTTTATAAGTAGTAACGAGATTAAAACAACGCGATTTTTTTTAAGAATTTTGGCGGGAAAACTGTACATAAGCGGATTTTATTTTTTTTCTCAAAAACTATACCATCTACGAATTTGGTTTTTCTTTTGATATGATTATTTAGATGTAATCTATACACCTGAATTGTTTCAGATGTTTAGGTTTACAGGTTTAAAAGTAGTTACGAGATTATTTATTACGTAAATTTCGATCGGTGAGTGTTTGCGCGGCAAAATGCATCGAGTGAAAGTAATTTTTTTTCATTTCATGATTTGAGTAACCATAGAGTAACGCGGTTTTTTTTGTTGTATAGCCAATGATAGTAGCTTACTAACAACGTTTAAATAATAACGATCGGATAAATACAAGCTTCACACTAAACCTTTTTTTTAGACCACCGGAATTCCGGCCGTAACAAAAACGGGGGTCAAATAAAAAAATCTATAAAAAAAAAGTTATCAATCCTTATCCTTTAATTTCTTTTAACATCGTTATTGACTTGTTGCCTATAGAAATGCAAAATTACAGCTTTCTAGGTTAATTACTTTAGAAGTAGTTACGAGATTATTTTTAAATGACATAAATCTATACAAAATTTTGGCGCCAAAATGTAATTTGAGCTGGTTTCAGATTTCATATCAATTTTAAACATACTTTCTGTTATATCAGAATATTATGGATTTTTTCTCGCATAGCCAAGGATCCATTCTCACGAAAACCGTTTGAATTATGAAAATCGAACTTACGCAGATTTTATGGTGAATATGTAACCACGACTATTGACCGATCTCCGGCAGGCCGGATGGGACACATAAGGGAAATCCGGCAGACCGGTGGATACGCATGTAAGTGATTTTAGATTGCTAACTACCCAACTCAGTTGAATAACCCTAATTAGAACTGTCATAACAAACTTAACTAAAACTTATTAATGGTTAATTACGAGGCAAACTAAAGCAAGGCTTAATCAAAGTTTGGGTATGATAGTTTAATAGTTAATAGTTTAAACGAATACTCTTGTACAGTGACTGATAGTATTCCGTTGCAGACAGGGGTAAGGTTGCGGGTAGAATACACAATAAGACTAAAGTTTACGTTTAATGATAAAGGTTAAATATATATATCTACACTATGATATTATAAATAGGAAAGATTTGTATTTTTGTATGTAACGAGTAAGCTTAAAAACCTCTGGAACGATTTGAAAAACTCTTTCACAATTAGAATGCTTGTCTCTTTTTGAGTGGGAAAGTGTCTTCGCACTGTCCCTCCACCACGAGAGTAGTGGAAGGGGATTTGTGGGGCTTGAACCCACTAAAACCTTCCATGAGCAGTCATCCGCCGAAAAGAGGCAAGATAGGGTCGCGTTAGCATCCACCATCTTGCCCTGGCTGTAGGCCCGAACTTAATCGGGCTTCTGCTCCTGTGGAGGGGTGACCTTGATCACCAAGGCCACTCCCTCAAAAGTGTGGGGCCGTGCAAGTTGGTGGAGACTCCCTCGACCAGCTTAACATAAGTAGGCAAGTAAGTAAGTATAAGTAGTAGTTCAATGTTATAACATCAGAAAGATATAAGGCAACCTCCACGGCCGTGCCATTTAAAACTCATATAACACGTCATCATTATTTATATTTGGTAATGTTTGTTACAATTATGAGCTTATTCAAAGTTGCAAAGTTTGATGAAATCAAAGAAGATGTTTTAATTATTACCTAAAATGAACATAGTTTATCTCAATTTTCATTTTAGTAGAAGCCTCCATATATTTGATTCAAATTTAAGCCCTCTAATAACGACTTTTAGGTTTGGCTCTGTCAAAAAATTAATAGTTATAAACCTTTGTGGTCAATTCAAATGCATAATTTGTTACGCTTAAGTATACATTCGAAATTTGAATATAAGCTCGGAATAAAACAGATATAATGCATAAGTTTAGCAATAAATTTCTGAATAGTGGAGTAGGTCTTATTTTATGTCTCGATCAAGTTGCATTGACCTTGGTCACGAGTAGACTGAAGAAGCGGGTGTCATCGTTTTGAGGATCGGCGAGAGCGATTTAAATCTACCCCCGTTAGGTTTTCGTTAATGTCTTTATCAGTGTCATTTCGACACACTACACTAACAGTATCGGAACTTGCATGCTAAGCATGCTGAGCTAATTATATACACGTTACTGATTTGGAAACATAGTTACAGTTTATTGGTTCATATGCCAGTTTAGGTAGCACAAACTAGATGAACTATAAATGAGCCAAGTTTGTACCGTGTGTCCATATAGTGATTCCAAACTATTAATAAATAACCTCAATATCGATACAATAATCAATCCAAATCAAATAAAATGCTACCCCATCTTATGTCAAACCGTATAGACTACTTAAATCACAGAAATCTGAAATAGATAGACAAATTAAGAGTATGATAGAAGATGGTATAATAGAAGAAAGTCAGAGTGAATGGTCAAGCCCGCTTTTTGTAGTACCAAAGAAAACAGATAGTTCAGGTGAAAGAAAGTGGCCGCTTGTGATAGCCTACAGAAAATTGAATGAAAGGATTAAGGATGATAGATTTCCGTTACCAAACATAGTAGACATCTTAGATTCCATATCTGGTGCAGTTTATTTTACACATTCAGACCTTAGCCAAATCTACTACCAACTGAAATTGCATCCTTCAAGTAGAAAATATACAGCGTTTACTACTGACAAGCAATATCACATGACTAGACTGACAATGGGTCTGAAAATAAGCCCAAGTGCATTTAGCAGGCTTATGACTGTTGCTATGTCTGGTTTGAACTATGATAAATATCTGGTATATTTGGACGATTTAGTGTGTATAGGACGAAACCTAGATCAGCACAATAAGAACTTGATTGATATATTGGAAAGGCTGCGTAAAGTGAATTTGAAGGTGAATCCAAAAAAATGTCAATTTCTGAAGAAAGAGCTATTGTATTTAGGTCAAATAGTTTCTGACAAAGGCGTTTTGCCAGATTCCGATAAAACACGCGTATTAAGAACATATCCCAAACCCAAGAATGCTGACGAGGTGAGACGATTTGTCGCTTTCGCAAATTATTATCGAAAGTTTATTCCACATTTCGCTAAAATCACAATACCTCTTTACAAACTTTGTCGCAAATATGCTGTTTTTGAATGGTCAAACGAGTGTGAGAGATCTTTTTCAAAACTTAAAGAGTCTTTGATGAACCCGGCAATATTACAATACCCTAATTTTTCTAATGAAAATGAATTAATTCTTCATACAGATGCATCTGGTTTTGCTATTGGTTCAATGTTATGTAATAAAAACGATTTGCCTATTGCATATGCTAGTCGTTCGTTAAACAAAGCAGAATTAAACTATCCCACAATTGAGAAAGAGTTGCTTGCAATAGTATGGTCAGTAAAATATTTCAGGCCCTATGTTTATGGTAAAAAGTTTAAAATTATGACGGATCATAAACCGTTAGTTTATTTATTTGGAATGAGCTACGAATAAATAAAGTAAAGAAGTATAACTCTGATACAGTGAACGCTTTGATTTCGGCCTCATCAAATTCACAAGTAACAAAACACGCACTATTTTCCAAATTCAATTGGATTGGTTTATTGATTTGGCGCTTAGAAATGATCGCATCTGATTGGTCGCGTCAAAGTGATGTTGTCACTGCCGTCATTGCCTAAGGTCAAACCGCACTACTGCGGTACAGAGCGCGGCAGCAAAACGGCACGGCTCGGGAAATATTAATTTGTATGGATTTATAAATGGCGTACACCGCACTATGAGGAGAGACGCGGTGCAGTAAATTATCTAGTTATTTCACGTTCAAAACACGTTTCAACAATTCATAAGACCTTACTTTAGGTTCTAAAATCTGTGTAAAATCGATCATTATCTCTGAAGAGTCGTAAAAAAAGAGTTTTTCGAACGAGAATTTTGTTATATCTTGCACCCAAATATAACACATATTAATTTTTCAGCTAAATCTGCTTCTTTGCAAGCCATCACGATTATTTTACATCGACGACTTCATACATTTCGATTTTTTGCCATTCGTTGGAAAAAACGGTTTTGCTACGCCGTATTGCTATTGTGAACGAAAAAGTTGCGCCACTTAGCTGCAGCACTGCTCTGCACCTCTGTAAATGCATATTAGGGGTGCTTACCATTTGAAGTTAGATTCGCTAAAAACGCTAAAAACGATCACACTCCCAAAAAGTTGTTCTACATGGATCTTGGCGTTATTTTCGCCATAAACACTACATCTAATGTCAAAAGTGACAGAAGTGGCAAATTTTAGTGGCATTCTTAGCGTTCTTACCCTAACTAAATGGAACAGGGGAGAGCAGTTACAAACGATCACAGTGATCACTACCATAGACGCAGAATGTGATCAAAATTATCGAAAATAACGTTATTAGCGTCAAATGGAATATACCCTAAGTAGTGACAGCCGCCTCGCGACGAAACTCTGTAGTGCGTTCCCAGCTTTAGATACGCGTGGATGGCGTTATGCTACAATATGTAAGCTTGTTTACGTACTCATTTTCTATTACAGGTTTTTTCAATAAAATATTTTAGGTTTTTCATGCAATTTATTTCAGTAGATTGGCATTACTATCTTGGAAATAATATTCTATAATTTAAAAGTCGGTATGTACATATAATGCGCTGAATAAAAGAAATGGATTTCAAGTAGAAATGTTTTATTTAAGGCAATATTGATAGTAGGATATAACTCAGAATTAAATTAGATTTTAAAAATGTCTTATTGCGTGTATTAGATGAATAAGTACATCTTTATCTTTTTTTATTTTAACAAAATTCTGCAAACTATAATAAATACTTTTAACTACTACAACGAAAGCATTTAGTCAACCTAGCTGCCATTTCAGGCTTGCAGGCAGTCTAAGCACTCCAGCTGTCTACCAATTGGCAGCGTGTCCAGCATACCCAGAAATATTTTTCTAGTATTCCATTGTACCAAATTAAGTAGATGGATTATATATACCTATTGGAAGTAACAATACCGCAGCCATAGGTGTGACAACTGACAACTATCAACGTGGCAGTTGATGTAGTATTTATGATATATTTTTATTTTTTTATGTGTTAGGTACAAATTGCATTATAGTTATCTAGGTATAGATCTCAAGCATGACAGCTGCCAAAATGACAGTTAATATCATATTTTACCGTTTCTATTTCATATTTTGGATTAAAATGACATAAAAGTACCTAGAAATTACTCTTACGTATTATTATACGTAAGAGTAATTTCTAGGATATAAGACCAAAAATCAATTTATTTTTTTTAGCTATAAGACCAAAAATCAATTTATTTGTAATTTTTATGTCCTTTGTATTCCAAAAATTAAATCAATACTGGGAAATATGACATCAACTGACACTTTGACAGTTGTCAGATCTAAGCCCTACTTCTAGGATATTTTTATGTCATTAGAAGCACAAATACTAAATTAGAAAATTGAGGACCTTTATCAAAGTTTTTCTATGACATTTGTAGTACATGTATGACATAAAAAATCAAGAATACGAAAAAACAATTTGAATTGTTTGCACAAAAACAATTGTCAGACTAACCATGTTCCGAAGTTATTTTTGACTTCATGTAAAATTCATGTTGCATAAAACTATCCAGGGTAGTCAAGTATGGCTTTCCAAAATATTGTTATTTACTCGTTTATACAAGTTATTCCCGATTTTTTTATATCCGTATGGCTTCTCCACCATTTTACTACATAGTATGGTATTTTTTCAGAATTAAACAACGCAGAAGAACATTGGTAAATTCAGTTGAAAATTCCCGTGTTACAACCGCATGACTGGAACCCACACGGCGAACTGACAGCGCCGCGCGGTACACTTTTTAAGCCACGCCCGCTGCGGTATAGTTTGCGTTGTGTTGTTTTTGAGCATGAATTACATTTCTTTTCATTATTATTCGTAGGGAATGAGTATTCCATCAAGGAGGTTGTTGAATGAATGTGATTATACGATTGAATATGTTAAAGGAACACAAAATTCGGCTGCGGATGCATTATCTAGAATAGTAATAACTTCAGATGATTTGAAAGATATGAGTTCAAAAGTTATTAGTGTCATGACTCGAAGTATGGCGAGAAATGAAAGAGATAAAGTCGATAACAATAGTTCGGTCGATAAGATTTCTACAGATCAATGGACTGATCAGCCAAAGATCGTCGAAATTCTTAAAAAACCAAACAATTGTGTCGAGTTAACAGTATGTAGAGAGAGTAATAATATAAAGAAAGATAGCAATACTGTAAAAACTTAAAGTTTTATGTATCTACCTACGAAAATGAATATTAATATAAATACAAATTCTCGATCATGTTTAGCGCAAGACGCATTCGTGAGAGATTTTGAATTATTTTATAAAATGATTAATGTTAATGAAGTTTTTTATAAAGAAAAATAATGAAAATAAAAAAATATATTGAATGGATATCCAGTGAAGTAAAGTATAATAAAAAATGGGCCGGCCCACGAGTAAGATTAGTCCAAAATTTTTATTTTCTTTCAAAATGGGCGTATGATGTATGTACTAACCCTATTCTTAAGTACCTATGTAAACTAACCATATAAACCAAATTGTACGCATTAATTAGATGTATTAAATCGGACTTTCATAAGATCAATTCGTATCATTTGTTCTCGCCCCATAGCTCAACGAAAACCTCCCAAAAAAATTAAAAGATTTTACATCCATACGTACATTACATCACGCTTCTCCCATAGGAGTAGGCAGAGACCACAGATTTCCACTTGCTACGTACTACTAACGTTTCATATCTCTTTTGCTTCATCTACACTCATCAATCCTTTCATACATAGGCGTCGGTTTATGGTAGGTACTCCTGACCTGCCTTTTTTTTAGAACGTTTCAATTTGAATTCGGAACGTTCGCCTAGGTCTTCCCTTTCCAGCACTTCCGTTCTCTTGTCCCATGTATACCTGTTTAGTCATACTCATTTCATTCTTTATTTCTACATGTCCGTTAAAAGATCGTGTCAAGATTAAATCAGAAATTTCATTCATACTTATTTAACTAATAAATTATTAACTCCAAAGAACAATCTTCTAACTCCAAACCCCATACAAAAGTTTGAATTGCCAAACTCTGCTTCCTGTTATTAAATACTTAACTACTTCCTCTTCAGAACCTTAAAACCGTAAAACTCGAAGTTGCCATAAATATGTAGCAAGTTTCCATATTTTTTGCCAGAAGATCACAGTAAATGTAGCAAGTGTTGCCATAAATATGGAAAATGCCGTCATATTTTTAGGCTAAGATAACTTTTAACAGAGCAAATGTAGTGGTAAAAAGCACCGTTAGGCATATGAGAAAAATTCAAAGCACGATTGTGCTACCACCCTCAAGTAGAAAATCTGTCGCCAAGCACCTAACAGTCTCAGAGAAATTAATAAGAAAGAGGGAGTCTAATGAAAATCAAAAATTAAGCATCAAATTCGGCCAATTTTATGTAAGACACAACTCACTCACACAAACGTGTCCAAATTCGGCCAATTTTCTCCTCATTCACGATAGACCGTCGCACATTAAACACGTCACACATAACGGAATTAATAAATTTAAAACCGAATTGAGTATTAAAACACACGTAGGTATTAAATATAATGTACTTTCTTTAAAATTATACAACGCAATTTAGGTCGAATTTCAAATAAAAATGTAAACAATATTGTGTGGCCAGACATATATTTTAGGTTGTTTTCAAAAGTGTGCAGTTTTTAATAGTCGGTTCGTGTAGTTGTAACATTATATACTTTATATCTAAATATATTTATACACTAAATATCTGCTAAACTCAAATCATGTAATTCGACATTATGCCGCTGGGAGTACGCACACATTCAGATTAAAGTCGGTTTAGTTTTTTTTTCATTACTATTATTCATGCATTTTTAATAGTATGTATGTTTTCAACTAAAAAATTAATTCACAAATCTTCACTGGGTAATTTCTTTAATTTTCAAACACACTTCACTACTATTGTAGGTGTAACATAAAATTTTTGCAGTATTAAATTTGACATATCCTCCAATTACATAGTATAAGTGATAAACCTAACAAATTTCGTTCAAATCCGCCCAGTAGTTTGTACAGAGTCATTGAAACGCTAATAATTTTTTTTTATATCTTGAATCTAAATCTCAGTTAAATCCACGGGGGGTTGCTGGGTTAGAATTGCACTTCCCCATATCTTCCCGTGGGTGTCGTAAGACACAGACAATTTCTAGTTTCTGCTAAATACGTGGACAAACATACATATATAGTAACATAGATCCAACTATGTGGCGAGTAGTTTTTTTCAACTGCGGCACCTGCGACAAAACCATACCATATACGTAACCTAACACGCCTTTGGTCAATTATTTATTGTCCTAGAGAACGCAAAGTCTAGAACATCTTAAAATTGCGAAACATATTAAACAATAATCGTGAAGATTGTGCAATATTATAATAATATTGCGCAATATACATAATATTATGTTATGGCGAAGTATCCTTACGAACAGATTTTGCTGTATATTTATATTTTCAAAAAATTTTCGCCCATAAATCCTACAATTTAGTTAATTTTGCTATCATATGGCAACACTTCTATCGCACACATGTATAAAAGCGTGGCTTCAGTTTGATGTTTTACGAGCCTCCGTCTTTTCTTCTATTTTGTTAGAGCTAACAGTGTGTTCCGGCAGCAGTCCTTGAAAGCCAGTAAAATACCAGACCAGCAAAGCAGTATGCGGTGGCCGTCGGCAACACTGCGCTCCAGCAAGTCCATCGTATTAAATTACTAGGATTTCACATTGACGGCGCGCTGACGTGGGAGACGCACATTGACGAGCTGTGCGGTAAGCTGAGCCGCTCGTGCTTCGCACTTCGGCGGGTCGCCAGCACCGCCACTAGTGACTTCGTGCGCTCCTGCTACTTTGCAACCGTCCACAATAATATTACATATGGCTTGGAGCTGTGGGGCCGTGCTGCCAATATAAATAGGGTTTTTGTAATGCAAAAACGAGCCGTGCGAGCTATGTTTGGAGTCCAAGACGATATCTCGTGTGTTGAGTTGTTCAAGGAACTCCAAATATTGCCACTGCCGTGCGAGCTAATATATCAGGTAGCAGTGTTTACGCACACCCACATAAATATGTTCCGACAGCGGGGCGAACATCAAACCGTAAATTTGCGAAGCAACAAAAAGAAAGAGCAGCTAGTTACTCCAGCCCACAGGCTCGCCAAGTCAAAGAGGTCGGTATATATCCTAGGACCAAATGTATACAATAGAATACCAGTCCCCATACGTAAAGCAGCTTCCGCCGCCTCGTTTAAATTCAAAATTAAGACGTGGCTGCACGAGAGACAATTTTATGAGATTGATGATTTTTTAAAATCACCGGAAAGGATTAATGAAACACTGTGACATAAATTATATTGATAATGCTCCATGAATTATAATTTTGTAACTATAATTGTGATGCATATATATTAATTTGACATATAATGACATTAAGAATTAAGTCTACAATATTGGTTGATGTATGAAATAATAAATTAAATAATAATTATTGATGAATATATAATATTGTAAGGAATAACCATAATTGACATTTTGAGATTATATACCTAATTATATATTATTTTTACAATACTATATTCAGTATAGTAACTACGACTTGTAACAATGGTGTTATTAATAAATAATTTGTATTTGTATTTGTATTTGTATTTGCATATAACAGACAAAAATTAACCCCCATTTTAATGTAAACTTATAACCAAAGTTTTATCATCTCGCTATCCTATTTAAGCAAAATTACTCATAGTAAATCATTGTTGATCCAAAAGGAGTAAATGATCACTGTTTAATATTGCCATATTGAAGTAAAGCTACCTCGCTCTCTCGTCTCACATCAGCCAACAGGCCATACGTGTTTCTACAAAATAAATTAATAAAACTAGTAATTTAAGTGCTGTGTAACCTAAACTATGTTCAAAGGACAATACAAATATCAAGTGAGTTATTGAAGACTTTCATTTAAAGCAAATACCACAGGATCCCTCAAATATTTAACAATCACCAAAAGTAGTAAATGATCATCAAAATTAAACTTGTTGTTATTCTTGTGGCGCATCGCCGGCCGCTGCCGCGGCACGCTCGCTACGCTCGCTCGGCTCGCGGGTTGTTGTGGTCACAAGTAACCTAACGCTCCTTCTCGCTTCACTCATCGTCGCACCTAAACATGGCTTTGATATTTAGTGATCATTTACTACATTTGGTGTTCGATTAAAATTTTTGGTAAAACAACTAAAGGTATCCAAGCATTTTATGGTGGTCATTATATGTAGTCCCCTACTTATGGGATCAATTTTCATTTACTGTCAATGACTATATGACTAATTCTCATCGCAGCGATTCTCATTTTCACCTTCATGGAATTTTTTTGTTTTTTTCTTATTTGAAATAGTTTTGTAAAAAACTTATCGAATTTGATAATATGAGTAATTTCATATGTAAATTAATCAAATCCAGGTTGTCTTTTGGAATAAAAATAATTTTAAAGTTTGAGATGCCATGAAAGTGAAGCGATGATCCACGAAAGTGATTCACTAATTTAATAGTTATTATTTTCGCACAATTTAATACTGTTTATGAGTTAAAATATTCATGCAATAACAACTTAATCTTGCTTTCATAATTAAACAGGTAAAACAAATACATAAATCAACAGTTTGGTCTTAAGTTCAGTTATCATACGAAATGTATATACGTTAATTACAGACTCACAATTTCAGTGAAATCTTTTTAATATAAACATTATTAATGTAGGTAAGATATAGGAACTTCACTGTTATTTTATTACCTGTATATATTTATATTTCAGTGTATCATTATACTCTAAAAAACCCTTTAAATTAAAATATTAGCAGTATGTCCATGGTTCGAATCCCCCGCGGGCTTGATCTTGACCGCATGGTGGAAGGGCGTTTTGCAAATGCCCGCCTGGCTATGACCACCCTAAAGTAGAAAATCTGTCACCAATCACCTAAGGTGTGTTCCGGCAGCTGTTCTTGAGAGCCAGTAATTCTTGGTAAACCTGAACAACATCTTCGACCATATCATTACTTCCCAACAGGTGAGATAGTGGTCAAAGGCTAACCAAGCAAGCACAAAAAAAAAAATTGTACCTATAATTTTACTGGCTGAATAGTGTAGGATTTTAATAGTGTTTTTTTTTAATGGTCTAGTAGTTTTTAAGTTTGTTCGTTACATACAAAAAAAATACAATACTTTCCTTTTAATAAAGATAAAAATATTAGTGAGTTGTTGCTATACCACAGTTATTTCAGTAAACAAAACTAAGGCAGAGTTAAAAGCTCGCGTGTCAGTCTTTGTTGTCGTGAATTATGTACACGTCGTTCATTTGTTGTTAAGCCAGCGGTCGTAATGGACCGTTGCGGGTAGCGTGCAACTCGCGCGAGACAGATCGTGCCTTTGAACAACATGAACATTCGGCCCTTGCCGGCCTCGGCGGGGGGACGTCATCAGGCGCGGAAGGTGTGTGCTAAGGCCGGTCACATTCAGCCGAAATACCGTTCCGGAAATTCATTTCAGAAATTCGATTCAAGATTTCGAATGAAACAAATCCATGAACCTATAACATACGTATAGTACCACCAACTTAACTGTGCAGTTTTCGAGGGCGCTACTGGTCATGGAAATCAACTACAAACTGTCACAATTTGAAGGAATGTTGTAGTTCTTTTTTTTTCCGCCTGAACAAATAAGTTGGTGGGACTGTACCTTCTGTTAGCTACGTGATTTTTTGATTCTTACCTTCATTTTATGGAAATTTTAATGATGAACAAATTCAGTTTATGATCTACAATGTTATCAATATACGGCTGTCACATTCAACATTAAAAATTAAAAATCATGTTAATATTGAGATCTATCAATATTCTTCACTACGTCATAATTGATATCTATCACATTATAAAACAAAATATTGAAAGTGTACCGTAGGTATTTTTTAAATAAATATATTCTATTGATATCTGTTAGGTTAATATAGTCGGGTTATACGGCGAAGGGTATATTGGTAACAATGGATATTTGACTGTACTATTAAGGGAACAGGCAAGGGTACACAGGAAAAAGCCCCAAAACTTCAACGTGAAAAAGTCTGCACGCATTGAATCAAGTCATTTATCTGATATAGGTAGCACTATATAAACATTACTGTTTCACGCCGTTCATGGTACGGATCTTAGTATTCATATCATTATATTATTGCTTGACTTATATACCTTTCCTGTTGTGATTTCAAGCATATCATGACTTAAAATATCCCTTATTTAGGCTTCTACAGCCGCAATATCAATAATATTATGACCTAATTGCCTTTAAATAAGTATTTCAGCCTAATAAATTCGACATATTTTACAGTTGAAGTCGTGTAATGTTATACAAGCACGCGATCTTAGTATGAGTAAAATTTTGATGATGTGAGTGCATGCGACGTTGTCAGACTGTACATGCAGTGTCAAAGCGCGACGTTGCCGCTCCGCACGACAATAAATCAAAACTACAAAAATAATTCAAAATATAAATCAAGGTATTCAACTTAGTGCTGCCAGAATCTGGCAAGCTTATCATTTTGAGTTACTTATTACATTATCGCGAAACTCTCGTACTATATAACGTAATGTAATATTTGCGACTTTTTCTTATGATATTATTTATTTATTTGTCTTGTAGACGAAAAAGTTAACTTCATTTTGAAAAGTGATAATGTTTGTGTAATACACAGATGCACTAATTATAGTACTTTTGGAATGTTTTGTGGTAACAAACAATAAGTGTATTCTATGAAATTATAGCAATAACTCGGACGTGAAATCAACAAAGGCAGAGAGTACACTATACAGTGATCTGTACTTTTGGCTGTTATGTACTGGCAACACAAATTTGTTTTGAGCTGAGTTCGCGTCAGTACAATTCAATGTTATATATTATTAATATTATTCATGATAAAGATTTCTCTATCTCCAATTCAGTGTTTCAGTGCTGTAAACTGTGATAACCAATGACAATTTTACTATTACGTTTAGAGTAAAAAAATAAAACATTCGAATATTAGTATAGTACAAATTGAACTCAAAGTTTGTGTTTTGGTTTGCTCATGGCCCTCATGGACGATGCTACAACAGCACAATGATTGTACCTAATAAAAATCGAGTTATAAGCATAGAGTTACTCTGGGCCAGCTCAAGTGTTTTCATGGCGAAGATGTTTCGTAAGTATTAAAGCTGTGAATGCGATACATTTTTTGGAACAAAAACCAAAACTAAGTTATGGCATAACTAGTAAGTAGTTACTTATTTTTATTTTACAGACGGGAAGACGCATGGCAAAAAAATCTAAGCTTATATCATACACAAAATATACCACTACTACAGCAGGTCATGCCGTGTGTCAAGAGTGAATATCAACTGGCCAATAACAGATCCAACACAGGATAGTCACCAGCTGACTAATGGATGTGTACAAAGAGATTACTTGCATAACCTCCCTGGTTATAGAATCTTTGATATACAGCATGTCCTTTATGTACCATGGGCGTTTGATTTGGAAAGACATGGCACAATTTGAGTAAATGAAGAAGTGGATTGAATAGCATTTTCACTTATAAATATTTAGTACAGCGTGTCCAGGAATTCCGTAAAAGTAATGATGAATAACTAACTTCCAGAAAGCTGTTTGGATTATATATTGTTGATACAAGGAAAATGGGTTTCTAGGAGCATACCCAGATGGTAATAATGTAATATTTGTAATGTCAATGTATCTATGTACTGTATCAGCCAGATCGTCCACTGCTGAACACAGCCTTCCCTATTCAGGGGGTATTTGCCATATTTCCCACGCTTGGCAGGCGGCTTGGGGTCACAGGGCAAGATGGCAGTTCTTTAGAAGGCGCTGCTGCCCACCTTACAGTATTTTTCCCTTAGTCGATCTTACGACAATATGTTATGTAAATCGTGATATTTTTGTTCAATTATTAATTCCTACTGAAGAAATTGTGCTACAATGGAATGAGTAGAAGTGGTTCTATAATTGGCAAATAAAAGAGTTAATGCCAGAAACATTTCCAGAGCCACCTGCTCGTTAGCCCTCATATCCCATTAAAAAAAAAGTATGTTCATCGCTGAACACAGCCTGACGCTGTTGCCCACTGGTATTTTTCCCTTCTTCTCCCCTTTTGACTCCACAAGAAGATATGAGGGGTGCTTATATAGCCTGGCCCACCAAGATTCAAAAATAGGTAAAAACAAATCCGTATGTAGCTAATGTAAATATAGTGTTTGTATTCTTTCTTTGTAGTACAGATACAAGGTCAGCTAAGACTCACAAAAAAAAAAAAAATGTTACTTTGTGTGCTACATCTCACCAGTGTTAGAAATTGGACATGAAGATTTAATTTTGGCCATGGTCCAAAAATTGTTGGTATTATAAAAAATGTGTACTACCTGAAGTACTTCTCAGAAGAGTAAAAATCTGCAAAATGTTCAGGTTTGGAGTTCTAATTAGCAATAAATATTTTTGAACTTTATCTAATCTTTCTTTTCACTTCTTGATCTAGGTAAATTATAATGTACATGTTTATACACTGCACAAAACTAGGTGATTGTTAGTTATGGACTGCCGCGTAGCAGGTCCATGGTGCGTCTACGGCCACCATGCGGTGAGCTTCACCGCATGGTGGTAGGGCATTTTGCGAATGCCCACCTGGTTACGACCACCCTCAAGTAAAAAAACTGTCGCCAAGCAACAAAATAAACAATTGAAAAAACCCGACTGCAAATTATTTATTTTTGTTAAACGTTTTATCTTTCCATTCAAATTAAAACTGCAAGTTATATGTTTATGGAATAGTATTTAATTTTTTATACACACACGATAGGTTTGGAAGACAATTAAATGTTCATAATGTGACGTCTAAAATCCAGCATTTTTTTCTGTCCCTAATGTCACTGACCCTATCACAACGAATCTAACGATATCTCATACATTAAAATCGGTCGGATAAAATATAAAGAAGTTATGTCGTAGCTAGCCAGGCGGGCATTCACAAAATATCCTATCAACATGTTATAACAACTGCCGTCATAAGACAACTACCGAGACGTGGCCACCGAAGCACGTGCACGCTCAGTAGTAATGTCACTAGCGGTTACCTATCCAAGTAATTACCGCGGCGGACGTTGCAATGCGATAAAACCTCTCATCACTGTTTTGTTTAACATATAAATATAATTACAGACAAGACCTCTAAGCAAAAAGCTTACACGCGTATGTAGGTAATTCAATTTTGCTGCCCCACAAGCCCAGAGGGATCACAGCGTATTAGCTCCCGCTATTTAGCTATTATTATTCGTTATTTAGCCATAATTTATACGTAATTTGACTATTATTACACATTATCATCGTGAAAATTCGTTATACTGCGAGTTAATTAACAATTTTGTTTATATTTAGTTTTGTCACAGCAATTTAGCTGAACAATGTGCGGAGTGGGTATGTTAGTTAAGATGAGCAATTATGGTCTGAGTAATTGTTTTAAGATTGTATTTTTGGGTCAACTTAATATAGGCTAACCTCTCGTACAGTTGTTGGCTTTCAAATAGGACTGTTTTGTATTTTTCCTTGTCTATGTTTGTAAACTTTGCTTAAGGGATAATACAATTATATGAATACGCGCCCACCTTTCAGTTAAAGAACCCAGTTGTGTGCCCAACATGCAGCAACACACAATTCACATTGACGTGAGTGGTGAGCATACTATTCATTATATGTAACTACATTTTGACCTAAACATGAGACAACTGCCTATATTCGTTGCACCCAGTAAGCCTTTGTGAAGGCTTTTAAAATTGGCAAATATCCAGAGTTCCAGTTTTATTCCGTTCTGTTTTTTAAACGCTTGACATCAATGATCAAGCTGCCTTTGAGATACGATTTTATTTAGTGAATTTATTATTTATGCGTTCGCAATATACGAAATATCTTTTTTATTTCTTTTATATTATTATTTAGGAAAAAGCTTGAAGCCCACCTGATGTTAAACGGACTAACCTCCATTTCGGATCAGGGAGTTTTGGAAGCTAAACGTTCTTGAGTGCACATCGACTGTAATATAAAATGCTCTGACAGCAAAACATCCTCAATTTAAAATGATTGATAGTTTTCAGAGCACAAAGTCCTTATTACTGTATATTCACAATGTAAAACGTCATGAGAGTTTAATGTCATTATTTATTAAACGTCATAAGAGTTAATGATCGATTTGAAATGTACTTATGCAATACATCTTTCTATCCTATCTGCCTAAATCCCGTTTTGAGTATATATGATACCGAAGATTTTAGAATGATTCAATAGATATTGTCTACTTGTACGAATAATATAGATATATTTTTTAAACATCTTTATTCACCTTCGTACTTATCATTTTAAAACTTATAGATTACTTAATCATAATAGTCAAGATATTATTCTAAAGAGGTTTGATATGAAGAGTTCAAATGCGTGGATAAAGCAGGTTGACAAAGTATTAAGTTAATAAATAGATTCAGGCGTTACTTTGCGGAAATCCATATGCAATAATAACAAATATTTTAAAATATTTTATGAAAACATATAATTAATATTTTAATAAAACACTTAAAAAATACAAATATATATTTAGTGCCAATTCCGCCAAATTTTCCTGTTAAGCCGACGTGACGTCACAAACGCCACGCAGCCAAACCAGAAGAATTTTCGACGCGTTTCGTTTCTACAGGAAGCATCCTCAGGAGGTCTGGACGAGCGCACGATCGAGAATCAAAGTATTAAGTCTAGTGTGAATGGCCTCGGTGCACATTCTCTGACCAAGTTGGAGATGTTCTCGAGAAAGGTCAGGTTAGAAGTACCCTAAACCGACGGATTTACTTTAACGACTGCGTGACGAGTGGTGCAGCAAAATTATATAGAGAAAATTCATTGGCTGTCTATAAAATAGGTGACGAAAACTGGGTTCTTTCATTCTTTCTTCTTTGAACTCGAAAGAAAAAGCCAGTCGGCAGAATATGCCTTTTCTTTTGAAGATTTACCACCAAAAGTTAATAAAAATCAAAGCATCAGTAAGAAAATGGTTGCTTTATGGTAAATCAGGACAACACACAACATTATCGCTTAAGGACCAAAGAAAGGCAGATTGGTATGTCAACATTTGCTTGCCCAGAAACTTCGAATAAGTTCGTGATAAAAAGACGAATGAAGCGTATTTGAAGACGTAGTCAAATGTAGAACTGAAGTCCCATCCGCCATACAATCCAGACATCGCACCTTGCGACTTCTTTTTGTTTCCCAAAATTAAAGACAACCTTAGTTTACACGTTTTACGAGACCTGAATCGGCGGTGAATGCGTTCCACGCAGCCATTGAAGAAGTCTTTATGGAAGACTGGACCAATTGCTTTTCACAATGGTTCCACCGAATGTAAAAATGAATTATAGAAGTCGACGTTTAAACCAAGTAATTAAAATATACCTATATAATTCTCAAGAAATCAAAGCGGTTGAAGCAGCGATGGTTCAGTGGCGTTGGTCAATGGTTGGAATCGCACCGCGAGCTTGAGCTTCACCGCATGGTGGAAGAGCATTTTGCGAATGCCCGCCTGGCTGGACCACCCTCAAGTGGAAAATCTGTCGCCAAGCACTTAATGGTTTGTTCCGGCAGCTGTCCTTGAAAGCCAGTTATTCTAGGTTAAGCCTGTTTGACACCTTTATCACATATTCACCTACCATCAGGAGTGATAGTGGTCAAAGGCTAGCCTATCGGCAATACAAAAGAGGTAACTGTAGTGTATTTTATTTATTATTTATATTAGTGTATGAGAATTACACTTCTTTACATATTTATTCGTAGCTAAATATACAGTTCTAAGCTACATTCTAGGGCAGATTGCGTTTCCCGTAATGGCCGCCCTATCACTTATGTCTTAATTATAGCAATTAGTGCAGGGTCACACCACCCTTATGCCATGTGTGCTATTAATAGAGTGGTTTCCGACAAATTAAATATTCAGCGGTATGATTAATAATAGCTCATATATTAGGAAGTGACGTTTTAACAGGTGTAGGCACATTATTATTTAGATACATATAAGACATGAATAGATTTATAAAATTGTTTTAATATTAACTTGTAATCATATTGCATTTAACTTTTTCTGTACATATGATAAACCTGAGGAACTAAATGCACCGTAGTTTTTAAGGAGGAGGGCGTTGGTACCTTTAACACAGTTTATCTCAAAAATTTTCGCGGCTACCACCGTGTTTCATAAAATTTATGCTATCGCTTAAGTTCTAAATAAATAGTTTGAATTTGAATTTTCGTGGTCGATAGACGAAACGATTTTATTAGTTTGTTGATTGACTTCTTCTTGTTAACGACTTCCAAAAAAGAGGAAGGTTCTCAAGTCAATGTAATCTATACTTAAATTTATTTATATTTATTTTTTTCTTTGATCACCATCTCGCCTGATGTTAGGTGATGATGTGAGCAAAGATGTTATTCAGGCTAATCTAGAATTACTGGCTCTCGAGGACAGCTGCCGGAACACACCGTTAGGTGCTTGGCGACAGATTTTCTACTTGGTCGCTAGCCAGGAGGAAATTCGCATAATGCTCTACCACCATGCTATAACAACTGCCATTCTGAGACATCAACTGGGGTTGCCGGCTTTACGTGCCCTCCGAAGCACTGAAGCGCTCAGTAGTAACAAACTTGCAGTTTTAGGTTCAACGGAACGAACAAATTCAATAATTTGCAGTCGGGTTTTTTATTTTTTAATTAATGTACACTTGTTAATGAATAATTAATAGAATTTATATTATTGTAATATTGTAAAACAACTAAATCAATGGAAATATATACATACGACCATATGAATATGATGCTGAAGCAAGCAAACAAAGAAAAAAATAATCTACAAAAGCAAATTCCGCCATTTGAGAAATTATGCGTCATTTTCCTCGTTATTGTTTAGTTTAAAACAAAATGTTGCCCGGGACATTGGAGTAAACATTTTTATTTCAAAGTGAGACGAATGAAGAGAGGACAGGAAAATCTTGGGTAAGATTGACTCAAAGCTCTGACGAATGGTCTGCGAAGGATATAAATGTTAATGCTTTTGAGCGGAATAAGTCGCCCCTAATGCTATATGAGATAATATTAAATGAAGAAGTTACTGTCGTACGAAGTAGTGATTGCTTTTGTCTTTTAGGAAATGCTGCTCATAAGCTTTCAAATAACATCACCCAAAGGTTTTTTTATGTATATTTTTTTCTTTTCCCCTCAGGGTGTATATATAGAATTGCCTATATACATCCTGTGGGAGTCTTATGAGGCGACGAAGAAGAAAGTACCAGAAGGTGCACAGCAGCGCCTTTTGAAGAACTGACATTTACCACTGTCTCCATGACGCCTGCCAAGCGTGGAGAGGACGGAAAAATCAAGAGGCAATTAATCAACGATCGGACGTTATGCCTGGTAATGTGATGTGTGTGATATTTTACTTTAGATTTCAGTTATTAGTTGCAAACTGATTTTGATGTATGAAGTATAGAGTAGAGTCTTAAAGATGGTGTATAAGGTATATATAAATAAAACCTGGCAAGTCCCTGTTGGACTCGTACACTCACAATTCGTATACGTACATTGTATAACATATATAAAATATTATATACAAAATATTTACATAATAACAACGTTTTTGTGTCACTGCGATCATAATACGTATATAAATACATCTAATATCACATTATACTTTACTCCAACGTTGCCACAAGTAACGAATAACGAAGTTATCGTTACCGAAGCTTTGCCGCTATAACGAAATTAACTCATACTTGGATCTTTTTCACGACACCGATATCATTTTCTCGGCGGTTTTAGACGTGGCGTATGTGTGATATTTTCCTCTGAAGGGCATAATGACTTCACACTTATAAGATAATTTGATATACCTCATGTTTTTGTCCTGTGTTGTATACTGTACACGAAGTAACTAAAATCCAAACAAAATAAATGAAACCAATACTACATGGCAGTTGAAATAAAAAACGATGCAGTTGTGACGAAGTCATCCTCTTTCAACAATTTTACACTTCTTTATTGCCACTTTTTTATGTTATTGTGACGTAACAAGCTCAAGGCCCACCTTATGTTAGGAGTACCTCTGCCTATAACAGATGCATTTCATCATAAGTTATGAATTGCACGGCACCCGGCACTTTGAGACATAGTTGTTAAGTCTCATGTGCCTGTAATTTCACTAGCTCTCAAGGACAGCTGCCGGAACACACCGTTAGGTTCTTGGCGGCAGATTTTCTACCTGAGGGTGGTAGCTAGCCAGGCGGGCACTCGCAAAATGCCCTTCCACCATGCGGTGAAGCTCAAGCCCGCGGCGGAATTCGAACCATGGACCTGCTGCGTGGCAGTCCATAGCCAATGCCACTGAGCCATCAGTGATTCCCATTCTTCAAACGCATATTTGTCAAATTTAAAACAATCGTTGCATGTTGCTCTTACGTCACAATCAATCATCCTACTAATCTATATTTATCTTATGATATCGATTATTTCTCCTGAGCCGGCTGATGGCACATCAGTTGCACTGGCACCCAACGTCAAGGAAATTATCTTGAGTTTAACACATATTTAGATATTATAAACTAGCAACCGGCATTTAAAAAAACGTATAAATTAAACACATAAAGAACTTAAAACATTGAAGCAGTGATAGCTCAGTGGCATTGGCTATGGACTGCCGTGCAGCAGGTCCATGGTTCGAATCCCGCCCAGAGCTTGAGCTTCATCGCTAGCCAGGCGGGCATTTTATGAATGCCCGCCTGGCTAGCGACCACCCTCAAGTAGAAAATCTGTCGCCAAGCACCTGACAGTGTGTTCCGGCAGCAGTCCTTGAAAGCCAGAAAAATTACAGGCTAATAAGACCTAACAACTGGACGTCTCAGTGTGACGGGCACAGTGCAGTGCAATTCGTCGCTGACGAAATGCGTCTGTTATAGGCAGAGGTTAGTCCACTTAATATCAGGTGGGTATTAGACTTGTTCCATCACAAAAACATAAAAAGGAGTTATTGTGACACAACTGTTACAGTTAGGCATATGGTATTACGGTTATTTTATAGATATTGATGTCATACTAAAATACATTTTTAGCCTATTTCACTTACGTGTTTTCACGTCGAGAAGGCGTATCGACCAATTTCGCGACTTTCAGAGTCGTTTCATCACGGATATTGATGTGCTATATAAAACTGTAATATATAACTTTGCTCTATTGTCGACGATTTCCGCAGCGTACGCGATATTACGATATTTTGGTATTTTTTTACACGTTGGGTTACATTATCGAAGTTTATGAAGATATTATATAAGCTATGTTCAACAGAGATAGTGCAGTATTCTAATGGTAGATTTCAATCTCCTGAAAATTTCATTTTAATTAAATATTAAAGGCTGAAGTCTTGTGAATATTAAAATGAAATTTTCAGGGTATTTACCTGATAGATAATATGAGCAAGTTGCTATGAGCAAGTTTTTAAAAGCCAAACGGTATATTTTAATGTGATTTTATTTTTTATTAGCCCTTGAACATACTGGATAATTTTATCTTTCTTGGCATTTTTTTTTGTGTCATGTCACATTTAAGTGTTGATAAATGTACCTACGTCTAACAATATGTGTTTTTTAAAAGTTACTAATATATAGTAATAAATAAAATAAACCATTTATTTCAGGCAACTTAGCATTATAAACAACACAGACCCAAAAAATATGATCACTGATGTATTTATTGCAGCAGTAAATTGCGATAGCTCAGTAGCTCTTACCACCAGATTTGTGCAGGTGTCATGGGTTTAAATCCATATTGCATATTTTTCTATTCGTAGCAGGACAAATAAAAATTGGTAATCAATTGTATTTTTTATGCCTATTCGTTTACCAGGTGTCTATATAAATACTACAATGCTTATTACACATCTTGCTTGCTATTGCGACACTTGAACCGCAAAGATACCCACCTAATAAAGAACCTTGGACATGCCCAATTTCAAGCCCAAAACATCTTAAAAATCAGGCAATAATAGGTAAGTGAAATGAAACCGCCTTTAGAAAACTACTTTCTATTGCTATCACAATACGTATTACTGACCAATGATACATCTATCATTTACACCTGCTATATGAGCGCCGGCGACACCTGATGAGGTGTCGCCAATATAGCAGGTGTAAATATACCCTGAAAACGTGAAATATTTCATATTTCATACTGAAACAAAATCCCGTATGATATGATTACGCGTTGGGGTCTGAAAAATTGGGAGTTTGCCAAAAAGACAACTCCTTTTCCCCCGTTTTATAGGGTGATTTTTTCAGATCATGTTGCGTTGTTTATGAGTGGCGGTTTGTGGGTAAATGTGTATATGAATATGGTAATGAGTTAAGTTATTTTTTATAATGATCAAACGAAAGAATGCTTATTCAACGGTTTGAAATTGTTTGGAAAGAGAAAACAGTATATTTACAGAAAGTTTGTGGTCAAATTACCTCTTGTATTCTCGAACCATTCCATAAAACGGATAAAATCGGATACCTGATTAAACGGAGGTACGCAATTAAGGCGATTTTCCGATCACAAGGTCAACTCCGACAGATGCTGCGTTCACCGAAGGACAGTGAACCACTTGCCGGGCCTGGGGTAGTATATAAAATACTGTGTGATTGTGGTAAGTCTTATATCGGAGAAATATCGAAACATTGGAACGAGGTTGACGGAGCATGTCAGGTGCATTAATATCTTGAAATTGGGAAATCCGCAATAGCCGAGCACGCCCTCATCAAAGATGCGAAACATTTCATACGGTTTGATAAGGCATCCGTACTAGCGAGAAAGATGTATTTCGTGCCGCGGAAAGTACGTGAGGCCATTGAAATAAATCGTCATCCAAATTTTAATAGGGGCGGTGGCTGGACTTTGCCATCGGCCTGGGAAACAGTGCTTAATTGTGCCTCGACAAGTGCCAAACCGTTTACCCCCGAAGTAGACGTAGTTGTAATAGAGTGCGAAGACCCCACACATAGTTTTGACGAGTGCAGTGAGGACAGTAACAGTGACGAATACGCCCCTACCCTGCCTGCGATTCCATTGCTCTCCGCCGTTCCTCTGGTTTCGCAGAGGGCGTTGGGAGCAGCCGCCCGCAGTGCGCGTCTAGCAGCCTTCGATGCTGCCCGCATTCTTTACTGCTCGAACACCGGTCGGAGATTACGACTAAACACCGTGAGTGCTAGCCGGTATATTTATTCCATAATGAAGCATTACATTTAAATACCGTTATTAAGTTCATAATCTGACTTTTTCAATGTCCATTTATGAATTGCGTAGCTATCGTTGGTGTCATTTATAACGGATCGTTCGGAATAAAGTTTATTTCCGCTTACACGTTGGTTTTATGTTAATAATTTCACAAATGAATGATATATTTATTAAAAGATGCAATGCAAACTCTTCACTTAAAAAAATACAGGCGAATTAGTAACTCCTCCCTTTTTACAACTCGGTCAAAAAATATAACTATTTTGTAACATTTGACTATGATAATACGGCATATTTATGCTGTTTTTTTTCTGCATTTGTTTTGATATAAAGCTGCCACCGTTTTGTGTTCGCTTATCCCAACTTATCAAAACGGCGATCGATACGGTGTTTTTTTGTTTGTTTGTGGTATTATCTATTTTTTTTTGGGAAAAATACATTTAGCGTGAGTAAACAATATTACATACAATTGGTTGTTTTTAAGGTATCGCTAAAGGCAAAATAAAGCCGCTGCGATCTGTTGTTTTGCCTATTAGTATGCCTCGTCACTTTGGAAACTATCGCGAGTTTTATCCATATTAACTTATTAGGAACCGGCTAGGACCCGCGTTATATTTACACATATGTGATCCTCAACATGTCAACGCTGAGTTAAAACATGTAAAACACGTCCTTGAAAGCAATGGCTTTAACTGGGGTCAATGCAATCGGTGGGCAAGCACAAGCAAACGTAAGCGTCCTCTCATAGTGCAACGTTCTCCACTATATCTTCCTTTTGTCAAAGTGGTGACCGACAAAATTGGTCATTACCTGAAGCGAAAGTATGACACGAAAACGATATTCCGACCGCCTGGACAGCTACGACGGTTCCTTCGCTCACCAAAGGACAGAGAACCCTTTAGCGGCCCGGGAGTGTATAGGATTCCTTGTGACTGTGGTAAGTCGTACATCGGCGAGACGCAACGAAATAATGCAACCAGGCTCACTGAACATATAAGGAGTGTGAAAAACATGGACACCGTAAAATCGGCAGTTGCAGAACACGTTCACATCCTGGGTTCCAGTCATTTTGTGCGTTTTGATAAAGCGTCCGTTCTTGCGCGAGAAAAGTTTTTCGTCCTGCGTAAGGTACGAGAATTAGTATGTTTATGAACATTGCAAGATTTACCTACAGTACAGCAATAACACAATTTTACCAGTTGGTCGGTCAGTTCAGTAAGCATCCGTCTTGCTGGGTAGCTGTACTTTGCAAACAACGCTGTGTTTAGCAGTGAAAGGCAATGTAGCGACTGGGCAAACGAGACATAAGAACAAACGTCTCGGAATAAAATGCGCAGAGCAGTATTAAGCAGTACGACACTGCATCTGTAATTTACAACCGCTATACCGCTATCACCGCTTACCATCAAGTGGGCAACTATTTTGTCACTTCATAACATCAGTGTTGCCACCTCAGATATTTTTACCCTAACGCTCCGCGAAAATATCGTAAAATTAAACTAGGCACTTTCTTTTTAGGGCACCCAATTTTTACTTTAAAGAAAAACAATTCTGTTTACGTAGGTATAAATTAATTTGTGCATAAACCAACAGCTTAGCTACTCCACTGTTTCCAAACATTCTTGGGATTCATCTATAGTAGTAGTACGGGCTTAATATTATGTGCAGTATTTTTTTTCTTGAAGTAGTGTATTAAGATAAGATTTATTACCTTCGAAAACTTTTTCAACATTGAGTCTTCGGAGTAAATGTTACGCAAGACTTATAATTTATTTTAAAGGTGAACCTCACGCGTATCATATGTTGTAACATCTCAACAGATAATCGGTTGATGGATTAACCGGTTTTTCTCTCTCCGCACACGATATATCTTTTCCGCATACACACACACCTTCGATTATGAAAGAGAAAAATAGATTCATGACTATTGCTAGCAGAAGCGAACAGCAAATTTTATTTATTTATTGTCAGATCTAAAATTGATTTATTGTAAGACATATTAACAATTCCCTATATATTTTTGTATTTAAATACCCTAAGCCCGCAAAAATAAAGGGTAAAATACCCTAAGGTGTAGACACTGCATAACATAAAACACGTTAAAAAAATGTTATGAAGAATATTGTAAAATCAAAAAAAGTGCTTCGATTTTCCCGCTTATTTAGGTGCCTAATGTTCCAAGAGTAAAAATAAATACGTTCCATTACACGTAAATCAACAATGCTGATTTTCTCATCTCAACTTCGAAAACAAAAGTTTTAAATATTTACATATAGCGCGCAAAATGCTGATTAGGAAAATTGTCAACTGATTTGTTATAAGAACTTTTCACTCAGCCGTTGAAGTGTGAATAGGAGCTGATAAATTATTGACAAATGGATTCAGAGTCAACGATCATGAGCTTTTGTTACAACCACTATATTGGAAAGCGACGTGATTCGACAGTGATGACAGACAGATGTACACACGGACACGAAGTCGCAAATATCTATACAAGTTTAATCGTAATTAAACGTGGTCTCCTATGGTTTGACCCATTAACGGGTCCACTGGTAATTTTATTATCCGGAAGACCCATAACAGAAAAAAAACCGATCGTCAGTAACATAACATCTAAATATTGTATTCTCAGCAATAAAGGCTATTTTTTTCCATAACAGTAAACATTTCTGTGGACTGGTGAGCTAGACGTGGACTTTGTTTTTGGATGAATGTATATGATAATCCCTACCAATAAACATTTATTCCTACTAATAAATATAGTAGGATAATCATTTTTTTCGGGTAATCCTTTGAGACAGAATATGTGACACTGCGCTGATACCAACTACCCAATAAGACGGATTGTTAATATTCTCAAAAATATCAGCGTTTTTAAAAAGATTTTCCATTTGCATACGTACTCCACGGCCATTCCCATAGAGTCACGTAGTCGCCTTAAACCTACTAAAGAGATGAAAGGGGATACATAATTCGTTAATTTCACAAAACACCAATGAATATTAACGAAAAACACAGGGCGAATATTAAAAACCGTAATCAAAGTTGCTGTGCCAAATGAATTATTGAGCAGGTATATTTATAACAACAAGATACGGTGGCAGAATAAATTATGGTTTCTAATAACTTGGAAAAATATATAGGAAAAGGTATGTTGCGGAATTAAGGCCGGTAGGCTTCGGTTTGCATTGTAAATGAAGATTTCTTTCAGCACAGGAAATAAATTTGGAATACATTCGCTAGGCAAATGAAATCTCTTAATATTTGTTGGAACACAGAGAAAATGAAACATTATTTAAATTATAAATAAATAAAAATAATAAAAGACATTTATTTCAGGCATACACCCATATACAAAACAAAATATTATTATTAGAACGTCTAGACTAGTATACAACTTGTCAGAATCTGCGGAGCATGTAAACTACACTATTTCTCGGGAAATGTGCCTTTTTTTCTTGATATTAAGTTTCCATCTCGTGTCACTATTCTTGTTACATCTTTAAACTCATGTTTTTTGTGTTTCTTTTAATGTTTAATGATCGATGGAAATTATTTAAGAATTATAGTGTCTAAGAAGCTGGACCACAGAATAAAAAAGACCCGAAGGATCACTTTGCGAAGCCACCCCAATAAATAAAAGACTCTAACTACGAAGCAATACAGAGCATTTCAGCTCATAAAGCAAGGAGTTCTTAATAGAATAGAATAGAATAATTTATTTGTATATGTATTTATCTGCATATACGTAGTTTGGATTGAGCTATAATAGTGAGCTACGACTATCAACGTAGGTATCTAGCGACACATATACCTGCAAACATTCGTCTTGCCAGCGGCCAACTGGTTTAGTTAATACGCACTACAACTTATCGTAAGTTTTCAAGTTAAGTTTTCTACGTTTGACTGTGCGATAAGATGCTTCGCTCGCCTACAAAATCAACGCAGAGCGTTGAATCTGACTCAGAATCAAGAATAACTAAAGGAAAGAAAACTGGACCTGCTGCTTCCCTCCGCCAGAAGAAAAAGAGGCAAGATGACTCAGGCAGTGACTCGTCGATTCAGGCTTCTAGGCGGCACAAACCAAACTGCAACTGCCAAGACGTTAATGATACGTTATTATCTTTTAAAGCCGAAATGGCTGCGATGAATTCAATGCTAACGTCTTGGAAAGCAGAGCAGGATGCGTACTACGCCCGTTTTAAAACTGATGTAACATCTATCAAGGAACAGATCGCTGATATTAGATCTTCGAATGTGGAGATAGAGAAAGCTCTAGAGTTCCTTTCATCAAAATGTGATGACACTGAAGCAAAAGTGGTTAATTTACAGGATAGCACGACTGACTACCAAACTCGTGTTTTAGCACTTGAAGGAGCTATCGAAGAGATGTCAAGGCAGACATGCCTCAATAAGATTGAAATTAGAAATATCCCCTTTGAGCAAAGTGAAACTCGATCCTCATTGCAAAAAAAAGTAGAAAATATATTTCATACTCTGAATATTGCGCATGTGTCATCTGACATTCAGCTTGTGCGCCGGTTACCAGGCAAACCAGACCAGAATAAGCCAGTGATAGTGGAGCTGACCTCACAACATTCCAGGACTAAAGTTATAGAGGGCATCAGAACCTATAATAAAAACAATAAGAATAACAATCTCAACACGAGCTGTATTGGTTTCGAGAGTGTGAAGAAACCTCTTTTTATATCGGAACTGCTTACTACTAAAGCCAAAAGGCTATTCTTTTTGTCTCGAGATTTTGCAAAGAGTTACCACTACAAATATTGTTGGACCGCAGAAGGAAAGGTGCTCTTGAGAAAAGAAGATGGTTCACCATATATTGTTATCAAGGAGGAAGATCAGCTGAATATTTTAAAAAACATAATTCAAAAATGACTATACCTATGCATTGTATTTTTGCACATATGTTATATACTAACGGTTAATTTATTAATTAATACCTATTTTCTGTCCTTTACGAACAATCACTTCTCACTCATTTACCATATGATGACATTGTGTATTAAAATTCACATAGTCATTTTCATATCTTTGTCACTGAATGCTATTAAATATAATTATTTTTATTTAATTAGATGTATTTTGGCCGCCATTCTACATTTACTTGCAGTTATATTACACAATAATAATCCTTTTAGCTGTGAACAGTTTTTGTTTAATGTAATATTCACAGCAAGCAACCAATCACTAAATAGTCACAGTTGTTTTCTTATCTATCGTAATGTTATACAGCTACGCGTATACCTACGCATAGTGGATTACGTATTCTCGTCTATTGCCCGCACAAGCATGAGTCATCGAAGCTGGTTAGTTTGTTTGATAACCAATTATTATGCCTTTTTCAGTAGTTATACATATACCTTAGGGCTCAGAAATAATATTGGTGATACAAATGCGAATTTATTATCTCATATACTGTCATTAATGCATTTAAAACTTTATAATGGATTCGACTGACATAAATTTATGCAACATTGATAATATATCAATATCTGACTCGAACTTATGTGATTCCACCGAAGTGCTTACATACATAAACCAACCACAAACGAGTCTTTGTATTTTGTCGCAGAATATACGTAGTATATCGTGTAATTTCGATGATTTATTAATAGAACTCCGTGTAATGAAGGTTCAACCGGACATGCTGATTCTTACTGAATGTTGGTTATCTAAGACCAGTCTACCACCATACCTACCCAATTACTCGTATAGTTATTCAAGAAATATATATAACCAAAACGATGGTGTTGTTGTTTATATAAAAAATAATGTTTTAAGTGCAATAACTTACGAGCCGGAATTTTATGACGCAAATTGCTTGGTCACAAAATTTGGTACTGACCTTGCGATATTATCTATATACCGTCCACCTTGTTTTACTAATTTAAATAAATTTATTAAGTACTTAGACATAGTTCTTAATTCCTTAAAAACGTATAAAAATATTGCGGTTATAGGCGACATCAATATTGACATTAAACCAGACACATTAGACAAAAATGCAGAAGAGTATTTACTTTTATTAGCTTGCCACGGACTTCTACCAGCTCACTTAATACCTACTCGTTTACATAATTGTTTAGATCATGTCATACTTAAAACTGATCTTTCTGCAACCACTCTTGTAGTTAGGAGTTCGTTAACAGATCATTACCCAACTATACTATCTTTAAACCTATCTAAAAGCCACTATAAAAACTATACAAAATATATAAAAAAACTGAACTATTCTACTTTAGCTGAAAACATAAAAACATTCGATTTTTCGGCCATACTTACGTTAGATGACTGCGAAATGGCTACTAATCTTTTTCTTACTTCAATAACTGCAATTTTGAAAGAAAATACATTATCTGTTACTGTATCTCGCAAATTTACACCGATTAAACCTTGGATGACTCATGGACTCGTTCGTTGCATAAGAAATCGAGATCATATGCATAATAAATTAAGAAAAGAACCAGATAACGTGATATTAAAAATTACTTATGTGAGGTATAGAAACTACTGTAAAACTATTACAAAAAATGTGAAACGTGCCTACGAAAAAGAACAACTTATAAAAGCAAAATCGAATATTAAGAAAACATGGCAGGTAATCAATGAAGTTACAAACTTTAAGTCTCCGAAGATGTCTTGTAAGGCCCTTCTTTCTTCAACAGAGGATAGTCCTTTTAATATAGTTAATAACATAAATAACTTTTTCGTAGATATTGGTAGAAGTCTAGCAGAGAAGTCGTTTTCTATAAGCCCTTCTGACATTCCAACAGTCCCTAACGTTACTCCAAATGTAATAAATTCTTTTGCACTTATTGACACTGACACTTTTGAAGTTTTTAACATTCTAAATAATTTAAAAACTGATAGTTGCCCTGGTTGGGATGGTATACCTTCATCTGTTCTCAAACAAAATGCAAAATTTCTTGCTCCTGTCATTACGCACATCTGTAATTTAAGTTTAAAGTCGGGTAAATTTCCAAGCGCCCTAAAAAGGGCGATAATTATTCCAATCTATAAATCTGGTGATAAATTGGAATACACTAATTACCGACCTATTTCAATACTACCAGCCTTGTCAAAAGTTTTAGAACGTTTAATAAACAAACGCTTAATTTCCTACCTTGAGAAACAAAAGCTTTTAAGCAATAACCAGTATGGTTTTCGTAGAGGAATATCTACATCTCATGCTGTTTCTAGTTTGACGGATTTTGTTGTCGAGGGGCTGGATAGCGGTGAGAAGTGTCTTGCTATATTCTTAGATTTAGCCAAGGCATTTGACACCGTGCCTATTCCGTTACTTCTTGATAAAATGGAAAGGCTTGGAATACGTGGCATACAACATAAACTTTTAACAGACTATCTTTCAGGTAGACAACAGTGCGTTAAAGTCGGGGAATACATCAGTGATTGTCTGCCTTTGAATTATGGAGTTCCCCAAGGAAGCATTTTAGGACCTACGCTCTTTTTGTGTTTTATTAACGACCTGTGTAACCAAAACTTCGATAAGGCAAAAATTCTTACTTTTGCAGATGATACAGTTTTAATATTCAAAGAAAAGTCTTGGCCTCAAGTGTTTCAGGATGCACAATCTGGTTTTGATTTGGTATGCACGTGGCTGTATAACAATAAACTAAGTCTTAATGTAGGGAAAACAAAATATATCACTTTCTCCATACAAAATCTTTCTCAACCTTTATACTCAGAGACTCTAAATATTAAAGTTCATCGCCCGCGTTGTTCCCAAACAAATTGTTCTTGTACGTTATTATCCCGGACTGACAATATTAAATATCTCGGGGTAATAATAGACAAAAATATGTCTTTTAAACAACATATAACTGCACAAGTAGCTCGTATAAGAAAACTAATACCGATTTTTAAAATTTTAAGATATGTTGCTGACAAAGATCTACTCAAAACAGTTTATTATTCGCTTTGCCAATCACTTATAAAATACTGTCTCTCAAGCTGGGGTGGTATTTACAAGTCAAACTTACTTCCACTAGAAAGAGTACAGAGGGCCATCTTAAAAGTATCTACGTTTAGGCCATTTCTTTATCCAACTGTTCAGCTGTATCAAGAGTGTGAAGTTTTGACTGTGCGCCAACTTTTTATATTTCAAACAATACTGGACCACCACACCAGACTACCACACAGGTAAATGTTTTAGGTACTTTCTTGGCCCCTTTTTATATAATAAAATAAATAAGGACAAAACCATACATAATTTAAGCTACTTTAAGTGTAAAATGGCTACTACAGAATGGCTAAAGGGATATGATTATGATAGAACAGAGTCATTGTTCCATATTCCTCAATAACAAGCAATTTAACACAAAAAAGCTTTAACATGTAGTTCTGTTTTTCTGTAAAATTGTTATATAACCCTATTACTACATTACCTTTTTATTTCTTTATTTGTTAATTATCTAAAATATGATTAGATTAAATTGATACGTTATGTACAATCATAGTAATATAAGGATAGGATAACTATAACTGTATCTGTTTATACTTAATAACTCCACAGTTTTATAGCTTTCATTGTTTTTTTTTAATCTAGTAGGGAAGGGAATGACTGATATTCATGACACGGGGAAACCTAGTTTGAATATCAGCTAATTACCTTACATTTTTATAACAATCATGTAGATTTAATGTAAATCCGTCTTTAGTTTTCTATCATAGACTGTATCATTTTCTTTCATATACTGTAACTAGAATAAGTTTTTCTTTTGCAAATAAATATTTATCTTATCTTATCTAATTTATATTCACCTACAACGCCTCTCTCTTTCTATCGGATAGCTCTGATCTTTTCTGACGCTGCACACACCGTAGGTGAATCCCGTCCGAAAGAATACGCCGATGTATCTGTAGTTTGTACCTAATCTGCGGAGTGAGCCACGCCTCCACGGAAACCTTTCCACTGCACAGCGCTTTTTGCATAAAAATTAAAAAAATAATGACGTCACACCGCGCTGTATTGATGTGTCCGATGATAATGAAGATAGGCCTTGCTATAATAGTTATACATTTTATTGGATTTAGTTGACATATTTCATCTGGTCAGGACACTATGTGATTGATTGCTAGTTCATATTTAGAAATTTTTGGCCACAAAATTTCATCTCAAATCCATCGACCTATATATACTAGACGCGACATCTCAAATGAACCAACACACTCTCCCCCACACGCAGCTGGGCACTCGTAGAGATAACACGCGCTTTACGTTCGAAAATTTAGTATTATCAATTATGTATTTTGAATTCACAATTTTCGAACGTAAAGCCTATAATGTAAAGCGGGTAGAATATGTCGGCCGACTTACTTCGTTAAGTCGTACGTCGGTTTTTCGTACCGGCTACCATAACCTGTCGATCCGGGCGATCGAGACTAACTCGACTGAGCCGTAATCTTGTGCTCTAATTTTATTATTTTAACCATCGTAGAGGGCAGCGCTTGTTTGTTCTACGAATTTGTTAATGTGATTTTCGATTAGCATGTGTTTACAATCATATTTTGATATATTTGCTAGATTTCTGTATACTTCTGAGAATAGAAATCAAAATATAAAAGAATGAGATGTATAAATAATTAAAAATAAAAAAAAAATTACATGACTGCTCAAAAAAAGAAGTGTTTTGTTTTCAGAGTTAATGTATGTATGTTTGTGAGTTTCTTTATTTCAACATAACTTCTAAGCGCCTCCGATTATAATGTATAGAAAATCGTCAGATTCGTCTTATATATAAAAATAAATAAATAACAATCTGGCCGATTTTAGAATACACATTGTGAGAAAAGTTTTTTTTTAATAAGATTATGTAGAATGGTTAAATTGGTATAGTTTTTTTTTATGCCTGATAGGTTAGCCTTTGACCACTATCTCACCTGATGGAAAATCATGATGTGGTCGAAGATGTTGTTCAGGCTAATCTAGAAGTACTGGCTCTCAAGGACAGCTGCCGGAACAAACCGTTAGGTGCTTGGCGACAGTCATATTTTTTGTCTCATGTGCCTGTCATTTCACTGGCGCTCAAGGACTGCTGCCGGAACGCACCGTTAGGTGCTTGGCGACAGATTTTCTACTTGAGGGTGGTAGCTAGCCAGGTGGGCAATCGCAAAATGCCCTTCCATCATGCATTGAAGCTCAAGCCGGCGGTGAGGATCGTACCAGGGTACTGCGGCACGGCAGTCCATAGCTATAACCACTCGGTCATCATTGCTTCCAGTGAATATAGGAACCGGGCATTAGTGTTTCTGGAGTTATAATATTTAAGTTGAACTTTATTAAAACCAACAAGCCATCAAATAATTATACAAATAAAATGCCAACATAGAATTGCGTCCTTGAATATTCATGGATGTTAAGCACAATGAACAGGACTGAATAATATAATGTACCGCTTTTATACATATATATAAAAGCGGTACTTTGGTCAAAGTGCTCTATTCTTGTAGTTTGTATTATATTTCTTAGAAGACAATCTTTGATATAGTAAAAATGTACTGAACTACCCATATAGTCGCGATGATATTAATACTAGCCATTACGAAGCCTAAGATCTTTAGCGAAAATACTGTATTAATATGAGTTCTAATAATTGACAAGTTAGTTACCGTCCAAAAAGGACACAGGTCCCTGAAACTTTTCATAGCATTAAATTTAATATAATAATAGTTAAAACATGTATTTTTTTAATTCATATGATTCAGATAAGCAGTGGTTATGTTGTCAATGGTAAATATGGCCCCTTTGGTTTCAGCATTACCCATCAATTAATAAAAAAAATAACTCTCCACAGTTCTACTCAAACACAAAGGAATTAATGCGCTCATATATATTTTTTAATAACTATTTTTAGATAGTCATATGTTAAAAAATGTGGTACAAAGTTTTGGAAATATTTTTATTTATGCATGTAACTTTTATCTCAAATGAGATTGTGAGTAAACTTGCGCGAGGTCCATCTGATGCTAATCAGTATCCTCTGTCCATGACGAACTGTGCTGCCCATTACCTTGAGATCTAAAGTTGTTAAATCTCTAATCTAATTTTATAATATACTAGTTCTCAAGGACTGCTACCTGATCACACTATCAGATGCAAGGCGAATTTTTTTTACTAGAAAGTGGTAGCTAGTCAGGCGAACATTCGCAACATGGCTATCATAATCCATAATCCATAGCTATTAGCACAAGGCTATCATTGCTTCAAATGATATTAATTCGACCTCTATTCAAATAACAACAAATTATGCTTTCCTATGAACCTAGCACAAAATACTCTACAGTTCTACATTCTATACAGTAGTAGTGATAAAAAACGTATTTATTGCGATAAATAGAGTTGCGATGAAATACCGCAAACTTTTAATGATCTTCAGTCCTCACTCACCTACATAACTCCCCATCGATTACAACTCAGTAAGTTCTCTCACTACATATTATATGGACGCAGAATGTTACTGTTCCGATTATCGCACACTTTTAACCATATTCAGTCCTTAGTTTGGAGATACCTTTACAACAAGAGTTAATTCAAAATGCAGCTTCCCCTTAACGTTGGGTCGAGAACAAAACAAACTTGCTTGGTTTTATTGAATTTTTGTTTGTTCAGTTTCATATTGTGTGTGCTTTGTGATATTACACACATTTCTATTGGTAAATATAAGCTGATGTTGAAATGCTAGTATTTATTTGTTTATTTTATTGAACACTAGCTGTAGTAATATATGCAGGTACGGCAATCTCGAACGAAGTCACATGTCGTTCGAGATTGCCGTACCTGCAGGCTAATTATTCACATTTGAGCACTGTTTATCTCATATTAAGCAACGCTGTGGTCTGCGGTGAAGCACTCTTAGTAAAGCATAGCTCAGAAAGGAGCTTTTTACTTGCTGGGTTTGAAAACTCTCGGGTTGTATTTTCCAGAAGACGAAGACGAAGTTAAGTAACTCCGAGAGTTCCTTCGCGGTTCGCACAATAAATGTTGAAGTGGTTTTACTTTAAAGTATGAGTTACATATTTTAAACGTTGGGTCCGTGGAGACCGGGAGCTCATCGTATTTTCCAAAACTTATCAGAGCACTTAGTCGATGCGGCGCGTGATCAAAATGCTGGCATATTTGGCTCAGAGAATAAACATTGCAATTAAACGGGGCAATGCTGCCAGCATGCTGGCCACGCTGCCAACTGGTAGTGGCCTGGAGCATTTGGACAGCCTGTGAGTCTGCAATGACTTATGGGTATCTAAATGATTTTATTGTAATAGCACTAGAGTTTTATCTTAACAAGCTTGCAAAACTAAAAAAGGGCTACCCGTGGGGTGCCAGGTTCACTCATCACTATTCTAAAAAAATAGGATAATTGAAGTCCGACTACGCGTTAATAAATTACCACTAAGTGTACATTTTGAGTTTTATCTCCTTACCGAAGGAATCGTACTGAATTTCGGGATAAAAGTATACAATGTCCTTCTTCGTAGCATGACCATAGAACATATAATAATACTACGTATAGAATGGACACTCCTCTCCCCCCACCAAAACGAGTCTTCCTCACCCCGCCACCGATTCTGAGCTGTCAGAGTACGGGATAAATTGATGTTACATTTTTTTTTCCTGATAGGTAATCGTTTGACCGCAATCTCACCTGATAGTTAGTGATGACGTGGTCGAAGGTGTTAACAGGCTTAACCTATAATTACAGTTGCTCAAGGCCAGCTGCTGTTAGGTGCTTGGTGACAGATTTTTCTGCTTAAAGGTGATCGCTAGCCAGGGAATGCACAAAATGCCCTTCCACCATGCGGTGAAGCTTAGGCCCGCGGCGGGATTTGAACCATGGACCTGCTGCGAGACAGTCCATAGCCAACGCCCCTGTGCCATCACAACTTCAGTATTCCACTAGGTCCCTTTTAATAAATTGTTTTATAGGTCCTTTCTAATCCGTAAAACACTCATTAAGAAATATAGTAAAGAAAAATACCGGCAGAGAAATTTGTAGCAGCGAAGTCAATGATTTTCTGAGCAGACGTATAGGTCCTGTGTACTGGACTGGATTTTAACTAACATTTTATAGCCCTTGTATTGGAGCTATCCTAGTCAATGTTAACCGATCTTCACTGACGTTTGCTGCGATCATGTCTTGGATGGGTGACCGCTGCTTTTTGCTTTTACTTATTTGATTTTATGATTATGTAATGATTATGATAACCACCTTCATAATATTTTATAATTGTTTTGTATTTATAGAAGTCTGTCATCACTTACCATCAGGTGAGATATTGGCACTTTGACCACTATCTCACCTGAAGTTAAGTAATCAAAGATATTCGTCAGGCTAACCTTAAATTACTGACTCTGATCTGACTGACTGATCTGGGCTTGGCGACAGATTTTCCACTTAATGGGGGGGTAGCTAGCTTGACTATTATCATGTTATTACGACTGCCATCCTAAACTGCTGATCGGTTAAGAAAATTTGGCTACGAGCGCTTCAAATATTGTCCTCTAAGAAAATCACACTTGATAATCTTCGTAACACTTCGAGCATAATAAGTACTTGTGCTTAGTAACTTTGAAACTTTTAGAACTTATCACTTAATTTTAGCATAAAATTAAATTAAATTTTGTATGTTCTGTTAGTTAGTTATTTTAAGCACGTAATGTATGAATTAAGTATATATATAATGTAAGTTGGAAGGTGGTTAGGGCTGACACGTGTAAGTTAATGTACAAAGATGAAGACAATTCTCTTTGACGACATCCTCACCACCATCACACACGTCACTGAAGCAGCTATGGCAACAGCAATCCAAAGTCCCCGCTACATCAAGGAAATGGGATGGCTTGGGTAGCAGCTGGCGAGGGAAAGGCATGAAACACCCCAAGCGGGACGTCAGTGCAGGACATATAGCCCCCAACTAGAATAAGAATAAGATGAAGACAAGCCGCCATTCGTTACTTTTTGGGTATTTCAAAAATAACACCGTGGGTAACCAAATTGGACCTCTGTTATTTTTATTACATTTTCAAAACAATTATTAAAATTACATACATGTTAGAAATGTTTTTTATAGATACTCAATTTTAAATCAGTGCTAAATATATATTATTTATGACAGGGTCAATAGGACTAGCTGCTGGCTCTTTTACTGTCGTATATTTTGTATCTTATTTTGCACCACGGCAAAAATAATAAAATAAACGTGGTGGAGCCAAACTTATAATGCCATTTTGTTTTCAGTTAGCTATATTAGGTAAAATATTAGGTATTGGTTCTCGGCATATGAAGTAGCTGTCAATAATTCTTTTATTTATCCTCCCAATTGTCGAAACCTCCCAACACATAATGTGCCAAGCAAGCCACAATATGCATCTTTGTATTAGCTGGCTAGGTAATAGTAATACCTACTTTTTCGTTAAGTAGCTAATAGTTAACGAAAAAGGTTTAGATATTGATATACGACAAAAAACAGCACATATCCTCGAATTGCTTCACAGATATTTTGCTGCGAGAGTAGTAGCAGTGTCAATCCTTACATTAAGACCATGCGTGAGTTCTAAGAGAACTCTTTGTGATTTATGATAACACGCCCTTAAATTATTTCACCTGCAAACTTTGTAAGTGCGTAATTTTATTACTATCGCCCCTTTGTTCAATGTCATCAATCATTCCAGTTAGTAATTTCTTATATTTTTCGTGCAGTTTCATAACAATAACATCTTTTGTTTGTTTCTGATAGGCTAGTCTTTGAACACAATCTGACCTGATGGTAAGTGATAATGTGTTCAAAGACTTTATCTAAGGTGAGAAGTGGATTGCACAGGAAACTGCTGGAACACAAAGGCATGTGTTTGGTGACCATTTTTTTACTTCAGAGTGGTAGCAAGCCCGGTCGACTTTCGCTCTACCACCATGCAAAAACTGCTATCTTTAAATAACATCCGAGACCGACAGTATAACGATCCTTTCGAAGCATGGATGCGCTCAATACTAGCTGGTATCATCTCGGTTGATGTAAATGCCACCAGCGGTCATCCATCGAAGTAGAAAACAATCGAAAATGAATATTGCTTAACCTAGTTGATCTGTCAAAACTTCTTTAGGAAAACTCCACAAGTGCTTGAAAACATGTACGTTTTTAGTCGCAAAATACTATCTATATCTATACTTATAATAAAACTGTAACAGGTCCAATTCTGTACATAAGAGATATTTTGCAAAAAAAAAGTTGAGAGCACTCTGTAGCTGATACTGATGCCAAAACTGTATTTATTTTTATTTTTGTCTGTCTGTCTGTCTGTCTGTATCCCGGCCGCGCATCACTCCAAAACTACTGAATGGAATTCAATGAAACTTGACACGATTTGAGTTCATACTACGAAGAAGGTTATTGTATACTTTTTATCCCGAAATTCAGCACAGTTCCCTCGGAAAAGGGGATGAAAGTTAAAATGTTACTTAGTTGTAATTAATGAACGCGTAGTCCGATTTCAATTATTCTTTTTTGTTAGAATAGTGATGAGTGAGCCCGGAACCCCATGGGCAACCTGGCACCCCACGGGCAGCCCAGCACCCCATGGGCTACTGAATGGAATTCAATGAAATTTAACACGATTTGAGTTCATACTACGAAGAAGGTTATTGTATACTTTTTATCCCGAAATTCAGCACGGTTCCCTCGGGAATGGGGATGAAAGTTAAAATGTTACTTAGTTGTAATTAATGAACGCGTAGTCCGATTTCAATAATTCTTTTTTGTCAGAATAGTGATGAGTGAGCCCGTAACCTCATGGGCAGCCCGGCACCCCACGGGCAGCCCAGCACCCCTTGGGCTACTGAATGAAATTCAATGAAACTTAACACGATTTGAGTTCATACAACGAAGAACGTTATTGTATACTTTTTATCCCGAAATTCAGCACGGTTCTCTCGGGAAAGGGGATGAAAGGCAAAATGTTACTAAGTTGTACTTTATGAACGCGTAATCCAATTTTAACTATTATTTTTTTGTTAGAATATTGATGAGCGAGCTCGGAACCCCACGGGCAGCCCGGCACCCCACGGGCATCCTGGCACCCCACGGGCAGCCCAGCACCCCATGGGCAGCTCGGCACTCCACGGGCATCTCGGCATCCTTATTTAGATTTGCCAGCTGGCTAAGATAAAACTCTAAAATCTGGAACATTCGCCACAATCTATTTTTTTAACTATCTATCTTTTGCCGGATACATTTTGGAGACTGCGCAATGGAAGTGTACAATCTAATATATTTTTGTTCTACCGCCAAACAAGGAGAACCTCGGCAAAAAGATATCGTTTTATAATCGAAATTCCAAAGAAACGCACAAAGTACCTACTTTGCTTCAACATTTATTGTGCGAACCGCGAAGGAACTCTCTGAGTTACTTAACTACTGTCTTCTGGAAAAACAAGCTAGGAGTTATCAAACCCAAAGTAAAAAGCTCCTTTATGAGCTATGCTTTACTAAGAGTGCTTCACCACAGACCACAACGTTGCTTAATATGAGATAAACAGTGCTCAAATGTGAATAATTAGTTTGCGGGTACGGCAATCGCGTACGAAGTCGCGGGTACAGCTAGTATTTAATAACATTTGTTAGACGATTGGGGGCTAAGATCTGAAACTTGGCGTGAATAATTTTAATCCGAGGTATCTTTTTGTTTTTTTACATTAATCTTTAATTACCTTTTTTTGTGGGTGATAGGTTAGCCTTTGACCACTATCTCACCTGATGGTAAGTGATGATGTGGTCGAAGATGTTGTTCAGGCTAACCAATGCAAACAAAGTCGCTACAGCTTTTCTTTTTGACATTCAGATATATTTAAAAAGTATCTGCCCGATGTATTTCCCCGTAAGGTGCAAAGAAGTTCCTCTCATTTTTCCCGTGGGTGTCGTAAGAGGCGACTAAGGGCTATTACCAGGACGTGGGAAGCAGCGCCTTCTGAATACCTACTGCGATACCCAAGAATCCTGCCTTCTTTAGCGGTGGACGTTCCACTTGATATGAACATGATGTTCTCGAACTTTCCAAACTAATTTAACTAGGTACACCACATCGCAGGATAGAGATGTGTTACTTCATGATGGCTAGTCAAACGCCAAAGCAATCTTGATACGTAGCTATCCTCGAATAGTTTACAATTGGAATCCCATCCAAATACTCACGTACCTACAGAGCAATTTCATTATCCTAATGTCTGATATTAGATGAACTTGAGTGGCCTAAGTGAAAGATATAAGCTGAAGCGTTTTATCTATTTAAAAAGCCAAATAACTTTCCTTTCCCTGCTTCAAGTAAGCGGTCCTTATTATCTCTGAATTGATATAAAGGAAATGAGACAGTATCGTCACGCCTTTATATCCCCAAATGGTTTCCAGATGTATCTGAATTTCGCGATATATGATCATTCAATGTGTTAATGTTGTGATAATAGGTGGAAGTAACCACTCAAAAATGCACACCAAATTGCGTACATTCATATACCCCGGCGTGTCTATTAGCAGTGTTCTTTCGAGCTAACTATGTGAAGCAATGATAGCTAAGCGTAAATAACTATAGACAGGTATTTGACCCTAAAAGTTGGCCAAAAATATTTAGTGCTTTTAATGACTGCCTAATAATGTTTTAATTTATTTTTAACTTGGTTAAGGTAAAACAAAGGCAAAAATAATATATATAAGCATTTATTCGTCATTTTCATCTTCTAAACTGGAATTTACAATATCACTTTCTTGTATCAAATTTAGCACATCGGCCGAAAGTGGCAGTCTTTTTTTATTTTTCCTCTTCTTCATGCCTGCCAGGAAAGGGTTGGATGTTAAGAGGAGCCTATATAACACGTCTTCATTGCACGCTACTCGGGAAAACTTTCGAGCATAATTGAGCCGGAACATTCTTATATGTTTGTTGCGGGCTTCTGCTGCTTCTTCGGACAATTGTCCAATCGCAATAATAGCTTCCGCTATCACTTCAGCTCCATGACGCAATACTTTATGTAGTGTCGGAGACATTGGTTAAATTTATACAAGGAAACGTATAACTTAGCTGTTTCTTGGCAATATCTTTCAAACGCCTCTATGTTTATTTTGAGACTACAGCACAGAGTGTCCAAAATCGCTTTCAATCGATAAATTAAATTGGTTCTATCCCAGTAATTTCAGCCGATATTTCAAAGTTCTCAAAAAAACGTCTACTGGTGTTTCCGTCATTGGTATTTCCAAAATTTGCTTTTGGTATATCTACCAACAGGCCAAGTTGCTCCTGGAACTTATCTTGAATTTCTTTTTTTTTAGTCTCTACTAGTTGTTTTTCCTCGGCTGTAAGGCGAACATTCCATTTTTTCACGGGCAATCTATAGGCCACATGTAAAATGCTCTCAAAAAATCTTATGCGAGCATGTAATAAAGATAAGCCGAATTTCGTGTTTTCTTTCATACATGGCATAACCTTCTCCAATTCATTAAACTGTGATGACGTGGCACCACATAAATAGCATCTCATGGTGGATTTTGTATGCGTAGCAGCATTGCAAACTGTTCCATCGACCATAGTGAAAACCATTTTATGCTTGATGGAAAACCCGTTGACTTCGGTTTTAGTGAGCGCTGTTATTTGAGATTGAATGTAATCAATGTCTTCGTTTGTTACATCTGTGGTTTCTTTTACGAATCTCATTCTTATTGGCCGACAATACCGAGGTGAAGAAGGAGTAGGGTTTTGCCACAGTATTTTTTTTCCGCTCCGTAAACCAACTGAAACGGTACAATGGAACTTTGGAAAATGTTTGCATCAGAATCGGCTTCATTTACAAATTTCATTTTGTACTGCATTTGTTGAGATCCATCGCAGCCCCATTTGCTTATTGTTTTTCTGATTCTGTTAGTTGTTCTGCTGCTGCTTCACCGAGATGTAAAATCAGGCGATGTGCCGTGTGATCCATGAGATGTTGAACCTTTACTTCAGCGCACGTTTCAGTTACTTGTTGGATTTCAGGATAGCACTCTTTCTTTAAGGTTTGCAATATTGAATAGCATGGATAAAAGCTAGGATTAGTATCTCGCACTATCTCGTATTGGTCTCGTGTTAGGCCCGCTTCAGTGAACATAAACAGGGCGCGTAAATACTTTAATTTGTTTGATTTTCCCTGTTCTTTTTCAGCGGTACTTTTTTTCATTGCTACTGCATATTCCCTAGCTCTTCTGGGACTTTTTGTCAAATCTTTTAAAATTTTTGACGCATCGTTTTGCCCGTTTCCCGCAATTTCATCTGTGTTGCATACGTTAATTCATCTGTATCAGACGATCGGAGTGCTTCCGTTTTTTGCCTTTTGCTTCTTTCACTAAGTATACGAACGACTTTTGTGGTCGGCCGGGGCCGGGACTTACTCCTGTAAATCAAAGAAAAAACATTCATACATATAATTTAAATTCTATTCAGTACCTCTAAAAAGTATAATACTACATAATTATTTTGCGTGTAGCAAAATACTTCAAAGCATAACACACAATACAAGTAATGGAATTTGGGTAGGTATCTCTTACCTGCTTTCGGTAGCGATATGCATCCTTTAAGCCACTCGGTATTGGTTTCTAGGAATCTGGCCTTTGTGTTGCGAGCAGCTGACCACTTTTGTTTAAATTGATGCCTAATCATCGACAGTTTTTGCTTTACATTAGCAACATTCTGGTCATTTTCGTCGTATTGATTGAGCACTTCCCGCTCCATAAATCCTAACTTTTTATTAAAAGTTAAGGCATTTGAGCGTTCCATTATAATGAACAAATCATTTCGGGTCAAAACCCTCATTCCAGAAAAGCATATAACAAAAATATAGAAAATATAAACAAAACTTCATTTACTGATTATCGAATATGCGTACTAAAAAAAATCACTAAAAAAAGCGGGGTGCATTGGGGTGGCTATTTGGTGCTTAAATATATCCTATCAAGTCTATTCTATAACTAACAATTACAATTTAAGCTTAGAAATAGTGAGAAATATATCTAAACTCTCTTTGATCTTCCAAAATGTGGGGTTTTAAAGCAGTTTTTCTTATGTTTACATCTCAAGGATAAAAATAGAGAGAGGACATAGATTTGTTGTAAAAATTAAGTGCCAAATAAAGGACATACCTGGTTGAGCACAGTCCATAGTGAAATCCAAGAAACAATCGTTAATTCACAAGTCAGTACATTTTTCATAACAATGAAATTTGGGCGCATCGAACAATCACACGTACACTGTAGGCGGAAACTTTCGACTAGTAGTAGACTTTAGACTAGTAGAACGGTAACTTTCGACTGAGGCTCGGAACGTGCCAGGTGGCGCTAGAGCTGTGTGTTTTTTGTTATTGGTTGGAGTGGTTATACTAGTTTTTAGAAACGATGGCTTAGATAGAGTAGAACTAATATAAAAAAATTGGTTTTTGGCCAACTTTTAGGGTCAAATACCTGTCTGTGTGCACCGCCTGCAAGTCGATGATTCGATTCCCACCGCCGGCTTGAGCTGCACCGCATGGTGGAAGAGGATTTTGCCTAGCTAGCTATTACCTGTAAGAAAATCTAACAGTGTGTTCCAGCACCTACATGCATCTCTAATAGGTCTCGTGCGAGTTCCACCACAACCCCATACTAAAAAACTGTTATTTAAATCAAAATATGTACGATTTGAAGTATTTATTATTTATTTTATACCCTGAAATTGGACCATACATTATTGTATTTTATACATTGTCTAGAAGAAAACAGCACCCTGCTGCATAGATTTCATGATACAGCTCATGTGGCGATTATTTATTTTAAGTTGTTTTATAAAATTACCCAATGAATCAGATCTGGATTTAGCTTATAAAAATATGGCTAATATTCTGAAAATAAACAAACAAATGAATTTATTTGTGTTTTATCGTTTTCTGCTATCACTTACACCACACCCTTACACGTCGTTTAGACTCGTAAACTTAGTGGAAGTAATTAGTAATGTTATCAGATAAATAAACTTTGTTATTTGTAAACAATCGTTGTTTACTAAACAATTATTGATCTAAAGCACTTCAGTGGATTGCTTTCGTTTCAGGTATGATGATTTTATTTTTATTTTTTATTTATAGTCGATAGGCTAGCTTTTGACCACTGATGGTTTGATGGATTCTTTTGATCTCACCTGATGGTAAGTGATGTTGTGGTCGAAGAGTTTCAAGTTTGTAGTCGAAGTTTAGGCTATCCTAGAATTACTGGCTCTTGATTACAGCTGCCGGAACACCCCGTTAGGTGTTTGGTGACAGAATTTCTACTGGTTGGTGGTAGCTACCTAGGCCGACATTCGCAAAATATTCTATCATCCATGCTATATCGACTGCCATCGTAAGACAACAACCAAGACCGACGGCTTGGCGTGCCCTCTGAAGTACGGAAGAGCTCAATTGTAATGTCACTAGCGGTCACCCATCCAAGTCATGACCACGGCGGACGTTGCTTAACTTAACTGATCGGTTAAGAACGGCTAAGCAAACTTCGCTACGAGCGCTTCAAAAAAGTCATTCCTACTGATAGTGTACTTAGTGAATACTTGTGCGAGGTATTAATTTCAGGTATAAAATCTGTCGCCAAGCACGTTCCAATCTGTTCCAATTTTAGTTTAAGATTATATATCTTCGTTGAAAACAGTGTTTTCTTTTTTTTTTAATGATTGGTTAACTTTTGACTTCTAAGGAACTAAAATAATAAGAGAAAAACTTAAATATCTATAACCAATATGGTAGAGCTTTGTCACTATAGACGTCTCAATACTGAATAGTTAATATAAGGACGGTGTTTTGAATCAGCATCGAATTCCACAAGTTATTTCTTATTCTACAGTGAGGAAATCAGTTCCGGTTTTTTTGATAAATTAATTTTAAGTATCGTCTAGACAATCAACTTTTACATACTGAATTTCTGCAAAAGCAGATTATAAGTTTAGTCGTAGTCTTCACCTTATATTTATGTATCTCAAAGCCATCCGCCAAAAGTTACCCACAAACTGTTTCTTGAGTGCATTTGCGCCTTATGATTTGGTATATTTTTCAACATCATATGTTAGTGCTTGCTGAAAGGATATCCTTTTTATGGTGATATCACATCGCTTCTGTACGTGGAGCCACATAATATAAAAAGTAACCTTACTACCTAAAGAAATCTTAGTAGCTCATGCTATTGAGTCGCTGGTATTGGGATGTCTATTTTAATCTCATGTTTTTGTATGACACTTGTTCATAGCCGTAGCTTCCTTAGGTGTATTTACTTACGCCTTAGGTATTGTATTCGGCGACTACTAAGGGATACTACGTATATTGTATGTGATCTCAATGAAGAACACGCTCTATATTATGGTTAATACGCAGACATCACGATAAAAAACTTACATGTTTTTTTCCTTTGTTCACAGATAAACAAAGCAGAATGACGTGACGCCATTGCCGCAATAAGAAAAAAAACAACATGTCACACACAACTGTCACAACTGTCAGATAACGAAAATCCAAGATGGCGGGGAAAGATAAGGATTGGGTGGACTACTTCGGCGATTTCAACAACATATCGAGACCGAATCCCGAAAATGACGTCTACGCATTACCGAAAACAAACAACACATATTACGAGAACATAACACAATTGGAATATACGAACTTTACGTCAGATGATTTCTGTTCTTCAAACCATTCGCACGTTTATTTGAATGTTACTTGCGAATTCCCGATCAATTATGCTGAACCTATGTATGGGTGAGTGATATTGTTTTTATTGTTTATTAATATATCACTAATAAGAATAAGTAGGTACCTATGTGTGATTTTGTGTGAATTATTTCAGAGTTAGTAACATTCAAAAACTTTTCCCTGAAACGGCTGAAGGTATTTTGACGAAACTTGGTCACCACACGAGATTTGCCATAATCCCCACGCTTGGCAGGCGTCTTGGAGATCGCAGTAAAAGTTGTCAATTCTTCAGAAGGCACTGCTTCCCACTTTCTTGTATTTTTCCCTTAGTTGCTTCTTACGACACCTACTGGAAGAAATAGGGGGTGACTAACCCGGCAACCCACGGGTGAATATGTTACCCGATGCAAAATAGAATGGTAGCCTTTTGTCATTTAGGAGTCCATTTTTTTGTAAAAATACGTATATACCATACAATATTTGTTTATATTATGAATGTGAACCTTTACTGAAATAATATTTTTTAAGTTTTAGTGATACATTTTTTTCATTGAAATATACAGGAATAATTGGAAAAATGCTAACAACCTCTTAGACTTCTGCTAATCTTAAACAACTTTTTTTTTGTGTTTGTTTATGTGTATTTAGCGGAATACCACGAGGACCACTTGATGTTAAAAGTCTCTTGTGCCTTTAATATATTATTTCATATTTTTATAAATTTGCTCGATGTAAATATTCAAAACATAATTCTCAGGGAGCGCGGCGCGATCCAGTGTTCGCGGCGGGCGCTCTTGGCTCGGACTAGGCACTGTCTTTTACTTATATACAGCAAAATAAATGAAATTAATAATGAATTACAGGCACAAGAAACATTTCACATCAGCTGCAGGTCCTCTTGTTTATTCCGTCAAATACACATAAACAGATACAAAAAAAAAACATTTCAAAATGTTTGTTAGGACAACCACGTCAATCTGTCCTAAGAGTTAGTTAGCATTTTTCCAATAACCCTGTATATGCCGGATAATAATTATGACTACTAGTTATTCGAAAGTTACTCATGTGCTCGCTCGGAAACTACTAAGTTAACATATTACATGACGTTTATCTTCTAAACATCGAGCTTGTGAGTAAAATTTTTTGTTAAATACCGCAGTACTAGATGCATGTGTAACAGGTGCGCAAATTCGCATAACCGATCTTATGAGGTTAATGTTTATTAATTGACAAGTGTTACGTTGGTGAGAAATCACTCGTTTCAGAACGCAGCCCTAGTAGTAATAGTAATAGAGATGGAAATTTTGTCAATTTTCTTTGAAAACCATAACCACCAAGGAGTTGAAATGTCAAAAAAAGATAATTTATCCTTAACATTATTGTACGATCCAACGTACATTCCTTACCAGCATAGTAACTGTGATGTAATCTGCGTTGCATTTATATATACAGCGCACATTGCATTTATACTTCAGTCAGTAAAATATTAGAGAGAGTGATCAATCGAACACCTAACTATACCCACGTGCACCGAATGTGAATTGCTTAAACTTTTAATGTAATTTAACTACTTACTAACTAATAATTAAAAAAAACGGTGAACGCAGTGTTTTGACTCTATCTACCTCAAGTCTTCAAGTCCACCGCCAGCACTCCGCAACTACTCAACTCTAACTTCACATGTACAGAACTTACAAAACTGTACATGTTGGTCCTTCGACAAGGTCACTAATGTTTCCTGTGGTTTAAACTGTGATTACGAATCGGTTTGCTGGCCTCCCACAAGCGGGTCTCCCCAGCCAAATTGAGAAGGCGTTATATTCACAGTCGCGGCTGCAAGGATATTGGTGTAACGGACCTTCAGGTTTCATCGAAGCTTAACCGTAAACTGCGGCGAGCACTGAGGGAAGTCTAAAGAAGGAGACTACGGGATTGCTACTGCTACTGTCGTCTTCGTGTCCCAGATTGAACCAGCAACATATCTAACTCTCCGCTGAATACCGAAGAAACTAAGGTACTTACCTACTAACTAAAAGTACATCGTAACATCAACTGAGCATTAACTAAACTTCAATTATAATATCAAACAACTTCAACTACAATGGATCTACTTAATAAACAACTTACTACTTTTGAGAACATAAAATCTTTGTGCACCAACTATAAAAAAGATAGTGCTGCCAGGAAAACTGTAGAATACCTAGAAAAGCGTCTGGCAAACTTGGAGCAACTATGGGTGGAGTTTCACGAGCGGCATGAAGTTCTTCTGCAAGTGTTAACGCAACCAATTCGTGTTAATTACTGCACCGAGGGGATTTACGAAAAAACTAAGCAAATGTACGAAACCACTAAAATTAGTATGAATGAATTATTGGTTTCACTCCGCCAGCAACAACAACAGTTAAACATCGATCTCAGCGGGATGCTGCTTGAAGAAACTAACGATAACATCAAACAACTAATGAACAATCAAGAATGTAACTTTAAAGCACTGAACAGAGCTATGTCAAAAATTAATATGGAACTCCTTACTGAAAAATGGGAAGTTGAAGATCATCTCTCTATTTTAAAAACTAAATGGGACTCCATTGACAAACTACATTGGGAACTGGAAGGCGCATTAAAAAGTTCTAACTTATATACAGAATACAACGAAAAATTTGAACAGATTGAACAGAAGTACGACTCATTAAGAAAATGCTTGAATAGCAAAATTTGGTCAAACTTATATTACCAACAATCCACCCCAAAAATTGACATTCCTGAATTTTCCGGCAATTATATTCAATGGGTATCATTCAAAGATCTTTTCTGGGAATCAATTCACAGCAACCCTACAATATCGAAAGCACAAAAAATGCAACACTTGAAATCTAAATTGAGAGGAGACCCACTGCGTATGGTCCAGCACCTTACTATTAGTGCTGAGAATTACGATTCTTGCTGGTTAATATTATCTCAACGGTATGACAATCATCGCCTTCAATTTACATCTTTAATGAATACCATGCAACAACTACCTGTCATTCAAAACCCCAATGCATATAACCTGAAGAAAATGCATGACATCATAACTGAAAGCATCAATGGGCTCGCTAACATGGCAATAGATGTTAAAAACTGGGGACCTGTACTCGTATACTATATGTCACAGAAACTAGACTCTACGACTTTCAATGAATATACGAAAGAAATGCAAAATAATAGGGATCTACCGAACATACAAGAATTCTTATCATTTTCGGAAAGCAAGTTTATGGCGCTAGAAACATCAAAAGGTTTTTATAAAGAACAAAATATTACTTCAAAACAGCAATCCAGCGAAAATTTTAATAAACCTACTGCCAAGAACTTTTACTACAAGAACTCAAACGACAAACAAAACTACATGAAAAAATCAACCTTATATGAAACCAATAAAAACTACACAAAAACTTTCCACCTATCATCTTTTGGAAAATGTCCACTTTGCGATGGCGAACACGTGTTGATGCAGTGTGAGAAGTTCCTGCACATGAACAGTGCACTTAGAAACAGCACGGTTGCGAAACTCAAACTATGCAAAAACTGTTTATACAGTCACGGAAACAATAACTGCATTTCAGCGAAATTGTGCAAGGAATGCAACTTGAAGCACCACACTTTGCTACATTGGAATAATATGAATCAACAAAATAATAATGACCTTCAACCTCACTCATCTACTTCACAGCAGCAGGGCTCTCATCATCACTCCACAAATGACTTGGAGATACTTCTTACCACCATTCAACTCAATGTGAAAGCGAACGACGGAAAGTATATCAAACTTCGTGCTCTCTTGGATCAAGGCTCTCAAGTTAATCTGATTACTGAGAACGCTGCACAACTACTGCGACTGCCGCGAACCAAATATAACGCGACTGTATCCGGAATAGGTTCCGAGTCGGGAACCTGCAAGGGACTGATGGAACTTACCTGCAAATCAATACATTCTGACTACACAATCAACACACAAGCCCTGGTACTTAACAAACTAACAAACAAACTGCCAAACCGTACTTTTGAAAAATCTAACTGGGCACATCTTCAAAACTTGAAGCTGGCTGACCCTGACTACAACGTGTCCAGCTCTATAGACCTACTACTAGGGGCTAACATCTACTCAGAAATAATTTTGGATGGAGTTCTGAAAGGTGATCATCTATCTCCGATTGCTCAACAAACTCAACTAGGCTGGATCTTATGCGGAAAACACCAAACTCTTAACTGTCACGTGACTACAACTAACTTATCCAATTTAGCAAAGTACTGGGAAAATGAAGACATTACTCCAGGAGTCCAGGATATAAGTCAAGATGACCACTGTGAAAAATACTATAAAGAAACTACCAGAAGAGATTCAGAAGGAAAATATATTGTAAAAATGCCTATGGTTCCAAATTAAGAAGAAAACATAGGAAACTCAAAATCAGCTGCGATTGCACAATTTTTACAACTAATTTCGTTGGAGCTTCAAAGACGCTACGCAACGAGTTTGAATTATTTAAGATGGAACTGTCATCTGATTTTTTTGACAAAATCAGCCAAATGGAAGTTCAATGGCATTTCAACGTACCTGCGTGGCCCAGTGCAAATGGGTTGTGCGAAGCTGCAGTACGCTCCATGAAACATTTTTTAAAGAGAGTTCTGGGAGACCAAAAACTCACTTACGAAGAGTTTTCTACATTACTGGCGAAAATTGAGGCATGTATGAACTCAAGACCACTTTGTCCACTCACAGAAGATCCAGAAGAATTTTACTCATACTTAACTCCAGGACATTTTATAACTGGAAGCCTCAACTAGGCTGGATCTTATGCGGAAAACACCAAACTCTTAACTGTCACGTGACTACAACTAACTTATCCAATTTAGCAAAGTACTGGGAAAATGAAGACATTACTCCAGGAGTCCAGGATATAAGTCAAGATGACCACTGTGAAAAATACTATAAAGAAACTACCAGAAGAGATTCAGAAGGAAAATATATTGTAAAAATGCCTATAGTTCCAAATTATGAAGAAAACATAGGAAACTCAAAATCAGCTGCGGTTGCACAATTTTTACAACTGGAAAAACGACTGAGCAGGGTCCAAAAACTTGGTGAATTGTACAAAAAATTCATGAATGAATATAAAGAACTAGATCACATGAAAATGGCGAGTCAAATTACATCATCTGGCAACGACGGATGTTACCTACCCCACCACGGCATCCTACGGGAAAGCTCCACTACCACCAAATTAAGGGTGGTATTTAACGGCTCCCAAATCAACTCTGGGAGTGGTAAAAGCCTAAACAGCCTTATGGAGAAAGGCCCTAACCTGCAAAAAGATATTCAAGCTCTTATACTGAAGTGGAAGTCTTATAAATATGCATTTACTGCTGACATCGAAAAAATGTACAGATGTATTTGGATTACCGAAGATCAACGAAATTTACAAAAAATAATTTGGCGTGACAGTCCCTTGGAAATACTGCGAAAATATGCCCTATGTACTGTGACTTACGGTACAAAATGCGCCCCATGGTTAGCTATGCGAACTTTACAACAACTAGCAATTGACGATGGTCATAAGTACCCAGAGGCTGCAAAAGTACTGCAAAATGAATTCTACGTTGACGACTTAATTAGCGGGCATAATACACTAGAGGGTGCGAAACAACTTCAAACAACACTTATTGCATTACTCCAGGGAGGAGGCATGAACTTAAGAAAATGGTCAAGTAATGATTTAAAATTACTCGAAGACTTAAGTGAAGATCAAATTTCAAATACTAACTATGACTTTAAGCATGAAGATTCTATGAAAACGCTTGGACTAGAATGGAGTCCTCAATCAGACGCTTTCTCTTTCAACTGGAATATTAACGAAAACCCTAAAAAACTAACAAAACGATCCCTTCTTTCACAAATATCTCAACTCTATGACCCATTAGGGTGGCTTTCACCGGTAACTATTACTGCAAAACTAATTTTCCAAAAGGTGTGGAAAGAAAACTTAACCTGGGATGAACCGGTACCGACAGATATAGAAAATGAATGGAAAAAACTAAGAGACGAACTACCATATTTAAAGTCTTTAAAAATACATCGATGGATTGGAACAACTCGGAAAACCATTAACCTGATGGGATATTCAGATGCAAGCATCATGGCCTATTCGTGCGTCATATACACGCATGCAATCGATGATGACGGACAGCCTGTAATCAAACTACTAACTGCAAAGACTAGGGTTGCACCACTCGCACAAAAACTTTCTTTACCACGGATGGAACTTTGTGGTGCATTACTACTAGCACAACTCATGCAAAAAATGCAAAAACGCTTTAAGCAACTTGGACATCACAATATGGGCCTGGTGTGACTCTAAGGTGGTTTTGGCATGGCTACAAGGAGAGCCAGCTAAATGGGAGAAGTACGTCACGAACAGAATTAGAAAAATTACGGAAGTCATACCAGCCTCAAACTTCAAATACATCGAGTCGAAAAACAACCCTGCAGATTGTGCTACGCGGGGGTTGTCGCCAAAAAAGGTTTTAAACTTCAAACTCTGGTGGGAAGGCCCTATACTACTCCAAACATTTGTGGGCACCCAAGCAGAAGCTTCCATATATCGCTCTTTTACAACAAATATTGAAAAAAAACAAGTATTAACAACCCTGCAAGAAAATGAAGATAATGTTATCAATAACTTATTAAATAAACGAAGCTCACTGACTAAGGTCACACGAATAACCGCATGGATTATGTGATTTTGCAGAAACATACGAAACAAACTTACAACAATGACGAAATACGACGCTCTACCTAACTACTTGACAACAAGCGAACTACATTCTGCAACAAAAGCGATTGTACAGTATGTACAAAGGAAATAATTTTGTGAAGAATATAAAAACTTGTGTAAGAAACAAACCTTAAACACTAAAAGCAAAATCTATAAACTATGTCCCTACCTAGATACAGACGGTATCATACGAGTTTCTGGACGACTTAATAAATCCAGCTTACCTATTGGTATGAAGAACCCTATAATCTTATCTAGAAACGGAAGAATGACGCAACTACTGATAGAACAAGCTCACGCCGCCACACTTCATGGCGGCGCCCGGCTCACTCTCGCATACATTCGTCAAAAATATTGGATCGTAGGAGGCAATAGAGCAGTGAAAACTTGTCTACGACGCTGCGTCCGATGCTATCGGTTCAACACAACGAACAACTATCAACTTATGGCGGATCTTCCACAGCAACGAGTGACTCCATCTCGTGCTTTCACCTATGTGGCAGTTGACTATACAGGGCATGTGGAAGTCAAATTAAATAAAGGGAGAGGAGTGAAAACCTCAAAGGGTTATATAGCAATCTTTGTTTGTACGTCGACGAGAAGTGTCCACATTGAATTGGTTTCGGACTTAAGCACTCAAACATTCCTGGCGGCTTTCCAAAGACTGTGTGCAAGGCGAGGAACTCCAAAACATGTCTACTCTGACTGCGGCACTAATTTCGTTGGAGCTTCAAAGACGCTACGCAACGAGTTTGAATTATTTAAGATGGAACTGTCATCTGATTTTTTTGACAAAATCAGCCAAATGGAAGTTCAATGGCATTTCAACGTACCTGCGTGGCCCAGTGCAAATGGGTTGTGCGAAGCTGCAGTACGCTCCATGAAACATTTTTTAAAGAGGGTTCTGGGAGACCAAAAACTCACTTACGAAGAGTTTTCTACATTACTGGCGAAAATTGAGGCATGTATGAACTCAAGACCACTTTGTCCACTCACAGAAGATCCAGAAGAATTTTACTCATACTTAACTCCAGGACATTTTATAACTGGAAGCCCTACGTTGACTCTACCACTATCGGACTATCAAGATGATAGAAACTTAGATTTACGCCAAAGATGGCAACTAGTTGAACATATGGTGCATCAATTTTGGAAAACCTGGTCCACCGACTATCTCACACAACTACAAGCTCGCAGTAAATGGCAAAAACCAACGCATAACCTTCAGAAGGGAGACATTGTGTTAGTGAAAGAAGATAACCTTCCTCCGGGAAAATGGGCATTGGGTAGAATCATAGACGTTCATCCCGGCAGCGATGGCCGCGTGCGAGCTACTACCGTAAAAACGCAAACCGGCATAATCAAACGACCTATTGTAAAGTTGGCGCTACTTCCGATTGAAACAAGTACTACGTCCCTAACTTCAAATAAATCCATTTCGACAATTTAAAGATAAAAACAAGATATTTAATGAAATTAAAGGCACGCGACAACAATTAAGAAACCTGAGACCAGCGATAACGAGCCTGTACCTACACTGAATGCACTTAACAATCAAAACTGCAAGCAGGCGATTAAACCACTGAGTGGATAAGGTCGTAGCTGTTTATTTTCTATCTGCATCAAAATGTAAATATAATAATTACCTATATAGGTTCCTTTGAGTTCGTTTTAACATTGTAACTGTTAGGTATTTACTGCTTCGACCTATTACGATAGAAGTTTGAAAGCCTATTATATTTTTCTTTAGCACTTAAATTACTATTTGTTGACTTTGTACTGGCAATTCACATGTACCTTTTTACTTTCTTTTCTATCTTTTTGGCGTTGGCAATATGTACGATCCAACGTACATTCCTTACCAGCATAGTAACTGTGATGCAATCTGCGTTGCATTTATATATACAGCGCACATTGCATTTATACTTCAGTCAGTAAAATATTAGAGAGAGTGATCAATCGAACACCTAACTATACCCACGCGCACCGAATGTGAATTGCTTAAACTTTTAATGTAATTTAACTACTTACTAACTAATAATTAAAAAAAACGGTGAACGCAGTGTTTTGACTCTATCTACCTCAAGTCTTCAAGTCCACCGCCAGCACTCCGCAACTACTCAACTCTAACTTCACATGTACAGAACTTACAAAACTGTACAATTATAGTACACAAATAGGTCCCTGGTTGCTGTTTTAAGGTGGCAGTCGTTAGACTATCAGAGGCCTTCAGGCAGTCTGAATAATCTGTATATACTTTAATAGGAATTAAATCATAAAATATTGTTCGTCGTTATGTCCAAATTCCATTGTGTCAGGATTTTCACATCATTACAAAATTACAAATTTACACTTTTTTTGACTACTTAAACAAGAAATTTAAATCTCTATCTTTCAGATTAGTACTCTGTACAATATTATAGAGATGGTGATAAATTTGTCAATTTGTAATGTAACAAACTGGCTATCTGAAGTATCTGTATGTAATTTATTTAGAATTTATTGCCTTTATATCTATCCTTAACAAGACAAAAGAAATCGCTTTCATTCTACCCTAAGATCTTTACATACAAAGATTTTTCATCCCACACATGTCTTTAAAACCCTAAGCATACCCACTTAAACCTTTTTAACATAAAAAGTCACCAAGCCGACGCCTCTCGTCACAAAGGCGGCAAAAAATCAAAGTAATCGTTTTGCATGCGAACGTTGTTTTGAGAAAGCTTTTGATGTTGCCGAGGAGGAATCTGTGTAGGAACAGATCTGCAGAATCGGAAATTGATCGGCGTGTTCAATAGGTATATCCACTATATAGGAGCAGCAAACCCGTTATAATCATACAAACTCGCGTATGTATATATGATAATGAAAAAAACTGCCGAAGTACAAGTCGAATCTCGCTCTTTTCGGGTACCTACCGCATTCCAACCGTCCGTAAAAAAAGTGTTCGTTTTGATCACAGTTTCAGAACTAGGTATATAACGTTGGTTATTTTAGTATTTGTTGGTTAAATAAAGAATATGGTCCATTATATAGACATTTTAGATCCTTATCAACTTGAGTTTTAATGTAGACCTCGTAACATTTTTTTTTTGAGATTGTAACGGAACTACCACGAGACCCTCCTGATGGGAAGCGGTTCCCCTGCCTGTAACAGATGCGTTTCGACGCAAGTGTTGAACTGAACTGTGCCTGAAATACAGTTGTCTTATGTGTCTGTAATTTTACTGGCTCTCAAGGATAGCTGCCGGAACACGCTGTTAGGTGCTTTGCGACAGATTTCTACTTGAGGATGGTAGCTAGCTAGGTGAGAATTCGCAAAACGCCTTCCCACCATGTGGAACTTAAGTCGGTGGGGATCGAACCATGGACCTGCGGCACCACAGTCCATAGCTATAACCGCTCGGTTATCATTGCTTCAATTATGTTCATAGGGTTCCACATCTTAACTGCCCGTAAAAAGTGTTTGTTGGTTTTGATTACAGCTGTGAAACCACATAACGTTGGTGTTTTCAGTGATCATTGTTAAAATAAAGAATATGGTACATAAATAACAGAAATTTCAGATTTCTTTCCAGTTGAATTTTAAAGATAGACCTCATATACATGGTTTAAAATTTACCACTTCGATGGCTCCCATTTGTTATGTGTTAAATGTAGTATACTCAATACGTTCCAGAAGGTTATATTCGACATGTGAGGGTGCAAAAATGTTTTGGCCAGCTTCTCATGTATGGCTTTCTCAAAATAACAATTTCATTTTTTGATTTAATTCTATTAATCAGTTGCATTGGGCAGTTTTCATTCTTGAGTTCAGTTGTTTGAAGAAAACTGCCGCTAGCCAAATTCATTTACATCACAGACCTAAAGGTGAGAACACCTTCAAAGAATTGCCTTTAAATTCACTTTTTTTCATTTTCAATATTCAATTTCCTCACTCAGAATAGTCTAAAAATATACCGTTAAATAAACTATTTAACGTAAAGATTGCACAGAAAAATAAATTAAATGATTCCTCTTTCGTTCTATTAGAAGCAAAGACTGAAACAATAAATCTTTTAAACGACTTTTTGCTGATTGAAGAAAGAACATTCGTTTGCTTTTTTAAATAAATTAAATTTCGTTCTTTGTTAACGGGTAATTAAATTTCAGGCGTAATTAAGTGTGGTATACTAATAGTGTGCGAAACTGCAGTATAAGAAACATACAGTATTTAAACGCCTACAATGTTTACGCGAAATTCAACACCACAAAATGCTGGCAGCAACGTCTAGGGTTATCGCTTTTATGGGATATGACTTATATAGATAGATAGATAACACTTTAATGACACAATACAAATTAACAAACATAAAATATAATAAGTAAAAGTAGGTGTGACAATGGGCGGTCTTATCACTCTTGCAGACATATACAATTTTAATATGAATTGTTTTATGTTTTACGTTTAATAATGTCAAAGCCTAATAAACATAACATTTTTGTATATTAAATAAACTATGAAGCGAGTATAGTAAAGTAAATGGATCTTGGATTATAAAAATTATGTATTTTTTGTTATCATGTCCAGAAAAATCTGTAAAGTTACATCCATAATATTTAATTTAAAAAAATGTGACCCCCATCTTGGATTTAATAATTGAAGACATTGTCGAGATCAGTACCTTTAAAACTTTGTAAGTCATATTAAATTCTGCAAGTTTAAATATAAAATGAGATGCCAGTTTCATAATCACCACCCCAAAAAGCCTGAAAAATATGTTGTATACGTAACAAACACGTGTTAGCCCTGAACAGTGTGTCCCCGATTACAAACGAAGTACGGCGGCATTGAAAAGGGTCGGATTTTCATACGTATACACTGCAAATATATATATCAGGTCTATATTAAGTATGAACGTGTGTGGGGTGTAAATGAAACGTATGAGTTCTGAGACGACGGGTTGTAGAGTAAAAATGAAAAAGAACACAATGTGTCAACCCTAATTAACATGGCATCAAAACAAGAAGAAGAAAAATCGCAATTGTGTTCTATTTGATTTCAAAGCTTTTTATATTACTCTTGGAATTATAATTGGGTTTAGACAGTTTGGCAAAATGTACTAGGCGCACTTTGCAAATCACTGTTCCATCATTTGTATCTACATTTTATGCGAATAAACGATATTCTATTCTATTCTATTCTAGACACCGCTATTCAATAAAAAAATATTTTCGAAGTCCACTTTCTTTTCGAAGGAAATTAATTTCGGTAATTTTAATGAAAAAAAACTGGTCTTTAATTTTTTGTAATCAATTTTCTAATTTAACTGTAAAGATTTCCAATTAAAAGTAACCTTGTGGATTACGATGGTAAAAGGCATTGTCTAATGTGGCAAGTTAAGCAAAGCCTTTTTTTTGTTCTTAATTGTATTGTGTACGTGTTAGTATATACTGAACATAGTAAATTTCTTCAGAATATGGCTTTACTAGTTATCTTTTTCTTTTAACTAAAACTCTGAATTTTCTACAACTTTTAGTTTGGTACCACCATCCTGTAACGACTGTCATCGTAAGATAACAACCAGAACAGACGGCTTAACGTGCCCTCCGAAGCACGTGCACGCTCAGTAGTAATGTCACTAGCGGTCACCCATCCAACGTTTGACCGCGGCAGACGTTGCTTAACTTAGCTGATTGATTTAGAACGGCTAAGCAAACTTCGCTACGAGCGCTTCAAAAGCTTCCTAAAGACACGACTTTTATGATTATTAATATTGTTTATATAATATAGGTCTATAATAAATTATTATTCACAGATGACTAGTCTAGGTAAAAACTTGGCTTAACATACACTATAAAATAATTTAAACGGTGAAACACTTGTTTAGGTAACATTATAACTAGGTATATAAGCTCACAGCTACCCCGTGGGGTGCCGGGTTAGAATGTCACTCCCCCATCTCTTCCCGTGGGTGTCGTAAAAGGCGACTAAGGGGATAAATACCGGAAGGTGGGCAGCAGCGCCTTCTGAGAACTTAATAACTAACTGCGATCCCCAAAACGCCTGCCAAGCATGGGGATTATGGCAAAACCCTCGACATGACAAGCACAAACACAACTCGGCCCCCAGTCCCCGGCAGCTCTATTATTCCTGGCCCCGGTAGCAGGCCAGGTAACGGGTGCGAAGAATCCCCGGCAGATGCACGGCTACCGCACTCATAAACGACGACCCTTGGCCCTGGCAACACACAATGTCCGTACGCTCAGGGAGGACCACAAGATTGTCGAGCTGGAAGAAGAACTGAACAAGTTACGCTGGGATATCATGGGATTATCGGAAGTCCGAAGACAGGGACAGGACACCGTTATCCTTGACTCCGGTAACTTATTATTCTACTGGGAAGGTCACAAAAATCTCAAGGTGGTGTTGGGTTTCTTGTCCGGAAGTCCCTTGTTAACAACGTCGTAAAAGTCGAAAGTGTGTCGAGTAGGGTAGCGTACCTTATACTCAGAATCACCAAACGGTATTCGCTGAAGGTCATACAGGTTTACGCACCGACCTCGCCACGCTCAGACGATGAAGTAGAGGCTATGTATGAGGAGATATCTGAAGCCATACATTCCTCCGAAACTTACTTCACCGTTGTTATGGGGGATTTCAACGCCAAGTTGGGCACACGGAATAGCAATGAGTTGAGAGTGGGGCCATTTGGATATGGGCAGCGGAACCAGAGGGGCCAACGGCTGGTCGACTTCATGGAAAAGGAGAGACTCTTTGCGATGAACTCCTTTTTCGAGAAGCGACCATCCAGGAAGTGGACCTGGATAAGCCCTGATGGTTCAACAAAAAATGAGATAGAGTTTATCATGACGACTAAAAAGCAAATATTCAATGATGTCTCTGTGATCCATAAGGTGAAAACCGGTAGCAATCACCGTATCGTTAGAGGCACAGCAGGCGTTGTCAGTGCAGCTCAAGACAAGAGAGCTAAACTGACCCGACACTATACCGAAGATATCCCGGACATCAGCCTATACGAGATTAGAATGGCTCTCAAACAGCTTAAGAACAACAGGGCGCCGGGTGATGACGGAATCACGACAGAACTTCTGAGAGTGGGTGGAAAACCGGTACTCTCAGTCCTCCAGAAGTTATTTAATTCCGTCATCCTTGAAGGTAAAACGCCAGAAGCATGGAGCAGAGGTGTAGTGGTACTGTTCTTCAAAAAAGGTGACAAGACCTTGTTGAAGAATTACAGGCCCATTTCACTTCTGAGCCATGTTTATAAGCTGTTTTCGAGAGTCATTACGAATCGTCTTGCTCGTAGGTTTGATGACTTCCAGCCTCCCGAACAAGCCGGGTTCCGAAAAGGCTTTAGCACCATAGACCACATCCATACGCTCCGCCAGATTATACAGAAGACTGAGGCGTATAATCGGTCATTATGTTTAGCGTTTGTGGACTATGAGAAAGCCTTCGATTCAATCGAAACCTGGGCCGTACTGCAGTCTCTCCAGCGATGCCAAATCGACTATGTACGTACCTATGTACGTCGAAGCGCTGAAGTGTTTGTATAGGAACGCCACCATGTCGATTTGACTACAAGACAAGAGCACGGAACCAATCCAACTGCAACGAGGCGTGAGACAAGGCGATGTTATTTTTCCGAAACTATTCACAAATGCGTTGGAGGACGTTTTTAAGCTCTTGGACTGGAAAGAATTCGGCATCAACATTTATGGCGAATACATAACTCACCTTCGTTTCGCCGATGACATAGTCATTATGGCAGAGTCACTTGAGGAACTCAGTACAATGCTCAGCGACCTCAGTAGAGTTTCCCAACAGGTGGGTCTTAAAATGAACATGGACAAGACGAAAATTATGTCCAATGTCCATGTTGCACCCATACCTGTAGTTGTTGGGAACGATACGCTCGAAGTTGTTGACCATTATATTTACCTGGGACAGACTGTCCAGTTAGGTAGGTCCAACTTCGACAAAGAGGTCGCCCGAAGAATCCAACTCGGATGGGCAGCGTTCGGGAAGTAACGCGACATCTTCTCGTTGAAGATCCCGCAGAGCCTGAAGACCAAAGTCTTCAATCAGTGTGTGTTGCCAGTGATGACTTATGGCACTGAGACGTGGTCCCTAACTGTGGCCCTTATAGACAAGCTCAGAGTCGCTCAACGAGCTATGGAGAGAGCTATGCTCGGAGTTTCTTTGCGCGATAAAATCCGGAACGTGGATATTCGCCAAAGAACCAAAGTCACCGACATAGCTCTCAGAATTTGCAAGTTGAAGTGGCAATGGGCGGGCCACATTGCTCGACGTACTGATAACCGATGGGGAAGAAAGGTTCTCGAGTGGTTACCACACTACACCGGAAGACGTAGAGTTGGTAGGCCCCCCACCAGGTGGACTGACGACATCGTGAAAGTCGCGGGTAGCCAGTGGTTACAAGTGGCTACTAGCCGTTCTTTGTGGCGTTATATGGGGGAGGCCTTTGTTCAACAGTGGACGTCTTCCGGCTGATGGTGATGGTGGTGGTGGTGGTGATATAAACTCAAATGAATAAGGTAACCTAATTATCCATTTTACACAGATTAATTTACATATTAATATATTATAATAAGACAATATCTGGATGTGAGTCTGGCCCAGCTGACTTACTCAGTCCAGTTTTTTTTAAATATATGATTGTGACGGTCATAGCACGAGTCCCACCTGATGTTAAGTGGAATAACCTCTGTCTATAACAGAAGCATTTCGCCACGAGTGAAGCACTTCACCCGTCATCCTGCGACGTACAGTTTTTAAGTCTCGTGTGCCTATTTAATGGCTCTCAAGGACTGCTACCGGAACACACTATTAAGTGCTTGGTAATATTATATTCTACTAGAGGGTAGTAGCTAGCCAGGCGAGCATTCGTAAAATGCCCTTCCACTACGTAGTTTTGAGGTGATTACGGAGATGTTTAACTTATACTCCAAAGTCCGACTAATACATAACACTATACTGTATCAGCCGGATCGTCCACTGCTGAACACAGCCTCCCCTTTTAAGGGGTTATTTGCCATAATCCCCACGCTTAGCAGGCAGCTTGGGGATCGCAGTGTCAGATGTCAGTTCTTCAGAAGGCCTTACAGTATTTTTCCCTTAGTTCTTTCGACACCCACGGGAAGATATGGGATGGGTGCAATTCTAACCCAGCACCCCACGGGGCAGCACAATATCGAAAAAATATATAGCACAATATCCGAATATTAAAAGATAGCTATTAAAAAGGATAGAAAACGCAGTAGGGTATTACGGGCTCATTTTATTCGGGTAATGGAGTCCCTTAATAAGTAAAAAAAAAGGTAATTGAATTCCAAACACTTTTTCATTGCATACATCATGGGTTCTATAGTTTACTATATAACAAGTCACTACAGTTAGTTCGAAAAAGAAAAAAAATTGAAATTTATACATTTGTTTATCAGCTTCGTTAATAAGTTTCATTTCTCACACAGTGATAATCGGAATCGGAATTGCATTATATATCGTTGCAACCCTAATTTTGTTACAATATATGCATCTCTTTCCCAGATACATCGCTCCGTTCCTGTTAGCAACAACGATAGTCGCCAACACGCTGATAGTGGTGGTCCTCTCCCGGCGGCACATGCGGACCCCCACGAACATGGTCCTCATGGCTATGGCTCTCTGCGACATGTTCACGATGCTCTTCCCGGCACCATGGTTATTCTACATGTATACCTTTGGGAATCACTACAAGCCGCTCAGCCCCGTTCGCGCGTGCCAGGCCTGGAATTATATGAACGAGGTAAGTTTTAGATTACGAAACATTTAACGAAAACCTTTAAAATTCTAGTAAGGTGGTGTTTTCACTAAATTAGCTGTCCTTTCCGCGATGAGAAAGACTAACAAGTAAATAATTGGAAGAAATAAGGACCATAAACGTTACATCATTAAACTCTGAAAAATTTAAACGAGCGCTGCGACATATTTTGTATTTTAATACTATTATTTTACTGCAGCATAGAATAAAATAGGTTTTATTTATGTTCCTAAGACCTCATTAAGTGGAAAATTAAAAATAGCTGAAATAAACTGTTATTAAATAATAACAAATATTATAAGAAAGTATTTGATTTATATTAAAGGAAAACATATCAAAAATAACCTTCTGGCTATTTCGACTAATGTGTGTAGATTCTGAAATGTTTTTTTTAAATATCAAATAAATATTATTTTCTAAAATATTTTAATTTGAATATTTTTATTTTTGCAATGATGCTTATTTGTAATACTTTTATAATATTTGTTAGTATTAATTATATATTACCGCAAAACACACACCTTAATGTAGCTGTAAGCTGTTATATAATGATATAGATATGGATATATATTATTATATTTATAATTATTCTTAACAATACATGTGTTTATTATAAGTAACATCTGATATGTTATATAGTTTTAAGCACTAACGTATATATACATTTTTATATGGAACATACGTGAACTATAACGTCCTGACCGTCAGTTTTCCACCCTTTACACGCGCAGTCGAGCGCGCGTTCACGGTCCGACGCGTTTGCTTTATTGCTCCAAGCGCACAGGGTACAATATAAGCCACTGTTATATTATTATTTATCGATATTTATATATAATTTATAGTATGGCAGTCACTTGGCTGGTAGGGCATTTTGCTAATGCACGCCTGGCTAGCTACCATCATCAAGTAGAAAATCTGTCTCCAAGAATCTAACGACGTGTTCTGGCAGAATTCCTTGAGAGCTTATAATTCTGGGTTAGCCTGAACAATATCTACCACCACATTATCCCTTACCATCGGGTGAGATAGTGGTCTAAGGCTAGCCTATCAGATGTGAATATAATATTAATATAGGTAAAATTTTCCAAGCTTTTATGGCAGTTTTTATACCGTGATAGACATTTATAGACCGGATATTATTTCACGATTATTCGAAATAAACTCTCCACGAAAGAAACGCCAAAGCGACCCATAATATTTATATTAACAGTAAAATCCAACCACAGCGCCACAGGAAGTCAGTGAACAGGTAGTTCCGGAAATGGGTTTTGTTGACGGATACACGCGCGACTTATTATAATAATAACAAGGGACGTAACAATACACAAAAAATGCATGACCGTAAACTGTTTTGACTAACTTCAAAAAATTCGAAGGTTCTAAATTCTACTGTATTTTTTTGTGTGTGTGTTTACATCATAACTTTTTTACTGGGTGCAATGTTAATGTTATTTTTTTTCCAAAGATGGTACGCGTCTTTTACTGTATGAGGCGGATTGTCCACTGATGAAAACAGCCCCCTTCCCCCCCATTATGGAGGGGTTTGGAATAATTTCCACGCTTGGCAGGCGTCTTGGGGATCGCAGTGTGAGATATAAGTTCCTCAGAAGGCGCTGCTGCCTACCTTCTGGTGTGTTACCGTTACTTGCCTATATAAATGAAAACTAAAGGAAAAAACATATAAATATATTTTATGAAAAATACTTTTTTACATCATCACTCATATAAAACACTATTACATAGTAGACAATTTGAGTAGTCAAATAAGTTCTTTTCTAATATCAAAATTATAGAAAAACAGCCAGTACCAAAAGAGGTCGGTCGGCAACAAAATATTTATGTTGAAAAATATACATTATTTCCCATCGTCACAGGAATTACAAAATTAATAATACCTCCATGTTAATGAACAAAAAATTGGTAAATAAATAAAATATGAAATCAAATCATAAAAAAGTAAAAATTAATAATGTTGCCATACTACAAATCGCTGCAAGTGGCGCTAGTCGCTACGTAAGTCAGTGCAGGACATATCGCCCCCAATTAGAATATGTATAAGAATAATACTGTTCATTAAACTTTCGTAAACTAAACCCATGTTTCTAAACCATTAACGTGGCTATTCACGCACGAATTAACATCAACATATTATTTTGACTAACCTCGACGTTTCGATCAAGTTGCATTGACCGTGGTCACGAGTAGACTGATCTAATTTATGATCTAATGTTAATTCGTGCGTGGATAGACCCGTTAATAATGTATATATATAAGAATAATGTTGCCATTTTCCCATTCTAGTCAGAAATAATAAATATACCTACTAGATCGCAAACTTTATACAATCGTTCATTTCAAAATAAGAATTCTGTCAACGTGAGAGCGAGGCCGTAAAACTTCCCGGGTTTTTATAGTTTTGTCGATTCTAGCTGTTCGACGTTCGATCTGAAGAGTTTCAAGTATTTTTAACAGTGCCTTTCTCAGTTTTCAGACATTGATCTTGAATTCCCGTCGCATCGATGACTTGAAATTCGATATAAAAAGGGTAATTGGAAAAATGCTAACAAACAACCTCGCTGGGTTGTTTGTTAGCATTTTTCAAACAACCTCGGGACTTCTGTTAGTCCTAACGAACATTTTGAGAAGTTTGCTTGTTTTTTTTTTTTTATTTCTTTTGACGGAATCAGCACGACTGCCATCTGATGTTTAAAGTCTCTTGTGCCTGTTATTTACTATTTCATGTTTTTTATTACTTTGCTCGATGTAAATATTCAAAACTCTATTCAAAGGGAGTACGGTGCCGTCCAGCGTTTCCGCGGCGGGTGCTCTTGGCTCTTGGCTCGGAGTAGGCGGAATTGTCAATAGATATATTATTTTTTTGTTATGTTTTTTTATTTTATTTAATATTTACTTAAACTATTTTTAAAATATAGGTTATTATGTGCAGGAAGGCAGTTTGCGTGCATTTTCGAACCTGCGAGAGCCACATATACAGGTTTATTGGAAAAATGCTAACAACCTCTTAGAGTTGACTTCTGCTGGTTCTAACGAAAACTTTGGGATAATTATTTCTCCTTAAATATTTTATTGAAAAAAATGTTCTGTGTGTTTTTATGCCTCTTTGGCGGAATAAGCACGAGGACTTAGTTGCCGATGTTTAAAGTTTTTTGTGCCTGTTATTTAATATATATTTTGTTTTATAACTTTGCTCGATGTAAATATTCAAAACTTTTCAAAGGGAGCGCGGCGCGTACTTATAAGCGTATAACTTTTCTTTTTATTCCGTTCTACAAAGTAATGATACAAGGGGATAATATAATTTTGCCAAATTCTTCGTAGTAGCCACGTCATCTATAAAATTTCGTTGTAGAACCCCTGTTTCACTAGGTTCCCGCCATGTATGATTTCGTACACCCAATAGTTTAGGTGCAAGTTTATTTTGGATATCATTCTTTTGCAATAGAACCTATTATTTGATCTGCTGGGTATAGCCTGTGATAATTATAACGCCACCTTTGACTGCTAATGTACGTTACGAAGACAATAGAATTCAAATAAAAGGCTATTTTCAGCTTATTATTATTTTTGCAGTAGATAGCTATCACAGGCAATTATATTCTGACAATGGGTAATTTACGTTCAATATCTATACTTATAATGAAAAAAAAATTAACATGTCCAATTCTGTACATTGCAGATATTTTGAAAATATTTTTTGTGTGCACTCTGTAGCTGATACTGATGCCAAAACTGTATTTTATTTTATTTTTGTCTGTTATTCTGTCTTTATCACGGCCACGCATCACACCAAAACTACTGAATGAATTTCAATGAACTGTAGCACGATTTGAGTTCGTACTACTAAGAAGGATATTGTATACTTTTTATCTCGAGATTCATCACGGTTCCATCGGGAAAGGGGATGAAACTCAAAATGTACACTAAGATGTAATTTATTAAGGCGTAGTTCGACTTCAATCAATTTTTTTGGTAGAATAGTGACGAATGGCCCAACGGATAGCCTGGCACCCCACAGGCAGCCTTGCACTCCACAGGCAGCCCGGCACTCCACGGACAGCCCGACACCCCACGGACAGCCTGGCACTCTTATTAACTTTTGCAAGCTTGCTAAGATAAAACTCTAAAATCTGGAACATTCGCCATAAATTAACAGTTTTTTTCAACTATACAGGGTTATTTAGTAAAATGCTAACAACCTCTTAGGGTTGACTTCTAAGTTTAAATTCAAATTCAAATTCAAATTCATTTATTGCGTATGATTGTAGTTGTACAAAGATCTTAAATTTAAAGTTTACCATATACAATCTACCTCATAAAGAGGTGTGCAACATGTTCAAAAAAAAAACTTATGATTTTTCTTAATACTTCTAAATATATACGATTTCATTTATTAATTATTATACATTACATTATTTAATTATTATCATTACATTAATTAACTAAACGAAATTAAGGTTATACAATAAGAAAAATCAGTTAGATAGATATAAAATTTATGCGATCAATGTCATAATATAAGTATACACAATTCAAATAATACAATGTCAATAATTCCATACAACGTCCATTACATACAACTTCCATTTTTACACTTATTCACAATGTCAATTTCTGTACTCAGTATATTATGATGTTTATTTAAATTTAAAATATTCCTCAACGCTGTAGAAACAATTACTTAGCAGCCAGGATTTCAATGTTTGCTTGAACTTGGTCTTATTTAATATTTTTATGTCTTTAGGTAATTTATTATAAATCTTTATTGCCATAATACAAGCGTTATTTTTAAACAATTGTAATCTACACGATGGAAGATAAAGCCTATTTCGATGCCTGGTTTGTTTTTGCAACATGTCAGAATGCTTGTCAAAAAGCTCTGGATGATCCTGGACAAATTTACAAACTTCCATGATGTACATGCAAGGTAATGGAAGGATATTGTATTTTTTGAAAATAGGCCGGCAGCTATCTGTAGACCAGGCTCCACAAATTGCCCGTACGCATTTTTTTTGTACGATGAACGCCCTATCAATGTCTACCGAATTACCCCACAGCAGTAGTCCGTACGACAAAACCGAGGATACGTAGCCGTGATACGCGCACAGAGCAGATTCTCTCGACACCGAGAGCCGCAGTTGTCGTATAGCATACACGAAACGATCAAGTCTGCCGCAAACGTTATCTATATGAAGTTTCCAGGAGCAATGTTTGTCTATTGTTATTCCTAAAAACTTGCAAGTATCTACTTGTTCTACTTGCATATTTTGGAATTGTATATTAAAAGTATCTTCTTTAGCTTGGTATGTCTGAAATTGTATAACGTTAGTTTTATCAATATTAATTTTTAACTTATTTTTATTTAGCCAATGTGTTAAATTTTTTATGGTACTGTTTATATCTAATTTAAGTTGCTCATTATTTTTAGACTTGATGACAACAGTGGTATCATCAGCATACAGAATACACTGATGTTTGGTGACATTAGGGATATCATTTATGTAAGTTAGAAAAATAAATGGCCCCAAAATACTACCTTGGGGTACGCCTGACCGAATTACCTGCAGTTCTGACTTGTATAATGTTTTATATCTGTTTACTATTCTAGAAACTTCAGTGCATTGTTTCCTATTTTCTAAATAGCTTCTTATCCAGTTTTGAGCATTTCCTCTAATTCCATACATATGAAGCTTTTTAAGTACTATAGTGTGATCAACTAAATCGAACGCTTTAGTCATATCTATGAATAAAGCTGCAACTTTTTCTTTATTATTAAGACTGTCAGTTATTGATTTAATTAGATTGAAACATGCTAATGTTGTAGAACTATTTTTTGTAAACCCATACTGTTCTGGACACAAGATCTTATTTTTTGCCATAAACTCATTTAATCGGGAAAGAAAAGCTTTTTCGAAAATTTTTGACAGTACGGGAATTAGTGTAATCGGTCTATAATTATTCATATTATTTCTATGTCCTTTTTTGTGCATTGGTTTAACAACCGATATTTTTAATGATTCGGGAAAACGGCCCTCTTCAAATGATAAATTAATTAAATGACTTAGGTGATCACAGAAGTGATATCCACACAGTTTTATTATGTTAGTGTTAATGTTGTCATACCCTACTGAATTAGTATTGTTTAAAGACTTAATAATATTTAATACTTCTATTTTGTCAGTTGGTTTTAAAAATATTGAATTGATAGGATTTTTGTTAATTGTATTGTAGATGTCGTCATTATAATGTTGAATTCCTTTATTATTATCTATTGCTATATTAATGAAATAATTATTGAATAAATTGCATATTGTATTAGGATCAGTAAATGTCAAATTATTTGATTCAATAGTATTTATTTCGTCACATATTTTGTTTTCATCGGCAATGTTGTTACGTATTACTTTCCAAACCGCTTTCCCTTTATTTTTGTTGTTATTTATATACTTAGTGTTCTGTATTTGTTGTGATTTCTTTATGCATTTTTGTAAAATTTTATTATATGTCTTATATATTTTTGCATTCCTTTTTTTATTGTCCTTTTTGTAAATGCTATTCAAATAGTATAGCCGCTTTCGTACACATGACTTTTTAATCCCTTTTGTCATCCATTGGAATTTATGGAAGTTATTATTTTTAATTTTTATTTTGTAAAGCGGAAAACATAAATCATAAAACAATGAAAACACGGAATGAAATTCATTAAATGCTTTGTTGAGAGTAGTTTGTTCATATATTTCAGAAAATTTTAATGCAGCAACACTTTCACCAAACTTTTTGATATTTTCTTTGGAATAGTCTCTTCTAGTTTCAAACCATTCAGGATAAGTCATTTTGGCTTTTATTTCCATGGAGGCAGTTTGTGCAGTCTCGTGATCTGATAGGGCTAAGTGATGAACTCCTGCTTTAACGTTTTGCTTTATGTTCGTTACAATCAGATCAATGCATGCCAGATTTCGTGTTGGAACGTTAATGACAGAGTGATAATTGTAGTTTTTAAAAACAGTTTGCGGTATTTTGGTTCTTGGACTACATTCAAGTAAATTGATGTTCCAATCTCCACTTAAAATAACTTTTTTATTTTTATATTTTATAGCAATATATTTTAATAGATCTTCCAAGAGCTTTAGAAAGAGGGTTGCATCATATGTCGGTACCCTATAAATGCATATAATTATTAAGCTATGTGATAATAACTCTATGCCACATGCTTCAAACTTATTTATTGTTGCTAATGATTTAACCATTGGAATTTCTTTGAATTGCATTTGATTCTTTATCAGTATACATGAACCTCCCTTTTTACTATCCCTGCTAAATGCAGTAGCTATTTTGTATTGGGGTATTTTTAAGAGGGATTCTGTGCCCTTTTTTAAAAATGTCTCGGTTAAGCATATTACATCTGTATTTAAATCGTCCTTTTCTAATAAATCATTTAATGCGACTTCTATAAAATGTGATTTATTTATTGCTCCCGCGATATTTTGGTGAAATAATGTAAAATTTGTGGTAGATTCATTCACGAAAAAACTGAATTGAGTTATTTTTTGATTTTACACTGTCATTTGGTATCCTAATCTTAGATATTGATTTAAAATAGTAAGGTATAGTGCCCTTGCTTGAACTAGCAAAAGTGTTATTTACATTTGGTTTATCGACTGAAGCAGATTGTGGTTTCATTTTATTTTTCATTACATTACATTTTAACTCCGAATTTATATCCTCGCAGTCTATTTTCAAGTTAATTGCTTTGGTAACAGCTCGTAAATATGTGGAGTGGTGATTGATATTTCGGTTAATTCTAACGAATTTGCAATTTCGGTATGTTTTGACCAAAGCGGCAATGTAATTATTAAGGGTATCCTCTCGTAAGAAGGGGTTTTTTTGAACACTTAAAACGTATACATTTTTGTCTTTGAGTAAATTCAGTGATACGCTTATGTCATTCAACAGCTGAAAGGGATTTTTATCATTAGCACCAACTAATAGAATAACTCGGTCGTTTCTAGAAAGGGTATTTTTTAAGTTTTTACAATAGCTGAGTGTTTCGGAGCACCGGGCCTCTGGTTTAACGACAGCGGTCACCCCATAAACATCATTCCACTTAGATTCTCTCATTTTTATTATGAGATTAGCAAGTCCTTTAGCCTGTTGGTCTCCAACAATGAAAATAGTCTTCTGTTTTGTTACAACGTCTACTGAATTATCATTTAAAGCGTTCATGTCAGGAAATTTTAATTCTGTTTCTAGATCAAGAGTAGTTTTTTTGACAAAGTTCCCCGTTTGATTTTGTTCTTGGTTATGAGATTTGTGAATTATTGTCGGTTCATTGATTTCCACGGTCTGCGAAAGAACCATTGGTGACAAAGGTGCAATCGTTGGTAATGCAAGGCTGTGTGCTGTACTTTTCTTGTTCGGTGTTGATGATTTTCTACCACTTCTTTCACCAGTACCGATCGCCATCAATATCTTTATTTTATTGTCACGACTAATTATTCCTTTTTTTAGTTCGGAATTTTCGATACTAAGTTTATCTATTTCTTCGTTAGCGATACTGAGTTTTAGTTTTAATTCTTCAATTTCATTTTTATACTCTTCTGTAGCGCTATTATTTGTACGATCTTCCGGTAAACTGATAGAGCTTATGTCCGTCAAAGTAGAATATGACTCTTCCTCGAGCAAGTCACTAATTGATTTAGATCTGTGGAGCTGACCTGATTTTCTTGTGATGACATGTTCATCATTTGTGGATTTAGTTGTCGATGCTGATGTTTTGTTTTTTGGTACCTCAAGGGTTTTTTTAGGCTTTGTTAAACATGTAGTGCATTTCCAATTTTCTTTTTTTTCCATTATCCTATACCACGTCAGTGATACATTGGCGCACTCTAGATGGAATTTTTTTTGACAGTCCGAGCAACATAAAAAACCTCGTCTCGGTAAAGTTTTTATACAAATCACACAACTGGTTTTAATATTTGAGCTTGAGAGAGACATCTTGTCTTAGTATGTTTTAATTTTGTGTTGAGAAATATTTATTTTAAATTGATTTATTTGAATATAATAAATAAATTTATTCCAAAGTGCAGAATATAATGCTGCAAAATGTGATGCAAAATAATTTGGTGCAAAAAGATTGCAGTCGTGTATGGATTCGATCTCTGTACCCACTGGTTGAGAACCGTACACATTACATCTGCGCCATTCGAACACTCTATACCTTGCTGAAATAAGCCTACTTAACATAGTTTGTCTAGCTTAGTTAAGTTCATTGGCTCTTTTTTTCTATGTACGTGTGTGCTTCCTTTGTTCCAACGATTTCGTGATCGTCGCAAGTAATGTGTAAACAACGGAAAGTTATCATAAGTAATTTTAAGATTGTACGCACCATACAAGATATTCCGTAAATATGATTACACAGTTTTGATCACATTTATTCCACGCGTCTTTTAGTATATGATTCAGTTTGATTCGTTCACTTTTTGCACTGATTTTGAATTTAATTTTACAAAAATTAGAAGTACGTGGTCACAACTCCGCCGCTGTTAAGTTACATAGTTACAAGTAGAGCTTTATATGTAAATAGGCTAGAACACGTTAAGTTTTCCTATTATCTTATTGTGCGGCTTGTTTACATTCGGGTACTATGATTCATGGCTCATTAATGTTAATAATGTGTTATCTAGGATCTGTAAATGGTTCGCCGCTAATAATCTTCTCTTAAATTAAAAAAAGACGAAATGTTTAAAGTTTTCTTTACCAAACGTTACTTATATTGAACCAAACATTAAGCTTGGCCCAGATAAACTCTCTATTGACAATGCGACAGTCTTCCTGGGAATCAAAATGGATTCAACCTTACAGTGGGATCCACATATACATGATCTCTCCGGAAGACTTAGTTCTGCTGCATATGCAGTTCTTAGGATAAGACAGTTAACAAACGTAGCTACTGCTCGCCTAGTTTCTTCCGCGAACTTCCACAGTAATATGTCGTATGGTGTATAATATTGCTGTGGGGAACTGCTGCTGAGATAATGACAATCTTTATCCTACAAAAGCGTGCAATTCGATCCATATATTAAATGGATCCTAAGGAATCTCTAAGGGATATTTTTAAAGAAATTGAGATATTAATTTAACCAAGTCTGTATATACTTGAAAACATTATTTATGTTCGTAAAAATTTTAGTGAATTTAAATTAAACAGTGGCAATCACAATTACAACACTAGTAATAAAAATAAATCAGCGGTGCCAGGTTTTAGATTAGCAAAGACAAATAGAAGGTCCTTTTTAGGTAATTGTGTACGGTTTTATAGTAAACTTCCCAAACATATTACAATACCCACAGAAGTAACATTAAAGTTGCACGTGAAAAACATATTGATTGAAATCCTACTGCACAGTTTGTGATTACTTAAACGACAAAAACACTTGGACAATTCCACCTCTGCCAAGCTCCTTCTATCACCTTTCTCCTACGTAATTTAAAAAAATACCGTAATATTGTATTATATAGTAAGTATGTAACACGTTGCTAAAATAATTGTTAAATTGTAAAATTGTGTTACAAGACCTTGAACAGAATGGCTCAGAGTTTCTTGCCCGTCTTCTCAAAGTAGCTCTTTACAAGTTTTTTTTTGCTCTACGTGACAGTACAATGTACAATATTTCAATATTAAAATTCGTAATTGACCTTCATAAGAACGTCAAAGACGCATAATTGGATTATTGATTTTAACTTTGTTCTTGACTTTGGCTATGAAACACAAACCCTTATGAAAAACAATGATAATCAGTAGAATCAGTATATTACGACTTCGTTTATTATATCTTCGACAGTCAACGAGTGATAGTGCGGTGCAAACAGAAAGCCTTTGCAACGTCATTATGACCCCGTAACTAATATCAGGTACTTATACAGATAGTAGATTGCTATTATACTCGTAGGCCGTAACATTGTGTTCTGACAATGAGCCATTCGAGTTCGATGCAACAATAGAGCTCGCGCTGCTAATATTTTCTCTTTAAGTCGTAATTATGAACTCTCGCCAACCAGAGCTATTAAGGTCCGCCTTAATATTCTCGTTAATGCTATCGCTGCAATGACGAGATAAAAGCCTTGCCTTTTACTTGGTTACAAGAGTATTTTAATTTGAATTATAATATTCTCTGGGACAAATTGTCGCGGACTCAGGTCCCAGCCGAAGTGGTGAATGTCTTGAGGTACTGGTATGGAGGCCAGACTAATGTGGTTAGATGGGGCGACACGACATCCAGTCAATACAAACTGGAATGCGGGGTACGTCAGGGACGATATGGTGGCTCAGGCCTTCGATCAGTGGACTTATAAAACTAATTTCCATATGTGAAAAGTATGCTTTGATGCATGGACTAAAATATAATGTAGCCAAGACAGAAATGCTTGTATTTCGAGCAGGGAGAGGTCCGGAAAGGGTGCCTAATGTTTATTTGTCGGGTTCACCGGTAAGGGTTGTGGAGCAGTTCAGGTATCTAGGTCACATATTGACCGAAGATATGTCGGACAACAAGGACATGGAGAGGGAAAGAAGGAACCTGTCCATCAGGTGTAACATGCTCGCACGCAGATTCGCAAAATGTACAGAAGATGTGAAGGTTACCTTATTCAAGGCTTATTGTATGTGTTTATATACATGTCAGCTTTGGATAAGGTACAGTAGAAAAACATACAGTACCATAAGGGTGCAGTATAATGACGCATTCCGCATCCTTATGAAGAAAAAGAGATACTGCAGCGCGTCGGGCATGTTCGCTGATGCGCGGGTTCCCGATTTCTTTGCCATTATAAGATCTCGTATCATGTCCTTCTGGAACAGAATACGAGAATCGGATAATGGCATTTTGAAGTGTCTCGGTGAAAATTTGTGTTGTCCTATTTATAGACACTGGATCTCTGTCCACCAGAACGAAAATAAAAAATTACTGTGTATAGACTATGTATTATTGCAATTTTATTTATTATATATGTTTGTAATATGTTATTGCAATTTATACTATTTTATTATTTATATTATTTTAATTTTTATTTAATCTTACGATATGGGTACTTTTTGCCTGCAATAAAAATATTTTATTTATTTATTATCCCTTTCCCTCCTTATGGTACTAAGAAGTACCTCCACATTTTTCGTCTTATAACTTAGATACGAAAACACTTTTTGTTAACTACAACTGACGATCCTTTAGAGCACTGTTTCCGTAAGCCAATCACAGCGCGTTATTTGAATTACCGCGTGATGTTGCCGAATAATTTGAAAAGTGAGTTACTATCTGTCCAACATTTTATCACTCCGCTGTACAGTGTAATTGGAAATATTTTATAAATAGAATATCATAGGTAAGTGTTTTTTTTTTTACAATTTACTTTCTTTATATCTTTGACTACATTTCTAAAAGCTGGTATAATGTATTATCACTTTATTTTATATGAATATTTGATAAAAACTGATGTGGACTTAGAAGTACCGTCAGGTGATTGTAGTCTCAAAAATTATGTGGTTTTATAATACACATACTCGATGAAATGGGTATTTTGTTTTATCATAAACGAATATTTTTAAAATTTTTATTTTTGTTCTGACCTATTTTCTTATTGCTTTAGCCGTTGTGATAATCATTACAAACAATAGTGCTTTGATTGAAGCCCTGTTATTAGAAGAGCTTCCGGACTGTGACGAAGATTCTGATGCAGGTGTGTCCGATGATGAAGTGGAAAATCTTTAACTACCCTCACCAAGAGGCTACGATGTGGTTTTTGAAAGAGCTCTAGACAGTGTTTTTGCCGAAGTTCCGCCATAATCGCCGTCAAATGAAGATGTATTGGAGTGCCCTATAAATCAGGTACCAGGTTTGCTTGAGAAAATGAAAACACTTAGGTACGCATGTGGAACTCTACGAATTAATAAAAAAGGACTGCCCGGAAATATGCTCGCTGATTCTCAAATGAAAAGTGGCGACAGTGATCATCGATTTACAAATTTAGACATTGGATATTGAAAATGGAAGGATAACAAAGTGGTTCATTTAGTATCTAATTTTCATGGAAACCAAGAGGCAACTGTGTCACGTAAAGAAAAAAATGGATCAAAGTCTGCCATTATATGCCCTGTAGCTGTCAAAGATTACAATAGTTATATGGGCGGCGTAGACACAGCTAATCGTTGGAGAGCCCTTTACTGTATAGATCGCAAATCTCCAAAATGGAGGCACAGGTTGTTTTGGGGTTTTCTGGACATCGCGTTCGTCTATTCATATGTCATTCATGAACTTATAATGAGGCAGTCTACCGTAAAAGATTTTCAACGCTCTTTTACTCAAGGCTTGATGATAATGAAAGATGCTAGTCAGAAAAGAAAGACTTCTACTGATAATACTGTAAAAGGCGCAAATCTGACTATTCCACTATAAAAGACGTACACTTGGGTAACAGAGGCATCCATTGGCCTAAGTTCGGGAACAGGGGATGGTGTGAGGTTTTTAGTTTGAAGAAGATTCAGGCAAAACCTCATAGTAAATGTTCCCATTGCAACGTGTCTTTCTGTGTAAATGAAAAGAAAAATTGTTTTGTTGAATACCACGAGGTGAATCTGTAATTAAAACATATTAATTTAATAATTACTAAGTCAATATTGTATCTCATTACTGTGTTCCTATCACAATGTTAGGAACTTTGATAGAAACAAAAAGCTAACATTGTGCTAACACGAAGTTCCTGACGGTACTCTAAAGTCTAGGTCTTGGAAATAGTACTTCTAGGTTTAATAAAAATCTAAAAAAAATATGTGCGTTTAATTTTACCTACCTTATTATAATAATAAAGTTATAAGGCGGAAATTCGTTAAAAAACACTACCCCGGGGGGAAAGGGTTATTATTTTTAATTGTTAACTGTTTTACCGAATCTGTATACGTATGGAGAGATAGCCACAGACTGCGGATGATGACCCATACTGTATATTACTCTCTCCATCTCTAAATAAAGATGAACTCATCAAGAATAAAATCTAAGGTCTTAAATAACTTTCTTATATATATGCATGATTCAGGATTCTTAATTGATTCCATACAGTACAAGAGGTTATAAACGTATAGGCTCATAGGTTATTAGATGAGTTTGGTTAATTAATCGACTTTAGAATAAGCTTCCGGTGAAGTACAAGACAAGCTCAGTCTATGGCTGTATTCAAAGGTCAAATTAAACACCATTATTTATACACTTAAACAACTCAGCACAACACGGAAAACTGGCAAACCAGAAACATATATATTTCAAGATCATGCGAGGAAATTTTAACCAATTTTGACACTTGCTATTTAAAATACGACGAAAATTCGTTTGTATAGTAAATGCTACGGAGACACTAGCCTTAATGCTGTAACATAAAATAATGGAATGAAAAGTAATAATTGAAGAGGGGAGACCACAGAAAAGAGAAATCAATATATTTCTCTATGGGGGAGACTTCGCATGTCTATGATACGGCCAAGAACAAGATACGAAATTTGTGTACTGCTGCTGGATTGCTACGAAGCTACGTAAGCTGCTACGAAGCTACGTAGACTGCTACAAATTTACTTTAACTACGAAAATGCACGTAATTCATAGCTTTTTTTTTAAAAAAAATTTTGTTCTGCTCCTGGGTCAAAAATCGCTCTAGATTATAGGTATATCCTGGTGAAAAATATATCTGGATTTGGAATTTGGAGCCTTGCACCTAGGGCAGACACCACTACATTACTTTACCTGTTCGCTTGTATCTAACGTAAACTGTTTTTTCTTCAGGTGATACCAGCCATGTTCCACACTGCAAGCATATGGCTGACACTCGCATTGGCTGTCCAGAGATACATCTACGTGTGCCACGCACCTGTCGCTAGAACTTGGTGAGTAGATAGATACACACATAAATATTATATATAATTAATATTTAAGAATGTCACCTCCCCGTTTGTGTAATATAATAATAATATATAATATAATATATACTTTCTTCCCACGTGTTTCGTCAGAGGTGACAAAGGAAAACGTGCGCCAAATGAGCAGCATGCCACTACTCACGTGGATGTGAGTAGGGTGTTGTGTATTATTAGAGGCACATTAGGGCTGTATACCATATCAGTGCCCTGCAGGGTTTCAAAAAATAAAATTTTGTGTTCTTGTCATATATGTTGTAAGCGTTAACACATTATTCGTAATATGTTCTTATGTTACGTCCAGAGAAAACATTTTGTATGACCCTGAAACTGTGCCCGGTGATTGGTAATAGGCTGTCACCCTATTTCATGGGATCATAACCAAATTGGCGAAACGTGGACGTTTACAAACCACTGCCTACCCCTTAGAGGAATGCAAGATACATTAAATGTATATATGTACAATATTACTTACTTGTTAATTTATTCCCTAACATTGTAACAATTTTTTTTTATCATATTTTGTTTTTTCTATTTGGCGAACTGTTGTGTTTATGTGTGTGTGACGTCACCATAATATGGTTCCAAAAGAAGATCAGCGCTGACTAACATCCAGCATTATGCTGATTTGGGACCAATTTGTAAACAAATTGTTTAGTAGTTTTAATTTTAATTAATCATCTTAGTGTCACAGCATTGTGTTTGTCACAAATAAAGCATTAATCTTTCAATCAAACAAGGCATTCGACAGTCTCTCCTGTAGCTAGATTGGCCGGAATCCGTCAGAATACGAGTAGGTACGCGAAACGGCAGTTTTATCCTAGTGATAGCGTTATATTGAATTTATTATATTGCGTTCGTACGTGTGAGAATGGAGTAAACATACATACATGTACCCTGGAAACTGAACACTCTTTTTTTGGCAATCGTGTAATAAAAATTAAGATCTTACTACTATTATTAGAATCATAAAAAAGCATTAGTCACAAATTGACAAGTGGCCACTACATATAACGGTAACCTCATATATTCCCCCTATTATGACAACAAAACCCTTTCAAATCGTGACCCAAAGTTTGCATGAGAAGTTTTAAAATATATCGACACTTAATACTAAACACGACTTTCTCGTATTTGTAGAACAAAACAATCAACACGATCTGTAGATACGGGTCGGGGACCACTCAAACGTACCGTTTGCGGTGTGTTTGTTAAGTATTCGTAGTTCTGTTGTTTCTCATATTGCATTTCATATCGATTCTGCTAAATAATGAATAACTTATGTCAGAGTAAAGTCACAACTATAACAGCATTGAACTTATAAATCTATTGTTAGGGCATTTTGCGGATGCCTGCCTGGCTAGCTACCACTCTCAAGTAGAAATTCTGTCGCCAAGCATCTAACGATGTGTCCTGGGACCTGTCCTTGAGACTTATCTTGAGAGCATCTAATACAGCCTATCTTCCTGCGTTGCTTTTCTTTTGTCATTCATTAAAACTTATCGTATACAATAGGAATGTAGCTATGTGCATTTTATACTTGTGTTCAATTTTCTCCTCATTATACTGTCGTGATAGTAGAGCGTACCCATTTTTTCATTTAAATCGATGGTGTATGGCTTAGAAATCACAACTAAATATAATTTAGGAAAAGATAAAATAAAGCCATAAAAACACTACTCCAGTGTAATAAACTAATCGGTAATCTCTGCCTATACCAGATTAATTTTATTTCAAGTGATGAACTGCAATGCACCCATCACCCCGAGAAATTAAGTTATTTAGTCCCATGTACCTGTAATTTTACCGGCACCCATGTCCTTCAAATCAGAACACAGAAATGCGAACACTGCTTGGCGGTAGAAATAGGCATGCTGACATTACTTCCCAAACAGTTCTACTGCAGCTAAACTAAATCAACGTATTAGTGAGATGTTGCTGCGCATTTTTTACACAATAGAGCTGTTTTCTATCTCTCTGAGCTGTTTATTATCCTAACGAGGAGTCCCAAGTAGGGTACACATAAGGAAGGAGACATATTATAACAGCCTTAATGCAGTAACTTAAAAATCAGAAAGGTTTTATATAAATGTACTAATGATATTTACTCGTAGGTCGCCGGGCTAGAATTTCACCCGCCCCTTCTCCCCATATTTACCCGTAGGTTTTGTAAGAAGTGACTAAGGGTAGCACACCAGCTGGTGGGCAGCAGCGCTTTTTGAGGCCAACTGATATCTCACACTGCAATCCCCAAGACGCCTGTCACTCGTGGGGATTATGGCAAACTCCCCCATAATCGAGAAGGTTTTGTGTAGTAGTGGACAATCCGGCTGATTAAGTGATGATATTATCGTAAATAGTTCAGTTATGTGTAGCGAAATTCACATCGGCCAAATCATGCAGGTACTAAAGTGGAATGTGAAAATTTAATGATACTTTCGACGCGTAGAACACGAAGCCTGTATATTAACAAGACAGTGCACCGACTCATTACTGCTAGGAGCATTGTGATACGAAGATGCTTTTGTGTTTTTCTGACAAAGGAATTCATTTTTCTAGCCCGGATTCTGTAACTATGCCCATTATAAAAGACCCCTATAAAAGCAAGAGATCGCAAATGCACGACAAAACATAGGTATTTTTAAAGCAGTGACGGCTCAGTAGCATTGGCTGTGGACTGCCACGCAGCAGGTCCATCGTTCGAATCCCGCCGCGGGCTTGAGCTTTCACCGCATGGTGGAAGGGCATTTTACGAATGCCGGCTGGCTAGCGACCACCTTCAAGTAGAAAAATCTGTCGCCAAGCACCTAACGGTGTGTTCCGGCGGCAGTCCTTGAGATCCAGAGAAATTACACGCACATGAGACTTAACAACTACGTCTAAAGGTGACCTTGCAGTGCAATTCGTGACTTGTGACGAAATGCATCTGTTATAGGCAAAGGTTAGTCCGTTTAACATCAGGTGGGCCTCGAGCTTGTTCCGTCACCATAACACTTCAGGTTAACCTGAACAACATCTTCGACCACATCCTCACTTACCATCAGGTGTATTGGTCATAGATAACCTAACAGGAATAAAAAATAAACAAAAAACACAAGATAAGCCTGAACAACACCTTCCACCACGTCATCAGTTACCATTAGGTGAGATAGTGGTCAAAGGTTAGCTTATGAATATTTTTTTAAGTTTAAGGTCGGTGTCTTCATAGCCATACAAGCGTAGTTTTGACATATTTTAAACACCAACTACTTAGCAGACTTTTTATAAGTAAGGTGTACGTATAAAAAGTCCGCTAAGTAGTTGCTAAGTAATGGATAACTAAACAGTGTTTAAGTAATGTTTAAATTTTTCTCACTTATAAACGCTAATTAGGACCTATTTAGCTAAGCAATGGATTATGAGCTCGAACGTATTTTAAACTGACACCATTGAAATAATAGGCGTTATTAAAGATCCAAATTATGATGTAAATAAATAAATATAAAATAATAATATATTATAAATTATGACATGCGTCACTTGCTGTCCTGCCCACAGTGTCCCAATGCTTGCACTTTGGGTGACCTGTACGAGGCCTCTACCCTTGGGGTGGCTACAGCCCAGTACTGGCAGTCATCTATCTGATAACAATGAGTCGTCGACACGAGGAAAAAGAAGAAGAATTGCCAAAAAGCATGAATCTTGTGCTAAATATCTTGAAATTAATGAGTAAAAAATGACTATTCTTTGTAGGTACTGATTTTTGTATTAGGTGTACCGAAGACTTTTGTTCCGAGTTTTTATTTCGCCGTATGGTAATTAGTAGTCATCATTGACTTCAATCACATGATATGTATGAGTCTAAATGTAATTGATTAGCTGCTACCTGAGTCACCGTCTCAAACCATTGCAAAACTGTTTAAAAACCATTTCCTGAATTAAAGTCTGAAATAATCAACATTGTACGTAGTTGTAAACCCAGGGTAGATTTACCGTAACATTTCAAAGAAATCGACACAACTACACGTTTATATTACGAGAAAATCACAAATAGAACTTAATCGGACATTCCGCACGTACCGTCCATAAAGAAATACTTCTTATGAAGAAATATCTGATGTAAAAACGGTGAATTCCGTCGAATGATCGCATATTATTCAAAAATCGTAAACCGTCGGTTTGGCATCGGAAAAATGCTGTTAAAAAGTGATAAAATTATTTTTAGATGAGTGTGTGTATCCTTGAGACTTCGCCACTCTTCAGGTGTGAGATGGGGTGTTAGTGTTTATGGTCGGAGTGTTTAAAGATGTTCAACCGCAGATGGTTTTGTTTATTTCTGAAGTTTAAAAAGATTATGGATTATGAATCATGTTGCATTTGTTAACTGACGTAACAGATTTTTATTCTTTTTGTATTTGATAGTTTAACCTTTGACCACTATCTCACCTGACGCTAGGTAATTATGATATAAGACCACATCATTACCTTACCTAGAATTACAGGTTCTCATGGAATTTTTTGAAATTTAAAGATGTTCATCCGCAGATGGTTTTGTTTATTTCTGAAGTTTAAAAAGATTATGGATTATGAATCATGTTGCCATTTGTTAACTGACGTAACAGATTTTTTTTTCTTTTTGTATTTGATAGTTTAACCTTTGACCACTATCTCACCTGAAGCTAGGTAATTATGATATAAGACCACATCATTACCTTACCTAGAATTACAGGTTCTCATGGACAGCCGTTAGCTGCTTAGCATCAAATTTTCTACTCGAGGTGGTAGCTAGTCAGGCGGAGAGACGGCTTAACGTGCTTCCGAATCATGGAAACGCTCAGTTGTAATGTCACCAGTGATCACCCATCCAAGTCAAGTCACCGCGGTGAATGTTGCTTTACTTAGCTGATCGCTTAAGTACGGCGAAGCAAACTTTGCTACGAGCGCTTTTTGGTATTAAAAATAAAGAATAATAATACTTTAAAGATTTTATAATATAAATGGTATATATTTTTTATTGGAACTGTTATAAAGGTTCAAATTTCAAGACTTTTCCCACGCTAGTGGATAAAAAGCAGTTTGTCACGCAGATAACGAAATTAAACAAAACCTTTTCGACCTTGTGAGGCGAAAATAATAATCATCATTTTCACACTTTGTTCGTTTTACTAAATGCGTCAACGCTATGACGCTATAAGGAAACGGTAAATGCACAAAAGTATTTCAAGTTCACTACTTCTCAGCATCTATTTATATCCGTAGCGGTCATGACGTCCGCAACATAACATTTACGATGCCGCCAGTAGGTACCAACAATCCGTTTTTTTACTGTCGTTTCATCAAATTACTTTTACGTGACCTGACCCCTACTATTGACTCGGTGCAAGGTTTGCGAAACTTTCTGAAAACGTTATGGTTTGTTTATTCTGACTGTTCTGTATATTGTTATAACCGGTTGCGTGGAATAGGTTTGTTTTGTATTATTGCAGGTTACGAGGTGATCCAAGTCATTTGCTTGAAGTGACCATATTGTAACCTTTGTACTTATAATATGTTTTTGTAAGCAAAAAGGGTTTGCTTACATACGAGTATACCATAAAATTAGCTACTATAATTTTTTTATTGACATTAGACTTATTTCAGAAAATACCAAGTAGGGCATCGTCAATCGTCAAAGTAACTCTCGATGTTATTGTTTCGGCGCTATCAATACCCAATATTTTCTTAGGTCTGTTTATTTTTCTCTGGCACAGTCTATCTTGACATACTGCATTTGTCCATGGGGTGGCACACACATAACTACAATGCTCAGAGTAGAAAGGGCGCAGAGAGCTGTCTTAAAAGTCATGTACAGGAAACCCAAACATTACCCAACGACAGATCTTTACAGGGAGAGTAACGTACTGACAGTTCGAAAGTTGACAGTTCCAGAGAGCCGCCAGAAAAAACGTCGCAAAAACGTAGTGTGCCAATTGGGGTCACACAGAACTCAACTCGCAAACAGGCACTTTCAAACGTTGGGCCCTCGTTTTTATAATAGGGTTTGTTATTATAACATAATAGATATTTATCTATTATGTAAATCTGAAAACAAACGACTGGTTCAAATCTGGATACAAAATTTAACTTATCAAGAGACAGAAAATTTGATGTTGGCATTAACATAAGGAGATATCTCTATGTTTATATTGTTTACAAAACATTCAAATAACAAACTATTCCTAACACCTAACACTGTGATGTTTAGAATTAACCAATAATACAATAAAACAGTTATCCTTTTTACTGAAAAAAAAAACTGAACTAAACTAAATAAAACATATTAAACACCCCTCTCTTTTTTACATAATTTGATATTTTTTTTTACACACAAACAAATATATTATATATATGTACATATATATAATTTTCCTTAAAATATTATATTTATTATAATATAAAATGTCCATTATATTACATATTAGTTATCTTTCGTATGGAAAATATATGATTGTTTTTATATAAACTTTAAACTTACGTTAAAACAAAGTATTTTAAGACTCTTAACTGGGAAGGTTCTGTACCCTGTAAAACAGTTTATAACTAGTACGGGGACAGGAGCCCATAATTAAAGATGTAATTTTATTACTAAGATCTTCTAGATCTTAAGAAGATATTTACCAATTATAGCTAAACATTGTAACCCTGAATTGTGAAATAAATATGGTTATTATTATTAATATGTCGTCAAAGCTAGGCGCGTGCACGATAAGGAATTATAAAAATTCAAAGTTACGATAGCAGTGCCAAAAAATTTAATATATTCAGTATCGTTTGGGGCAATGTACACATTCTTACTTAATTTATTTTTACACTAGGGCTTTATATTTAATTATAATTTTACACATATGTGTAAACCACGCTTTATCAGCCTGCATAGCCCTGATCCCAATCTTTTCTCGGTGGCCATAATACTTAACAGATTTACTTACATATTTTCAGACATTGAAACTTTTATTACTGCTTCGGTACTCAATATTCACCATGAAAGGGTCAATATTGCCTTCATAAAAACTAGATTTAGTCCAACTACTAAACTTTTCCAATAGTAGGGGCTGAAGACCGGCAAAGTGGGAATCGTTTACGAGGCTAATAAAAAATTTGGGAATAAAATATGTGCGTCCTGTTTACGCACAGTTTATGTGTATTATGACACGGCATGACCAATGCTCATTTAGGGAAGCAGTCAGAGGTGACTTGTAGGAGTTACTCGTACCATTACATCATCACGCTACAAAGCTGCAAAGCAAACAGCGTTAAAGTAAACTGAAAACTTGGTAAAATGAGGAAGAATAATATAAAATATAATATAATAAAAAATAATATTTTGTAGTCCCAAATAAAAGAGCTTCTTGCCACCAAGATTTAAAGAGTTCACCATTGAAATGAGGTTTTTATTCATATGACTGATAGGTTAGCCTTTGGCCACTATCTCACCTGATTGTAAGTGATTATAAGGTCGAAGATGTTGTTCAGGCTACCTATACAGTTGCCGGAACACACCGTTAGGTGCTTGTAGGTGACTATAAAATATTAGGTACTCCGTGCTTTGCTCCGAGCTGAAATGCACTTTGTTGCGTCGGAACTAGAGTCGCTTATTTGTTGAAATAGCTTTGTGGAATAATCCTTCTGGTCCTGTTTATTCTGTTGTTCAATATAGGATATGGTGCACAATATATCGACGAAATTTTCAAATTTTTAAATAGTAGTCCAGGCCCTGGTTTAAAATTAACATTATAAAAACATTTAGACAGCCTCTCTATAAATGTGCTCTAATCAGACAACGGCTGCGATATTTTGAAGCAGTGATGGCTCAATGGCATTAGGCATGGACTGGCGCGCAGCAGGTCTATGGTTCAAATCCCGCCGCGGGCTTTAGCTTCACCGCACGGTGGATGGGCATTTTGCGAATGCTCATCTGTTCTAGCGACCACCCTCTGACCTGAGTCAGACCATATCATCACTTAACATTAGGTGAGATTGTGGTCAAAGGGATGTTGGATATTGTTTTTTGTTTTTATTGGAAAGGTTTCCAATAAAAACAAAAAACAATATCCAACATGCTGCGGCGCAGAAAATTTATGTTTAGGACAAGAATGATTGGACAAGAATTTGAATTAAATCTAATTTAATTCAAATTCTTGTCCAATATTCATCTTTGCGTCTACCTTGGACACCAGTAGCAGAAGAACCCTCTGTGCGAGTCTGTCAGAGAAAGTACTGCCACCATACCTATTTCTACCGCCAAGCAGTCATGTTCACATTACTGTGTACAGGTTAGAAAGGTATAGGCGCCGGTAAAGTTACAGGCATGAGACGAAAGACTTTATGTTGATGATGGGCGCAATAATGTTAGCCACGTGACAAACTGCTTCTGTTATGGGTAGATGTTAACGCTTAACTCCAGGTGGGCCTCGTGTTTGTTGTGCTCCATCACGATAGCATAAAAAATACAGGTTAGGAAACCATTCCATTTACGAGCTACAAACTGTGATATGTAGACGGACAGATAGATAGCGGAGTCTCATTAAAATGGTTCCATTTGTCTCTGTACGTATTTTAGAAAGTATCAAAAAATATAAATTTAAACCACCTCAAACTGAAAATATTCTAAAACAAAAAATGCACTAATAAGCAAATAAACTTAACAACCGTATACAGATTTTTGGTCCATCGCTAAGTGAAAATGAGAACATCATCAATGTAGTCGAAGTCAATTAGAGATTAATAGCATTACGCACTATTGTGGGGATAGTTCAAATACTACTCGTCAGATCTCACTAAAATTTGAATGGGACCACATGACAAACACTAGATTACGAATATAAAAAATTAATCAGAAGAAAACATTTAAACAAGAAAGCATTTAACCTAGCTGCCAAGTCATGCAAAAAGGCTCTCAAGAAAGCTCGCTTCGACCACATACGCCGAACAGGGAACAAACTTGCTTCTTACCCCTCGGGGAGCAAAGCGTTTTTGTCCCTGGCGAAATCAATCGAAGAGAATTTCTGCCGTCCCTCACTGCCTCCATTGCTAAAACCAGACGGCTCACTAGCGCACACTGCTGAAGAAAAAGCAAATATATTTGCCTCTCTGTTTGCAGTGTCTTACGTCTAGATGCTGGCAATGCTGTACCTTCCAGTTTGCCTAATTGCGGGACGTTAATGTCAGAAATCTGCATTCGACAGTCTGAAGTACGCAAAGCGTTGCGCGATCTGGACGTGAACAAAGCTAGTGGTCCAGACGGTATACCAGCTGTAGCCTTGAGGATGTGTGCGCCTGAGTTGACTCGTCTCTTTCGCTTGTCTATGACGACTAGTCAAGTGCCTTAGTCCTGGAAGCTAGCAAACGTGCAGCCCGTACCCAAAAAGGGTAGTCGCGCAGACCCTGCCAATTACAGGCCTATTTCAGTCACTTCCATACTCTGTAAGACGATGGAACGTGTACTGAACCACAGGTTCCTAACATACCTAGAAGTGAACGATCTCCTCAGTGATCGACAATACGGATTTCGCCGAAACCGGTCTAATGGGGATCTTCCAGCGTATGCCACTCACATCTGGAGCGAGGCCATCGGGAACCACGGAGAGGCACTTGCTGTTTCTCTCGACATCTCGAAGGTTTTCGACCGGGTCTGGCACGATGGCCTTATTAGCAAGCTTCCTTCATACGGCCTTCCCACTGGTTTGTGTGTTTGGATTACTGATTTCTTGAAGGAACGGTCGATTCGAGTGGTCATCGATGGCTGCTCTTCCGACCAATTGGCTTTAAATGCCCGAGTCCCACAAGGATCAGTACTCTCTGCAACGCTTCTTCTGCTGCATATTAACGACCTGCTTAAACCCGGTAACGACAGCACCGTTGTGGAGAGTTATGCATCTAACGCACGAACCAGTGCATTACAAATCCGTTCTCATAGGGAAGCGATGGTACAGCGCTTGAACTTTTCTTTGAATGCAGTCTCTGACTGGGGCGATGCCAATCTAGTCAAGTTCAATGCTGCCAAAACCCAGGCGTGTCTTTTCTCCGCCAAACGGAGCCTTTCTCAGCTGGCTCCTACTTTCAGGGATGTATCCGTGCCGATAAGTAACCATCTCGAGTTTCTTGGCATCTCTTTAACACCGACTCTCAATTTCGGCTCCTATATTGAGTCTAAAGCCCAGCTAGCCTCAAAAAAGCTTGGTGTTTTGGCTAAAGTGAGGCAGTACTTCACACCGGGACATGCTTAATCTTTATCAAGCGCAAGTCCGGACGTGTTTGGAGTACTGTTCTCACCTTTGGGATGGTTCTGCTAAATACCAGCTGGTGACACTGGAAGCTATTGAGAGGAGAGCCAAGCGGCTCATTAACGACGACCTTCTTGTACGCAAGAAACTCCAGAGTATTGAGCATCCCCGCAAAGTCGCATGTTATCCGGTATTTTATCGGATACATTTCGGGGAGTGTGCCACGGAACTGCATGATTTGATTCCACTACCCCCATTCTATAATCAGACATCCAGGGATACTCAGAAGCGCCACCGTTATATGGTGGATGTTCCATTTACCCGAACGAAGCGTTTTTTTTTTTCGTTCATCATACGAACCGCTAGGGAATGGAACACCCTGCCTGAGTCTGTGTTTCCGGTTAAGTACAATATGATGGTCTTCAAAACGCGAGTGAATAGGTATCTTCTGGGTAAGCGCGCTCCATCATCGATCGCATCATCACTTAACATCAGCTGAGATAGTAATCAAGTGCTACCAAGGACGGAATAAAAAAAAAAAAAAAAAGTAGTGCACTCTGCAAAAAGTTGTGAATTTAATCTTTATCATTTTAGTCTTTCTTTATTTTTTTATCTTTCCTTAATCCGTTGAAACGAAGGCATTATATATTTTTCAAAGCATGGAATAAATGCGTCGATTTACTATTGTACTAGCCAACTCGGCCATAATCGCCACGCTTGGAAAGCGTCTTGGGGATAGCAGTGTGAGGTGTCAGTTCCTTAGGAAACGCTGCTGCCCACCTTCTGGTGTGTCAGCCTTGGTCGCCTCTTACGACACCCACGGGTAGAGTTGGGAGTGTGCGTACTCCCAGCGGCATAATGTCGATTTACATGATTTGAGTTTAGCAGATATTTAGTGTATGATGTGGTGTAAATGTGTATGGTAGTTTTACATTTGTGTGTCCAGCCATTCCTGAGATTTTTGCGAAAAACACGGTCGCTTTTTTGTAACCATTCAAACTTGGTCGGTTTATTACTAATTTCATATTTTGTGGGTTTTTATACTGTATCTCTTTATTTATGAAGTGTATTGAACTAAAATTTTACAGGTATATGATTGGATAATTGCACTAAATGTTGCGATACCTTTTTATTAACAAACCCTTATAGAACTCGTCAAATCTAATGGCAAAAATGGGCGTAATTTAGGTATAGTTTTTTTAACAAAACTCATTAACTATTAATAGTATACAAATTAGATTTAGCACGACATTGTAAGCTATTATAGGGCACATATTGACGTGAAAAGTTAGTGTCTAGAACATCTTTTTTAAGTGCTAGAACCTAAAAACCTTATTTTCTATATTTTTTTTTCCATATATATGTAATGTTTTTTCAAATTCTGTTTTCACAAACATTACACACAAATTCATAGAAACATGTGTAAAAATAATCATAATTGTGCGCTTAACCGTTTAAGATATCCAGCAAACAGCAAAACGTTCCCCTAGCGGCATCTTGAATATCTTCAGAATCTTATGACTCACAAATTTCATTCAAACACACACATTTACCTCTCGTTATACGCTTAATATTGGTATAATTCATATTTCCGTGCGGCCTTTTTGAAAAAAAAGTTCCGCTGGGAGAACGTTCTCCTAGCGGAAAGTGTTTTTGGCAAATATCTCAAAAATGGCTGGACACACAAATTTAAAACTACCATACACATTTACACCACATCATACACTAAATATCTGCTAAATTCAAATCATGTAAATCGACATTATGTCGCTGGGAGTACGCACACGAGTTGGGACGAGACATTCTAGCCCTACACCCCACAGGCAATTTATAACTTTTCTGTCGTCTACTCAAACGTAATTATATTGCACAAAGTAACGTAATACTAAAACAAATCCGAGTCAAAACAAAAACTTCTATAAATGGAAATGAAACGAAAAGTGGAATGAAATATTAAATATTAGAAATAATAGAGTACAACGCAACCCGTACAGACTAGTCTACAATGTTATACCAAAATCGGCGAAATATTCCAAAAACTGCTTAGCTATGTGTGTAAAGATATTCAATAAGTTACCCAATGAATTTAAAGATCTAAATATAACACAATTTAAAAAGAAAATGTATAAATGGTTGCAGGATAAAAACATTTATGATGTAAAAGACTTCATGAAATAATTATTACAATATACTTAGTTAACATAGTATTAATTTGCATGCTACTCTTATACTAGCAAAACATGTGCACTTTAATTTTATAATAACAACTTATACCATGTTTTACGCAAATAAAGAATCTTTAATCTTTAATCTTTAAATATAAGCTTCCTTTTGTCGTACACGGTTTATGATTGTTAGTGGACATAGAGTGCCGTGACCGACGGACAGACCGACGGCTGTAAATAGCTTTGTGAGGATTAGCGGCACGCGACCTTATGTTGCTACGAAATAATTAAATTTGACCGTGAGCTGTACGTACATAGATGTCGCTTTTATTAGAGTTCCGTATCAGAAAGCGGAAGCCTCTGCTGTCCTCTATACGTCCATCCCTTAATCCCTTAATATAACTTTTTGAGTATTTTTTGTTCATTTTGCATCGACAAATAAAAAAGGGCCATCATCAATGTAGACGAAGCCTCTACCTCAAAACAATGATATGCGTATATAACTTTATACGTATATGAAACTTATGTTTCGTGTACTGGTTGGTTTATTTACTTCTAGTGCATTTTTTGTTTAAGAGCATTTTCTGAATGGAGTTTTGTTAAAAATGTTACATGTCGATTACTTTAACCAATAATACACCTATGTACGTATCCCCGTAGGGTGCCGGTCTAGAATGTCACCCCGCCCCTCCCCATTGCTACCTGTCGGTGTTGTAAGTGGCGAAAAAAGGTAAAATACCGGAAGGAGGGCAGCAGCGTCTTCTTAGGAACTGATACCTAAACTGCGATCCCCAAAACGCCTGCCAAGCGTGGGGATTATGGCAAATCCCCCCCCCCCCCCCTTAATGGGGAGACTGTGTTCAGCAGTGGACAATCCGGCTGATGCAGTACAGTATGCCTATGTATAATGTAGTATTTGAGGTGTGATCACAACAAATAAATGTTTTATTGGATTATTGCAACGTCGTAATACTCATTTAGTCATCAAGATGAAGTAACATAACATGTATTTTATCATTATCTCAGCATCATCACTTACGGTCAGGTGAGATAGCGGTCAAATACTAGCTGTAGTATAAAAAAATATTTTCTTTAACTTAAACAAAAGCATGTAACATCAAACACAAAACAACATTAAAAAGAGTTTCTTGACATTAAAACAAAACAAAACACTTCCCGTTGGCCTTCCCAAATTAAATTTACGTAACTTAACGAAGTAAGTAGACCAAAGTGAGTGGTTCCCTTTTTAATCTATTAAAAATACACACCAGCAGCTCTTTACAGTATACCTTCGGGCTTTTAAAACTAAAGCACCCTCATCAAACATTAAGTCCGTTTAGACCACATAATTATACATTTCAAAGGAATCTTGATGGTTATAGATGAGCTCCGTAAATTATGGTTATCTGATTTGCAGAATTCCGGAGAATATTGCATGCAAAATGGACCGGATTCTGTAGAAATAAATAATTATGTACTGTACAACTTTACTGTTAAAAATCAAAAGTCAAAATCATTTATTCAATTCAGGCATCTTGGACGCTCTTATTCTACGTCAATTATAACTTTTATTATTGAAATATTCTACATTGTACTCTCACGTTCAGCAAACGTACTAAAACTTAAAACGTTTTGCTTTCAGTAACGTGGGAATATTATATACTTTTACTTGGTAGGTTTATGTAGCCAAATTTAATTTTAGGTTAGCCTGACAGCATCTTCAACCACATCCTTACTTACAATCAGGTGAGATAGTGGTCCAAGGCTAGTCATATTAATAAAAAAGCATCCATATTGATTGGTTGGTAAAAAAGCAGCCATTTAGACACTAAATATTTTGCCTCGAAACATTAGTAAGGACTACTACTGCGTTTAGACGTGAAGGGCACTGTAGCAAGTGCATTTACAGAGACACATTCTTTTAATGACGAATGCAGTGCAGTGTCAAGCAGAACGAGAAAAGTGACACTGCAATTGTAATGGACAGGTGTGACGCTTATCATCAGGTATACTACTTTTCTGCCTTGTACCTTCTTAACATAAAAAATGCACAATAAAAACACACAGTATGACATATATAACGACTAAACAATATGTTAGTAACTGTTTTAGCCTCTAGACAAAACAGGTAAATCGTGGTCACTTACATGAAATATTGTGTAACATAAATATAATATTGCTATATATATTATTACTCCACCGCAGGGTGCAGTGTTCTTTTACAGATAACTGAGACATACAGATGTTGCAATGCGTATGTAGTATAGGGCACCTAATAGAGTGAGACACCTAATATTATAGAAAATAGGTATGATGGCAGCACTTCCACGGAGAAACTCGTTCACAAAGAGTTCTGCTGCTACTAAAATAATACGTTCTGCCATTCTTTTCCGGCACAAATCCGCCTAGAACATTAAATCTTAATTCAATTACAGAACGTAACGAATCGTTAAATAATTTTACAAAGCGCGTTTGTGGCTAGGTGATAAATTTAACGAGCTATCCGTGTCAGAATTTAAAATGGCGGACGCTGAGCATTTTATTTGGTACTGATGGTTTCTCCGAATGATTTTGATTTTTTTATAAACATAAGACTATCTGAGAGAAGATGAACTTGAGATATTTTTATCACCGTTTTATTTAAATCTTATTACGTTCGGAATATCATGATTTTAGCGCTTGTTGGTGATGTTTATTTATGAACTGATATAAACAGTTAAATTAATAAGTGATATTTAAAGCGCCCGTAGCGAAGTTTGCTTAGCCGTTGTTAACCGATAAGCTAAGTTAAGCAACGTCCACCGCGGTCATGAATTGGATGGGTAACTGCTATGGACATTACTACTGAGCTCTTCTTATGAAGGTGGTAAGGAATTTTACGAATGCCCGCTAGCTACCATACTCAAGTAGAAAATCTGTCACCAAGCACCTAACGGTGTGTTGTGTGATTCCGGTAGCTGTCCTTGAGTGCCAGTAATGCTAGGTTAGCTGAACAATATCTTCAACCAAAACATCACTCATCATCAGGTGAGATATTTCTACCATGGACCTGCTGCGCGGCAGTTCATAGCCAATGCAACTAAGCGATCACTGCTTCAATTGGATTTCCGTAAAGTAAAGCCTGAATGTATAAAATAGTCTTATATAATTGCTTATCTATTAACAGGTGCACAATGCCGATAGTAATGAAATGCCTGATCTACATCGGCATCGCGGCCTTCCTCCACCAGCTGCCGCGGTTCTTCGACCGGCAGTACGTGCCGCATCTCACCGTGTGGAGAGGGCATCTTGAAGATGTCTGCAGGGTAAGTTACAACCTTCACAATTTGTCGGAACATATTTGTCTCAATTCTGAATTGATTAAAATTTCCAAGACATCCATTGCCACGCGATTTTGGAGTTTAGATAGTGTAACAAAACTGTCTCGCTGGTCACGCTTTCACTGAAAGGCTAGATACAATGTTTTGTCCAACTTCAAAAAATAACCCCACGGAGTGCAGCCTTTTCGTCTCTACTCCCCCACCCCCCCTTCCACTCCCTCATATCATTGTGCGGGAGTTGTAAGACGCGACGAATGGGAAAATACCAGGTTTCAGCAGCACCTTCTCAAGAACTGCCAACTTTCACTGCGATCACCAAACCACCTGCCAAGTGTGATTATGGCAAACCTCCCTTTATTCAGCAGTGGACGATACAGATACACTACTGAGTTGATTTATTTGAACACTCGGGACTCTAAAACAATGTACATAAACTTATATTCCATTACATTTGTGTGTTTTGTGTAATGGCCTTAAATACCATTACAGAAAAGGCCATAATCGCGGTATCTTAGGTTCGTTTTAATATATATATCTCAAAGTTGATTTCGATCTTAAGATATACTTAGTTTTTTTTTTATGGATATCTGTAGTGCTATCCTTGCTAACTTTAAACTACTAGAGTATGATTATCATAAAAGTTTTTCTAAATATATCAACATTACTATTCATCAGACGTTTTAAATACAATACAGAAATTATAAGTAACTATCCCCTCACAAATATGGTCATAAGTCACAATAAGTTACAAGGTTTTATTATTTAATAATTTTTTTTGCAATTATGACTAAGGTTGGATTGTACTTAATTGTACTAATGTAAAATATGTAGAAAACGTTCTAATTTCAACCTTACTATATATTTATAAACACGAACTATTTCACGTTACCCAAAGATGGCGCAACTAAGCGTAATAAGAAGCGGAGGCGCTTGGTCAGGTATAAGTAGATTTATAGGTACTAGTCAAAAAACAATCTCTAGTCATACCTATTTTAACTTACGTCGCTTTCAAACTGTTTTTGTCTCTTTTCAGATTGAAATGGCACCCTGGGTCAAGACTGTATCAATGGACGCGTACTTCATTACATACTTCGTATTTCGAGTACTTTTTGTTCATCTAATACCATGTACCTCATTAGTAGTACTAAATGTACTACTATTTCGTGCCATGCGTACCGCTCAGCTAAACAGGCAAAAACTTTTCAAAGAAAACAGGAAATCCGAATGTAAAAGACTTCGCGATTCGAACTGTACTACTCTTATGTTAATCGTTGTTGTTACTGTATTTTTGTTGGTAGAAATACCAGTAGCTGTGGTTACGATTCTTCACATTATCTCAAGTACTTTGGTAGAAATACTAGATTACCACATCGCAAATATACTCATTTTGATTACCAATTTCTGTATCATAGTTTCGTATCCAATTAATTTTGCCATTTACTGTGGCATGTCGAGACAATTTAGGGAAACATTCAAAGAGTTATTTATAAGAGGAGCTGTTACTAGCAGAAAGAATGGCGGATCTAGTAGATACTCTTTAGTGAATGGACCTAGGACTTGTACTAACGAAACAGTGCTTTAAACTTGGTATAGGTATGAATACTTGGTACTAGTTTACTATAGATACTTAGTATTTGCACACTATTTTTGCATATCTTTACTAAATTTTTATTTGTAAATATTTGTTCATGTCTATGTTTTAATGTAGACATATCAATCGACAGTTTTATTTTAAATGCAAAATAATAATAACATCTTATGTATGTTCGCTAAAGTTAAACGTACCAAATTACAATTATTACTAATGGTACTATTTTAGATGAAAATTTAATACAGTTAAAATTATAGAAAAAGTGTATAGGTACTTAAGTGTTATAAATATCATATTATGTAATTATTATTTTTACGTTTTTGCTTATAAGACAATTATTTTCAATAATGTGATTGTTTGGTACTTTTTCTTGGCTGTGTGATTACTTAATCAATTTTTTTTATTATATCTAATTGCAGTCATTTCAATATTAGTTCGAACTCGAACGATTAGCTAGTCGCACAGTCTTTAAATGGCGAGCCCCCATTTAGAAAAAGTATCCGATACTAAATATATATTTATTAAATCTTGTAAATATTAATAAATATATATATTACTAGATGTGCTTAGTGTAAGTCTGTAAATGAAAAACTAATGTAATTAAATAAAACATGTTATATAGTTAAAAATAATTGTGTACAAGTTTTTAGAGAATTTATATAAAAATTAAATAATTATTTATAATTGGTATTGCATTATCGTGGTGGAGCTTTTCCTTGTTTAGACTTAAATGTATTTGTGTAATTTTTGTATGATCATGGCAGGTCGTGTATGTACGAAATTTTAGGTGCGTATTATTCAATAAAATATGTAAATTATTAAGGATTGTTTAATATAACGTACATCTCCCGGCTTAAGACTATAGGACCTTCGATATCCTCCGACTTGGATAATAGAGTACGCCTTTTACTACAAATAAAAATGACATCATACTTGTCGCCGAGGGGTGGCCACAGACCACGAATCTACTTGCTACCATTTTAGCATATTTAAAGGCAGCAAAAGTTATTCACTCTAATCACATGCTTGATACATGCCAGTTAGTAAGAATACTCTTAAACTCCTTTTCTAGAACGTATCTAATCAGGTCCCGATACGTTCATCGATCTTCATCATCTACCTCATCTGATGGTAAGTGATGATGTGGTCGAAGATGTTGTTCAGTCTAACCTATAATTTCTTGCTCTCAAGGACAGCTACCGGAACCCATTGTTAGATGCTTGGTGACAGATATTATTCTCGAGGGTGGTAGTTGTTCATGCGAATCACAAAAAGGCCTTCCACCATGTGATGCAGCTCAAGCCGAGGCGGTGGGGATCAAACCATGGACCTGCGGCACGGCAGTCGATACCTATAAACGCTTCGTTCTCTTTTATTTTGTGTGGAATGGTGATCACTCACAATAATGAAAATAACATTATTTTTAAAGGTCACATGAAGAGTGTAGGTAACTGAAAAATCTTTATTAGCATATGGGGTGCTATCAACCAGAACTCAAGCCACGAGTACAATTACGTAAAATATAATTCTTTATTTTTTATGCCTGATAGGTTAGCCTTTGACCACTATCTCACCTGATGGTAAGTGACAATCTGGTCGAAGATGTTGTTCAGGCTAACCTAGAATTACTGGCTCTCAAGGACAACAACAAACGGAACACACCGTTACCTAACGTCACCTGCTTGGCGACAGATTTTCCATTTGAGGGTGGTAGCTAGCCAGGCGGGCAATCGTGAAATGCCTTACCATCATGCTGTAACGACTGCCATCCTAGGACAAAACAACCGGATCGACGACTTAAGGTGGCCTGTGAAGTACGGAAGCGCTTAGTAATAATGTCACTAGCGGTCACCCATCCAACTCATGACCGCGGCGGACGTTGCTTAACTTTGCTGATCGGTTAAGAACGGCAAGCAAACTTCTTACTTGCTAACAATCTGAACTTCTGGTATAATTGTATTATATATCTACCATTACTATATATCTTCTACTTAACCAACAAATACTGAGAAAACGCCAATTTAACATTTTGCACTTATAAATTATTGGCGCACATTTTTTTAGTTTTGGCTCGAACGAGCATGTATCAGTGGCCGAGTGGACTAGGCATCCAGCGCTACATTGGAGGACGCGGGTTCAATCCCGGCTACGACCAAAAATGTTGTGCTCCGATAATTTGTAAATGTGATTTTTGCTTAGCACGCGATAGTGTTTGTAATCATATTTAGAAATTAAGTTTTGAAGTTGAACCTTAATGTTGTGACCCAATTTGCTCTAAATCAGTTTCTTAATAAGTAATTGTTGATAGCATAATCTATGACCACTATCTCTTGATGGCTAAGAGTGATTCGGGTTGAAATGGTTGATTTGTATTGCGACGGTCGATTGAACATTCTTAACCTGGAATGGGGACTGCCTCCTGAGACTAGCTGCCAGAACACTCCGCTACATGCTTGGCAACAAGTTTTCATTATTCTTCTACTTCTGTATTTAAGGGCTTCGCTCTTATCGGTATACTTTTGCATTTTTTCCTATCTTCAGCTTGTTCTTTGACCTCCTGGTACTCACGATATTTGTTTTCCTTTAGCAGGTCTATGTAGGTTCTCTTCCTCTTCTTCCGTTTTGCCTCATGTTGTATGCGGTGGCCCAACATCTTCCCCCTTCGTATTTCAATATAGCAGTTACCACTTCTCATCGACTGGGCTGAAGATTTCTTCATTTGCATTCTTCTATTAATGCAGCTTTTTTCTTCCTTGCGTGTCCAACACCAGATTTCAAATGCCTACCAGTGTTTCTCTTTGTTTTTTTATCTCATAGTTAGTACATAATACTAAGAACTAAAAAAAAAAACAAAAAAAAAGGCTTTTAACAGTTATTAATAGTTAAAAAGTAAAACGTTTTACACAAATTTATACAAAAACAGATCTGGTAAACTAAAATAAATTGTCTTATTGTAAATAATATAATGAAAAGAAAATTACAAAGGTTTTCTTCCAAAATTTACCCTTCATAAATCCCTTGCCAACCAAAATATTCATATTTTTTAGAAATTGCAGGTTAATGAGACCTAAAAACTGTACGTCTCAGTGTGACGGGCACAGTGCAATTCGTCGTTGACGAAATGCGTCTGTTATAGGCAGAGGTTAGTCCACTTAACATCAGGTGGGCCTCGGGCTTGTTCCGTCACAATAACATAAAAAGATAATAAAAAACCCAAGCCCATCCAAACATGTTTTTATCCGAAACATATAGGAGTAATACAATAAAATTCCAATAAGATTGACGTCTCTGCCCGGCATTCCCGTTATAGCTTGGGATACAACCCTATAGTAGTTATAGATAGCCAATCATGTGGCACGCCTACTTTCATAACAATCGAAAACTTATATTGTTTATGGGTAGGGTTGCCACTTGGATGTTTCTAGTTTTGATGACATTTGGGTGTCGACCTCAAATCGAATTTCGTACACGTATAGGGCAAACTATGTCATAAAAATCTACGTTTGGTTGCCGTTTATTTTAAGATCAGTGATGAACATAATAGGTAACAGCAATTTATTTGTCAGTATTTATTATCTTACTATGTTATAAGTTTATATATCGAAACGTCTCATATTTGAATCAACGCCACGGAAAAACAGGAATGAGTTCCGTCTGGGACGGAGAAAAAGGCTTTCATTTAGATAAATAGATATATAGATTAACTTTTTATTATAACACACAGTTTCGCAGTGTTTTTTTCATCAGTGGTATGCTTTTGTTAACAAAATACTACAAACTATATACAATACTACAGCTACTAAAATAAAAGCATTTAGACAACCCGTAAGTCATTGCAGACTCACAGGCATTCCAAATGCTCCAGCCCACTCTCATTTGGCAGCGTGCCCAGCATGCTGGCAGCATTGCCCCATGGAATTACAATGCTTATTTCGTTGAGCCAAATACTTGCCAGCAATAATTAAAACCAGCCAAGTGCAGGTCAGACTCTCGATGTAGATCTTGAAAGGAAATTAAAATTAACGTTATTTAATAGTATATTCTGTTTTTATACGGAACCCTTACGTCGTCGTCGATCGTGATCGTGATCGTGATCGTGATCTTGATCGTGATAGTGGTCGTGATTGTGATCGAGATCGTAATCATGATCATGATCGAGATCGTGATCGTGATCGTGATCTTGATCGTGATCATGATCATGATCATGATCGTGATCGTGATTGAGATCGTGATCGTGATCGTGATCGTGATTGTGATCGTGATCTTGATCGTGATCGTGATCGTGATCGTGATCGTGATCGTGATCGTGATCGTGATCGTGATCGTGATCGTGATCGTGATCGTGATCGTGATCGTGATCGTGATCGTGATCGTGATCGTGATCGTGATCGTGATCGTGATCGTGATCGTGATCGTGATCGTGATCGTGATCGTGATCGTGATCGTGATCGTGATCGTGATCGTGATCGTGATCGTGATCGTGATCGTGATCGTGATCGTTCCTGCCTGTGGGGGTGCAGAGCTGCCCTTGGGGTGCCAGGATGCCCGTGGGGTGCCCGGCTCACTCGTCACTATTCTAACAAAAAAAGAAAAAAGAATGATTGAAATTGGAGGAAGCGTTAATAAATTACAATTACGTGTACATTTTGACTATCATCCCCTTTCGAGGCAACCGTGCTGAATTTCGGAATTAAAAGTATATAATAACCTTCTTCATTGAATTCCATCTAGTTTGGAGAGAGAGAGCTTTGGAGTGATGCGCGGCCGGGATATAGACAGAAAGACAAATATTAAAAAAAATAAGATTTGGTATCAGTGTTAGCTACAGATTGGTATAAAAATATATTTTTTAAATATCTGCCATGTACAGAATTTGATCTGTTACAGTTTTATTTTAAGTGTTGATAATTGCAAATAAAAAGATGGTAATTAAAACCAATTTTAAAGTATGTAGCTGTTTTGGGTAAGTATGTAATTACTGTAAAATCTAAAAAAAAATAACATTTAAATCTGATTATTACAGTGAAAAATTTAGCAAGTTTTATTGATTTTAACCCATTGGCATTGGCGATAATGATAAAATGATAACAATAGAATTTCATTCATATCAAGGACGTAGTGATCCTGACGATGCCAATGAAAGAAAGAGTTGCGTATATTTATTACAATATTTCAACAGACTATAAATCAAATTTCTAGTTTGTCCTTGAAGTGTACAAAATAGAAATATGATTCATTTTTTCATCACCATCACCATCACCATCACCATCACCATCACCATCACCATCACCATCACCATCACCATCACCATCACCATCACCATCACCATCACCATCACCATCACCATCACCATCACCATCACCATCACCATCACGACCACGATCACGACCACGATCACGACCACGACCTCGATCACGATCACGACCACGACCACGGATACGACCACGACCACGGCCACGACCACGACCACGGCCACGACCACGACCACGACCACGACCAAAACCACGACCACGACCACGACCACGACCACGATCAAGATCATGACCACGACCACGACCACGACCACGATCATGATCACGACCACGACCACGGCCACGACCACGATCACGACCACGACCACGACCACGACCACGACCACGACCACGACCACGACCACGACCACGACCACGACCACGACCACGACCACGACCACGACCACGATCAAGATCATGATCACGACCACGACAACGATCATGATCACGACCACGACCACGGCCACGACCACGACCACGACCACGACCACGACCACGACCACGACCACGACCACGACCACGACCACGATCAAGATCATGATCACGACCACGACTACGATCATGATCACGACCACGATCACGATCATGATCACGACCACGACCACGACCACGATCAAGATCATCATCACGACCACGATCACGACCACGACCACGACCACGATCACGATCATGATCACGACCACGACCACGATCAAGATCATGATCACGATCACGATCATGATCAAGATCACGACCCCGACTACGACTACGATTATAATTACTGTTTGGAACGTCAACTTTGCGCAGGCAAGCTTCTGAACGCCTCCCTAGCGTAGGCAGTCTACTAGTCTATAGACATTTTGAGTTGAATAGAAAAAGTTTGCTTTTGAGTGTCGTGTTACATTATTTGTTTGATTTTGGGGACAGCGCCTTGTTTGACACCCCCGCGCGTTATGTTTTTGAATGATTGTTGGATTTTTGAATGACTTGAATTTGTTGGAGACGTTGAAGAGTCTCAAGAGGACCAGGATCCATCCATCAGGAAAAACAGCAATCTCTCACACTATGCCATAATTTTATAAACTTGATTCATCAATTGTCTATGTTGTAAAAAACAAACTTTTGTTACGGTCTAGTGATATATGTGATCCGGTATCAACAAATAGTTTCATCTTACTTTAATCAATAGCCATAACGTCGATTTTATTGTGTTGTCTTTGTTCGTTTCCATTTTATATGTTGTTTTTGTGTTTTGTACTTAGCGGCCGCTGGTAGCGGTTCGTTTCACGTTAGTTTCAGATAAATAGCTTAAATAGTTTAAAAGTTATTAACGCTTTATTAGCATTTTCATCACGATCACCATCACGATCACAGTTATAAAATTTATAAAAACATGCCGGCCGTAACACATATAATGTAAACGAAATGGAAATGAGTTACTTCCTGTGCGTACGTGTGTAAAATCCTGTACACACCTGTATAAAAAATCACGACCGTACGTTCAACGAAAACAAAATATAAGAGGGAATGATTTCTAAATATCTGTTGCCATAGAACATTGCGTGGTGTGTGTTTACGCTCCCGTGAATTTTATTAAAAACTTGAGTTTTACAGCTTATCTTATAAATATTTTACAGTATTATCAAATAAACAAATACTTACAAAGTAGTGAATGTATTACAAGTGTTGTGAATAATGCATTAGTGAATATTTCATCAATATTGTGCTGGAAATTACTTCAACCTCGTTATCTTACAAGAAGTTTGACGTGAACGCGTAAGCAACGTATTATTTCACGGCGCTTAGGACCTTTTGAGCGCTAGGGTTACTCTGCTAAGCTTATTCCTACCTGCGAATTCACTGTGAGATTTATTTTGTCATACATTGATATTTACGTTTTATTTTAATAAAACTATTCGGCCCTGTAACCGGTATGTCTGAACCGAAGACGAAGATTTCGTGGGGATGTTGCGTTCTTGATTGCAACGAAGAGAAGGATTATGTCGTTTGCAAAAATTGCAATAAGGGCTATCATTTCGCATGTATGATTAATACAACAAAAGACTTATCTATGCCCGATTGGGTGTGCCCGTTGTGCACTAAGATGCCGAAATTAGGGAATAACGATAATACCCCATTGCGCTCTGTAACTAAGAATGACAATGTCTCCATGCGAGCCCATAAAAGAGCAGCGCTTGATACCTCCCCTAGAGTGGACTCGGAGGGCTCACTTACCCGTAATGACGTCAGGGCTGTGGTACAAGAAATTTTCAGTAAAGAAATGGATAATCTTTTCGGTCGTCTCGATCAGCAAATGAAAAGGACGATTGCTGCTGAAGTGGCCCCTTTGAAGAAGGAAATTCAAGAAATTCATGAATCATTGGCAATAATGAGCGCACAAAGCGAAGAAAATGCTCAAAAGAATACTGCTATCTTAGAAGAAATTAATAAGATACAAGAGGAAAATGAGACTTTGCGTTCCTTTAACCATGACTTAACAATGCGAATCAATCAACTTGAACAATATTCCCGTAGTAATAATGTGGAGATTCAATGTGTGCCCGAGAAGAAAACCGAAAATATTGTCTCCATTGTCTGCCAAATAAGCGATGTTTTAAGCTGTGGAATTAAAAACAGTGATATTTTAAATTGTAGCCGCATTGCGAAAATGAACCCCAAAAATCCAAGGCCACGCTCTATTGTGGTTCATTTCAACTCACCGAGAACACGTGACACTTTTATTGCAGCTTCCATAAAATACAACAGATTGAATCCGAATGATAGACTCAATAGTACACATATAGGTCTACCTGGAGAGAGAACCCCGATCTATATAATGGAACACCTTTCGGCAGCTAACAAAAGTCTTCATTCCGCGGCTAGGATGGCGGCAAAGGAAAAAGGATATAAATTTGTATGGGTGCGGAATGGCAGGATCTACATGAGAAAGACAGAAACATCTGATCACAAATTGATAAGAGATTTAGAGGCGCTTCAAAAATTAGATTAAGTTGTACCAACCTCATCAACTGTTAGGCCTAACGTTAGTAAACTGTCATCGTTAAGTATCTATTACCAAAACACTCGAGGTTTACGAACCAAAATCCATAAACTATACTGTAATCTAGCTTGTCATAACTATGACATTATTGTTCTTACTGAGACGTGGTTACATAAAGACATTTTAAGTAGTGAAATTTTTGATGACAAATATGCTGTTTATAGAAGGGACCGTGATTCAACAGGTTACCATAGGGGTATGGACGCTGGTGGAGTTTTAATAGCTGTGTCCACGCGTCTTAAGTCCACTAGGATGTCGAGCTGGGAAAGTAACTGTGAGGATATTTGGATCAGTATTGACCTTCCTACCGTAAACAAATACTCGTTAAATAAGGTATACTTTGGAGGAATTTACATTCGATCGCCAGTTGAAAAAGTAATATTGGAAGATTATCTTGCTAATTCTAATATGGTTCTTGAAAATTGTAACCACCCTGTGTGTATCTTGGGAGATTTTAATTTAAGTGGAATCACTTGGGACATTGATAATAAACCTACTACAAATACCACATTCTCAGATGTAGAACGATCGCTGGTAGATTTTATGTATCTGAACAACTTTAAACAATATAACAAAGTCTTAAATAAAAATGGCAAAATACTTGATTTAATCTTAACCGATAATCATCCTTGTTTTACAGTAGCTGCTTCACATGCCCTCTCGGTTGTTGACAAACATCATCCCCCTATAGTTTTAACTTTTCCTATTTCGTATAAAGATTGCTTATTGAGTAACCCTGACAAACCAATTCCGAATTTTAGGAAAGCGAACTATGTTGCCATAAACAAATTTTTAAGTGAACAAGACTGGGATCAGTTGTTTTCGAAATGTACAGATGTAAATGAAATGGTCATCGTCTTTAACGATGTTATTAAATATTCTATCACAGAGTTTGTTCCAATGCTTAAGCGAGTAAGTAATAACTACCCTGTGTGGTTTAATAGTAGTTTTATAAAAACATTAAAAAGAAAGGAAAAAATTAGACATCGTTTCAAGGTTTATAATAACCCCTTGGATGAACTTCGTCTTCAAACACTTAACAAACTAGCTGAAAAACTTTCAAGAGAATGCTACAACTTTTACATCAGCAATGTTGAGGCCCAAATTGGATCTAACATTAAACGGTTTTGGTCGCTAATAAAAGCAAAACGACAAGGTACTAGTCGTTTTCCTAAAAATATCTCAGATGGCACATGTACGACATGTAATGGGACTGAAATGTGTAATTTATATGCAAAGCATTTTGCCTCAGTTTATGACAGTGCCGACGGTATTAACACATATACAGAGGACATTAAGTCAGATGCAGAAAATCTGGCCACATTTAGTATTGACCCATATACTATTCATAAAACCCTAGCAAATTTAGATTGCAATAAAGGGGCAGGACCTGATGGCATCCCTGCGCAATATATAACTAAATCTGTTTCTAATCTTGTGGTGCCATTACACCGCATTTTTAAGAAGTCTCTTGATACTGGAATTTTCCCTAATGAGTGGAAGATTGCTAAAGTTGTGCCGATTTTCAAAGATGGTGATGAGTCACTCGTGAATAATTATAGGCCAATTTCTATACTATGTACATTTGCCAAAGTATTCGAATCCATAACATGCCCTATTGTCCAATTTCACTTTAAAAAATATCTTACACCACATCAACATGGTTTTGTAGCAGCTCGCTCAACCTGTACCAACCTCGTCTCCTTTACTGAAATGTTAGCTGAAAAAATTGATAAGCATCGCCAAATAGACGTAATCTATACCGATTTTAGTAAAGCGTTTGATCGTGTGTCACACAATATGCTCATTTCTAAGCTATCGCAGTATGGTATGACAGGACCCTTTCTAAAATGGTTATATTCATATCTAACTGACCGTTCATTGTATGTTGCTATAAGTGGCTATGAATCAAACGTACATAAAATTAAATCTGGCGTACCACAAGGCTCGCACTTAGGCCCTGTCCTCTTCAATATTTTCATAAATGACATAACTGATTGCTTTTTATACTCAACCCCTTACCTATATGCTGACGATCTTAAATTTGCAAGATGCATAGAATCAACTGCAGATATGTCTTTACTTCAAAGTGATCTAGACAGGTTACTTATGTGGTGTAACTCGAATGTAATGATATTAAATATAAAAAAATGTTTTCATATTAAATTTACACGGAAGTTGATGATTTTTCCATCCAAATATTTTATTTCTCAGAATGAGATACAAGAAGTTAATAATATCAAAGATCTGGGTGTCATTCTGGATAAGAAACTTACGTTTGTACCTCATATAGACTATATTACTAAAAAAGCTTCAAGTATGCTCGGTTTTGTAATAAGAAATGGCAAGATATTTCGTAACAACAGTACAAAAAAACTACTGTACAACTCCCTTGTGCGGAGCATTTTGGAATACTGTAGTGTTGTATGGCGGCCTCATTACGCTTCTCATAGCCTTAGAATAGAGAAGATTCAAAAAAGATTTGTGTGGCATTTAGCACGATCAACTAAATATGCAAGAAGAAATATATCATATAATGATAGACTGAGCCACTTTAAAATCACTTGTTTAGATAAACGTAGAGACTATATAGATTTATGCTTCATGCATAAACTTTTGCGAAATAAGATAGACTGTCCATTACTCTTAGAAAAAGTTAACTTTAAGATTCCACATAGTTATCCCCGGTGTAAAGTGTCTTTATTGTATCCACCACTCAGACGTACAGTATTAGGTTCTTGCTCACCATTACCTCGTTTGTGTAAACTATGTAACGAAGACGATGATTTTGATATTATCTTTGATTGCCCTGCAAAGCTTCGTCGTCTTTTGTTTGTTTGTTCCTAATGTTCCTAATAATCCACAAAATATATCAAAACCCAATTTGTTCGAACACAATACTTAAGTGCTAATTTACAGTTTACTTAAAAGTAGATATTTTATAGCAGAGATTAATAAAATAATTTTATCAATTGTTATTAATGGTCTTAGAATTGGCTAAAAATTAATGTTCTATTTTTATTACTTTAAGTAAGTAACTACATATAAGTAAGTAGGTACCATGTGTCTATTCAAATGTGCTTTAGTATTGATAGGATGAGTGCTAAAACTCACTTTTTAGTTTGTAATGCATGCTGTGTTTGCTTTTAATTGGTAGTGCACGTAGTATAAAACCATATTGATAGTATGAATGATCTTGAACCCGTGTAACTAGTGTTAGCAAACCTATTTAATAAATAAAATAAATATCTGAAAGCGTTTGGTGGCAGTTTCGCAGAGAGAAACTTGGGTCTCTATTTTATAAAACAGAATTCAATGATGATGCCTTTGAAGAAGTTATTCTCAAGAGCAACTTAAGAAAGAGTAATCTGCCCATACATACTGAGTTGCCAAACATGCGTCAACAGAAAAACCAATCTCATCAGCAAAGTACCGAGATCTGCAAACTCCTACTAATAGGATACCTGTAAAATTTCATTAGTATTATAAAAACCTAACACACCATGAATTGCTTTATGTCTATATGCCTCAGAGCATACTGATCATATCTAAGAAATGATTTAATTATAATAGTTTTTTTATTGGGTTTTCAAAGCTATGTATTGATTTATTAAATAAGATTTTAATTATTTGTTTTATTACAGTCTACTTAATCCTTATTGTGGCTTGTTGTTTTGTTGTTAATACTTGAGTTGAGTTTTTGTAATTACAAAATATTATTATAAGCAATGCTAGGTTGGTAATAATGTTCATTTTGTAATTTGTTGTGCTTTTGTTTGTCTTTTTTTGCATATAAACTAATTACCTATTAGATTAAATTAGGTTTAAACATAATAATACTGATTACGAATATACTTAAGTACTTTCATTTTATAAATATCTAACTTATTGTAGGCCTTACCTTCCTAAACAATACAGTACAAAATAAAGATGTAAGAGACTATTAGGACTTATTTAACAATAGACTTTATAATAATCAAACAAAACCAGTACCATAAAGTCTCATGTAAAGCATATTACGGCCTTAACTGCAGCGTCAGAAAAAGTGTAATGTTATTTATACGAGTCATATGGTATTACAATAAGGTAAGACCAATGTATGTTTTATTTTCTTGAGTATGTAATGTCAGAGCTAAACATAACGCCACAAACAAGCTACATAAATCATTATTTTTCCGAACCATATGATCTGTTGTTTATGTATATAAAGTATTATTTTTACACACCACACATATATTTTGGAACCAAACGGTCTGATTGTAATATTAGCCAGCATATGTTTAAAACTAAAATTCATTGTTTGGGACCAAATGGCCTGATATCAACATCGTATACAGATATAACTGTGAGATTCATGGAAACATATGGTATTTTGTCAATAAAAAATCTTTCCGTTGTAGCCAGAACTTGAAAATTGGGTCTGATGTAACTACTTCAGTATATAAAAGTTAGTTTTTTTCTGGATTACTTACAGAAATCAAGTTAAAAATAATCGTAAACGAATATGAAATCAACGAGCATATACAATTATAACGATTTACTCCAGAAACTTCAAAAACATTAAATAATAATTCACATTAAACATTTATTTTTGCTCTCCTGAATAGTTGTAAAATTGGATATCCGACTAAATGGTTCTGATGTCGAGGATTGTTTTAAGAACTTTGGCGGGAAAACTGTATTGGAGTGCAATATTTTTTTCTGAAAAACTATATCACCTACGGCTTTGCTCCTTCTTTGATATTATTATTTACATATAATTTATACACTTGTATTATTTCAGATTTTTTGGTTTAGAAGTTTAAAATTAGTTACGAGATTATTTAATACGCAAATTTGCATCGGAAAGTGTTTGCGTTGCAAAATGTATCGAGCGAAAAATTACTTATACATATGCAAAATTCCGTTTTTCTAGGTTTATAACTGTTGACGTAGTTACGAGATTAATATGAAATGACGTAATATTTTGGGGCCAAAATGTAATTTGTGATGGTTTCAGATTTCATCAAAATATTCAAAATACTTCCGTTATCTCAGAAAAGTATGGATTCTTTCTTGTATGGGCAAGGATGCATCATTTTGAAAACCATTTGGATTATGAAAGTCGGACTTTTTTTTAATTTATTTTTTTATGTCATTGTGATGGAACAAGCGCGAGGCCCACCTGATGTTAAGCGGTATCCTCTGTCTATAACAGATGCATTTCTTCACAAGTGATGAACTGCACTGCGCCCATCACCTTGAGACATACCTGTAAAGTCTCATTTTTGCCTGTTATTTCACTGGCTCTCAAGAACTGCTGCCAGAACTCACCGTTAGGTGCTTGGCGACAAATTTTCTACTAGAGGGTGGTCGCTAGCCAGGCGGGCATTCGCAAAATGCCCTTCCACCATGCGGTGAAGCTCAAGCTCTGGGCGGGATTCGAACCATGGACCTGCTGCGCGGCAGTCCATAGCCAATGCCACTGAGCCATCACTGCTTCAAAACTTAAACTTACGCAGAAAACACTTACGCAGATTTTATGGTAAATATCATCACTTACCATCAGAATAGATAGTGGTCACAGGCTAACCTAACAGGCATAAATAAAAGAAAAATTGGAGCCGATTTCGATACTCAAATGTGTGAAATAACTTGTCGAAGTCGGTGCCATACGCAAATATTGAGATAATAGATATTTTTGAACAGTCATGGTACCGACTTCAACAAGTTATTTCACAAAATATTTGAGTGTCGAAGTCAGTTCCATTTTTCTTTTTTTTTCTATTGTTTCATTTGCCATTTCTAAAGAGTTTATGTACCTTTTTGTAGTACAAGCCTTCTTTTCGTTTAAGGTAAATAAGCCATTTTATGTTATGGTAATAGGGGTTGTAAATGGTTGTTTTACCAAGAATACCGATGGCGTACCATCATTGTAAGAAATAAAAAGTAGGGTGGGAATAAAAAAATGTTTAGGGCCCAAAACGGTTTTATGTAAATGAGTAAAAAGGTTGTTGAGATTTTTACAGGCTGAAAATGTAAGCAAAATATTTTGTTACCATGATTGTCAGACAAAGGTTTAGGAAAACTGTCTCGGTACAGAAGTATGAAAAAGATTTCAATATTGTCAAGAATATTATAATTTTATGCTATTGTGACGGAACAAGCTCGAGGCCCACCTGATGTTAAGCGGACTAACCTCTGCCTAGGACAGATGCATGATGATGACAGTGATGAAATCATCACAAGTGACGAATTGTACTGCGCCTGTCACCTTGATGTATAGTAATTAATTCTCATGTGCCTGTAATTTCACTGGCTCTCAAGGACTGCTGCCTGAACACACCGTTAGGTGCTTGGCGACAGATTTTCTACTTGAAGGTGGTAGCTAGCCAGATGGGCAATCGCGAAAGGTGTTTTTATTTTTGTGTGTTTATGTGTATTTGACGGAATAAGCTCGAGGACCACCTGATGTTAAAAGTACCTGTAATTTAATATTTAATTTTTTTTACTAAGCCCGAAATGTTCAAAACTCTATTCAAAAGGAGCGCGGTACGGTCCAGTGTTGCCGCGGCGGGCGCTCTTAGCTCGGAGTAGGCATTGTCTTTTACTACGAGACACAGAACTTAAAAGTGTCAGACATACTGGATGGCTCAACTCTATCCTCGGAAATGTATTCTCCGGCCTGCCGGATTTACCCTGTGTGTCCCAACCGGCCTGCCGGTGAGCGGTCATAGTCGTGATTACATATTCACCATAAAATCTGGGTAAGTTCGATTTTCATAATTCAAACGGTTTTAGTGAGGATGGATCCTTGGCTCTACGAGAAAAAATCCACAATATTCTGATATAACAGAAAGTATGTTTAAAATTGATATGAAATCTGAAACCAGCTCAAATTACATTTTAGCGCCAAAATATTTATTATATTTATGTCATTTAAAAATAATCTCGTCACTACTTCTAAAGTAATTAACCTAGAAAGCTGTAATTTTGCATTTGTATAGGCAACAAGTCAATAACGATGTTAAAAGAAATTAAAAGGATAAGGATTGATAACTTTTTTTTTTATATATTTTTTTATTTGACCCCCGTTTTTGTTCCGGCCGGAATTCCGGTGGTCTAAAAAAAAGGTTTAGTGTGAAGCTTGTATTTATCCGATCGTTATTATTCAAACGTTGTTAGTAAGCTACTATCATTGGCTATACAACAAAAAAAACCGCATTACTCTATGGTAACGAGAAGTTACTCAAATCATGAAATGAAAAAAAATAACTTTCACTCGATGCATTTTGCCGCGCAAACACTCACCGATCGAAATTTACGTAATAAATAATCTCGTAACTACTTTTAAACCTATAAACCTAAACATCTGAAATAATTCAGGTGTATAGATTACATCTAAATAATCATATCAAAAGAAAAACCAAATTTGTAGGTGATATACTTTTTGAGAAAAAAAATAAAATGCGCTTATGTACAGTTTTCCCGCCAAAATTCTTTAAAAAAAATCGCGTTGTTTTAATCTCGTTACTACTTATTAAATATTTATCCTTACAATGTGGTATTATTCATGGGTAAAGAACCATAATAAATACACACATTAAAAAAAAAAACAAAGTTGTAGGTGGAATAGTTTCGGAAAAAAAAAATTAAAAAAATATATAAAAAATGCCGTTTCCCGCCATTTTCGTCGTCTGTTCAAACCCATTTTCCTGTAAAATTTTCCATGAAAAGGTCTATTTTCATTTCTTTTCCCGTAAAGAGAATATGATGAGGATTGCATTGGTACCAAGAAGTTTATATGTTGATTGGAGACTGCCACAAATAAACTCGATTAAAAAACAAAATACCTCAAAATCTGGAAAAATATATTTTTATTCGCTGTTTGATCCACTCAAACTAAATGTATGAAAATGTTATTTTTTGTATGGTATAGGTAATATATTGGGGTATGGGGATGTTAGGGTGACATGTTTAGGTAATGGAAAACTACTTAGTACTACAAAAAAACGTTACGGGGCGTCGCGGGATAAAAAAACGTGAGCAGTTTGGACGATTTCGTCATAGGAGGTGGACAGATTGGACGCACGAGGGGCTATTATAAGCAACTGCTTGGATGTAATATTTATATTAAACAATCTACACACATACATATATGGTAACAGATTAAATTCTTTATGTTTGTACTTGAAGGACATCATTCCAGGAACCCTGTATAAAATTCCTCGTAAAATATATTTGGACAAAAAAAGCCAAATATGTTTTCACCCTGATTAAATCGCACCCTTTATAAGAATATCGAATTTACGTTGATTAATTTATCAGGGGTTAATTCCTCCCTCAAACCTTGCCTCACCCCTGAGCTGTGGCATTTTAATCCGATCCGACACTCGAAAGCTAGATCCGATGTGAAAATAAATTAAACTCCGTATTTACACTTTCTCACTGTGGTATTGTCACAGTGAAAAAGTAAGAGAAGGCTATTTTCAAATAACCCCTTTGCACTATATGTAAGTATTGTTTACATAAGTTTTGGATGTAAAAAACTATATGCCGCAAAAAACGTAGTATTATAATAAGCAATATGAGATATACGTTTATACAATTGCTGATAATAAACGTGGTGGCTGGGCTATACGTAAGTCTACTTAAAGTTAAAATACGTATGCACTTGACAATGCTTATTTTCACAGTTTTGTTAAGTACAAGGAGGACAGACATACGAGTACTATCATTTTGTTGGTCTTACTCTAACAAATTACGGGGTGTTAACATTTATAGAAAAGCTTTATTATGACTGGTTACAGTACGTTGGTGACTTTGCATATTTGTTACAATTTAATTAAATTTGATGAGGTATATATTTTTTACTGAATCAAGAACTTGTCCTTTGCCGAGAACTGTGACATCGTGTTTAACCGATTTTTTTTCAGCAAGCTCTAGATCAATTGTCTTTGTCTAACATAGTTTTTCTCCGATTCTGTTCCATTGCTGTTACAGAGCAACAATTACCTTAATTTTTAATTTTTTAGTGTCAGTACGAAAGTAAAATCCATATTTTTTTCACTGTGGCGTTCAGTCTGTCCAAACCCTGAATCAACACCCAGCAAGTTATTAAACCGCTGCGCTGGTCGTCGCCACGTCGGCACTCGACGTCACCTTTCAAATTAGGTGGACCTGCCCTTCTGGAGTGTTACATTGGTTTATTTCTGTGACCAGTAATAGCTGACATGCACAAGATTTTTAAGTGGGTTAGATTAATCTGATTTTTAGTTATAAACTAAAGCGAGAGAAGTGTTATTTTATGTTATAAGTGTTCAATGTCAGTAATTGTATTCTCATTTATTTACTGCATTATTAATTACTAACAATTTTAATATGTTTTTCAAATAAAAATGTATGTATTGTCTGTTCTATTTTAAGTATGCATATTACAAATTTACAAAAGTATATATTTTTTACTTTGTAGACTAGGATCCTGTTAATAGAAAATAGGATATAATTAAAATTATTTCTCTACATAATAAACGGTTGTTAAAGAAGGTGTTGGCTAGTCAGGCGAGCTTATATAAATTATATAAATGCCCATAAAAAAAGCAAAGTACATGCCATAGAAGATTCAGATCTGTAAATACCTATTGACTGTTGACTCCAACGCCCAGCGATATCATTCGTTTCAAAAATATGCGACTGTATATTATATTAGACGTGTTTTTTAGAGCGTGGCTTTAATGAGGTAGCTGGTAATGTGGTGCTCCTTTGGGAACTTTACTCAGTAATTACTGATAACAAGTATCATGTTCTAATTCAGAAGACAAAAAGTCTGTACACCAAATTTTATACCATAGTACAGATAAAAGGTTGTAGCGCCTCAGAATGTAAGTATTACCTACTTTAGAAATATATTGTATACCAAGTTCGTAGCGTTTGGAGATTAGTACAATAAAAAAACATTGGCCATTTGCCAAAACCTAGTGAGTTACAAAAACGGTTCTAAGTCAGCGCTATACTCTAGCCGCATCCGCTCTCAATATCACCCTTAATTCTACCCCTTGTCACCTTTTAGGGATATGAAATGAGTCTTAATTGAAAAAACCGTCGGATACATAAGAAACTTCTCTAGATATATTTACGCATGTTGGAAGAGTATTTAATTAATACTCGCTTGGCTGTATAGCTACCACCCTTTTTAGTGGTAAAATTTTCGATAAGCACCTAATTGATAAGCCTGCATTTTTTACGGCAAATTTATTATTTAACCGGCGGTATGCCTTTATTAACAAAATACAGCGAACTATATACAGCACTACAGCTACTACAATAAAAGCCTTTAGATCCCTATAAGTCATTGCAGACTCACAGGCAGTCCAAATTCTCTAGCCCACTACCAGTTGGCAGCTTGCCCAGCATGCTGGCAGCATTGCCCCGTTGAATTGCAATGCTTATTCTTTGAGCCAAATAGGTGCCAGCATTTTCATCACACTAATATAATGTAAGCATTTAGATAAGCGACATGTCATTTCAGATTCGCAGGCACTCCAAATACTCCAACCTACTACCAGTTGGCAGTGTGCCCATAACGCTGCCAACTGGTAGTGGACCCCATATATTGTATTATACAATAAATTTACTGAAGCGTGCTTAGGCCAAGAAACTCATATTTTCAAGTGGATCGTTATTATTCCAGCAATGACCGCATTGACAGCGATTCAACACAATTAGGGAGATACGGGTTAAGTGACCGGAGAAACTCTATAAAATTATTAAGAGATAACGCGTTATTTTGCGGAAATCCTTCTTTGAAAATAAAAAAAATATTTTATGATAACATTAAATTAATATTTTAAACAAAATTCTGATATAAAAACAGTGTTTTGTTTTAAAGCATTGTCTTGACGCTTAAGTTTAGAATATGGTGTATCAGTGAGATATAATATATATATATATAATAGAGATATAATAAAATCAGTGAGGTTTAATGAAAACTAGAACATCTTAAAGGATCTAGGTCCATTTAACCAGTCATCCTGTATAAAGTATATATTATCTATTGCGATTTTGAAGCGCTCATAGCGTTTGCATTTAAGCATCGTCCACCGCGGTTATGAGTTGGATGGGTGGTCACCCATCCACTAGCGATAGCAAGGTTGTAGGGCATTTTTCCAATGCCCGCCTGGCTAGCTACCACCCTTAATATAAATTCCCTTAAACCCTTAACACCCAGAACATCTTTCGCCAAGAACCTAACGGTGTGTTCTGGCAGCTGTCCTTGAAAGCCAGTAATTTTAGGTTAGCCTGAACAACATCTTCGACCACATCATCACTTACCATCAGGTGAGATAGAGGTCAAAGGTACCAGGCATAAAAAAAGTCCCGTTAAATACTTAAATTAACTTAATTGTCTAAATATCAAATAATAAATAATCTAAATACATACATTTATATCCTCACGTCTACAGATAGACAGACAGTAGAGTGACAGCAATAGGCATCTTTGTGCCCTTTATGTACAAAAACATTGAATCTTCTAGTCGTTCCCCTACCTGCCTTGCTTTGTACAATCTCATAACATATCAGTTAACACCTAGCCTTAAAGATTAAATACTGAAGTAGATTTACTATATTATCTAATCTTAGAATATTCTGAGATAATTAATAAGACAAAAGCTTAAATAATATGCTTTAGTTTTAATTATCTTCCTATGTTCAGCAGCTTTACGGCTCTATAACGGTTTTGTCATTTCTCATACATAAAAAGTACGATAGAAGTTATCTGATCAGAGCAATATAAACAGTATTTTTCATCCAAAGGTACATATTTCCTCCACTGAGAAAAACGACTTAAAGGCTTAAATCAAATTTGACCTTTTACCGTTGATTTGTAACTACGTAAGATGAATTCACAACTCTTAAGATGATTTTCACCAATCAATAAAAATGTGCCATGTTTTATAATGAACACAACCGTCAAAAACGCCTTCCGTAAAGTATTTTCAGAATTGAACTTGTTATACGATAATACTTGCAGTATTGACCATAAAATAAACCTTACTATTACGGCGGTTTATATACGGTGATTATCACTATAACGTACGACTTAATCAGCCTCATCGAAAAGTCATTATTTAAGAAAGACCACAAAATACACCCTAAATGAAGACGAAACCTCGTTTAACGCCTTCTAGTTGGAAGGCGTTTTTGTACGTATTTACGTTTGGTCGGTTTTTGCCTTTTACCATATAAATTGGCCTACATTAGGGCGCTTTTGACTTTAGATCTATCTCAGTGTGCTGTAAAAAAAACTATACAAGCCATGACCTAGCTTTTGATACAGCCACTCTGTTAAATTGAGGCGTAAAATTGAATTAAAAAAGTTAATTATAAAACTATTGTTAAATGACGAAAGTCATTTACTTATGTACTTTATTTTTATTAATATTTACTTCCAAATCAATTATAAAATTTTTCTTTCTTCTTCTTGTTTTCGGATTGCAAATGATGGTTGTTTTCATATTCCCAATAAATATTTCAAATTCTCTCCGTAGAAGCATACATTCTTTCTAAATAAACAAATGAAAATTAGTTTTCCTATGGCACACGTGAATAAAACGAGTCAGCGATTTCCGTTGCCGCTACTTCTCTAACCTTGTACCATTTTAAAACAGATATTTGCAATCCAATCGTCCGTCTCTCCTAGTTATTACTTTGTATAAACTACACCTTGTGGATTAAATGGTCGTAACAATGTAAATTTACTCTGTCTTTCTGTAGAATATTCTGGGAGAGATATTAATAAAATAACAAAGCTCTATTGTAGGACAAATGTTATATTCAAAGCCTTTGATGAATTCCTCTTATTTATTAAAAATACTTAGTTTTGAAACAGTGATGGCTCAGTGGCATTAGCTATGGACAGCCGCGCAGCAGGTCCATGGTTCGAATCCCGCCGCGGGCTTGAGCTTCACCGCATAGGTGGAAGGGCATTTTGTGAATGCCCGCCTGGCTAGCGACCACCCCAAGTAGAAAATCTGTCGCCAAGCTCCTAACGATGTGTTCCGGCTGCTGTCCTTGAGAGCCAGTAATTCTAGGTTAAGCCTGCTAACACCTTCGGTGAGCCTTCCTTCTTCTTCCTTCAGGTGAGTTTCACCACATGGTGGCAGGGCATTTTGCCACCGACCATCCTCAAATAGAAAATCTGTCGCCAAGCACCGAACGGTGAGTTCCGGCAGCTGTCCTTGAGAGCCAGTGAAGATACAGGCACATGAGACTTAACAACTATGCCTCAAATTGACGGGCGCAGTGCAATTCGTGAAACTTGTGATGAAATGCATCCGTTATAGGCATAAGTTAGTCCGCTTAACATCAGGTGAGCCTCGAGTTTCTACCGACACAGTTATATAAAAAATACTATAAGGGCTAATAATAGCAAAATAATTTAAGAAAACAGTTCATGAATATACTACAAAATATATTTAAAAGAATATAAATATACATATATATAAATATATATAATAGTTTCGCCTAATTTTCCTGATAAGCCGATGTGACGTCATAAATGCCACGTAGCCCAACCAGAAGAAATTACCAAACGTTTTAATTCTTCACATTTGATGACTCTACAGAATCATCAGGAGTTTTTAACTCGTCGAGCGCATGATAAATAAACATTATCGATCGTGTGCTATTAATGTAATGTTTTCTTTAAATATTTATTTATATATTTGTTTTGATTGAACATGGATAAACACGTGAATTTATATTTATTACTTTAAGAGCTATTCCATATCAACATTAAGAGATATGAAAATCATTTAAAAAAAATGTTATTTGATAAATTGTTTTAACACTGATGAAAAATTAATATTGAGCCACATTTATTAATAAGATAATACATAAATGCTTAAAAAAATTATAAATCAAACCTTTTATTTATAATTTTATTTACCCATTGTCACCCATCCAAGTATTGACCGCATAAAACGTTCCTGAGAACGACTTAAAACGCTACGCTACAAGCGCTTCAACAAATATAAAAATTATGCTCGCTAACGCTCTCATCTTGCACCCTACATGAGTTTCACAGCCAGTTTTCGTCTGCTCTACTAAAGCTTTGAGAAATCTACTTATAGGATTAACCATCGTATAAAATTACGAGGGCAAATTGACGAAGTTTATTTGGGGACCTAAAATATGTTCTGTCGACTTAATGGTCAGTATTGCCGGTACTACTATGTTGAGGCGATATATTACGGTATGCTTTGGTTTTATACATATTTTAGTCTAATATGTTAATAGTTTTGATCTGATCATCACTCGTGGCTGATTTAAACATCAATAAGTATACCAGCGTTATATCTTTTAAATTGAAAATGAGATATGTTAAAGTTTGCGGAATGCCTTTACTGACAAAACATTATGAACTGAACAACGATACAGCTACTACAATAAAAGCATTAAGACAACCTATAAGTCATTTAAGACTTACAAGCAGTCCAAATGTTCCAGCCCACTACCAGTAGGCAGCGTGTCTCACATACTAGCAGCATTATATTAATATATATGTGGCATTGAGACAAATAACTTAGCATTCCATGGATTCACCGTGCGGGTGCCGGGTTCATAGCGTCTGGGTCCGTAGCTCTAGGATGAAAGTTACGGTTGTTTTTGACAGGCCAAGGAAGTATGAAAGCTTTAAGTAGGTTTGATAGGAATTTCGCTGGTATATCTCTTGCTCCAACTTTTACAGCATATAAAGTAATCACCTCTATATTGGTCCTATTTAAATAAAGTGAAGTATTTTTAAAGTTACACTCAGTAAGCTGAAAAAAGTATTTGTCAATAAGCATGTACAGTGATTGCAACTCCTATCGACGGTGACCAGTGTTGTGGCCGAGTTAAGTCAATCTTGTAAGCAGTAGGCTGAAAAGGGTGAATTGTTTTGTTAAATTGTGCCAACTTGTAACACTAAAAATTATGATACAACTCGTGGAAGTCAGACCGTGAAAATGAGAGCTATTAGTGTTTTCAATCAACATGATTTTAATAATTCATTTCATACTATTAGTGTTCGAAGTCTGTTCAGCTTTTTTACTGTACCTGCAAATTTGGCTCTTCACACCAGTATTATAGATACGATAGTTTATGCGCATGTTTGTTGCATGCTCTGTAGTTGCTTAGTATATTTTAATGAAATTTAGAATAATTAAGTTTATATTTCTAAACACTTAGATAAGGTTTAGACAATACTTTTATGACAAATGAACTTTACAGAACAAACAGTTTCACTACCAACAAAACTGTATCGCTGCCGCTTATAATTTAATCCTAAACACAGCTTAAAAGCATTATTCCACAGAGAGTTCAAATCTAAAATCTCAAGAGCATCTGCCAGCTTAAAAGCTGTCTGTCTATCACTAAGTTGAATCTATTTGCATTTGTAATACTACCCTTTGTTTTACTCTAGACCTGTTTTGAGTCTATTATGATTCCTTCGCCACAGTTATGTTGGTTTAAGCTTCCGGCAAAACATTAGGTATTATGTAATTGGGATTTACATACCGTAGGCAGAATTGGTAGAAAATTATATAGTTTATTGGTAGATAATATGTTAAGGTAAATAAATAATAAATGTATATTTTTTGTATATACAATTTTTTCTTTCTATCTACATATTATAAATAATCTCTTCAAATTTAAACCACCTATCTGTTTTTATTCCTCACATATCTATATTTTCCATTCTAAGGTTGACTGTATGAGATCGCTTTAAGAGCTAAATCCGCCCATTGTACCTTAGCTCTAAGAGTTCTCTATATGTGTTTTGTAAAATTTTGTTGTACAGTAAAGAATTTTGTATTGTGTTATATAAAAGGGATGTCAAAATCATGTCCTCAATTTGTGTATACACTTCTATGAAAGTTAATTTACTATTAAAAGACTGTCGCGTTCAGCAATGGGGCGCGTCAAAACAAGAAAGACATTAAATAGCGCGGGACTATTTTGTTTCAAATATTATTTTGAATACGCCTAACACATACTTTTTGCATTGTAGGACAGAGGTGGAGACTTAGTAGAGAGGGTCTTGAAAATATAGTTATTAATTCAGTTCAGTTTCAGTACAGTCTTGATAAGGTTTACAATTAATATATAAAATTTCATTGTAGTATCTGTGGTATAGCATATAATTTAGTTAATAGTATTTTGTTAAAAAAGGCATACCGCTACTTAAGACAAAAAAAGATATATCATATATAGTTTTTGTATACCATCCCACACTGTCCAATTCATGAAATATTTTAATTACTTGAAAATGCAATTCCAATTTCTTCATAAAATATTTTTTTTATACTTCTTCACGTAAATAAACACATGTTCAACTTCAAGTGAAGTTTAAGAGATAACTTCACTGTTTTTATTACAGAAATAACCTATCTGTAGTACTAGAATAAGCTTTACAAAGCTTTTTGTGATAAATACGTAAAATCCCTCACTTGAATCATATACACGGTGATTTGGTGATGTAACTTGTAACTGCTTCAAACTTCCAAAGGCTGAACTTTTATGACCCTTTCAACTTTCTCTTTGTAACAATAAATCTATTGAATAAAGATATTTTGGGCAAAATAAAATCGGGTTCCCCAAATGAGCTTACGGAGTTACGGATATTTGGAACGAAAAAAGGGAATCATTTACTCACTTGCTGTTAGGGTAAAAAGTTTTATGCTTCACTTAAACTACGCACAATAAAAGTTTGCGTAGCTAACTTACAAGTGGTAATAATACTTTTGTCGGATATCTCGTAAGGCTTCTTATCGACATCATCAGGTTTAATAGCAGAGCTCTCATAACGTGGGCGTACTTGTGGAAATTGTTCAAAGGAGAAGGCACAAATTACTAGAACACTTTTGGTTTATTCCTAATCCACAGTTTATGGGGGCCTCCATCTATCTTCTACTACTACTCTACCATCCCTATAGCCATTCCTATCCTCGCCTTGGAGAACGCTCGCTAACTCTGTTCTTTTCTGGTCATACGCCATCATCACTTTGGCGTGTGGGCCATAACGTATCAAGTATGTCATCTTCCATCACTGATGTACATTGATCACAGTCTTCACTGTCAATGATGACTGTCACTAGTTTCACCCTTAGTTAGGTGTAGCCTCTTCGGCGGCTAGTACAAGACTGCCGAGTCAACTGAAAAAAACTAGTTAAAAATCCGAATGTTTTTTTTTTTCTAATTGGTTAGCCTTTGACCACAATCTCATCTGGTGGTAAGTGATGGGTCGAAGGTGTTAACAGGCTTAACCTAGAATTACTGGCTCTCAAGGACAGCTGCCGGAACACACCGTTAGGTGCTTGGTAACAGATTTTATACTTGAGGGTGGTCGCTGGTGGCATTTCCAAAATGCCCTTTCACCATGCGGTGATGTTCAAGCCCGCGGTGGGATTCGAACCATGGATAGGCTGCGCGGCAGTCCATAGCCAATGCCACTGAGCCATCACTGCTTCAAAATTGAAATCTTTATAATTTGTATGGAACTAAAACAAATTTAAACTGCAAGTTTTATACATATATACTCGTATGTATATTGACAATCGTTTCTTAAAGCCTTTCATTTTGAAACCCTGCTCGATGGGTTTGAATATTTTTTTGTTTGTTTTTTGTAGTTAAACGGTAACCTCTGCTTTTAACAAGTGCATTTTATCACCAGGACGAACTGCACTGCGCCCGTCACCTTGAGACATACAGTTGTTAGTCTCATGTGCCTGTAATTTTTTACTGGCTCTCAATGACTGCTACCGGAACACTCTGTAAGGTGCTTGGTGGCACATTTTCTACTTGAGAATGGTACTTAGCTCTAGCTAAGTACATTCTCACAATCGTCTACGATTGTTCGCAAAATTCTCTTCAAACATGCGTTGAAGCTATAATCTTCGATGAGGATCAAACCATGGGCCTGCATCATCCGTCCATAGCTATTACCGCTAGGCTGTCATTACTTATAAGTATACGTGGTTCTATGTAGATAATAAGGTAGAATTGATGTTGGTTGTTTTTTTATACCGTTAATGCTCTGATAGTCCTGACTAGGCGGAATTTCCCCGCCTCATCGAGATAACGCTTTTTCAGCTTTTCTCGAAAACATTCCCATTTCTTTGTGAGTTGGCAAAAAAAGGATTTAGATTAGGTAACAGCGTTTTCTTTGCTTGCGTCTACGATATTAAAAAAGGAACAAAAATCTTTTAAGCGACTTTACTAAACAAATATGTTAAGATATTTTTATATCATTTTCGCCATTTTCCAGTGATTGTTTTGACTTCCCATTTCCGTTATCTCAGGGGAATCTTTCATTTATGTCGGAATAAAATGAGATGAAAATTTCATAAATATAATTCTAAATTTTATTTCATTTAAGAAGAAGTGGTATTTGAGTAATGTCGAATGCAGCTTTAGAACGAAGAAACCTCATTTTGCATGCGAGTAAGCGAAACAGAACTACGCGATATAAATAGGGCCAGCGACTTTTCTTAAATATCTTCATATAAAAATGTGTTTTACAAAAATTGAAAAAATAAATAAAGGTTGGTAATGCACAGTGTTGATACAACTGCCTTTAAGGCGTACATTATTTCTTAAAAACATGTTTAATATTTGCCTTTTGAGACTCACTCTGCCTTAAGTACTATGAAAATTTATTAATCCGTTCCTATCTTTGATTTCATACATTTAAATAACGACATTCAATTTTGATCACAGCTAAAACTCCATTTTTAATTGAAATTATTAATAAATATTGTTTAAATAAAATTCCACCATGAATTAACACTATTTGTTATATCGGGATCGGGAGAACCTTGTGCGTGGTCCGTTTATTAAAATGTTTCGAAGCTGTGATCAAAACCATATTTTTTTTCTTTTACGGACTGTTGCAATTCGCAACCATCGAAGCGGTCGCACTCACTAGCCAACTCGCTTATGGGCAATTATAAAAATATTATATGTAATAAAAATACTATAAAATAACTTCTCAACGCACATTCCACCACTTACACTTTTAAGAATTTGTATTTCTGTCTTAAAGAGTCAAGAGCATGCATTATCGCTCCAGAGACGCTGCGAGTTTAGTTTGGTTATCACTGGTAATTAATAATCTTAAGATTGTTCTCATGTTCCCTTATTTAAGAATCTTTGTATTTTTATGGTAATTAAAAGGTCATTACAAGTTAATGTTGTCTCTAATCATTATAGATACATATTTCTAATACTGACCAAAAACGAAAAAGAGTTTCATGTACGTAACTGTATGTTATTATTACTATTTGTTAGGTTATTTAGGTTAGTATAGTGTATTGTATAATATATTCTGTAAAAGAACCGACTACCTACTACAGTTCAAAAGGTACATCTTTTAAAGGTCGAAGGACGTACAACGAATATATAATAATAATCCTTTTGCACTTTTCAATACTATCTGTCGATGAAGTTTGGCCCTGAGCAATAATTAACACGAGTTTGAAATGCAAAAAGTGCCTTGAAGAGAAGAAATGTGGCTTTAAATGACGCCACACATGTTTTAATATATATTTTATAATGAATGCGTTAAATCATATGTTTGGGATATATGCGTACAAAGGGGATGAATGAACTTGCCTTCATTAAAAAGTTTTAGGCGCACGTTCCAGCGTAATGTATAATCTTCTGGGCACAGAGATAATTAGTCATCTAGAGATGGATACAGAATACTCCCGATGGAGCGGCATAAAACTTTATCGAGCACTGACAACGTCGCGGGTGAGTTATTTTTATCGAAGTACCAGCCTCTGCCTGCCGCTTCAACTGCGTAATTATTCTTCCTATAGGCTAGTTTTTGACCACCTTATCAGGTAAACCTAGAATGGGACCTGGCTTTCAAAGATACAGAGGTTGGCGACAAATTTTTTATTTGATGTTTGTAGCCAGCTAGACATTTGCAAAATGTCCTACTACATGCTATAAAAACACCCATCCTTAGACATCAAACCGAACTGTTTCATATGCCCTCCAATGCTCATGCACGCTTAGTAGTAAATGCCAATAGCGGTCACTGTCCTAGGAATAACCGCAGCGTACACTGGTTGACATAGTTGATGGGTTAATAACAACTAGGCAAGCTCCAATATGAGTGCAATATTATAATTTTTTTTATGCCTGATAGGTTAGCCTTTGACCACTATCTCACCTGATGGTAAGTGATGATGTGGTCGAAAATGTTATTCAGGCTAACCTAGAAATATATTGAACTCCTTCGGTAACTGCTTGGCAAAATCGACATTAAATGAATGTTATGTCCTAAGCCAGAACCTTTGAAGCTAATTTCATAAAAATACTTTGAACAATTTCGGAGATAATATGGCAACAAACTCTATAACACTATATTTGACGACAGCTGCGATTGAGAGCCATTAACCCTAGATTAGGTATGATCACCTCCTCAGCCACATATTTGGACCATGACGACCGCCGGCGAGCCAGCAATGGCTTGTAGGTCGTTTAAATGCTTCCGTTGTAGTAGCTGTTGTTGCATATATATCGTAGTGTATTGTTAATAAAGACATATCACCGTACAAAAAGGCATCACGATATACCATGGCAAATAATTTATTTTTGAAAATCTGCATCTTTGTTAAAACCCTTGGACTATGACTGTTATCTTTTTGTCCGGACTCTAGCGGCAATGTGGTATCTCCCAAAGAGCTTTTTAAAAGGAAAGGCCACGGGCGATTTTTCATGCAACTGTATTTCCCTATTTTCTTCGTCGATAATGCCTATAGAGCAATGTTTTTTCTGTACATTTTTTAAACGAGGCTCTATAGACACGCTCCTGTCATTTCCTTTTTTTCAGCAACTAATTATTACTAAAGAAAATGTTACCAAAAATTCATTTAAAGTGCCCTGTTTTATTTGCCGCCATTATCGAAAGATTACCAGACAAATTTGAAAAGTTTTAAACATATAAAATAATGATAAGAGCTAACTTTCCGAGAAGTATTTATGCCGTACTAAGGGTTTATTTAATTGTTTAGATATAACTTTGTTGTTTCTAAAGTGTATGATTTATGGAATGAATCCTTATATATCATATATATTAATTTTATTACTCAAAATTAAGAAATAAAGATACAGCAAGGGTTCAAACGACCGTAAGTATTTCACAATTGCCTCGGTGCAGGATTGTGGTCCAAAATCTTTTCACTGTTTATGTTGCGGGTTGAAATTTTTACATAACTTTTTTGAAACAATGACTGCCGTGCGGATGTCTATGGTTTGTTCCCAATCGCCAGTTTAAGATGCACCACTTGTGGAATGGCATTTTGCGAATGCTTGTCTAAATAGTTATCATCCTCAAGTTGAACATCTGTCGCCAAGCACCTAACAGTGTGATAGCAGCAGTTCTTGAGAGCCAGCATGAAATTAGGGCACATTAGACTTAACAACTCTATGTTTCATGGCGCAGTACTGTTTGTCACCTGTGACCAAATGCATCTGTTATAGGCAGATGTTACCGCTTAACAGCATGCCGGGCACGCTGCCAACTGGTAAGCTGGAGCACTTAAACTGTTTGTAGGATTGCGTTGGCCTTTAGGTTAGATAACAACACAACAGCTATAATTAAGACCAAATGTAAATAAGTAGCCCGCTACTCTAATATTACTCGAAAAACACCTTAATTCGAGAAAAGGAGTATGCTGAAAATCAGCCTTGTATAGACTTTAATATCTATGCAGCCCAGTGCTGAGCATACCCCCTATTGCCAATCATGTTTAAATTTAGGTTTATGATAATTGTAATTACTGTATTATTTTTTGTGGCAATAAAATACTTTTCTTTCTTTCTTTTCTTTCTTTCATAAATGCTTTCACTAAAGTAGATTTAATGTTGTATTTAGACATGACGCTTACCATAATCAACGGTTGACATGATTGACTCCCTATTTTAAAATTTTCATAATTTTTTAAACTTAACATCGCGACTCCAACACGGTAATAAGTACACTCTTTCTCAACAGATACTAAATTATCTCTCACCTCTAAAAGCTATAAACTCCAGACACCAACCAGCAGGGACTGCATACTGCGTATAAACGGTATTTAAATAAATGACTTACGGTAATTATGTTTCAAGCATTGACCTGAAAGTCGTGCACTTACTCTGTTTTTATTCAAAGTAGGACCAACAGAAACGTCAAATGATTAATAAAACGTAGGTTTTAGTAAAGGCTGTGTTGTCTTCTGAAAACTATGGCACGTGAAACACTGACACTTCATTTAACTTTTAAAGTAAAAATGGTGTGATTTAGTTACTTGACTTTATTTGTACTTCCTTTAATTGTTGTGTGATGAAGGAATCACAATAAGTAAACAAAAATAATTCATCTGTATCTATTTAGGTCTAAGCTGTCAGTTTTAACGTTTCAATAAACATTCAACAATATAAAAAGTAACACTTAACCAGATCTAATAATTATAACAATTAATAATGTTTTCCTTAAATGGAAGATTGATTCATTTTACCATTGCATAAACTAAAATATCACTTTCAATACAAACAATTGTAGATTATTTTAGTTAGTTATATTTTATTCCTGATAGCAAAATAAATTTAAAGGTTAAAATTTATCTTTAAAAACATTAAATAGTAATATCTAGTAAGAGGCCAATCGCACGTTACCTACGCTTTTGATCTAATAATAAAATAAATACCTTTCTAGATCAGGTTATTAAGTCCTCGCTGCAAAGTGTAATTCTGCAGATTTAGCAATTACCAGTGAACGAAGTGGGTGACCACTTTGCAATATTGTTTACAAGTATTAAACTTTTATGAAATGGTCAGACACAGATAGTAGCCAATGAGGCTATTTTAAACAGTATGTTTTTGAGTGCTGGTCACCTAAACTAAGAAACAAAACCTACGAATCCTTGAAGGACTGTTTGAATTCTAAGTACCCAAAATACTTAAGTTGCCTTATTAGTGTGTAAGTGTGTGTAAAAGCATCTTTTTAAAATCTCGAGGTGCTTGGTGCAATTGTCAAATCAGTTTTAATTACAAATAAATTTGGTAACACTTCGAAAAGAGTCAGAGTCGAAAACAGTATCCGGAAGCTCTTTCTCTATCTATCTCTTCCTAATTTTTAACTGAGGAGGACTTACGAAAAACGGATACTTCACGCTGCACTTCAAGGAACTGCCTAAAGCAGAAGCTCCTTTGTATCGTTAGACAGCCACAGAAGAAAGATAATATAAATGTTGAAAAGAAGAAGTCATTCTATCATAGACACAACACCTCAATCAGAAAATCTGCAGACAAGCACCCAACAGTGTATTCTGGCAGCAGTCCTTGAAAGCCACCGTATGTCTCAGAGTGACAGGCACAGTGCATCTCGTCAGTTGTGCATCACTAACCAATAGGTGATACAGTAATCAAAGACAAGACTCTGTATCAGTAATTTTAGGAAAAATAAAAACGGGCCAAACCCGAGTCATCCTCATATACTGAACCTTAACAACTTTATAATTGAAAAGCCATCAAAGTTGTCAATTTTATACCATTAGTGTTGCGGGCTCTATCGTAAAACTAAACATAACTTAACTCGTACTTTACTGCTTCATTTTTGTTGCCAATTGATAGTACTTTACTTATTAACTGACTTTGAAAAAAGGAGAATATTTTTCTGTTCAACTGTATATTTTTTTAAGTATTATTTTGTTGTTACGCAATATTCCTTATCAATATTATTCGGTGATAATTTCAACAAACTGTCTATTACAGTTCGAACGATACAGCCGTTCATAGGTAGGATCTGTCCTACCTATGAAAGGAGACGGACGGCTCACGGACGGCGATACAGCATAAGGTTTAGTATTATAGGGTCCCTCTTTTTGTATACAGATCCTTAAAAATGTTTTATATAAGAATTCTTTAATTTACTTTTCTAATCAACCAAGAAAACGATTTTTTAATGGAACTCCAATCGCTTGTCGGGAAGTGATCGCTCAAGCCTTTGTCGGCTGCATCTAGGAGGAAATGAATTCTCGCACAACAATGGAATTTAATTTAGAATTTAATCACAGGCTGCAGCTTGTAAGGTTCTGTTGATATTGAAGCAAGGACTTTCATAAAGGCAAAGGAATATGAGTTTGGCTGGAACACTGAGGGACTTCAGTTCGTGAAAGCTATTATTAAGGCCATTAGGGCCAATAACCGTTTTGTTTCGGTACTGCATTCCTTAAAAAACTTTATCTTTCCATTTGTCTTAATCTGTACATCTCGCATTATTGCACACTCTCAAACGGGTATTTGAAAAAATCGTACTTAGATAAGTAAGAAAACGTACGCAGTTTGTAAGAAACATATGTGTAAAAGTACCTTAGGTGTACCTAACAAAATGTCAGCCATACAATATCCCTAAGACACTGACTCGCGTGAGGATTATGCTAAACTCGCTATAAAGGGGGAGCTTTTGGGGAACTTTTGGTGAGCTGTGGACGTTATGACTGTTGATAACATTACAGTTTTTCAGGAGTACATTTTGTTTTAGACATAGTCACAATTTATGTGGCCTCTAAATATTCTTATTTTAATGCATGCTCCATGCGTTACATTACAAAATTACAACAAGAGGAAAAATTGCCGCACATGTCTAAACTTTTTTTCTCGTTGTAACTTTTAGTGACCTCAAGATTTTATATCGTGTGTATTAATATCATTTCACATTGAAAGAATTTATTGAAATGGCACGCAAACTAAAACCACACAAGTACCTAATTATATATTTTTCTTTTTAACCGGCGGTATGCCTTTATTAACAAAATAAGCAAATTACTACGAACTATGTACATAGTTCGTAGTAATTTGCTTTTATTATAGTAGCTGTAACACAACAGCTACTACAATAAAGGAATTAAGTCAACCTATAAGTCATTGCAGACTCACAGGCAGTCCAAATGTTACACCCAGTTCGCAGCGTGCCCAGCATGCTGGCAGCATTACCACGTTGATTTGCAATGCTTATTCGTCGAGCCAAATAATTTACAGCTCTTCATAACAACCAACTGTTGATTGATAGTCAGAGTTGAAAAAAGCATTTAACAAGTTCAAAGGCCTCAATAAAAGTATTATTAGCTTAAGACGTTAACTTAGGTCAAAAACACTGTGTACATAATTCAATTATAGTGTAGGTACTAGCGGCCCGCCCCGGCTTTGCACGGGTATTTCACAAAAACTATAGATTGAAACACATAAAAAGTAGTTTTTGTGACATAACTGTATTTAAAATAATATAGTATTGTGGACTTTTTTGAAGATATTGATGTCCTCTATAAAATTGTATTACAACACTTTGCTCTATTGTCAACAATTTCCGCACCGTACGCGAAATAACGATTTTTTGTATTTTTTTCACTCATTGGGTTACATTTTCCATACATACCATATCCATGGATCCCTAAGTTTTTGAAAATATTCTATAGCCTTTGTTCATCACGAGTATTGTAGAATATTAATGGTGAAATAATTTTTCAAATAGGTCTAGTACTTTTTAAATTTATTCGTTACATACAAAAATACAAATCTATCCTCTTTGTAATATTAGTACAAGTATAGATTTTATTTAGGCACACAGAGAAAAAAAAATAAAGCAAGCAGACAGATGCTAACAAAACTTTTCTACGAACAATCTCGAAGGAACACCGACCGTTACTGCCAAAGAAAATACTTCAAACAAAATTAGCCGTATTGTACCCCAAAATATAGATTAAATAAAATTTGATCCCTCCAAAAGTCAAACAAATGTAATTTACCGCATTTCTTTTGCCATAATTTATGCACTACCTTTGAATAAGCCCAAAATGGCGCCCTCTGGAGAATTTAAAACCTTATCAGTTGGGGTTTGGTTATGTTGACAGCGAAGCGCGAGTATATACATGGGAAGAGTTTTACTTGAGACAGAAGTCGATTGGGAAATAGTGTTTCTTACTACGAGACACAGAACTTAAAAGAGTGCCACAATACTAGAAAAATATTGATATTATTTTCAGAGAAATGAGTTTTGAGTAAAATTTTAGAAATAAAGTTATTTGTGGTTGCAGTCCACGAGATGTTGTTAGCATTTTTCCAATAACCCTGTTTATGTAAAAATATTCATGTAAGTAAAAAAGTATTTGTTTTCATTTGTTAGCACGAGTAATTTTTTTTTGTGTTTTGTGGGTAATTGATGCAATTACGTACTTTGGTAAATCAATCAATAAAGGTCAATTTTGAATAACTTATATTTTATATTTATAAGTTATTCAAAATTGACTACACTCGCTTACATAAGGCAAGGGCCTTATCTCAGTTAGAAGTCCCTTTCTGTATTTTAACAGAATTGAGTGGCAATCAGAAGTATTCCTTATCAAAGAGAATAGGGGCTGCAAGACGTGCCGAGAACATTTAGGGAATTCCTGAGGAGTTTTCCTCTCTTTTGCATAATTTGAGTTTATCTACCTCTCCCTACTTAATCAAACTGTATTCATAGTATTTAAGTACCAGGATTTCAAACTCGGTCTAATTTTGCATGCATGTGTGCAAGCATTGATGGCCGAGCGGTAATAGCTACGGACTGCGACGCCACAGGTCTATGGTTCGATCGGAGGCACAGGCATCGAAGGTTGGAAGGGAATTTTGAAAATGTTCGCCTGGCTAGCTACCACCTTTAAGTAGAAAATCTGTCACCAAACACTTGACAGTCTGTTCCGGCAGCAGTCCTTGAGAGCCTGTAAAATTACAGGCACATGAGACTTAACAACTGTATGTCACAGTTTACCGGGCGCAGTCCTATTCGTCATTTTTGACGATATGAATCTGTTATAAACTGAGGTTAGTCCACTTAACATCATATGGGCTTCTTCACAACAATCACATTAAAAAATGCTCTTGAGATTAAAATCAAACTATCGCACTTCTGGTTTGACCTTAGTGCTTGAAATCATATTAATAATTATGTCTGTCCAGCACCCATTTTCATAGCATAATTGGAAATGGACGGTATACTGGAGTTGTAGGTTCAAGTTCCGCTTGAAGTTATCTTTTTTATGCGGAATAATTTCCATATCTTTGCTTAGCATGCGTCACTATCCTTTTAAATAGTATTTATAATTTATGCTAAGATAATGAATAGATTCAGACGTTACTTTGCAGAAATCCGTATTTAATAATAACAGATACTTTTAAAATATTTTAAGAAAACATCAATTTAATATTTTTCTAAAACACTTAAAACGATTCGAAAAGATATATATTGTATGGTCAAGGTCTCCTGAGGATGCTACGTGTACAAGCGAACCGCGTCGAAAAGTCTTCCGGTTTGGTTGCGCGGCGTTTGTGACGTCACGTCGGCTTAACAGGTAAATTAGGCGGAATTGTCACTAGATACATTTTTTAAGTGTTTTATAAAATATTAATTTGATGTTTTCTTCATATATTTTAAAAACTTTTAGTATCATTAAATTATGCCAAGCCTGAGTGATCGGTTCAGAAACACTACGACTTGCGATTATAAGTACTACGCACGTTAAAAGGTAGATGTAGGTATTGTTTGTATTATTCCTTCCATTCTAAGTTTCATCTTAAGTCAACAAACTACTGAGGACACAAAAGTAATAAATCACAATAATATCGGTATCCTCTATTCAGAGCAAATGGTCCAGAATGAAATGGGGTCTCAGGAGAGTTGGTGCTGGGACCAATTTTATGTGTTTTAAAGATGTATGCGGCTTACGAGTTCAAATAAGCTTGCTGCCAGTTGACCTAACCCGCACTGGTTTGTACCCTAATATAATTTTCATCCAAATTAAGACCTTCTACTTTTTACAACATACAGTATACATTTGCCTGAAGCAATGGAAGTTTTGGGAAGCTGAGAAAATAATTCCTGAAATGGAAAGTCAATACATATTTTTATTTTTGCAATAACGCATGCTGCGCGTATTACATTATAACATTACAACAAAAAGAAAAAAAGTATACTCATTTGAAGTCGTGACATCTACCTCTATAGCCGGGGTATGCTCGGACCGCTAAGCTAACATGACATATGACTAATAACTAATTTATCCTTTCATTTTTAACCATCGTATGCGGATGGAACGTCACCAATAGTTCAACTTACGTTGTACCATAAACAAGGCTGTTAACTTAGTTGTCAAAGTATGTTTTGACCGATAAGTTAACAGTACAAAAATACCCCTATAGCCGGGGTGTGCCCCGGCTACAGGGGTGGATGGCACGCGTTTGAATCCCGCACTTCACTATAATTTTGCCTTTGGTTGTAATTTTGTAATGTTATTGAAAATTATCTAAGTGATGAAAGAAGACTTTAGAGAAGACGTCAATCCAATGGTTAAGTAACATTGTAAGACACTTCAAGAAACAATAGATAAGACTAGACATTAGATTATACATTGGACATGAGATAAAAATCGTGTACATAGAAAGTAGTTACATAACAACAAATTCAATTATCGTACAATGCGAGTATCTATTCTTTATAAAAACGCTCGATGCATAGCTAACTTAGTAGTACTTGACCGATCAACTAATTTAAACAACGTCCACTGCGGTCATTACTTAGAGGGGTGACCGCTATTTGGTTTACTACTGAGCGCTTCCATGGTACGGAGGGCACGTTAAGCCGTCGGTCCTGGTTGTTATCTTAGGATGGCAGTCGTTATGGTATGTCGGTAGGGCTTTTTGCGATAGTCCGCCTGGCTAGCTAGATGTCACTAGCGGTCACCCATATAAGTCATGACCGAGGCGAACGTTGCTTAGCATAGATAGGTAATCGGTTACTAACGATTAAGTAAACAACGCTACGAGCGCTATAATCGCTTTGAGCGCTTCACTACGCTACGAGCGAATCACTACGCTATACGAGCGCTTCCTGTTAAGGCCAATTTTATAAAAAAGCAACTCAAGTGGTTCTTTAGCTCAATCCAAATACAACTATAATTGGTATCGACCGTTTTCAAATGAAAACTATTTCGAATAAATTTTCAGGGTTGAAACGATGAGATAAAATTGACTAAAATGTTATCATCCATTTATTTACACTTCTTTAACCGATTCTCCATACTTAAAATAACACAAAATCAATATAGTTCTTGACTGCACCTGAAGATAGTTTTCCTACTTTTATACATCTATATTAAACTTGAGCATCATAAATTTTCCTGAGAAGTTAGAGCAGTCATCTCAATCTCAAAGTTAAAATAAAGGACATCAACACATTTTTCTTATCACGGTTTTATAAAAACTTAGATTGCTTATGAAAACTAAACAATTTTTCGGGTAGGGATGATAAAAGCTTACAGCGTGATATCTTTTGATACTCTGCTTTTGACAATTAATTTAATTTCTGAGTTGATCTTGAACCTACTTGATTTGATTCGGTTTCGTTTGAAATTTAGTTTGACGATGCGAGTAATTTACGGCCTTATTAATTAGTACTGATTTGATTAACAACCTTCGTTATCAAAATTGATGGCATTGCCCTAATAGGTTTTATTTGAATTGATTAGACAAATACTTATTTGCCTAATCAGTTTTTTTTTTATTTTTGGTAAAATTTTGTCTAGTGCTATGGGTAAGGGGATTGGAAAGATAATCATCTCTTAGGTTTTTATCTGAGAGTTCACAGTCAATTGGCACAGCTCGGTAGCAAAACTTGCAACTTCGCAAAGCATATTTTGAATTATGTAGCCCATTAAGAGAGGTCCCGCGTTGCACGGTTAGCGACAGTCTACACAAAGCGTGCTTAGAGTCTCCACGTAGCATATTCAGCCAAAGGCTACACTTAGCGCACCTAGGAGTAGCACACTTATTGAGAGCCAGTACAAAGTTCACAATAACTATTCAATTATCTCTTCGCTAATTTCTTCTCTTACTTGCTTCACTTCCAATTTTATTAGAATCCATACAGGGCCATAGTCACTTATTCATAATATTAATTGTTACATAACATTAGGATCTATCTATTAATTAACTTAAGGACTCCAAGTTGGTATTCTAAGTTCATCTCTTGTTCTGTAGTGAAGTACCTATACATAATTCACTTTAGCCTATACCTCTATCTAAATTAATATGTTTTAATTCAGCCTACGGTTCCCTGGAAGAGATCGGCGGCCTTATTGCTGCCTAGCAATAAGGCCGCCGATTGTACTATTTTTAAGATATTTTTAATCTTGTTACTAGTATTAATAATTTAAAAAGTGCAATAAAGTGTTATCTATCTATCTACCGTCTCATCTTTTTGCGCTGCTCCCGTTTCCACATTCTACCACTAGAATCTCGGAGACACGTATCAGATTTACGTTATCTGGTTAAATTAGCACAATCAAAAGTCGATTGCCTAAAACTGATATCCAAAATAACATTAAATGTTCCAACCAGGTTCCAAACACGTCAAGTCAGAAATCTTTTGCATACTCCCCACGCACGCACCAATAATCGCCGAAATTCCTTCATATTACGCTCGTCAAACGCACTTAACAGAATAATGAAATCGCACCCCTCCATAGAACTATTTACTTGTAATGTGGCTTCCGTAAATAACTTATTATTGCAGTCGTGTGCCACTTCTCTGGATAGTCGTTAGCATAAGCATTTTAAGAAGTAAACTTTAGCGTTACATACTTATTTTCTAATATTGTTGTAATAACTTTCTAATTGTGGAGGCTTGTAAATGGCTTTTATCTGTCTGTTTCAACATTACTTTGTAATGAAAGCTGTAAGTCCCACGAATCAAAGTAAAATAAAAAAAAAATATGCTTATCTTCTGTGTCGATATCTGAGCCAAGCTTAAAGTAAGAGCCAAACTCGAGATTCGACGACAAAGTTTCATCTAGGAGTTCAACGATATTCGTTATCGCCCCAAAAAACGTCTCTGAAAGTAAGAGACAAATCCAATAGACTCCGTTGCAAAGGAAATACGTGCCTGGGTTTTAGTAGCTTTGACCTTTAACAATTCCAATCATGCGGCCTTAAGCGGAGGATGCATTTAGGGACAAGTGCACTTTTCGGTAAAATCAATGCTTTAATGCTTTGAATTTGATATGTAAACAGATGCAGTAATGATAGCCAAGCGGTAATAGCTATAGACTCCCATGCCGCAGGTCCATGGTTCGATACCCATCGCGGGCTTGAGCTTAACCGTATATGGATGGACATTTTGCAAATGCTCGCCTGGCTAGCCACAACCCTGAATTAGAAAATCTGTCTCATTCATCATTTGACAGTATGTAACTGCACCAATTCTTGAGAGACAGTAAATTACAGGCACATGAATGAGATTCAACAACTGAGCTCTCAGATAAATGATCGCAGCGCATTTCTTCTGTAGTTAAAATGCATCTGTTATATTCGTGCGAGATCCGTCATAATCATTGAAAAAAATATGTAATACATTCTCAATAACATAACAAAACAGGGTCAATAATAATCACTTCTTGTTCTATCTTATGCTTATAAATAGCAATGTTTTCATCTCGAACTAATGTTTATTTTTAAATATTTTGCAACCAAATAAAAAAACAATAATGTCAGCGATATAATTAATTTACTGATCTCAAATAATAGCCATAAAACAAGTCATGGAGAAATCTACAAAAGTTTTGTGTAAATGCTTTCCATCGCACATTAACAAGATTGCCACATATTATAGACATCTGGAGATCACATACTGAGCAATTGACACGATCTTTTCTACCTTACACCTGCAGATGAGTGAATGAGGTTTCTCCCACGATATTAACGAGCTGCTACATATTGAAGTTCTTTTGAAGGCGAGTCAACAGAGTCCTTAAAAGGTCAGCAACGTACTCGTATTTCTGATGCCCCGGGTGTTGCATATATACATATTATACATAGCCGATAGCGATAGCTTTCCACCAGGCGGTCCGTTTTCCTGTTTATCATCTGTGGCATAAAATATAGTTTAAACTCCGTTAATTTTTACATGCATGTTTCAAACCTTGAGTCTAATATATACTTATAGCATGCCTATTTTCCGTTAAATTATTTATTTTCAGAAAAGACGTTTAATTTAAGAAGACTTATTTTAACATATACGGATAGTATAAGTACATAAAAAGGAGAACTGGCAAACCAAAACCATAGATATTAGGCTCAAGGATATACGTGCAAAATTTTAAACGTTAAAACACTCGGTATGTAAAATATGACGTACAGTTCGACCAACTTATCTGTTCAGGCGGCAGAAAGAACTACAAAATTCCCTCAAATTGTGACAGTTTGTAGTTGATTTCCTTGACCAATAGCGCCCTCAAGAACTGTACAGTTGAGGTGGTGGTACTATAGTAGGTATACGTTTGTATGGAAAGCGCTATGCAATTACTACGAGTATCGTGTTGACGTGTGATGAAAAGCATTTCTATACGCTTCTTGCGCTCTCCTCTTACAATATCAGGTAACCTCACTTCTAGTTATAGTATGGAACTCAGACCAAGTTTAAATTTTAATAGTTAATGTGACAGAAGCGTAGCAAATTTAATATTAAAAACTAATATTTCTAGAGCTTCCATTTTGTTGTCCTTTAGAAATAACCAAAAGCTTGCGTTACCTAAAAACATATTGTTCATTCAATACCACAGACCTACGATTTTTTCGTAAGCCTATGTTCAATACTTCGAAAATACTACAATAAGATCCAGATTAAGCTATGGAATTATACCCTGGGGGAACATTAGCGCTGCGAGCGATATATTTACTAAGTACGCAGAAAAAACTCATCCGTATCTTAGCGAACATAGAACAAATTGAAAGTTGCAAACCTTATTTTATATAAAATACAAAATCCTAACAAAATTAAACAGCTTCTTCTTAAAAAAGCATATTACTCAATTGACGAATTCTTATGTGAAAAATGACTAATTAGATCTACTTATTTCTGACATTTATTATATACAATACATAAATTTGAATTTAAAATTAATATACCGTCCTCCTCTCTTCTATGTTGCTGTGCCCGACAGGGTCCATATGACTTTGTACTCTTTATTGTAACAACTTGTATGTACTAATTATGGAAGCAGTAAATGATCTGAATCTGAATCTGAATAATTATAGATTAAAACAAAGTAATTTTTTGTTTCACGCATGTTATGCCTTTACTAACAAAGCACTTCAAACTATATTCAACACTACAGTCACTACGACGAAAGAATTTTGGCAATCTAAAGTCAATCCAACTCCAAAGCAGGCCCTCAAGTAATTAGTGGCTAATAGTGCTATTTTCCACTATTAGTTAGTGGCGTGCCAACATGCTGGCAGCATTGCTCAGTTGTCTTCCATAATTTATTGAGCCAAATAAACGCCAGTATTTTGATCACGCGTCGCATTGACCAAGCAGTGTGATAAGTTTTGAAAATACGATAACCTCCGGCCCCCACGGGCCCAATGTCTCTACAACAAACGGCTAAAATATGTAACCACTACCGAGATTAACATATTCTCACCGCAATAGGTGTATTTTAGGTAAAAATCGAAATACTTAGTTTAAGTTGTAATACCTTCATTACAAAACACTATAAACTTATACAACACTACAGCTATCACAACAAAAGCAATTAGGCAATTAAAGGGCCATTGCAGACTCACACGTAGTTCCACCACTATTTGGAAGCGTGCCCAGCACTAGTACACAAAGTTGTAATAGGAGGCGAACAATAAGAAAACCATAACTAATTCTGGACTGCAACTAAAAATGTCTATATCAGAAAACCCCAATCAATATATTATGCGTATGGTGCCGAATACTATAGCACTGACCCAAGTTTAAAACACTGTCTGTATTTACGCGAGGTTGAGACTTGGTTTGATTTTAAATAATAAGAGCCATCACATTTCTGGCTTCATTATCAACACTTTGATCGCACCGTAACTTTTTGAGAAAAATATATTTTATTTAGGTAATAATATATATAAAATTTGCCACTTCTGTCACTTTTGACATTAGATGTAGCGTTTATGGCGAAAATAACGCCAAGACCCATGTGGAACACCTTTTTGGGAGTGTGATCGTTTCTAGCGAATCTAACTTCAAATGGTAAGCACCCTAAGATGCTTGATCGCCAATTAACCTGATAATAATTCTAATAATCCATAAAACCGGCTCAAACATTAAAAACGTTCACCCGTCAAAAATATTATTAGTTACTTATTTATCATAAATCGGCCACGTGCGAGTCGGAAAACACTGGTATGAAGGCAATTGGTCTGTAAGAGCAGATGTCTTCCTGTTATTGTTTTTTGACCGAACGAGCACGCAGTGCGAGCGAAGCGTCTCTACTTTAGCTTAAACACAAATGCTTTCGCATGTGCGGTTGTTCTCCTGTACAGGCTGCATTTCTCAACCGATTCTCTTGAAATTTTGTGGACAGGTTTGAAAATTCCATAGATTCTATTTGTCGCTTCAGTTTTTGTAATTTTTTTGAAATGGCGATATAGATATGCGATTGAAAAACATAAAAAAAATCGTATAACTACCATATAAAAGAAACTAAAATGAGACATAAAATTTTTGTTACCCGTATCAAGAAGCAACTTTGTCTGAACAGTTTATTCACCCGATAAACTTAAAGGGGCCGGGGTGAGAATGAAAAAAAACTAAGAAAAAAGCAATTTCCGTTGTCATATCAAATCACAAGTTTATTAAATATAAATAACTATAGTTTCTGCTGACCCATGTAAAAGACATAAAACGATAACCAATATTATTGCCTATAGGTACCTACTGTGCCCATTACCAACCAATATCTATATAGCTTTTGCTCGCTACTTTTTAAGCTATTGCATAGCTTCTATCGCGGGCCTTGAGCGTGGAGACCGAATCCAGAAATTCCGTAACGAAAATAACCTAACACCCCCCACTCCGACCGGAACAGCGGTGATACTTTTTAGTTTTGCTATCTATCGATGAATAGCAGAACTTTTAATGACTTTTTGAAATATCACGCTTGTCTCTTTAGTTCAGCAACTCGCCTCTAGGTGGCATAAATAATTATAATTGCATAAGTTGATACAAAATGCTATGCAATAGCTTTACCGCGGCAGTCTCCGAGTGCCACACGTCTTTTTTCTCTTTAAAGCATTAGGTACTAAATATAGTGAGCTATAATCTTATTATGATAAACATCATTTTTGGATTTTGTGAACCCGATCAGCTTGCGCAGTGAATCTTTATTCAATTGCAAGCTATGCAAGGGCAGGCTCGCGAAGTTTACAGCTCCGAGAGCCACTCGTATACAGGGGATTTACAATCGATGTAGGAGTCCCTAATATCATCATTATTGTTTAGTTTATTTTAATAATAACAAATACTTTTAAAATATTTTAAGAAATCATCAAATTAATATTTTAATAAAACACTTAAAAAATATAAAAATATATCTAGTGACAATTCCGCTTAATTCTCCTGCTAAGCCGACGCGACGTCACAAACGAGCGCACGATCGAGAAGTTCTCGATCGTGCGCTCGTAGAGTCAAGACCTCCTGAGGATGCTTCGTGTAAAAGCGAAACGCGTCGAAAATTCTTCCGGTTTGGCTACGTGGCGTTTGTGACGTCGCGTCGGCTTAGCAGGAAAATGAAGCGGAATTGTCACTAGATATATTTTTATATTTTTTAAGTGTTTTATTAAAATATTAATTTGATGTTTTCTTAAGATATTTTAAAAGTATTTGTTGTTATTAAAAATGCAAAGTAACGCCTGAATCTATTCATTAGTTTATTTTATTATATTTATTTACACAAAACGAAACACTGCATGTAATAAGTACCATAACACCTACCATGGCACAAAATCCTGCTAAAATCGTTACTGGGAAATCTTCGATACAGTTATCAATGATGTGACTAAGAACAGGCGATGTGTGATAAGCTGTTCATTCTATTATTTTTGTATTGATGCCATCATAGCCTGTGCTATTCTTGTTTTTGAGGGACTCTATGATATTTATTATTTCGTTCATAAGTGGGTTCCATTAAACAAGAATTTAAAACAGATTGCTTTAAGGTTGAACTGGCCGGTCGCTTCTCCATACAAACTTAGTAGGGTGATCACTCCCTTATTTGATATTTTAGTTCCAGAATTAAGCATAATATCGATTCATAAGAGCCATCACATTTCTGGCTTCATTATCAACACTTTGATCGCACCGTAACTTTTTGAGAAAAATATATTTTATTTAGGTAATATATACGGAAAAAAATCGAGTCTTCTTAACTACTTTGACAATTATCTTCAAAACCATGTCAACCATGTCAAACTTGATATCTGTTATCTGCATCTGTATATCTGCAATCATCGATACAGTCGTTACATTGTTTTCTTTCAACATCATTGCGAGTACTGAAGACAAATTGGATTACATAAATTTCATTCCGAAGATACCCTAAAATTCTCTTTCATTTAATAAGATCCAAATTGACAGGAAACACAGTTGACGGAAATGAGTCCGATTGGGTAGCTCATTCAGAATGGCAGCGGATTGATTTGTACGCTGGCATACCTACTTATGTATATACTGATGTATACTGACAGTCAAATTGATGGAAAAGTCTCGGAAGACGCAAAATGGAGAATTCTAAGAGGTCCGAAAATACTTTCAAGGAGTTTTTAAAAAGGGTTTTGGGTGATCTCCGTCTACTTGTTATTAGAGATTTGTTTTCATTGACTTCAAATTGTATTTGCGGTTGATTGGGTGAGCCCGGTTTTTCTTTTCTTTAATTATCCTTTATTATATTGTTTCGGGATTTCGGGAAAATTATAGATATTAAAAACTATAGATGCTGGAGACGAAAGGTAGGAGTGTCAAAGACTAGAGAGATGAGGCTCTGTGGACTATCTTGTTAGCATCAAGTGCGGCATCGGTTTGGGAAATTAATGTAATGCCAAGATCAGATATTAATGGGGGTCTTCTAGAAAACATATTTTAAGTGGTCCGGAATGAGTCATTATTTATTCATTGTAGATAGTAATAGACTAGTCCTGTATTACAAGAGACTAAAAGAAGCGAACAAAACTTTTGTTTTAAGCTTTCTGACTGACATAGAAACATCTATAATTAGGCAAATTATGCGGCGCAAATACGCAAATCTCCGTAGAAGTTACATATTTAAACCGATAGATGCAGAGACATTGAGTTCATAGGGGCCACGAGCTCATCTTATTTTCCAAAAGTTATCAGATCACTTACTCGATGCAACGTGTCATCTAAACGCTGGCACTTATTTGGCTCAAAGAATTGCAGTCTAATAGGGCAGTGCTGCCAGCAGGTGCCTGGAGTTTAGAATCTCTAACAAAACATTATGTATGTGGTTCTGGATATGGTGGAACTCATTACACTCTTCCAACTATAAACCAAAATAATTTGAATACATTTAAAATAATGTGTTTGTTATAAGAACCATCGCTCCTGTCACGTGTTGCCAGTTAATTAACAGTAACAATGTATTACATCACTGGAGAACTAGAAAACTCTTTTATAAAACCAAAGAGCTTGTGCAATACAGAATAAATCAAGATCACTTTGTAAGCTAGACTTCTGCCAGGTACACACAGCGACATTATTTTTTATTTGACGGAACAAGCACTACGCCCACCTGAATGTAAGTGGACTAATCTCAGCTTATAGCAGATGCATTTCGTCCGAAATAATTGCACTGCGCCCGTCACCTTGAGACATAGTTGTTAAGTCTCCTCAGTCTGTGTCTGTAATTTTTTTGGCTCTCAAGGACAGCTGCCGGAACACACTGCTAGGAGCTTGGTAACAGATTTTCTACTTGAGGGTGGTAGTTAGCCAGGCGAGCATTCGCAAAATTGTATTCCACCATGCGCTCATGCTGGCGGTGGGGATCAAACCATGGACCTGCGGCACGGCAGTCTATATCTATTACCGCTCAGCCGTCATTGCTTCGTTCTGTTCATGTTCATAGCTATGGAACATGGTGGAAGGGCATTTTGCCAATGCCAGCCTGGTTAGCAACTACCCTCAAGTAGGAAATCTGTCGCCTAGTACCTAACGGTGTGTTCCGGCCGGTGTCTATGAGAGCCAGTAACTCTAGGTTAGCCTAAACAACATCTTCGACCACATCATCACTTACCATTATGTGAGATAGTGGTCAAAGGCTAAACTTTCAGCTATAAATAAAACAACACTAAATCGGAAGCGGCTAGCATTTTTAGTTTGTCAAACGATTTAAGACTATCTTTATCACTAAATGCTTAGTATCAGTTGAAAGACTTGCATAAGTCACGTGGCCATCCGTAGCTCCACAAGCCGGTAAGCACCCACAAGCGGTCTATCAAACTGACGGCGGTGCTATGTGGACCTACTAAGCGTTGCCGCCTGCTGCCACTTTGGTGTGAATCGAGCATTATTATCACTATAAAAAAGGTTTTACTGCAGACGCTTGAATGGGTGAAACCCATTTGAAAATTTAAGTACCTAAGTACCTTCTGCTCGAATAATTAATTGTGGCGTTTCATCTTAATAACTGCGCTTAAGTTGACAACGTAGGCAATTACTTATATTGTTTATTACAAGAATTAAGGTGACGTGTATGGAGGCAATTTCAAAATTATGGTCAGATTTTTTTTGTCGTTGTGTATCATATACCTAGTCCGTAACGGTATGAACCGGCAGCCGCCCTTGAGGCTAGCAATTCTGTGTTGAAGTTTATCCTGTTCTCGCTTTCAATAACATGATAACTTAACATCGGACATGATTGTGGCCGCAGATTAATCGATAGAAATACTGTTTCAGTATTTATCATTATTATGTTGCTTAATATCTTATAACTGGCTCAACATCTACTACCTTGCTCATATCTATTTGTAGATTGCAATCAATTGAGCAAATGAACTCATCGGGAGGGTAGGTACGCTTACTAGATAGGACGACGTTGTGATAATTCTATCAATGTTTAGTAATGGTCTCTGTGTTATGTTATGTCTTTTTTGAGAATAAATGTCTTTAAACCTATACCCATCCCTTGGATGATTTATATTCTTTTATTTTATCTGTAATATCATAAATAAGCTTTTTATATTTCATGTTTTTTTTACATAAGATTTAGTTCTGAAATTATAGCCGTTAGAGCAGAGAAGAATAATACTTAGTAATTAAACAACTTTATACGGTTTAATTACTATGTGTAATAATCGCGAAAACCTAAGACAACATTAAGAATAATACTTATTGAGCCTTCCCCACCTAGCGTGGAGTAAGGGCAGGAAAGAGAAGGACCGTATATCATACCAATATTTCCCAAACGAAATGTGTACAATGTTAACCAGAAAAATAGCGCGAAACAAAACAAATATACACTCAGAAATAACGGTCATAAATTAAAAACAATACCGGCGGTCTATTTCGGGACGACCTTTTAGATGTAGTCTGCTTGGAAAGATTCACTGTCAAGCTGATAACTGACTAATGCTAGTTAGTTAATACATGTTTTCGGGTTCCGTACCAGAAAATGAGACCCTATTATTAAGCCTCAACTGTCATTCATCCGTCAGTCAGTCCCAAACTCCTACTAAGGATCTCGAGAAATATCACCCACCCATTCCCAGTATGGAAATGTCACCCACCAATCTGTGTGGGTGTCGTATGAGGCGACTAAACGTCAATTATGTACATATCCGTTCCCGTGGTGCTGCCTAAATTATAGAAGGATTTTAATTAACATATACCAACTAATTACCCGTGTGATGCCGGGCTATAATGTTCCCTCCCCGTGTCTTTCCGTGGGTGACGTAAGTGGCGACTAAAGGAGGCGCCAAGCGCCCGTGCGGTGACGCTGTTCGTGACAGCCCGACCACATCCCGACTAAGTACCCCGTTTACCGTGTAGGCTAATATCGTGACCTTGAGTCCGACTGGAGCGGAACCTTCTACTCTGTTATTATATATTCTTATTGAAGCAGCGCTTTCTGAGGAACAGCTTGCTATCTTACACTGTGATCCTGAAGACGCCTGCCGTACCTACGCTAATCAGTACCTACTAATCGCGTATACTGTTTACCTAGACTTTTAGATATATACTTTTAGATATATCAAAATGATACATCATAATTCTCTTGTATGGTATCGTTCTAAAGGCTATAAATCTACGCAGAGTAACTAATGCCCGCCCGAAGCCTTACTCGGGGATATCGGTTTTTTAGCGTCAAAACTGGCAGTGCAGGGTTTGTTCTACCCACTTTATATAGTGCTAGTTATGGAGCAAGTAGATCAAACACTTTGCAACAAAAAATATATATTTTTATTTTCAATAATTTTTTAAACGCAACAATGCACTAAATGATCGAAAATACATCGTATATGTGTTATATAACAGTGTTATATTAAGTATATTATTAAAAATATATAAAATGTTTTAAACTAGTTTATGAAACGCTTGGCCTTACTTCAAAAATATTTTTATTTATATAAATAAATTTAACACTTTTCAGGGTTATTTACATATACGGCATCTGTGTATGTTTCCGTACCTTACAGATTATGTGATTTTGGAATAAACTGGACTAAATAATATGGAATTCTGTTCATACACTTATATACAATTAAGTCATTCTGATTATTAAAGGAAAATAAGAAAGTAAAAGTAAACTTTGTAGAACATAATAGCGACATATTAAGCAAAGGACGTGATATGATGGCTATTCATTTTTATAATTTTAACCTTATTTAATACTGTTCAGCCGAATCGTCCACTGCTGAACACAGCCTTCCCTAATAAGGGGGTATTTGCCATAATCCCCACGTTTGGCAGGCGGCTTGGGGATCGCAGTGAAGATGACAGTTCTTTTTTTCTTGGTATCCGGACAGAAAACAGAAAAAAAAAGTAAATATTTTTGCCTAAGCTGAAACGGAGCGCTCGCCCTTCGGCCTCGTTCAGACAGCTTCGCTCACCCTTTGCGCTCGCTCATTTAGTAAGCCTAATATTTGTGTTAAATGTTATGCTATTTTTAAGTTTTAGTCGGAAACGCATTGGTTTAATAGGTACAAAAAAATATTGAAGTGAGTGCTTATATATAAATTATGGTTTAAGACTTTTATTTCTCTTAAGAATATAGGTACATTCACTTAGCAGAGAAATTACAAGTTTCCTTAATTTATACATTTGTATTGCAAACATAGAAACGGACTTAATAATTAATATTATTCATATATTATACAGTATTAACATACGTAAAATATTAAACTGTAGAAAAATAAAAATAAAAAACGTTAAACAATAAAAAAAAAAAAACGTTAAACAGTTGCTAATTATTCAATTACTACGTTTGGTCGATTTACGAAGTTTTGTCTAAATTTCATAGGTACATCTATGGCATAAAACATTGTGTAAATATAATTCATTTCTAAGTAGGTAAAAAGCGCCAGCAATTATTTTATGTAACTTGACTAATATTTTAACTGACGTAAACATTGTCGAGTAGGCTAAATGGTGCATGTGCAAAAATTAACAAATAAACGGGTGCTATTACGTTTCGTGATTATTTATAGCATGATAGCAATAGTTGTATTATGGTTGGTGTTTATTTCTTTACTTTTTCCTTCTGAATATATTGTTTTGTATATCGGTTTGATATTTAATCATTAATGTTTTATTCAATTTATGTCTATATGTTAAAGGTAAAGTTATTACATTATTTAAGAAAAAAATATATGTATATTAAAATTTTAACAAACTAAAAGAGATTTTTCATTATTTATCAACAATAATTGGTACACTGCACTAAAAACTTACACTGTGATCTTATTATGTATAAAATGTTTAACATTTTTTTTAAATAACAATGATGATTTTATATCTTTAATATCTGCCGGTAGCTTATTGTATATTTGAACCCCTTCATACATAATATTTTTTGATCCATAATTTTTGGTTCTTGGTGTAGTTTTTGGTAAGCAAATGTTGTTGGAATATCTTGATGATCTTGTTTGTACTTGCGATTTTATAGTAAAAGTTACTGATGTATGTATGTCTTTTTTTAAGATTTTTCTAACAATCACACAAGTATTGTAGTGATATAATTGAGTTAATGTCATTAATTTAGTTTTTTCATAGACTGTAGTTGTTGGTGCTAAGTAGTTTAGGTGAAAGAGCAACTTTACTATTTTGTTTTGGGATCTTTGTAATTTTACTAAATTGGTTTTTGCTGCTGATCCCCACACTTCTATTAGATAGGTTAGATGGGATTTAACAAAAGAGTTATATATTAAATATCGGACGGATTTTGGGTAGCAACGAATATTATTCCTTAATGCACTGAGTAAGGCAGATATTTTTGATCGTACTCGCTTTATATGTGGTTTCCAAGTAAGTTCGGTGTCAAGAGTAAGACCGAGATATTTTTCTGTTTTAACTCTTTTTAATTGTTCATTGTTTATGTATAGTGGAATTGAGTTTGTGATTTTTTTATTTCTTGTCTTAAAAATCATGTAGTTCGTTTTAGATACATTAATTGTCAAAAGATTGTGTTGAAACCAGGTGTTTAAAATATTTAGATCAGATTGAGCTTGTGTAGTCACTGTTTGTATATCTTTTCCAAAATAAAACAAACAGGTGTCATCAGCGTATAAAGTGGTATCACCAGTCAAGTTGAGCTCTTTTATATTGTTAATATAGATCAGGAATAGTAGGGGGCCCAGTATTGATCCCTGTGGCACTCCGTAAGTAATTAATTGTGGCTTGCTTGATGTGTCACCTATTTTTACTATCTGATGTCTATTGGAGAGGTAAGACTGCATCATATTTAGTGCTGTTCCTTTGATACCGAGAGTGTTAAGCTTGTGTAGAAGTAGTTTGTGACTGATTGTATCGAAGCTTTTTTTAAATCGATAAATAAGCCTAATGCTATTTGTTTTTTGTCTAGTTTTGTTTTTAGAGTTGTTATTAGGTCCAAACAAGCCGAAAGTGTGCTTGATTTAGATCGAAAACCGTATTGTTTTACATACAAAAAGTTAATTGAATTTAGGTACTGGTCTAGACGACTGTAAATAACCTTTTCGAAAACTTTTGATATAATAGGAAGAACTGAGATGGGTCGGTAATTTCCTGGATAAGTTTGATTACCGGATTTGAAAATGGGAGTTACTTTAGCTACCTTCAGTGATTCCGGAAAGTAGCCGCGTTCTAGACAAGCGTTTATGGTTGCAGTTAACTGCTCAAGAATTAAATATTTAACACATTTCAAAGCTTTACAAGATATACCGTCGAGGCCTATGCTGGTGTTTGTGTTAAGGTTGTCAATTATTTTGCTTACTTCGCCTAACGAAGCCGGCGTAAAATTGAGTAACTCTGCAGATTCAGTTTTTTTAGGGTATAAGATGTTGTAAGTTTCAATGTCATGAAATTGGAATGCTATTTGGTTAGCTAGTATAGAACCGACAGTAGCAAAAAAGTCATTGAAGCAGTTACATATGTCGTGAACTTCAGTGTAACTGCCTGATGGTGTTTCAAGTTTCGAAGGAAAATTATTAGTTTTAAATTTGTTAACACTTAAAGAATTAATGAGTTGCCACATTTTCAGTGGTTTTTTCTTACAATTTTCAAAAGATTTCAAATAGTATGTTCTTTTTGCTTCTCGTATTTTTTCCCTGACGTCTCTTCGTGCTATTATTAGTTTTTCATCAATCAATTTCACTTCTTCATTGCATGTTGTGTACTTCCTCATAGTTTTGTTCCATATTTCGTTTCTGCGATTAATAGCATTTAATGTGTCTTTATTAATCCAATCTGATCTTGGTGGGTTTAAAATTTTAACCTTTTTTGCCTTACTGTTTTTAATGGCAGTTAGCAATTTGGTCTCTAGTTGTTCGTAGTTTTGCTCCAAATGGGGTAATGTAATATCATGTTGAATTATTTTATATAATTTGTCATAGTCAATGGCTTCATATGTGATCTTTTTGTTCTTGTCTGGTTTGTACTTATGAATTTCCAGGTATAAGTGTTTATGGTCAGACATTGCTGAATTAATAACTGACAGATGAAACTTATTATTCGTTAGATTTGTGCATATATGGTCCAAAGTAGTTTGAGTCTTGAGTGTTTGTCTAGTGCAATAGGATGGGTCAATATTGTTCAGGATCACATATCCACTTTCTTGTAATGTCTTTTTGTATTCTGTAGTAGGTTTGTTGTTCTTTAGTAAATCGTAGTTCAGATCCCCAAATACAATAACACATTTCCTTTTTTCTAGCTGCTCAGTGTAGGTTTTGATAAAATTGGTATCATTGGTCCTCTCCGGCTTGTATATGCCACCAATGTCCAAGCAGAATTTGTTCAGGTGTATCCAGAGATAGTGGTTGTCATTTTCACATATGTCTTCAATTAGGGTATGTTTGATGCTATTGTGAGCATAAATGGATACTCCACCTCCTCTTGTAGCAGATCTATGGTTGTAATAATGAGTATAGCCAGGTAGTGCTAGGCTTTGGGCTACTTGGTCAGATTTTATCCAGGTCTCAGATATAATAATCGCGTGTACGATACTAGGTATAGTATGTATTATGCATTTCAATTCGTCTAGCTTGCCAGGTTTGACCAAACTGCGTGCATTAATATATAAGAATTTTAGAGATTTTGAACTGTGAACCACGTCTCTATGAGTATTTGTAAGCTGATAAGTGATGTTACTGGAGCTGTCTATCTCTCTAGTTAAGGTTTTCATATGTTGTGGTTGTAGGTCAACTGAAGTATCAATTTGTACAGAGGTTATTGGATTAGGGGTAGTTGGTATCTGGTAAGCTGATGTTGTTGTTAGTTTTTTGGAGGCAATTCAACAATTTTCGGCCTACCTTTTATATATTTTATTGTCAAATTACATTCTCCATTTTCAGTCCTGTTCTTTAGTTCATCTCGTAAAGATAGCAAAAGTTTCCGTTGTTGTGGCGTTTGATCTGAAAAGCATTTGATGTTCGGGAGCTGACTGGAAATCATGTCATTGTTTCGTAGAATTGATTTAGCAATATCTGCCGAAGCAAGACACACTTTAATAGGACGTGATCTGCCAGTGCCAAACTTTCCTATGCGAAAGCATTTAACAAATTCGACACAAGGGTTAGTTAACTTGATAATTCTGCTAACTACTTCTGTGTCATGTTTGATTCTCTCAGCGCTATTTTTAGAGCTTATTTCATCCACACCACAAACGATAATATTCTTTTCTCTGGTTGACCGCTCCTGTAACTCAGCCAACATGCTTTCACATGCTACAGATATTGTATCTGGATTTGAGTAATGCGTTAATGATTTAATTTCCTCAACGTCACTTTGGATGGCTTTAATTTTTATCTCTAGTTCAGCTTTTGAAGTTGTTAACTCTTTTCTTACCATAGACTGCTCCATGGCAAGCTGGTCTGTTGTCGCTTTTAATTGAGAAAACTGCTCTGTTATTGCTGATAGCTCTTGGGAAATTTTATCTAGCATATTATTTTGATTTTCAGCCATAACAGTTATCAACAGCATTATTTTGTTCTCAAATTTTTCAAATTTACTCGAAAAGCCATCGTCGGGTTTTTTCCTTTTACGGGTAGCAGAATTGTCCAAATATTCTGAGAGTACTGCTTGTCTGAGTTCAGGTTGCGAGCCACTGCGACTTGCTATCGGTTCATTGCTATCAAGATACTTAATAGGTGTCCCGGTTGGCGAACGACGAACTGCCATTGTTCTTTGCGGGCGAGACTGAGATAACCTAAATAAATACTTGCGTTATAGCAGGATGAGTGAGACGCGATGTACCAGTCCGTTTCTTTCTCGCGGAGGCGAAGGCGGTGGTGCGGCAAGCTGAGGTCCACTTTGCTTTGGTGCGATAATGTAGTATGCGACGCTTAGATATCCATATAAATTCGTACTTTCTGTCTTGTAGAGTTTAGATGCACTTCACTTATTCCGGGCGTTAAATATATTTAAAAATAATTAGCAACACGTCCATCTCACATGCTTGCAACTACGACTATACTACGACTAAATTAGTACTATTTGTCATACCACAGAGCTTACTTTTTACTGGCTTAAGAACTTGCCTCACGTAAACAAACTTGATAGCCATTTTGCCTTTGTAATGCACACTTTTTGTCCCGACAGTGTATTCCATTAGGAGAATCCGTAAATCATAATATAGTACCCGTTTGTTGGCCTACAATGTTGATGGCCGGGATTAAAACATAGGGATCTGTGCCACAGTAAAAGCATTTTTTGTAAAAATAATAACAATACGTAGACAAAATTTTGATAAAATTGTGAATTGTGAGATTTTTCTTTTTAAATATTTAACGTTAAGAATATTACAAGCAGGACCGCGTTATGAGCTAAAATCACATATTTTTAAATTATTTGAGCACACAATTTTGATAATCACTAGGCACCCAGCGCGAAATCGTAGGACGTGGGTTCGATTCCCGACCAGAACAAAAAATGGCACACGTATTTTTGTAAAAAATGTGATATTTGTACAATTCATACCCTTTAAGGGAAGTTTCATCATAGTGCTTCCATACTAACGAAGTTTTATCGAGTTTTAAAAACCGAGTACTCAAACTCAGTGGAATTTGAGCATGCATGTCGTTGAACTAAAACCTATGCTGCTGGATTCAGCCAGTTTACCGTATATTTTTCTTAACTATTTGTAAAAAGTGGTTTTACATGCATTATTTTTTTAAATTATAGATAAAATGGAAAATTAAATGCGTAACTGGCACTCCAGAAGAATAGATATTAAGCTCAGGAATATGCATACAAAAGAGTTTGAACACTTGGTATTGAAAATATGACTAAACCACATTGGTATGAAAAGAACAATGAAGACGCTAACCTTAATAGAATGCTTGAATAAGTATATACTTATATGAAAAAAAAAACTCTTTTTAACTTCTACTTGAGGGTAGTCGCTAGCCAGGTGGGCATTCGCAACATGCCCTTCCACTATGCAAATAATTGGTTTAAATGTTGAGTAGTTACGAGCAGCTAATGAATGGACACATATAGGTGAAACGCGTTGGTTTCCGCAGCAGTGGGTAAAAACCCATAACGATCAAGTTTTTTTGGCTTCTACAAATTATATATTTACTGACGTTTGTTTTCTGCATCTACATCTACATCTACATATATCAAAACGAACGGTTACGTCAGTTTCGCGGTTTGGGATGTCTGGTACATAATAAAGTAGTTTTTATCATCTTCTTTGAAGTTTATAAATACGCTAGAAAAGAGATTTTTTATCTTGTTCATGTGAGTGAACTCGTTAGGTTAGTTTTTAATGTTAAATTGTGTACGTATGTCTGCAGCGGGAAGTTTCAATATATATAAATAGGGTTTTAACTTATTTAGTTCAGCTTAGTTGTACATGTTGATAACAGAATTCGCGATTTGTGAAGAGCTCATAAAATAGGCAACATTTTTGACCATTAGCACCTGATGGTGAAATCTAAGGCGTTATTACTATAATAAAGAACTTTTTCCTTAATCTCTCTACTAACTCAAGTTAGTAGAATCAATACTACTAACAGTGCAGTTCTTAAGATTACTTAGGGGGAAAATATTGTAATCTAATAAACCTATGGTGGAGAGAAAAGTGCCCAGACTGCTGGCTTCATTACCTCGCTGTATATTAATACTAATTTTTCGGCTGAGATACCAACAAGCACTCTCTTCACATGTTGTGAAGGTATTTCACATACAGGTATAATAGAGTTTAAAATGTTACATATATGTAAAGTTGCATTGAGATTTGTTTCTAAACTTCAATTTTTAATAATGTCACATAGAAAAAAATAACCGCAGACCCAAATAAACTATAGATGTCGCCTTTTGGGTTAGGTACAAAAAATAAGGTAAACTTTACGATCATTCTCGAACGATAATAGTTTGGGCACAAAAAATTAAAAACATGACGACGATCCCTCTTGAAAAGTTTTTATGCATTGTATTGGGTATTAGACCGTGGGAATATAATACGGTTTTTTGTTGCGCATAAAAAATCACCCCAGATGTCGTTACTAGTGTATGAAAATTATCCTTGTGCCCTATCAGGTGAATGGATTTTGTGTGGTTTTATTTCTTTTTCTAGGTTGGCCAATCAGACGAGATAGGTGTGGTTTTAGGAACTACTGAAAATGTTGAGCTGGGATGAGGAGGACATTCAATTTTGAGCACCAGACGAATACAGACGTAGAAATCCTTCTGCGAGTCCTTTTATTTTTGTAATTAGAATCAGTGATTGATTGAATTATTGGAAAATAATACTATATATAAAAAAAAATTAGAATACATTTAAATTTAGAATCAGTGTATTTAAAGAAGAAATCTTCGAAATAATTTGGTAAAGTTAAAATAATTATCATTAATTTAAAAAGTAAAGTAAAAGGATTACATGAACATTATAATGAAACGTACCTCTTTTTAAATCATATAATATATAAATCATACCTGTTAAGATCTTGAGATTTATTTATAATTCATTTTGATATCTAATTTACAATAGTTTAGTGAACTATCAGTAGCTACGAAGTTCAATTTAAGTTTTGAGATTGTAGTTATTAGTATAGTAGGATTCTCTTGAGTATAAAGTATTCCTTAATTAATATTAAATCAATAGTTCTCTAACATTTAATGAATGGTATGATTACATACTTAATAAATCATCAACTAGACAGTATTGTTGATTTTCTTTAGTAACTAGCCTATATGGGAATATATCTTGTTAGAACTGTAATATTGAACCCATTGTAGATGTAAAATAAGTAGGTCATATAATTATATACATTTAGCCCAGTGATCTGCGGGAGAGTGATCAGGTGACATGTTCACGATGCATTGTTGAACTACAGGTCAAGGAAAGTATATTAAGTAAACATTATTTCAGACGATTAGATTCAAGAGACTCATAAAGATGAAATGAGCATTCAATACTAGATTGAGAATATTCGGAATTACTAATGTTGTAGGAAAGTGAACTTTATATTGTCTTACGTTGGAGGCCTATACAGTAATTGTGGGACCTAAATTTAATAAGTCTGTACATGGCTGTGCCTAGCCTGCGGTAGCCCAGTACGTCCCGAACACATGTCCACTAAAACGAAACGACCTATAGATTTCTATAAGCCTGGCCAGGCAAACACAAATTTTGTGTTGAATCACGTGATAATTAAGATATAATTAAATCTATGGTTTATAAAGGGCTAAAAGAAATAAATAGCGCTAATCGCTATCTAATTGAGCTTCTTAGCTGATAGGTTAATTCAGGTCGTTTCAAGCCCTATAATTTGCTTAGAGCAAAGCGTTGAGCCACGCTAGTAGGAATTCCCCTTGACGTTAGTTAGACTAGCAGCTATTGGGGAGAGGCATTTGTCCGCCCACATAAAATATTGCACTCTTATATGAATCCTGCCACTTGTTAGGAATGGTCTAAATATAGACAAACTTTGTCTATACTATTCAAATATTCAAATGCACACATTAACATGATTATGTTATAAGATCAATTTAATAAACATAAATATAATAATATGATATATATAATAACAGGAGGAATATAGTAGTGATTATTTTATGGTCATTCAGTCTTAATGTACAGACAGAAACTTTGTGTAAGACATGAGTGATGTTCACAATTCACAGTAATTAAACTCTCCTGCAATATTGTATCTTTGAATCAAATAATCACCTTCTCAGTATAATATAAATCTGAACTTAGTCGATCACGCATAGGCTGTACCACCACAATGTCATTGCAAACACTTTAATATTAATGAACTTTATTATTAAAAAGTGCTGGGCACGCTGCCAACTGGTAGTGGGCTGGAGCATTTCAACTGCCTGTGAGTCTGCAATGACTTATAGGTTGTCGAAATGCTTTTATTTAAGTTTTCTTTTAAAGTCATTTTTATATAATTTTTTCAAAACAGTGGAGAAAGGGGCTGAAAACTTAAAAATAAAAACATAATATATCAGTCTCGAGGTCTTAAGCTCACAGAATCACTATGGTATACCATAATCTACTCATTCTATTCAAGTATTTCCGCTGCGTAAATGTTTAATTTCTCACATTCATTCTCAAACAGAGAAATATTATGCTTCTGAGAAAATAACAAATACAGCGTTAAGAACTAAGCTTAGTCAGACTGTGACATAAATGGTGCTTCTTTTCTTGACAAATTGTGCAATTTGAAAGAACTTCAGAGGAAGCACTTACTTTTTATTAACTCAGTTTGTTGTCTGTTCATGCAATAGATTTTAAAGTTATTTCCCGTTTTGAACTGTATTCTTAATACAACGTGTAGGCTAGAACAACGCGTTAAACTCATGTACTAGATTCAGCTTCATCGTTACACGGCAATTTCTAGACACTCTTTTTCTCAATAAGGCTAATTTACTTTATTTATCAGCCCGTAGAGAATTTCATTTAGCAAGTTTTGAATATCATAAAATTTAAACAACCAGAATATCTTTTCAAAAAACTTGTATGGTATCTTTTACAAAATTTATTTAACTCAAGATCCTGCTTATATATAAAATATTTAAGAAGTCAGCGTTACGTGGAAGTTTTCACATCAGGCAACTAAATGTTGAAATAATCTCTCATCGCATTTAAGAAAACCCTTCTCAATAACAACATCAGACTTCAGCAACTCCACCTAAAATAAGGCTACAGTCTATTACAAAATTACGAGTGGAAAAAATATAGTCGTTCGAACGGGATTCGAACCTGTGCCATCCACCCCTATAGCCGGGGGATACTCTGACATGACCCATAGCTCTTATAATGTCCTCTCGTTCTTTAACCATCGTATAATGATGGAGCGACACCTATAGTTCAACTTTCGTTGAGCTACAAACAAAATTAATTTTGCAATTAGCTATATATTTGTTAATGAAGACTCAACCCGATAATTTTGCAATAACGCATGCTCTGCAGATTACTATGTTATTGTTTTGATTGTCTAATTCCAAAAAGAATAAAAACAATATGCATTTTTAAAATGAGAACTCCATAATGTAAATCTTTTTGAAAGGAACATGTCAAAATTACTTCTGTTTACTCACGACGCGTTCATCAACAGTTAATTGTTGATGCGTATTTTATTTATAACAGATAGGCTACCCTTGTAACCCAACGTGCCCTCCGAAGCACGTAAGCGCTCAGTAGTAATGTCACTAGCGGTCACCCATCCAAGTCATGACCAGGGCAGACGTTGCTTTAGTTAGCTGAACGCTTAAGAATGGCTAAGCAAAATACGCTACGATAGCTTCAACATTTTATACAGTATGTGTATTGGCCTCGTGTTTACCTACATTACCTCTTAATGTAAATGCTAATAGTACATACAGTAAAACAATAAAATGTAGACTATAATCGCTTGTATGCAGAAGCATGTACACTTAAAAAATAAAGGAATGTCCTTCGTGTGTGAAAAGGTCTATACACACGCACCTCTGTTTGCGTAGGGGTTTACAAATAGTATCTATTCATCGATAAGAGCAAGTGAACCAAAGAAAGTTTGTAAATGTGTAATTACCTTCCGGGGCGAATAAAGAACCTATTTCGTAACTCGAGACAAGGGCAACGCGGCAAATTGAAGACTAACATTTGTTTAGTGACTTTGAGAGGAACTTGATTTATTGAGATGTAGTGTCTATTAAATTCAATAATAACAGCGTGATATATTAAGCTGTGATAAGTGATATTAAGGCAATTTATGTAAAAAAAACTCATATTTATATATTGAATTATTCAAATTCATATCGTTATTCTTTTAATCTGTATGTGCGATACAACCCGACATAATATGTTATGTTATTATCACAAAAGTATGTCATAATTAAACCTTTAAACGTCAATCTATCAACTTAAGACCAATTAGAATAAAAAACTGGCCAAGTGCGAGTCAGGCTATTTTAGGGTTCTGCGTATCAAGAGTCCGTAAAGGAAAAAAAATAGTTTTGATAACAGTTGCAAAAATACATTGCACAATTTTCACATAGACGTGTTCAGGGTCTTATTTAAACATAAGATGCGGTCCATAATATTTAACCGGAATTTTAATTTAGAACTAGTTTAAAAATGGTACATAATTGACAACTTCGACAGCCCCCCATTTATTTACGAGCTGCAAACCCGTGACGAGCGGACAGACGGACAAACAGCTAGACCGCGGAGCCTCTATAATAGCGCTCCATTTGGCCACTTGGACACGGGAACCTAAATGCCTTTATTAAGATCTTTAGTCAACAAATGGGATTCGACCGGTAATGTATTGCCTCGGGAATGATATATAGGGAACACGATAACTCCTTCAAGGCTATTAAAAAGACATCGTATAGGAAGCCAGATTTTAACTTGTGTCGACACATAAAAATATATAACAAGTCTCTCGGAAAAGATATTATGATACAAATTGTAGCCTATATCAAATACTATACATATATTTTTGGACTTCTAGCTCTTTTAGCTTATTTATAAATAAATATCGAATAAACATTGCAATTCAACGGGCTAATGCTGCCAGCATGCTGGGCACGCTGTCAACTGGTAGTGGGCTAGAGCGTTCGGATTGCCATTGAGTCTGCAATGACTTATAGGTTGTCTAAATGCTTTTATTGTAGTAGCTGTAGTCTTGTATATAGTTCGTAGTATTTTCTTTACAATTGGTTATATTTTATCATGTATGTCTCATGTAATAAGTGTTGCATATTAACATTTAATTCAGTTTGGAATATTTAGCTTGAATACGAGTCCGTCACACTTTTGTATAGGGTTCCTTTAAGTATACAGTATATATGTATATGTATAGATTATAAATATATTAGTATGCAAAGTTTTCAGCCATCAAATATCTAAAAAGTATCAGAGGTCCCCGCCAACTGAACACACATTATCATAACATTAATTCAAGAATTTGGGCGTTGCTTAGCAAAAGTCGATATTACTGATACATAGGTGAACTAAAAAATGTACTAAGTCATGATAATTTTAGTGACACAAACGTGACGTCCGAAACAGTACGTAACCTAGCTGAAACAATTTTGCGCTTTTTGTTTCATTCACAAAGCATACATAAATCAAAATCATTTATTAAATTAAGCGTTTTTGGAGTCTACGACGCTCTTATGAAGGTTAATTACAAGTACAAATTACAAGTATAAACACAAAAATGAAAAATTAGCAAAAACGCAATCTGAGCGATTTTATTTTTGAGGTCAGGAGCTCTTGAAAATGTTTGGTGTAGAATCGCGTCAAATATCATCTGGCATGGTTCGCGGTGATTTTGACATCACGTTGGTTTGTACTCGCATACGATATCTTGGTCGGATTTTGAAAGATTTGCAATTTTAAATTAATTCAATGCCCGCTACCGCTTATAACTTAGCTCATCTTATCAAAGAAAGTCCGTCCCTAGTAGACGAAGCGCTTCTCAAATGAAGGGTGAAAATGAAATGGCTTTTAATTGTATTTAGTTGAACAAAGAGATGCCGTGTGTCTTGTTATAAAATGTCTCCATCAATTTTTGGAAATGTACTAATGTTACTAGAATACCTGTGATGGTACACGTCAATTTGAGAATATTCTTTCCTCAAAATGTGTTAAGAGGACAATATCTTTGCAATATACGAATAAATATAACAAGAAGTCTAACTTCCATACAGTTAACGCTTTGATTTCGACTCATCAAGTTTACAATTAACAAAACATGCACAATCTTCCAAATTCAATGGGATTGCTTAAGGATGCACTTGCCGGCGGCCCGAACTTATCAGCGGGCGAGGCTACAAAGCATGCTATTTCACCTATACCTTTGTGGGAAAGGGTAAGACTCCGTGATGAGTAGTACGAAGATAGTGATCGCGCATCACACACCCGTATTGCATCTACGCTAATTACGCACACTTGTTTGCGATATATCAATGAAAGCCGAACCATGCCGAACGAATTACGATGTTTGACGACGGACGGAGATAGTGTCTCAAGCTACGTCACGACGTGTGTAGGTATTTCTTATAAAATAATATTAGATATATATTCACAGAGGAATACATTTTGGTTCGGACAGTAGGTACCTGTTGTTATAATTTTCGTTCGTTTTATAATAACATACTGATGTTATTTCACCTATAGTAGGTAAATATTTAGTAAGTAGGTACAATGATTTGTAGGTACATAGTAAATGTATTAGTTTGTTCTTTTCACATTGATGTAGTAAATATTTACCTACAATAATTATTTATACATAATTAGCAAGTTACTGCTTTTACTACAACATATTTTGTAAAGCAGTGACGGCTCAGTGGCATAGGTTATGGACTTCCGCGCAGCATGTCCATGGTTCGAATCCCGTCGCGGGCTTTATCTTCACCGCGCGCGGTGGCGCGCACGCGGCCGCGTGGTAGAAGAGCATTTTACGAATGCCCGCCTGGATAGCTACTACCCTCAAGTAAAAAATCGGTCGCCAAGCACCTAAAGGGAAGCGGTGATGGCTCAGTGGCATTGGTTATGGACTGCTGCGCAGCAGGTCCATAGTTTGAATCCCGCTGCGATATTGAGCTTCACCGCGTGGTGGAGAGTTCGTAGCGAAGTTTACTTAGCTGTTCTCAACCGATCAGCAAAGTTTAGCACCGTCGCGCGCGGTCATGAGTTGGATGGGTGACCGCTAGGACAATACTACTGAGCGCTTCCGTGCTTCGGAGGGCACGTTAAGCCGTTGGTCCCGGTTGTGGTCTTAGGATGGCAGTCGTTATAGCATGGTGGTAGGGCATTTTGCGAATGCCCGCCTGTATAGCTACCACCCTCAAGTAGAAAATCTGTCGCCAAGCACCTAACGGTGTGTTCCAGCAGCTGTCCTTGAGAGCCAGTAATTCTAGGTTAGCCTGAATAACATCTTCGACCACATCATCACTTACCATCAGGTGAGATAGTGGTCAAAGGCTAACCTATCAGGCATAAGAAAAGAGCATTTTGCGAATGCTCGCCGGGATAGCTACCCAAGTAGAAAATCTGTCACCATGCAACTAACGTGAACTCAGTGGCATTAGCTATGGACTGCCTCGCAGCATGTTTATGGTTCGAATCCCGCTGCGGGCTCGAGCTTCACCGCTTGGTGGAAGGGCATAGGGCATTTTGCGAATGCTCGCCTGGATAGCTACCACCCTCAAGTAGAAATTCTGTCACTAAACACTTAACGGGAAGCAGTGATGGCTCTTAGCAATGGACTGCCGCGCAACAGGTCTATGGGTCGAATCCCGCCGCGGGCATGAACTTCACCGCATGGTGGTAGGTTGTTTTGCGAATGCTCGCCCGGCTAGCGAGCTTTGAGATGAGAGCCAAAATGTCGTACCGATTTCAAAATCTGTCTCTAAGCGGTAATGTACGATGGCATGATGGATCTACCAATCCTGGTAGAACACATTTGGAATAAAAATTCTCTACCTACCCGTAACTGATTTAAATTATTTCCAATAAAAATCAATAACTAATCATAGGTTATTTTTGATTAGGTAAGTGCCTACAATCATCGCTAAGTTTACCATATAAACTTTCGTACTACCTTAGGTATAAGTACCTACTACAAATATACATACTTATTCTACTAATTTACGTAGGTAGATACATAGTACTAACTTTATTATTTGTTGTGATCGTATAGCTATGTAGATAGGTATGCAATGTAATGCGCGCCCGCGAATGTCGATTTGACATCGCTGACAGTTGCGTGCCTAGGCAGGCCTATATGATAAATGATAATTATATCGTAGATAGGTAGGTATCTTCCATTGAGCTTCTAATTCTAACCCTTTACTACTTTGTGTTAGGTAGGTACTTTCTCGAAGCTATATTACTGCTTAGACTATATTCTAAAAAGAATGCGGACTACCTACGTCCATACCACATCAGCTAACCAAATGCAGCTTTTTATATTGTCTAAGTGTTGCTAAAATGATTAGGTACTCACCATAGCTATCATGACCTGCGTATTGACTAATACCTACTAGGTTCTAACTTAGGTGAGAGTAGGTGAGTACCCAGACATAGTTACGTATTTATATTACCCAAGTACCTACCTATCTATATGGATTATGGCGTCCGACACTTACTATCACGCACAAACTAATCAAATGCGAAAGAAAATCCGGTCCCCAACTCCCAACATATGTAAATATATATATATAAGTACGTAAGTAGGCATAGGCACTACATATTGGTAGTGTATACATACGTGCACACCAAAAAGCAACAGGGCATTCCTAACAATATAATATTATGTTCTAAGATCGCGGCGCGGTGCACGTGACTTTTGGTAGTGTGCGTTTTGTTAATTATATATTAGTGTGCTGCGCATGAGACCCGCCCGCCCGCTTCCCTCACCGCGGAATGGAAGTATTGACATGAGATGCCCAATATTTTGAACGAAAAACTAGCGCGCAAAACTATGTGTGCCGACCTTTGGCTCTAGGATGTTTATGATTATACTACTGGATGTATTTGTTTTCCAAAATGTTATCTAAAATGATCATGAACTGGGCTATGCTTCTATGTAAATAATTTTAGGGATTTCATGCTCTATAAGTCGTTTATTTACGACTAAACATGCGCTAAAATTCGTGATATTACAGGGATGTTTCGAGGCTTATAACTATCATGTGAAGATTTTTTTTACAAATCGGTGCCAAGACAAGCCTAGATAATGAAGAGATAAATCGATATCATGCTTAGTTCTGGACCTAAAACCTCAAATAAGGGAGTGATCATCCTACGGCGTTTGTATGGAAAAGTTACCGGCCAGTTCAACCTTAATTGATTTGGCGCTTATAAATGATCGCAGCTACTTGATCGCGTCAAGCTAATGTTGAAAAAAATGTGTACGAGCCATATTTGGTCCTAAACGTAGGGACAGCTGTGTACCCTATTTCAAAATGTTTATTGATAAAAATGACGAAATTGCGGGTAAAAGCTAGTAGAATAAAATGAAATAAACTTTGTCATGGCTCATACTTCCAAGTGGGTTGAAAATGGTGGTATTTGTCAGAAAAACATGTTAACTGGTATTACATTTTGTGCATGAAGATCTGTAATAGAAGACAACATCGTTTTTGAATTGTTTGTCACAGAAACTTCTGAAGATGGTACATTTTTATTTTGTGTTTGATGTTTGATCTGTGATCTTATACGTCAGTGACACACATGTTTACTCTGAAATGGGAGATAGAGGTTTTCCGCCCTTCTTTAAACTTTCAACGCAAAAACAGATTTTGAAGTTAGGGGTTTTATCGGAAATTCAAAGACCAATAAACCTTTTTTCAATGATTGCAAAAACAGAGATGTGTATATGCATAATTACATATTTTGATTTCTACTCTCTTCGATTTTCTATGTTTTTCTATACGACCTTTTTCTGTTTCCTTTCCTTTCATTTTGTTTTCTTTGCAACAGTAAATCAACTTCACGGTCGTGCTTCAGCTTATTTTTCATTTATATTGTGAGCAGTATAAATATGAAATGTAAACTTTGCTTCAATAAGGAGCTCTTTGATTGTACTTTATATGCTCTGTCCCGAGGCTTTCTCTTGTCAAGACTTTCTAATATAACTTTATGCAAATGAAAAATCATAAATTTAGATACTTTTTACTTGTTTTTCAGTGCAAGCGTGTTTTCATTAAACATTTTACCAAAATGCACAAAAATGTACGAACTTTTTAAACGAAATTTTATGGTCAAATTTTTTAAATACTTGTGTTACCACCGAATGTTATGCTCTGCACATAATAATATATTGGTATTTCAATGAAGAATGTCCAAAATAGAGAATGGAGAAACGCTTATGTGCGATTGGAAATGTTGATGAAAATGTAGCAAAATACACCATACGAGTATATCATCATCAGTCGCAAGATGTCCACTGTGGAACAAATGCCTCTCCCATAGAATGCCACAGAGAACGGCTATTAGCTGCTTGTAACCATTGGCTACCTGTGATTTTTACGATGTCGTCAGTCCCTCCACTAGGTGGTCTGACGACATTGTAATATATAAAACGACTAAAATGTTTATATAGACTATTGGCATATATAATGTTAACGAATAAATCCATTGGATTTGATTCGACATTGAGGTCAATAAATCGATTTGAGATACTACTTATTCTCAAAAATCGAATTGATTCCAAATCAATTATAATCTAAAGTAATAACCATAGAGTGACTGTAGTATATACACCGTGTCCCAAAATTCAACGATAAGCCGGCATCGGTGCATGGACCTACTCATGACTACTCGGGAAAAAATAAAAAAAAAATTATAACTCTTTTTTTTTTTTAATTACAGAGACTTTTATAAAGTTGCGCCAACTTTTAATAAAACTTGCCATGGTAGTGTCCATACTTTTTTTTTTAACCCAGACTATAGAAAGTGCATAGAATGTTAAAATCTATGAAAATTATAAGAAGAAATATTTTTTTTACTGATTTTTGTAAAATAACTACAGACTTTCTGTAATTTTAAAGGATTGTGGTAGATAGCCGTCCTTCTTAGGTTGTAGTACTGAGAGCGCACGTAAAGCCATCAGGCCCGGTTGTTTTCTTGGGATGGCAGTTGCTATAGCATGGTGTAAGGACAGGTTTTAAATGCTTACCTAGCTAGATCCCCACCCTCAAGTAGATAATTTTTCGCCAAGCACCTAACGGCGTATTCTGGCAGCTGCCAAGAATAGCTGTTCATGGGAGCCAGTCATTCTATGTTAGCCTGAACGATTTTTTCATGACTGCACACACAATCAACATCTATCATTAATAAAAAAGTAGATCCACCCTGCAGAGTATAGTAAGCTAAATCCATGTAAATACTTTACCTCAAGAAAATGATAAGGTGAGGACGACCTCTATAAACATATCACGTTACGCTACGAAAAGAGTATCGATAAGACTATTGTCTATTCTGCGGTACCGATACAATATATCGTTACAGCTATAAAAATGGACATTCGATCAAGCGATATTGTGTAGGGAGTCCAAGTTTTGATTTTATGAACTCTTTTTTGGTTTCCAAACAACTTTTGGATATGTTCTTAATTACTTATTCAGATTATCTAAAACCTCAATATATGCGTTTATAGAAACCTTACGTATACATAAAATAAGGGATTATGCAACGAGAGCATAAATTATTAATTTTAGCGGAGATGTTGTGCCGAGAGGAATGGTATCAAAGTCAATGGTAAATTGGGTATACTGAACGATTCATACACTCGGATTTTTACTTCAACTGTAAGGAAGTTAAGCAACGATAATATTAGTAAAACATGCGTTGCTGAATCAGACGGATTGTCCACTACTAAATACAGCCTCCCCCATTAAAAGGGGTTTGACATAATCCCTACACTTGGTAGGCGTCTTGGGGATCGCAGTTTAAGATATCAGTTCCTCACAAGGCGTGCTGCCCACCTTCCGTTATTTTACCCTCAGTCGCCTCTTACGCAACCTACAATGGGGGGGGGGGGGGGGGGTGACAATAGCCCGGCACCGCACGGCACAAAACATAGATAATTAATATTGAAACTGATTTTTGACCCATGTTCTACTCTCAGTGTCACTGTCACGAAAGAAACAAATCTAGGTCTTCAATAATATCTAACTCTGATCTATGGCATTGAAAACATGTCAGTAAACTTCTGACACGAATTATAAAACGAAATTCTGTGAACAAATAAAAAAAAAAAATTCTCTATTTTATGCCCATGAACTTATATACAGAGTTTTGTGCACTAGAGCTTAATAAACTGTTTACACCAGGCATAAACAAGAACTATACTTATATGTATAAGTTAAAGTTAAAATCATTTAATTTAGGCGCCTACGAGGCTACTCATGAAGGTCATTTACAAATTTTAATATACAAATATTCTACATTGCCTTGCCACGTATAGTAAAAAAAACTTTTGGAGCCACTGCGAGAAGAACGGGCCAGAAACTCGGAGCCATTCTTTTAAATGTCTTTTAACAACGTGTTACATTCTTACTATATGATAAAATGATTACAATATTTGTTTAAATTACGTTGGTGACAGGCGATAGCTTGGCAGAGGCGGAATTGTCCAAACATTTTTGTCGTTGAAGTAATCACAAACTGTGTAGTAGTTAACTTAATCAATATATTTTTCACGTGCAACTTGAATTTTCCTTGTGAGAGTTGTAATTATGCTTGCTACGAGTATCTAAGAAGGACCTTTTATTTGTCTTTGCTAATCTAATACCTGGCACCACTATTTTATATTTATTCCTAGTGTTGTAATCGTGATTGTCACCATTTAATAAAAAACAATCTTTAAAAAGATCCCTGGCAGATTTCCTAGGGTCCATTTCATATATGGCTCGAATTGCATAATGATATTGTCATTATTTAGATATCACACATATCATTTAATGGGTAGTTTTATTCATAAAAAACCATTAATAAAGAAAAGCAACAAGACAATAATTAAATATAATGATAACTATATCTATCTATGAACTAAAAAAATATAGATAAAAATCTTGAACTCCGTTTTCTACCAGAAGGCAATCATAAGTAGAAAACAGAGCTCAGGTCACTGTCCACGGGTAGGATACCTAAAAGGCTGGCAGCATTACCCTGTTGAATGGCATAATTAATTCTATGGCTGGAGTATAGCCAGCCCTTTGGCCGTTTGTCTTTTTTATCAGCCGCTTTGACAAATCTTAACATAGTAGCCATGCGCTTGGACCTAATGTTTCTACTCCAAAAGGCAGAAATATATAAATAAATTCATTTTTTATATATTTCACTATACAGCTAATATAATTTGCAAAATAAGTACTAATTAATATATATATTTCATTTTACAGTTCTTGAGGTATCGTACTTGTTCAACAATTTTTCAAGATATATTAAATTATATTTTCAAAAAAGGAAAACGGTAGAAAAAATATGAGTGATGGGCAAGAAATCAAAAAAAAAAACTGATGAAAGAGAAAGAAAGCATTCCAAATTCCAATCCAAGTAATATAGATGGAAACCCGCGTCTGTGGTGGGAATATTTATTTTTCGCTTGTTTTTTAGTTTCGTAATCTTTCTACAAGATTATGCGAGTTATTAGCGAGCGAGGTATTTGCGAGTTTGTTACCTTGAACATGTCAAAAAAACTCTTAAAAGAATTGAGAGGTAACAAGCAATATATATATATATATCAGCATTTGCAATTCGTCACTTGTGGCGAAATGCATCTGTTATAGGCAGAGTTAACATCAGGTAAGCCTCGTGCTTGATTCGTCATAATCGCATAAAAAATCTATTTAAAATATTTTTTCTTGATGATAATATTTCCACTCGACATTTGTAAGCTAGCTGGACAAACTTCCGTCAAAACACCTTTAACAAGTTATATTGTATCATGTACATAACATTTACAAAACTAATAATTGGCTTCGTCATCAATATACTAATAAATCAATATACAAACTTATTCTAATCAAAAGTTATACCATTTGTGTGACAAACAATAACGAAATTAATTTAATTCTGTGTACAGACAATATTCGGTTCATTTTTAGTAACAATTTTTTTTTTTTTTTTTTATGTATGATAGGTTAGCCTTTGACCACTATCTCACCTGATGGTAAGTGATGATGTGGTCGAAGATGTTGTTCAGGCTAACCTAGAAGTACTGGCTCTCAAGGACAGCTGCCGGAACACACCGTTAGGTGCTTGGCGACAGATTTTCTACTTGAGGGTGGTAGCTAGCCAGGCGGGCATTCGCAAAACGCCCTACCACCATGCTATAACGACTGCCATCCGAAGACGACAACCGGGACCGACGGCTTAACGTGCCCTCCGAAGCACGGAAACGCTCAGTAGTAATGTCACTAGCGGTCACCCATCCAACTCATGACCGCGCGCGACGTTGCTTAACTTTGCTGATCGGTTGAGAACAGCTAAGTAAACTTCGCTACGAGCGCTTCAAAATTAATACACAAAGGTACAAATTGTGGAACAATAATCGTATTTTTTTGACGGGAATACAACATTACTTGTTAGAGCAAATAATAAAGTATCAAACAAAGCTAGTTACTGCAGTTTTAAATAAAAGTAAAAAAATATTTTTAATATACTTTAGTAAACTTTTCAAGTAGAATTAATGTACTTTTTTATGTTTAGTTTGTATATACATCAACATAAACATACGCATTACGTTAAGAAAATAACCTAACCGAGTTTCGATACAGATAAATATGAATTATTTAACTTGAGGAAGTTGGTACTGTGTTGATTCAAATAACTCTGTGTTCACATTTACATGGTCCGACTTCTATACGCTCGTTCTTTTTAGTTAAGGTAGTCGGTTATTATAAAAAAGCTTTTTACTATTTACACTTTTTTTTATAGCTGATGGGCTAGCCTTTTACCTATATCTCACCTGATGGTAAGTGATGATGTGGTCGAAGATGTTGTTCAGGCTAGCCTAGAATTAGCTCTCAAGGACTGCTGCCGGAACATACTGTTAGGTGCTTGGCGACAGATTTTCTACTTGAGGGTGGTAGCTAGCCAGGCGGGCATTCGCAAAATGCCCAAGAACCACCATGCAACACTGAAAAATGCACTGAAACATGCCTGCTGCTTACAACTGTGTAACAACACGCCTGTCACCTACGTAATTTAAACTTTTTTTTTATTAGTATGTATCACATTGTTAAAAGGCGTTTAAAATAATGGCCCCGAGTTTCTTACCCGTTCTTCTCACAGTGGCTCTATACATTTTTTTGCTGAACGTGGCAGCACAATGTAGAATATTTCAATATAAACATTTTAAATTGACCTAACTAAATTGAATAAATATTTTGACTTTAACTTTGACATTAGCATCAGCAACATTTTATTTTTACATGAGCTGACAATTATACTTGAAAGCCATTAAAAATAGGTAACACAGTGCGGCTTGCAAAAATAACCTACCCTACCAGGAGCCAATTCGGTTGACGTAAATCCTCAATACTGATTTGGACGGTAACATAATGAAATATACATAAAATGGAGCAGCAAATTAACTGAAAACAGGGTTCTACGCTGTGGTTTGAAAACGTGCCATATGGGCAGTTATGTAACACTGCAAAGGCTTATTGGTACTGGTTTAGTAATATACCTTTCTATCTGCTATATCGTATAGAGAAGACGCACGGAGCAGTGAACCAACAGCCATATGGCAACAGTTATTTCTTGTAGGCTTAACTTAAATAAGAAATGGGCTCTCAAGGATAGCTGCCGGAATACAACGATAGTTAGTAGAGGTTCAGGTGTTTGGTCAGCGGAACACCTTATGTTAAGCGGAAACCTCTGGATATAACAAATATATAAGGTCACTAGTGTCTGCGCCCATCACTCTGACATAGACAGTTGTTAACTCTCATGTGCCTGTAATTTCTGTCTCTCAAGGGCTGCTGCCAAGACACACTGCTTGCATGCGTGGCAACAGATTTTCTATTTGAGCGTGTAGCTAACCAGGCAATCATTCTTAAAATGTCCTTTCAACATGTGGTGAAGCTCAATTCAGCGGTGAACGTCGAACGATGGACCTAAGGCACGCAGTCATATTTAGGTCAGTAATTATTGCTCAGCTATCATGGCTTTGAAAGTATTAATACCATTAAGAAAATTATCGGATTTTTTTGACCGCCCAAAGGTCTATAACAAAGCCTGCTCATAAGACAACATCCGGGGCTGACGTGACGGTATAAAGTGCCTTCCGAAGTATGAGGACACAGGCAAATTCGAATTGCACGTGAAAAGTTTCTGATTATATAAACGACAAATGTTTTTGACAATCCTGCCTCTGCCAACTTACCAAGTGACATCAATTAAACAATAATTACATAATGTACTTTGTAAAATATTGTTTACAGACATTTATAATGTATGGCTCATAATTTGAAAGTTAGAGAAACAGAGAGATTTGATGAAATTTAGAATATTTCAATATTATTATTTCTAATTGACGTTCAACAGAGCATCGTACTTAGATACCTACATTAAATATATCATTTACTTTGACTTTGAGGGGCGCTGTGGCAAGTGAAATTGTTCTTTTATAATAGATAAAGGAACAACAACAACAACATAAGACATTTTGGAGTGAAGAGCAGAGTCCAGTTTCATGCACAACGAGGATGGAGTATAATACCTGAAGACTGGCGTGACACTTACCACCTGGTAAGCGACTTTTTTGTCTCCTCTATAAATATATAACATTAAAAAACTATATACTCATATGGACAGTTTATGTGTCAAAAGGCACTCCTTGTTCATCAAAACTAATATATTATAATATATAATAATATAATAAAGGGGACAGATTTGATTGTTTGTTTGTTTGTTTGCATTGAATAGGCTCTGGAACTACCGATTCGGGTGAAATTTGGTATGGAAATAGTTTGAGACACGGGGATGAACATAGGATAGTTTTTATCCAACTGCGCAAAAAAGAGGTTAATTGTTTTGCGCGATAACCGATCTACTGGACCGATTAGGATGAAATTTGGTATGGAAATAGTTTGAGACACGAAGATGAACATAGGATAGTTTTTATCCAACTAAGCAAATAAGAAGTTAATGGTTTTGCGTGATAACCGATCTACAGGACCGATTAGGATGAAATTTGGTGTGGAAATAGTTTAAGACACGGGGATGGTCATAGGATAGATTTTATCCAATTGAGCAAAAAAGAGGTTAATGGTTTTGCGTGATAACCGATCTACTGGACCGATTAGGATGAAATTTGGTATGGAAATAGTTTGAGACACGAGGAATGACATAGGATAGTTTTTATCCAACTGCGCAAAAAAAAAGGTTAATGGTTTTGCGCAATAACCGATCTACTGGACCGATTAGGATGAAATTTGCTATGGGAATAGTTTGAGACACGGGGAAGGACATAGGATAGTTTTTATCCAACTGCACAAAAAGATGTTAATGATTTTGCGCGATAAAAAAACATTAGAACAAAAAACAAATATATAATAAAAGTTCTTAAAAAAATATATATATATTGAACATTCTTTATTATTTTCTTTTCTTAGTAACCTGACTTAAATAGAAGGGTTTATGTTCATGTTTGTGTAAACATTATTATGATTATTTTTTTAATACCCGTGCGAAGCCGATGCGGGCTGCTAGTTTCTTATATAAAATACTAGCGGCCCGCCACGGGTTTCAACGGGTATTTTACAAAAAATAAAATTGAAACACATAAAAAGTAGTTATTATGACATAACTGTAATAGGTAGACAAGGAGTATGCCGGACTTCTGTAATGTTGTAGTACATCAGTTTGCTCTATTGTCAACAATTTCAGCAGCGTACGAGATATAACGACTGTTTTGGTATTTTTTTTCATTATCGAAGTTTTCATGCTAAACCCTAAGTTTTTGAAAATATTCCACAGCCTATGTTTATCAGGGATAATGTAGATTTCTAATGGTTAAAGAATTTTTAAATCGGTCTAGTAGTTAATAAGTTTATCCATTACGTACAAAAATACAAATATTCCCTCTTTATTATTAATATAGATATAGATAACACGCGAAGATATAATTTCTTTACTAAACTTCCTAAATATACAAATACCTTATATCGTGAGTTTACCTTCATAAATGTACCATTTCGTCAGAATGGCTTCCATTAACTAAAAGACAGCTGTCTGGATCTTATCCCGAAATCTTCAAAACCATTGCGACCACACACAAGTGTCCTTGCAAGGAATGAGGGTGACTTGATTAATACCTAGGGACTTGCGACAAGTACCACCCTTCACGTAGACGGGTGGAGTAGAAACAGTCTTAGGTATGGAGGTGGTAGTATCTTCTATCGGCAATAAATAAAACCTAAGTACCTTACTTGTTTTAGTTATATATTATATCATCACATCTTTGAATGTCCGAGGGGGTCAGTCTGCACTTGTACAATGCAATACAAAACACTTAATTGACACCATTATTAAATACAGTAGAACAATCTTAAAAATAGTATATAGTATATTTTGAAGCCTCGTAGCGAAGTTTACTTAGCTGTTTTAACCGATCAACAAAGTTAAACAACTAATAATCTACGGCAGGTCTATCGGTAACATAAAGAGCTCGTAGCAAAGCTTTTCTATATAGTATATACATAGTCTAAGGGCAACGTCTGCTATTGGATGGGAGATCGTTAGTAACATTTGCTTAGAGAGCTTCAGTGTGACAGCACGTTCAGCCATTGCGTCGCGTCGGGCCTGGTTGTTGTCTTAGGATGGTAGTGACGCTATGTTGAAATAAAAGGATTTGGATTCGCTTATATGGTCGGCCATCACCCTGACACAACCCGCCGTGGTAATGCTCTCGTTGTTAGTATACCCGCTACCGCTCGGGTACTGAGTAGGAGATCTGTTTTGCTTCCAATGTGCATTGACACCTCATTTACGTTTAATCATGAGGTGGCATGTTAGTTAATAGCAGGGTCTACACAGAACGGTTCTAATCGCGCTTGTCAGGAGCGCGAGACAAAGACGCGGACGGTGTGGACACGCCACGTGATTACCATAGGTACGTGTTGAAGGCTCGCTCCTTCCCGCGGCCGATCTGTCAATCGCCGCGCTTGTTGATTGTCCTGTGTAGACTCGGCTATTCTTTTCCTTGTTTATCTAATCATTTTATACAACATAAAGAAATGGGACAGTCCTTATACAGGCCTTGACTCATGATGCCTCGCATTTTAAGGGTTGCCCTCGTTTGTACATACAATACGTGCTAGTGTGGGTGTAAATGCTAATGGTACATACAGTGAAATTTTTTTTCTATAATCGCTGGAATAGGTAGAATCGGTTGTAACTTCACTCAAATAATATGGAGGGGCGTGCCTTCGTGAGTCAGGATAGTTGTGTAACAATGTTAGCCAATAAAACTTTAATTGAATACGTTGATTTAATAATTGGCTGTCGGTATCTAAGGTGCTTATTGACAATAAACAAAGAATCACAGTGGAACGGCCAACTGTCACATTATTTCCACCTAGATGGCGCTAAATTTTTGTTACTACTAGCCGTTTTAATTAAACAAAGTTATCTAAATCACTGCCATGGCTGCTTTCCGAAGTCTTGCTTGCTTCCTATTTTCTGAAAAATAGAAGTCAAGTAATCTGAACGGTCGAAAGGTATATACTTAATTACCACATCTATTTTACTTTTCAATTCCGGTACCTATAGGTACCTAACATGTAGGTACCTATGTATATATATAATACGGCATCGTAGAGCGATGTCCGCTCCGCATGCCAACTCCGACAGTTTATTAGCACTCTCCGAGGTGAGAAGATGCTGGTTATTATCGTTACTATACTTCACAATCGTAGACAACTCTTTTCCGCGTGCGTCACTAGTTATAACTAATGACATTCATTCATAGTTCTCTAGTACTTTTGGCTGTTTATTTATCCGCTATATGAAAAAGTAACCGCCTGATGCTGTATGTGAAAGAAGGAAAAGCCAAAGAACAAAGAACGTGGGAACATACAACACCTTAGTTATATATATATATATATATATATATATATATATATATATATATAACCAGTGCAGTTATAGCTATGGATGGCCATGCTGCAGGTCCATGGTTCGATCCCCACCGCTTGTTCGAGCTTAACAGCGTGGAGGAAGGGCATTTTTGGAATGCTAGCCTGACTAGCTATTACCCTCAAGTAGAGAATCTGACGCCAAACACTATAAAGTGTGTGCCGGAAGCAGTCCTTGAGAGCCAGTAAACTACAGGCACATGAGACTCAAAACCTGTAGATCTCCGGGTGCAGCGCAGTATGTCAATTGTGACGAAATGCATCTGTTATAGGCAGAGGTGACCACTTGCAATCGGGAGGGCCTCTTGGAAATCTGAAGTACCTATATATTGTAAACGTATTGCTAAAGATGTTTGTTAGTATTGTCTGAAGGCAACCTTCGGAGGCTGTTAGTATTTTTTACCCATAACCCTTAAACTTTATTACTTAAATACATCAAAACTTCAAATTCAAATTCAATGTATTTGCAAGAATGAGTAAATATTTATACAATACAGTAAAGTTCTTAATTAACGTAAACAGATCTTCACATTCCACCATGTTTGACATGCAAAGTAAAGGTTTAAGCCTTGCGTATAAACTAGATTATGTACTAACTTATTACATATACTACCAGCCAAACTTAAATGATGTATGTAGAAATTTAAGACGCTGTTATGGTGTTCTATATTATCTCTATATCGTACTTATACTTAAAATGGGTGGGTACCACTTTTTTCTTGTATCTAATAAATTCTAATATCGCAATATTTTTAGGCTTATTTTGGCTATACAATCAAAATAAGCTAGGAAAATCGCAACTAAAAGCATTTCTTTACTTCTTACGGTTTTATATATTTTCGTGTTGCTAAATTTGCAGTGATGAATTGTCTCATCAGCACCTGCACTATTTTTTGCCCCGCTGTTTTATGTCAAATTACGATACATTGGGGATCGCGCTCGGTTGCAGGATAACAAAAAGATATAGTTTTATACTGCAAAAAGGTGGTTGGCCTTTATTAAAAAAGCGTTATAATATAGGAGAACATTATATAATTTAAGAGAAAAGGTGTTTAGGTACATACCACATTGACTATCCTATTTAATAAAGAATATATATAATATAATAGTTAAAAAATTCGGACCTTACAGAATAGGGCTAAGTATAGGAATATGATGATGAACTACCTTATCACAAGAAGTTATTTCCAAATTCCGGTAAACAACGATAAGCAGCAACAACATTGTGTCAACTTGTACAAAGTTCCTCGGACGCAAGTTTAGCCCTGAGATGGGTTTTGTTGATATTATATGGCTATCTATCTACCTCCTTCATCCAATCTGAGGTGTCCAAGTAATCCGAAGTTTTAGTTTATCGAACAGAACACATTGTCTAAGTAAGTATACACTCACCGCTAACTTGGCAAGTGGTAAGCTATCGAGCGAAGTTTTCACGAGAGATTAACTAAGCTTACCTGATTTTAGCATATCGGTAACATGGGCACGAAATCACTGTAGATACTGCTCACTTATTGAGTCAAGGTACTCAATGAACTTAATTTTTTATTGCTTGCTTTTGAACTCAAGTACGTTATACGAACATACCAAGTTTTTGAAGTGTCTGGAACATGACCGACGACAGCTCCATACCCACTTTGTGCAAGGTTATCACTGTTTTTTCCTATTTTTTTTAACACCGCATTCCATATTGTAATTTGATAATGAACACGAAAAAGTGTGTAAAATGGCGCAAAATCAAAAGAAGTTTTTAAAATAATAAACGCGTTCCAAATTCAAAATATTTAAAAAGTTGAAAAAAAGAAAAGTTTTTATGTAACAGTATTTATGGCCACACTATAACTAATCTGTTGTATCAGTATATTATTCTATATAACCTTTATGATGAAATAACCGCGGAAAAGTAAAATATGGCGTAATTTAACCGATGTCAGAAACTAATCATCCGAAACTAAAACCGCAAACAAGGAACAAGGTTAAATATAGGAAAATTTGTTACTCATTTATTATTACCAGTTCCTCGTAAACCCTTCCAAAATGGAAAATAGATTTAGATCCTCCAAAGGTCTTCCCATGGGGACCACAATTTGGTTAGAAATATTTAGGGAAACTCGCAATCTATTTCTGTGTTTAATATATCAGATGTAACTTGATTAAAATGCAAAATACGCTAGATATTAGTATCCGTAAACATTTATGATAAATATGAATTGATTAAAAACGGAGCAAAATAGTAGCCTATCTATGTAAGTTTCCTGTATATTTGAAACGCTGTTGTATAAAAACTATTGCGTCGAATGATGAATCAAAATCATAATGTTGAATTAGAAATTATCACGAATCAATGAAATCAAGTTCAGTTTTGATACAACATATATTTCCGCTAACAACACATAAGATTTATGGTAATTAAAATAGGGCTAGCTAGCCACTAACCTGAGCCAAACTGCCAACTTTTCTTAGGTATGTCATAATTACTTACTGGCTATCAACGGAACACTGTTAGGTGCTTGACGACTGATATTCTAATCAAGCTTCTAAGTTGCGTGCATTCGTAAAATGCTCTTCCATCATGCGATGAAGCTCAAGCCGGCGATAGAGATCGCATCATGCACGTACAGCTCGGCAGTCCATAGCAATTCCCGCTTGGATTTTGAAGCAGTGATATGCTTCAAAATTGGTCGTAGCATCACTACACAATTATGAAGCTCGATATATTATTTTTCAAGACATTAGCTCCTAACAGACCTTTAAATGCACCGATTTTAGTATCATAATGGTTATGCACTCGTGCTTTATTTTCAACTTTACCGCACTTGTGTTTTAAATAGAAAAAAAAACAACGTTTCCACACTTCTTACCAAGGAGATTGTAGTTTGTATAATAAAAAAATAAATATATAGACGTCTCAAAACGTCTGGTCGACGCTACTGTGACCAAAATGCTGGCATATACTTTGCACAGAGGATAAGCATTGCCATACAACGTGGCAATGCCTCCAGCATTTTGGGGACACTGCCTAATGGTAGCGGAACATTGGATTAGTTTCTTTTTTTTTTAGCTAATTTTAAGTTTTTTTAGTTTGTATAATTGGTTTTTTATATAAAATCAAAAGAACTTGAGACTTAAGACTTTAGAAGTTTAAGAACTTTAGAAGATTTAATTATAAACCTTCATAATCAGATTATTCTCTAGAAATACCGCCTCGGTTAAAATTTTCAACTTATCGCACTTATATCACAATGTACTAATATGCTCTTCTGTTCTATGGTCAGCCAAATCCAAAGCAATCACTTTCCCTATTAACATCCTAATTCCCACCTCGTCCCAAGATAAGATAAGATAATCATTTATTTGCATAAAACATGAGTATTATACATAACAAACGCATGCATATTGGTGTCATAATTAAGTGTAGTGATCATCATGTTTTGCCCATATAGGCGTACAAATTTTTGAGAGGCGGCAATCAATTAGATAATTTAACAATAGCAAAGGAGAAAAATATGATTCTAGGCACTTGAACAATTCACACAAGTTTCAATATAATGTCAATACAATGTCAATTATAAAAGTCAATTCTAGATACATACAAAAAAGTGGATATAAACTAAACACGAATATTAATGTCAATAATATAAATTCAATTCAGATTTTTGTCAGTCAAGAATTCACTTACGCTATAATAACATTTCTCTAATAATATTTTCTTAAGCTTAATTTTAAACATATTATTATTTAGGTCCTTTAAGGAGCTTGGTATCTGATTGTATATTTTTGGTCCCATACAGAAAATGCTATTATTCATAAGGCTCTTCTTCGAAGATTGCATACAGAGCTTATATTTATCACGTCTATTACGCTTAATTTGGTCAGATAAAGATGGAAAATAGTGCTGATTTAATTTGACAAATAAAGCTACTTCATATATATATAGAGATGGAAGTGTTAGGATTTTGTGCTCAATAAAAAGTGGTCTACAACTGTCAATTATCTTGAGTCCAAACATTGACCTAATACAGCGTTTTTGTGCCTTAGAACAAAATCTTTGTGAGTTGAGTTGCCCCAAAAAATTAAGCCGTACCGTAAGTTTGATGCTACTAGACCATGGTATGATGTTAGAAGTGCATCTCTCTTTACAACGGGTGCAAGTCTGTGGAGAGCATATGCTGAGCTACCCATCCTTTTACAGAGATCGTCAGTGTGTGCTTTCCAATCTAGTTTCTTATCTATTATAAGACCGAGAAATTTGGCAGCATCAACTTCCTTAACTTTTTCATTTTGATAATGTACATTTATGTCAGTTATATAATTAAGTCTTAGAGTAAATTGAATTAAATTAGTTTTATATATATTGATTTTTAAGTTATTTGTATCTAACCATTTAATTATTGATCCTAATGTGTTGTTAATGTCAAATTCATAATTATGTCTGTTTTGACAGGCAATTGTCACAGTGCTGTCATCAGCACCATCAATTTCGACTCATCCGTAGAATAAAGTCCGATCTGTAGGGTTAATAGTTTTCAGTAGAGGTTAGAGAAGTTGTTGACTTGTGTAACTCTTAAACGGTGAGACGTGACTTTTTGATTTTTTGGTATGTTGTTATAAGGTCTCAGCATAGTCAAATGCTTTATAGTGTATATTTTTAATGCTTTTATTTCACAAGATTGTAGGTTCCATATGAACATAGAACGTTTTATGGCGGAACAGCGGGAGTCTTTTGTGAACATTATACGTTGTTTTACGAAGATGTCCGAATCAACTGACGTTCTATATAAAGAAAGGTCGTTTTTTGTTGGAATCACCGATTCTTTATGAGTCCTTTGTGAATAAAAACCATTCTTTAACCTTTATTTAATTCTTAAAATAGGTAACAAAATCATTAGATAGCATCACTTTGAATAGCAATCACATGACAGTAAGGTACGGACTTAAAATTAATCTGAAACTTACATATCTATGTGTCTAGTTTAACAATGCAGGAGACGCGCACGAAGAAACTTTAACTTTTTTTAAAACCAACAATATTGTACTGTACTGTTCTATATCAGCCGGATTGTCCACTGTTGAACACAGCCTCTCATATTTAGGGGGGTTTGCCATAATGCCAACACTTGGCAGGCGTCTTGGAAATCACAGTTTATGATATCAGTTACTCAGAAGACGCTGCTGTCCACCATAGGGTATTTTATTTTTAGTCACCTCTTACGACACCCACAGGTAGTAATGGGGGGAAGTCATTCTGGCACCAATCATACACCAATAATAACATATATATTATTTTTAATTAATAATTAATCTTAAATTACTATTATAATCAGAGGCGTCGTGTTTTTGATGAACTTCCATACTTAACAACAAATTTAACTATATGTTTACCTAAAATTGCCTCGATGGCGTAATATTTAAAACATAAAATAGAAATTAAATGTATCCTTTATCGTATCACAGCATGGTAACAAGGTAACCTACACGACCACGGTTATTTGCAGTCTTAAACATAAATGTACGAAAACATTTATTATAACAAAGTAATGGACGTACAAATATCAAGATATTTAAACTTCACATTATTATAATTGTGACTTATTTTGAGAATAACTAGCTCTCAAAGTAAATCTTATAAATATTATGATATCCAGCCTTCACAAATTATCAATCAGTGTTATATCGTGACTATTACTGACCTATTTTGATATTGTTTTGCTAAATCAGAAAGAATAATTCAGTTCTAAAAAGAAGCAACAAGTAAAAAAAAAATATACATAAAACATTTCTTGTTCCGATCCATCACATCACTATTGATGTGTGTGATTGAACCATAATAGGTTTAGAATATGCAGGTTTTAGTTCATTACAAAATCACAAATATACGATAGGAAAAATTTAAGTCATGTCGGGATTTAATAAATAATAAATTTTTCCTATCGTATATTTGTGATTTTGTAATGTTATCCGCATAGCAGGTGTTATTGCAAACCTAACAATATTAAAAAAGGTTTTAGTTCAGTTTGTGCAGAGTTCCTCGTGCCGCTAATTACTAAAATATTTATGCAGGTTGAGTCAGGTCCTACTTAAAAAACAATTTGTTAGAATCACTTCCTTTTGCATGGACCTCTCGAATGTTAATCCAGCTAATCCTTTTTCCCTTAATGTCTTACATACAAACCTTATTATAAACAAGAAGTTAAATGTCAATCACGTCATTCTGGGTTATGTTGCGAACAACATAGGGTTTTCCTTAATTCTTGGCCCATCATACTAGTGAACGCTATTCATGAGGGGTAGGTACATACAGTTTTGGTTTGAGAAGCTCACTCGATGACAGAGTGGACACTATCTCCTTCATTTTGGGTGTGTCCCTTCTGTAAAAACAGATGTGCTACGCACATGTTGAATTTTTTTGCGGTGTAAACCTACAATGAAAATATAAAGCTATCACGATTTTGGCCAGCACAATTGTCTGACCAAAAGCGAAACTCTTTAACCCCTTGCTCTCATTAGCCTGCTTAAAACCTAAAAAGCAACTGCTAACCTCATTCGCACCACGTTTAGCCACAGATTCATCCCACATATAGCAAAGGGCCATCCTTTTACCCATGTCAAAAAACGTGAAGTTAAAAGAAGATAGATTTCTGTTTTAGTAAAAATATGCTTATATTGCCATAAGGACACTGCAATACCTTTTCAAAATCAAACACAGCAGTAACCGTGTTTCCATTTGACTCCTCAGTTTTTTATTATCTTGCCTTTTTAAGTGTCTTGCGACTTTTTTATTCTTATTTAGCTAAATTTTCCAACAACAGTTGGAAAACTTCTTTTTTTTTTTGGTCCGTTGGATTTTTCTTAAATTGGATAACGTGGCATTCATCGCACTGATCCTTTTTGGGAATATGGAAAGCAACATTGAAGTTAAAGTTGACAATAATAAATAACATTTCAGTTGGCAGTATGTATATACTGCCTTAAAAATAAAAATATGTATTTTTTGGAGTGTAATCATTCAAAATACGACTTAAACATTTTGCGAATACTTAAGTATACGTCAGAGTTGGGGCAGAATATGCTGTCGCAGATAGAGTGGACATTAGTAGGAGACGGCATAGGAGTTGGCACTGATAGTTCAAAATTAACTGGAGTAGATTTGTGTTCAGAAACATCTAACAGCTCTTCAGGCTGTATTAATGGTCAATTTTCGTAACTAGAAGGCACTTCCAAAGACATTGTCCGAAGTTGATTGCTGCAGACGGATCAGGCAAAACATTTGGTATGGAGCTGTCGCAGGTAATTTCCTTGGTAATTTCCCGCCATCTTGCAGAATTTCTTCCCATTTATCAGTTTATCTTTTCCACCAGAAGGTAAAGGTGTTATTTGTTGTGCCATGCCGTTATCATCAACATTCACAATTGAAATTAGAAAAAAGGTTAATTATGATAAGTATTTATAAAATAATATTAATAATATTATGTAAATTGCAAAACAATTTACCTAGCTCTTAAATCAACTAATTTTAAATTTAAAATCTTTATGTTTGAAGATATTTTAAAATGAACAACGTCTTAATTGATTTCCCTATCCCAGTAACAACGTTCCATTTTAATATCGAACCAAAAAATCGTTTCATAGATTCCGTATGAAAACGGCCTATATTGACATGAATCACTTGGAAATTAAATCGTGTTCGTATAAAATCGTCCTAAAATTTTGTAAGACTTCTACTTTTTATTGAAATATATTACAGAAAAAATAATTACCCTGTGAATGTGCATTACGCAAATCGTATTGCCACACTAAAAATACGTTTCATCACTTCTCCATCAAAAAACGTCTTAAATAACAATCGAACGCCCACAACTATTAACTAAGACAAAAAAGCAAAATACGCATAATGTTCATAAATTAAGAACTTGATACAGTGTCTAACGAAATAATACAAGTGAAAAATTTACAACTCAACAGCATTTACACGCTTATACATATTAAGAACAGGAACATTTGAAAATGAAGAACCAATCTCAGGCAGTTCTGCATCTTCTTTAAGCATACCTAAAATTTTACGTGATCGTGACATCTCTAAAAAACTTTTTTTTTATGCAAATCTTTATAAAGTATTATTTTCATAGAACAGAAGAAAGGCTAACGACACGACACAAAAACGCCCACCCTCCAACAAACAGTGCGTGGAGTGACGATCGGACGCTGCGCCGGCGCCGCCCTCACTCCCCGTGCGCCGTCGCTTGATCACTCCGTCCGTTTTTACGCGGAGCTAATGTCAGATGGAACGTTATTCGATTCTATGTTTCCGAAACTAAAAGGAATACGAAAATTCTAAAAACGCACATTTGTGTAATTCGTATTCCTCATCTCGTCTAGCTATTTAAATCGATTTTGCTCTATGATCACATCGAACTCTGTTCTACGGATAAGTCGATTTGTTGTTCAATTTTTCATTGTCATCGTCCCGATATTATTTAGTCGCATTGTGTCTCGTCGAGACTTTGATAGATGACGAACCGAAGAATATTTATAGTTTTGTACGTAAACCAATTGTTGGAAAATTGTTTTTGTTCACTATTTTATTGATTTCGATTTAGCTTTAAAAGCACCTGAGAGATTATTAACTATCTGGTAATAATGTTCACGGTCTGTCTGAAGGGACAGTTTTTATCGACCGTAGTCTACCTATGTTCACTTATTAGCCTAGTTTAATATTTTTGTAATACGCCCCGAACGCTTTGGGCTGACCATACAAACGTAGTTTTGCCATATTTTGCATACTAAGTGTTCAAACTAGGAAAAATTTTGCATACATATCGTTCGAGCCTAATATCTATACTTACAAAATCTACTGTTTAGACTGCACTGTAATAAATCAGACAGCAACTATTTTGGCCCTTCCTGTACAAACGCTGAGCGCTCGCTGAGCATCTCATCAGCATTTATGACAGATTACTTATTCTATACTAGGTGTGGGATCATCAGTAACTTGTTCCCAACATTGATTATAATCCCACTAATCCTATCCTAAACTATTAAGCTGATTTAACGTTGAAACAGAACGCTAATCAAGCTAAAGTAAGACCAGGGGTTAACTGGACTGATTTCAGACCTAGGATGAGATATAGGTAGGTTGTATTTATAGTGCACACTGTTTTTTTTCCTGAACGCTGGATATCACGCAAACCCTATTCCAATGTTCATTGAGGCTGCCATGGATCATGCATGGATTTATGACCGACTAACTAGTACATTCCTATAATGGAATGTACAATTATTTGAAGATATAAATATCTATGGACTGCCGTACCGCAAGTCCGTGGTTCGATCCCTATCGCCGGCTTGAGCTTCACCGCATGGTGAAAGGGCCTTTAGCGAATGCCCGCCTGACTAACGGGGTGATGTTCAGGTAAAAAATCTGTTGCCAAGCACCTAACATTTTGTTCCACCAGCAGTCCTTGAGAGCTAGTAAGTAATTATGAATTACAGGCACATGAGACACCTGCATGTGTCTAGGCAAAAGACGCAGTGCATTTCAACACTAGGCCTCGTCCATGTTCTTTTGACAGACCTAATTGTTCAATAGACCGTGCGCATGCACTTGTTTTGAAGTATCTGGAGAAACGGAATTAAAGCCACAATAATAATAGCCTTATTGTCTACACAATTTTAGTCCACTAGCAAGCCTCTAAGCATTGCCTTATTTAAAGAAAAAAGGGGAAAATAAATACTATCAGGATAAGAATATTCTAACAAGCTACTTAAGGCCGTGTACGTTTTCTTTTTCTAACATTTTTAAGGCTATTTCAAGGCATTTTCAGGCTTAGTTGAAGCATCTCCGGTTTCGTCAAATCGTTTGTCGTGTATTATTCAGTTGAAATAACGAACTTAGTAAGATTTTCAAAAGTTTGTCGAGTTAAATTTGTTGCGATCCAGTCAGATTCAATTAAATTTGTTTTTCTTTCCCCAGACTAGAATTAGAGACAAAGAATCGTTATGAGGTGTTTTCACCGCATAATATTTCAACCGTATATTGTATTGTGTATAACTCATAGAGAATAACAAAATAAATCTGAATGCTGCTATTATATATTAAGCGTTAAAACTTCAACGGCTGACGACCAGCTATGACGGGATGAATAAAGGCATATGTAAAACATTAATTGGATATTAATATATAACAAATTGGATATACAGGAAAGGTTTTTGCATAAATATTCCTTATAACACAACTAGATATGCATACTGACTGATCTTAAAAAAACAACCTAACCGGAAATACGAGTTACTCTAAGGTCCATGAAGAGCAACTGTAAGTAAAAAACCTAATTTACTATGACAGCTTTGACACATTCTACAGACTGTAGGTGTAGATACTGTAGAGTACCCAAAAGGTAGGTGTATACTATCAACGAGAGCATTCCCAAGAAGTGTTGGCGTCAGACTGGTGTCAAGTATAAAATCAAACCCAAAACTCATTGTAATGATCTATATACATCAACGTATTGATTAGCGAGATATACTTTTGATATTGTGTGTTGTAATTGTACCGATCTTGACTGGGATAAGGGTAGAAGCTTGATAAAGGTCCTATTATGATTCCACAGCTCTCCAGATAGCTAACCAACCCAAATAATTACCTACAATACAGGGGACGAAGATATATTCTCAGTAATCTGTTTACGGTCCGTGTACCTTCATTTAATCAGCTACGGTATTCAGCCATCGCGCTAATGATGATGTCAGATCTGTTTCCAGAATACTCAGCAGTAATTTAACTAGCGGTTACACATCCAACTTATGACTGCGGCGGACGTTGCTTAACTTTGTAAATGGCTTGTTAAAGGAATGAGTTGCAAAAACAAGCAAAGCGCTCAAAGCGAAGTTTGCTTAGCTTTTCTTAAGCGATCAGTAAAGTTAAGCAACGTCCACCGCACTCATAAGTTGGATGGGTAACCGTTAGTGAAATTACTACTGAGCGCTTCCGTGCTTCGGAGGGCAAGCCGACCCGATTAGGATGGCAGTCGTTATATCTTGGTGGTAGGGCATTTTCTGTATGCCTGCCTGGCTAGCTACCACCCTGAAGTAGAAAGTACCTAACGGTGTGTTCCGGCAGCTATTCTTGAGAACCAGTAATTCTAGATTAGCCTGAATAACATCTTCGACCACGTCATCACTTACCATCACGTGAAATAGTGGTTTAAGGGCTCGCCTATCAGATATATAAAAAAAATATGATAACATATGTAAGTCAAACTAGCGCTAAAGATCACAAACGGAATCATAAAAATAACAAAACATCAACGGGGGTCATGGCGTGCCGGGCTAGAATTGAACACCTGAAATATATTTCTGCGTGAGTCGTAAGAGGCAACGAAAGGCCACGAGACGCGGCTGCACACCAGAAGGTGTGCAGCCGCGTCTTCCGAAAAACTGCCACCTGACACTGCAATCTCCAAAACGCCTGTCAAGCGTGGGTTTTTTTTTATGTTATTGTGAAGGAACAAGCGCGAGGCCCACCTGATGTTAAGCGGTATCCTCTGCCTATAACAGTTGCATTTCATCACAAGTGACGAACTGCACTGCACCCATCACTTTGAGACATACATGTTGAGTCTCATTTTGCTTGTTATTTCACTGGCTCTCAAGGACTGCTGCCGGAACACACCCTTAAGTGCTTGGCGACAGATTTTCTACTTGAGGGTGGTCGCTAGCCAGGCGGGCATTCGCAAAATGCCCTTCCACCACGCAATTTACGGCAAACACTCTCTTAAAATGGAGGAAGAACTGTTCAACAATAAACGTCATGGCTATTGACTGAAAGATCGTTATCGTTAGTACTACTTAATGTCATGACCACAGACCTATCGGTGCTCGAGTCTTTTGACTTTTAATGTTCTTCATCAGCTGTTTTGATTTAGTTTATACAAGAATGCATTGCCTGATGATTGTCAGGCATTTCACATAAGATCTTATAACTGAATATTGGTAAATAAGAACATTTACGACTCAAGCCAAGATCCGTAGCACAGTGGTACCCTCGAGCCCGTTGTCAACTCCTCCTTTAGTATAAGGTGCGTGTTCGGCGCCCGCAAGAGACGGAGGGAGAAAGCGCTTTTCGCCATCTACTCCCGTCTCAGGAAATGTGTCTTCGGCACTTCCCCTCCAGGGCAATAAGAGGGCCTTCTCTCGCCCAAAGTCCGGTGGAGTTGACCTGCCGTCAAAGGCTGTCAACATGTTTGTTCTCCCTTAAAAAAAATAATGTGTAAACTTAGTGTACACGTGTAGGCTTTTCGTTTGTGTCACATGTTTGCGTAAACTGAGTTCCTGATGTAGCAATTTCATCTGCAAACAGGAAAAATTGTGTATATACATAGCTGCGGGCTAATTCTAACACTAATAAAGAAATGTCGTCTTCCTTGTAGTGAGGGACTTAAAAAGGCATGAGTCCAAAAATTAATTTTCGTGTGAAGCGTACAACTTTACACCAGTGAGAAAAATATTTGGTAAGACTAGTACTGAAGGCAATACGAATATAGAGGATTTCGGAAATGCTTCGCGGCTGGTCTCGTTCTCAATATGACAGGCATGCGAACTGAGAACATTTTTTCTTAATTCGGCTCGAGCATTATCAGTTTGTTTGGCAGACCAAATGCGATGTCAAAGTTTGCAGTATATCTGGCAGCCGACTAATACAATATTATGTTATCAGAATATCTGTATGTGACTTTGTACCTACTGGAAGAAAAAAATATTTATAAAAGGAAATATCAAACGCATTTTCCCAGCAGCTGCACTGTTAACAAACACTTGACCTGAAAAAAACAAACGATTATTTTAATGCTCGAATCTTAATACTCGTAGGCAGAGACGAATTACTTAGCATTCCATGGATTCACCGTGCGGGTGCCGGGTCCATCGTGTTGCAGAGGAAGAGGCTAGAGGGGCGTAGGACTTGCAACCCAGGAGTAGGATTAAGGGGCCTCTTTATGATATATCAATGCTTCCCTTCACCGCTCGAGCCTCCTCCCCTACCTAACCAAATTTGATAAGATCCTACTAATGCCGCCTTAGATACACGTTCTAGGATGGAAGTTACTGTTGTTCTTGGTAGGCCAAGGTCTTTAAGTAGGTTATATAGGGATTTTGCTGGTATACCCCTTGCTCCAACTTCTATATACAGCATATAAACTAACCACATAACCGTTTTTGGTTTATTCATTTGTTAGTTCATAATATTTGCTTGTTTTTATTGTGTGGTCTTTAGGTATGTTTGTTTCCCACGACACAGTCAACTTAAAAGTATTTTCTTTGTTTTGGTGAGCATAATTAGTTGGTGGTGGATAGTGCTCGAAAAAGTAGTCATAAATGGTATTCTGGAAAGTATATACTTGGCAGTTTAAATCTTGTTTTAATTCTGGATGCTCTAGGATGATTGCCAAGTACTTACTTTTGAAAGGTATGGAAATAAGATGATGATGGACTCACAGTAGGTATCCGGGGTTAGCTTCGACGTTTATTATCCGTCGATTGTTGAAAGTGTTTCCGTAGGCGATTAGGTACCTCTCAAATCAGCTGGTGGTCTCCTTTTCGTTTAACACAGTTTTATATATATTGTGGCACACGCGACCACGTTGTATTGCATAACTTAATTTTTCGGTAATTTTGTTTGTATTAACGTTTATTTAGGCAGATTTATAACTTGGTACTTCTTAGCGACGAGGCATCACAAGGAAGAGTGACGAGGAAGGAACGAAAGGAATGTGTGAATGAGTGAGTGTATACAGATAATGTGTCATTCATTAGAACAGGTAATAAGTATAACTAAGCGGCGCGTACAACTTTCCAAGTTGACTGTTTAAGGGAAGGGATGCTAAGACGTGTCCGGATGTTAATGGACTCCTGGTAGCTATCACACAATGGCTCACCTTGTTATTTATTTTTTTGAAACCGTAACAAATAATGTTATAGATTAATACTTTTTTTAAAGATGATTGGTTAGCCTTTGACTACTATCTCACCTAATGTTAATTGACGATTTGGTCGAAGATGTTGTTCAGGCTGACCCAGAGTTACTGGCTCAAGGAAAGCTGCCAGATCTTCTATTTGAGGTTGTTAGCAAACCAGGCGGGCTTCGCAAAATGCCCTTCCACTATGCTATAACCACTGCCATCCTAAAACAACAAACGGGACCGACTGCTTAACGGGCTCTACGAAGTACGGAGGCGCTCAGTAGTAATGTCACTAGCGATCACCCATCCAATTCATGACCGCGGCGGACATTGCTTAACTTAGCTCATCAGTTTTGAACGGCTAAGCAAACTACGTTATGAGTGCTTTAAACGCTTCATACTTCTATGGAAAAATTCTATGAATTCTATGAAATCTTCTATTGTAACTTGAAAATCGATATCTCGGTAGCTTCTGATTTTCAGTTCTACCTACGAGCATACGAAATTTCAGCAACATTGTAATTAATTTTCGGGCAGCTCCTGAAAAAACCCCACCTAACATCATATTCACTGATGGGTTCGTTTCAATTTGCGTGGTGACGTCAGTCGATCACACGCTGCGCGCCTGGCTGGTACGGATCGATACTAGCTTTTAGTAGGTACGAGTACACGGTAATGTCTCTGTGTAACAGTATCGATACCATAACTCTATAAATTTTTATAAAACTATAATGTCAATCGCCAATAATGTAAAATTCCACTTGTGGTGCCTTCTGAGGAACTGATATATTAAACTGCAAACTCCAAAACGCCTGCCATGCGTGGGGATTATGGTAAAACTGTCCTCAATGCCTGCTAAAGGCTGTGTTCAGCTGTAGACAATGCTGCTGATACAATAATAAAAAATACATTTACCGTTTAACATATTCCCGAACCTATCGTGATAATGTACAATAGTTAGACGATGTTAAAATAAAACTAAAAAAAAGAACCCTTCGTTCACTTCATCGTCAACCGGATCAAGATACATGGAAATTAAATATGGCAATGAACATTTTTTACGTTTTGACATCATAATATTTACAGAATACCTACTTGAAAAAATGGACTTAGAATGCTTTGCATTCCAAGCACATGCGGTCTCACCACCAGTAGATATAATATTCATTAAGAACACAAATTAATGTTTCATTGCAAACATGCATGGTAAACAAAGTATCGATACCGGGTATGTTTGAGATAAAACTTAATATTTTTAACAAGTATCGACACCAATCCCAAAGCAATCGAATCATCCACATATTTTAGGCAATATCAATTTGCAGCTCCTTTGTTTACCACGTCAACACTCTATGAGATCGTGCCGTAATGTTCAATTGACATAATAAAATTATATCAGTCGTGGGGGGTCCGTGCAAGTAGAGTAATCAAATTATATCAGTGGGTGGGAGTTTATGAGACGTGGTACAGTAAAATAGTTATGGGCAGTGATGTGCTCTAGTTCAAAAGTAGGTGACTAGCTCGCGAGTACAGTCGACCTAGATCTCGATGTGTTATTAAACTGTCACGAGCTTGACGTAAACTTTGACTTCTTAATATCAAACTCGTGGATTCCATTAGATATCTCCTATAGAAGACGTTTGAATGAGTACGCATGCTTAGGTAATTCTGTTAGGTGGTTTAAGATTTATTTCCGAAATCTTCACCAACGTATTAAGCTGGGATTCCTCGAAATTTTCCAAAAATCACCACTGAACGTGCTATGAAGTGCCAGTTGAAATTAATAGAATAAACATCGTCCTTGAGACATTGTAATTTTTTTTTAAGTCATTTCTTTTTACGTAATACTATGCTACACATTTAATCAATGGAAATATTAAGACTTTGAATTAGATTATAACTACGATACGGTCAATTCCTGGTAGTAGGTTACCATTATTTATATAGTCTAATATTATTTTAAAGGTTATAGGTAATAGGTTAATATTATTTTTGAAGTGTATGTTATAATACCAATAAATTAATATGAATATTAAGCAATCTATTCCAGGGGAGAAGTTATGCTGTGTAACTACTGAAGTAACTGTATATTTCTTGTATACATCTATTTTATTTGGATAATTAGTATTTTATAGGTAATACATATATTATGTTACCTAGAACAAGATACAGCAACCTTATACGTGATGACTCCTTAAGAAAATTATGGAAGGGAAGAAAGAAGAGGTAGGCCTAGACGGGCATTTATAGACCAAATAAAGGACAAGGTCGTGTCGTATAGGGAGGTCAAGAGCTTGGCAACGACGGAGAGCAATGGCAGATACTCCACCGACAAGAGCAAGGCTCTTAAATATATAGATAGAGATATATATCATACTTGTTAATGTATGTAGTATTTTTCAAGTACTAAATTACCTTACGTTATTTTTGTTTCGTTTCTTTAGGTGTAAGCAGAGTTTTTAACGAATTTGTTATTACGCGTGCTGTAGAGACGAATATATGTATGTTGTATAATTTCTGAGCAAATAAGTTTTATTCATAATGAAGATAAAGTTTTGTTAAAACAAACATTAAAAAAACACTTTTGTACATAAAGTACTCATTTTCAGGGATAATTCAAATGCTTCTCGTCCGATCTCACTCAATATAAAATAATCATCTAAATCAGTACACTTTGTAAAGTTTAGAGGTAAAACACAAAAAATATACGGTCAAATTAAGAACCTCATCCTTTTTGAAGTTGGTTATCAATCTCCACATAACACTAAAAACTAATAAACAAAATGTTTAAATTGGAAGTGTCTCAATGGCGTTCTTGCAAACTCCCTCAGGCTACGGCTTTGATATTCCTCAACTTCAATTGCTTTTATGTATGAGCTACGAAGAAGAATCAAATGAAATGCAGTCTGTCCTAACGCTTAGACATTTTCGCTAAACGAATTTATAAATATTATCCGCTAAAACCGTGTGTATCTACGAAAGCTTGCATAGAAACAGCAATGTCCCTACCCCCATATAACACAAAATGTGTCATGGTCTCCAGAACAACCGTTTTATTGCAATAACTTATACCGTAATATATTTTATACCGCTTTTATTCTCCCCATACAGTTTCTGTTGCTGTTCTTACAGTTTTATTGGTAGTTTGTATTATTAATCTAATATATTACTTCAGTTAAAATATGATTGGCTATAATTCTGTTTATATTTTTATATAGATAAAGCACGGTTTGTAGTTTGCGCGTAAGGCTAGGGGATAAAATAAAAGAAAAGGCCAAGATCGTAGTAGCAAACTCATCATCTCTGCTACGTGTGCTCGACATAAAAATACATCTTTAAACTAAGGCCGTGGAAATAGATTAGAAGCAATTATAGCCGAGCGGTTACAGCTACGGATTGCGGTGCCGCAGGTCCCTGGTTCGTTCCCCACCACCAGCTTGAGCTTCATCGCATGGTGGGAGGGCATTTTGTAAAAAGAGAGAGTAGAGTAGAAAATAGGTCGCCAAGAATTAGGTGCAGTGGTTTCCGGCAGCAGTCTTTGAGAGCCAGTAAAATTACAGGCACATGACGAGGCTTAACAACTATATGTCTAAGGGTGTCAGCCGCAGTGCTATTCGTCCCTTGACGGAATGCATCTGTTATAGGCAGAGCTTAACACAGACCCTTAACCATCCTATTGGTCAGAAAACCCCTCCAATCGTATATTTTTCTATTCCTCTTCTCACCTGTCTATATTAATTTATCACTTACCATCATATGAGATTATGGTAAAAATCTACATATGAATATTTAAAAGAAAATAATCATTATAAGCCACCACTGTCGTACTGTCTTCGGCCATTTTCGTTCATTTTGTCATGTAAATAATAACGTTCATTTTATTTGTTTGAAGTCAACAATATACTTGTGTTCGTTAAATGTTTGAAACGGGAAGCTTGAAAGCGAATGTTAATTAACCCAAAACAATTACCTTCCTAATTTCAATTGTATGCTCCAGTTTGTTTTGATGTGTGTGACACTGGATATACAAAGAGCTTGAAAATTAAAGTGCAGTAAAGTACTGTTCAAATCACAAGCTCGGAAAAAAGAGGTTTTTCATTCGCAATTGAGTGAATTGATAGGACAAGCTTTATAATGCGGTACATTAGGCTTTCCCGTGGGTTGCCGGGATAGAATATCACCCTCCTCCCCCCATCTCTTACCGTAAGTGTCATAAGAGGCGACTATGGGAAAAATACCGGAGGTCAGGCATTAGCGCCTTCTGAGGAACTATTATCTTATACTGCGATCCCCGAGACGTGTGGCAAGCGTGGGGTGTATGGCAAAATCCTCCTTAATTGGGAAGGCTGTATTCAGCAGTGGACAACCCGGTTGATAAGGTACAGTATGTTGGACTTTATAAACACGATTTTTTAATTCGGGTAACGTAAATAAATAAAAATTTTATAATACTATTATAATAGACAGGGTTATTGGTAAAATGCTAACAACCTCTTAGGGTTGACTTCTTCTAGTCTTGACAAACATTTTGAGTAGAAGGATTCTTTTTTTTGTGGTTATTTATGTGTATTTGACGCAAGAGCGCCCGCCGCGGCAATACTGTACCATGCCGCGCTCCATTTGAATATTAAGATCGAGCTAAGTAATAAAAAATATGAAATATTACATCACAGGCACAAGAGATTTTTAACATAAGGTGGTCCTCGTGCTTATTGCGTCAAATACTTATAAACAAATACAAAAATAAAACATTTTTTTAAATCTAAATATGTTTGTTAGGACTAGCAGAAGTCAACCCTAAGAGGTTGTTATCATTTTACCAATAACCCTGTATAGGCATCACTAAAACAGATTCGGAGGCAAAAAACACCGAAGCAAAGGAAACTGGGGGCATAAGCCGAGGACCCTTTTACTCAGGGCTTTATCTACCAGTACCATATATTTCTCACAAAACAAATAACGTGAGTACCTAAGTAGGTTAAGCTTCGTGAGGGCGGGACTGGATCCCGCAGAAATAAGAACCTGGTGCCCCTTACAAGCCGGATTATAAGCTATACTCGCCGTCCTTAATGAGTGGTAACTGGAAGTACGCCAAATTATGAATGGGAGAATTCGCTTGTGCACTAGTTCAGTGTGCAGGTAATAAAAGGGGTTAAAATATGAAGTTCTTGTTTTACTGGCCTTTGAATGAAATTTAACCTTGTATGAGTACTTTTTTGATATCGTGATGGAACAAGCACGAAGCCTATCTGATGTTAAGTGGCCACCTCTGCCTATAACAGACTCATGTGACTGCACTGCAGCCGTCACCCTGAGACATAAAGTTGTTAAGTCTCTAGTCTATGTGCCTGTGATTTCACCGGCACTTATACCCTCCAAACCAGTACACAGTAATATGAGCTTGGCGGTAGAAATAGGTATGTCGGCAGTACTTAACCGGACAAACACGTACGAAGAGTTCTGTTACTAGTACCTATAAATGAAAGTATTAATTGTATATGTACCCCGTGGGGTGCCGGGCTGTGGGAGTCGTAAGATATGACAAATGGAGAAATAAAAGTAGGTGGGCAGCAACGCCTTCTGAAGATTTGCAAACTTTCACCGTGATCCCTAAGCGTTGGGATTATGACAAATACCAAAATAAGGAAGGTTTTGTTCAACGGTAGATGTAATGGCTGCTGTGATAATGATAAATATTCTGACTCAACTTTAGATGGGTAGGTATATATTACGGCTCAATATCTACCCACTAAATCCCTTTAAAGTTACTGATGGACGCAGGCCTAATGAAGGGGTAAAATTTTCTCAATTTCTCTAGAGTAAACCTGAAATAGAAGATGAAAGTAGTAAAATTACATTTAAAAACTATCTTACGTAATACCGTATGGAACCGCAGGTTTTGCCTAGAAATTAATAAAAATAATTTTACATATAAAATTTATTTTACACACTTACATGAACCCACGTGTTTTAACTTAAAATTGATTAAATCTATTATCATTACAACAAAAATATATGTATGTAAGTATTCAAATAATTATATGATTACGGAACTCCCTCCTCAGCTAGTGAAAACACTATTTTCGACATGTAAAAAGTTGCACAGACAACTTTTCTGATACAGATCCTGAAAAACACCATTAACGAAGGTATAGCAGTTTGTCTAAGTTTGTTTTTCGCGTTTCTTGGGAGTTTTTTCACTCGCATCCTTTTACTCTGCTTTAAATAGCTTCCAAAGACAGCGAGATATCTGAAACCCTATTATATCTGTTTCGTAAAATCCGTTCCCAGCTAGATATTTAGAAGCACATTACGGCCGAGCGGCAATAGCTATGACATGCCCTGCCGAAGGTCTATGGTTCGATCCCAATCACCGGCTGGCTTCCACATAGTGGTAACGCATTCTGCGAATGCTCGCCTGGCTAGCTACCATCCTCAAGTAGAAAAGCTGTCACCAAGCACCTAACAGTGTGTCCCAATAGCAGACCTTGTTTGCCAGTAAAATTACAGGCTCATGACACTTAGCACCTATGTGTCTCAAGTGTGATGGGCGCAGTGCATTCGTCACTTGTGATGAAATACATCTGTTATATGCAGGGGTAAGTCCTATCGCAGGTTCCGTCATAATTACCTACATTAAAAAAATGCCCATTGGATGATTGTAAAAGGACATTTCACATCATCAGTTACCGACAGGTGAGATGGTGATCAAAGGCCAGGTGGTAGATCTTTTTAACACTTGTTAAAAATATTCTTAGCGGGTATCACTGCAGTGGCAGTTATTCTGAGAGGAAGCATGTGCAAACAATTCTGTGTCCAGGCGCGATTGGCACTGCATCAAGTAAAATTGGCTGAACTAGGCATAACGAATCTCAAAGTAATGAGTTCAGTGCAATGTCAAGCAGAAATAATACCGCACTGTAACTTTATAAGACAAGCATGATTCTTACCATCAGGCAAGCAACTTGTCCACCTCATAATAACACAGCATAAAGGAATGGGAAGGAAGAGGGTAAATCCATTATTAAGCTGTTAAGTAATTTGCACCCAACGAGAATCATTCAAGTCGATGCACATTTCGTCTCACAATATTAACCATTACCATCCTTACGCCCTGTGAAAATAGCTTACTCAAATTTAAGTGAGGCTTAGGGTTGCGTCGTATATACTATATATACTTACATGTTGTATATTGTGTTTTAAGAATATTTATTTATGATGCAAGGCTGCAAAGTTATTTGGCGCGAGTGCTTTTATTGAAACCTGAATGAAGCAAATATTTCAAAAAGACTTTGGAATACAATTTAAAAAATAAACTATTTTCACAACTGAAAAATATACCACCCATTTAGTTTTATTTACTTGGATGATATAGCTATTTTTTCTAGGTAGGTATTTTGATTTAAAATCCAAAAGACTAAAACGCATTTGTTAAAAAAGAATTTTGACCACTTCTAATGTATGACCCACCAAACTAAAAATAATCATCAAAATCAAATCATAATTGCCACAAACATACCGATAAACTTACAGTCGAATAAAAAACTCATCCATTTTGAAGTCGGTCAAAAATAAAACTCCATGTGCTTATAAGGTTCAACAGATTCAGATCACTTCAAAGGCAAAATACATAGAGCGCTATTGAAATTACTTCAAGATCTCAATTAATTTTATAATTTCATCGGATATTCTGTTAAATAAATCGTAATTGGACTCATAAATATCTTCGTTATTCTGAACTTAGTTATATTACAACCGACCTCTCGAGCTAAAACGGTCCAAAATTATATTGACAAAGCTTTATTTTAATTATCGTTTAAATTCAAAGCGTATACAGAGTATAATCGTTATAAAGAGAGATTATAATAACACCAAAGGTCAAAACTCATCGTGAATAAAATAAGGAACATACAAAGTCGTGAAAATTTATATTTAACGAGAGGAAAGGCAACCCTCACCTCGAAAGTGGCAATGACAAATCAGGCGTGCGTCTACTGCGTGTCTTTCTGTCTTTGTAATTTTATTAAAACGTTTTAATATAGTATCAGCTGGATTGTCCACTGCTGAACTCAGCCTCCCTCATCAAGAGGGTTAAAATATGCAAGCTAGCCTTAAAATTAGTACTTTACTGTTCTGTATCAGATGGATAGGCAGTTTTCTTGGGTATTTGTAGGACCTAACACAAATTATGTATCTGGGTATCATTTAATATTAATACCCCTGGAGGTATTAAGATATATTATTTTGTCGAAACAATGACACTTAAAATAGGACATTGCTAAAATTTCAGGTTGAATTTTAATTTAGAAGATTTACTTACAATATTATTGATTCATTTCCGCGCAATTAAAGTGAAACGTTGACTGTTTACCTCCTCCAGAAAACCCACCAGTGGCGTTGACTTAAATAACAGCTAAAACGCCTCGGCTAGTATGATACGTTTAATGTACTCTTTGTACGACAAATTACTATTTATTTGTGTTGATACCTTTATTAACCAAATAATACAAACTATATACAACACTACAGATACTACAATAAAATCATTTGGACTCATAGGCAGTCCAAATGCTCTAGCCCACTATCAGTTGGCAGCGTGCCCAGCATGCTGGCAGTATTGCCCCGTTGAATTGCAATGTTTATTTTTGTGTTAGTATCCGTATGTTCAGTAAAGTTTATGTTTTGTCATAAAACTGAGAAGCAGAAAGGTCCCAAATGTAAGCTCTAAGTTGTTATCAAAATAAAGCCTATTATTATGTGAAAATCGAATGTAAATATTGCCGGTTTTCTTAATATTGCTATTCCATTATTACAAATGGTTGTGAATCGCCTTCAAAGTAAAAATATACCCAACATTTTTGTGTAATAATACTACGCCCAAATTGCCATACGAGTGTTTTTATTCAGCGAAATTGAAAAGCTATATTAATATGTAACTGATTGCTTTTTTATTTATTTTCGGGAACGTATGATGTTACATATCAAAGTTGGCACGCAAAGAATGCTTTGATATTTTTACAGGAATTTATATTAAGTACTAAGTAAATTAGTCAACTTAATAACTTATTGAATCGTTAGTACGGCTACGCCAACGTAGCTACGTTGGCGTAGCCGTTCATAACCCATCAGCTAAGTAAAGCAAAGTCCACTGCGGGCATTACGAGGATGAGTGGCCGCTAGTGTCAATACTACTGAGCGTACACGTGGTCCGGAGGGCACGTTAAGCAGTTGGTTCGGCTGTTATGTTAGGATGGCAGTTGTTTTAACATTGTGGTAGGTCATTTAGCAAATGCCCGCCTAGGTATATACCACCTTCAAGTAGAAAAACTGTCGCCAAGAGCCTTTTTTTATTGCTGATAGGTAAGCCTTTGACCACAATCTCACTTAATGGTAAGTGACGATGTGGTCGAAAATGTAACACGCTCGTTCCACTACGATCCCCTAACAGACTTAACCTAGAATTACTGGCTCTCAAGGAAAGCTGCCGGAATACACCGTTAGGTGCTTGGTGACAGATTTTCTACTAGAGGGCGGTTCCTAGCGAGGCGGTGCAAAATGCCCTTCCACCATGCGGTGAAGCTCAAGCCCGCGGCGGCATTCGAACCATGGTCCTGTTGCGTGGCAGTCCATAGCCAATGCCACTGAGCCATCATTGCTTCAATCACCTAACGGTGTATTCCGGCAGCTGTCCTTGAGAGCCAGTTATTCTAGGTTAGCCTGAACAACATCTTCCACCACATACTTACCATCAGGTGAGAAAATGGTCTAACGCTAGCTTATCAGCTGTATAAAAAAGATCTTCTACGGTATTTCAGTAGGTAGGAAAAGGTGAAATACAAAATAACAAGTAGGTCCTATGATGGGATATATTTATCTCCAGTTATATCTCTAATATTAGACTTACGTTTTTTTTCTGGCGGTCTGCCTTTATTACACAAATACTACAAATTATATACAACACTACAGCTACTACAGTAAAAGCATTTGGACTTATAGGGAGTCCAAATGCTCTAGTTCACTATCAGTTGGCAGCGTGCCCAATAATTAGACTTACTTAGATTGAAACTCGAGTACTTACCTAGAATTATACGTAACACAAGATCCGTACTCAAGTAGTCCCACTACACTTAACCTACTCCTGCCCACTTAAATATGAATAGGTAATCTGCATGGCACACCTGAGTCACATACACTTTGTAGAGTTACGATCAAAAGATAATTCATAAGTATCTACCAACTTACCTCTTGTGGGCGGCCCGCAATTAGGGAGATTGTTCCTTGAGTTATAGATAGCTCACGGTTGTAGTTTTAGTCTCATTAATAACTTCGACGTCAACATCATTTACCAACACGGCTTACCACAAGCTATTAAGTAAAATGTATCCAATAGAAAAAAAAATACTAAATTTAGGAATATTATAATGATAAACCGACATTATTTTATTTACTTATAAAATTACACATTAGATATTATAAAATTATCGATTTTATTTATAATTAAATAAAAAACGATCTCTTCCAGGCAAGCATGTTTGGGAAAGAACAGTAAATAAATTATAATGACGGCTTGGTGCAAATAATGTATAAAAGTATGTATTCCTTACACCATTTCAGTTTTTTATGCCTGTTAGGGTAACCTTTGACCACTATCTCATCTTTATATTATAAATACACCCATACACAAACACATACATATACTATAATACTAACCTAAACTTACATGTATCCACTACATACACAATACATATAATTATGTACGAAACTACGACGTAGGCGTAGCTGTTATTTATAGGAGCTATTGAATGAGCCACTTTCTAGGTGGAGATCTAACGGATCCCTTCATGCGCGAGTCCGACTCATTTAGTTGAGTTTTAGTATTTGCTGTTATAGTGGCTACCGAAATAAATCATCAGTGAAAATTTCAACTGTTTTTGAAGCAGTGATGGCTCAGTGGCATTGGTTATGGACTGCCGTGCCGCAGGTCCATGGTTTGAATCCCGCCGCGGTCTTGAGCTTCAAAGCATGGTGGAAGGGCATTTTGGGAATGCCCACTTGGCTAGCGACTACCCTCAAGTAAAAAATCTGTCGCCAAGCACCTAACGGTGTGTTCCGGCATCATTCCTTGAGGAATTACAGGCACATGAGTCTTAACAACTATGTCTCAAGGTGACGGGCGCAGTGCAATTCGTGACTTGTAATGAAATGCATCTGTTATAGGCAGAGGTTAGTCCGATTAACATCAGGTGGGTCTCATGCTTGATCCGTCACAATAATTTATGATTACAAACATAAAAAAAAAAATGTGCTAACTATCATTACCTAATGCTTTCCAGAGAAAAATGTAGCGAAGAAAAGTTGTATAGGTGTAGGTTGTAAAGGGCATATTAGGTATATTAGTTATTGGATTACGTCTTCTATAGTATGGGTCAAAAAACCATTAGATATACTTTTTTAAAAACTGATGAAATTCCCTTGTGGTTTGTAATGACACAGGAAATTAATGATGTTTTTATTCTTTTCCATCCTAGCCCTTTAAAGTTTATCGGACAAAAAAAGTTGATCTAACTAAAAAGTTACTTTTTGATAAGGGTAAATAAAACTATGAACATTTTATTAGTTAGATATCTTTTTTTTAGTTTTTAAAACCCATATATAATATATACAAACGAAAGTCGTGCGTACGTTAGAAGTACGGAAGAGACTTGCAAGTTTGTACTTGCAAGAGAATATTTGGCTATTTCATTACATAAATATGTATTAAATTTCATAAAAAGTAATATTAACATGAAGGTATTTACACACACAAAGTAATTATTTTAACAAAAATATCATAATTTCCTCAAGTACTGGTGTTCCGTTTTCATGTTTCTGTAAGGAAGCAGGAAAATAAATTCGACTAAGTAGTGACATAAGAAAAAAACCTGACGGCGGGCAATTTTGGACTATTGACTTTGATCTAATTATGACCTCTTAGAATGATTTCCTTTAGCTATAAAGGAGCTTTCCAACTTCACAAAGTCAAAAGAATGCCAAAGCACACTCGAAGTTATACAGCGTTTGAGAAATACAACAATAAATATTGCACGTAATTAAGAAGAACTGTCAAATTAGTGTAGACGTATTCAAGAAGAATTTTGGAGGTTCCAGACTAATTTGATGGAGGCTTATTTCAAAGCGATATTTTTAATATGTATATAAAAACAGAACTTAATTAGAAATTAATTTCTGTTTTTTTAATTAAGGTAATTTTAGGTTAGGCAGTGGTTACCGCTTAGGATAAGATGGACCTTGGGCATGTTCAAACACAATACCATTAAAACAATGCGTCAAGAATATGTCATCTCAATATTTCTGTCACATTCCTTCAACGAAGGGATTCGCTATCTACCCTCTTTTATAAAGAGAATTCAGTGAGTACGTAGGTAAATTTAACGTTAATTATTTAGCCGCAATAACGAGGCTCACAAAACGTTCAACGCAATATCAATGATAGAGTACTAAATTTGTTTCAAACATTTCTCGGATATTATTTGTCGTACACACAGTTGTAACGGATGATAAACTATTTTGTCTCAGTGAATGACGACGGTTGATCCTACGGCTGTAGGTTTAGACGCCACAAAGAGCTCAAGGTCGTAAAGGCTCAAGCCTTAAAGACCTTAGAAAGAAAAATAGAAAGCAATTTCTCATGTATTAATATATATTAAAGTAACGGCTAGTTCAATGGTAAAGTAGCGTAATCATGTTGAAATCTTGAGATCATTATTGCGGTTAGTCGATTTTTTTTACAAAAAAAAACTCAAATGCTATGGGCATTAAAGAATGCTGTTATGACAAGATCACTGTCGTCCCTATTACGTTACATACGTATAAATACCTCTGCCAATATTTTAGGTAAATACAGGTACGTTCGAATATTACACAAACAAAGGTGTAAGTAAGGCTTATTATATAGATGTTTCATTGTGTGGATCTGTAGAACACAAAATGAAACATCTATGTTTAAACTTTTATTATTCAAAATCAATGATGTTTGGAGGCCTAGTAATAAGCGTATAAACCTATGAATTTGTTAGCTAGGTATCTAGAAACTAATTTCAAAGACTTGTCACAAGGACATTTTTATAATTGATTGGTGAAACTACAATGCACCACTAGCTGAGCACTGTAGTTTATCCATGGGAACTTCCTATTATTTTCTATGTAGTAAAGTGTGGTATGTGCAATTTTTACACCTTAGTTAAAAACCCCTGTATATAACAAGCGCACAATGTGCGTAGAACTGAATTGCGTTCAATTATATTTGAAATAGGTTTCAGATAGATTTCACTGGCTAATTCACAACACATTTCTAATTATATTTGAACAAATTTACTTTCGTACTATTTTGACCGTGTGTCAAGTGAAGTTAAGTTCTAAGTAGCCAACAACGAGCAATATTGCTTCTCTATTGGGAACTGTTGCGGTCTTGCGGCTTTGCAAATTGCTTGTATTTTTCAAATAATTGCAATATCGATATCTGTTCCAGTAACTTATAGTAAATTTAATACAATCGAGACTTTATTCGTAAGCTTAGCGTATTAGCAAAACCTGTCAAATGAATACACTGAGAAATCGTTTCACCCGTGACAGTGGTCGTAATTCTGCTATCAACCACTAATCACCTAAAACTAAGTAAACTAGGAAATTTCTTATTATGTTCACGCTTAAATCCAAATTGGTATAATATATAAGTACAACAATTATATTATTTAAACGTTTGTATTAAATGTAAGTTGAATAGTTAGCACCAATTTAGATAACTACTAAATCTGCTTACAATTATCCGATATTGCACAGAATAAATTGAATGTAAAGTTTATATTTTTTAATGTTAAATTAATTTGGCAGGAACAAAATTGAGCACGTACAAAATAAGCACAAACATATTTATTTTCATTTTAGTTTTATTTGTGGTGCATTACATAATCGCATATTACTCATTTTACCAATATGGACTAAGCACAAACAAAATAAAATCTTTTATATTTTCCTTGGGGAGGCTTTGCTCAACAGTGGACGTCTTCCGGCTGATGTTATTGATGATGATATATTAATTTATTTTATTTTGTGATGCATAATAGAATTGCAATAATAAATATTTTAAATAAGGTTTATTCTAAAGCGAAGATCAACTTACAAAATAATTTGAAGCAGTGATGGCTCAGTGGCATTGGCTATGGACTGCCGCGCAGCAGGTCCATGGTTCGAATCCCGCCGCGCGCTTGAACTTCACAGCATGGGGGAAGGGCATTTTGCGAGTGCCCGCCTGGCTAGCGTGGTCGCTAGCCAGGTCAGCAGTCTTCTGTCATCCTTCATGTTATTAGAGAAACCTCTGATGTAGATACAGCAGCATTTTCTACTTGAGGGTGTTCCCTCAAGTAGAAAATCTGTCGCCAAGCACCTAACGGTGACTTAATAATTATCTGGGTATTCAATTCAGAACTTGTGATGAAATGCATCTGTCATAGGCAGAGGTACGCTTAACATCAGGTGAGCCTCGAGCTTGTTCCGTCACAAAAACATAAAAAAAAATACACGTTCTTGGTTTTTTATTTCTTTTTTTTTACTTTTTTTTTGGATTTATGTACTTATATTACACTTTTATAACTGTGCTGTATCTACATCAGAGGTTTCTCTAATAACATGAAGGATGACAGAAGAATATAATTTGTAAAATTCCTTTGCTTAGATTTTATTCGCCTGCCTCAGGTCAGTTTCTTTTTTGAGAATACTCTACTACTAGTTGTCAGTAGACCCGTTAAACGTAAAATGGTGGCATATCTTATTGTTACTACACAATATGCAGCAGCATCCCACTCATATCCTCGACGCGAAAAGTAGCATTGTCATTCTGTGCATTATTTCCCATAATTGTCTTTTTCATACCTGGTTCTTAAGCAACGAACTTAATTATTGCAGTCAAGGAGTGATCAGTAAGAGGGCTTATAAAATGGTAACTTTGTAGACCAGTGTACAATATAAGTGGATAGGTTTTAACAATATGTCTCAAACTCGATTTTCTACTTGAGGGTGGTAGCTAGCAAGGCGGGCATTCATATAATGCCCTACCAACATGCTATAACGATTGCCATGGGAACGACGGCTTAACGTGCCCTCCGAGGCACGGAAGCGCTCAGTAGTAACGTAACTAGCGGTCATCCGTCCTGTTTTTTGATGCTGACCAATGCTGAAATTCTGTCACTTTCGGAATGCGTAGGAGTGAAGGAGAGGTGTAGAAAACGATGGTGAAAAACGAATGAAAGCGTACTAACACAAAAATAGTATCTTAAATGTAGCTTCACTTGTTCCTCATGATAAACTTTGTTGTTTTATTGTTACATTTTTATATACTTCGAAGCGCTCGTATCAAAGTTTACTTAGCTGTTCTTAACCGATCAGAAAAGATAAGCAACGTCCGCCGCGGTCATGAGTTGGATGGGTGACCGCTAGTGACATTCCTACTGAGCGTTTCCGTACTTCGGATGGTACGTTAAGTCGTCGGTCCCTGTTGTCATCTTAGGATGGCATTCGTTATAGGATGGTGGTAGGGCATTTTTCGAATGCCCGCCTGGCTAGCTACCACCTTCAAGTAGAAAATATGTCGCCAAGCACCTAACGGTGTGTTCTGGCAGCTGTCTTTGAGAGTCAGTAATTCTAAATTAGCCTGAACCATATCTTCGACCACATCATCACTTACCAATAGGTGAGATAGTGGTCAAAGGCTAACCTACCAAGCATAAAAAAATACATACCTATAGGAATATATTACCCATTAATGTAACAAGCGCAATTAAGACTCAAATTTGCAATTTTATTTATTTGAGAAAGTTTCAAGGAAATTTGTATCGGAATTAACTTAGCCCAAGGCTGGCCAATAGATTTTCCTGGAGGGCAAAATTTGATAGACTGCGGCGGCGCCGGGCAAAAAAACTATGTTCATTAATACATAAAATATTACACACATACAAAAAGTAGGTATAATAAACAAACATCAATATGCTGCAATATTTTTTATTCATGAATCAAATTAAGTAAAATAGTAACAAAATTAGTATTTTTAGTTAATGTGAGCTGTGAAGAGGTTTTTCTGAAAGTAATTTGTCGATATTTGGTTTTTTGATTTTTTGATCTGATGATGAAAGAAGAATCAAGTCTGAAATGTGTTTAGCAGTGAGAGATGTTCGATATTTATTCTTGATGAAGGATAGCGTTGAAAATGTTTTTTCACAAACATAAGTGGAACCAAACCTGCTTGAAATTTGCATAGCAATGTCGCGCAAAGTTGGAAAATCTTCCCTCGAAACGTTTTTTCAAAAACTTGCAGGCTCTTCTATTTTCTAACAAAAAAGCCAACTATTTTCTATAGCTGACCTAGTTGGATACTCTTTCTCGAATTTAGAATGGATTTGCTTAAAATGCCGCTCTAAATTGTATTTTTTAGCAACAGCTACTGTTGCTGAGCAAATGAGACACACAGGTTTGCGGGCTTTGCTTTCAGTGAAAAGGTATTTTGTTTTCCATTCTTCGTGAAACGTCCGAAGACTATCTTTTATTCTTGATGAACTCGTACTAGGTTTGCTGAAGGCCATACTAAAACAATAAAAATAATGTAAAAATTATATATTACGATTTTAAGTGAAATGAATGTAAGTAAGGTAAGTACATATGTAAAATAAAACTGAGCTTTGGATTTACGATACTTGAATTCGTATGTATACAAAACTTACATTTGTAAAGCCTAAGTCGCACGCTTGGCAAAAATTAACAAGCCTCCTCAACAAGCGTTGGTTTGCAAGCGTTTGTAACCAATCCATCGAGAGTCTGTTTTTGTCGCAACTCAAAGAGAATTTGCCGTAAACGCTTGCGACGTGTACACACGTTTGTGCTCGTTTGCGATCAAACATTTGCGGCAAGTGGCAAGCGTGCGGTCGCGGCTTAACACACAAGAAAACCAAAGGCTGATTAGTAATAGTATTAATAATAGTTCCCAAAATCACGTCGCTTACCTATAGAAAAGATGAAACGTTTTGATAGGTAGTTGTCTTGCTAACTTTAAAATCGAATTGTCACTAAATATACAAATATTAACTCCATACGGGGTAGGTGCGAAGTAGCGAGCGACACTAAATAAATGAAGTGACATCGATGCGCGACAATACTCGATCTATTATCGATCGTAGTTCGAAGATGTTTTGGCGGGCAAATTCAAATGTCTTGGCGGGCCACTCCGTGGCCCGCGGGCCTGGGTTTGGCCAGCCTTGACTTAGCCTAACATAATAAGTATACAATTATCTTGCAGTTACAAACTAGATAACTTTTGTTAAAAATCTGTTCAAGTAAAACCATTAAGCTAGTGTCAGCGCCTTTACTTCATTTCGATATCAGCCGGAACAACCTCTGCTCACATATAAGCGACGCTTGTATGGGTCTTATAATTTTCTTACATTTTAAATAATTTTATTCCTGCAGTATTATCACTAAACTGTTACATACAACTTTACTTTTTCCTATAATCCGCTTTATGTCGACAGAACCTTCCTTATCGCCCTAAGGAACCGGGACAAAGAAAACATCAAAAAGTTTAGGCAGCTATTCTCTCAAAATAGCACCTCAAGTATATTTGTATTATATGTATGTGAGTTTAGGCGAATCACAGAGGACTTTAAACTTTGCAACTGACAACACAATAACGTTCCTTTCTACGCAAACAGGCGCAAGTTTGTTTCGTTCCGTTTAACGGAAGATTGTTATGTTTTGGAATACTGTTCTGGAACGGTCCCGCTTATCTTAAACTTTATAAGTTGAACATATTTGTAGTTAAATGCATGCAAAATTACTGCACTTCTATATCAATTGCCTAGCCTAATTTTTATAACGACTCGCAAGCTTGCCGGAGACGCGGCGATGCTGAATGTCGGGTGGATCAATGTGAGTCAGCCCAAAATCGCGAATCTTGAGCTGGTCAGGATTAAATATAGTTTTCGGAGGTGAGGGATCCAAAAGAGCTGCACTGAAACTAGTATTAGAATGTACTTTTAAAGTACCTATACTGCTTTAAAAGCGTAAAAATGTAAAAAAAATATGTTTAGAATAATAAATTTCCTACACATAATTTGTCTGTAGCGCCAAAACTTCTCGAGTTAAATTATTTCAAAATTGAGTTTTGTTAAGTTGATGAAAATAAACCATATCTCCTTCTAAACAAAATTAACGCTTTCTTTCTAAACCATGACCATCGATGATAAACATAATATCTATACCGGATACATACGATTTTGAAATGGTGTAAGTTGTCCATGTGAAAATGTAACTCAATTATTCAGAGTTGTACCCGTATGTAGTTGTATTTTAGTGTCTTATATAGTTTTATTGGTTCCGTTGCTCAAAAACTTACCTTCTTCACCCGAGTCAAATAACCTTTTTAACCGACTTCAAAAGACGTCAAAAAGTACTCAATTCGTCTGTATTTTTTTATGTTTGTTACCTCAGAACTTTTGACTGGGTGAACCGACTTTGATGATTATTTTTTTATTTGAAAGCTTGTCATTTGTTCCCATTTGAATTTCATCAAAACCGGTCAAACCGTTTTTGACTTACACTCTAATAACTAAAAAGTACTCTCATATTTGAAGGTTGTAGTCATTGACAGTGAATGACAATCGATCCCGTAAGTAGCAAGGGTCACTAAAAATTACTGAAACACTTTATTTACTTAAAAATGGAACCGATTCCAACACCCAAAAGTGTGAAATAACTTGTCGAAGTCGGTACCATGCGCGCAATATTGTGATAATAGGTACTTTTGAACTATCATGGTACCGACTTCAACAAGTTATTCCACTCATTTGGGTGTTGAAGTCGGTTCCATTTTCAGGTAAAAAGTTTTAAAAGGTAAATTTAGGTAAAAGCTTCTGTGCCGTTGTTTATTTTCCGTGTATTAGTGTTATTGTTGAGTTTAAAGAAAGTCTGCGTTTACGATAATACTTCTCGCTATTCAATGTTTTGAAAGGACATAAAAGTAGATTACGAGTACGCGATGTTTGTGCTAACTTTGTTCTCTGGCGTCTACACAAAACAAAGCTTCTTACCTTCGAGAAAGTAACCCGAAAAGACGCCATTCTATTAGCTTTGTAAGAAACAAATTTCTGTCAATTTTTCTCATATCGAAACACGTTCTAATTGGCTAAGCCACGACCACGTGATTTATAGTGATGGGACGGAATGAATGTGCACTTTTAATCGATATCGATATAGTGCATATTTAGAACATCAACGTGGTAATATATCTATAAACATCTTAAGCGTTGAGTGTGAATTCTATTTATGCTTGGCTGTAAGAAGTAGGTAAACAATGGAAACTACTGTGTAACAAAACCTAATGTTAGCAAATTACAACGTCAAATACACTTACAAACTGCTGTATTGGCAGGATTGTCCACTTCCAAACACATCCTCCACCATTTAGGGAGAGTTTGCCATAATTCCCACGCTTGGCAGGCGTCTTGGGGATCGCAGTTTAAGATATCAGTTCCTCAGAAAGCGCCGCTTCCCACCTTTCGGTATTTTACCTTTAGTTACCTCTTACAACACCAATGACACCGATAGCAATGGTGGAGTAAAATTCTAGCACGGCACCCCACGGGATACTTATCAATTATAAATGCTAAATTAACATGAGTTACTCACCGTGTCTATTCTACTAAGTCTAATTTTAATGAAGTCAGCGCATTTTAGCTAATCCACATAATGTAGGTTAATATTTTAGTTTTCACAGCTATCAATAAGAGAAAATAAAATACAAAAGAAATATGAAGCAGTGATGGCTTAGTGCCATTGGCTATGGACTGCCGTGCCGCATGTCCATGGTTCGAATCCCGCCGCGGGCTTGAGCTTCAAAGCATGGTGGAAGGGCATTTTGCGAATGCCCGCCAGGCTAGCGACCACCCTCAAGTAGAAAATCTGTCGCCAAGCAACTAACGGTGTGTTCCGGCAGCTGTCCTTGAGAGCCAGTAATTCTAGGTTAACCTGAACAACCTCTTCTACCACATCATCACTTACCATCAGGTGAGATAGTGGTCAAAGGCTATGTAATTAACACCTATGTCTCAAGGTGACGGGCGCAGTGCAATTCGTGACTTGTAACGAAATGCATCTTTTATAGGCAGAGATTAGTCCGCTTAACATCAGGCGGGCCTTGTGCTTGATCCGTCACAATTACATAAAAAAAGACTAAAACAACGGAAAAAAATTGTAAGTTAGAATACTCATTCTAACTTATAATTTTATCAAACTCATTCTAGCTTACCAAATATTGTTTTATAAGCTTTAAGTTATATATATAGGTAATAAATAAAGTAATTACTATGATTCGCATCTCTTAAAATAAGTAAAATATTAAATGACTCCCTAAATAACCTAATCAAATATCAAACTACGCATTATTGAAATAATTAGATCGCTGAGTATTAAGAAATTCGGTATTTGAAAATATTAAAAATGGTTTATTATATAAGGCTTCCTTTGAAGTGTAACAGGTATAGGTATTAAATAAGTATTTGAGTGTGTTTAGATATATATAAAACTAATTCAAACAAGTAAAATAAAGATCTTATATACAATACATATAATAAATTGAATAATAATAATAATAGCTATATAATAAGTGTAGTAGATATTTTACTAACTATGTAAGACAAAACTATACATAATTACTATATAACTATATTTAAATTCCACTGTATCTTTTAGAAGCAGTGATGACTATGAATTTCCGTGTAGAAATTCCATGGTTGGAATCAAAAATTTACCATAAGAAGGGTAACATAATATCGACCATTAACTATATAAAATCGATATACACCACCATAAGCACTGTAATCACAACACTAGGAGGAAGGATATTTTAAATTTGGAGTGTGTCCGATACAACACACTAGTTGCCAGATATACCGAACCATGAATTCCACTCTCGAGGTTAGTTTCTCGATGCCCCTACCACACTTATGTGGGGGTTGGTGAAATGTATCTTTCTCTAACAACTACAAAAGAAAGCTATTGGAACTTACTACTATCGTGAGATTAGTCCATTTTCACATGTTTAACATACATACTATCAATCCTTCAGTCTAGTTAAGCTGTTGAGCTATTGCTTTTATTTACATATTACCTGATGATGAGATCCCCAGGTGGTGCCAATCAGGTGACAAACCAGGTGGTATGCCCTTCAAGCATAAGGGCGTCTTGGTAGGCACCACTGCAGTATCAAATATTCTACCTAGCAGCAGTGTGTAAGCACTGTGTTTATTTTGAAGGGCACTGTAGCAAGTGGAATTACTGGGCAATCGGGACTTAAATAGGAATATCTCAGAGAGTCGAGCACAGTGCACTGTGACACACAATGGTGGCACAGTAACTGTAATGGACAGTCGTGATGCTTACCATCAGGCCACCGGCTTGTCTGCCTCCACACTTATTCACATAAAAAAGGGGACACCGTCAATATACTGCAAATTATGAAGCACGAGAAAGTATAGCTTCTCGTGCTTCATAATTTGCGGTGACCGAGGAAACATTATAAATGCCTACAACTTACTTAGCTTTTACAAAATTACGAGAGGAAATATTATCGTTATGTGCGGGATCTGAACCTGCGCCATCCACCCCTATAACCGGGGTATGCTCTGACCGCTAAGCCAACATGACCTATGAGTCATGACTCTAAATTTTCCCTTTCATTATTTAACCATCATATGGAGATGGAGCGACATCTATAGTTCAATTTTTATATTATTATTGCAATAACGCCTGCTATGCGGATTACACCGCATCTTCCGAGCATTACATTACATCCCGCACATGACTTAAATGTTTTCTATCGTATATTTGTGATTTTGTAATCTATAGTTCAACTTACGTTTTACTACAAATAAGTTTTTGAAATTAGCTTAAAACTAGTTAACCATGACGCAACCCTATAATTTTAATATTCTGATATTTGCAACGCCGCATCTTCCGAGCATTACAATACAAAATTACAACAAGAGAAAAAAAATTTGTCATATGCGGGATTTGAACCCACGCCCTTCAACCCTATAAAGCACAGATAACTCTATAGACATGTGACTGTTGATAAACAGGCCCCCGAAAACAAAAGCTCATGATCGTTGACTCTGAATCCATTCTGTTAATAATTTATCAGCCCCTATTCACACTTAAACGGCGAGTGGAAAGTTTTTGTTACAACTCAGTTGACAATTTTCTTAATTAGCATAAATATGTGAATATTTAAAAGCTTTTGTTTTTGAGTTCAGATGAGAAATCAGCATTGCTGATTTACGTGTAAAGGAACGTAATTTACTCCTGGAACATTAGGTAGCTATAGGCGGGAAAATCGAAGAACTGTTTTTGATTTTACTATATTCTTCATAACTTTTTTGTGTGAAAAACAAGTTTACGATAAGCGGTCACTATTGTCCATCACAAAAGCAGTGTCACCATCCTCGTGCTGTTTGATACTGCACTGCGCATATTATTCTGAGACGACCTCATGTGTCGTTTGCTCAGAAACTTCACTCGCTACAGAACCCTTCACAGCTGAACACAGTGCTGTGTGCATACAACTGGTATCAGGCAGAATATCTGGTACTGCCGTTGTACCCAGCAGTCTTGCTGGGTACAACGGCAGTACCTGGATGCTTCCTGAATTGACCTACCAACTATGGTAAAACTGTGTTATTGCGGTGGTGTTAATAATGCGACAAACGCGCAACTGTAGGTAAATTTTGCAAAATTAATAAACATAATATGCTCATATTTTCTCCTTAGCTCCAAGCTAAAGATTTTGAAGCGCTCGTAGCGAAGTGTGCTTAGCTGTTCTTAACCAATCAACTAAGTTAAGCAGCATCCGCCTCGGTTATACTTTGATGGGTGACCGTGGAGATTTGGAGGGCACAATTAAGCCGTTGGTCCAGGTCGTTGTCTTAGGATGGCCGTCGTTACAGCATGGTGGTAGGGCATTACGCGAATGCCCGCCTGACTAGTTACCACCCTGAAAATAGAAAACCTGTTACCAAAAACCTAACGGTCTTTTCCGGCAGCTGTCTTTGAGAGTCAGTAATTCTACGTTAGCCTGAACAACACGACTACATCATCACTTTTCATCTGGTAAGATAGTGGCCCAAGACCAGCCGGTCAGCTATAAAAACAAAGCTTCGTCCTAATCCGACACGAGACTCAACAAACTTGACTTGTGTAATGTTCGCGTTTCTGTGTTCCGGTTTGAAGGATATAGGTGCCGGTGAAATAGCTTAGGCGCCAACAAACCCACGAAAAATGTCACCAATTGGTGAGTAGCCTACTTTTGATGTGGTTATTTCAGTCAGTGGGCAACATTTTTTGATGAGTTGACTACTCCACGCATTTGTTAGGGGTCGAATGACGGTGCAATTAGTCACTTCTGACAAAATGCATCTGTCATGAACAGACTCGAGCTTGTTCCTTCACAAAAAAAAACTTTACTCTGTTATGAATGATACTTAATTTTGACTTTAACTTGGAATAATCTTAAATTTAATTTTAATATAACTTGAATAATTGTAATAATACTAATAAGATATTTACGAGAAGGGTCTGTTTAGAAAGAGAGGGGACTAGTGATTTGACTTTGGGACTGTGTTACATTGACAATAATGCTAAATAATATCAAGGTTTGCTCAAATTATATATTAACATAAATTATAATAATAATAGCCTTTTATTCCTAAACAAAGAGTTACAAGATGCCGTCCCTAAGTTCGGTGTGCCTTCTGACATAGGCCTCCTCCAATTCCTTCCAATGGGTCTTGTCCCTAGCTACTCTCAGCCAGAATGGTCCCGCTGTCTGTCTCAAGTCATCTTCCGATCTCCTGACTTGACGACCCCTACCTCTTTTGCCATCTCTGGATTGCCAGAGGGTGACTTGCTTACTCCATTTGTTAATGGGGTGACGTAACATATGTCCAGCCTATCTCCATTTTTGGACGTCTATCCGGGTGAGAATGTCTGTCAGTTTTGTTCTTATTCTTATGTCTACGTTCCTGACACTGTCTTTGATTTTGATCCCTAGCATGCTTCTTTCCGTGGCATGAATATAAATTATAATTGGTTTACTTATAACTCAAATAATATATTAATATAAATTTAATTTAGAAATCTCAAGTACACTCTCGTTATGAACATACTCTGCTTACATTAAAATGTAGCGTAACATTAAATAAAAACACCATTATCTTAGGTAAGTAAAGTCAGGCAACTTTTCGCCTTTTCTACCCTACTAAGCTTAAACAACCAGCTACTTGAATCGTGACCAGTCACTGCCTTAATTTGTTCAAATTTAATGTTAGTTTTATAAAAGAAAGATAGATAGATAGATAGATAGATATAGCCTTTATTCACTGACCAGATTTTTTTTTTTCTTAACTTAAATAGTGCTAAAAGTAAAATATAATAAGAGTTTTAACATTATATCTAAGTAATTTTTCAGCAACCAGTTTATTTGTCAGGTTGTCCTTCGACATAGGCCTCCCCTAGCTCCTTCCAAACTTTCCTATCGTAAGCTAATCTTCTCCATCCCTTTGGTAAGTCATCTTCCCATCTCTTTATTTGACGTCCTTTTTGTCTTTTCCCGTTTCTGGGGTACCATTCCATGATATCTTTCGTCCATTTTCCTCTGTTTGTCCTCATAATGTGTCCGGTCCAGTCCCATTTCAGTTTTTTAATTTTTATGGAGACATCAATCACTTTAGTTTTTTTCCTTATTCTTGAAATGGTCCACCGATCTTGCAATTTTATATTTAACATACTTCGCTCCATGTGACGTTGGCTATTGATAAGTTTTTGGTTGTTTTTGTTTGTAGCAGGCCAAGTTTGACACCCATAAGTAAGACATGGGAGAATACATATGTTGTATAATTTGCTTTTTACTGACCCGGGCATGGTTTTGTTTTTAAATATTTCTTTTAGAGACCAGTAGCGTTTCCAAGTGTTGCTTATCCTTCTATCGATTTCTTTTGAGTATTGGTCTTTTATAGATATTGTTTGTCCCAGATATATGTATTCATCGACATATTCAATAACCTCCTGCCTTAATTGTATATTTTCCTTTGTAGAATTTGTCATTAACTTGGTCTTTATTGGGTTCATTGATAAGCCTGCCTTCCTGCTTTCTTGATCCAGTTGTTGTAGCATAGTTTTGAGTGACTCGTGATTCTCGGCAAATAGCACGATATCGTCCGCAAATCGTAGGTGATTTAGATATGTTCCGTTTATATTTATTCCTAAATTTTCCCATTCAATATTTCGAAATATATTTTCAAGCACTGCTGTAAAAAGTTGTGGCGAGAGTGGATCCCCTTGTCTGACGCCTCTCTCAATGGTGAACTCTTCTCCCACCTGTTCAAGTTGAACTTTTGCTGTGGAGTTTTTATATATTTCTTTTATTATATTTATGTACTTGTTTTCTATGCCTTGGTTTTCTAGTGTCTTCCAGATGTAGCTATGCCTCAGGGAATCGAAAGCCTTGCTATAATCTACGAATGCCAAATGGTAATTTTGACCATACTCATTACATTTTTCTATGATTTGTTTTACTACATGGATATGATCGATGGTAGAATAATCAGAGCCAAACCCTGCTTGTTCCCTAGGTTGATTTTCTTCAAGTTGTTTGGTTATTCTTCCAAGTACAACTTTTGAGAACAATTTGTAAATATTTGACATGAGGCATATAGGTCTGTAGTTGTTAATATCACTTTTTTCTCCTTTTTTATGCAACAAGATTATGGTAGCCTTTGTCCATTGAGTTGGTATTCGCTCAGTGTAAAATATATCATTAAATAAGTAGGTCAAAGGTTTGGAGATCACTGTTAATGTGTCTTTCAGTAGCTCATTCGAAATTTTGTCATCTCCAGGTGTTTTGCCACTTTTTTGTGTTTGGATAGCTCTTACAACTTCTGCTTCTAGTATATGTGGTATTTTTTCTTCAATAACGTCTTGCTCTGCTTCTGTAGCTATTATTTTATCCTTCTCCGTATAAAGATCTTTGTAGAATTCCGTCGCCACTTTAGATATCAATGATCTTTTTATAGTCAGCTGCACCGTTTTCTTTTTATTTTCGTTTTTGATATTGGGTATCCAATGAGTATATTCCTTGAGTTGTTTAAGACCCTTTTTCATTCCGCCTGTTTTCTCTATTTGTTCCTTTAATATATTAAGTCTTTCTTCTTTCCTGTGTTTTCTTATTGATACCTGGATCTTCTTACCGATGTCCGCTATGTTTTGATGATTATCTTTTCGTTTCTCTAACAATTTGTTTCTCTGTTCCATTAATTTTATTGCTTCTTCTCCTAATTTATCTCTTTTTACTTTTTTTGTCCGTAACTTGTTGGCATCCTTAAGTGTCTTTTCCAGGAAGTCATACTTTTCCTGTGGCGTCTTATATGTTTCGATTTCCTGTAACGTGCTTTTTAATTTATTTAAAATTTATTTAAAATAAAAGAAAGACTATTATATAAATAACTAGTATTTCGGGCAGTGTGCGGGCCGCATGCGGCCCGCATTTATCGTTATGCAATATTGAACTATATCAAAACACCTGATACATTAAAAAATAGTGTGTTCAAAACTCCAATAGAATTATGAAATCCCATATTAACTCTCAATACAATAAAGAACCATACTGTAGCCACTAAAGCAGATTCACCCTACTGCCATAAAAAGGTGGTACGGGCAGAATGGTACCAAGGTTCTGAGTCACTTTTGTTAAGGAACCCCACTCGTAGGTGCTGCGGTTACCGCAGGCAGTTGCCATGGAGACCAGTCGGAGATGTGGAAAATACTCTCAAGTCGGAGCTCGGCCTTCGGCCTCGCAAGTTACTAATACGGCTCGGCCTGCGGCCTCGCCAGGCGCTCGCCCTTCGGGCTCGCGTATCATACGCTCGGCCTTCGGCCTCGCGGACCGAAAGTTCGGCCTTCGGCCTCACCAGGAGCTCGCCCTTCGGGCTCGCTACTTCACTTATGTAGGACAGTAACTCCAAATTTAGTCAAAAATCCCACAAAAACTCCTCATACAGTCGAAAATATAAGGTAAAACACTCCAAATGCAGTATAAAGAATGATAGGAGCACGTGGGGCACATCCAAAATAACGGATTTCAAGACGGCCACCATACAAACTGCTCCGCCCCTACTGAAGCTCGGCCTAAAGGCCTCGCTTCAGCAGGCTCGGAGCATTTTGTATGGCGGCCATCTTGAAATCCGCCATTTTGGATTTTTGACAGATGTCATTCGACTGCTCTCCCGATTCCCTATGACATTTGTTCAAACACCCCCTACCTATCTCTTACCGTTTTCGAGATACGTCATCCATCATCACTTGGCAGGCGTCTTTTTAATGATTTTCGATTTTTCTCATACTCACCAAAACCACCCGAACATTTTTGCCATACTTCATTTTTACCCTACTCTGCTCCTTCTAGGAGAACATTTATGTCAGTGAGTGAGTGGTAATCGAGCTTTATATATTATAAACTAGTTTTTCGGGCAGTGTGCGGGCCGCATGCGGCCCGCATCTATCTTGAGTCAGTAGGAACTGTCAAAAAAACACCTGATACATTAAAAAAAAGTGTGTTCAAAACTCCAATAGAAGTATGAAATCCCATATAAACTCTCAATACAATAAAGAACCATACTGTAGCCACTAAAGCAAATTCACCCTACTGCCATAAAAAGGTGGTACGGGCAGAATGGTACCAAGGTTCTATGTCACTTTTCTTAAGGAACCCCACTCGTAGGTGCTTCGGTTACCGCGGGCAGTTGCCATGGAGACCAGTCGGAGATGTGGAAAATACTCTCGAGTCGGAGCTCGGCCTTCGGCCTCGCAAGTTACTAACACGGCTCGGCCTGCGGCCTCGCCAAGCGCTCGCTCTTCGGGCTCGCGCACCATTCGCTCGGCCTTCGGCCTCGCGGACCGAAAGTTCGGCCTTCGGCCTCACCAGGTGGTTGCCCTTTGGGCTCGCTATACACTAATGTAGGACAGTTACTCCAAATTCAGTCAAAAAACCCACAAAAACTCCTAATACAGTCGAAAATATATGGTAAAACACTCCAAATGCAGTATGAAGAATGAGAGGAGCACCTGGGACAAATCCAAAATGGCGGATTTCAAGAAGGCCACCATACAAACTGCTCCGCCCCTACTGAAGCTCGGCCTAAAGGCCTCGCTTCAGCAGGCTCGGATCATTTTGTATGGCGGCCATCTTGAAATCCGCCATTTTGGATTTTTGACAGGTGTCATTAGACCGCTCTCCCGATTCCCTATGACATTTGTTCAAACTCCCCCTACCTAACTTGTACCGTTTTTGAGATATGTCATCCATCTTTACTTGGCAGGCGTCATTTTTATGATTTTCGATTTTTCTCATACTCACCAAAACCCCCCGAACATTTTTGCCATACTTCATTTTTACCCTACTCTACTCCTTCTAGGAGAACATTTATGTCAATGAGTCAGTGAGTGGTAATCGAGCTTTATATATTATAAACTAGTATTTCGGGCAGTGTGCGGGCCGCATGCGGCCCGCATTTATCGTTATGCAGTACTAAACTATATCAAAACTCCTGATACGTTGGAAAAAAGTATGTTCAAAACTCCAATAGAAGTATGAAATCCCATATAAACTCTCAATACAATAAAGAACCATACTGTAGCCACTAAAGCAGATTCACCCTACTGCCATAAAAAGGTGGTCCGGGCAGAATGGTACCAAGGTTTTGAGTCACTTTTGTTAAGGAACCCCACTCGTAGGTGCTGCGGTTACCGCAGGCAGTTGCCATGGAGACCAGTCGGAGATGTGGAAAATACTCTCAAGTCGGCGCTCGGCCTTCGGCCTCGCAAGTTACTAATACGGCTCGGCCTACGGCCTCGCCAGGCGCTCGCCCTTCGGGCTCGCGCATCATACGCTCGGCCTTCGGCCTCGCGGACCGAAAGTTCGGCCTTCGGCCTCACCAGGAGCTCGCCCTTCGGGCTCGCTACTTCACTTATGTAGGACAGTTACTCCAAATTTAGTCAAAAATCCCACAAAAACTCCTAATACAGTTGAAAATATAAGGTAAAACACTCCAAATGCAGTATAAAGAATGATAGGAGCACGTGGGGCACATCCAAAATAACGGATTTCAAGATGGCCACCATACAAACTGCTCCGCCCCTACTGAAGCTCGGCCTAACGGCCTCGCTTCAGCAGGCTCGGAGCATTTTGTATGGCGGCCATCTTGAAATCCGCCATTTTGGATTTTTGACAGATGTCATTCGACTGCTCTCCCGATTCCCTATGACATTTGTTCAAACACCCCCTACCTATCTCTTACCGTTTTCGAGATACGTCATCCATCATCACTTGGCAGGCGTCTTTTTAATGATTTTCGATTTTTCTCATACTCACCAAAACCACCCGAACATTTTTGCCATACTTCATTTTTACCCTACTCTGCTCCTTCTAGGAGAACATTTATGTCAATGAGTCAGTGAGTGGTAATCGAGCTTTATATATTATAAACTAGTTTTTCGGGCAGTGTGCGGGCCGCATGCGGCCCGCATTTATCGTTATGCAGTACTACACAATACGTTAACACCTTGTACATTTAAAAAAATTAAGTTCAAAACTCCAATAGAAGTATGAAATCCCAAATAAACTCTCCATACAATAAAGAACCATACTGTAGCCACTAAAGCAGATTCACCCTACTGCCATAAAATGGTGGTACGGGCAGAATCGAACCAAGGTTCTGACTCACTTTTGTAAAGAAACCCCTCTCGTAGGTGCTTCGATTACCGCGGGCAGTTGCCTTGGAGACCAGTCGGAGACGTGAAAAAAACTTTCAAGTCGGAGCTCGGCCTTCGGCCTCGCAAGTTACTAATACGGCTTGGCCTACGGCCTCGCCAAGCGCTCGCCCTTCGGGCTCGCGCATCATACGCTCGGCCTTCGGCCTCGCGGACCGAAAGTTCGGCCTTCGGCCTCACGAGGAGCTCGCCCTTCGGGCTCGCTATACACCAATGTAGGACAGTAACTCCAAATTCAGTCGAAAATCCCACAAAAACTCCTAATACAGTCGAAAATATAAGGTAAAACACTCCAAATGCAGTATAAAGAATGATAGGAGCACGTAAAACACATCCAAAATGTCGGATTTCAAGACGGCCACCATACAAACTGCTCCGCCCCTACTGAAGCTCGGCCTAACGGCCTCGCTTCAGCAGGCTCGGATCACTTTGTATGGCGGCCATCTTGAAATCCGCCATTTTGGATTTTTGACAGGTGTCATTCGACTGCTCTTCCAATTCCCTATGACATTTGTTCAAACACCCCCTACCTATCTTGTACCGTTTTCGAGATACGTCATTCATCTTTACTTGGCAGGCGTCTTTTTAATGATTTTCGATTTTTCTCATACTCACCAAAACCACCCGAACATTTTTGCAATACTTTATTTTTACCCTACTCTGCTCCTTCTAGGAGAACATTTATGTCAGTGAGTCAGTCAGTCAGTCAGTGGTAATCGAGCTTTATATATTATAAACTAGTTTATCGGGCAGTGTGCGGGCCGCATGCGGCCCGCATCTATGTTGAGTCAGTAGGAACTGTCAAAAAAACACCTGATACATTAAAAAAAAATGTGTTCAAAACTCCAATAGAAGTATGAAATCCAATATTAACTCTCAATACAATAAAGATCAATACTGTAGCCACTAAAACAGATTCACCCTACTGCCATAAAAAGGTAGTACGGGCAGAATGGGACCAAGGTTCTGAGTCACTTTTGTTAAGGAACCCCACTCGTAGGTGCTTCGCTTACCGCGGGCAGTTGCCATGGAGACCAGTCGGAGACGTGGAAAAAACTCTCAAGTCGGAGCTCGGCCTTCGGCCTCGCAAGTTACCAACACGGCTCGGCCTGCGGCCTCGCCAAGCGCTCGCCCTTCGGGCTCGCGCATCATACGCTCGGCCTTTGGCCTCGCGGACCGAAAGCTCGGCCTTCGGCCTCACCAGGAGCTCGCCCTTCGGGTTCGCTACTACACTTATGTAGGACAGTAACTCTTAATTCAGTCAAAAATCCCACAAAAACTCCTAATACAGTCGAAAATATAAGGAAATACACTCCAAATGCAGTATAAAGAATGATAGGAGCACCTGGGACAAATCCAAAATGGCGTATTCCAAGAAGGCCCCCATACAAACTGCTCCGCCCCTACTGAACCTCGGCCTAACGGCCTCGCTTCAGCAGGCTCGGATCAATTTGTATGGCGGCCATCTTGAAATCCGCCATTTTGGATTTTTGACAGGTGTCATTCGACTGCACTCCCGATTCCCTATGACATTTGTTCAAACACCCCCTACCTATCTCTTACCGTTTTCGAGATACGTCATCCATTATCACTTGGCAGGCGTCTTTTTAATGATTTTCGATTTTTCTCATACTCACCAAAACCACCCAAACATTTTTGCCATACTTCATTTTTACCCTACTCTGCTCCTTCTAGGAGAACATTTATGTCAATCAGTCAGTGGTAATCGAGCTTTATATATTATAACTAGTTTTTCGGGCAGTGTGCGGGCCGCATGCGGCCCGCATTTATCGTTATGCAGTACTAAACTATATCAAAACTCCTGATACGTTGGAAAAAAGTATGTTCAAAACTCCAATAGAAGTATGAAATCCCATATAAACTCTCAATACAATAAAGAACCATACTGTAGCCACTAAAGCAGATTCACCCTACTGCCATAAAAAGGTGGTACGGGCAGAATGGTACCAAGGTTCTGAGTCACTTTTGTTAAGGAACCCCACTCGTAGGTGCTGCGGTTACCGCAGGCAGTTGCCATGGAGACCAGTCGGAGATGTGGAAAATACTCTCAAGTCGGAGCTCGGCCTTCGGCCTCGCAAGTTACTAATACGGCTCGGCCTACGGCCTCGCCAGGCGCTCGCCCTTCGGGCTCGCGCATCATACGCTCGGCCTTCGGCCTCGCGGACCGAAAGTTCGGCCTTCGGCCTCACCAGGAGCTCGCCCTTCGGGCTCGCTACTTCACTTATGTAGGACAGTAACTCCAAATTTAGTTAAAAATCCCACAAAAACTCCTAATACAGTCGAAAATATAAGGTAATACACTCCAAATGCAGTATAAAGAATGATAGGAGCACCTGGGACAAATCCAAAATGGCGGATTTCAAGAAGGCCCCCATACAAACTGCTCCGCCCCTACTGAAGCTCGGCCTAACGGCCTCGCTTCAGCAGGCTCGGACCATTTTGTATGGCGGCCATCTTGAAATCCGCCATTTTGGATTTTTGACAGGTGTCATTCGACTGCTCTCCCGATTCCCTATGACATTTGTTCAAACACCCCCTACCTATCTTGCACCGTTTTTGAGATACGTCATCCATCTTTACTTGGCAGGCGTCTTTTTAATGATTTTCGATTTTTCTCATACTCACCAAAACCTCCCGAACATTTTTGCCATACATCATTTTAACCCTACTCTGCTCCTTCTAGGAGAACATTTATGTCAATCAGTCAGTCAGTCAGTCAGTGAGTGGTAATCGAGCCTTATATATTATAAATAATAACTAGTGTTTCGGGCAGTGTGCGGGCCGCATGCGGCCCGCATCTATCTTTAGTCATTTGAAAATTTCACAGAAACACCTAATTCGTGAAAAAAAGTGTGTTCAAAACTCCAATAGAAGTATGATATCCCATATAAACTCTTAATACAATAATGAACCATACTGAAGCCACTATAGCAGATTCACCCTACAGCCTTAAAAAGGTGGTACGGGCAGAATGGTACCAAGGTTCTTAATCACTTTTGTAAGGGACCCCACTCGTAGGTGCTTCGGTTACCTAGGGCAGTTGCCATGGAGACCAGTCGGAGACGTGGAAAAAACTCTCAAGTCGGAGCTCGGCCTTCGGCCTCGCAAGTTACTAACACAGCTCGGCCTGCGGCCTCGCCAAGCGCTCGCCCTTCGGGCTCACGGACCATACGCTCGGTCTTCGGCCTCGCGAGCCGAAAGTTCGGCCTTCGGCCTCACCAGGAGCTCGCCCTTCGGGCTCGCTATACACCAATGTAGGACAGTTACTCCAAATTCAGTCGAAAATCCCACAAAAACTCCTAAGACAGTCGAAAATATAAGGTAAAACACTCCAAATGCATTATAAAGAATGATAGGAGCACGTGGGGCACATCCAAAATAACGGATTTCAAGACGGCCACCATACAAACTGCTCCGCCCCTACTGAAGCTCGGCCTAAAGGCCTCGCTTCAGCAGGCTCGGATCACTTTGTATGGCGGCCATCTTGAAATCCACCATTTTGGATTTTTGACAGATGTCATCCGACTGCTCTCCCAATTCCCTATGACATTTGTTCAAACACCCTCTACCTATCTTGTACCGTTTTTGAGATATGTCATTCATCTTTACTTGGCAGGCGTCTTTTTAATGATTTTCGATTTTTCTCATACTCACCTAAACCCGCCGAACATTTTTGCCATACTTCATTTTTACCCTACTCTGCTCCTTCTAGGAGAACATTTATGTCAGTGAGTCAGTGAGTCAGTCAGTGGTAATCGAGCCTTATATATTATAAACTAGTTTTTCGGGCAGTGTGCGGGCCGCATGCGGCCCGCATTTATCGTAATGCAATTTGAAATAATATCAAGAGGAGTTTTGAAATATTTTTATTTTAATGTAAAAGGTGTTACATTAAAATAAAAATATTTCAAAACTCCAATAGAAGTATGAAATCCCATATAAACTCTCAATACAATAATGAAACAAACTGTTGCCACCAAACCAGATTCACCCTACTGCCATAAAAAGGTGGTACCAGCAGAATGGTACCAAGGTTCTGAGTCACATTTGTTAAGGAACACCACTCGTAGGTGCTTTGGTTATCACGGGCAGTTGCCATGGAGACCAGTCGGAGACGTGGAAAATACTCTCAAGTCGGAGCTCGGCCTTCGGCCTCGCAAGTTACCAACACGGCTCGGCCTGCGGCCTCGCCAAGCGCTCGCCCTTCGGGCTCACGGACCATACGCTCGGCCTTCGGCCTCGCGAACCGAAAGTTCGGCCTTCGGCCTCACCAGTAGCTCGCCCTTCGGGCTCGCTATACACCAATGTAGGACAGTTACTCCAAATTCAGTCGAAAATCCCACAAAAACTCCTAAGACAGTCGAAAATATAAGGAAAAACACTCCAAATGCAATATAAAGAATGATAGGAGCACGTGGGTCACATCCAAAATGTCGGATTTCAAGACGGCCCCCAAACAAACTGCTCCGCCCCTACTGAAGCTCGGCCTAAAGGCCTCGCTTCAGCAGGCTCGGATCATTTTGTATGGCGGCCATCTTGAAATCCGCCATTTTGGATTTTTGACAGGTGTCATTCGACTGCTCAACCGATTCCCTATGACATTTGTTCAAACACCCCCTACCTATCTTGTACCGATTTTGAGATACGTTATCCATCTTCACTTGTCAGGCGTCTTTTTAATGATTTTCGATTTTTCTCATACTCACCAAAACCCCCCGAACATTTTTGCCATACATTATTTTAACCCTACTCTGCTCCTTCTAGGAGAACATTTATGTCAATGAGTCAGTGAGTGGTAATCGAGCTTTATATATTAAAACTAGTTTTTCGGGCAGTGTGCGGGCCGCATGCGGCCCGCATTTATCGTTATGCAGTACTAAACTATATCAAAACTCATGATACGTTGTAAAAAAGTATGTTCAAAACTCCAATAGAAGAATGAAATCCCATATAAACTCTCAATACAATAAAGAACCATACTGTAGCCACTAAAGCAGATTCACCCTACTGCCATAAAAAGGTGGTACGGGCAGAATGGTACCAAGGTTCTGAGTCACTTTTGTTAAGGAACCCCACTCGTAGTTGCTGCGGTTACCGCAGGCAGTTGCCATGGAGACCAGTCGGAGATGTGGAAAATACTCTCAAGTCGGAGCTCGGCCTTCGGCCTCGCCAGGCGCTCGCCCTTCGGGCTCACGCATCATACGCTCGGCCTTCGGCCTCGCGGACCGAAAGTTCGGCCTTCGGCCTCACCAGAAGCTCGCCCTTCGGGCTCGCTACTTCACTTATGTAGGACAGTAACTCCAAATTTAGTCAAAAATCCCACAAAAACTCCTAATACAGTCGAAAATATTAGGTAAAACACTCCAAATGCAGTATAAAGAATGATAGGAGCACGTGGGTCACATCCAAAATGTCGGATTTCAAGACAGCCACCATACAAACTGCTCCGCCTCTACTGAAGCTCGGCCTAACGGCCTCGCTTCAGCAGGCTCGGATCACTTTGTATGGCGGCCATCTTGAAATCCACCATTTTGGATTTTTGACAGATGTCATCCGACTGCTCTCCCAATTCCCTATGACATTTGTTCAAACACCCTCTACCTATCTTGTACCGTTTTTGAGATATGTCATTCATCTTTACTTGGCAGGCGTCTTTTTAATGATTTTCGATTTTTCTCATACTCACCTAAACCCGCCGAACATTTTTGCCATACTTCATTTTTACCCTACTCTGCTCCTTCTAGGAGAACATTTATGTCAGTGAGTCAGTGAGTCAGTCAGTGGTAATCGAGCCTTATATATTATAAACTAGTTTTTCGGGCAGTGTGCGGGCCGCATGCGGCCCGCATTTATCGTTGTGCAAGTTTGAACAATATCAAAACACCTTATACATTAAAAAAAGTATGTTCAAAACTCCATTAGAAGAATGAAATCCCATATTAACTCTCAATACAATAAAGAACAATACTGTAGCCACTAAAACAGATTCACCCTACTGCCATAAAAAGGTGGTACGGGCAGAATGTGACCAAGGTTCTGAGTCACTTTTGTTAAGGAACCCCACTCGTAGGTGCTTCGCTTACCGCGGGCAGTTGCCATGGAGACCAGTCGGAGACGTGGAAAATACTCTCAAGTCGGAGCTCGGCCTTCGGCCTCGCAAGTTACCAACACGGCTCGGCCTGCGGCCTCGCCAAGCGCTCGCCCTTCGGGCTCGCGCATCATACGCTCGGCCTTCGGCCTCGCGGACCGAAAGTTCGGCCTTCGGCCTCACCAGGAGCTCGCCCTTCGGGCTCGCTATACACTAATGTTGGACAGTAACTCCAAATTCAGTCAAAAATCCCACAAAAACTCCTAATACAGTCGAAAATGTAGGTAAAACACTCCAAATGCAGTATAAAGAATGATAGGAGCACGTGTGACACATCCAAAATGTCGGATTTCAAGACGGCCGCCATACAAACTGCTCCGCCCCTACTGAAGCTCGGCCTAACGGCCTCGCTTCAGCAGGCTCGGATCACTTTGTATGGCGGCCATCTTGAAATCCGCCATTTTGGATTTTTGACAGATGTCATTCGACTGCTATCCCGATCCCCTATGACATTTGTTCAAACACCCCCTACCTATCTCTTACCGTTTTCGAGATACGTCATCCATCATCACTTGGCAGGCGTCTTTTTAATGATTTTCGATTTTTCTCATACTCACCGAAACCACCCGAACACTTTTGCCATACATCACGTTGTTCCTACTCGTCTCCTTCTAGGAGAACATTTATGTCAATCAGTCAGTGGTAATCGAGCTTTATATAATATAACTAGTTTTTCGGGCAGTGTGCGGGCCGCATGCGGCCCGCATTTTTCGTTGTGCAGTACTTAACTTTACCTTAACCCCTTATACATTTAAAAAAAATAAGTTCAAAACTCCAATAGAAGTATGAAATCCCAAATAAACTCTCCATACAATAAAGAACCATACTGTAGCCACTAAAGCAAATTCACCCTACTGCCATAAAAAGGTGGTACGGGCAGAATGGAACCAAGGTTCTGAGTCACTTTTGTAAAGGAACCCCACTCGTAGGTGCTTCGGTTACCGCGGGCAGTTGCCATGGAGACCAGTCGGAGATGTGGAAAATACTCTCAAGTCGGAGCTCGGCCTTCGGCCTCGCAAGTTACTAATACGGCTCGTTATATATTATAAACTAGTTATTCGGGCAGTGTGCGGGCCGCATGCGGCCCGCATCTATCTTTAGTCATTTGAAAATTTCACAGAAAAACCTAATACGTAAAAAAAGTGTGTTCAAAACTCCAATAGAAGTATTAAATCCCATACAAACTCTTAATACAATAAAGAACCAAACTGTAGCCACCAAACCAGATTTACTCTACTGCCATAAAAAGGTGGTACGGGCAAAATGGTACCAAGGTTCTAAGTCACTTTTGATAAGGAACCCCACTCGTAGGTGCTTCGGTTATCGCGGGCTGTTGCCATGGAGACCAGTCGGAGACGTGGAAAATACTCTCAAGTCGGAGCTCGGCCTTCGGCCTCGCAAGTTACTAACACGGCTCGGCCTGCGGCCTCGCCAAGCGCTCGCCCTTCGGGCTCACGCACCCTACGCTCGGCCTTCGGCCTCGCGAGCCGAAAGTTCGGCCTTCGGCCTCACCAGGAGCTCGCCCTTCGGGCTCGCTATACACTAATGTTGGACAGTAACTCCAAATTCAGTCAAAAATCCCACAAAAACTCCTAATACAGTCGAAATGAAGGTAAAACACTCCAAATGCAGTTTAAAGAATGATAGGAGCACGTAAGACACATCCAAAATGTCGGATTTCAAGACGGCCACCATTCAAACTGCTCCGCCCCTACTGAAGCTCGGCCTAACGGCCTCGCTTCAGCAGGCTCGGACCATTTTGTATGGCGGCCATCTTGAAATCCGCCATTTTGGATTTTTGACAGGTGTCATTCGACTGCTCTCCCAATTCCCTATGACATTTGTTCAAACACCCCCTAGCTATCTTGTACCGTTTTCGAGATATGTCATCCATCTTAACTTGGCAGGCGTCTTTCTTATGATTTTCGATTTTTCTCGTACTCACCAAAACCCCCCAAACATTTTTGCCATACATCACGTTGCTCCTACTCGTCTCCTTCTAGGAGAACATTTATGTCAGTCAGTCAGTCAGTGGTAATCGAGCTTTATATATTATAAATAAACTAGTTTTTCGGGCAGTGTGCGGGCCGCATGCGGCCCGCATTTATCGTTATGCAGTAGTAAACTTTACCTTAACCGCTTATACATTTAAAAAAAAAAAGTTCAAAACTCCAATAGAAGTATGAAATCCCAAATAAAGTCTCCATACAATAAAGAACCATACTGTAGCCACTAAAGCAAATTCACCCTACTGGCATAAAAAGGTAGTACGGGCAGAATGGGACCAAGGTTCTGAGTCACTTTTGTTAAGGAACCCCACTCGTAGGTGCTTTGCTTACCGCGGGCAGTTGCCATGGAGACCAGTCGGAGACTTGGAAAAAACTCTCAAGTCGGAGCTCGGCCTTCGGCCTCGCAAGTTACCAACACGGCTCGGCCTGCGGCCTCGCCAAGCGCTCGCCCTACGGGCTCGCGCATCATACGCTCGGCCTTCGGCCTCGCGGTACGAAAGTTCGGCCTCCGGCCTCACCAGGAGCTCGCCCTTCGGGCTCGCTACTACACTTATGTAGGACAGTTACTCCAAATTCAGTCAAAAATCCCACAAAAACTCCTAATACAGTCGAAAATATAAGGTAAAACACTCCAAATGCAGTATAAAGAATGATAGGAGCATGTGGGTCACATCCAAAATGTCGGATTTCAAGACAGCCACCATACAAACTGCTCCGCCCCTACTGAAGCTCGGCCTAACGGCCTCGCTTCAGCAGGCTCGGATCATTTTGTATGGCGGCCATCTTGAAATCCGCCATTTTGGATTTTTGACAGGTGTCATTCGACTGCTCTCCCTATTCCCTATGACATTTGTTCAAACACCCCCTACCCATCTTGCACCGTTTTCGAGATACGTCATCCATCTTTACTTGGCAGGCGTCATTTTTATGATTTTCGATTTTTCTCATACTCACCGAAACCACCCGAACACTTTTGCCATACATCACGTTGTTCCTACTCGTCTCCTTCTAGGAGAACATTTATGTCAATCAGTCAGTGGTAATCGAGCTTTATATAATATAACTAGTTTTTCGGGCAGTGTGCGGGCCGCATGCGGCCCGCATTTATCGTTATGCAGTACTAAACTTTACCTTAACCCCTTACACATTTAAAAATAATAAGTTCAAAACTCCAATAGAAGTATGAAATCCCAAATAAACTTGTAATACATTAGAGAACCATACTGTAGCTACTAAAGCAGATTCACCCTACTGCCATAAAAAGGTGGTACGGGCAGAATGGTACCAAGGTTCTGAGTCACTTTTGTTAAGGAACCCCACTCGTAGGTGCTTTGGTTATCGCGGGCAGTTGCCATGGAGACCAGTCGGAGACGTGGAAAAAACTCTCAAGTCGGAGCTCGGCCTTCGGCCTCGCAAGTTACTAATACGGCTCGGCCTGCGGCCTCGCCAAGCGCTCGCCCTTCGGGCTCACGCACACTACGCTCGGCCTTCGGCCTCGCGAGCCGAAAGTTCGGCCTTAGGCCTCACCAGGAGCTCGCCCTTCGGGCTCGCTTTGCACTAATGTTGGACAGTAACTCCAAATTCAGTCAAAAATCCCACAAAAACTCCTCATACAGTCGAAAATGAAGGTAAAACACTCTAAATGCAGTATAAAGAATGATAGGAGCACGTAAGACACATCCAAAATGTCGGATTTCAAGACGGCCACCATACAAACTGCTCCGCCCCTACTGAAGCTCGGCCTAACGGCCTCGCTTCATCAGGCTCGGATCACTTTGTATGGCGGCCATCTTGAAATCCGCCATTTTGGATTTTTGACAGGTGTCATTCGACTGCTCTCCCGATTCCCTATGACATTTGTTCAAACACCCCCTACCTATCTCTTACCGTTTTTGAGATACGTCATACATCATCACTTGGCAGGCGTCAATTTAATGATTTTCGATTTTTCCCATACTCACCAAAACCCCCCGAACATTTTTGCCATACATCACGTTGTTCCTACTCGTCTCCTTCTAGGAGAACATTTATGTCAATCAGTCAGTGGTAATCGAGCTTTATATAATATAAACTAGTTTTTCGGGCAGTGTGCGGGCCGCATGCGGCCCGCATTTATCGTTATGCAGTACTAAACTATATCAAAACTCATGATACGTTGTAAAAAAGTATGTTCAAAACTCCAATAGAAGAATGAAATCCCATATAAACTCTCAATACAATAAAGAACCATACTGTAGCCACTAAAGCAGATTCACCCTACTGCCATAAAAAGGTGGTACGGGCAGAATGGTACCAAGGTTCTGAGTCACTTTTGTTAAGGAACCCCACTCGTAGTTGCTGCGGTTACCGCAGGCAGTTGCCATGGAGACCAGTCGGAGATGTGGAAAATACTCTCAAGTCGGAGCTCGGCCTTCGGCCTCGCAAGTTACTAATACGGCTCGGCCTACGGCCTCGCCAGGCGCTCGCCCTTCGGGCTCACGCATCATACGCTCGGCCTTCGGCCTCGCGGACCGAAAGTTCGGCCTTCGGCCTCACCAGAAGCTCGCCCTTCGGGCTCGCTACTTCACTTATGTAGGACAGTAACTCCAAATTTAGTCAAAAATCCCACAAAAACTCCTAATACAGTCGAAAATATTAGGTAAAACACTCCAAATGCAGTATAAAGAATGATAGGAGCACGTGGGTCACATCCAAAATGTCGGATTTCAAGACAGCCACCATACAAACTGCTCCGCCTCTACTGAAGCTCGGCCTAACGGCCTCGCTTCAGCAGGCTCGGATCACTTTGTATGGCGGCCATCTTGAAATCCACCATTTTGGATTTTTGACAGATGTCATCCGACTGCTCTCCCAATTCCCTATGACATTTGTTCAAACACCCTCTACCTATCTTGTACCGTTTTTGAGATATGTCATTCATCTTTACTTGGCAGGCGTCTTTTTAATGATTTTCGATTTTTCTCATACTCACCTAAACCCGCCGAACATTTTTGCCATACTTCATTTTTACCCTACTCTGCTCCTTCTAGGAGAACATTTATGTCAGTGAGTCAGTGAGTCAGTCAGTGGTAATCGAGCCTTATATATTATAAACTAGTATTTCGGGCAGTGTGCGGGCCGCATGCGGCCCGCATTTATCGTTATGCAGTACTAAACTTTACCTTAACCCCTTATACATTTAAAAAAAATAAGTTCAAAACTCCAATAGAAGTATGAAATCCCATATAAACTCTCAATACAATAAAGAAACAAACTGTAGCCACCAAACCAAATTCACCCTACTGCCATAAAAAGGTGGTACGGGCAGAATGGGACCAGGGTTCCGAGTCACTTTTGATATGGAACCCCACTCGTAGGTGCTTCGGTTACCGCGGGCAGTTGCCATGGAGACCAGTCGGAGAAGTGGAAAATACTCTCAAGTCGGAGCTCGGCCTTCGGCCTCGCAAGTTACCAACACGGCTTGGCCTCCGGCCTCGCCAAGCGCTCGCCCTTCGGGCTCACGCACCATACGCTCGGCCTTCGGCCTCGCGGGCCGAATGATCGGCCTTCGGCCTCACCAGGAGCTCGCCCTTCGGGCTCGCTACTATACTAACGTAGTACAATTACTCCAAATTCAGTCAAAAATCCCACAAAAACTCCTAATACAGTCGAAAATATAAGGTAAAACACTCCAAATGCAGTATAAAGAATGATAGGAGCAAGTGAAACAAATCCAAAATGTCGGATTTCAAGACAGCCACCATATAAACTGCTCCGCCCCTACTGAAGCTCGGCCTAACGGCCTCGCTTCAGCAGGCTCGGATCATTTTGTATGGCGGCCATCTTGAAATCCGCCATTTTGGATTTTTGATATATGTCATCCGACTGCTCTTCCAATTCCCTATGACATTTGTTCAATCACCCCCTACCTATCTCTTACCGTTTTTGAGATTCGTCATCCATCTCTACTTGGCAGGCGTCTTTTTAATGATTTTCGATTTTTCTTATACTCACCAAAACCCCCTGAACATTTTTGCCATACATCACTTTGCTCCTACTCGTCTCCTTCTAGGAGAACATTTATGTCAGTCAGTGAGTCAGTCAGTGAGTGGTAATCGAGCTTTATATATTATTAATAACTAGTATTTCGGGCAGTGTGCGGGCCGCATGCGGCCCGCATTTATCGTTGTGCAATTTTAACTTATATCAAGACACCTAATACGTAAAAAAAAGTGTGTTCAAAACTCCAATAGAAGTATGAAATCCCATATAAACTCTCAATACAATAAAGAAACAAACTGTAGCCACCAAACCAAATTCACCCTACTGCCATAAAAAGATGGTACGGGCAGAATGGTACCAAGGTTCTGAGTCACTTTTGTTAAGGAACCCCACTCGTAGGTGCTTCGGTTACCGCGGTCAGTTGCCATGGAGACCAGTCGAAGATGTAGAAAATATTCTAAAGTCGGAGCTCGGCCTTCAGCCTCGCAAGTTACTAACACGGCTCGGCCTGCGGCCTCGCCAAGCGCTCGGCCTTCGGGCTCGCGCATCATACGCTCGGCCTTCGGCCTCGCGGACCGAAAGTTCGGCCTTCGGCCTCACCAGGAGCTCGCCCTTCGGGCTCGCAACTGCACTAATGTAGGACAGTTACTCCAAATTCAGTCAAAAATCCCACAAAAACTCCTAATACAGTCTAATATAAAAGTAAAACGCTCCAAATGCAGTATAAAGAATGATAGGAGCACGTGGGACACATCCAAAATGTCGGATTTCAAGATGGCCACCATACAAACTGCTCCGCCCCTACTGAAGCTCGGCCTAAAGGCCTCGCTTCAGCAGGCTCGGATCAATTTGTATGGCGGCCATCTTGAAATCCGCCATTTTGGATTTTTGACAGGTGTCATTCGACTGCTTTCCCAATTCCCTATGACATTTGTTCAAACACCCCCTACCTATCTCTTACCGTTTTTGAGATACGTCATCCATCTTCAGTTGGCAGGCGTCTTTTTAATGATTTTCGATTTTTCTCATACTCACCAAAACCCCCCGAACATTTTTGCTATACATCACGTTGCTCCTACTCGTCTCCTTCTAGGAGAACATTTATGTCAGTCAGTGAGTCAATGGTAATCGAGCTTTATATATTATAACTAGTTTTTCGGGCAGTGTGCGGGCCGCATGCGGCCCGCATTTATCGTTGTGCAAGTTTGAACAATATCAAAACACCTTGTACATTAAAAAAAAATATTTCAAAACACCAAAAGATGTACGATTTCCCATACAAACTCTTAATGCAATAAGGAACCAAACTGTAGCCACCAAACCAGATTCACCCTACTGCCATAAAAAGGTGGTACGGGCAGAATAGTACCAAGGTTCTGAGTCACTTTTGTTAAGGATACCCACTCGTAGGTGCTTCGGTTACCGCAGGCAGTTGCCATGGAGACCAGTCAGTGACGTGGAAAATACTCTCAAGTCGGAGCTCGGCCTTCGGCCTCGCAAGTTACTAATACGGCTTTGCCTACGGCCTCGCCAAGCGCTCGCCCTTCGGGCTCACGCATCATACGCTTGGCCTTCGGCCTCGCGGACCGAAAGTTCGGCCTTCGGCCTTACCAGGAGCTCGCCCTTCGGGCTCGCTACTACACTAACGTAGGACAGTAACTCCAAATTCAGTCAAAACTCCCACAAAAACTCCTAATACAGTTGAAAATAAAGGTAAAACACTCCATATGCAGTATAAAGAATGATAGGAGCATGTAAGACACATCCAAAATGTCGGATTTCAAGACGGCCACCATACAAACTGCTCCGCCCCTACTGAAGCTCGGCCTAACGGCCTCGCTTCAGCAGGCTCGGATCAATTTGTATGGCGGCCATCTTGAAATCCGCCATTTTGGATTTTTGACAGATGTCATTCGACTGCTCTCCTTATTCCCTATGACATTTGTTCAAACACCCCCTACCTATCTCTTACCGTTTTTGAGATACGTCATCCATCTTCACTTGGCAGGCGTCTTTTTAATGATTTTCGATTTTTCTCATACTCATCAAAACCCCTCGAACATTTCTGCCATACATCATTTTAGCCCTACTATGCTCCTTCTAGGAGAACATTTATGTCAATCAGTCAGTCAGTGAGTCAGTGGTAATCGAGCCTTATATATTATAAACTAGTATTTCGGGCAGTGTGCGGGCCGCATGCGGCCCGCATCTATCTTTAGTCATTTGAAAATTTCACAGAAACACCTAATACGTGAAAAAAAAGTGTGTTCAAAACTCCAATAGAAGTATGAAATCCCATATAAACTCTCGATACAATAAAGAACCATACTGAAGCCACTATAGCAAATTCACCCTACCGCCATAAAAAGGTGGTACGGGCAGAATGGTACCAAGGTTCTGAGTCACTTTTGTTAAGGAACCCCACTCGTAGGTGCTTCGGTTACGGCGGGCAGTTGCCATGGAGACCAGTTGGAGATGTGGAAAATACTCCCGAGTCGGAGCTCGGCCTTCGGCCTCGCAAGTTACTAACACAGCTCGGCCTGCGGCCTCGCCAAGCGCTCGCCCTTCGGGCTCACGCACCATACGCTCGGCCTTCGGCCTCGCGAGCCGAAAGTTCGGCCTTCGGCCTCACCGAAAGCTCGCCCTTCGGGCTCGCTACTACACTAATGTAGGACAGCAACTCCAAATTCAGTCTAAAATCCCACAAAAACTCCTAATACAGTCGAAAATAAAGGTAAAACACTCCAAATGCAGTATAAAGAATGATAGGAGCACGTAAGACACATCCAAAATGTCGCATTTCAAGACGGCCACCATACCAACTGCTCCGCCCCTACTGAAGCTCGGCCTAACGGCCTCGCTTCAGCAGGCTCGGATCACTTTGTATGGCGGCCATCTTGAAATCCGCCATTTTGGATTTTTGACAGGTATCATTCAATTAAACTCCTGATTCCCTATGACATTTGTTCAAACACCCCCTACCTATCTCTTACCGTTTTCGAGAAACGTCATCCATCTTCATTTGGCAGGCGTCTTTTTAATGATTTTCGATTTTTCTCATACTCACCAAAACCACCCAAACATTTTTGCCATACTTCATTTTTACCCTACTCTGCTCCTTCTAGGAGAACATTTATGTCAGTGAGTCAGTGAGTCAGTGGTAATCGAGCTTTATATATATTAAATAATAACTAGTTTTTCGGGCAGTGTGCGGGCCGCATGCGGCCCGCATTTATCGTTATGCAGTACTAAACTATATCAAAACTCATGATACGTTGTAAAAAAGTATGTTCAAAACTCCAATAGAAGAATGAAATCCCATATAAACTCTCAATACAATAAAGAACCATACTGTAGCCACTAAAGCAGATTCACCCTACTGCCATAAAAAGGTGGTACGGGCAGAATGGTACCAAGGTTCTGAGTCACTTTAGTTAAGGAACCCCACTCGTAGTTGCTGCGGTTACCGCAGGCAGTTGCCATGGAGACCAGTCGGAGATGTGGAAAATACTCTCAAGTCGGAGCTCGGCCTTCGGCCTCGCAAGTTACTAATACGGCTCGGCCTACGGCCTCGCCAGGCGCTCGCCCTTCGGGCTCACGCATCATACGCTCGGCCTTCGGCCTCGCGGACCGAAAGTTCGGCCTTCGGCCTCACCAGAAGCTCGCCCTTCGGGCTCGCTACTTCACTTATGTAGGACAGTAACTCCAAATTTAGTCAAAAATCCCACAAAAACTCCTAATACAGTCGAAAATATTAGGTAAAACACTCCAAATGCAGTATAAAGAATGATAGGAGCACGTGGGTCACATCCAAAATGTCGGATTTCAAGACAGCCACCATACAAACTGCTCCGCCTCTACTGAAGCTCGGCCTAACGGCCTCGCTTCAGCAGGCTCGGATCACTTTGTATGGCGGCCATCTTGAAATCCACCATTTTGGATTTTTGACAGATGTCATCCGACTGCTCTCCCAATTCCCTATGACATTTGTTCAAACACCCTCTACCTATCTTGTACCGTTTTTGAGATATGTCATTCATCTTTACTTGGCAGGCGTCTTTTTAATGATTTTCGATTTTTCTCATACTCACCTAAACCCGCCGAACATTTTTGCCATACTTCATTTTTACCCTACTCTGCTCCTTCTAGGAGAACATTTATGTCAGTGAGTCAGTGAGTCAGTCAGTGGTAATCGAGCCTTATATATTATAAACTAGTTTTTCGGGCAGTGTGCGGGCCGCATGCGGCCCGCATTTATCGTTATGCAGTACTACACAATACGTTAACACCTTGTACATTTAAAAAAATTAAGTTCAAAACTCCAATAGAAGTATGAAATCCCAAATAAACTCTCCATACAATAAAGAACCATACTGTAGCCACTAAAGCAGATTCACCCTACTGCCATAAAATGGTGGTACGGGCAGAATCGAACCAAGGTTCTGACTCACTTTTGTAAAGAAACCCCTCTCGTAGGTGCTTCGATTACCGCGGGCAGTTGCCTTGGAGACCAGTCGGAGACGTGAAAAAAACTTTCAAGTCGGAGCTCGGCCTTCGGCCTCGCAAGTTACTAATACGGCTTGGCCTACGGCCTCGCCAAGCGCTCGCCCTTCTGGCTCGCGCATCATACGCTCGGCCTTCGGCCTCGCGGACCGAAGGTTCGGCCTTCGGCCTCACGAGGAGCTCGCCCTTCGGGCTCGCTATAGATTTACGTAGGACATTAACTCTAAATTCAGTCAAAAATCCCACAAAAACTCCTAATACAGTCAAAAATGAAGGTAAAACACTCCAAATGCAGTATGAAGAATGAGAGGAGCACGTGTGACATATCCAAAATGTCGGATTTCAAGAAGGCCACCATACAAACTGCTCCGCCCCTACTGAAGCTCGGCCTAACGGCCTCGCTTCAGCAGGCTCGGATCACTTTGTATGGCGGCCATCTTGAAATCCACCATTTTGGATTTTTGACAGATGTCATCCGACTGCTCTCCCAATTCCCTATGACATTTGTTCAAACACCCTCTACCTATCTTGTACCGTTTTTGAGATATGTCATTCATCTTTACTTGGCAGGCGTCTTTTTAATGATTTTCGATTTTTCTCATACTCACCTAAACCCGCCGAACATTTTTGCCATACTTCATTTTTACCCTACTCTGCTCCTTCTAGGAGAACATTTATGTCAGTGAGTCAGTGAGTCAGTCAGTGGTAATCGAGCCTTATATATTATAAATAATAACTAGTTTTTCGGGCAGTGTGCGGGCCGCATGCGGCCCGCATTTTTATCGTTATGCAGTAGTAAACTTTACCTTAACCGCTTATACATTTAAAAAAAAAAAGTTCAAAACTCCAATAGAAGTATGAAATCCCAAATAAAGTCTCCATACAATAAAGAACCATACTGTAGCCACTAAAGCAAATTCACCCTACTGGCATAAAAAGGTAGTACGGGCAGAATGGGACCAAGGTTCTGAGTCACTTTTGTTAAGGAACCCCACTCGTAGGTGCTTTGCTTACCGCGGGCAGTTGCCATGGAGACCAGTCGGAGACTTGGAAAAAACTCTCAAGTCGGAGCTCGGCCTTCGGCCTCGCAAGTTACCAACACGGCTCGGCCTGCGGCCTCGCCAAGCGCTCGCCCTACGGGCTCGCGCATCATACGCTCGGCCTTCGGCCTCGCGGACCGAAAGTTCGGCCTCCGGCCTCACCAGGAGCTCGCCCTTCGGGCTCGCTACTACACTTATGTAGGACAGTTACTCCAAATTCAGTCAAAAATCCCACAAAAACTCCTAATACAGTCGAAAATATAAGGTAAAACACTCCAAATGCAGTATAAAGAATGATAGGAGCATGTGGGTCACATCCAAAATGTCGGATTTCAAGACAGCCACCATACAAACTGCTCCGCCCCTACTGAAGCTCGGCCTAACGGCCTCGCTTCAGCAGGCTCGGAGCATTTTGTATGGCGGCCATCTTGAAATCCGCCATTTTGGATTTTTGACAGATGTCATTCGACTGGTCTCCCGATTCCCTATGACATTTGTTCAAACACCCCCTACCTATCTTGTACCGTTTTTGAGATATGTCATTCATCTTTACTTGGCAGGCGTCATTTTTATGATTTTCGATTTTTCTCATACTCACCAAAACCCCCCGAACATTTTTGTCATACATCACGTTGTTCCTACTCGTCTCCTTCTAGGAGAACATTTATGTCAGTCAGTGAGTCAATGGTAATCGAGCTTTATATATTATAATAACTAGTATTTCGGGCAGTGTGCGGGCCGCATGCGGCCCGCATTTATCGTTATACAGTACTAAACTTAACCTTAACCCCTTATACATATAAAAAAATGTTCAAAACTCCAATAGAAATATGAAATCCCAAATAAACTTGTAATACATTAGAGAACCATACTGTAGCTACTAAAGCAGATTCACCCTACTGCCATAAAAAGGTGGTACGGGCAGAATGGTACCAAGGTTCTGAGTCACTTTTGTTAAGGAACCCCACTCGTAGGTGCTTTGGTTATCGCGGGCAGTTGCCATGGAGACCAGTCGGAGACGTGGAAAAAACTCTCAAGTCGGAGCTCGGCCTTCGGCCTCGCAAGTTACTAATACGGCTCGGCCTGCGGCCTCGCCAAGCGCTCGCCCTTCGGGCTCACGCACACTACGCTCGGCCTTCGGCCTCGCGAGCCGAAAGTTCGGCCTTAGGCCTCACCAGGAGCTCGCCCTTCGGGCTCGCTTTGCACTAATGTTGGACAGTAACTCCAAATTCAGTCAAAAATCCCACAAAAACTCCTCATACAGTCGAAAATGAAGGTAAAACACTCTAAATGCAGTATAAAGAATGATAGGAGCACGTAAGACACATCCAAAATGTCGGATTTCAAGACGGCCACCATACAAACTGCTCCGCCCCTACTGAAGCTCGGCCTAACGGCCTCGCTTCATCAGGCTCGGATCACTTTGTATGGCGGCCATCTTGAAATCCGCCATTTTGGATTTTTGACAGGTGTCATTCGACTGCTCTCCCGATTCCCTATGACATTTGTTCAAACACCCCCTACCTATCTCTTACCGTTTTTGAGATACGTCATACATCATCACTTGGCAGGCGTCAATTTAATGATTTTCGATTTTTCCCATACTCACCAAAACCCCCCGAACATTTTTGCCATACATCACGTTGTTCCTACTCGTCTCCTTCTAGGAGAACATTTATGTCAATCAGTCAGTGGTAATCGAGCTTTATATATTATTAATAACTAGTATTTCGGGCAGTGTGCGGGCCGCATGCGGCCCGCATCTATCTTGAGTCATTTAAAAATTTCACAGAAACACCTAATACATGAAAAAAAGTGTGTTCAAAACTCCAATAGAAATATGAAATCCCATATAAACTCTCAATACACTAAAGAACCATACTGTGGCCACCAAACCAGATTCACCCTACTGCCATAAAAAGGTGGTACGGGCAGAATGGTACCAAGGTTCTGAGTCACTTTTAATAAGGAACCCCACTCGTAGCTGCGTCGGTTACTGCGGGCAGTTGCCATGGAGACCAATCGGAGATGTGGAAAATACTCTCTAGTCGGAGCTCGGCCTTCGGCCTCGCAAGTTACCAACACGGCTCGGCCTCCGGCCTCGCCAAGCGCTCGCCCTTCGGGCTCACGCACCATGCGCTCGGCCTTCGGCCTCGCGAGCCGAAAGTTCGGCCTTCGGCCTCACCAGAAGCTCGCCCTTCGGGCTCGCTATACAGCAAAGTAGGACAGTTACTCCAAATTCAGTCAAAAATCCCACAAAAACTCCTAATACAGTCGAAAATAAAGGTAAAACACTCCAAATGCAGTATAAAGAATGATAGGAGCACGTCAGACACATCCAAAATGGCGGATTTCAAGACGGCCACCATACAAACTGCTCCGCCCCTACTGAAGCTCGGCCTAAAGGCCTCGCTTCAGCAGGCTCGGATCACTTTGTATGGCGGCCATCTTGAAATCCGCCATTTTGGATTTTTGACAGGTGTCATTCGACTGCTCTTCCGATTCCCTATGACATTTGTTCAAACACCCCCTACCTATCTTGTACCGTTTTCGAGATACGTCATTCATCTTTACTTGGCAGGCGTCTTTTTAATGATTTTCGATTTTTCTCATACTCACCAAAACCTTCCGAACATTTTCGCTATACATCACGTTGCTCCTACTCGCCTCCTTCTAGGAGAACATTTATGTCAATGAGTCAGTGAGTGGTAATCGAGCTTTATATATTATAAACTAGTTTTTCGGGCAGTGTGCGGGCCGCATGCGGCCCGCATTTATCGTTATGCAGTACTACACAATACGTTAACACCTTGTACATTTAAAAAAATTAAGTTCAAAACTCCAATAGAAGTATGAAATCCCAAATAAACTCTCCATACAATAAAGAACCATACTGTAGCCACTAAAGCAGATTCACCCTACTGCCATAAAATGGTGGTACGGGCAGAATCGAACCAAGGTTCTGACTCACTTTTGTAAAGAAACCCCTCTCGTAGGTGCTTCGATTACCGCGGGCAGTTGCCTTGGAGACCAGTCGGAGACGTGAAAAAAACTTTCAAGTCGGAGCTCGGCCTTCGGCCTCGCAAGTTACTAATACGGCTTGGCCTACGGCCTCGCCAAGCGCTCGCCCTTCTGGCTCGCGCATCATACGCTCGGCCTTCGGCCTCGCGGACCGAAGGTTCGGCCTTCGGCCTCACGAGGAGCTCGCCCTTCGGGCTCGCTATAGATTTACGTAGGACATTAACTCTAAATTCAGTCAAAAATCCCACAAAAACTCCTAATACAGTCAAAAATGAAGGTAAAACACTCCAAATGCAGTATGAAGAATGAGAGGAGCACGTGTGACATATCCAAAATGTCGGATTTCAAGAAGGCCACCATACAAACTGCTCCGCCCCTACTGAAGCTCGGCCTAACGGCCTCGCTTCAGCAGGCTCGGATCACTTTGTATGGCGGCCATCTTGAAATCCGCCATTTTGGATTTTTGGCAGGTGTCATCCGACTGCTCTCCCGATTCCCTATGACATTTGTTCAAACACCCCCTACCTATCTTGTACCGTTTTTGAGATATGTCATCCATCTTTACTTGGCAGGCGTCATTTTTATGATTTTCGATTTTTCTCATACTCACCGAAACCACCCGAACATTTTTGTCATACATCACGTTGTTCCTACTCGTCTCCTTCTAGGAGAACATTTATGTCAATGAGTCAGTGAGTGGTAATCGAGCTTTATATATTATAACTAGTTTTTCGGGCAGTGTGCGGGCCGCATGCGGCCCGCATTTATCGTTGTGCAAGTTTGAACAATATCAAAACACCTTATACATTAAAAAAAGTATGTTCAAAACTCCATTAGAAGTATGAAATCCCATATTAACTCTCAATACAATAAAGAACAATACTGTAGCCAATAAAACAGATTTACCCTACTGCCATAAATAGGTGCTACGGGCAGAATGGTACCAAGGTTCTAAATCACTTTTGTAAAGGAACCTCACTCGTAGGTGCTTCGGTTACCGCGGGCAGTTACCATGGAGACCAGTCGGAGATGAGGAAAATACTCTCAAGTCGGAGCTCGGCCTTCGGCCTCGCAAGTTACTAACACGGCTCGGCCTGCGGCCTCGCCAAACGCTCGCCCTTCGGGCTCACGCACCCTACGCTCGGCCTTCGGCCTCGCGAGCCAAAGGTTCGGCCTTCGGCCTCACCGGGAGCTCGCCCTTCGGGCTCGCTATACACTAAAGTTGGACAGTAACTCCAAATTCAGTCAAAAATCCCACAAAAACTCCTAATACAGTCGAAAATTAAGGAAAAACACTTCAAATGCAGTATAAAGAATGATAGGAGCACGTAAGACACATCCAAAATGTCATTCGACTGCTCTCCTTATTCCCTATGACATATTTTCAAAAACCCCCTACCTATCTATTACCGTTTTCGAGATACGTGATTTATCTACACTTGGCAGACGTCATCGAAAAAAAATTTCATATTTGGAATAAGGACACCCAGAACCACCTAAATATCGAGTTTCAGCCAAATCGGAGTAACTTTTTTTACTTGGCAGACGTCATCGAAACAAAAATTTTTGATTTAGAATAAGGACGTCCAGAACCACATAAATGTCGAGTTTCAGCCAAATCGGAGTAACTTTTTTTACTTGGCAGACGTCATCGATATAAAAATTTCATATTTGGAATAAGGATGACGAGAACAACCTATATATCGATTTTCAGCCAAATCGGTGCAAGTCTGAGCTCGGCCTTCAGCCTCGCAAGTTACTAACATGGCTCGGCCTGCGGCCTCGCTTAGCGCTCGCCCTGCGGGCTCGCGCACCATCCGCTCGGCCTACGGCCTCGCGGCCTTAAAGTTCGGCCTTCGGCCTCACCAGAAGCTCGCCCTTCGGGCTCGCTACACGGCCAGTAGGTCAATTACTCTAAATTCAGTTGAAAATCCCACAAAAACTCCTAATACAGTCGACATTGTAAGGTCAAATACTCCAAATAAGGTATGAAGAATGAGAGTAGCACATTTGACAGGTGTCATTCGACTGCTGTCCCGATTCCCTATGACATTTGTTCAAACACCCCCAACCTATCTCTTACCGTTTTCGAGATACGTAGTCCAGCTTTACTTGGCAGGCGTCATTTCTAGGGTTTTTAATTTTTTCCCTACTCAGCTAAGCCCCTTTGTCATTTTCGTAATACATTACTATAACCGTACTCAACTCTTTCTGGTAGAACCAGCTACTTTTTTGAGGGATCGAAGGATTTTGTATGGCGGCCATTTTGAAATCCGCCATTTTGGATTTTTGACAGATGTCATCCGACTGCTCTCCCAATTCCCTATGACATTTGGTCAAGCACCCCCTACCTATCTCTTACCGTTTCAGAGATACGCCATCCAATTTTACTTGGCAGACGTCATCTTTGAGTTTTCGGATTTTTCCCATACTCCCCTAAACCTCCTCTACACTTTTCCCATACATCACTTTCTTCCTTCTCGACTCCTTCTGGGAGAACAATGATGTCAGTCAGTGAATCAGTCAGTCAGTCAGTGTACGGTAATCCAGCTTTATATATTATAAATAACTAGTATTTCGGGCAGTGTGCGGGCCGCATGCGGCCCGCATCTATCTTGAGTCATTTAAAAATTTCACAGAAACACCTAATACATGAAAAAAAGTGTGTTCAAAACTCCAATAGAAATATGAAATCCCATATAAACTCTCAATACACTAAAGAACCATACTGTGGCCACCAAACCAGATTCACCCTACTGCCATAAAAAGGTGGTACGGGCAGAATGGTACCAAGGTTCTGAGTCACTTTTAATAAGGAACCCCACTCGTAGCTGCGTCGGTTACTGCGGGCAGTTGCCATGGAGACCAATCGGAGATGTGGAAAATACTCTCTAGTCGGAGCTCGGCCTTCGGCCTCGCAAGTTACCAACACGGCTCGGCCTCCGGCCTCGCCAAGCGCTCGCCCTTCGGGCTCACGCACCATGCGCTCGGCCTTCGGCCTCGCGAGCCGAAAGTTCGGCCTTCGGCCTCACCAGAAGCTCGCCCTTCGGGCTCGCTATACAGCAAAGTAGGACAGTTACTCCAAATTCAGTCAAAAATCCCACAAAAACTCCTAATACAGTCGAAAATAAAGGTAAAACACTCCAAATGCAGTATAAAGAATGATAGGAGCACGTCAGACACATCCAAAATGGCGGATTTCAAGACGGCCACCATACAAACTGCTCCGCCCCTACTGAAGCTCGGCCTAAAGGCCTCGCTTCAGCAGGCTCGGATCACTTTGTATGGCGGCCATCTTGAAATCCGCCATTTTGGATTTTTGACAGGTGTCATTCGACTGCTCTTCCGATTCCCTATGACATTTGTTCAAACACCCCCTACCTATCTTGTACCGTTTTCGAGATACGTCATTCATCTTTACTTGGCAGGCGTCTTTTTAATGATTTTCGATTTTTCTCATACTCACCAAAACCTTCCGAACATTTTTGCTATACATCACGTTGCTCCTACTCGCCTCCTTCTAGGAGAACATTTATGTCAATGAGTCAGTGAGTGGTAATCGAGCTTTATATATTATAAACTAGTTTTTCGGGCAGTGTGCGGGCCGCATGCGGCCCGCATTTATCGTTATGCAGTACTACACAATACGTTAACACCTTGTACATTTAAAAAAATTAAGTTCAAAACTCCAATAGAAGTATGAAATCCCAAATAAACTCTCCATACAATAAAGAACCATACTGTAGCCACTAAAGCAGATTCACCCTACTGCCATAAAATGGTGGTACGGGCAGAATCGAACCAAGGTTCTGACTCACTTTTGTAAAGAAACCCCTCTCGTAGGTGCTTCGATTCCCGCGGGCAGTTGCCTTGGAGACCAGTCGGAGACGTGAAAAAAACTTTCAAGTCGGAGCTCGGCCTTCGGCCTCGCAAGTTACTAATACGGCTTGGCCTACGGCCTCGCCAAGCGCTCGCCCTTCGGGCTCGCGCATCATACGCTCGGCCTTCGGCCTCGCGGACCGAAGGTTCGGCCTTCGGCCTCACGAGGAGCTCGCCCTTCGGGCTCGCTATAGATTTACGTAGGACATTAACTCTAAATTCAGTCAAAAATCCCACAAAAACTCCTAATACAGTCAAAAATGAAGGTAAAACACTCCAAATGCAGTATGAAGAATGAGAGGAGCACGTGTGACATATCCAAAATGTCGGATTTCAAGAAGGCCACCATACAAACTGCTCCGCCCCTACTGAAGCTCGGCCTAACGGCCTCGCTTCAGCAGGCTCGGATCACTTTGTATGGCGGCCATCTTGAAATCCGCCATTTTGGATTTTTGGCAGGTGTCATCCGACTGCTCTCCCGATTCCCTATGACATTTGTTCAAACACCCCCTACCTATCTTGTACCGTTTTTGAGATATGTCATCCATCTTTACTTGGCAGGCGTCATTTTTATGATTTTCGATTTTTCTCATACTCACCGAAACCACCCGAACATTTTTGTCATACATCACGTTGTTCCTACTCGTCTCCTTCTAGGAGAACATTTATGTCAATGAGTCAGTGAGTGGTAATCGAGCTTTATATATTATAACTAGTTTTTCGGGCAGTGTGCGGGCCGCATGCGGCCCGCATTTATCGTTATGCAGTACTAAACTATACCTTAACCCATTATACATTTAAAAAAAATAAGTTCAAAATTCCAATAGAAGTATGAAATCCCAAATAAACTCTCCATACAATAAAGATCCATACTGTAGCCACTAAAGCAAATTCACCCTACTGCCATAAAAAGGTGGTACGGGCAGAATGGTACCAAGGTTCTGAGTCACTTTTGTTAAGAAACCCCACTCGTAGGTGCTTCGGTTACCGCGGGCAGTTGCCATGGAGACCAGTCGGAGACGTGAAAAAAACTCTCAAGTCGGAGCTCGGCCTTCGGCCTCGCAAGTTACTAATACGGCTCGGCCTACGGCCTCGCCAAGCGTTCGCCCTTCGGGCTCACGCACCATACGCTCGGCCTTCGGCCTCGCGGACCGAAAGTTCGGCCTTCGGCCTCACCAGGAGCTCGCCCTTCGGGCTCGCTATACACTAATGTTGGACAGTAACTCCAAATTCAGTCAAAAATCCCACAAAAACTCCTAATACAGTCGAAAATGTAGGTAAAACACTCCAAATGCAGTATAAAGAATGAGAGGAGCACGTGGGGCACATCCAAAATGACGGATTTCAAGACGGCCACCATACAAACTGCTCCGCCATTACTGAAGCTCGGCCTAAAGGCCTCGCTTCAGCAGGCTCGGAGCATTTTGTATGGCGGCCATCTTGAAATCCGCCATTTTGGATTTTTGACAGATGTCATTCGACTGCTCTCCCGATTCCCTATGACATTTGTTCGTTCGGCCTTCGGCCTCACTAAAAGCTCGCCCTTCGGGCTCGCTACACTGACAGTAGGACAATTACTCCAATTTGAGTTGAAATTCCCACAAACACTCCTAATACAGTCGACATTGTAAGGTTAAATACTCCAAATAATGTATGAAGAATGAGAGTAGCACATTTGACAGGTGTCATCAGACTGCTCTCCCGATTCCCTATGACATTTGTTCAAACACCCCCAACCTATCTCTTACCGTTTTCGAGATACGTAGTCCAGCTTTACTTGGCAGGCGTCATTTCTAGGGTTTTTAATTTTTCCCCTACTCAGCTAAACCCCTTAGTCATTTTCGTAATACATTACTATAACCATACTCAACTCTTTCTGGTAGAACCAGCTACTTTTTTGAGGGATCGAAGGATTTTGTATGGCGGCCATTTTGAAATCCGCCATTTTGGATTTTTGACAAATGTCATCCGACTGCTCTCCCGATTCCCTATGACATTTGGTCAAGCACCCCCTACCTATCTCTTACCGTTTTTGAGATACGTAGTCCAGCTTTACTTGGCAGACGTCATCTTTGAGTTTTCGGATTTTTCCCATACTCACACAAACCCCCAGAACATTTTTGCTATACATTACTTTCTTCCTACTCGACTCCTTCTGGGAGAACAATTATGTCAGTCAGTGAGTCAGTGAGTCAGTCAGTGTACGGTAATCCAGCTTTATATATTATAACTAGTTTTTCGGGCAGTGTGCGGGCCGCATGCGGCCCGCATCTATCTTAAGTCAGTAGGAACTGTCATAAAAAAACGTTATACATAAAAAAAAAGTGTCCAAAACTCCAATAGAAGTATGAAATCCCATATAAACTCTCAATACAATAATGAACCATACTGTAGCCACTAAAGCAGATTCACCCTACTGCCATAAAAAGGTGGTACGGGCAGAATGGAACCAAGGTTCTGAGTCACTTTTGTTAAGGAACCCCATTCGTAGGTGCTTCGGTTACCGCGGGCAGTTGCCATGGAGACCAGTCGGTGACGTGGAAAATACTCTCAAGTCGGAGCTCGGCCTTCGGCCTCGCAAGTTACTAACACGGCTTGGCCTGCGGCCTCGCCAAGCGCTCGCCCTTCGGGCTCACGCACAATACGCTCGGCCTTCGGCCTCGCGAGCCGAAAGTTCGGCCTTCGGCCTCACCAGGAGCTCGCCCTTCGGGCTCGCTACTACACTAACGTAGGACAGTAACTCCAAATTCAGTCCAAAATCCCACAAAAACTCCTAATACAGTCGAAAATATAAGGTAAAACACTCCAAATGCAGTATAAAGAATGATAGGAGCACGTGGGTCACATCCAAAATGTCGGATTTCAAGACAGCCACCATACAAACTGCTCCGCCTCTACTGAAGCTCGGCCTAACGGCCTCGCTTCAGCAGGCTCGGATCACTTTGTATGGCGGCCATCTTGAAATCCACCATTTTGGATTTTTGACAGATGTCATCCGACTGCTCTCCCAATTCCCTATGACATTTGTTCAAACACCCTCTACCTATCTTGTACCGTTTTTGAGATATGTCATTCATCTTTACTTGGCAGGCGTCTTTTTAATGATTTTCGATTTTTCTCATACTCACCTAAACCCGCCGAACATTTTTGCCATACTTCATTTTTACCCTACTCTGCTCCTTCTAGGAGAACATTTATGTCAGTGAGTCAGTGAGTCAGTCAGTGGTAATCGAGCCTTATATATTATAAACTAGTTTTTCGGGCAGTGTGCGGGCCGCATGCGGCCCGCATCTATCTTAAGTCATTTGAAAATTTCACAGAAACACCTAATTCGTGAAAAAAAGTGTGTTCAAAACTCCAATAGATGTATGATATCCCATATAAACACTTAATACAATAATGAACCATACTGAAGCTACTAAAGCAGATTCACCCTACAGCCATAAAAAGGTGGTACGGGCAGAATGGTACCAAGGTTCTAAGTCACTTTTGTTAAGGAACCCCACTTGTAGGTGCTTCGGTTACCGCGGGCAGTTGCCATGGAGACCAGTCGGTGACGTGGAAAATACTCTCAAGTCGGAGCTCGGCCTTCGGCCTCGCAAGTTACTAACACGGCTCGGCCTCCGGCCTCGCCATGCGCTCGCCCTTCGGGCTCACGCCCCATACGCTCGGCCTTCGGCCTCGCGGGCCGAAAGTTCGGCCTGCGGCCTCACCAGAAGCTCGCCCTTCGGGCTCGCTACTACACTAATGTAGGACAGTTACTCCAAATTCAGTCAAAAATCCCACAAAAACTCCTAATACATTCGAAAATAAAGATAAAAAACTCCAAATGCAGTATAAAGAATGATAGGAGCACGTAAGACACATCCAAAATGTCGGATTTCAAGACGGCCACCATTCAAACTGCTCCGCCCCTACTGAAGCTCGGCCTAAAGGCCTCGCTTCAGCAGGCTCGGAGCATTTTGTATGGCGGCCATCTTGAAATCCGCCATATTGGATTTTTGACAGGTGTCATTCGACTGCTCTCCCAATTCCCTATGACATTTGTTCAATCACCCCCTACCTATCTTGTACCGTTTTTGAGATACGTCATTCATCTTCACTTGGCAGGCGTCTTTTTAATGATTTTCGATTTTTCTCATACTTACCCAAACCCCCCGAACATTTTTGCCATACATCACGTTGTTCCTACTCGTCTCCTTCTAGGAGAACATTTATGTCAGTCAGTCAGTGGTAATCGAGCTTTATATATTATAAACTAGTATTTCGGGCAGTGTGCGGGCCGCATGCGGCCCGCATTTATCGTTATGCAGTACTAAACTATATCAAAACTCCTGATACGTTGGAAAAAAGTATGTTCAAAACTCCAATAGATTTATGAAATCCCATATAAACTCTCAATACAATAAAGAACCATACTGAAGCCACTATAGCAGATTCGCCCTACTGCCATAAAAAGGTGGTACGGGCAGAATGAGACCAAGGTTCTGAGTCACTTTTGTTAAGGAACCCCACTCGTAGGTGCTTCGCTTACCGCGGGCAGTTGCCTTGGAGACCAGTCGGAGACGTGGAAAAAACTCTCGAGTCGGAGCTCGGCCTTCGGCCTCGCAAGTTACCAACACGGCTCGGCCTCCGGCCTCGCCAATCGCTCGCCCTTCGGGCTCGTGCATCATACGCTCGGCCTTCGGCCTCGCGGGCTGAATGTTCAGCCTTCGGCCTCACCAGGAGCTCGCCCTTCGGGCTCGCTACTACACTAATGTAGGACAGTAACTCCAAATTCAGTCAAAAATCCCACAAAAACTCCTAATACAGTCGAAAATAAAAGTAAAACACTCCAAATGCAGTATAAAGAATGATAGGAGCACGTAAGACACATCCAAAATGTCGGATTTCAAGACGGCCACCATACAAACTGCTCCGCCCCTACTGAAGCTCGGCCTAACGGCCTCGCTTCAGCAGGCTCGGATCACTTTGTATGGCGGCCATCTTGAAATCCGCCATTTTGGATTTTTGACATGTGTCATTCGACTGCTCTCCCGATTCCCTATGACATTTGTTCAATCACCCCCTATCTATATCTTACCGTTTTTGAGATACGTCATCCATCTTTACTTGGCAGACGTCATTTTTATGATTTTCGATTTTTCTCATACTCACCGAAACCACCCGAACATTTTTGCCATACTTCATTTTTACCCTACTCTGCTCCTTCTAGGAGAACATTTATGTCAGTCAGTGGTAATCGAGCTTTATATAATATAACTAGTATTTCGGGCAGTGTGCGGGCCGCATGCGGCCCGCATTTATCGTTGTGCAATTTTAACTTATATCAAGACACCTAATACGTAAAAAAAAGTGTGTTCAAAACTCCAATAGAAGTATGAAATCCCATATAAACTCTCAATACAATAAAGAAACAAACTGTAGCCACCAAACCAAATTCACCCTACTGCCATAAAAAGGTGGTACGGGCAGAATGGTACCAAGGTTCTGAGTCACTTTTGTTAAGGAACCCCACTCGTAGGTGCTTCGGTTACCGCGGTCAGTTGCCATGGAGACCAGTCGAAGATGTAGAAAATATTCTAAAGTCGGAGCTCGGCCTTCAGCCTCGCAAGTTACTAACACGGCTCGGCCTGCGGCCTCGCCAAGCGCTCGCCCTTCGGGCTCGCGCATCATACGCTCGGCCTTCGGCCTCGCGGACTGAAAGTTCGGCCTTCGGCCTCACCAGGAGCTCGCCCTTCGGGCTCGCAACTGCACTAATGTAGGACAGTTACTCCAAATTCAGTCAAAAATCCCACAAAAACTCCTAATACAGTCTAATATAAAGGTAAAATGCTCCAAATGCAGTATAAAGAATGATAGGAGCACGTGGGACACATCCAAAATGTCGGATTTCAAGATGGCCACCATACAAACTGCTCCGCCCCTACTGAAGCTCGGCCTAAAGGCCTCGCTTCAGCAGGCTCGGATCAATTTGTATGGCGGCCATCTTGAAATCCGCCATTTTGGATTTTTGACAGGTGTCATTCGACTGCTTTCCCAATTCCCTATGACATTTGTTCAAACACCCCCTACCTATCTCTTACCGTTTTTGAGATACGTCATCCATCTTCAGTTGGCAGGCGTCTTTTTAATGATTTTCGATTTTTCTCATACTCACCAAAACCCCCCGAACATTTTTGCTATACATCACGTTGCTCCTACTCGTCTCCTTCTAGGAGAACATTTATGTCAGTCAGTGAGTCAATGGTAATCGAGCTTTATATATTATAACTAGTTTTTCGGGCAGTGTGCGGGCCGCATGCGGCCCGCATTTATCGTTGTGCAAGTTTGAACAATATCAAAACACCTTGTACATTAAAAAAAAATATTTCAAAACACCAAAAGATGTACGATTTCCCATACAAACTCTTAATGCAATAAGGAACCAAACTGTAGCCACCAAACCAGATTCACCCTACTGCCATAAAAAGGTGGTACGGGCAGAATAGTACCAAGGTTCTGAGTCACTTTTGTTAAGGATACCCACTCGTAGGTGCTTCGGTTATCGCAGGCAGTTGCCATGGAGACCAGTCAGTGACGTGGAAAATACTCTCAAGTCGGAGCTCGGCCTTCGGCCTCGCAAGTTACTAATACGGCTTTGCCTACGGCCTCGCCAAGCGCTCGCCCTTCGGGCTCACGCATCATACGCTCGGCCTTCGGCCTCGCGGACCGAAAGTTCGGCCTTCGGCCTTACCAGGAGCTCGCCCTTCGGGCTCGCTACTACACTAACGTAGGACAGTAACTCCAAATTCAGTCAAAACTCCCACAAAAACTCCTAATACAGTTGAAAATAAAGGTAAAACACTCCATATGCAGTATAAAGAATGATAGGAGCATGTAAGACACATCCAAAATGTCGGATTTCAAGACGGCCACCATACAAACTGCTCCGCCCCTACTGAAGCTCGGCCTAACGGCCTCGCTTCAGCAGGCTCGGATCAATTTGTATGGCGGCCATCTTGAAATCCGCCATTTTGGATTTTTGACAGATGTCATTCGACTGCTCTCCTTATTCCCTATGACATTTGTTCAAACACCCCCTACCTATCTCTTACCGTTTTTGAGATACGTCATCCATCTTCACTTGGCAGGCGTCTTTTTAATGATTTTCGATTTTTCTCATACTCATCAAAACCCCTCGAACATTTCTGCCATACATCATTTTAGCCCTACTATGCTCCTTCTAGGAGAACATTTATGTCAATCAGTCAGTCAGTGAGTCAGTGGTAATCGAGCCTTATATATTATAAATAACTAGTTTTTCGGGCAGTGTGCGGGCCGCATGCGGCCCGCATTTATCGTTATGCAGTAGTAAACTTTACCTTAACCGCTTATACATTTAAAAAAAAAAAGTTCAAAACTCCAATAGAAGTATGAAATCCCAAATAAAGTCTCCATACAATAAAGAACCATACTGTAGCCACTAAAGCAAATTCACCCTACTGGCATAAAAAGGTAGTACGGGCAGAATGGGACCAAGGTTCTGAGTCACTTTTGTTAAGGAACCCCACTCGTAGGTGCTTTGCTTACCGCGGGCAGTTGCCATGGAGACCAGTCGGAGACTTGGAAAAAACTCTCAAGTCGGAGCTCGGCCTTCGGCCTCGCAAGTTACCAACACGGCTCGGCCTGCGGCCTCGCCAAGCGCTCGCCCTACGGGCTCGCGCATCATACGCTCGGCCTTCGGCCTCGCGGACCGAAAGTTCGGCCTCCGGCCTCACCAGGAGCTCGCCCTTCGGGCTCGCTACTACACTTATGTAGGACAGTTACTCCAAATTCAGTCAAAAATCCCACAAAAACTCCTAATACAGTCGAAAATATAAGGTAAAACACTCCAAATGCAGTATAAAGAATGATAGGAGCATGTGGGTCACATCCAAAATGTCGGATTTCAAGACAGCCACCATACAAACTGCTCCGCCCCTACTGAAGCTCGGCCTAACGGCCTCGCTTCAGCAGGCTCGGATCATTTTGTATGGCGGCCATCTTGAAATCCGCCATTTTGGATTTTTGACAGGTGTCATTCGACTGCTCTCCCTATTCCCTATGACATTTGTTCAAACACCCCCTACCCATCTTGCACCGTTTTCGAGATACGTCATCCATCTTTACTTGGCAGGCGTCATTTTTATGATTTTCGATTTTTCTCATACTCACCGAAACCACCCGAACACTTTTGCCATACATCACGTTGTTCCTACTCGTCTCCTTCTAGGAGAACATTTATGTCAATCAGTCAGTGGTAATCGAGCTTTATATAATATAAATAAACTAGTTTTTCGGGCAGTGTGCGGGCCGCATGCGGCCCGCATTTATCGTTATGCAGTAGTAAACTTTACCTTAACCGCTTATACATTTAAAAAAAAAAAGTTCAAAACTCCAATAGAAGTATGAAATCCCAAATAAAGTCTCCATACAATAAAGAACCATACTGTAGCCACTAAAGCAAATTCACCCTACTGGCATAAAAAGGTAGTACGGGCAGAATGGGACCAAGGTTCTGAGTCACTTTTGTTAAGGAACCCCACTCGTAGGTGCTTTGCTTACCGCGGGCAGTTGCCATGGAGACCAGTCGGAGACTTGGAAAAAACTCTCAAGTCGGAGCTCGGCCTTCGGCCTCGCAAGTTACCAACACGGCTCGGCCTGCGGCCTCGCCAAGCGCTCGCCCTACGGGCTCGCGCATCATACGCTCGGCCTTCGGCCTCGCGGACCGAAAGTTCGGCCTCCGGCCTCACCAGGAGCTCGCCCTTCGGGCTCGCTACTACACTTATGTAGGACAGTTACTCCAAATTCAGTCAAAAATCCCACAAAAACTCCTAATACAGTCGAAAATATAAGGTAAAACACTCCAAATGCAGTATAAAGAATGATAGGAGCATGTGGGTCACATCCAAAATGTCGGATTTCAAGACAGCCACCATACAAACTGCTCCGCCCCTACTGAAGCTCGGCCTAACGGCCTCGCTTCAGCAGGCTCGGATCATTTTGTATGGCGGCCATCTTGAAATCCGCCATTTTGGATTTTTGACAGGTGTCATTCGACTGCTCTCCCTATTCCCTATGACATTTGTTCAAACACCCCCTACCCATCTTGCACCGTTTTCGAGATACGTCATCCATCTTTACTTGGCAGGCGTCATTTTTATGATTTTCGATTTTTCTCATACTCACCGAAACCACCCGAACACTTTTGCCATACATCACGTTGTTCCTACTCGTCTCCTTCTAGGAGAACATTTATGTCAATCAGTCAGTGGTAATCGAGCTTTATATAATATAAATAACTAGTTTTTCGGGCAGTGTGCGGGCCGCATGCGGCCCGCATTTATCGTTATGCAGTACTAAACTTTACCTTAACCCCTTATACATTTGAAAAAATAAGTTCTAAACTCCAAAAGAAGTATGAAATCCGAAATAAACTCTCCATACAATAAAGAACCATACTGTAGCCATTAAAGCAGATTCACCCTACTGCCATAAAAAGGTGGTACGGGCAGAATGGTACCAAGGTTCTGAGTCACTTTTGTTAAGGAACCCAACTCGTAGGTGCTTCGGTTACCGCGGGCAGTTGCCATGGAGACCAGTCGGAGACGTGGAAAATACACTCAAGTTGGAGCTCGGCCTTCGGCCTCGCAAGTTACTAATACGGCTCGGCCAGCGGCCTCGCCAAGCGCTCGCCCTTCGGGCTCGCGCACCATTCGCTCGGCCTTCGGCCTCGCGGACCGAAAGTTCGGCCTTCGGCCTCACCAGGTGGTTGCCCTTTGGGCTCGCTATACACTAATGTAGGACGGTTACTCCAAATTCAGTCAAAAAACCCACAAAAACTCCTAATACAGTCGAAAATATATGGTAAAACACTCCAAATGCAGTATGAAGAATGAGAGGAGCACCTGGGACAAATCCAAAATGGCGGATTTCAAGAAGGCCACCATACAAACTGCTCCGCCCCTACTGAAGCTCGGCCTAAAGGCCTCGCTTCAGCAGGCTCGGATCATTTTGTATGGCGGCCATCTTGAAATCCGCCATTTTGGATTTTTGACAGATGTCATTCGACCGCTCTCCCGATTCCCTTTGACATTTGTTCAAACACCCCCTACCTATCTTGTACCGTTTTTGAGATATGTCATCCATCTTTACTTGGCAGGCGTCATTTTTATGATTTTCGATTTTTCTCATACTCACCAAAACCCCCCGAACATTTTTGCCTTACTTCATTTTTACCCTACTCTGCTCCTTCTAGGAGAACATTTATGTCAGTCAGTCAGTCAGTGGTAATCGAGCTTTATATATTATAAACTAGTTTTTCGGGCAGTGTGCGGGCCGCATGCGGCCCGCATTTATCGTTGTGCAAGTTTGAACAATATCAAAACACCTTATACATTAAAAAAAGTAAGTTCAAAACTCCATTAGAAGAATGAAATCGCATATTAACTCTCAATACAATAAAGAACAATACTGTAGCCACTAAAACAGATTCACCCTACTGCCATAAAAAGGTGGTACGGGCAGAATGAGACCAAGGTTCTGAGTCACTTTTGTTAAGGAACCCCACTCGTAGGTGCTTCGCTTACCGCGGGCAGTTGCCATGGAGACCCAGTCGGAGACGTGGAAAATACTCTCAAGTTGGAACTCGGCCTTCGGCCTCGCAAGTTACCAACACGGCTCGGCCTGCGGCCTCGCCAAGCGCTCGCCCTTCGGGCTCGCGCGTCATACGCTCGGCCTTCGGCCTCGCGAACCGAAAGTTCGGCCTTCGGCCTCACGAGGAGCTCGCCCTTCGGGCTCGCTACTACACTTATGTAGGACAGTAACTCCAAATTCAGTCAAAAATCCCACAAAAACTCCTAATACAGTCGAAAATATAAGGTAAAACACTCCAAATGCAGTATAAAGAATGATAGGAGCATGTGGGTCACATCCAAAATGTCGGATTTCAAGACAGCCACCATACAAACTGCTCCGCCCCTACTGAAGCTCGGCCTAACGGCCTCGCTTCAGCAGGCTCGGATCATTTTGTATGGCGGCCATCTTGAAATCCGCCATTTTGGATTTTTGACAGGTGTCATTCGACTGCTCTCCCTATTCCCTATGACATTTGTTCAAACACCCCCTACCCATCTTGCACCGTTTTCGAGATACGTCATCCATCTTTACTTGGCAGGCGTCATTTTTATGATTTTCGATTTTTCTCATACTCACCGAAACCACCCGAACACTTTTGCCATACATCACGTTGTTCCTACTCGTCTCCTTCTAGGAGAACATTTATGTCAATCAGTCAGTGGTAATCGAGCTTTATATAATATAAATAAATAAATAATAACAAAGTTTTTACAAATTAGATTTTTATCGTTTACTCTTTCGCCCAGATTACTTGTTCATATTAAATAGCTTGACCGTCATTTGAAAACCTAATTAAACATGAGATAAGCGACTTCCGTTTCCACACTGCTCAAGCGAGCGCTTTCTACCGCCCGGCGTCGTTCCCGCTCGATTTTACTCTTTCCTGTTCTGACGTCACTACCTACCGCCAAAATGGCAGTCGAAATGGCTACGCGCGTTTCGAGTTGTCTTCATTAGCGTCTGGGTTTTCTGCGGGTGAAGAGCTAGATTCGTCTGCGAAACACCTTCACCGCCACTGCTAACACGCGAGGATTATTTAAGCAGTTACTATAAACTAAAGGTATTACACGGTTTGCCATTAAGGAGGTACGTTGGAAAAATTTTCTTTGTTCTCTTTTAAACGGTTTTCCAGTAAATTCATATTCTAATTTTATTTTAGAATTTGTTCAAAATGGATGAAAATCCGCCCAAGCCAAGGACTGAAGAAGGACTCGGAGCACTGTCGACAGGAGGGAAAAAAAGAAAGGCGCGATCGAGCTCCAGCTCCTCAGACTCCAGCAGCTCTTCCTCCACATCCAGCTCCTCCGCTGCAGGGAAAAGGGGAGGGCGCTCAAAAGACAAACGCAAGCGCCGCCGCCGTCGTCGTGAAAACAGTAAGTTCGATAAACTGTTTATCGAAATAAGTAATCTAAAGAAGCAATTTGAGTCGAAAAGCACCGAAAATGGTGATCACGACTTTAGAGATGATTGCGTCAGCCTAGACGTGAGTGATGATTGGCCGAGTTGCCATTTTGATCAGGCCAGCACGTCACAATCACAAGAACCTATCACTGAGCCGATTCTCTCATTTGAGCTCAGCACAAAAACTAAAGACCCTGTCATTGCCCATGCATGTCCTAAACTAATTCAACAATTGAAAGATTTACAGAGATTTGAAAATTCTGATTGGAACAATATCCGTTATTCGGACGTGCAAAAATTGTACCTACAAAATCCCGGTTTTACAAACCTGGAGGCTAACGAAGAGGTTAAAAGTTTCGAGCAATCAAGAATAAATGTGAACATGGAGAAAGCCTTCGCAAGCCTCACATGTGCCCTTCTTAAACAGCGCAACGCGCTTCAGAGTGATCTCAATGCCTTTCTCTCGAAAGCTACAGGGACCACCCTGAATTACGATGATATGAGTCGAGCACTAAACGATTCTGTATGTAATGGTGAATACGTTAAAATATTCAACGACACCTTACAAATGGTGTGCGGTCACAGAGCCGAATTAGTACAACACCGCAGAGAAACAATATTATCATCTGTAAAAGACCCTCTGTACAAGAACAGTCTGCGTAAGTTAGTGCCAACCTGCTCCCATTTGTTTGACCCCGAAAAATTTACAGCAGCATTAGACAAAGCAGGTGGAATCCGAAAGTTATTTTGGAACAAAGATAAAGACCGCTCAAGGCCCACTCAACAGAATCGTTCTTCTGATCCTCCTCCCCACAAAAGCCTCGGAAATGGGCCCACACAACGAAAACAATTCTCACTCAGGAAGTATGATTCGTTTCGCGGCAACCCTAACAAAAAAGATTCAAACAAAAGCGGAACGAAAAACCAAGGCCGAAACAAGTCACCGCTTCCTTCCCACCGGGAAAAGAGGTACACTGGAAAGCGAAAATTCTGACTATGCAAACAAAATCAAATTCCATGCTGGACAAATCCACATGCATCAAAACAATTGGAAGAAACTCAAAGCTCCACCTTACATAATGAAAGTGATAAAAGGCTACCGCATTCCCTTCATAAAAAAACCTCCACTGCATTTGCCACATCCGAAACATATGGTAACCCCCCACTGCAAAAACATGACAAATGCCATCATGAAAATGATATCCCAAGGAGTGTTAAAAGAAGTACAAAACTCGCCCAGTTTTGTTTCGCCAATGTTCCTTCGGCCAAAGACCGATGGCTCAATGAGACCTATCTTCAATCTCAAGAACCTAAACTTTTACGTGGCTACCGACAAATTCAGGTTGATAAACATTCAACGAGTACCCGACTTTGTTCAAAAAAACGATTGGGCTGTAAAAATAGACATTCATCAAGCCTACTTTCACGTGCCGATTGCAAAAAGCCACAGACGCTTTCTACGTCTGCAATACGATTTAAAAAACAATGCACACCCACAATTATACGAAATGACTTGCCTACCATTCGGGCTCAACGCTGCCCCAAGAACATTTGCTTCAATCACCAACTGGATTGCAGGCTATTTGCGCGAACACAGTGTCCGCTTACTAGTGTATCTAGACGACTTCTATCTGGTACATCAGAATCGAGAGAAACTCCTGGAACATGTCGCTTTCACAATGTCGACACTAAGACAATTGGGTTGGCAGATAAATATGCAGAAATCTGTACTCAAGCCTCAAAAGTGCCTAGAGTTTCTGGGAGTGCTATGGGATCCTTGGAGAAACATCAAATTTCTCCCCAAAAGGTTGGTAGTCAAAATTCAGAATCTTGCATCAACAATGATTATAGAAAAGAAAACCACTCTGAAAAAATTGCAAACCATAGTTGGCGTTCTCAATTTTGCAAGCTTTGTTGTGCCAAGGGGTCGTTTAAATTACCGGTGCCTACAGAGACTTGTCAACTTAGCTCTAACAACCAAGCCTCCTTTCTTTCTGAATGCAGATGCCATTCGAGAACTAACATGGTGGAAAGAACATTGCAGAGACATGTCACCAATACACATGCCACCCCCAGCACACTATCTCGTATCAGATGCGAGCGACATAGGCTGGGGAGCAAAACTGGACAACAAGACCCTATCAGGGACTTGGCAAAGTCACCAGCAAAAATTACACTGCAATCAGAAAGAAATGCTGGCAATACTGTTTGTCTTGCAAAAACACTGTCATCTCCTAACCTCGAAAACATTGTTAGTCCAGTGCGACAACAAAACAGTTGTTACTTATTTGCGAAACGAAGGGGGTACCAAATCAAACGCGCTAATGAACATGACAATGCAAATATTTCAAATCCTCGACAGGTGCAACATTCATATATCAATCTATCATATTCCAGGAACTTTCAACTGCGAGGCAGACCGTTTATCACGAAACAGACGCCTCCCAGAATGGCATCTCCTACCAAAAGTCACCAACCTTGTGTTCAAGAAATGGGGCACACCGACAATCGACCTCTTTGCTTCGAAACAAGCCCATGTAGTACCAACATACTGCACACTCGACAGAGAGGACAATCAGGCAAATATGTACGATGCACTAGCAAACCATTGGAATTTCGATCTAGCGTGGATCTTCCCTCCACCGTTTTTGATACCTCGAGTACTTCATCATCTGAACATGGCTCGAGGAGTATACCTCATAATAGCCCCACGTTGGGAAAAGGTTTTTTGGAGACCGGATCTGAAAAGCCGAGCCCTGTCCTCTCCATTGACAATAAAGAACTTAGATCAGGTCCTAGTGGACTTGGCGACAGGATTGCCACCCCCTCAAGCATCCCAAATGACGCTCGAGATATGGAAATGTGCGGGTGGGACGAATACCTGACCAGCTGGTCACACGAACAAAAGTCTCTATTAAAAAGTAGTTGGCGGCCCTCTACGCTGAAAACGTATAAACCAGCCTGGATCCGCTGGGCTGCTTGGTCAAAATTGGCTAAAATTGTCCCCCTTAAACCGTCGGGATCAGGCCTAGCAAGGTTTCTTACCGATTTACATCAAAAAGAGGGTCTGTCGTTATCTACAATCCTAGTTTATAAGTCTGCTGTTGCTACTTTCTGTGATCCTAGCCATAGTAACAACTTAAGCAGCCATTTTCTTGTTAAACAAGTTATTAAAGCCATTTCCATAACTAAACCTAAGGCAAACATAAATGCGCCCATTTGGGATGTGGACATTCTATTTGATCACTTGCTCACTGTAAACCCTAACACAGATAGTATTTTCCTAACCTCACAGATGACGGCTGCTCTATTACTTCTACTATCGGGCAGGCGTGTACACGACTTGACACTCCTGAGTATAAACCCTGCTTCTTGTATCATTTCAGATGAACATATAATTTTTTGGCCAAAATATGGTTCAAAAACTGACACACCACAATACCAACAATCTGGCTGGAGGCTGATCAAAAATAAGGAAAATCAATCGCTAGACCCAGTGCACTGGGTGAAACACCTAATAAACCTGTCCAGAGTGCGACGCAACTGTGCTAGGAGTGAAAATTTATTCTTATCTACATGTAATAAACCAAAAGCTGCTACACGCACAATTATTGCAGGCTGGATCAAGAAGCTGCTACAGGAAGTCGGGATCCGTGCAACTCCAGGAAGCTTCCGTTCAGCAGTAGCATCAAAAAGCTGGCTAGAAAACTGTCCGATCGATGAAATCTTGGTCAAGGGTAACTGGCGCTCCGCCAATACTTTCAAGAGGTATTATTGTAAAGAGGTGGCTCCAAGGATTCCAAGCAACAGCCTAATTAGACAAGACTTATTCACTCCCATCATAGACTGAAGGCAAATTGCGCTCCTAATGTACCGATAATGTTGATTCTTAATGCAAAACTATTTCATTTGTATTCATGCTTACTCATGTTTGTACTATGTATATATGTTACTTCAATGTAATCAGCTTATGTGATGTCTATTTTTTCATGATTAATTGTATCTACCTATACACATAATTATGAAGTAATTGTAATACCTACCTTAAATTATTGAAATAAATAAAAATAGTACCCATGTAATAATATTTTATTACTAATCAAACTTCAAACAAAGATAAGTGTTTCATCATAACCTTCGCTCACCAAACGCGAGGGTAAAATTCGTCACTTCACTGTTCACATAAGCAGATGTAATTACATAGGTAGAAACAAGCACGTAGCAGTTATAATAAATCCATCTTGACTCTTTACATACACTGAGGACTGCATAATCATAGTTATATAAAAAGCACACCGTCTAAGCCTTCCATATGCAGCAAACGTTTTCTTTCCTGAACATACGCTACCTACCAATCTAAAATTAATATGTTATTACGATCATTGACCCTAGGTATGTTCAGTGTTGGTTTATTAATTAATATTTCACGTTTGCTTGCAGTTTGCACATTGCTGAAAATGAGGCAAAAATTGACAGTTGTTAAACTGTCACTGACAGTGACAGTTTAACAACTGTTTCTGGATATGATGATGTTCCGATCCGAGAGTAAAGGCGTAAGCTATGGTTCGCAAATAACTAGTTGCATAGATTATAACATACCTAGTCACACAATGCTTCCTTAAAGGTGTGATTGAAATTCTATTTTTTATCTAGAAACAGTCACATTAGCGTCCTACCTACCACCACCAGGCGATAACAAACACGTCTCATGTTTAATTAGGTTTTCAAATAACGGTCAAGCTATTTAATAGAGACGTTTTACCTGAAAATAAAACGTTTATTAAATACTTACCTTATTTGAAAACCTATACTTTCCATCCCTGCCTGGTGGCTAAACATGAGCTAATGAAGACAACTCGAAACGCGCGTAGCCATTTCGACTGCCATTTTGGCGGTAGGTAGTGACGTCAGAACAGGAAAGAATAAAATCGAGCGGGAACGACGCCGGGCGGTAGAAAGCGCTCGCTTGAGCAGTGTGGAAACGGAAGTCGCTTATCTCATGTTTAATTAGGTTTTCAAATAAGGTAAGTATTTAATAAACGTTTTATTTTCAGGTAAAACGTCTCTATTAAATTTTGTTTCAGTTGTGTCTACAAAGTTTTCTTACATAATTTTATTTTTTGTTTCTTAGTAATTACATAAGGGAATAAAAAAATAAAGATATTACAACGTCAACGTTTACTTCCTAATATTCTTTATGAATTTCGTCAACTATGATGACATTATGAAGCAATAATGGCCGAGCGGTAATAATAAGAAAGTTCAACTAAAACGAATCGCCACATATTTTTAAAAATATATTTTTCCGGACTACTGACAAACTAGAAGCATTCACTTAGACTCAACTACATGCATGCAAATTGAGCTTGAACACTTAGTACAAAAAAATACCAAACTACATATTTATGGAAAGCCATATGAAACCTCAAGTCTCATGTGCCGAGGGCAGATGCAATTCTATAATTTCACCGGTGAAATTATAGTATTTCACTGGCTCCTACCATTCAAACCGATAGGTACTTTATCAGCCGGATTGTCCAATGCTGAACACAGCCTCCCCCATTCAGGTGGGTTTGCCATAATCCACACACTTAGCAGGCAACTTATGGATCGCAGTTTAAGATATCAGTTCCTCAGAAGACGCTGCTGCCCAGCTTCCGGTATTTTATCTTCAGTCGCCTCCTACGACACCTACAGGTAGCTATGAGTGGTGACATTCTTGCTCGGCACGCCACGGGGTACACAGTAATGTAAACATTTTTGCTTGGCGGTGATTCACATATCAATTAACAAATAATTAAATGACCATGCAGGCTTCGCTACGAGCGCCTAACACCTGGTACATAGCCCGGCATCATTTTTGAACTTGGCACATCCTGAGACGGGACTCGTTCTATCATCACGCACCATTGCAATCGATTTAATTGTTGTCAAATGTGTAATAATTTACCTATATGTATTTATTTATTTGTGCTTCCTTCGAAACTCTTGCTCTTTTAATATTGTGTGTTATTGCGATAAACACTGTCATTTACTTTACCTCTTAATTTTTGCAACAACGAACTTCACAAAACTCAGCAAGCGAACACAGTTTAGTATAATCTGTGCCTCATTAACTCGCGGCGGCCATGACAGCCATTTTGCACCAAAACGAATGCCACAAGCAATTTCCCGCGCAAATCGTATAATTTGCAACTAGATTGGCGCTCTTGGCTGATTCTAATAGGGGTATAGTAAAACAGTTATTTTTTTCTCTTGACACAGCATAAGGCTTTATTGCAATTAGGTATAGAACAGATTGGAAATATATAATACTGGTCGTTAGTGAATAAGAAATGGCGCGTCTGACGCTTTAAAACGCTAATAGATGCATTTTTTTATAAAAGTTCTTGAACACCACTGTCCTGATATACCACCTGATGGTACAATTATCATTAGGGGATATAGTGGTGAGCGGTGAGATAGGGGTGAGTTATGATTGGGCAGTTACCGGAGCACACCGTTAGGTGTTTGGCGACCAATTTTCTACTTGAAGATACTTCAGGTTGTATCTAACCGAGCGGTATTAACCGGATCCGACGACGGTATAACGTGCCCTCTGAAGCACGAGAGCAATCAGGAGTCAATGTCATCAGTGGTTTAATCCAAGTGATGAAAAATAATGACCGCAAGTAATGATTGCTTAATCTAATTTTATGGGTTAAATTACTCGGCAAGTTCTGCTACGAGCGTTTTGCTTATTCATTCTGAAGGGTGACGATATTTTACGCAAGTTTGAGTGTTTTCAAGAACGCACCTTTTTAGTAGTAGGCAGAGGGATAGCGTACTCGATGACGGTGAACATAATAACACTTTCGCTACCGGTCTCAGGTATATTATTATAATTTAGAAACTTAGGATTGTTCTAAAGTTTGCACACCAAAAAAACTGACACTCAAACCAGATGAATAGAGAATTTATTAATGTGCTCAAAGGGCGGCTTGCCTTGAGAACACTATTTAAAAATCAGTCAGTCTTATACTACGAATATTAATATTCGTAGGTCTTATATTAAATTTATTGCAAGTTCTTCTTGCTCAAAATAGGTTAAAACATGAAGTTATATTTTAGTTATATTACATAATAATATGTAATACTATTTTCTGAGGGTCTTAAAATATTATGCCAATAGTTCGTTAGAAAGTTTTAGAGTATCGAAAAATGAGATTTGACTTCGTAGATTTCTGTAAAATATGAAAGTAAAATTAGTTTCACAATTCGGAGGAATCTCTATTATTATGGATGAGCTCTTCTACCAAATAACGGAAGTTTCGTATCTTGTTAATGGGAGGTGAATTTCAATCACTAGTTTCGAAAGAAAATTATTTTTGTACCTACTGTTTATGTTTGTGTCTTTTTGTTAGTTTGTAACAGTATTCATAAATAAGTTGTTATTTTCTTTGCATGTCATATTCAGGGCTGACTGCACTCGAGTCTTTTGTGAGCACCTTGAAGCTGGCTTGACGTTTACTGTGCAGTATGTGAAAACAAAGGAACTAAGATGATTGTTGTGTTTGCTGAGAGAACTTCTTGTCGTACACATTCAACATTATTTTATTGGTAAGTATACATTTTTTTCTCTGATTATCAATGTCTTTCCGAGGAGAATCTTTTGAATAAATATTCGAGGACTTTCCGATAATTTATCTAGCTAGCAAAACTTATCAGAGCGCTCGATCGATGTGATTAAACATTGCAATCTAACGGGGCAATGCTGCTAGCATGTAGGGATGCTGCCAACTGGTAGATGAATAAGATGAAGTATTTGGATTGCCTGTCAGCCAGCAATGACCTTTGGGTTTCGTAAGTGCTTTCGTTGTAGTAGCTGTAGTGTCTGGGTAAAAAATACTTTCTGTTTTTACAGAAAAATGTTAATTTTTTTTCGTATAGCCAAGGAAGCATTCTTTCGAAAACCGTTTAGATTATGAAAATTAGACTTTCGCAGATTTTATGATGATTTAGTACATACGACTATCGACCGCCGACCGGGATTCCGGCTTGGACAGATAATTATGAATAAAATAACTACACGAATGTTTGTCTTACGGAAATCAATAGATTTTTAAAAATATTTTTTTTGAAGTTTTCTTTTTCATCTTGTTATTTGTGTATTTTGTACTTCTAGTAATTTGAAATTCACTAAATTACATACCATTAACTAATGAAATAATGCACAGTCCACAGATAACATAGTATTTCACAAAATGACAGCTAGCATTATTCGCATAATGATGTACGGCTTATAATGTACTGTCAATTATGAACATGGCATAACCTAATGGATTCATAATTCTCTTCCGACTGTTGCAGACAACGAATTATTCTGGTGGCTTAGAAGTGAAAAAAAAGCTGTTCCGTCGATAATCTAAAGTTTTCTAGATTATATTTTAAAATCGGAACCCGGTAATCAAATTATTTCCAAATCATGTAAATCTGAAACAAATAAAAACCTCGTACGAAATTCATACCTATGTACTGTGACGTAGCAAGCACCTTAATTAGCTCAATGGCAATCAAACTTATCCTTTAAAACAATACAAATGAAATACTTAACAGAAATAAATACATTGTAGCACCACTGGAAACAATTTTCATACCAATTTCCACGTCATATAACGAGGCAAAGTATTACCAATATCACTATGCTGAAGGCTCACGGGGCAATGGGCTTAACGCGTTCGCCGTAGACCCGATAACCGTTGAGATAAATGCGTCACAGTATGGAAAATACTGCAGTATACTAATCTCTAATGGTCGCAAACAGAGGTTCCAATTAATACTAATAAGCATTACATAATCTCAAAAGCATAATCAAAAAGAAAGATCATGCTTCCTAACAGTTAATTGAAGTATGGCGTCTTTTAATAATGTCTTGCTGGTAGTCATTAATTATAAAATATTATTTAGTGACTTCAAAAAATGAATAAGGGCTGATCTTCCTGTGAAAACTTTCATTTGTTATATCAAATATAGCTTAATAGCAAAATAAAATAATAATCTATGCAAAAATTTTGCGCGTGCACAAGTGTTCTCGAAAGCTGATAACTAGTTAAGGTAAACACATCACACAGTAAAAAATACAGTTAAATAATAAAAATATGGTTATACCTTTTTAATTGATATCTATCTGATGATAGGTAAGACAGATTCATATGAGTACATAGGTAGTGTACTCTCATATTTCCGCTGTTTTACAAATGCCAACAGCTGAATCGACAAAAAATCTATATCATTATCTAACCTGCTTACAAAATTTTACAAGAATCGGCTTTGATATATATAATACTTACGAGTACAGCCTGTAGAGGATAATTACATGAAATCCAGGCAGACACGCTTTTTTGGCGAAGCGGAGACGGTTTGTCTCTTCGGTCTCGTTCAGTCAATTATTGTTCATAAACCTCGTTCGTGTTAAGTATAATTATAATTCAACAGTGCGAGCTGAAACAGAAATTAAACTTACATTAATGTTTAGTTTGTATGTTTGATCACTACCGCGTACTCAAAAAAATAAGACACAAACCTAACTAACACCACATCTTATTATAATTTAAAACTAATTAAGGGCATACCACTGACCTTAGACCGTACTATTTTAAAACAATTCTTAAGAAACTATAGAAACTTATTTTTTTAACTTATTTTGTTCAGTATACTCGTAGTATCCTTATTTATCATTTGTAAAAATAATAGATATAGCTTAAGCTGTGTTGCAAAGATGTGCTTCTGTTTTCCTTTTGACTGTGGACACATTCTCGAGGGTCACGATTAGGCAAATTTCGAGCAAGCCTGGGCCAAATGTGAATATGAGGCAAATGTGATACGGAAGATAAAGCAAGGTAAGTAACTGACGCAGATATAATAGAGATGCGAGTAATAACAGGGGTTTATATAACAAGTCGCAGTTTTTATACACTAACACAATAAAATTATACCTGCATACTCGTATATTATATCCTTAAAAATGGATAACATAATTATGAATTACACTGGCGCTGTTAATTATTTCAGGAGATTAAATTTACCAAAATAAAATATAAACCAAATTAGGGAGTATAGCTTTAATTTTCCATGTAAATTAACACTTATTTACTTTGGTTGTTTAACCAGTACCTAGCATTTTTTTTAGTAACCAAATTAGTGTGTATTGTTATAATTTTAAATGTAAATTAACACTAATTGACTATTATTATTTAACCAGTACCTAGCATTTTTTTGCCGGAGTGAGGTGAAAAATTGTGTGTTTCGCTCGGCAGCACAGTTACTTTGCACCAAGACGCTCAGGATTCCTTACTGAAACGCTTTGCTCGTTCAATTCTAGAGTCTTTTGGTTTCTCAGGTTTCAACACAATTACCTGCATAGAACAACACAATTATTTTCAATCTAGTACAACGAATAACCATTTTTAAGTTAACTAAAATAAACTAGGTATTTGATTAAATTTAAACGGTATTTACTAGTAGATATACCTACTCAACTAAACAAAAAAAGTGATTGAGCACAAGATTATAAATATAAACGTACGATGTTACGATATTACGATGCAATATATTTTAAGCACACTTAATAAATTTTTCCCAAAAAAAATAGATAATACCATAAACAAACAAAAAACGCCGTATCAATCGCCGTTTTGTAGTTCAGATAAGCGAACAAAAACCGATGGTAGGCTTTATATCAAAATGTTTTTTTTCTTTCTTATTGCTGATTGTTAAGATTTTGACCACAATCTCACCTGATGGTAAGTGCTGATGTGGTCAAAGGTGTTAACACACTTAACCTAGAATTACAGGCTCTGAAGGACAGTTGCCGGAACACAACGTTGGGTGTTTGGTGACAGACTTTTTACTTGAGGGTGGCTAGCCAGGCCGGCATTCACAAAATGCCCACCATGCAGTGAAACTCAAGCCCGCGGCGGGATTTGAACCATGGACATGCTGCGCGGGAGTCCATAGACTATTGCCACTGAGCCATCACTGCTTCAAAAATGAATACACAATAATAAACACAACAGCATAAATATACCGTATTATCAAAGTCAAATGTAACGATATATTTTTTAATTGTTAATAAAAAGTTTGTATTGCAAGTATTTATAAATAGCATTCATTTGTGACTATTGACATAAAACCGACGTATAAACGAAAATAAACTTTCAAATGATCTGTAATAAATAACACCAACGATAAGTATCCATATACAAAGTTACTTTATGATAGGTACGCAATTCATAAATGGAAATTTATAAAGGCGAATAATGAACTAAATAACGGTATTTAAATATAATGCTTCATTATGGCAAATCCCATGACAAGCAGATCCTGCGTCGTGCTCGTACAATCTGGCTGTGTAACATTAATTTGCCTGTGTCGAATTGGCGTTACGGATTCGATGGAAGCGCAAAAAGGTATTAAATTACAATATTGGATATTTTAACCGACTTCACAGTCGACACAACAGGAGGAGGTTCTTAATCCGTTTGTATGTTTTTTTTTGTGTATGTTACGCGCTTTCTGCGCCTACTTTGAACTGATTTTGATGATTATTTTTTTGTTGGATAGAATATTTCTCCGAAATGGTCCCGTATAAATTTCATCAAAATTTGTTGAGTACTTTTGAATTTAAACAGTATTCTAGGCGATTGAATGTTTTATGTCGGTACCATGTTAATTCAAAACACTGACCTCACATAAGCAGAAAATATTTTTCAAAAGAACTTTTGAAAAATATTTGTTGCATTATTTTTAGTGATGTTGACTCTACATGCTACATTCGACTTTGATGATACGGTACATTTATGCTATTTATGTAGCATAGCAGTCTACAATGTGAGGTCAGTGTTTTGAATTAGCATGGCACCGACTTCAACAAGTTTTTTTTTTTTTTTTTATACATAACTGGGTAGCTCTTGACCACTATCTCACCTGATGGTAAGTGATGATGCGATCGATGATGGAGCGCGCTTACCCAGAAGGTATCTATTCACTCGCTTCTTGAAGACCCCCATATTGTGCTTAACCGGAAACACAGACTCAGGCTGGGTGTTCCATTCCCTGGCGGTTCGTATGATGAACGAGGAAGCAAATCGTTTCGTTCGGGAAAATGGAACATCAACAAAAACCAAGTTATTTCATACTTTTCAATGTTGGATGTCGGTTCCGTTTTCTTTAAAAATATTTTCCTAATATAAGAGAAAACATAGGCCAAATAAGCAGTTCGTCGTTAGGAACTAAGAAGGTATATATTAAAAGGTACACCATACCAGGACGCGCTGCACTTCAGCGATAACATATATTTCCTCGTTCGAGATCTGTTAATATTACTTTTTAAATGGATGTGTTGAAATTAAAAACAAAAATAACATTACAACTCGTTAATTAAGGCCATCATTTGTTTTCTTGTAAGGTTTCAGAGTGATTATATTCAGCACTCTCCGAAACAAATTTAATTTTGCTAAAAATTATATAAGTTGAGATTTTTTGTACAAATTATAGAGTTGTACAATACAATTTGTTTGCGACGAAGTAAATCATGAAAAAAATAACCTAAACATAACGATTTAACGTTTACTAACGTTTTTTTATCGTTACCCCTTTCGAATTTGCAGTACGCTCAAAATCGAAAACTGCCCGGGTAGATTGCAATAACCTTGCTCCCTATAACGTGAGACCAAAACATGTCTAGCTAAACTAGTGCGTTTGAAACCTCTGTCTACCTCTTTGTGAAATACAGGCATGTATAATTTCTTTTATTTATACTTATTCGTTCAGCAGCACGAATTAGTAGAAATTAACATTCTTTCGTTTGATTATTATAAAAATATAACTAAGTAATTGCCATATTCATACACCCGTTTACCCACAAACCACCACTCGTAAACAACGCAAAATGATCTGAAAAAATCACCCCATAAAGCGGTGTAAAAGAACAACCTTTTTGGCAAACCTCCAATTTTTCAGACCCCAACGCGTAATAATATCATACGGGATTTTGTTTCAGTATGAAATATGAAATATTTCACGTTTTCAGGGTATATTACACCTGCTATATTGGCGACACCTCATCTATCATAATGGTTAGTATTACGTTTTGTGTTTGCAATAGAAAGCAGTTTGATAAAGCTGTTTCATTTCACGTACCTATATATCTATTATGGCTTGCCTGATTTATATTTGTCATTATTTTTGTCCCGACGTTTCAAACACTTTGCAGTGATCGTGGTCACGGGGTGACTATGGTAAAAATAATGATAAACATACGTGATTTTAACCGTTTAAAGTTGTTCAATTACAATTATTGTTCTTCACGATACCCGTTGTACTGAGCGTATAGTTTATTATAATGTATTGAACTTTATAAAATAGGTATATTGTGATGAATTTGGGTTCATATACCTAATTATGACCTTAACTAGTGTTTATTACATTTCATAGTTAAATAGAGTGTTTTTATCACGTAGGTATAGGCGATATCTTTTAGCGGGTCCTAGTCAAATACCTTTGTACAACCCACCACAATTTTCCTAGAAAGAGATCTGAAGTATGAAACTCCCACGATCTTCTACTCTCCTAGTAGTTTAAGAATTGTTATATTGGTATTTATTTATACCAATATGTGTTAAAGCGTTAACATTAGTTTCATAAATCTCTTCTTTTTTGCTAACGTACTTAATCAGTAACTATATATAACTAATTATATTAAATCAGGGCCACAAAACAATGTGTGGGTTCAGAACGGAAATAATTTCGGGATGCGACGGGCAGTTTTTATTTAATTAATAAATAGTGAGGGATCCGATTGTGGTATCAGACTTGAATACACCGTACAACCCTGCGTATCCAAACAAGAGTAGGTATTTAAAACTCTTACTCAGACTACTTGTCTGGTCATACTATAATTTAACAGTATTTTTTGAAAATCACCAGCAGACGTATTGTCATGTCAATTATCAAATATCAATATAAATTATAATATTGTGGTCCTCAAAATGGCGTGCCTCTCCATATTTTTTTAATACAGTTGCAACAACTGCATACACAAGCAATCATATTTTGTATGTTGTTGTTTTACTATAATATGTACCATTAGTATTTACACTCACACTTAGACTTAGTGTACAAACGAAGCCTACCTACTACAAATGCGCATCAATAAATTACTGTGGAGGAACGCTTCTTCGTATCTAATAGGTCTTTACTTGTATTAGAAATGCACATTTCAGTAATAAATAGGGTACCATAACTTCTAGGAACTAATATCGGACGTTTACTCTTCCTATGCCCAAAACTCATAACACATCACAACGCCTCTTTTTGCGCAGTTAGATACAAAGTATCCTATAACCTTTCGCGGATCTCAAACTATTTCCATACTAAATTTCATATAAATTAGTTAGTTAAGTTTATTCGTGTCATACAAACATACAAATGTTTCCTGTTTATAATATTAGTGTAGATGACATGTAGGTTCGGAAATACATTTTCTCTAAAAACACGAACGATGACCCTTGAATATAAAATGCTAACAACATCGTGTGAATGGTCACAAATCTTTTGGCACACATGTTTCCAATACGCTACTTCTCGCAGGATCCCTTAAATTTTCCTGAGCTTTATTTACACTTGGGAAATATGGATTTCTGCAATAAATTTTCAGCTAATGTTTGTTTAAACTCTTTGCTTTTCAACAGTAAATCAGGCAAAAGTTTACCCGCATCCGCATGCTTATGTAAATCTTCCGAAAGAGGTGAGCAAAGACATTTGCTATCATTTATCTTAGGAGAAAGCTTGGTTCCGTTCTTTGTTTAATTTTACGTTAGAAAAGTAAGTGTTGAATAAAAGACAAAAATGCTCAGATAAAAGGCAAGGAGAAAATATAAATTTAATATATGTTATTTACTTACTTAAAGTTTAGAACTAAATCAGAAAAACCTTCAGATGTCACTATTTAATTATAACTGTTACGGTTTTGCATAAATATATTCTACACGCGATAGTTAGATTCATTTATGCAAATGACGCCAAGGTGTGAGGTTTGTTCTCATTCTGACTTGTTATATAATTATAAATATAGTATGTTGTGTCTCCAGTAGTGCATCACGATTGAAATAAAGAAAAAACCCACGCGCATAAAATGTTTACACATAGTAAAAAACTAAGATAACAAGAAAAGTCCTTAAGAATGTTGATTACCCGTTTCTCCAGCAGTTTTTCCCAGCGTAACGGCTTCCGCGGCCCTGTCACGGATCTATAGTCAAAAAACTGCATTTCATTACTTCCTTTCTTTAGGCCTTAACTTATATATAAGCTATTTTTGAGGCCATTATGTCTTATAACGTTTGCAGCGGTTTATTGGTACGTGGTTGATCCACATTTAAACAAATTAGCTTTTCGAGCCTGTTAAGCTGTTGCAATTTTTACATGAGAGGGTGATTCAGATCAATCAGGTGCTTGTAATGGATAATAAAACAAAACCATGAATTAAGTACGTAAATGGTAAGCTGTGAAGTAAATGTGAGCTATGAGAGCTCAGTCCGCGCTGCGCGTAGCGGACCTTTTGTTTGCCCGAAATGCGCGAAAATTTTAGAAAATAATATTTGTCACGTGGTTGCGATTGTTCGATATTTTTTTCATTTTCTACACCGTTTCGTTAAGGATTTAATTGGTCACCTTGCGAATATTACAAATGAAGAAATATTGAGTATCGTTGAGTGTTAAAAAATAATTTTAGAACAACTGCACTTGTTTTTTTTACGATTTAATGAATGAAACGGTTATGTAAAAATCTGCAGAAAGCGTTTGTTGCCAAACATCAATTTTCTGAATCCAAATAATGTTTTTCTAAAGGCGTTTTTTTTTTTTTAACTTCTGATATCCTTTGACCGCAATCTCATCTGATAGTAAGTGATAATGTGGTCGAAGGTGTTAACAGGCTCTCAAAGACACACTATTAGGTACTCGGCGACAGATTTTTTACCCTAGGGTGGTCGCTAGCCAGACGGGCATTCGCAAAATGCCCTTTCACCATGCAACACTCAAGTCCGAGGCGGGATTCGAACCATGGACCAGCTGCACGGCTATCCATAGCCAGTGACACTGAGCCATCATTACTTCAGAATAGGATTCATTTTAGTGAAAATTAGATGTGAAAATTTACCATCGTTAAGAAAGAGTTCTAAAACATATTTTTTATTGTAACGGAAAACAGCTGCACTCCAGATATTTTACGTAATAAGCCAATGAAAAAAAAAACAGCAAGGGTTTGTTGCGAAAATGTCCGTTCATAATATATATTTTTCCTCAATTTATATAATGTTCCTCTAGAGACGAGTTACCTTCAAAGAGTCCATAATGTGGGTATCATCCCCTAAACAGTTCTACCTTGACTATTTCCATTTATAGATACGCATTGACACGTAAACAACGTTCACACATGAACTGTCTTGCGAGCCGACGATAATTCTGATTGACAATCAAATAGCTTTTGCTCTATCGGAAAATATAGGACGATCATTTTAATAGTACATACATTATTCTGTATAGATACCATATTTTATCATCACTGCTGCGTGAGTAAGCATCAATTTGTTTTTTTTTAATTATGTTATTTTCATCGATCTAGCGCGAGGCTCACCTGTTATTAAGTGGACTAACCTCTGCCTATAACAGATGCATTTAATCACAAGTGACGAGTTGCACTTCACCCGTCACATTGAGACATACAGTTGTAAAGTCTCATGTACCTGTAATTTTACTGGCTCTCAAGGACTGCTGCCGGAACACACTGTTAGGTGCTTTTCCAGCATGCGGTGAAGCTCAAACCGGCGGTAAGGATCGAACCATGGTCCTGCGGCACGGCAGTCCATAGCTGTTACCGCTTGGTCATGATTGCTTCAAAATTTTGGTTTCAATCTTCGCACTGGATTGCAATTAAGTTTATTAGACAAAGTGAATATTTCAGTCAGTAAGTACCAAGTCTGGAGTCTGGAACTATGACTGATATGGCAATATCGTGGATGGCGTTGACACCAGATAAAATATTTTACCATTAGAATACTTCACTATCTCTGATGAACATAGCTTATATAATATTTTCATAAACTTAGAGATCCATATAAAAACTTCGATAATGTAACGCAACTTGTGAAAAAAATACCAAAAAATCGTATTATCGCGTACGCTGCGGAAATTGTTGACAATAGAGCAAAGTGATATATTACAGTTTTATAGAGGACATCAAAATCCGTGATGAAGCTACTCTGAAAGTCGCGAAATCGGTCGAGACGCCTTCTCGATGTGAAAAACCGTAAGTGAAATCGGCAAAAAATGTATTTTAGTATGACATCAATATCTACAAAATAACCGTAATACCATATGCCTAACTGTAACAGTTAGTCACGTTAACTCCTTTTTATGTGTTTCAATTTATAAGTTTTTTTAAATGCCGGCTGCTAGTTTATAATATTTAAATATGTGTGAAACTCAAGAGAATTTCCTTGACGTTAGGTGCCAGTGCAGTGTTAAATTTGACAAATATACGTTTAAAGAATGTGAAGCAGTGATGGCTCAGTGACATTGGCTATGGACTGCCGCGCAGCAGGTCTATGGTTCGATTTCCGCCGCGGGCTTGAGCTTCACCGCATGGTGGAAGGACACTTTGCGAGTGCCCGCCTGTCTAGCGACCGGGTGGTCGCTCATGTAGAACATCTGCCCCCAAGCACCTAACGGTGTGCTCCGGCAGCTGTCCTTGAGAGCCAGTGAAATTACAGGCACATGAGACTTAACAACTATGTCTCAAAGTGACGGGCGCAGTGCAATTCATAACTTGTGATGAAATGCATCTGTTATAGGCATAGGTACGCTTAACATCAAGTGGGCCTCGAGCTTGTTACGTCACAATAACATAAAAAAGTGGCAATAAAGAGGTGTTTAATTAGAGGTTCGTCAATACATATAATAGAACCTTCGTCACAACTGCATCGTTTTTTATTTCAACTGCCATGTAGTATTGGTTTCTTTCTTTTTGTTTGGATTTTAGTTACTTCGTGTACAGTATACTACACAAGACAAAAACATGAGGAATATCAAATTATCTTATTAGTGTGAAGTCATTATGCTCTTCAAAGGTAAATCACACATACGCCACGTATGTGACCGCCGAGAAAATGATATCGGTGTCGTGAAAAAGCTCCAAGTATGAGTTAATTACGTTATAGCGGCAAAGCTTCGGTAACGATAACTTCGTTATTCGTTACTTGTGGCAACGTAGGAGTGAAGTATAATTTGATATAGAAGTATTTAAAGACATATTATGATCGCAATGACACAAAAATGTTGTTACTAAATATTTTTTGTATAATATTGTCTATATGTTATACAATATACGTATTCGAATTGTGAGTGGACGAGTCCAACACGTACTTGCCCGGTTTTATTTATATATACCTATCTTTAACACTACTCTATACTTCATACATCAAAATCAGTTTGCAACTAATAACTGAAATCTAAAGTAAAATAACACACATGTAACATTACGAGGCGTAACGTCCGATCGTTAATTAATTGTGGCTTGAGTTTCCCGAAATCTTCTCGCTTGGCAGGCGTCTTGGATACAGTATAAAATGTCAGTTCTTCAAAAGGCGCTACTATCCGCCTTTAAGTACTTTCTTCTTCGTCGCCTTATAAGACTCCCACAGGAAGATATAGGCAATTCTATATTGGCACCCTACGGGGTAAAGAAAGAAAAATACATAAAACATCCTTTGAATGATGGTTTTTGAAAGTTTTTGAAAAGCATTTCCTATGTGATGTTGGTGGTTTGAGGGGTTTTATTGGATGCGCGTACGATTGAGTGCAACGTCCTTTTCGTATTGTATGTTCTTTATTACTGCAGACCCATATCGCATTCATACAATACTTAAAAGTAACTGCTACATATAACTATACCGACATAGCTAACGTCTACACACTACACCTAAAGACAAAAAGAAATCACTACTTCGTACGACAGTAACTTCTTCATTTAATATTATCTCCTATAGCATTAGGGGCGACTAATTCCGCTCAAAAGCATTAACATTTATATCCTTCGCAGACCATTCGTCAGAGCTTTGAGTCAATCTTACCTAAGATTTTCCTGTCTTCTCTTCATTCGTCTCACTTTGAAATAAAAATGTTTTCTCCAATGTTCCGGACAACATTTTGTTTTAAACGAAACAAAGGAGGAGGAAAGTGACGCATAATTTTACGAATTCTTGGGCGGAATTTTCTTTTGTAGATTAATTTTTCGTTGTTTGTTGATTTAAAGAATAATATGCTCGTTAATAAGTATTTATACATTTAGTTATTTTACAAAGTGACAATAATATTAATTCTATTAATTCTTACTTTAAAAAGAAAACAAGATACACATTGAAAACTTAACAATCACTAGATGTCGCAAATACATGACACGTATTGTTGGACTTAATATATTGTTAATGAATATTTGAGAAAAAAGCCTGAAAAATATATGCATATTAATTTATTCGTATTATTCCATACTCGTCAATTTCCATTTAAAAATATATTTAGGGACAATTCCGCCTAATTTTCCTGCTTAGCAGACGTGATGTGTTTAGTAAAATCATAACTCATATTATGAGTAAAAAATGTATTGGATTATGATAAGGTAGTATATGGTAAGTAGTATGTAGGAGTGTTTTTTAATGATTCTGACGCTTGGCAGGCGTCTTGGAGATTGCATTATTAGATGGTAGTACTTTAGAGGGTGCTATGACACACCTTCGGGTATTTTAACAGACTTTCAAAAAAGAGGTTCTCAATTCGAACCTCATGTCTTTCGACAGGGTGAACCGATTTTGATGATCCTTTTTTAATTTGAAAGCTTGTTCTTCCCGTGTGGTACCATTAATTCTCTCATGAATCGTTCAGCCGTTTTTCAGTTACACTCCAATTACATGAAGGGTGTTTCCTATCTAGATAGTATACCTAGTCATTGACAGTAAATGACAATCGATCCTGTAAGTAGTAAGGGTCACAAAAAAGATGAAAAATATATTAATTATTAAACAGCCTTCAACACTCAAATTATGAAATAACATGTCGATACCACGCGCATTGTAAAAAACAATTAAATCTTCGTTGACACTCACGATTCCCACAGAAAGATACGGGGCTTTCTAGCCCAGCACCTCAGAGGGAGATTTGAAAATTCAATAACAATGTATGCGTTATCATTCATAAAAACTAAATCCTGTTTTTGGAAGTCGGTTAACAAGAAAAAAGCCAACATCAAATTGGTGAAATCGTTACGTGGAAAATAATTATGTGGGTGCCTACACCTGTTAAAAGTCACTTCCTAATATATGAGCTATTATTAATCATACCACTGAGTATTCCATGTCTCGGAAACCGCTCTATTAATAGCATACTTGGCATAAGGGTGGTGTGACCCTGCACTAATTGCTATAATTAAGACATAAGTGATAGGGCGGCCATCACGGGAAACGCAATCTGCCCTAGAAAGAAGCATAGAGCTATATATTTAGCGAAGAATAAATATATATCTAAAGAAATGTAACTCTCATACAGTTACCGCTTTGATTTCTTGAAAATTATACTCCATTTTAATGACTTGGTTCAAACGTCTTCTTCTTTAATACATTTTGTATTCGGTAGAACAATTGTAAAAACAAATGGACCAGTCTTCCATAAGGACATTAACCGCCGATTAAGGGCTCGTAAGACGTGTTGTCTTTCATTTTAGGAAACAAAATGAAGTCCCAAGGTTCCATGTCTGGACTGTATAGCGGATACGTCATCAGTTCTACATTTGAGATTGTCTCATCTCAAGGTCAACATTAACTAACATTTAATTAATAGTATGCTCATAAATCACATCGACGTGAATCAGGTTACTGCATGTTGGGCGCACAACTGGGTTCTTTAACATTTCAACTAAAAGGTGGGCGCGTATTCATATTATTTTAAAATTCCTTAAGCAAAGTTAACAAACAAGGAAAGATATAAAACAGTCCTATTTTCAAGCCAACAACTGTACGAGAGGTAACACTATAAATAGCCTATATTAAGTTGACCCAAAAAGACAATTCTAAAATAATTACTCAGACCATAATTGCTCATGTTAACTAACATACCCACTCCGCACATTGTTCAGCTAAATTGCTATGACAATATTAAATATAAACAAAATTGTTAATTAACTCGCAGTATAACGCATTTTCACGGTGATAATGTGTAATAATAGCCAAATTATGTATAAATTATGGCTAAATAATGAATAATAATAGCTAAATAGCGGGAGCTAATACGCTACAATCCCTTTGGGCTTGTGGGGCAGCGAAATTGAATTACCTACATACTCGTGTAACCTGTTTGCTTAGAGGTCTTGTCTGTAATGATATGTATATATGTATGTGTATTACAACACAGTGATGAAAGGTTTTATCGCTCGAAGCGTAGTCGTTCTTGACCGATTAACGAAAGTATGCTACAAAACATTGGTAATATATTGAACATAAAATCACTCATTGAGTAGCAATGTTTACAACTTTTTATACTTACCGATTTTGTATACAAAACAAGTTAAGAGGCCCGTTTTAAGTTTTAAAACTATGATAGTGCGAGTGTTTCGATACTATTGCGTGCTAAGCGAAAACACATTAACAACAATTCAAAAGTGCAAACAATTATTGTCCCTTGTAGCGGGAATTGAATGTATGATGATTGAAATAATAAATTTAATGCATAAGATGCGGCGAAGAAGTCGAGCATGTTCCAATCACCTAAACCTCGGCGTGAATCTGGGACGCAGGTTTAATTCCCGCCCGGATCAAGAACTTTGTGCTCAACTAATTTGTAAGCGTGTTTTATGCTAATAGTGTTAATAAAAATTCCTGGATTTTGCCGTGTCTGTGAGCAAACCATGTCCTTTAAAACTGAACATAATAAATGTAGTCTAAAGGGTTGAGGTCTGGGCTAAATGAGGGCCAGTCTCAGCTCTTATAGAGCCCGGAACGAATTCTGGCCGTGTGTGCCGTGGAAATTTACGGCGCTACCGGCTAACGGGAAGGTAACAGTCGTAATATTTTTTAAGCCAGGAACTATACAGTACCTTTTAGGTTTTTATTCCACAATCGTGCTTTGAATTTTTCTCGTATGCTTATCGGTCCTTTTTACCACTACATTTGCGATGTTAAAAATTAACTAAGGCAAAAAATATGACGGTATTTTCCATATTTATGGTAACTCTTGCTACATTTACTGGGATCTTCTGGCAAAAAATGATGAATGAACCTTTGAGTTTTATGGTTTTGAAGTTCTGAAGAGGAAGTAGTTAAGTATTTAATAACAGGAAGCCGATTTTGGCAATTTAAACTTTTGTATGGGGTTTGGAGTTAGAAGATTGTTCTTTGGAATTAATAATTTATGAGTTGGATAAGTAATAATGACATTTCTGATTTAATCTTGACACGATCTTTTAATGGAGTTGCAGAGAGAATGAATGAAATGAAACTGACTAAACAGGTATACATGGGACAAGTGAACGGAAGTGTTGGAAGGGGAAGACCTAGGCGAACGTTCCGAAATCAGATTGAAAACGTTATGAAAAAAGGTCAGGTCAGAGTACCCTAAACCAGCGCTTATATTTGATATTGATAAGTGTAGATAAAGCGAAAGAGATATGCAAGGATTGTCTCAAGTGGAAATCTGTGGTCTTTGCCTACCCCTACGGGAAAGAGGCGTTATGTGATGTACGTATGCATGAACGATCTTTTAATTTTCTTGGGTGGTTAACGTTGAGGCCTGGTAGAATATTCCGGTTCTGGTCACATTATCGCCTTTTTTATGTGATATGAGGGCAAACGAGCAGTCGGCTCACCTGGTGGTTTGTGATCACCGTCGCCCACGAACATCCGCAACCCCAGAGGTCTCGAGGATGCGTTGTCGTTCCTTGAGAAGGGAATATCATCTCTTCTTGAAGGCTCTTAAGTCGCCTTATATTTTAACTCATAAGATAAAGGGTATACCTCCGAGGAGGTCGCGTATAAATCATAATCGGTCGAATGGTTTACAAGTTATGGTTAATTAACTGAAAAATGTATTCGCTTGCTTGGATGATTTAATGGTTGCTATTGTCGACGATTAACAACAATATTTTAAGCGACATTCACTCGCGTCATCTTAAAAGCAGTCATAATAACTAAAAAAAAAATAACTAAAATTTGTTACAGCATGTGAAAGTCGATACCATGCTGATTTTTAACATCGACTTCACATTAGCATCCTCTGACTTCCACAAGTTATTTCTAAGATATGAGTTGAAAGTCAGTTAAATAAAAAAAAAAGTTTTAATTGCTGTTAGGAAAGCCTTTGACCACTTTCACACCTGATAGCAAGTGATGATGTGGTCAAAGATGATGTTAATGCTAACCTAGAATGAAAGACTATTAAGGACAAGCTGCCGAAACAAACCGTTCGGTACTTGGCACCTAATTTTTTACTTAAGGGCAAGGCAGTTATTTGCGTAATGCTTTACTACCATGATTAACTCATGAAATTGGATTAGTGCGAGTCTAGACGTACTGGTTACGGTCACAAACCGTGGGAGCAATAGTCACAGTTAAAAAAATTACATTAGTAGACTTGTTGGCATGGCCTTTGAAGCAATGATGACCGAGCGGTAACAGCTATGGACTCTGTGCCGCAGGTCCATGGTTCAATCCCTACCGCCGGCTTTGAGCTTCACCGCATGGTAGAAACGCATTTTTCGAATGTACGCCTGGCTAGCCACCACCCTCGAGTAGAAAATATGTCGCCAAGCACCTAACAGTGTGTTCCGGCAGCAAGAGAGCCAGTAAAATTACAGGCACATGAGACTTAACAACCGTATGTCTCAGGGTGACGAGCGCAGTACAATTCGTGACGTGTGACAAAATGTATCTAATAAAGTTAGTCATAACATCAGGTGGGCATTGTGCTTGTTCCGTCAAATTCACATAAGAAAATGTACGTCACCAGGACTTCATAAATTTTGGTTCGCAATATACCTGCACAGTTATTTTCTTAAAGTATAAAAGTGTCATTTCATGCTTGCATAATAAGTGAATATATTAGAAAATATTTCTCGTACAAAATATTGCCGTATGACACATGCCCCGTGAGCTTGAAGCAATAAAGCAAATGCGTCAGAGCGTGAGTGTCCGGTTCAATCAGCCGTGATTTTACTCGACTGGGCTACCCTTTGATGAAGTAGAAGTCAGTGTAGAAAAAAATGGCTCTATTAGGGTTCCGTTTCGCAATAACCCGTAAAATGCAAATGTTTGTTTTTATAACAACCAGGTTACATAATATACAGAAATTCACTTTCACACTTTAAATTATTCACTATTTAAATTTTATATTCATTTTATTTAAATCCATCGAGTAATTTCTAACGTCCAATACTAAAACAGAAAATGTCTTTATTGGAAAATCCCAAAAGCAGTGCTTTTACACTCACTCATACGAACAAACTATACTTTATACAAAGGCAACTGCTACGAGTGCTTCAAGGTGTAACGTAAAAAAAAAACATTATTTGTGTTAAAATGCTAATCTCAATCATAGATTAAAATTTTTCAAACAGTTAAATAGTTAGTACTTACTTAAAAATCTCTTATTTTTATGTTTTGTATTTAAATAGTCTCTCCAACACGAAAAGGGCGTTTTATTATTTATTTATTCATAAACAAAACTGTAACCTCACCTCAAAATCAAGCAAAATTCTTTTGTGATTATTGCACAAATTTCCTTCTAGTTTTGTATGGCACCTTCTACGTATGATTCTGCGACATTGATAGATCGCCACCCACCATGACGCTTCAGTCATTATATCAGCTCCTGAATTAGCCAGCAATGTAGTTGAAGTTTGTACTTAGAAGATAATTCTTTAAAGTACGCCATAAACACATTTTCTGAAAAAGACTGCGTATTTATTCTTGTTGTTTTGCCATTGTATGAAATTTTGGTACGCTAATACCTACTTTTCCTTGGAGTATTCAATTGGTAAACTTTCTGTAACGCATCTTATATCGGGCGGTGTACAACATAAATAATTTTCTTCATTACTAGTACTTGTAGACATCTATATTAAATAACTATAATTACAACAGTCAAAACGAGTTGTGAATTCTTTTCGCAATGGCGGGAAATATTAATCAGTTTTTCAATGCGCGCGCATGGCGATCGGCCATAGACTAAAGAATGAAGTTTCTTTTTTTTTGGCTTTTCGCGGATAAGGTTTTAGCCACGTACAAAATGGGGATTTTAAAGTTTTCTTTATTACAGAGAAAATAAAAGTAAAATTTGAGTAAAAGTTTTATTTATTTAAAATGTACAAGTTGAAATTATTTATTTATATAAGAAGTTTTATGAAATAAGCATACAATAGGTACATTAGTTTATTTGTATCGTTGAACACGATCAGTTTTGTATCGAAACTTCTTTATGAACAAAGGAACTAAATCAATAATATAAAAAATAACTATATCTCACTTGTGAATAAAAGTAGTTTTTTTTTTGTTCGCGGCACATGTATGATATTTGATTACATATAAACCTCTTTGAGGTTACAAATCTGTATTACCCGTTTAAATTGAAAATGCTCTATTTTTTAATTTGCAGTTAGGTACTAACTTCACTTTGTATGGATAATTCTATTACGCACTAGTGTATAATATTATTATGCACGAGGGTGTTATAGTTCGGTTTATGGCCCTAATAACGATATAATAAAGCTCACTTTACGAGCAAGGGTGTTAGAAATACATTATATACTACTAATACATGGGACGAGTGAACGAAGTATTGGAAAGAGAAGTCCTAGGCGATCGTTCGGAAATTAAATTGAAAACGATCTGAAAAAAGGCCATGTCAGGAGTACTTTAAACCGACGCTTAAGTGTGAAATGATTGATGAGTGTAGATGAAGCGAAAGAGGTATGTAAGGATCGTGGCCAGTGGATGTATGTGGTCTCTGCCTGCCCCTACCGGAAAGAGGCGTTATTTTTATGTATGTTTTATTTCATTTGTGACGAGACAACAGTATTTTTTTATTATTTATAGCTACCCCGTGGGGTCCCCGGCTAGAATGTCACCCCCCATTGGTACTTGTGGGTGTCGCAAGGGGTGATTTAAAGCAAAATATCAACAGGTGGGCAGCAGTGCCTTCTGAGGAACTGATATCTTTAACTGCGATTTCCAAGACGCCTGCCAAACTTGGTGATTATTACAGACCCCTTCTTATGGTGGCCGTGTTCAGCAGTAGACAAGGACATCTGACGGAATGCACCGTTAGGTGTTTGGCGACAGTTTTTTTTACTTCAGGGCAGCTAGCCAGGCAGGTATTCGCAAAATGCCCTACCACCATGATTTGTCGACTGTCATCGTACGATAACAACGAGGATCGACGGCTTAACGTGCCCTCCGAAGCACGTACCTACACGTTCAGTAGTAATGTCACTAGCGGTCACCCATTCAAGTCATGACCGCGGCGGACGTTGCTTGACTTATCTGATCGGTTAAGAACTACTAAGCAAACTTCGCTGCGAGCGCTTATTAATTATTTATTAATAATTGTATTAAAAGTGTTTCGGTAAAATACTACTAGTATCTGAGATGACAGATTACCGGCTATTACCATGGTATTACGGTATATGGCAGCTATTGATTACGAGAATCAACCGCTCGTTGACAAATAAAGGATGTTTTTTTTATGCCTGAGTGACGAAACAAGCTCGAGACGAAACAGATGGATTTCATCACAAGTCACGAATTGCACTGCACCCGTCACCTTGAGACATAGTTGTTAAGTCTTATGCCTGTAATTTCACTGGCTCTCATGGACTGCTGCGGGTTCTCGCAGCGGTGTGTTCACACCGCTAGGTGTTTGGCGACAGATTTTCCACTTGAGGGTGGTCGCTAGCCAGGCGGGCATTCGCAAAATGCCCTTCCACCATGCGGTGAAGCTTAAGCTCTGGGCGGGATTCGAACCATGGACCTGCTGCGCGGCAGTCCATAGCCAATGCCACTGACCCATCACTGCTTCGTATATTGTATTTGAGCTCAACTAAAGAAACGCTCTATATTATAGCTCATACGCAGATACCACAATAAAATACTCAGTAGAATGACGTGACACTATTGCCGCAATAAGAAAAAAAACAAAACATGTCACACACAACTGTCAGATAACCGAAATCCAAGATGGCGGGGAAAGATAAGGATTGGGTGGACTACTTCGGCGATTTCAACAACATATCGAGACCGAATCCCGAAAATGACGTCCTTGCATTACCGAAAACAAACATCACATATTACGAGAACATAACACAATTGGAATATTCGAACTTTACGTCAGATGATTTCTGTTCTTCAAACCGTTCGCACGTTTATTTGAAGGTTACTTGCGAATTTCCAATCAATTATGCTGAACCTATGTATGGGTGAGTGACATTGTTTTTATTGTTTATATAATAATATCTAAATCATTACAGAATAAGTAAGTGCCTATGTGTATTTGTGTTTGAATTAATAAATTCAGAGTTAGTAAAATTCACAAATGTTTCTCTGAAACGGCTGAAGGTATTTCAACGAAAATAGGTACTAACTACGGGTATATTTCTTAGGTACTGCATTAGAATAATATTACTATTTGTTCAAATTACGCAGTAGTTGCGGAGGGTCGCAACATTACCTATGTTTAACCGATTTTAAAAAAAAGAAGGGTGTTCTCGCTTCGATTAAATTTTTCGTATCTTTTGTTACATGATTACTGCGCTAATTTGAAACTGGTTTTGATGGTCATTTTTACCATGATATAGTATAAGTTCCTCCAAATTATGTCCTATTTAAATTTCATCAATATCGGTTGAGTAGTTATTATGATAAAGTCAATTACTGCAAAAAAATATGTCCATATCTGGATGATTCATCAGTAAATGTAACACTTGTCGATGGTGATTTAATGATCTTATCAGCTGTATGTATCACTAATGAGAGAGAAAATAATATTTAAAAAAAAACCGACTTCCAATACTGAAAAGTATGTAATATCTTGTTGAAATCGGACCATGATAATGTGAGGCCAGTGTTTCGAATCACTGTTCTACCGACTTTTACAAGTTATTGCATACATTTAAATATTGGAATGTGGTTATATTTTATTCAAAAGTATTTTCATGTAGGTAGTAGTTTTAAAACACATTGTTCGGTTTTTGACGTCAATTCGATGAACGTCTTACTCCAGCTGATGTCATCAACTGTCTGGCACAATTAAAGCGCTCGTAGTCCCAGTAACATTTTTCACCGACTTCAAAAAGAATGAGGTACTCAAATCGACTGTATTTTTTTATGTTTGCTACCTCAGAACTTTTGACTTGGTGAACCCATTTTGACGTTTTTTTTATTTGATAGCTGGTGCTTACTGTATGGTCCCATTGAAATTTCATTAAAATCGGTCAAGCCGTTTTTGAGTTACACTTCAATAACTGAAAAATGTTTTTCCTATCTTGATGATATAGTCAATGACAGTGAATGACAATCGGTATCAAATAATTTGTCGACGTCGGTGTCGAGAAATCCCGCACATGACTTAAATTTTTCCTATCGTATATTTGTAATTTTGTAATGTAATCCGCAAAGCAGGCGTTATTGCAAACCTAACAATATTAAAATTATAAGGTTGCGTCATTATTTACAAGTATAAAACCAATTGCAAAATTGGTCTTGTTTGTAGTACAACGCAAGTGGTACTATAGATGTTGCTCCATCCCAACACAATGGTTAAGGAACGATAGGAAAGATTCGAGTTATGACGTCATGTCATGTTAGCTCAATTGGTAAGAGCATACCCCGGCTAAAGGGGTGGATGGACGCGGGTTCGAATCCCGCACATGACTTAAATTTTTCCTATCGTATATTTGTGATTTTGTAACCCCTGGTTGTTGTCTTCAGATGGCAGTCATTAGACAATCAGAGATCTTCAGGCAGTCTGGATAATATATATATACTTTAATAGGAATCAGATTATAAAATATTTATCATCGATTAGCTCAAATTCCATTGTGTCAGGATTTTCAGTTTTCTCATCACTTAGTTAAACCACCCAAACACGACATTTAAGTCACTGTTTTTCTGATCAGTACTCGGTACTGTTTTTAGAAATGCGGATAAATTTTTATATTTGTAATGTAACAAACTGGCTATCTGAAGTATATTTATGTAATTTGTTGCCTTTTTCATCTATCCTTAACAAGACAAAGAAATCGTTTTCATTCTACCCTAAGATCTTTATACACAAACGTTTTTCGTCCCACACATGTCTTTAAAACGCAAAGCATACCCTCTTAAACCTTTTTAAAATGAAAAGTCATCAACCCGACGCCTCTCGTCACAAAGGCGGCAAAAAATCAAAGCAATCGTTTTGCATACGAACATTGTTTTGAGATAGCCTTCGATGTTGCCGAGGAGGAATCTGTGTAGGAACAGATCTGCTGAATCGGAAATTGATCGGAGTGTTAAAAACGCGTGTCCACTATATAGGAGCAGCGAACCCGTTATAATGGTCATACAAACTCGCGTATGTTATAGATTATGCAAAAAACTGCCGAAGTACAAGTCACATCTTGCTCTTTTCGAGTACCTACCGCATTCCAACAGCCTGTAAAAAAAGTGTTCGTTAGTTTTGATCACAGTTTCAGAACTATATAACGTTGGTTATTTCAGTATTTGTTGGTTAAATAAAGAATATGTTCCATAATATAGACATTTTAGATTTTTATCGTCTTAAGTTGTAAAATAGCGACCGCGTAATATTTTTTTTTATGGTATTGAAACGGAACAAGCACGAGACCCACCTGATGTCAAGCGGTTACCCCGGCCTGTATCAGATGCGTTTGGACGCAAGTGTTGAACTGAACTGTGCCTGAAATACAGTTGTTAAGTCTCATGCGCCTGTAATTTTACTGGCTCTCAAGGATAGCTGCCGGAACACGCTGTAAGATGCTTGGCGACAGATTGTCTACTAGAGGATGGTAGCTAGCTAGGTGAGCATTCGCAAAATGCCTTCCCACCATGCGATGGTGCTAAGTCTGTGGGGATCGAACCATGGACCTGCGGCACCACAGTCCATAGCTATAACCGCTCGGTTATCATTGCTTCAATTATGTTCATAGGGTTCCACATCTTAACAGCCCATAAAAAAGTGTTTGTTGGTTTTAATTACAGCTGCGAAACCACATAACGGTGGTGTTTTCAGTATTCGTGGGTAAAATAAAGAACATGGTTCATAATCAACAGAAATTTCAGATTCCTTTCCAGTTGAGTATTTAAGATAGACCCCATAATATAAATGGTTTACAATTGACCACTTCGATGGCTCCCATTTCTTATGTGTTATATGTAGTATACTCAATGCGTTTCAGACGGTTATATTCTACATTTGAGGGTGTAAAAATATTTTGGCCAGCTTCTCATGTATGCCTGAAAAAAAATATTTCATATTTTTATTTAATTCTGTAAATCAGTTGCATTGGGCAGTTTTCATTGTTGAACTACACCGCAAGCCAAATTAATTTTCATCACAGACCTAAAGGTGAGAACACCTTCAAAGAATTGCCTTCAAATTCACTTTATTTCTTCTTCAATATTCAATTTCCTCACTCAGAATAGTCTAAAAATATACCGTTAAATAAACTATTTAACGTATAGATTGCACAGAAAAAGAAAATAAATGATTCCTCTTTCGTTCTATTAGAAGCAAAGACTGAAACAATAAATCTTTAAAACGACTTTTTATTGATTGAAGAAAGAAGGTTCGTTTGTTTTTTTAAATGAATTAAATTTCGTTTATTGTTAACGGATAATTAAATTTCAGGCGTAATTAAGTTAGGTATACAAATACCGCAGTATAAAAAACATACAGTAGTTAAACTCCTATAATGTTTACGTAAAAGCCAACACCACAAGCCCTTTTTACACGACTGACCAATAAAGGGAGAGTTATGTTTTCAGGGCTCATGCATGTATGTTTGTATTATTGTTTACTTTTGACCGTAACTTCTAAACGCCTTAACCTATTTTGGTAAAAGATATATCGTTAGATTTGTCTTGATAACTTAAGTGACCTAGGTACATACAAAAATATTTAAACGATCTGGCGGATACTAGACCACAAACTGTAAAATTAAAAAAAAACGTTTAAACCCATCGAGTGGAGTATCAAAATAAAGAGTTTAAAAAAACGATTCCATAAATATTTATAACTTGCAGTTTTAATTTCAATGGAAAGATAAAACGTATAACGGAAATTAATGATTTGCTCTCTTGGCACCCTGGTTGTTCTACATGTATACCTTTGGGAATCACTACAAGCCGCTCAGCACCGTACGCGCGTGCCAGGCCTGGAATTATATGAACGAGGTAAGTTTTGCATGGCTTGCATTTATTATTTTACCTTTATATGTTTTAATGAAGGTTTTAACAGCAATATTGTCGGTAAAGACGTAAAAGTGTATAAATTACGTCAAAATCATTAACATCAGTAATGGTTCGTTCAGCGGTATCGTATCGTATTGCGGTTACTGTGCGAGTCGAGTATGTGAACAAAATCGGTAATCACCACCATGTTGACCGTCGTGGTACTTAGTTTACTATCGTGGTATCATACATGGAATCAAGGCTTTATTTATGTTTACATTTGGAAATCAACTGTAGAATTTATTAAGAAAGCAATTGAAACTATATACAACATTACAGCTACTATAACGAAAGCATTAAGGCAATCTAAAGGCCATTTTAGGCCCACAGGCAGTCTTAATGCTCCAGCCCCATACCAGTCGGCAGCGTACCCAGCATGCTAGCAGCATTGTCCCATTAGATTGCAATGCTTATTCGCTGAGCCTAATAAATGCCGGAATCAGGAGGTCTTGACTCAGAGTCAAGCCAAACCGGAAGAATTTTCGACGCATTTCGATTCTACACGAAGCATCCACGATGCAGGAGCATCCATAGAGGATGCTTCGTGTAGAAGCGAAACGCGTCAAAAACTCTTCCAGTTTGGTTGCGTGGCGTTTGTGACGTCACGTCGGCTTAGCAGGAAAATTAGGCGCTAGATATATTTTTATATTTTTTAAGTGTTTTATTAAAATATTAATTTGATGTTTTCTTAAAATATTTTTAAAATATTTGGTATTATTATTACAATATTTGTTTAAATTACGTAGGCGGCAGGTGCTAGCTTAGCAGGCATTAAATATTATTTTATATAATCTCTTTCGGTAATATTCTAATTATAAAATGAAATACAGACTTTTATTAGCATATCTTGTTTACATTCTTCTTTAAGAAACTTAAAAAGTTAAATTAAAGCATTATTCTCTTAACAAAACAATGCTATAAAACCATTTTTTAATTATTAAAGCACGGACACATTGTGCTTTAATATAAGACCAAGGAGGTTTCAATTCAATTTAAGTACACATTATCTGTGGTGAGCGCTGGTTCCGAGCCATAGACCAATAACAGACTTTTTCCATTTTGGCGCTATTTCGTACAAACGAATATGAGTAATATTTTGTTGGATAAAAATGTATTTAATGTAGCTACCTATAGCCATAAGATTAAATAAAGTAGTGTATGCAACTGCATATAATTAGGTATTAAAACACTCGTGTAATTTTATTTTGAAAGAAAAACTACACTCATGTTTTAATACCCTCTATTATATGTCAGTTGCATAAACTACTATAAGAAAAATATACATATAAATTAATTGTGTGAAATTTAGCCCAACTTAGAATTTATATAAAGTTAACCCAACTTAAAAACTTTAATAGACTTATAGCATTGTATAACAGCTTACAGCTATTGGCGTGTCAATGAGTATTTCTCAAAGACACGCTACATAATTAATAAAAACAAATATTTTAAAAGTATTATAGGAAAATATTTATTTGATATTTCAGAAAAATGTTAACGTATATATAGATTTTATATATGGCAACGTTCATGAACTATAACGTCCTGACCGTCAGTTTTTCACCCTTTACACGCGCCGTCGAGCGTGCGTTCACGGTCCGACGCGTTTGCTTTATTGCTCCAAGCGCACAGGGTACAATATAAGTCTCTGTTAAAGGGAAATTCAATTATACCTATGGTTAGACCCGAAGTTTGATACTATCTAACTTTTGATCACTGTTTTGCCTGCTGATCACCTTTGAAGGTCAATGATGCTAGCATGCTTAACTTAGAATGAAGACTGGTTTTGGCAATCGTGGCTTACAACCGCTAGGCTGTCATAGCATTGATTTTTCCAACTGATTTAACTATTATTTATCTTGTTGGTATGTGACGATTTAGTTGGGGATGGTAAGCAAGCGTAACTTAGAAATTAATAACTCTCAAGTACAACTGCCGAAACACATCGAGAAGTGCTTAGTGACAGATTTTCTGCTTGAGCGTGGTAGCTAGCCAGGCGATCATGTACAAAATCTTCTAGCCTACCAGTAATTCAAGCCTACAGTAGGATTCAAACCACGAACCCTTGGTAAGACAGTACATAGATATTGCATCATAGCCAACACTGATTCAAATCAACATAAAAGAATAGAAACATTTGTGATATTGTTGGTATAGGTACAGTTGATTAACATAAATATGCGTAAGAAGAAATGAATGCTTCTAAAAGTCAGGACAGTTCAGGACTGATTTTGATATCAATACATTATATATTCCCCAGGCCGGGGAAATTACCACGTATATGTATACAATTTATCAAAATTATCAATTTTGATAAATTGTATTATCAATTTTGATAAATTATATACATAAAACGCATTATTAGTCTGTGTTGCTATTCAATATTAAACAGCAAACTCGTCATTCATATAAAAATGAGTGCAATATTGATCCAAAACCAAATCGTTGAAATTCATATTCTATTAAATTGTTTGCCTTTCAATACCATAAAAAGGTAGCCGAAGAAAACATTTTGATGTGAATAATAATGGATAAGATTATCATCGTCTAAAACTCAAGTTTGTAGAATATATTTTGTTTATTTTGTATATCTTTAATATAAAAATAAAGAAATAAAGCCCGTCAAAGTGGCAATTTTTCTCATTACTTATCTCACGAACTGACCTACATTTAGTAACCAACTTGAAATGTCTATTTAGTATGTTCCATGGACCGTTTTTGCGCAAAAAATACTACAAAAACTGATTCAAAGAAAAGTTTTTGAAACTGTCATCAAAAGAGTCATTGTAGTTACGGGACTACCCGTTAAATAATAACAATAACTTCATATAAAAGGGACTCGTTCCTTTTCTTACAATAATTTATTTCATAGTTATTGCAGTGTAGTACCCAGAAAGTGGGAGGCCTGACTCACGATTGGTAATTTTTTTTCACCATTGATTTCAACTTCACCAAAGGGTTACCTAGTCAAATAAAATCACGGCTGATTGAACCAGGCACTTACGGTCTGACGCATTTGCTTTATTGCTTCAGGCTCACAAGGCATGTGTCATACGATATAATATTGAACAGAAAATATTTTTCTTTCATCTACTAAGTAACTTCATTATTGTTCACCTTTAGTACAGGTCTAAACGGGATTTATATGAGCTATTAAAAAAAAGTACAGAAATATTTTATGAATTTCCGTTCCAGGTTCCGTGAGTACCTTATAAAAATAAGCAATATTGAAGTCTTCGATTCTTAACTAACGCAGGTATTCAGTTTTATGACTTGTATTTTTACGAGTGTTATTGCGTAGTTATGGTGGACCTTTAAGTGCATATAAGTAGTTGGTAGATGGACGACGCAAAGTTTGTCTTTTAATTGATATGATTTTTCTTATCAGAAGTAGGTACATTAATCTTAACTATGACCTACGAAACAATGAACAAATACTCAGTGGGTGAAGCAAAGCATAAAGAAATACATATGATTCTACGGCAGAGTTCAGAGGATAAAATCTGGAATTTGACTTTGGTGTTGTATTTTTGCAAAATATGTGTTTCTTGGAGTGTGAACGTGTTATTGTGATAGACAATTAGCAAGTTAGTAATTGCTAATGTGCACGAGTGATAGCCTAGCCTTTAACCACCATCTCGCCTGACGATAAATGACGATGTCATGACTTATGATGACATGTTTACTATAATTACGACTTGAACAGCGTATATGACCATATAAAGGATCTCGGATTCACATTAGATCGAGATAATTGTAACCTTATATAACTCCTTCGTGAGAAGCAAACATGAATCGAGTGCGTGTGTCTGGAACCCTCACCAGGTCACATATGCAAGAATACTTGAAAAGGTTCAGAAAACCTTCATAAGATACTTGTATAAGAAAGTATATGAGTACTATCCCTTCCTTTATCCGACAAAATTCCAGCTCGGCCAGCTCGGTTACAACTCGTTAAAAGTAAGGAGGGCCCTTGATCAACTTTTTGCATCTGCTTGCAGTAGACTGCCCGCAGTTACAGGCTTGGTGGAACAATTTACAACGTTTAGAAGTTATTAATTCATCAATATATTGTACCTAGCGATAATGGCCTTTGCTAAGATTATCTAAAAAGAAAAGACTATCTCTATCTGCTTGTCCCATTTAGGGATCAAAACACGTCCGAGGAAACGTGTTTGTTTGATAAATCTGCCTACACTTTAGGGGAGCACAGGAGTGACGACAGTTATTTTAATTAATATAAAAGAGGGCAATTTTGATTTCATTTCCATAACCACCGCAGTAAATAGGCAGTAATATCGTAGGTGGACCTACGATATTCGTAGCTCGATCGTAGGAGTTTTCTAAAGCGTAGACAAACCAACGTGCTATTTACTGCGGTGGTTATGGAAATGAAATCAAAATTGCCCTCTTTTATATTAATTAAAATAACTGTCGTCACTCCTGTGCTCCCCTAAAGTGTAGGCAGATTTATCAAACAAACACGTTTCCTCGGACGTGTTTTGATCCCTAAATGGGACAAGCAGATAGAGATAGTCTCTTCTTTTTAGATAATCTTAGCAAAGGCCATTATCGCTAGGTACAATATATTGATGAATTAATAACTTCTAAACGTTGTAAATTGTTCCACCAAGCCTGTAACTGCGGGCAGTCTACTGCAAGCAGATGCAAAAAGTTGATCAAGGGCCCTCCTTACTTTTAACGAGTTGTAACCGAGCTGGCCGAGCTGGAATTTTGTCGGATAAAGGAAGGGATAGTACTCATATACTTTCTTATACAAGTATCTTATGAAGGTTTTCTGAACCTTTTCAAGTATTCTTGCATATGTGACCTGGTGAGGGTTCCAGACACACGCACTCGATTCGTAGCGCTTTAGGAAAACTTTTAATGAAACATAAAAGCTGTATAAGTTAACTAATTCATTACAATTTTATACACATAATGGTTTTATAGTCTATTAGATAGAGATATTAGTAATTAAAAAATACTTTATTTTAATGATGTAATGTGCTTGACCATTCTACTTAACATTTGCTTCAGGCTCAAATGGTGTCATCATAGGAGGGAAAATCGAAAATGTGAAATCTTTGGGTCATTGCCACACTTATATTCAATATTAATGGTTACCTAATATACTCATAAAAATAACTAAAGTATGTCCAATCGTATATATATCAAAGAAAATTATATTATTTGTTTAGTATATCACAGGTATACCTGAGGTTTCGATCATATAAATCGAATATCAAATAAAATTATACAACAAACAGTTCGTTATGACAAAAGTCAATTATATCCAGAAACAGTATTAAAATGAAAATATGCAATATAAATTTCGTATAAATGAAATACCTGTTACATGTACATGCAGAATTCTGATGTTCCAACCAGAGGGAAAACAATGGCTTAGTTAATCAATCAATTTGTAAATTGCAGACATCATAAGGATTATATACAGATAGATACTCGCATATGGCATATTTGAGTAAGAATAACATAATGAAAGAGTATAGTAACATTTTTGTGGAGTGAGCCGATTTATATAATAAATAATCTAATATTATCAAGATGAAAGATTTCTATTTTTGCAGTTTTGTATGTCGCGAATAAACTTAAAACTACTTAACAAATTTAAAAAATCTTTCGCCATTAGAATTCTACACTATCCCCGATGAACATAAGATATAGAGTATTTTCAAAAACTTGGGGATCCGTATGAAATCTTCGATAATGTAACCCAACTTGTGAAAAAATACCAAAATATCGTTATATCGAGTACGCTGCGGAATTCGTTGACAGTAGAGCAAAGTAATGTATGTATAACTATTACAGTTATGTCACAATAACTACTTTTTATGTGTTTCAATTTATATTTTCTGTTAAATACCCTTGGCAAGCCGGGGCGAGCCGCTAGTATCAATATGATATACAGATTACAATTATACAGGCTTAATTCCTAGTATGAGAGGTAGTGGTACATTGAGTTTTGTAACATGTTCTTTTTAGATCAATAGACATTATTTTTATTATTAACATTTGGAGAGTCGTATGTAATTTTTCGTGGCCGTGGCCTTACTGTATATCATTATGAAAAATAATTCATATGTGTTTCGAAATACACAAAACACCCCAAGCTGGACATCAGTGCAGGACATATATAATTTCTTTAGCTACTTCCTCATGTAAAAAAAGCAGCGCTCAAGGCTTTAAAGATAATTTCAATTGAATTTCTATTTAAATATTCATCAGCGTCAATGCTTTACACAAAATATCTAAATTCCAGACTTTAACTCATTCCGGTTATAAAGTAGATATATACTGATGGATGTACTGAGAGGTAGAAAGGGTGTCCCATTACTGGGGCTTCGTTTATCTCGTTGGGTACAGAACCCTCAAAATCGGTCGAAAGTTATCGAAAAAATTGTTGTTAAAAGGACACACAGGGACTTTTGCAGAGGTAGATAGAGGCTTGAAGCGCGAGGTTCGCTTAGCCCTTCTTAACCAATCAGCTTAGTTAAGCAACTTCCGCCGCGGTCATGACTTGGATGGGTGACCGCTTGTGACATTACTACTGAGCGTACACGTGCTTCGGACGGCATGTTAATCCGTCGATCTCGGTTGCTGTCTAAGGATGGTAGTCGTTATAGCATGGTGGTAGGGCATTTTGAATTACGCGCCTGGCTAACTACCACCCTCAAGTAGAAAATCTGTCCCCAAGCACCTAACGATGTATTCCGGCAGCTGTACTTGAGAGCCAGTACTTATAGGTTAGCCTGAACAACATCTTCGACCACATCATCACTTACCATCAGGTGATATAGTGGTCAAAGGCTAACATATCATGCAAAAAAAAAACGTTTCGTGGGTGTCTTATACCCTTATACTGTAAGAGCCGAAAAGTTCACTGCTGGACACAACCTCCGCCGATAAGGGTTTGCTATGATCCCACGCTTGACAGGCGTCTTTAGGATCGCAGTTTTGTAGCTGAAAGGCTAGCCTTTACCCGTTATCTCATCTGACGTTAAGTGTTGATGTGGTCGAAGATGTTATTCAGGCTAACCTAGTATTACTTCCGGTACACACCGTCAGGTGCTTGGCGTCAGATTTTTACTTGAGGGTGGTATCCAGGAGGGCATTCCCGAAACGCCTTACCACCGTGCACTGATAATTAGAAAAAACACAGTTATTTACATTTAAGAACGCTTTTAATAGTAAAAGACTAAAAAAAAACTGAAAAGGAGCTCGAACAAAGCGTGCGCTTTATGGACCAACCCCACCCGTCCACGAGAACATCCGTGGAGTACGAGCTTCTCGAAACCGACACCAGCCACATCACCGGACCCCAAATTTACACAGACGGCAGCAAAATTGAGGGGAAAGTAGGTGCTGCCCTTACCTGGTGGGAGGAAGGAAAAGAGATCAGCTCTTCTAAGTTCAGGCTCCATCCTGAATGCACAGTCTTCCAATCGGAACTTTATGCTCTTTACAGGGCAACTCAACAGGTGAAAATGAGCAGAGATCCACTAGTCAACGTGCTTAGTGATTCAAGATCCTCTCTAGATCTGCTCAAAAGTCCCAAAACGAGTCACCCCCTGGCAAAAAGCATAAAAGAGAACATTGGTAAGATTAAAGCTGAAGGTAGAGATATTCGCATGTTTTGGTTGAGGGCCCATGTGGGAACCGCTGGTAACGAGAGAGCTGACGAACTTGCAAAATCAGCGGCACTCGCAGATGCCTCCCAAGACTATGACAAAATCCCCCTGTCTTATGTCCGAAGAAAAATCCGTGAGGAATCTATCCGGAAATGGCAAGATCGGTATGAGACCTCAAGCACAGGTGCAGTCACAAAAAAGCTTCTACCAGATGTCACCAAGGCATACCAACTGACGCGGACTGTGAAACTGTCACCCCTTGCAGTGCAAATGATGACAGGACACGGGGGAATATCCGAATATCTCCACAGGTTCAAGCTGAAGGACAGCCCAGGATGCGAGTGCAATTCAAACATCCCCGAGACGGTATGGCACATAATTTTAGAATGTCCCCGCTTTTCCACTGCCAGACAGGACCTCGAAATCTTGCTTAGCAGGAAACTGCTAGAATCTGATCTGCCCACCATCTTAGCAGATACAGATAGCAGAGCACACTTCCTGTCTTTCGTTGAGAGGTCCTTCAAAACAGCGGTGAAGAGCAACTCGAATCTACCCCCCCGCTCTAGTACCCCTCTTACCCTTCCTGCCCCGATCATAGCCCCACACATCCCCGATCCAAAAAACACAGAAATTTCCCAACTGCTGGCATATGGAGAGCAAGGAGAGCCTGGGATTCGCATCCGAGGCGTTGCTCTCTATATGGAAGGCAGTAAAGAGAGACTCGGAATAAGCTTCTGTCATGCTGGAGCCAAGAGCCGCGTCCGATTATCACCCGGGCTCGCTTGCTTGCTGAATGGGAGCAGCTTTAAAACAACTATGAAGCGTAAAACCTACAACGCGATGCCAGTGAAGGTTGTCATGGGAAATCCATGTCGTTTATTGCGACTGAAAAACAGGACGGTCGTACTAATCGAGTGGACGGACAGGACACCCTTTGCTCAAGCATGTTCGTTGCTCTCAAGTATTGCAGAAAATGCCGACAGAGCCCGAGTGATAAGCGTAGACGCAATGGTAATAGAACACTCAAAGGGAGAAGTTGCTGACCAACTTGGTTGCATTAAAGCCTCAGAACACCATGAGGTAGTTGTGTATGAAGACAGAGGAGAAAATCTTAGTTACCTCAAAAAACCCATACACAACAATGCAACTGATTGTTGGGGACATCCGATCCCGAGTTCAGTTACCAAAAGTGGCTCAGAAAGGCTCCAAGAAAGAGCAGAGGCAGAAAGAAGCCAGGAATGTAGCCCAAAAAAGAATAGTGGGCGAGTCGCCGCATTCCTGACAGCTTTCGGTACAGCAGTAGGAAGCTTATTCCGATACCCATCCCAACCCCGAAACCCAATGCCCACAAAACCACCACCCCGTGGCAAAGCATTGCAATGCATGCTCGGTAACGGACGTGTATCGCTGACGGTCAAATTCACAAATTGTAATTTGAGAATCGCGCGGCATTAGCCGCCGCTTAATTTATTGTAGCTATGGGTTCTCCGGAACTCGTAGCCAACGAATTGTTGGCGTTTATAACTTACGCAATAGACAGCATGGACGAGATCAGCATCTTGCAGATCTGCAAGGCCACTTTCAAGGAAGAGGAAATTTGCAGTGGCAAGGCGCTTCTCTTCAAGGTGCTTGGAAAGGCTGACCAGATGCCAGCTCGGCGTCGGGACGGAGGCGAAAGAAGTCTCCAAGATATCATCAACCTACTCAAAGTGACTGACCCAGACGACGTGCCAGTTGAATTTTGTGCGAAGGAGTTGGGCCGCTTGCCTTCAGTTCCGTGGGAGAGTCTCAACTGCGTGAGGCTGTTAAAGGACGTCACGGCTCTGAAGAGCAATATGAGCCAAATCTCGAGTAAGTTAGAGGCCTCTGAAACCACCATCAGTGACCTACGTGCTGAAGTAATGGCTTTGAAAAACATTATTTCAGTAAGTAGGTCACCCGAGGCCAATAACATTAACGTACATCGCGGTGGTAGAAAGAACGTATCGTCGAGTTTCGAGTCGGCAAAATTTGACTCGCCGCCCGCTGTCGTCACCACACCGCCGCCACCGCTGACGCTGACCGATGCACCGCGCCCCGCACCCCGCGCCCCCTCGGTGCCGATAACGTCATGCGTCTCCGCGTCCACGCCGGAACGCGCTTACGCCGCTGTCGTTGCCAGACATACCCCGGATCGAACTGAGGGAAGGAGAGAAAAATTGGGTCACTGCGACCCAGTTCGTAAGGCTGTGCCTTTGCGCCCACAAAACAGCCAATATGATAAAGACGGATACACAAAAGTAGAGAGGAAAAAGAAGAAGAAGAACTCCTCTCAGAATAAGAGTGGTACTGCACCTACCGGCGATAACCATCTGCTGCGCCCAGAGTTGCCGTCAACACAGCTTTACGTTTCTCGCTTGCACAACACCACGCAAGTTGAAGACCTGGTGGAGTACATCGCGCTCAAAACGAATATAAATCCAATAGTTCAGCGATTGGAGTCTCGTCACAACGTGACCTTCAAGTCATTTGTGGTGAGAGTGCCGACTCGCGAACTCCAAAAATTCATGGAACCTGAATTTTGGCCGAAGGGTGTCAAGTACCGGCGTTTCCTCGGTCGGATACCTGACGCCTCGCGCATCGCGTCAGCAGAAAAACGTGATTAAATTTCATCATATAAATTATTATATATGTTAGTTTAAGGTATATATTTTATGGGCCTGTGTTATTTATAATGCTAAGTTGCCTGAAATAAATTGTTTATTATTATTATTATTATTATTATTAAAGCACCATCAAAGGTTACCAGGACGAGAGCCGACATGGGACAGGTCAGTCCGCCCCGATATATCCCGGCACAGGAACCAACGAGCCATGCAGCTAATGCCATCCTAGAGTTTCTAGCCATTATAAGGGCAACCAGAGAGGTCAACCACAGAAACTGCGAAAACATCTTGCAGTCCTTCAGGCTAGAAAATGAAAACCTTCTAAAGGTGAGACTCGAAGAGGCAGAAGCCGCTATATACAACAACGACACATCCCAGGTCATCAAGGGGAAAATGTCAGGTAAGTATATGGCGGCATACAATGCAACAGGCGGATTTGTGTCCCTGGACGAGGGAGCAACGGAGCGACTAGGGAGGCCTAAATACGCGACACCACAAAACGACCCAATAGTAGTAACGGCCCAGTGCACCAAAATAATGTTAGATGACCGTATCCTCGAAATGGCTAAATCTATTGCGGGGGGATCGGACATAGAAGCATTCTGGAAACACTGGGAAGTACCGAAAATACAATGGGTAAATGGAGTTCCAGGATGTGGCAAAACAACTTGGGTGGTAAGGCAATTCGATGTGGACAGGGACATCGTTATCACAACAACCACAGAAGCAGCGAAAGACCTGAGGGAGAAGCTTGCGCACCGAATCGGAGACTTGGTGAAAACCAAGGTGCGCACAATGGCTTCAGTCCTCGTAAATGGTTTTAAAAGGACTGAGAGATACAGCCGCCTCACAGTGGATGAAGCTCTCATGAACCATTTCGGAGCCATAGTCATGGCTTCCCGGCTGGCTGGAGTTGGTGAACTTGTCCTCATCGGAGATATCAATCAGCTGCCTTACATCGATAGAGATAACCTCTTCGTATTAAGGTACAACCGCCCTAACCCGGTCACAAACATCACCCAGGAGTTGTTATGCACGCATCGGAACCCAATGGATGTCGCGTACGCACTGAGGGAAATATACTCTTGTATATATTCCTCAGCTCCCCGTATTAAGTCACTTGAGCTTGAAAGGTACACGGGTGCTAAAATCCCCAAATCCCTCCCGAACACCTTATTCCTGGTTCACACTCAGGAAGAAAAGGAGGCCCTAACAAGCCAGGGCTACGGAGAGGGAAAGGGATCACGCACCCTTACCATCCACGAAGCTCAGGGACTTACATACGAGTCGGTCATCGCCATCAAGACCAAGAGCAGCATGAAGCTGCACGAGAGCGTCCCGCACGCAGTCGTTGCAGTTTCACGTCATACTGGAACCTTCAGATACTACGCAGATGACGAAGAAGACGCCATAGGACGGTTCGTTAGGAAGGCGATGGTTGCGACACCAAAAGCTATCCATGATTACAACCTCAAAATGGCGATCAAAGATTGAAATAGCGTGGTAATGGAGACCCTGTTAAAATGTGACGTGGGAGAATGACAAAAAAATGTTAATTTCTGTATGTTATTTTCATATATATAATATTATTGTAGTCCCAAATTATAAATATGTGTAATAATTGTAATCGTTGGCACGGGTATCCAGAGCGGTCATGCTCACATAAAGGTGTTGTCTAGCGGCGGTGTTGTGTGTCGGGTCGCCATCTTCCCTCAGAAATGGTTGAGGAAGGCGATGGCTGGCACATGCGTCAACTCGTGAACGGGTGCTGCTAGAGAACACCGGTCTGTTCTGAATGCTAGTGCCAATGACTTAACCGGAAAAAAAAAAGAAATTTCTTTTAGCACTGTTCCCTCTTAGAATGTTGTATGTATATTTTCTAATTCGAGTAATAATTAAAAAAAAATATGTCACTATTAAAAAAAAGGCACGGACCCTGGAGTCTGTGGAGTGTAGATTAATAAATAATAAAAAAAAAAAAAATAGTAAAAGACTCCTCCAGCTCTTCCCGTCTTTTCCTGTATCTAGCGACTCTGCCCCTTTTCCTGCTACTTTTATTTCTTTGTCATTTAATTATTTTAGAATCATACATTATTTATTGGATTGTAAAAATAGGTTAAACAACGTTTTAAAAACATTGTGGTCTTAAATAGCTTAGCCTACTTTCTCTATCACCGCTTTAAAGCATGCAAGGGTAATTTATACGTGTAAAATATTGTTTCCAAATAATATTATAAGAAAAATATCTATACAAAAATTTCACACTTATTATACTTATGTCAGAACATCAATAAAATTATATTATACTTTTATCATAAAGAATTTCGTGGAAATGAATATACTATTTTTCTATAAAAAAATGTTTTGGAAGTCGTAATCTCATTTATAGCATGTATACATTTTGTTACATTATTAAAATAAGAAGGCCTTTCTTTTGTTAAGATTTTGTGTATCGTCTCGTCGTTTTAAAAATTACTTAATCAAAATTGGTTTTGATTTAGTCATTTTTATATTACGATGATACCAAATACATTAATACCTACGTAAAACTTATTACATCGCTCCGTTTGCGTTAACCGCAAAAACAATTAACAATGGTAGTTTGTATCATATAATATTATTAGACGTGTATAACTAATGTTAAAGCAAGGCAGAAGCTAACCGAGAAATAATTAATAAATCCTCACTAGCAAATTAATTGCAAAACTTCTAAAATAACTTATACAGAAAGTTAAGTAATTTAATTAGTTTCCTCGTTACATTACGAAAATATTTCCTTGAATTGGTTCGAAACGATTAGGAGAAATTTCTGATGTACACGAGTTGTTTAGCAGTTATTTCAAAGCGAGCAAAATATAGGGAAGAGGATTGTAATTCTAAAATAACGAGTTATTGGTACTACTTGTATTGATACGGAACCCTCGGTTTGTTAGTGAAACTCGCACTTGACCGGTTTATTTTAATGAATCAATATATTAGTTAGGTGTTATGTATGTTTTTATCTTTATCTCATACACTCTCACCCTTACACACACACACACACACACACACACACACACACACACACACACACACACACACACACACACACACACACACACACACACACACACACACACACACACACACTTAAGTCAGATAGCTCTGACAATAGTTTCAACAACATCCAGTGGTCTTTTTCAACCTTTCTCATGTTTTTTTCTCTTTGATCACTTAAATTACAATTTAAAACTGTGTATTTGAAGAGCAAGCAGACAACTAAAACACAGGTTAATTAATTCTATGTGTTGTTAGTTCTGCGGACCGATTAGTGTATACCAAACTTGTATATCACTTAAGACAACACAATGTAAACATTGTATTATAAATCTTTGCTATAAGTTTCTGGTATGTATTTTGAAATAAACTTTATTATTATTATTGCTAGGTGCGGTTACCGCGTAAAGGTCTCGAGCTGAATGAAAACTACCGTTTATTTGGTATACTGTATCTTCGGAACCTTTCATGCTCGAGTCTAATTTGGCTTGTTGTATTGTCCTGTAGAGTATTCGACGTTATTGTAAAGCGCAATTTCCTATACAGGAAACGGTGTAGAGGAAATAAACGAGATCATTGACACGGTTGTTGAAGTTTGTCTACTGTTCACTGGCACTTCTTTTTTTTAGATCCATGTATACATTCAGGCGTTACTTTGCGGATATCTATATTTAAAAATAACTTTATTAATAATATTTTTAGACAACATCACATAGTTAAGATTTTAGAAAAACACTTTGAAAATATAAAATATATCTAGTGACAATTACGCCTAATTTTCCTGTTAAGCCGACGTGACGTCATAAACGCCACGTAGTCAAACTGGAAGAGTATTTGACGCGTTTCGCTTCTACCCGAAGCTTGCAGGGCTTCACTATTCTAGCGCACGGTCGGAAAATCTTTTCTTGGTCAGCGAAATTTTCCGGTTTGGTTAAATGGCGTTTATGACGTTACGTCGGCTATTATTTATCGTATTACCGGAAGGTGGGCAGCAGTGCCTTCTGAGGAACTGATATCATAAACCGCGATCCCAAGAAGCCTGCTAAGCGTGAGGATTATGGCAAACCCCTAAATGGGGGAGGCTGTGTTCAGCAGTGGAAACCCGGCTGATACAGTGTTCAGCAGTACTATTTTTAATTGTTTTTCTAAAATATTGTTATAATTAGTTTAACTTAGTTTGTTTCTATGGTCTTAGATTTGGGTAATGATACTTTAAATAAACGTTGATATTATTTTCAGAACTAAACGAGAAAACGGAGTTTATTGTTGCATGAAAACAGTACCATATAATTTGTCAAAACGTACTTTTATTCATACTTTGTAGTCTTAGGTACTACTACAGTCGATATTTGATCTCTTTCCTTATAAACATGGCTTTCCCCCTACTCTTCCCGCCCAAAAAGGTCATTAGCAACAAAATTTACATAAAAATTTTGCTTAGGAAAAATGTCAAAGGTAGACTTACGAAACGCACGAGTAAGTTTTATACTCAGGAAAATAAATTGTATTACCTAGTGGTGCGGAAATATGAAGTACTGAATTATTGTCTGCAAAAAGTAATAGGTTAAACTTTGAAACTCTCAACGAAAATGATGGAGTACATTTCCAGAGTTGTTGAAAAGCGCAATTTCCTACTGGAAACTGTTCTAAGGAAATAAGCGAGCAGCGTAAATGACACTACTGAAGTACCAGAGGTACGTTCCTGCAATGCCTTGGCCAAATATTGATTGAGCTAGATTAAAGCAAAATTTGCCTCAGCCGAAGGAATGCAGGAACGTACCCCAGTACTTACAAGATATAAACATGCCTTTTGTATTCATGCTAACAAAACAAACGACGCTGGAGGTTCAAGTCGGAATTAAAATAATTTTGGGGAGAGATAAACAAAATTTTGTAGGTAATATAAAAGCACAGGTTTTTGATTCTTTGAATCTTTATCCTTAAACTAGTTTCTTCAAGGTTGTAACGACCATATTAAAAATATGTTCGAAAAATTAATGAACACTGAAAACTGAGATGTCCCTAGTGTCACTTGTGGTATCAAAACAAATCTTACAATATGTCATACATTATAATTGGTTAAGCCCTTTGGAATAATGGTTGAATAAAAAACTCACAAGCATTATACATACATGAACTTTGAAAACATAACACTCCTCATTTCTAAATATACACTTACAAGCACTGTCGAGTGCTAAGCTAATCTCATATTTTACAAATTATTGTAGTGGTGAGTGCCGAGTGGATTAGGCATCCGGCACGAAATCTGAGGATGCGGGTCCGATTCCCGCCCGGGGCATAACATTTTGCGCTCCAGTAATTTGTAAAATATATCACTCCTTTTTTGGGGCAGTCCTGTAATTAATAAAACATCAATAATGTTGCCATTTTCCCATTCAAGTCAGTAATAATAAATATACCTGAGCGGAAACTTTATCCGATCGTTCATTTCAAACTAAGAATTCAGTTAGCATGAGAGTAAAGCTGTAAAACTTCCCGGGGTTTTATAGTTTTGTCGATTCTAGCTGTTCGACGTTCGATCTGAAGAGTTTCAAGTAGTTCTAAAAGTGCCTTTCTCAGTTTTCAGTCACTGATCTTGAATTCCTATCAGATGGATGACAGATCAATATATATAGCTTATAGGCTAGATGATGTGGTCGTAGATATTGTTCAGGTTAATCTAGAATTACTGGCTCTCATGGGCAGCTGTCTGAATACACCGTTTGTTGCTTGGCGACAGATTTTCTACATGAGGGTGATAGCTAGCCTAGCTGGCATCCACAGAGACACAGAGCCCTACCACAACCGAAACCGATGACTTAACGTTCTCTGCAAAGCACGGAAGCACTCAGTAGTCATGTCATTAGCGTTCACCCATCAAAGTCATGACAGCAGCGGACATTGCTTAACTTAGCTGATCGTTAAGAACGGCTAAGCAAACTACGCTTCATCATGATTTATGAATCTATAATATATCTTTTAGTTTATATACATATAGATAGCTGTACTGATAAATATTCGTAGTAATTAAGTAGCTTTAACTGATCATATATGGGAAATCCAAATTCTAGCTGTTATTACAGTCACTGCAAAGTAAATCGTTGGGATTGGTAGTAATAATGATTCTGAACTTTTGTCTCCTCTGATTGGCCGAAGAGAAGACGGGACTATCTTTATAAATTTTATGTTATGAAGTAATGAGACCAACAAGTCGTTCGCCTGATGGTAAGTGGTGACTCGTGTCTATTCCAAATGTAGTTTCACCATCCTAGTTCTGCTCTGACTCTGTACTGGGCTCATCACTCTGAGTCGTTAATACTTATGTCTCGTTTGAACAGTAACGTTACTTGCTGCACTGCTCTTCACGACTAAATACACAGTATTTTAGCACACTATTGCTTCGAGGCAAAATATCTGCCAATACAGTAGTACCCACCTAGACGGAGTTTTGCTGAAAAGAGCGTGCGGATTAATTTACAAGTAAAATTACCATTGGCATTATGGCGCGTCTGATAACTTATAATACAATTTAAATTCTAAAAAACGTTCGCTATTCACATAGTAATTTTGTACAGAACAAAGTCTGTTTAAGATCGTTATAATAAATAATTTGACGCGTATCAAATTTAAAAACTGTAATCATTATCCGATGTACCATTCAGTAAATCTTATCAGACCCATAATATTAAGAGTTTTAAATGAATAGCTTCTATATAAATTCAATTAAATAAATAACCCCGTGGGTTGCCGGACTAGATTTGTACCTTTCATATCTGCCTGTGAGAGTCGTGGGAGACGAAGAAGGGAAAAGATAAAAGGGTAGGCAGCAGAGCCTTCTAAAAAAAAACAAAAAACACTGCCTTGCCCAAGACGTCCGCCAAGCGTGGGTATCTTGGCAAAGCCCGTCTATGGGGAGAAGTTTGCTTAAAAATTTTGGTGCATTCCAGTTATTATAATCAATATGAAAATCAAAATTAAATAAAATAAAAACGAAAACGGTCTTGATACCAGACTTTTGATCAGCAGAGGTAGTTTACCCACCATACAGGGAAAGGAGGCAGCTGAGACAACCTGAACCATGCACTGTTACCATATATGCTAGTCTTTAAAGTTATTATTTTTCAATAGCTTGTAGCCTTGGACTACTCTCTCATTTGAAAGTAAGTGATGATGTGGACGGAGATGTTGTTCATGCGAATCTAGAATTACTGGCTCTCAAGTACAGCTGCTGCAACACACCGTTAGGTGCTTGGTGACAGATTTTTTACTTGAGGGTGTTAGCTAGCCAGGCGGATAATATGCAAAATGCTCTACCACCGTGCTGTTACGACTAAACTGATCTATTCAATCTGTAAGCGCGCACTCAAATTCGAGGTGTCCGTAGGGTGACGGGCCAGAATTTTGTTGTTGTACAGGCTAACTTAGAATTTTTTGTTAGTGTAGTAAGAGAAGAGTGCACTGTGTTTTCAAACGTAGTTTCGTCATATTTTAAATACCAAGTGTTCAAACTCGGTGAAATTTCGTATGCATATTGCTGAGGCTAATATTTATGCTTCTGGTTAGGCAGTTTTTTGATTTATTATTTTTTATCCATAAATGCCAAAATAACAATGTCGCCAAGCATGTGATTGTTCCAACAGCTATTTACCATCCTTGTCCATCAGGTTATCAGTTAGCGCTATAACGGACAAATATTCAGGCTACGACCCAGTTTTCCCCAGTTCGGTGCTACAAAAGACCCCATTATGCCTATAACTTTTCTTTTTATTCCGTTCTACAAAGTACTTTTACAAGGGAGTATGGTATTGCGAAACTCCCCGCTGGTGTAGTAGTGGGCAGTATCTTGTTACTATAAAATTTCATTATAGAATCCCTGTTTTACTAAGTTCCCGCTGTGCATGTATGTTTTCGTAGATACCACAGATTAGATTCAAGTTTCTTTAAGAGATCATTCTACTGCAATACAATATAATAGAATATATCATTGGATCTGTGGGGGTATAACCTGGAATATTTTATAACAGCACTTTTTGCTTTAACAGTTAATGTACGTTACGAAGACAATAGAACTCAAACAAAAAGCCTTTTGATTTGATATTTTCACAGTAGATAGCTATCATAAGCAATTGTATTTAGACAAGAGTAATTTACGGTTATTGCAGCAATTAAAAGCGCTCTGTTATAATAATTCTGTATTTATAGAATACCTGGGACTTTCAACTCCGATTTTCTAAGCGGTTTCCACGGCATCTCAATATAACTCAAATAAAGAGAACAGAAGCTTGTATGCTCTCAATATTTTTTTTTTTGTAATATAACGAGTTCGATTAGTTACGTGCGTACGGTTTACGGTTTATTTTACCTGATTAACTGTCGCAAAACGACATGACATGTGTTTTCCGACCGACCGACTAACGCGATCAAATGCAAACAGTACTTCGTACGAAGCTGCCTTAGACGGAGGTTTTTTTTTATGATATTGTGACGGAACAAGCTCAAGGCCCACCTGATGTTAAGCGGACTAACCTCTGCCTAGAACAGAAGCTTTTCATGACAAGTGACGAATTGCACAGCGCCCGTCACCTTGAGTCATAGTTGTTAAGTCTTATCATCGGCATCTGTTATAGGCAGAGGTTAGTCCGCTTAACTTCAGGTGGGCCTCGAGCTTGTTCCATCACAATAACATAAAAAATTGCTATGGTGCCGCAGCAAACAAGGCACACGTGGCTATGAAACACAAACCCTTATGAAAAACAATGATATTCAGTAGAATCAGTTCGTTTATTATACCTTTGACAGTCAACGAGTGATAGTGCGATTCAAACAGAAAGCCTTTGACACGTCATTAAGACCCCGTAACTAATACCAGGTACTTATACAGATAGTAGATAGCTATTATACTCGTAGGCCGTAACATTGTGTTCCGACAATGAGCCATTCGAGTTCGATGCAACAATAGAGCTCGCGCCGCTCATATTTTCTCTTTAAGCCGTAATTATGAACTCTCGCCAAACAGAGCTATTAAGGTCTGCTTTAATTTTCTCGTTAATGCTATCGCTGCAATGACGAGATAAAAGCTTTGCCTTTTTATATAAACTGTTTTACCGCACCTGTATAGGCCGGGAGAGATAGCCACATGGTACGGCATACAGTACAAGATGTTATAAACGTATAGGCAGCTGTCATTGGTAGCCAGTAATTCTAGGTTTTTTTTATGTTAATGTGACGGAACAAGCACTAGGCCCACCTGATGAAAAGCGGTATCCTCTGCCTATAACAGATGCATTTCAGTACAAGTGACGAACTGCATTGCGCCCATCACCTTGAGACATACTTGTTAAGTCTCATTTAGCCTGTAATTTCCACTGGTTCCCAAGGATTGCTGCCGGAACACACCGTTAGGTGCTTGGCGGCAGATTTTCTACTTGAGGGTGGTCGCTAGCCAGGCGGGCATTTGCAAAATGCCCTTCCACCTTGCGGTGAAGCTCAAGCCCGCGGCGGGATTCGAAACATGGACCTGCTGCGCGGCAGTTCATAGCCAATGCCACTAAGCCATCACTGCTTCAAGGTTAGTCTGAACAACATCTTCGACCACATCATCACTTACCATCAGGTGAGATAGTGGTCAAAGGCTAACCTATCAGGCATAAAAATAACAAAAAAGGTACATAGACTTTTTTCGTCCAATCTTACGCTCGCCACGGAATCGCGCAAATCAACCAAAGAAAATATTAACGATAGTTTTTTTTAATATATACCTAACTACGAATACATTGTCTGATAGTTTGGAACCTTTGACACGCCAGTCCGATTCGTACCTGACCGGTTTTATTCACTGAAGCAAGCATAAATATTACTCGTAAAGAACTAAGTAATAAAAAGACATGAAAAAACATTTCTCTGTCTTCCTACTGAAGCTAAGCCGGAGAAGATAAACTTAGTTTATAAAATACTGAGCACATTTACATATAATATGTATGTATGTCTGGTATTATGCAAGCGACGTTCGTCTTACAAATGTTTGGTAAAATACGTTCTATTTTATTCATATTTTACTCAGGAATGAAATGAATATGAATAGAGTGTGTATAAAGGGTTTTGCTGCTGTGATATAATAAATTGTTGTAGAAGTCGGCACTGTAATGTAATGCTACAAATGTGGGATTTTATCGGCGGGTAATTTGACAGAATTAGTAGACAGAAGTAATTTAACTTATTAATCTGTTGGTAGGGCATTTTGCAAATGCCTGGCTAGCTACCACCCTCCAGTAGAAAATCTGTCGCCAAGCACCTAATGGTGTGTTCCGGTAGCTTTCCTTGAGAGTCATTAATTCTATGTTAGCCTGAACAACATCTTCAACCAAACCATCATTTACCATCAGATAAGATAGTCGTGAAAGGCTAGCCTATCAGAAATAAATAAAAAGAATCGGCATTATCCGTAACCCGTAGCTCGAACATGGCAATGTAAATGTGCGTCCACTGCATGCTTGTCTTTATCATTCATTAAAACGTATCAATATATACAATGGAAATATAGCGGTATGCATTGTATACTTTTGTGTTAAAATTTTATATCGTCGTGACACAAGAGCGTACCCTTATAAAAAAATCGATCTATGGTGTATGGCTTAGAAATGACTGATCATGATATTGCAAAAGAAGAAATATAGCAACAAAAATACCACTCCACGGTACTAAACTAATTGGTAATCTCTGCTTATGAATGAATTTCAACACAAGTGACGAAACTGCACTACACCTTTCAAAACACAGTAATGCAAACACTCTACCGTGCAAAGGCAATACACTGTAAGTCAAGTTACAGTATTTTGGCTTAACAGGGCCCAATCGTATTCTTTTAATGTGTTCTATGCTTCTGTAAATAAATAATTCTACTAACACTTACCTATACTGATATAATACAAGTTAAAAAACACTGTATTCAACAAAGCTTTACGGTTTATAACTCCAAAACACGGCAATCAAACATACCGTGTTTTACCAAAACAAAATGGCACGCGCAAAATTATACAGTGTTTAATAAACCAACATTTCTAGACACGCGCTCTGCGGTCATCTAATGGCAGCCCGCGTTTGGCTGGAGCTCAGCTATTAATGGTTATTAAGGATATCGCGTGATCGGGGGTCTGCGCGGGCGCGCGGGTTGGAGTTTGGAAGTAAGGGATGTAACGCGCCACACTTATGGCATTGCGGCCGTCTGTACGAATCGCTAAGGGCTAATTATATAGTTTAATGGTTTTATATGTTAAAAATGCGCGGATCTCGTAACGAGCTTCTGCTGAATTTGTGTCACAATAATGTGCAACACCATAACAATACATCGTCTGCAACAATGGTCTCTGAGTAGAGTTCAAACTTAAAAAAAAATTATGACAAACAGAGATCCTTATATCCCTGTGCAAATGAACGATACGATGAATTTACATCGGATCAAACTTTTATTTGTCGCATCCGCCCATTCACACCCTTTAGTGAATCGCAAGTAAATGACTGCATCTTAGAAAACTTGGGAGAAGATGTCAGTTACACTGAATTGCTACCAGTAGCTGAATCTAATAATCTAAAGCAAATGGTTCGGAACCATCATGCACCCAACTTGGACAGTTCACTACAAGATTATTATCTTCCAGGGACATCTTCAACTTCCCAAGAAACTCTGCCATCGACATCCTCAACTTATATAGTATAGATAGATACAGAGAGTAACGATAAAATTACAAACTTGCAAACAGTCACGCTTGAGTACCTACTTCGAACCGGGTAATACTTTAATGGCTGCAGATGGGGTACATGCTGCAATCACAAAAAAAAACTGAAAGCTCGTCGAGAAGTACACGATTTCAATGATTTTGTTCAGATCATAAAAAGTTCATGGAAGAATATTGAGGTCGATGTGTTAGAGAGAGAGCCCCATTAAATACCAACAACAGTTCAGCCATTGAACAAAACATGCACAGTGCAGGGGAAGAATCAAGGTATCACCTCTAACCAGGATATGGTTACCAAAGTTTTGGTTTTTTCAGATGCAATAGGCAGAAATTTTGGTTCATTACTTGGTAATTCACTATACTATTCTGTTGAAAATTACTGCATGCCTGGTGCTTCTCACGCACAGATTGAGAAGAAAAGTATAGAATTGTTAGAAATACTATAAATATGATGTACCTACCTAAAAAAATATGTGTGCGTGTGGATTGAGTGAGCACCCTCAGAAAAAATTCAATAAAATAGGATAATTTAGTAAAAGCTCTAAAACAATTGTAAAACCAATATCCCTTTTTGTAAAAAGGTAAAGCAGAAGATTAATCGTTTACAATCTGCTCACTCAGTCCTCACAGAAAACCGTCAATATCTTCAAATCTATTGAGTTTACAAAAACAAATTGTATACTAGTTTTTAGTAAAACTTGTGAAGGGTATAAGTGTCAATGGACAGATTGCCTAGTGCCGTATTTAAAAATTTACAAATAGATAATTATGTTCACTCAATCCTCCATTTTCGCAAGGGCCGATTGCTCTCTAATAAACTATAAAATTGAACTTCGCTATATTACCCGTGTTTAGTTCATGTTCAATAGGGTTTCGTAACATAGTAAACGAAACTATATTGTAATACATATAAAAGTAATTAATTATTTAATGTGCTCACTCAATCCACACATTTATGAAAATCAAAAAACATGGATATCGTCAGATTTGTAACCATAACAAAAAGCCCAGGTAGCTCATGTTTTAGTAAAAAAATTTACTAAATATCTGTCTTTTAACTTCTAATTAAATTTGTTTACTTTATGAGATATGCTTATTTTATTATTTGTATGAAATTTCCTAATGTAGGGTAACCATCCGTTATGTACAAGTTCCGATAATCCTACTTTTTTTTTATTTTATACATATATATATGGCTTCACATACCCGTAGTATCCATTTTAAAGTTTAAGAAAATAGGGACTAAATTGTTGGTAGGTATAGCAAGTATTAAAAGTATCTTCAATCATTAATTTTATTGATCGAAACCAAGTATGTACTGATATTAGTGTATATACATCGAAAAAGTATGTAAGTACATGGAAAATGTTTCAAGTGTAATAATCAAATAGGATATCAGAAATTATGTTATATTATATGAAAATTCTTACGTTGTTGTCATCAAGAAAATCACTAAAATTGATAAATTCATTGCAACTATTCACAAGTATGCGTTAGCTTAATTGAAAATTTTCAGTCTAGACAGCTTTCGATTTGCACGATTCTAAAAGCGCGCGCTTTTTTTTTTTTCATTTTCAACCTAGGCGAAATTTGCATTTGCTTATTCAGGCTTTATGATATCGGTATTTTAACTTAACTTTATTAATAATGATATAAATAATTGTTACCTACATTAATTATTCTATTATTTTGAAGTATTACATTGTGTTTCAGTGTTAGTATCTATTCTAAGGATGCTTATAGAAAGCATCATACTTTTTAAGATTTTGGTTAGCAATCGCACTTGCTTGTTATTTGAAAATTTGTGGCAAAAACGCGGGAAGCTCCGACTTGTATTACTCTATGCCCGTTCGGAAATAGCTAAAAGTTTACCTGGAAGGCAATTCTCGGAAAGTGATATATATCCCCATAGATAAGAATCGCAAAAAAACTGATTTTTCCGATATTTATCCATTGGGATATTTGCCCTCCTGGCGTTTCACCATGACTCACCAGTGTTACACACGTGAGGAATTTATAGTTTCTGAACGCAGCCTAAGTACCTTAAATACAGACCATTTATTTTAGTTACTAGTAAACTACTGTCATTTATTCTTAGTAGGTAAGTATTCATAAATTAAGGTTTTAATGAAAATATAGAACTTGTAATGAGTATTTTTAGATTGGTGGGTAGGTACCTAAATCGAACAATTTTCTTCTGTAATATTATGCGCGTTTCTTTTTTTCGGTAAATTACAGGTTTGTATTTTCTAAATTATACTTAAAATGAGGAAGTACTTACTAACTTGGAATAAAAAAGCAGCAGGTCAAAAAACGTAAAATTAGCTAAAGCAAATGAGTAGCACTCTTTAAAAAAACTGTCTGTCTGTATGTTCAAGCGTAACTTAAAAATACCGCACAGATTTCGATGAAGTTCAGGTTTATGGATAGAATAGAGCCCGGAGCTCCCAACATATAAACTTACTTTTTATCTTGATACATAATTTAAATCTAAAACGGCATGATGAATTGAAATGAAATCTAACCCATGGTGTCACTTTCGTATGCGAAAGTTGAATGAGCCATTCAAAACTAGGCCCCCATGTCGTATATTATGTGGTTGTGAAATATCAACACAAGCTAATATTACACGGCCAATAAAAGATGAATTATTGGCTGTGCATTATTGGCCTGGAAATACGGCTCTTTTTGTACAGGCGATAATGTTCAGCCAATAATTCGTGTACACCACACAGTAGATAATCTTATCGTCAAAATTTCATATTGTGACTGCTTCGGTTTTTTGGTCACATTTGACCAGCCTCAGCCACACCAGATCGCGCCAAAACACTGTTACAGCAGCGGGTGGGCCTGCCATCCTTCCTCAGTCTCCATCTTTATAAAAACAATCTAGGTTAGGACAGACAAGACCAGGTGCTGTCAGGGTTGGTCGATTCGGTTACGCATCAGTTTGAGGTCTACTTAAATCCACTTTTTTAACTCAGTAACAATTTTTTTAAATGTAATTGCCATAATTATCTCTTTTTTAACCGACTTCCCAAAAGAGGAGGTAGTCAATTCAACAGTATGTTTATTTTTATATGTAATCACTCATGTTTAACTCATGTTACGCGGTAATTCCGCCAGTTATGAATGTATTTTGATAATTCATATTTTGTTTGGTAGAGTATACCAGCTACTGCTAAGCTGGTACCATTTAAATTTCATCAAAATCAGCTAAGCTGTTTTTTGAGTGACACTCCAATAACTGAAAAGTGTTATGCATATCTTGATGACTTACTTACTAATTAAAGGTGGATCGCAATCCATCCCGTAAGTAACAAAGGTCAATGAAGGGGGTGAATATGAAAAAAATACCAATAAATGGCACCGACTTCAACACTCAAAATGTGAAACTTGTCAAAGCCGGTATCATGCGCACAAAATTGTGATAATAGATATCTTTGAACTATCGTGGTACCGACGTCAAGAAGTAATTTCACACATTTTAGTGTTAAAGTCGGTGCCATTTTTTTATATAAAGTATTTGCATGAATTAATTTACAAATATATATTAGTAAGTTTCTGATTTACAATCGTTAGTTTTTATCTATTATCAACATCACTGCAGCACTACTGTCGTAGAACTGTCGCAGTGATCAAACTAAGTATGTTTTAGAAACTGGCACAATACGTAAACACTAAACACGTCATGGCCAAGAAGAAAGAAAAAAAAGTATATCTGAACTTATACATAACGGATGGTTACCCTACATTAGGAAATTTCATACAAATAATAAAATAAGCATATCTCATAAAGTAAACAAATTTAATTAGAAGTTAAAAGACAGATATTTAGTAAAAATTTTTACTAAAACATGAGCTACCTGGGCTTTTTGTTATGGTTACAAATCTGACGATATCCATGTTTTTTTGATTTTCATAAATGTGTGGATTGAGTGAGCACATTAAATAATTAATTACTTTTATATGTATTACAATATAGTTTCGTTTACTATGTTACGAAACCCTATTGAATATGAACTAAACACGGGTAATATAGCGAAACTCAATTTTATAGTTTATTAGAGAGCAATCGGCCCTTGCGAAAATGGAGGATTGAGTGAGCATAATTATCTATTTGTAAATTTTTAAATACGGCACTAGGCAATCTGTCCATTGACACTTATACTCTTCACAAGTTTTACTAAAAACTAGTATACAATTTATTTTTGTAAACTCGATAGATTTGAAGATATTGACGGTTTTCTGTGAGGACTGAGTGAGCAGATTGTAAACGATTTATCTTCTGTTTTACCGTTTTACAAAAAGGGATATTGGTTTTACAATTGTTTTAGAGCTTTTACTAAATTATCCTATTTTATTGAATTTTTTCTGAGGGTGCTCACTCAATCCACACGCACACAAAAATATAATAAAATTAGCTAAAATTATAGAGAAAGGCTCAATTTCATCATCATTATCACAATTTTTCATCACCACGCTGGAAATAACACGGAGTGCTCGCAGTTAGTATTATGAATTGATCATATTAAACAGTAAATCACTCAATAAAATTAAATATAACAAGTCTTACTTGAAAAGGTAAAACACTGTAATACTATATATAGTGTTTTGCCACAACAATTGCTACATAACTGAAGAACTTTGACATGGCAAAACACTTTTTTGCTTATATTTCACTTACTATTTAAAATACTAAGGAAAATACTACATGGCTAGATAGGTATTTAAAATACTTTGAAAACTATACCAAAAAATATACTTTAGAGTTATAACGCAGACGAATAATCAAATAAAATCCAAAAAAGTTTAATTGATCCCTTTCTCAAAATGCATTTTTTTGGACTTACAGTGTATTGCCTTTGCACGGTAGCACTGCTGGCTGTAGAAATAGATATGCTGTCAGTATGTTTTTTAAATAGTTATATTTTTATATTTCTAAAAGAGTTATACTGCTGCTAAACTAAAGCAACGTATTAGTGAGATGTTGCTGCGCATTTGGTACACAATAGGGTGTTTAGTACCCTTCTAAGATGGTTATTATCCTTACGAAGAGTCCCAAGTACGGTACACGTGAGAAAAGAGACAAATTTTAACAGCTTCAAAAGCTGTATCCTAAAGTGAAAAAACTGATAAGATTTCAAATAAATGTAATAATGATTTTTGCCCGTGGTACCGGGCCAGAATTTCACCCTCCTCCCCATCTCTACCCGAGGGAGTCGTAAGTGATGACTAAGGGTAGCACACCAGAAGGTGGGCAGCAACGCTTTCTGAGGAACTGATATCCCACACTGCGATCCCCAAGATGCCTGCCAAGCGTGGGGATTATGGCACACCTACCCTATATGAGGGGTGTGCTATGTTCAGTAGTGGACAATCCGGCTGCTAAGGTAATGATATTGCAGTAAATAGTTCAGTTATATATAGCGAAATTCACATCGGCCAAACCATACAACAGTACGTAATAACATTACATATCATAACATTTTCTTATTCCAATAAGAAAATGGTATGATACTTTTGAGGCGTATGTATGTTAACAAGACAGTGCACCGACTCATTACTGCTGGGAGCATTGTGATACGGAGATGCTTTTGTGTTTTTCTGACAAAGGTATTCATTCTTGCAGCCCGGATTCTGTAACTATACCCGTTATAAAAGACTTCCTCTATGGAAATGGGTATTAATATACATGGGCATTTATGGCCACTCCTGAAGCGTTCGTAATGATTAAACTATGTTAAGCAACGTCCGTTGCGGTCATTCCTTGGATGGGAGACCGCTAGTGACATTACTACTGAGCGCGATGCACGAAGCCGTCGTTACCGGTTGTTGTCTTTGAAAGGCAGTCGTTATTGCATGGGAGTCGTTATTGCATTTAGCAAATACCCGCCTGGTTAGCTAGCAACCTCAAGTGGAAAATCTTCTGCCAAGCGCCTAATGGTGTGTTCCCGTAATTTTACGTAAGTCTGAACAACATCTCCCACCACGTCACAAGTTACCATTAGGTGAGATAGTGGTCAAAGGTTAACTTATCAGCGATAAAATAAATATTTGTAATTTTTTAAATATTTCTCTTTAAATTTAAGGTTAGTATTCGAAGCACAGTTTCGTCATAGTTAAAACACCAACTATTCAAACTTTTTGAAATTTTCATTGAGCCTTATAACTAGGCTTCTGATTTGCCGGTTATTCTTGTCACTATTTATTTTATCCCTTAATGAGAAAACAGGAATTCCCATATAGAACTATTATTCGAAATGATTTTGAAATACATATTTTTATGGAAAGCTGACAATCTAGAAGCACTGATATTAGACATGCATGCACAATTTCTCCGAATTGTGAAGACACTTATGAAGACACTTCCCTTAAATGCATGGTTGAAACCACGAAACATTCAACGTGACAATAACCAATTAGATTTTTATTTTATTAAAATGTAATACCTCACACACAATCACTTATTAATATTTAAGAAGGTATTTTACATATAAATACTATATATAATAACATTATCTTGATAGGCTTTGTCATAATATTATGTAAGCATATGTGTCTGCTTACTACGTAGGGTTCTGCGCAAATGGATTACACTATTATATGTATAAATGAGGGTCGGTATAGTTTGGTACATAGCACTGGATAATAAAAGTATCAAGTAAGGAGTAAAACAATTGACAGAAAGTTTAAAAGGTCATCAAGATACGTTTAGATATTTCAACAATCACAAGCAATTTCTAATTTATATTATCAGCAGCAAGTATATTATTCATTACGTTACCGTTTTTTTTATTTTTACTAAAATAAAGAAGGAAGATCTTCAATCACTTAGATATTTGATCTTTATTTTAGATTAAATACATTTACAGTTGAACAATTCAAACAGAATGGAAAGCAGGGGATGGAAATTTTGCGGTCTAAATATTTGAATAAATTTATTGATAAATAATATATATTTGAGCTTCAAAATAAATGTATGCCTTGTTTAATCATGAGAATGTACCGCAAATAAATATTATTTTCATAAGTATTGTTATCACTAAATTCCAAAAAACTACCATCCAATGTTACCTAACAAGCAACATTGTTCTCGACAGTACTCCTATTCATCTCAGAAATGTCATGAATTCGTAACGCGTGAGGCACTTACTACACACGCCTAACCGATTATTTGCTATTTAACTATTCTCTGTTCTCTATTTTAGAGTTCATGAGCTCTACAATAATTAAATCATTTATAAATACTCTGGAGGTATTAAATAGGTATTTATATTTTATATTTTTCCTTTTGATTTGTTCATTCGTCCAGTGATTTGTAGAGTGGTAGATCTACGTTTTAGAAACTCGTGGTTCTCCGATTGATTTCCGAGTCTGTTAACTCATTAGTTTTTTCTGACAAAGAATATTAATGTGTTGAATATATACAGCTGTATTCTCATGGATTGGCCGAGATTGTTGAGCTAGATTTCGGGTGTATCTGATGGCTTTTATTGGGTTAGTCCACGCGTCTAAATCACGACTGCCCCATAAACTCACCTAATAAAAAACATAGGATATGCCTTGAACCTAGATCGACAATTCCAACCAATACCCTTGAGTAGATTCAAGATTCAAGATTCTTTATTGTACAGGTTGTATTATAGTACAGGTTATTTAACACGTTAATATGTCTCATACTCACGATAAGAGTGAACCTAAAAATTTTGACAAAACAAACCGACTTCGAATATAAAATAAGCATTATTAGGAATATCTCAAATATTAGTCGTCTTCATGTAACAAGCATCAGCTTTCAAATGTAAAAAAATGATCAACATTGGTAAAATCTTTATAGAGTAATGAGGTAACACACATAAAAAAACTGTTGGATTGAGAACATCGTCCTATTTTTAGGTAGGTACATTACAAAAAAAAATAAGTTTATACACTGACTAACATAATAATAATTATACGTACCTACACCTTGAATAAAACTTCTACATGTGTGCTTAATTCTAAAAAGTTATACGCAATATTTATCTTATAATACCATAATGGGTAATTGGAAAAATGCTAGCAACCTCACGGATTTCATTTAGCAATAAAAATAACTTAGTTTGTACAGAACCCTCGGTGCGCGAGTCCGATTCGCACTTGCCCAGTTTTTTCAATTCGATACACATCTTTGGGTAAACGTTTTACACAAAATATCAGGTTTGTACCTGATTCTGTTAACGAGCTAGAGACTAGTGGTATGCCACAGGACGGACGGATGGACAGACATACCGTGGAGTGTCGTTAATAGAGTTCCGTTTTGCCCTTTGAACCCAAAAACAAAAATTGTAATGTAGTAGGTACTTGATGCGGTAGATACATTAGACTATGCGGTCGTAGATAGATAAGATAACGAGGAATTAGAATAATACCAGCACGTGTCCATTGACCTCTCTCACATGTATGAAGCACGTACTAAGATAAGGACCAATTGTTGTAGTATATAAGGTATGGATGATGTACATAAGTTAAAACAGTCTCAATACACGATGGAACCTTAAAAGACATTATCCTCCTCCATTTTGGTGGCTCCAGTAGACCAACCTAACAGTTTTTTTTTATGTTGTTGTGATGGAACAAGCACGAGGCCCACCTGCTGTAAAGCAATATCCTCTGCCGATAATAGATGCATTTCATCACAAGTAACGAACTGCACTGCGCCCATCACCTTGAGACATACTTGTTAAATCTCATTTTGCCTGTAATTTCACTGGCTCTCAATGACTGCTGCTGGAACACACCGTTACGTGCTTGGCGACAGATTTTCAACTTGAGGGTGGTCGCTAGCGAGGTGGGCATTCGTAAAACGCCCTTCCACCATGTGGTGAAGCTCAAGCCCGCGGCGGAATTCGAACCATGGATCTGCTGCGCGGCAGTCCATAGCCAATGCTACTGAGCCATCACTGCTTTAAAACTTCTTCAGTTACTATTATATAATCTTTGCAAATTCCACCCTTTGAAGTTCTATTGATCGGTTTATCTCCCTTGTGGCGTGAACTTTGTCGTGAAAACGTATTAAAATTGGGTATAACATGTACATAGCGTAGTTTTATGACATGAACAGCGTCAAAAATATATCCAGTTCTAATTTTGTTCCGTGTCATATATCGACAAATATGTTTATGTTTATAAAGATATTACGTAAAACTTTTATTTAAGGGTAGTGTCTTAGCGCATACAAACATTTTTTTTTTCATAATATTTTGAATAATTGTGTTCACTCCGTGAAATTTTGCACCTATTTGGCTCGAAGAGTTAGCATTGCAATTCAACGGGGCAATGCTGCCAGCATGCTGGGCACGCTGCCAACTGATAGTGGGCTGGAGCATTTAAACTGCCTGTGAGTCTATAATGACTTATAGGTTTTCTAAATGCTTTTATTGTAATAGCTTTAGTGATGTATATAGTCTGTAGTATTTAAATTAAAAAGGCATACCAAGTTTAAACACTTGATATTTCAAAAAAAATGTGTCAGCCAGATTGTCCACTGCTGAACACAGCCTCCCCCCATTTAGGGGGGATGTTGCCATAATCCCCACGCTTAGCAGGCGTCTTTGGGATCGCAGATTAAGATATCAGTTCCTCATAAGGTGCTGCTATAAGCAGTCTCAGTCAGTTATATGAATATATTATACCTTATACCTGCTTATAACTTCAGGTATTTTACCTTTAGCCACCTCTTACATTTGTGTGACAAATACTATGAAGTCACTTGAATAAATAATAATTATTCCAGTTGTCTAGAAGCTACTTTCAAGTATGTTACCATGCAAAATTTCAGCAACTTGATTTTTGAATATATAGTAATTTTAATACTAATAATTATTTTTTATTATATAAACTGGTAGTAAGGTTCTATAGTTTTATTAAAAATGTTTCATAAGTGTTAAAAAAAATAATGCCAATATATTTACTAAACTTATATGTCTTACACTCGTTTTATTATATATTAACGTTTCTAATAGATTTAGGAGTAAAGTTATCATTGTGAACAGTTTTTATCGTTATCACAACAACAGGAGCATTTAAAGATCCAATTTGGGGAGTGCAATTGCAATAATCCCCACGCTAGGGTAGCGTCTTGGAGATCACAGTAAGATGACCGTTCTTAGAAGGTGCTGCTGGCCACCTTGTTTCCGACAGTAACGAGTTAATGTGAAAACTCATGGTCAGAACAAAATTCATTAGTCTTTAAAAAAAACTAGTGATCTAAAACCACTTTGAGATGACCTAGAATACAAGACTGTCCGTTCAGTAAAGAAATACATAGTACATGATAATTTCCTGCAAAATCAAAGCGGACGACGAGCATGTATACAAAACGAAGCTCTCGTAGCTCTTAGCTAAGTTAAGCAACGTCCACCGCGGTCACCAGTTGGGTGGGTAACCGCTAGTGACATTACTACTGAGCGCTTCCGTGCCTCGGCTGGCACGTTAACCCTTCGGTCCCAGTTGTTGTCTTAGGATGGCAGTCGTTACAGCATGGTGGTACAAAATCTGTCGCTAAGCACCGAACGGTGTGTTCCGGCAGCTGTCCTTGAGAGCCAGTTTCCATTCTAGGTTAGCCTGAACAACATCTTCGACCACACAAATCATCAGGTGAGATAGTCAAAGGCTAGCTTATCAGCAATAAAAAAATGTGATAATAATGAACACAGCAAGTAAGGCATTGGGAAAATTGCAATAAGTATCAGTCACGAACCTTAATCATTGATTTCAATCACATGATATGTATGAGTCTAAATGTAAATGATTAGCAGCTACCTGAGGCATCGTCTAAATCTACTGCAAAACTGTTTAAAAGCCATTTCCTGAATTAAAATCTGAAATAATCACCATTGTACGTGTAAACCCAGGGCAGATTTACCGCATCATTTGAAAGAAAATCGAAATAACTACACGTTTTTATTACGAGAAAATCACAAAAAAAACTCAATCGGAAATTTCGCACGTACCGTCTATAAAGAAATACTTCTTATGAAGAAATATCCGATGTAAAAAGGGTGGATTCCGTCGAATGATCGCACATTATTCGAAAATCGTAAACCGTCGGTTTGGCATCGGAAAAATGCTGTTAAAAAGTGATAAAATTATTTTTGGTTAACTGTGTTTATCTTTGAGACTTCGCCACTCCTCAGGTGTGGGGTGTGGTGTTAATGTTTATGTTTGAACTGTTTAAAGATGTTCAACCGCAAATGGTTTTGTTTATTTCTGAAGTTGAAAAAGATTGATGGATTATGAATCATGTTGCATTTATTTACTGACGTAACATTTTTTTTCTTTTTATGCTTGATAGGTTAACCTTTGACCACTATCTCACCTGACGGTTCGAACGGTCGAAGATGTTATTCAGGCTTACCTAGATTATTATTATATTACTGGCTTTCAAGGACAGCTGCCGAACACACCGTTAGGTGTTTGGCAACAATTTTCTACTTGATGGGTGGTAGCTAGTAAGGCGGAAAAAATGACCTTCTACCATGCTATGCAGACTGCCATCGTAAGACAACAACCGGGTCCGACGGCTTAACGTGTAGTAGTTATATCACCAGCGATCACCCATCTATGTCATGACCGCGGTGGATGTTGCTTTACTTAGCTGATCGGTTAAAATCGCTAAGCAAACTTTGCTACGAGCATTTCTTGATATTAAAAATTAAAAGTTGTAATACATAAAACGACTGGTTATGTTAAAGGTTAATTGGAATCGTTGTAAAGGTTCGAATTTCAAAATCGTTTACCACGCAAGCGGATGAAAAGCAGCTTTGCACACAGATAACGTATGTAAAACCAAAATTTTATAATAGTTAATAAGGTGCAAATAATATTCGTCAGTTTCCCGCTTTGTTCGTTTTAGTAAATGCGATCAACGCTATGACGCTATAAAGCAACGGTAAATCCACAAAAGTATTCCAAGTTCACTACTACTCAGCATCTATTTCTATCCGTAGCGGTCATGACGTCCGCAACATAACATTTACGATGCCGCCAGTAGGTACCAACAATCCGTTTTTTTACTGTCGTTTCATCAAATTACTTTTACGTGACCTGACCCCTACTATTGACCCGGTGCAAGGTTTGCGAAACTTTCTGAAAACGTTATGGTTTGTTTATTCTAACTGTTCTGTATATTATATTCATTTAAATTAATTATTAACTATGTGAATATCAATATATTAACCACAAAAATATATATTTTTGTAAATTTTTATTTTAATTTTCATTTTTTGTAAGCAGAGTATCTTTTGGTAGGCAGAGTTTTTTATTTACTTATTGTAATTTAATTTGATTGATACAAATTATAAAATTGGAACATTCCACATTGAATATATTTTGGCTGTTTCTTGGTTGGTCTGGTTCTCAATCTTTCACTGCATTTATATTTATATCTTAATTTTATATTTATTGCGTCTCTATTGAAATTTCTTTAATATATATATCATATGTGTGTATTTATTTTAATATTTATCTATGTATGTCGTACATGTATTATTGTTTCCATATAAATACTTAGTAATTACATGTCTGTGTGTCACTTAGGCCTTGGCTGAAAACCAGCGCTGTAGGTTCGCCCACAGCATCATGCTGAGCCAGGACCTTTTTTGGCTTGAAGATACACGACGGCAATGTTCTCAATATATTATTTTTGTTTGTTTCTTATTTTATATGTATAATGTTTTGCTATTGTGTTCCTTATGTTCAAAATAAACTGTTTCTTTCTTTCTTTTTTTCTTTCTTATAACCGGTTCGGTGGAATAGGTATTTTCTATATCATTGCAAGTAAAGAGGTGATCCAAGTCATTTGTTTAATGATGACCACATCGTAAACATTGTACTTATAATACATTTGTGGAAGCAAAAAGGGTTTGCTCACATATACCATAAAATTATCTACTCTAAACATTTAATTTATTTTAGACATATTTCAGAAAATACCGAGTAGGGCATCGTCAATCGTCCAAGTTACTCTCGATGTTATTGTTTGGGCGATGTCAATGCCCAATATGTCGTCAAAGCTCGGCGCGTGTACGATAAAGAATTATAAAAATTAAAAGTAAGGACGGCAATGGCAACCAATTTAATAGTTCTTCAATATCGTTTGGGGCAGTGTACAGATTCTTACTTAATTTATTTTTACACTAGAGCTTTTTATTTATTTATTTTACACATCATCGGTGCAAATCAAGCCATAGCAGCCTGAAAGGCCTAATCCCTCTATTTTATCTGTGGCCATAATACTTAACAGATTTACTCACGTATTTTCAGACACAGAAGCTTTTATTCCTGCTTCGGTACTCAATATTAACCATGAAACGGTTAATATTGCCTTCATAAAAACTAGATTTAGTCCAAGTACTAAACTTTTGCAATAGTAGGGGCTGAAGACCGGCAAAGTGGGAATCGTTTACGAGGCTAATAAAAAGATTGGTGGAATAAAATATGTGCGTCCTGTTTACGCACAGTTTTGTGTATTATGACATGGCATGACCAATGCTCATTTAGGGATGCAGTCAGAGGTGACTTGTAGGAGTTACTCGTACCCTTACATCATCACGTTACAAAGCTACAAAGCAAATTGCGTTAAAGTAAACTGAACACGTTGTGCAAAGGGGAAGTTTTCTGTTTTTGAATTCCTTGTGTGTTTTCAAATACCAAGTTTGGTTTATTTTGTAGTCCCAAAATAAAGAGCTCGTTGCCATCCAGGTTCAAAGAGTTCACCATAGAAGTAGGTTTTTTTTTTTATATAACTGAAGGATGGCATTTTACCACTACCTCACCTGATTGTAAGTGATTATGCGGTCGAAGATGTTGTTCAGGCTACCTAGAATTACTAGCTCTCAAATATAGCTGCCAGAACACACCGTGAGGTGCTTGTAGATGAATATAAAATATTAGGTACTCCGTGCTTTGCAAGCTGAAGTGCACTTTGTTGCTTAGTAGCTGGAGTTGCTTATTTATTAAAATAGCTTTGCGGAGTGAACCTTCTGGTCCTGTTTATTCTGTGGTTCAATGAAGGATATGGTACACAATATACGAAAATTTTCGATATCTAACCAGATTTTTAGGCGCTGTAATGAAACTAGTCTAAAATTAACATTTTAAAAGCATTTAGACAGCAACCTCTAATCAATAAGGCTGCTAGACGATGATATTTTGCAGCAGTGATGGCTCAGTGGCATTGGCTATGGACCGCCACGCAACAGGTCTATGGTTCGGATCCTGCCGCGGGTTTGAGCTTCACCGCATGGTGAAAGGGCATTTTGCGAATGCTCACCTGTTCTGGCGACCAGCCTCAAGTAGAAAATCTGTGTTCCTGTATCAGTCCTTGACAGCCATTAATTCGAGTTTAAGCCTGTTAACACCTTCGACCACATCGTCCCTTAACATCAGATGAGATTGTGTTCAAAGGCATAAACTGTCACCATTAAAAATAATATAAAAAACAGTATCAAACGTGCTACGGCGCAGATAAATTTTGTTTCGGTATACTTCTTATGTTTTACAGTCCATCAAACCTAATTTAATTCAAACTCTTAGTTTACGAGCAACATACAGACTGTGATATACGGACGTACAGACTAACAGCGGTGTCTACTTAAAAGAGATCCATTTGGCCCTTTGAGTACGTAGTTTAGGAAGTATCAAAAATGTAACAATAAAACCGACTTAAAATAGAAAATATTCTAAAACAAAAAATGTTCTACAAAGCAAATAAGCCAAACAACCGTATATATACAGTATTTTGTTCATTTTACATCGACAAGTGATAATAAAAACATCATAAATGTAGTCGACCACTATTAAATACGCATTATTAGGGATAGCTAAAATACTACTCGCCAGATCTCCCTCAAAATTAAATGGGACCACATGACAAACACCAGTTTTCGAATATTAAAAATCACCAAAATCGGTACACTCCGTATAAAGATAGGTAACAGATACAAAAAAAAATATAGTTGAACTTAAAACCTCCTCCTTTTAGAGGTCTGTTCGGAAAAAAATATAAAACACCCTAAAATTTCAAATACGTAGCTTGAACAAAAATAGTCTTAAATTGAACGTTGAGAAATTGCTTCTCTATTCATAGAAGCAATTGCATAGGCAATAGTTTTATTAATGTAACCATTATATATCGTCCAGAGCTCATTTAGTAAGGACTTAATTACCTCTAGATGATGATATGCGTATATTACCTTATACGTATATGAAACTTATGTTCCGTATATAGGTACCATGGTTTGGTTTATTTATACTTCTAGTGCATTTTTTTGGTGTAGAGTATTTTCTAGAATGGAGTCGGTTTTTCTTTATTTAAAATGTTAACATTTCGATAACTTTTACCAACAATACACATATGTATGTATCCCCGTGGGATGCCGGGCTAGAATATTACCCCGCCCCTCCCCATTGCTACCTGTCGGTGCCGTAAAGGGAGACAAAAAGTAAAATACCGGCAGGTGGGCAGCAGCGCCTTTTAAGGAAGTGATAATAAACTGCGATCCCCAAGATGCCTGCCAAGTGTGGGGATTATTGCAAATCTCCTAGTAATGTGATCAAAACAAAAAATCGTTTTATTGGATTATTACGACGGGGAACCCAGATAGAGTGAGGCGCGAGTTTTTAATACATTAAGTTGTTTTCATGATGAAGTTACATTTATTTTATGATATTCTCATTATCATACCGCATCATCACTTACCATCAGGTGAGATAGTGATCAAATGCTAGCGATAGCTATAAAAATACTTTTCTTAAACGTCCCAAAAGCATGTAACATCAAACACAAACAACATTAAACAGAGTTAATTGACATTAAAACATAACAAAACATTATCCGTTGGCCTTCACAAATTGAATTTACGTACATTAACGAAGAAGGTAGTCCAAAGTGAGTGTTCCCTTTTTAATCTATTAAAAATACACACCAGAAGCTCTTTACAGTATACCTTCGGGCTTTTAAAACTAAAGCACCCTCATCAAAAATTAAGTACGTTTAAACGATAAAATTATGTATTTCAAAGGAATCTTGGTGGTTAGAGATAAGCTCCGTAAATGATGGTTATGTGATTTGCAGAATTCCGGATGATATTGCTTGCTAGCAATTGCAGGGAAAATTCCACTTATAAAATTCTACTTATCCGCCTTGTGCGTTCTTAACATTAAAAAAACACACATTAAAAAACACATATATAATGACTAAACCGTGTGATAGTTACTGTTTCAGCCTCTAGATGAAACAGGTAAATCGTGGTCACTTATATCAAATATTGCTTAACATAATTATTTTATTGCTATAATAATAATATTGCTCCATATATATAATATTGCTCCACCGCAGAGTGTAGCGTACTTTTACAGTTATGTGTGCAATGTGCACGTTAAATTGGATACTAAGCAAACGTCTAATTGTCCCTAATCAGACACGTATTATTATAGAAAATAGATATGGTGGCAGTACTTCCACGGACGAAATCGTTCTCAAAGAGTTTTACTGCTACTGGAATAATACGTTCGGCTATTCTTTTCCGGCACTTATCCGGCTAAAACATAAAATCCTAATTCAAGTACAGAACGTAACGAATCGTTAAATAATTTTACAAAGCGCGTTTGTGGCTAGGTGATAAATTTAACGAGCGATCCGTGTCAGAATTTAAAATGGCCGACGCAGAGCATTTTATTTAGTAGTGATGGATCTTGAATTTTTTATATGCATAAAGCTTTCAAGGGGAAGATTTGCTTGAGATATTTCTATCACTGTTTTATTTAAACCTTATTACGTGTGGAATCACAAGATTTAAGCGCTTATTGGCCATGTTTATTTGTGATATAAACAGTAAAATTAATAAATGATATTTTAAGCGCTCGTAGCGAAGTCTCCTTAGCCGTTTTTAACCGATCAGATAAGTTAAGCAACGTCCGCCGCTGTCATGAGTTAGAAGGGGTAACGCTATTGACATAAACTACTGAGCGCTTCTTATGAAGGCGATAGGGCATTTTATTAATGCCCGCTATCTACCTCACTCAAGTAGAAAATCTGTCACTAAGCACCTAACGTATTCCGGCAGCTTTACTTGAGTGCCAGTAATGCAAGGTTAGCCTGAACAACATCTTCGACCGCATCATCACTCACCATCAGGAAGATACTTCCACCATGCGGTGAAGCTCAAGCCTGCGACGGGATTCGAACCATGGACCTGCTGCGCGGCAGTCCATAGCCAAAGACATAGACAGAGGCAATTGGATTTCCGTAAAGTAAAGCCTAAATGTATTAAATAGTCTTATATAATGGCTTATTGGAAATCCGTGGTCTCTGCCTACCCCTACGGGAAAGAGGCGTGATTTTATGTATGTATGTATGTATAATTGCTTATATATTAACAGGTGCACAATGCCGATAGTAATGAAATGCCTGATCTACATCGGCATCGCGGCCTTCCTCCACCAGCTGCCGCGGTTCTTCGACCGGCAGTACGTGCCGCATCTCACCGTGTGGAGAGGGCATCTTGAAGATGTCTGCAGTGTAAGAAAATTTCCAAGAAATCCATCGCTTACTAGATTTTGGAGTTTAGATAGTGGGACAAAGACTGTCTCGTTGGTCACGCTTTCACTGAATGGGTACATACGATGTTTTGTCCAACTTCAGAGCATTACCCCACGGAGTGCAGCCCCTTCTCCCTCTCCTCCCCGCTTCCCCTCCCTCATATCATCCTGCGGGAGTCGTAAGACGCGACGAACGGGAAAATACCAGGTTTCAGCAGCACCTTCTAAAGAACTGCCAACATCCACTGCGATCCCCAAGCCACCTGCCAAGCGTGATTATGGCAAACCTCCCTTTGTTCAGCAGTGGACGATATGGTTTTTCGTAGAATAACTTCATATAAATTTAATTATTTATACAGAAAAATTAAAAAATTAAGTATATTTAATTTCAAATTTGGGACAAAATACTATTAATGTACGATCTCACTACAGTATTTTTATTTCAAGACAAAATAGTTTTTTTTTTGTCATTACATTATTATTGAATCCAATTTTTAAAACAACTCATTTTGAAATAAAAAGACAAAATTGCACATTAACGGTTATATGAAAATGAAACTGCCCTATGTAGCTCCTTATTTGTTTAATAAAATACTTAAAACATAATATCTTCTATGTCCATAAAATAAACTATATCGATCAAAGGGAAACTGATATTACTGATGTGTCTATCGGGATAAAGTTAAACCCTTTAAAGTTTTTCTTATTATAACTGTACCATCTCAAGTTATTCTTTAGAGTTATCTAAGTTTTTCAGTATTAAAATCCGTAATATAATCTACAAAGAACTGACAACTAAACGCTGAAGCAGAAAAAGTATCGAATGGCCAACGCAACGGAAAGATGAAACGTGGGTATTATTTTTTGTTAGACTACAGACTCTCACACACGAAGGCGTTCCCCTCCACAGTCAATTTAGGATGAGCATTTGTATGTGTAGGCCTCGTTTGTACACTGCGTCTTAGTGTGGGTGTAATAGCGCATACATACAGCAAAACGATAAAATGTAAAATAAGATAGCTTACGTAGGTAGTAGTAGTTCCCACTACACTCGACAAATGTGAAGGGTCGTCGCTTCTCGAGTTGAAAGGTCTGTACATAAGGTAAAGTGATGACATGGTGCGAATCGACTGAAGCCGGAGGACGCAAATGTCTCTTAACATATTGTATGTATGATAATGTTATTTATAAGAATATCTGCGAAGCGCTCGTAGTGAAGTTTGCTTAGCCTTTCTTAACTGATCAGCTAAGTTAAGCAACGTCCGCCGCGATCATGACTTAGATGGGTGGCCGCTAGTGACATTACTACTGAGCGCTTCCATGCTTTAGAGGGCACGTTAATCCGTTGGTCGCGGTAGTTATCTTAGGATGGCAGTCGTTATTGCATGGCTACCACTTTCTAGTAGAATATCTGTCGCCAAGCACCTAATGTTGTGTTCCGGCAGCTGTGCTTGCGAGCGAGTCATTCTAGGTTAGCCTGAGCAACATCATTGACCACATCATCACCTACCATCAGGTCAAATAGTGGTCAAAGGCTAGCCTATCAGCAATAAATTATATCTGAAGGTCAAAAAGGTGGACAGTATTATGTTATGATATATTGAATAGATACTTTTATTGGTAATCTACAATTCAGAATTAGAATTGATATACTTACGCGTATGTCTCACGCTGTCAAAACTGTCTTCAATTAATAAAATTTTATATTAATTTAAGCTTAAATTACTAGAGTAGGTATGTTTATCATAAAAGTTTCTCTAAATATATCATTAGATATTTTTAGAGAAACTTATATGATATTACCATTCATCAGACGTTTTAAATACAACACAGAAATTATAAGTACTTATCCCCTTACAAATATGGCCATAAGTGATAAGGTAATAAAGAATAAGGTTTTATTATGTAGCTATTTTTATTGCAATTATGACTAAAGTTGGACTGTACTAAAATGTACTAATGTGAAATATGTACAAAACGTTACAATTTCAACTTTTTATATATTTATGAAGATGATCGATTTCACGTCATCCAGAGAAGCGCAACTAGCGTAAGACATATAAGGGGCGCGATCAGAAAAATATCAAGCGCGCCTTCGATTGATACGTAGGTACCTTCTTCTGAAATTCACCATCAATTTTTTGGTCAAGAAACAATCTCTCTTCTCAAAAAACTTACGTCGCATTCAATCTTTTTTGTCTTTTTTCAGATTGAAATGGCGCCATGGGTCAAGACTGTATCAATGGACGCGTACTTCATTACCACTTCGTATTTCGAGTACTTTTTGTTCATCTAATACCATGTACCTCATTAGTAGTACTAAATGTACTACTATTTCGTGCCATGCGTACTTTTCAAAGAAAACAGGAAATCTGAATGTAAAAGACTTCGCGATTCGAACTGCACCACTCTAATGTTAATAGTTGTTGTTACTGTATTTTTCTTGGTAGAAATACCAGTAGCCGTGGTTACGATTCTTCACATTATCTCAAGTACTCTGGTAGAAATACTAGATTACCACATCGCAAATATACTCATTTTGATTACGCATTTCTGTATCATAGTTTCGTATCCAATTAATTTTGCCATTTACTGTGGCATGTCGAGGCAATTTAGGGAAACTTTCAAAGAGTTTTTTTTTTTTTTTTTTTTTTTTTTCATACCTGATAGGTTAGCCTTTGACCTCAATCTCACCTGATGGTAAGTGATGATGCGGTCGAAGATGTTGTTCAGGCTAACCTAGAAGTACTGGCTCTCAAGGACAGCTGCCGGAACACACCGTTAGGTGCTTGGCGACAGATTTTCTACTTGAGGGTGGTAGCTAGCCAGGCGGCCATTCGCAAAATGCCCTACCACCATGCTATAACGACTGCCATCCTAAGACGACAACCGGGACCGACGGCTTAACGTGCCCTCCGAAGCACGGAAGCGCTCAGTAGTAATGTCACTAGCGGTCACCCATCCAACTCATGACCGCGGGCGACGTTGCTTAACTTTGCTGATCGGTTGAAAACAGCTAAGTAAACTTCGCTACGAGCGCTTCAAAATATTTATAGGAGGAGCTGTTACTAGCAGAAAGAATGGCGGATCTAGTAGATACTCTTTAGTGAATGGACCTAGAACTTGTACTAACGAAACAGTGCTTTAGACTTGGTATAGGTATGAATACTTGGTACTAGTTTACTATAGATACTTAGTATTTGCACACTATTTTTGCATATCTTTACTAAACTTTTATTTATAAATATTTGTTCTTGTCTATGTTTTAATGTAGACATATCAATCGGCAGTTTTATTTTAAATGCAAGATAATTATAACATTTTATGTATGTTCGCTAAAGTTTAACGTAAGAAATTACAATTATTACTAATAGTACTATTTTAGATGAAAATTTAATACAGTTAAAATTATAGAAAAAGGGAATATAGACTTAGGTGTTATAAATATCATATTATATATTATTTGTACGTTTTTTGGTTTTAAGACTTTGATTTTCAATAATGTGATTGTTTGGTACTTTTTCTTGGCTGTGTGATTACTTAATCAATTATTTTTATTATATTAAATTGCTGTAATTTTTGAAAGTTATATTAGTTCGAACTCGAACGATTAGCTAGTCGCACAGTCTTTAAATGGCGAGCCCCCATTTAGAAAAAGTATCTGATATTAAATATATATTTATTAAATCTTGTAAATATTAATACATATATTTATGACTAAGTGTAAGTCTGTAAATGAAAAACATATGTAATTAAATAAAACGTGTTATATCGTAAAAAATAATTGTGTACAAGTTTTTAGAGAATTTATATAAAAAATAAATAATTATTTATACTTGGTATTGCATTATCATGGTGGAGCTTTTCCTTGTTAAGACTTAAATGTATTTGTATAATTTTTGTATGATCATGGCAGGTCGTGTATGTACGAAATTTTAGGTGCGTATTATTCAATATAATATGTAAATTATTAAGGATTGTTTAATATAACGTACATCTCCCGGCTTAAGACTATAGGACCTTCGATATCCTCCGACTTGGATAATAGAGTACGCCTTTTACTACAAATAAAAATGACATCATACTTGTCGCCGAGGGGTGGCCACTGACCACGAATCTACTTGCTACCATTTTAGCATATTTAAAGGCAGCAAAAGTTATTCACTCTAATCACATGCTTGATACATATGCCAGTTAGTAAGAATACTCTTAAACTCCTTTTCTAGAACGTATCTAATCAGGTCCCGATACGTTCATCGATCTTCATCATCTACCTCATCTGATGGTAAGTGATGATGTGGTCGAAGATGTTGTTCAGTCTAACCTATAATTTCTTGCTCTCAAGGACAGCTACCGGAACCCATTGTTAGATGCTTGGTGACAGATATTATTCTCGAGGGTGGTAGTTGTTCATGCGAATCACAAAATGGCCTTCCACCATGTGATGCAGCTCAAGCCGAGGCGGTGGGGATCAAACCATGGACCTGCGGCACGGCAGTCGATACCTATAAACGCTTCGTTCTCTTTTATTTTGTGTGGAATGGTGATCACTCACAATAATGAAAATAAAATTATTTTTAAAAGTCACATGAAGAGTGTAGGTAACTGAAAAATCTTTATTAGCATATGGGGTGCTATCAACCAGAACTCAAGCCACGAGTACAATTACGTAAAATATAATTCTTTATTTTTTATGCCTGATAGGTTAGCCTTTGACCACTATCTCACCTGATGGTAAGTGACAATCTGGTCGAAGATGTTGTTCAGGCTAACCTAGAATTACTGGCTCTCAAGGACAACAACAAACGGAACACACCGTTACCTAACGTCACCTGCTTGGCGACAGATTTTCCATTTGAGGGTGGTAGCTAGCCAGGCGGGCAATCGTGAAATGCCTTACCATCATGCTGTAACGACTGCCATCCTAGGACAAAACAACCGGATCGACGACTTAAGGTGGCCTGTGAAGTACGGAAGCGCTTAGTAATAATGTCACTAGCGGTCACCCATCCAACTCATGACCGCGGCGGACGTTGCTTAACTTTGCTGATCGGTTAAGAACGGCAAGCAAACTTCTTACTTGCTAACAATCTGAACTTCTGGTATAATTGTATTATATATCTACCATTACTATATATCTTCTACTTAACCAACAAATACTGAGAAAACGCCAATTTAACATTTTGCACTTATAAATTATTGGCGCACATTTTTTTAGTTTTGGCTCGAACGAGTATGTTTCAGTGGCCGAGTGGACTAGGCATCCAGCGCTACATTGGAGGACGCGGGTTCAATCCCGGCTACGACCAAAAATGTTGTGCTCCGATAATTTCTAAATGTGATTTTTGCTAAGCACGCGATAGTATTTGTAATCATATTTAGAAATGATGTTTTGCAGTTGTACCTTAATATTGTGACCCAATTTACTCTTAATCAGTTTCTTAATAAGTAATTGTTGATAGCATAATTTATGACCACTATCTCTTGATGGCTTAGAGTGATTCGGGTTGAAATGGTTGAATTGTATTGCGACGGTTGATTGAACATTCTTAACCTGGAATGGGGACTGCCTCCTGAGACTAGCTGCCAGAACACTCCGCTACATGCTTGGCAACAAGTTTTCATTATTTTTCTACTTCTGTATTTAAGGGCTTCGCATTTTTGCCTTTCTTCAGCTTGTTCTTTGACCTCCTGATACTCACGATATTTGTTTTCTTTTAGCAGGTCTATGTAGGTTCTCTTCCTCTTCTTCCGTTTTGATATCCCATCATGTTGTATGCGGTGGCCCAACATCTTCCTCCTTCGTATTTCAATATAGCAGTTACCACTTCTCATCGACTGGGCTGAAGATTTCTCCATTTGCATTCTTCTATTAATGCAGCTTATTTTTTCCTTGCGTGTCCAACACCAGATTTCAAATGCTTACTAGTGTTTCTCATTGTTTTTTTATCTCATAGTTAGTACATAATACTAAAAACTCAAAAAAAATTACAAAAAAGGCTTTTAACAGTTATTAATAGTTAAAAAGTAAAACTTATTACATACATTTATACATAAACAGATCTTGTAAACTAAAATGAATTGTCTTATTGTAAATCATATAATGAAAAGAAAACAACAAAGGTTTTCTTCCAAAAATGACCCTTAATAAATCCCTTGCAAACCAAAATATACATATTCCCAAGCCCAACCAAACATGTTTTTATCCGAAACATATAGGAGTAATACAATAAAATTCCAATAAGATTGACGTCTCTGCCCGGCATTCCCGTTATAGCTTGGGATACAACCCTATAGTAGTTATAGATAGCCAATCATGTGGCACGCCTACTTTCATATCAATCGTAAACTTATATTGTTTATGGTTAGGGCTGCCACTTGCATGTTTCTAGTGTTTATGACATTTGGATGTCGACCTCGGATCGAATTTTGTACAAGAATAGGGCAAACTATGTCATAAAAATCTACGTTTGGTTGCCGTTTGTTTTAAGATCAGTCATAATCATAATAGGCAACAGCAATTTATTTGTCAGTTTTTATTATCTTGCTTTGTTATAAGTTTATATATCGAAACGTCTCATATTTGAATCAACGCCACGGAAAAACAGGAATGTGTTCCGTCTGGGCGGAGAAAAAGGCTTTCATTTAGATAAATAGATAGATAGCTTGACTTTTTATTAAAACACACAGTTTCGCAGTGTTTTTTTCATTAGCGGTATGCTTTTCTTAACAAAATACTACAAATTATATACAATACTACAGCTACTAAAATACAAGCATTTAGACAGCCCATAAGTCGTTGCAGACTCACAGGCAGTCCAAATGCTCCAGCCCACTCTTATTTGGCAGCGTGCCCAGCATGCTGGCAGCATTGCCCCATGGAATTACAATGCTTATTTCGTTGAGCTAAGTACGTGTCAGCAATAATTAAAACCAGCCAAGTGCAGGTCAGACACTCGATGTAGATCTTGAAAGGAAATTAAAATTAACGATATTTTATAGCATATTCTGTTTTTGTACGGAACCCTTGTTATGTAAGTGCAACTCGCTCTTGGCCGGTTTTATTTCTAACATTTTCTGTTTTCTCTATCGTCAAAACTGTAATGCATAAAAAGGTAAGATTGTGGGACTTTTAGTACAATATCAGAAGTATAACATTACATAATTAGGAGGAATATCGTGGTTATGCCAGACGTATATTTAAAAATAAACGGAACTGACTTTCAACACAGAAAAGTATGAAATAACTTAATGAAGTCAGTACCATACTGATTCTTAACACTGATTTCACATTATTATGGTCTGTCTTCCACAAGTTATTTCATATTTTTCAGTGTTGGAAGTCTATTAAATTTTTTAAGTGATTTTTTTTTACTTACAAGATTATCCAATCGACTTCAATATAAAAATACGATAACCTAAAAACTTTACGAATGATTTTAATTAAGTAACCGTAAATGGGACCAACCAAGGTTTACCAACCAAAAAGAATAATTAAGTCTAACTGATTTCACATTTGGCGGAGTAACAGCGTAAAGAACATACAGCCATTGATTCGCCTCTCACGACTCTCATAGGAAGTTATGGGGGGTTGCAATTGCGTCGGAATGGTTTTGAATTTGTATACGTATATTGTGATCTACCAAGTAAAAATATTTACAATAACATCAGTTCCCAAATCTGATCTGCTGTAGCAACCCTAAAAAATTGCCCCGTACCACAGAATAAAAAGAACCAGAAGGACCCCATCACTTTACAATGACATTACAATAAATAAATGACTCTAGCTACGAAGCTTTAAAGTCCACTACAGCTCGCAAGGCACGGAGTACCTAATATTTATATTTACAGATACAGATCATTTATTGGTAACAGTTGGACCAGTTTTCTTTAGTGATCTCTCCTATGATTTCGGGATCGCATTGTCTGCCGATTTGGGACTCATACAAGTTGTATCTCTAAGGTTGTCAGGTTATTAAAATATGCCTTTAACTTAAAAAGAATGGATAATGCAATTTCATTTCCCATTGCTTTATAATGAATACAAAACATGGTTACACAAATACCTGTTTTATAAATACATATCGCTATTTAACTAATATTAATAATGAATTTGAGATCCTCTAGTTCGTGGCAGCCCTATAGAAGTGCTTCGTCCAATATATCGGAACATTAATATGCCGCCATAGGGAGTATCGAGATAAATATGGATACCTATGTCTGCACTTTTATTGCTTCAATCAATCTTTCAAGTTCAGAAAGTTCACTTTCATCTGTACGATGATGTGTTCAATTATGTTTCGTTTTGTAACTGCTAGTCTTTGACAATTATTTGGTAAATGATGATGAATTTAATACTAGCAAACGAAGTTGAAAAAAACGCAACTTTAAGAGTACCCACCCAAAATCAACCGCATTTTTTTATAACATCCGAAACTAAGAAAATAATAACTATTTAGCACGTTATCATTTATAAAGCGCGAAGTCACTTATTTTCATTTGAAATTTGCAATATATCATATATTACTCTTTCGGCCAAAACTGCTCCTCCATTAAGTTTGATGGTAAAAACTCTCACCATAAAGGAATTCAAATTCACATTATGACGAAGGTTTAACTTATTAGCCCGTCACGAGCTCCTAATTGATCTGCATCCCCCTTAAAGGTCAGAAGAATGGACCAAAGGACGGACGGACAGGCAAGGCTTAGTAATAGGTCCCGTTTACTGATAGGCAACCCAAGCAAGCCACCGGAAATAAATAAAAAACTCTACTAATCTATCACCCTACGATGGTTAAGGATGAGAAGACAAATTAGAGTTGTGAAACATATTTCATGTTGGCTTAGCGGGTCACAGCTTCCATCAGCTATAGTAGGCGTCGGGTTCGAATCCCGCACATGATTATATTTTTGCCTCTCGTATGCCCTCAGTAGTAATGCCACCAGCGATCACCCATGTCATTAACTCTATCAGAATTCCCTTTACGGGCTTTAAGTTACGGACCGAAAAGATAGGTGGTATCGGTTGCAATATTAGTTTAAAATAACTATTTAAGCAAATCTGGAGCCAAGTTACTTGACGTTTGAAGCAGTGATGGCTCAATGGCATTAGCTATGGACTGCCGTGCCATTGTTCGGATCCTGCCGCGGGCTTGATCTTCAAAGCATGGTGGAAGGGCATTTCGTGAATGCTCGCCTGGCTAGCGACCACCCTCAACTAGAAAATCTATCGCCAAGCACCTAACGGTGTGTTCCGGCAGCAGTCCTTGATAGCCAGTGAAATTACAGGCACATGAGATTTAACAACTTTGACTCAAGGTGACGGGCGCAGTGCAATTCGTGATTTGTGACGAAATGCATCTGTTATAGGCAGAGGTTAGTCCGCTTAACATGAGGTTGGCCTCGTGCTTGATCTGTCACAATTACATAAAAAAAAACATATTATGTAGGTTTCGTAGCTGTCTATAAATAACCCAGTATCTGCCGCTATAAATTAGGGGTTAGCTACATAATTAATATGTAGGGGGTAGCATAGGCAAGATTAGCAGCGCATTGCTTGTGAGTATGAAAATCAAACAAACATTGAAATTGTATTTCCAGTACCTATAGTTCGTTCTCAAGACTATATTCACTGAATGTCAAAATACCTTTGATAAAAAGTTTTTTTAAATTTGTATTTTGTAAATTACTAGAGTAAAGTTTCAACGAAGGACTTTATGGCTGTTGATGCTTATATGCACAGAAAGTTCAACATCTAGAGCAATAAGCATAAAACAAGTTTATATTTTTAGACCTCCCTTTTTTAATACTATATAATACCGTAATTACTATATAACACCGTAATTACTATATAACACCGTAATTACTATATCAGCCGGATAGTCCACCAATGAACACAGCTTCTCCCAAAATGCTTGAAGGCTTGGGAACCGCAGCGTGAGATATCAGTTTCTAGGGTTTTTGGGGAGGCGGGGGTGTTTCTAGTCCCCACGGCCCTTTTTTTAATTAATATAGGAAAATTAGCAGAACCTTTTTCAATTTTAGTTACTTAAAACTAGCAAAGTTATAATCTCTTTTTTAGTCATTTATACAGATGGAGGTCTATTAACGAGGTTTGCCTTAATTTAATAGAATAAGTAGAACATGCAACAAAAACAATAAAAGGGGATGGAATGCATCAAACAGGAAAGAGTAAGATGCAGCGGATGCAATTATAATTTCATATAGACTCGTAGTATATCCAGTTTTTCCTTTACTTTTTATGTTGTATTTTTAATTCTAATCCAAAGTTTAAGAAATAATAAAGTGCTATCGTTGTTTTGAAACCACTCCTTTTAAGCATTTTTAGCTATTCTACTCTTCGTAGTACAAAGAACAAATAACATTGCTGACCGTTTGGAATGACACTGATTCAGATCATGATTATATTGTTCGATTTGGTATTATTTTGCTGTAAAATATAAAATTTTTGGTACACCTTAAAACAGCATGCCATTAAATATATAGAAATGTAACATGCTAAATGTTATCACGCGTGATGGGTGAATACCTAGATATTCGATACACAATACGCACGAACTGCGGTGAATTTTGGACCTATTGTGAAATAGACACTTAGCGTATGGAGGAAGCTAAGAAATCAAACTCACTATGCTCACTGATAACTCAGTATATACACTGAAATCTAACTTACTATGTCCAATGAAATTTCATTCAGTGTCTGTTTTATGTGTGAAGATTGCGTAACAGACGAATAGAATGTGGCCAAATTTAGCGTGTGGTTATCTAATTAGGTATTTTGAAGCTGCGAAGGCTCAGTGGCATTGGCTATAGACTGCCGCGCAGCAGGTCCATGGTTTGAATCCCGCCGCAGGCTTAAGCTTCACCGCATGGTGGAAGAGCATTTTGCGAATGCCCGCCTGGCTAGCACCCACCCTCAAGTAGAAAATCTGTCGCCTAGCACCTAACGGTGTGTTTCAGCAGTCCTTGGGAGCCAGTGACATTACAGGCGCATGAGACACAACTATGTCTCAAAGTGACAGGTGCAGTGCAATTCGTGAGATGTGATGAAATGCATTTGTTATAGGCAGAGGTTAGTCCGCTTAGCATCAGGTGGGCCTAGAGCTTGATCCGTCACAATAACATAAAAAATAATAACGTTTTGTTTTTTAACAATCACTTATTAGTTGAACTGAAAATTTAACATTACTGCTATTAAGACGAAACAAAATGCTTACTATACCAAAAGCTACTTAAGAAGAGTATACGATTAACCACAATATGTAAGTGATTTTAGATTGTTAACCACCCAACTCAGTTGAGTAGCCCTAATTAGTACTGTCATAACAAACTTATTAATGGTCAATTACGAGGCGTACTAAAGCAAAGCTTAATCAAAGTTTGGGTCTGATAGTTTAATAGTTAATAATATAAACGAATACTCTTGTACAGTGTCTGTTAGTGTTCCGTTGCAGATAGGGGATTTCTTAGGTTGCGGGTAGAATAAACAATAAGACCAAAGTTTACGTTCAAATCCATGCGCATCATAGTTAATGATAATGATTAAATATCTACATTAACACTTATATTATAAAGAAGAAAGATTTTTATTTTTGTACTTTTGTATGTAACGAATAAACATAAAAATTACTGGACCGATTTGAAAATTTCTTTCACCATTAGGATCCTACATTATCCCTGATGAACAAATTAGAGCACTGCGTCATATGTCATGTTGGCTTAGCGGTTAGAGCATACTTCGGTTATTGGGGTGGATGACGCGGGTTTGAATCGTGACTATAATTTTTCCTCTCATTGTAACGTTTTTATTTACCTAACCTATCCGTTTTGGCGGTGGCTGCAGTAATGTACTATTATATTATTTTTTGGAAGCACTTAAAGCGTTCTTAGCAAATGGCAGTAGTTACAGCATGGGCGTAGGGCAATTTGCGACTGCCGACTCAGTCGGCAACCCTCTTCAAGTAGAAATTTGTAACCAAGCACCAAACGGTGTGTTCCGGTAGCTGTCCTTGAGAGCCAGTAATTAAAGGTTAGCACGAACAATACCTTTTACCACATCATTACTTACAATCAGATGAAATCGTTGTCAGTGAGTCGCTTATCCGCAATAAAAAAAAGGGCTCGGGAACATTTAAAAATTTAAATGTTCCTATATATATGGAGATCCTAACTTCTGTTATATATATTAAAGCTGTGCTGATATTATAACATTTAACTGAGTAGTTGCTATTCCATTTAAACACCACGTGTTTTGAACTTCATGTGTGTTATTAAATATGCATCATCGTTGAAAGGAGATAAAGGTGTGCAATAAGTGTGTCATATAATCTAAGTAGGTATATGTTTTATATTAAAAGGCACTAACCAAGCGGAACGTATCTTTATTTATTCGTACTGTACTGTATCAACCATATTATCCACTATTGAACCTTTAAGTTTACCGAGTCTGTAAATATTACGTATGTATTTATTACAAAATTTGAGTAAATTAAATTAAACAATGACAGTCACAATTTCAACACTTGGAATAAAAATAATATGGCGGTGCCAGGTTATAGATTAACAAAGACAAATAATAGGTCCTTCTTAGGATATTGTGTGCGGTTTTATAATAAAGTTCCCAAACATATTACAACGCTCACCCAAGGAAAATTCAAGTTGCACGTGAATAACATTTTGATAAAGAAATCCTACTACACAGTTTGTGATTACTTAAACGACAAAAAGATTTGGACAATTCCGCCTCTGTCAATCTATCGCCTGTCACCTACGTAATTTAAAACTATATTGTACTCATTTTATAATATAGTATGTGACACATTTTTAAAAGACGTTCAAAATAACGTTTTATTTATATCCCGTATTTCTTTATATTCGCAGTGGCCCTATATATTTTTTTTTGCTGAACGTAGAGTATATTACAGTATTTCAATATTGAATTTGTAATTCACCTTCATAAGAGTGTCGTAGACGCCTAAATTGACTAAGTAATTTTGACTAAACTTTGGAACACAATGGGGGAGCATTATGGGAGGGTTTACCATCATCCCCACGCTTGGCAGGTGTCTTGGAAATCGCAGTGTGAGATATCGGTTCTTCAGAAAGCGCTGCTACCCACCTTCTGGTGTGTTACCCTTAGTCTCCACTTAAGACACCCACGGGTAGAGATGAGGGGGTGACATTCTAACTTGGCACCTCACGGTCTATGTTTATATATTTAAGATATAGTTATAACATAATTATTTAGTTTACTTAGACAACTAAAAAAAAAAATTTATTCTATTTGTTTAGCTAACTTCTCACTACCATCTTGATGATCATCACATCATCACTTGCTTATAATGGTCAAAGGCTAGCCTATCAGCTATAGCAGCCTCTATCAGTTATGTGTTTCTAAAATCTAATGAACACAATATTGCATAATAGTGATAGTACGAAAAATTACAAGTCCCAAACAATATTAAATCATCAGAAATATATAAAAAAACCTCCAAGGTTGAGCCTTGATATATAACATGTATTATTTGTGTTTGGTAAATTATGTTATTTTAGCGCTAATGTTTCTTACAATTATGAACTTATTCAAAGTTGCAAAGTTTAGGGAAATCGAATACGTTTTAATTACTTCACCTCCTCAAAGTTGCAAAGTTTGATGAAATCAAAGAAGATGTTTTAATTATTACCTAAAATTAACAAAGTTTATCCCTTTATTCATTTTGATTTCCATATATTTTATTCAGATTTAAGCCATCTAATAACCACTAATACGGTTGGATCTATCAAAAAAAAAATAGTTGTGAACGTTTGTGGTCGATTCAAATGCATAACATATTACATTGTACGTATACATTCGAGATTTGAATATGAGCTCGGAATAAAATAGGGATAATGCAAGGTTTGTGAATAGTGGAGTAAGTCTAATTTGACGTTTCGATCAAGTTGCATTGACCGTGGTCACGAGTAGACTGAAGAAGCGGGTGTCATCGTTTTGAGGAGCGGCAGAAGCGATTCAAATCTACCCCCTATAGGTTAATGTCTTTATCACTGTCACTTCGACACACTACACTAACAGTATCGGAACTTGCACGCGGAGACAAATTATATACCCGTTAATGATTTGGAAACATAGTTACAGTGTATTGGTTCATATGCCAGTTTAAGTAGCACAAGCTAGATGAACTATAAATGAGCCAAGTTTGTACCGTGTGTCCATATAGTGATTCCAAACAATTAATAAATAACCTCAATATCGATACACATTTAAATCTGTTTGGATATCAATACGTTACGAGATGGTTTGCATAATGTAAGCGTTATAGAAATTGTTCAGGAACAAACTATTAAAAAACTTATAACTGTTCAATGGCCGTTGTTTTAAGAACCAAGTAAGACGTTTAATATGTTTGTAACTATTCTTCTATGCAGAAGTGCATAGAAAACGATTGATGATAGTTTTTTCATTATACAGTGTTAAGAGGACCACGAAGACCGGATTTCCATGAAATGTTTACAACGCCTGGTATGCAATTACACAAAAAAAATTAGAATACTTTTTTTCAAATTCATTACTTTTAACAAACTTCAAACCTAAAAGTTTCAATATCTTTAATACTTGCCAGTATACTCGTTTCCGGGTAATTATTCTTTACGTCAAGTACTCTTAGGGTCTTAAGGTTCCTCTTAGAGAAACAATTTGTACGTTTGACTGCATCGTCTTTTTCCATCAGGTAAGATCTTTGCCGAATGCTTGTCTATTTTGTGTTAAGATGATAGGCCTCAAAATTGGAAATGTAAGCAGTCTAGTCTGCAAAACAAACAAAAAATCTCTGTAGATTTCTTGTTTATTTCACAGACTAGGTGAATTGTGATTTTAAATATAAAACTATTGAAATAGTTTATCAATAGTTTTAATGGACTATTGGCATCTCTATTCCCTGCTACGAGCAGGGCACAGACCCCATCACCTATAGTAGCACCACTAAGCCACATTATTAACAAAGTTCGCTGTAACTCTGTCGAGGTTTGAGGGTAGCTGTGTGGGAGAAAAATATTAATAAACTATCTTCATATACTAAAGAAAGTTGGTTTGTTAAAATTGCTTTAGTGTTTTATGGTTGCTATAAAGAGCAAGTTCGAGGTTATTATGATATACTTCAACATACTTTATAATTTGTAACGTCTAATTTGGTAGGTATGTAGCAGTTTTTAGAAACAATCATATGCCGATGCCTTGCAAGCTAGGGTCGGTTTGGCTTCTGGGGCAACGCAAAGGACAATATTAAAATAAATTATGTGACACAAATTTACAGTAATTTTCGCAATATGATAGGTTACTTAAAATCTCTTGGAGTATAAAAAAAATAAATCATTTTCCAGCGCGGTTTGGATCAAACATCATTTGATGTTTTTTTTGCTATATATGCTATTACATGTTTAATTAATTTTTATATTTTTGTAATAGAGTATTCTAGATTTCAAAAGAAGACGGGAATAATTAAAGTCAATAGTTTTCATATCGGCAAAATAAAGCTCTTTATGTGAATATAGTAAAATAATGTCGCTCCTCGGACAAAGCTACAGAACATAAACATGCAAATAGTATATGTATGTATAATAAAAGTATCTTCGGGCTGCAAGCTCCTTTGTGGTTTAGTCCACAGTCAAGCAAATGTTTGACGATTGCAAAATTGTTTGTCTGATTGTTTTTTACAGCTGCAATATGTTTTTAAGCCATATAAATATTATATTAGAAGCGCTCGTGGCGTATTTTGCTTAGCCGTTCTTAACTGAACTCAACGGAAGCAACCGCAGCACCAACCAACTTTATAGACACACACCATTGTTTGAAACGGGACATAAGAAGAATGATACGGTTTGCCACTTTTATTTTATCAAATGTCTTTTTGATAACAAAGAGGTGTTCGTAAATGGATCTGAGCGACCACAATAAGAAGTCTTACTTAGGAAGAAGGAAGTTTTTTACGCTTGTACTGACATCTTTGTTCTTTGGACAAAAAAAACTCTCAAGTTTGTTAGACTTCCGATTGAAACAAAATGGAGATCCTTTTAACGATAATTTGATGATGTTATTAGCTAATTAGAGAACTATAGAGAGCTACAGATTCCTTGGAATTTACTTAGACAAATGTTTACTGGAAAAAGCATGTCGAGCAAGTGTGCCTAAAACTGAAACGTTATGTGTTTGTACTAAAAAAAAACTCAGACTGTTTCAATGGAGGCAGCTCTAACGGATTACCACGATATATGTTCCTCTGTTCTGAGATTTGATCTTATAATTAGGAAAGGGTTTGGCTTTTAAATTCCAGAAACGATGTTTTCATGTTTGTGTTTTGATTTTAGGGCTGGCAAACTCCAACTCCATACCAAGTATAGGGTAATAGCAAAATATAGGGAAATAAGACGTTATGATGCAAAGGAGCGTTATTTTGCGCATAAAACAGCAACAGCACCCTCAACCATTAGCTCTTACATGCACAATGTAGTGGGTAGTAATGAATGGTGCCATTTTCGATTCGTTTATAGTAATTTCTTTATTAAATCGGGTTATATCTAAATTACATACTCGTACATATAATCACGCCTGTACTACCCGAAGAGGTGGCAGAGTGTGTGTGTGTGTGTAAGCACCCACGTTTCGCCAGTAAAGTTTTGGTCCTCATGTAATAGTGGGTGAGCCTATTGCCATTCAATGGACACAGTTTCATGGTCATATGTCAAAATGTTTTAACGAACGTCACGAATAATATGTTTACGCTAGCAACATACAAGATAGGAATACAAAAACATACTGTATGAAACCCTGGCAGGGCACTACACAACACCCTACTCACATCCACGTGGGAAGTGACATGCTGCTCATTTGACGCATTTTTTCATAGCCGCCTCTTACGACACCCACGGGAAGAAATGGGGAGGTGACACTCAAACCTGGCACCCCTCGGGTATACTTAGATTATTATACAATAACGAAGCGTAAAAAAACTCTTTGACGACAAATAAATCAAAAACGAATGACGTTTTTGGGATAATAGAATAGCTATGGACAGCCGTGCATGGTTCGATCCCCACCGCAACCGGATTGAGCTTCATCACATGGTGAATGCTCGCCTGGCTAGCTACCATACTCTATTAAAAAATCGCGATGCACCTAACAGTTTGTTCCGGCCAGAGTCCTTGAGAGCCAATAAAATTATAGACACACAAGACTTAACAACAATATGTCTCAAGGTGACGGGCGCAGTGCAATTCGTCACTTGTGATTAAAATGCATCCGTCATAGGCAGAGGTTAGTCTGGTAAACATCAGGTGGGCCTCGTGCTTGATCCGTCACAATCCCTAACAAAAAAGTACTTCCCAAATTTTAATATAAAAGGTAACAAATCAAAATTCAAACTGGAAAGCTTTATCAGATATAGTTAATTTACTTGTCAAAGCAAACAATCATTTGTCATGAGCTCAGAGTATCTCAGAAAATATGGTTATTATAATTAACATTATGTTCACTAGTACGTACTCTTGTCTGAATTTCCTATATTAATATTTACTTTAAAAACATTCCTGTATAACATTAAAACATTCATCTGGTGTAAGATATCTACATATGCATATATATTTATGTAAATGATGTTATTCGGTCTTACCCTCTCATGTGGACGTTTGTACTACTGCTGTGGGAAATCGAAGCCTTTTCAGGGTACCATACCTCAAAATGAAAAAACGGAACTCCTATAGGTTCACTTTGTTATCTATCCGTTTATCAAAACCCTTTTTCTCAGGAACGCATGAGGTATCAAGCTGAAATTCATATTAAATACTCAAATGTACACTATCTCTTGGAGCTGTGAAAAAATCAAACTTCTAAGTCAACGCAATCAAAATGTGCAGCCGGTTATTCCGCAAATTTTCGACAATAGCAAGGAAATCATTACCTACAAGGTACTTCCCGTGCACTTAGAATCTTGAAATTTGGTAAGAAGTAACGTCTTGTAGCACAGATAAAAGTTAAAATGCAAAAGCATACATTTTTAGTTACATCATATCATTAAAATATATTTCTAATAATTGTAAAATGTTATGGATTTCATTTAGCAATAAAAATTACTATAATATAAAGTCACTTATATACCTACAGGTTTGTACAAAACCCTCAGTGCGTGAGTACGACTCGCACTTGGCCAGTTTTTATTGCTTATCTATCGTCGAAGATTTTTTTCATTGTAACCTAAAATGAATAAAATATGACCAATATAATTGAATTAACTCAGTTTTTCTCATTGTAACCAGGAGCGTGCTAAACGTCGATCTCATAAAGATCATTCAAATTCTTCGCAGGCTCGTTCCCTCGTAATAAGCCCCCGTTATTTCTTTAAGTTACAAGCCCTAAATATTCAGGATATTGCAAAATAAAATACGAAGAGAATACTTCCTTCCGCATAAATCGTAGAGCTCCTTTATTGCGACTTTATTTGCGATAACACTCTTTCTCGCAGGCGAAAACTGGCAGCCTGAAGCTTAGCATTACATAATTCAGTATCTTCAAAACTGTTTTCCAGTAAAAAAGTACAGTACTCTATTTTATAACGCGTAACTGAATTTCAGTGGAGCGATTTTCCTCAAGAGAAGTCATGAGATCATGGGCGTACTAAGGATGTGGTTTAGTAAATTGTTGGGCAAGGCAGACTTGACTGATGAATATTGTTTTGTCCTTGATGCTTGGTTTACTGTGGGACGCAAGCCTATTCTGTTTTTGCATAATGGTAAGGCATTTTGCGAATGTCCGTTTAAGATGCCAGTAATTCTATGTTTGACACAATATATTCGAACGCACCATAACATACCACCTGGTGAGATTGTGTTCAATTGCTAGTTTACATTTTTTTTCCTTCCACTTCATATTTTACAATACGTTCTTGTTAACAAGAAACAATATTGTAAAATGTGATTGAACTAGAACCAACAAAGCCGGAAAATTTAATTCAAATAAATTTGTTCCATTATTGACTTCTTCTCTGACGCCAAACCTCTTTAGGATTGCTCTCCTAAAACATTTTACCTACTAACGAAAATCACATAACATATTTTTAGGGTAAATTGGCTATTCGTCAATCTTATTAACAATTTTCATGATATAAGTAAGATTAAGATATATAAATACATTAAAACCCCAAAATGTTATCCTCAGTACGCTCACTTACGCGATCTTCTATATTTTATTAGTGGTGGAGAAAAAAATTGCTCAACAATTCGCAGGGGATGATTTTATTCAGTTTGAGAATAGACGCCGGGGGCTACAAATTGTACCCAATTTCTTGTATCTTAGATTTCAAGGTATTACCATTCAATAGTTTTAAATTTTTTTGTGGAATCAGAAGCATTTCCTTTGTTTAAATCGTTACTGATTACTGATTAGGTATTCAATTAATTATATACAAAATAAATTGATTAAAAATATATACAAAATTTGTTGTATGTAGAATACGACAAGAGATGGTTAAAACTTTAAAGGTAATCATGTGATTGAAGATATTGACAAGTTGTACTTAATATAACTAATATTATAAACGCAAAATTTTGTATTTATGGATGTTTGTTATTCTTTCATGCAAAAAGTACTGAATGTATTGTAATGTAGCTTTAAAATATCATCAGAATAACATTAAGGCTATAATTTATAAAGATATTGTGTGAATTATCAAAACTAAAACGATAAGGTTTAAATAAATAGAAAAACAACCTGCATATGCGAACTATTCTGGCGTGCGTTGCAAAAACTTTTAGTTCCACACGTACATATAATGTATACCGGATATAATAATGACAAATATTTTTAAATATTTTACGAAAACATCAAATAAATATTTTAATAAAACACTTAAAAATATAAAAATATATCTAGTGACAATTCCGCCCAATTTTCCTGCTAAGCCGACGTGACGTCACAAACGCCACGCAGCCAAACCGGAAGAACCTTCGACGCGTTTCGCTTCTACACGAAGCATCAGGAGGTCTTGACTCTTCGAGCGCACGATCGAGAATGAGCGGCCGGCGGCGCAGCACGCCTTTATATAGACTAGAGCTGAGTCAGCACGCCTTTGTCTAGGCTCGAGCGTGAGTCACTGCTCTTTGTTGCAGCCAACAATTGGTGACTAATACGTTTTTAAAGTGACAATGACATCATAATGGCCAAAATTCATTACAAATAATAATTTTAAATTATTTATATTATGCAATGTGTTTTTGAATATGAATAACATGTAGTTGTTTTAGGAAGTAATTTTGTTATATTTTTTACGATATTATTCATATTCAAAAACACATTGCATAATATAAATAATTTAATATTATTATTTGTAATGAATTTTGGCCATTATGATGTCATTGTCACTTTTAAAACGTATTAGTCACTAATTGTTGGGTGCAACAAAGAGCAGTGACTCACGCTCGAGCCTAGACAAAGGCGTGCTGACTCAGCTCTAGTCTATATAATTGGGCGGAATTGTCACTAGATATATTTTTATATTTTTAAGTGTTTTATTAAAATATTAATTTGATGTTTTCGTAAAATATTTAAGAAATATTTGGTATTATTAAATATGGATTTCCGCAAAGTAACGCCTGAATCTATTCATTATACCGGATATTTTTTAATATTGTTAGGTTTGCAATAACGCCTGCTTTGCGGATTACATTACAAAATCACAACATATACGATAGGAAAAATTTAAGTCATGTGCGGGATTCGAACCCGCATCCATGTCCGGTTCTAATCCCGCACATGACTTAAATTTTTCCTATTATATATTTGTGATTTTGTAATGTACCGGATTTGTTTATATATAAATTGTCATACAAAAAAGCCCGCGACAGCATACATCCATCTTTTATGCGGAAGCCATTATAAGGCGCTGGATTGACACATATGATACTGTTTATCATCATCATCTATCACCACGCGAGTGTAAACGCGGGGCGCAGCTAGTTAGTATATATAAATGTCATAAGCAACCGCAATGTGTAACTATGGCAGATGTCAAGAAACCAAGATGGTGGGTTCAGGTGAGAGTCGTACAAAGTATTTCGACCAAGCAAGATCTCATTTTATGTTTCTACCAACAAGAATAATTTTAATTCATTGCATGTGGGGCACCACGCTATGACAAACATAATATCTTAACCATTTCTGTGGTTGTCGAAAATCTAAATGAAGGTAATTAAAAGATGGGCAGCCCCAAGCAGAAGCGTCTGCAGGGGTTTTTGAGGTAAAATGTGTGTTCCGGCAGCTGTCCTCAAGAGCCAGTAATTCTTGGCTAGCCTGAACAACATCTTCGACCACATCATCACTTACCATCAGGTGAGATAGAGGTCAAATGTTAACCCATCAGGCAAAAAAAAAACCTTTTCGAACATTCTGTACTGTATAGTACTGTACTGTATCAGCCGGATAGTCCACTGTTGAACACAGACTCCCCCAATATTGGGGATTTGCCATAATCCCCACGCTACAGTACACGAGATATCAGTTCCTCAGAAAGTGCAGCTGCCCTCCTTCTGTTGTGTTACGTATAGTAAGTATAAGACATTTTATATGTACATATTACAGCGATATAATAAAAAAACAAAATGCAAAACAGTCAAACCCGAAGCATTTATGTTAGGCTCTAAAATATTTGTGTAAAATGTCCCCTAGTTTGAATAATTAGTATTTTTTATATGACAAAACTACTTTTATATGGCAAGCGCTACAGAGACACTGCCTTAAGTGTGAAAGGAAAAAGAAAAAATCGTCCTGTATCGACCACACAAACCCTTATAATTTCCTGAAGAACAGATTTGTCTAAACACCACAAGTTCTATAACCTCTAAAATGCGTCCTTAAAAAAAATCCATACGAAATGATCAACTCATATCCATGTCAGTCCATGTTCGGGACAGACAGCACAGATCTTCCACTTACCCGCGATGCTCGTTTACCTGCAGATCACGTACCGCCACCTCGTATGTACTGGACAAATTATAAGCTCATACTTGGATGTAGGTGGACCACGTCGTGATTGTATTTTGCAACAACTTTAGAATAATACAAAAACAGCGTTGGTTTTGTGTCATTGGCTACAAACTGATTTGAAGCGCTCGTAGCGAAGTTACTTTAGCTGTTCTTAGCCGATCAGCAAAGTTAAGCAACGTCGCCCGCGGTCATGAGTTGGATGGGTGACCGCCAGTGATATTACTACTGAGCGCTTCCGTGCTTCGGAGGGCACGTTAAGCCGTCGGTCCCGGTTGTTGTCTTAGGATGACAGTCGTTACAGCATGGTAGTAGGGCATTTTGCGAATGCCCGCCTGGCTAGCTACCACCCTCAAGTAGAAAATCTGTCGCCAAGCACCTAACGGTGTGTTCCGGCAGCTGTCCTTGAGAGCCAGTACTTCTAGGTTAGCCTGTACAACATCTTCGACCACATCATCACTTAACATCAGGTGAGATAGTGGTAAAAGGCTAACCTATCAGGAATAAAAAAAAACTGCTGCATAGGTTTTCCGTAATTATAATGCCACCGCTAGCTTGAGCTTAGCCGGGGGTACATGTTGCGAATGCTTGCCTAGCCACCTACTACCTATAAGAAATCGGTCGCCAAGTACCCAACAGTCTGTGTGCTTCAGGGGCTGTAATGAGAGCCAGTAATTTACGGATAACTCTGTTTATCAAACAATAGATGAGCTTTGATAAAAATTTAGGATATCCACTATTGGTACTCCAATTATATTCCTTTAACCGTCATAGGAGAAGGTGCGCGGTCATCAACCAGACTACTAGACTTTATCTGATGGAAAGAAGTACTTTTTCAAACACTTAACTCTCGCAATTATGTCCCTACCCTTCTGTATTTCTAAATATGATTACAAGCGCACCATCGCGTGCTGAGCGAATATCACATTTACAAATGATTAGAGTACAAAATACGCACCGTCCCCTATGACGGTTAGAGCAATACAATTGGATTACAAATTTTCGACTCGTACGAGTTAGGTTCCAGTAGCCGTTCGGCCACTGGGCGATGCGGGTACGATTCCCGTCCGGAATATAAAAACAATTTTTTACTCCAATAATTTGTATTTGTGATTTTTACACAATCTCACCTGACGGACACTTGATGATGTAGTCGAAGGTGTTAGGCAGGCTTGACCTAAAATGAAAGCGGAGCAGTTTTTGTTTTAGAATATTTTCGGTATGAAGTCTGTAATTTTTCATACAATTTACTTCAGTTTGAATGTGGTGGTTATCAGAATTACGAAGATATTGGCATAATTGACTATTTATTTTTAGACAATTGCTCTTCGATGGTTTTGCATTCTTGAGCGACTTAAAAAAGGAGGAGATACTCAATTCGTCTGATTTTTTTATTTTATTTGCTACCTCAGAACTTTTGACTGGATGAGCTGATTTTAATGATTCTTTATTTATTTAAAGGCTGATGCTTCTAGTGTAGTCCCATTTAAATTTAATCAAAATCGGTTGAGTAGTTTTTGAGTTACACTCGAATAACTGAAAAGTTTTTTCCTCTCTTGATTATATAGTCATTGACATTGAATGACAATCGATCCCGTAAGTAGCAATGATCACTAAAGAGGGTGATTTTTTTGTATAGAAATGTTTGCATACTGTCGACTTACATAAATGTCTTAATATTATAAAGCTAAAATGGTATACAGATTTTCTACATAAAAACTAAAACCACAGTCGAACCTTTATAAGGATTTCATAAATATTTATAGCGTACCAACGTCAAAAAGGTGAAGTAGGTTGACCGTACATTACAACTATGAAATGAGTCTCCACTTGAAAGGTTTGTACGAATAGAACCTTCCCTAACAAGTGAACGTTTTTCGTTTTACTGCTATATTTTTTTTTATATTGCTGATAGGTTAGGCTTTGAGCATCATCTCACCTGATGGTAATACCAGCGGTGGTAATGTGGCCGAAGATGGTAAAAGGCTTCAGCTAAAATTTAAGCTCTTAATAGCTGCTTGAACACATCTTTGTCCACAATCTCACCTGATGGCAAGTGATGATGTAGACGTGATGTCAGCTGCTGAAACGCACCGTTGGGTACTTGGCAACTAATTTTCGACTTGAAGAAGTACAAAAAATCAAAATATCTGCAACTAATAAAACCAAATTGCGTATCATATTTATATATCTTTTCAGTTATGGAAGTCGGCTTTTAAAGTGATTATTTCATACTTTTCGTTATTAATGCTTTTTTATATAAATGTGCCCAGTAGATGGCGTTCGCCATTGGGACTGGCAGGAATAGAAGAGCCTCTGCCTACTTATTAAGATATACTTTCCCTTTGGCGTGTCATAATATTTTTATTTTACATAATTAACATTTAAATAGGTATCTAGTGACAATTCCGCCAAATTTTCCTGATAAGCCGACGTGACGTCATAAACGCCACTGAACCAAACCGAAAATATTTTCGACGCGTTTCTCTTATACTGGAAGCATCGTCAATACTTCTGACTATAGTCTCGCGAAAATTCTTCCGGTTTGGCATTAGACCTCTTAATGATGCTTCGTATAGAAGCAATGCGTCGAAAATTCTTCTGTAGTGGCTACGTGGCGTTAAGGGTGAACTGGCCGGCCCGTTCTCCATACAAACGCCGTTGGGTGATCACTCCCTTATTTGAGGATTTAGGTCCAAAATAAAGCATAATACCGATTGATCTCGTCATTATCTAGGCTTGTATGATGCCAAAATTAAATCCTGGATTATTTAGTGGTATTTTTTGTTATCGACGATAAACTCTATTTTAGGTGAGTGAATGATCTTGTAAGCAGTCATTATTACTATAATATATTTTTAAAAACCTTATCAAAGTACTTACCAACCTTCCTCTAAAATCAGTCAAAGTAACAGTATACAAAGATCTTGATAAACTCATTCCTTTTTTATATAAAATTGGTGACTGTCATACTTAAAGAACAGCGTCTTTTCTCGCGTCTACGTGATGTGAATGTACCTCTCAATTCTATTTCGAAAGTCGCACTTTCCTAAAAATAAAGAAGTCTCATATGTGTATCTAAAATATAAACCTTACTACAGATTTAGTACGATCTATCCAACCTTCCACTAAAACCAACCAAATCAACACTACTGGGACCTTAATAATCTCGTTCCGCATTTGAAATCAGTGACTGTCACACTCAAAGGAAGCCATCTTTTTTCCCTTCTACGTGACATGAATCCATTCGAACTCCAAAGACGCATTTTGTGAAGATTAAGCTATCAGAACAAAACTCTATTGAGACGATTGAGACAGTATAGGCGGTAAAAAGAAACGCTGAAGAAAGCAATTTGTGTAAAGGGTTTTAGTTCTATGCATATAGTATCAGTTGAGAATCAGAGATGGAGTTGAATACTCATCTTTAACAGGCATAAGCTTTTACATTTTCTACGAGCTGAAAACACTGAAAACTAAGTATTTGTATACTTTACCGGGCAGAACATGACATGTATTTGTATTTTGTTTCTACGAGTAAGAATAAGAGTTAAGAGTAGAAATTAAGACTAATTTCTTCCGTTCACCTCAGTACTGGAATAGATCTATCCTAGCTCATTAATAACAGAAAAAAAAATATATACAAAAAAATACTACAATAGTAAAAATAATGTTAATACATAAAAATATGATTTTTGTTAATTTGAAAATGTAGGGGGTTAAAATGGGATGGGGGCAAAACTTTGACCGAAAATAGACCTGAGCGAAGAGGTATAATTAAAATATTAACAAATTAAAACGACTTCAAACATAAAATACGCATTATTAGGGATAATTCAAATATAAATGGGAACACATGACAAGCACAAGGTTTCGAATGGAAAAAATTCATCAAAATCGGTACACCCTCAATAAAGTTATAAGGTATTAGTAAGTACAAACAAAAAAAAACAGTTGAATTGAGAACCTCCTCCAAAATCAGCCAATAAGTTGAACTATAGATGTCGCTCCATCCCTATACGATGGTTAATAACGAGAGGACAATTTAGACTTATGTGTCTTATATCACGTTGGCTTAGCTGTGGATGGCGCGGATTCGAATCCCGCACATAACTATAATTTTTCCTATGGTTGTAATTTTGTAACGTTAGATTTGACCTTCAGTATAAACCGTTAAAATAACGTCGTTAAAGTAGCAGTATCGAGAATTAGACACCAGGAGTCGTTTGTAAACATCTCAGTAACATTATACAATTACGTTGTGTAACACTCTCGCGGCCAGATTGTGGCGAGTTAGCCTTTTTTCGAGCTACGTGAGGGTTACGTGAGGTGACTTTAATCACTTTGCCTAAGCTCATAGTTTTTCATAGTTGCTTCGAACCGATATCAAATGGGTACGAAAGAATCTCCAGTGGTTACCACATTAGTCGGTATTTAGGTACGGGGGGCAATACTGACGAGAGGTCAGTATCGTCAGAATCGCGGCAAGCCAATTCCATTGTGTTTGTTCATTTGTCTGGTTACTGATAAGCAAAAACAAACCAAAGTCCAACCTTGAAATATAAGTTATTTTATAGTATAATTCCTTAGGTATTTTAACTATAGGTTTTGCCAAGATTTCACTCTGAAAGCATATGCAGTCTTCCCGTAAAGGTCAATGTAACTTGCTCGTAACGTCGAGGTTTATCAGAACATTATTTTGAGGTTATATGTGCGCGAAGAGACCCGTGAATAGACGTGCAAACTAACCCGTTCAATGACGTGGTTGCAGGCACGGTGGCGATCAGTTATTATATATTTTTTTATTTTCACTTATTGGGCGTATATTATTGATACACCTTTTATTTGCTCGTACCTCAAAGTTACGCGCAAAAAAACTGATTGGGTTGGCTTGCGTTGTTCATGAAAGTTTAATAAATAGTATTTTTCGAATATCTGAATAAAAACTGATCCTAGCTTACGCTTAAAAAACAAACAGTTTTTTAATTTATCATACTTTATCAGCCACATTGTCGTGTGTGCGATTTCGGTTCCTCAGAAAGCGTTGCTGCCCACCTTCTGGTGTGTTACCCATAGTCGCCTCTTACGATTTACTCTTACTCTTACTCTTACTTACGGGTGTACAAGACAATAGGGGGGTTACATTCTAGCCCGGTTCCACACGGGCCATTTATCGTAACTAGCTAGAGTTAATATTTGTTCATATATCTAGAATGAACAATGCTTTTAAGTTTAATCGAGATTTGAAAAGATCACTGAGCTATGTGAATGTGAAACTGAACAATCAAAGAGTTTTCTTAAAATAGTTCGCAGAAACCAAGAAAACAACCAAAATACCCTTACAACATTACGAACGACGGTAAGAAATGGTCTCTCTCGATAAAAACATCAAAACATTTCAGTCCCTAAAGCAACTGAACTAAATTCGCGTTATATCGCGTCTTGTAAACGCAGCTACGTTCATTCCTTTTCACGCTCCGCGACGTTTCGTGAGGCGAATAGATTACAGGGGATTTTATTTTCAGTTCTGTTTATGTATTGATTTAGTTTACTGTTATCAGGCTATTGACTGAGCGAAAGGGGGTATCGGAGGCAGATGGGAGACCTCAACATATACTAAATGTTTGTTCTACGATAACTTTTTGTGCAGTAGGTGGCCAACAAACAGAAAGGGATGGCTATAAAAAGCGATCATCGTTGGCATCGTCTAATTGCTATCTGTCACACTGGTGTCATTACAAATCTGTTGCCGACATTTAAAGACTTTGTTGCCTCTAATTATATACTGAACTAAGAACTATATCATCATTATTAAATAATATATATATATATAATAAACCGTTTATTTCTGATAAACATTACATGAGTCTTTCAAGAAATATAAAATGATGACAATAATAACTAACAGGGTTTAAAAACTTTTAAATTTATCAGAGCGCTTGGTCGGTGGGACGCGTGATCAAAATGCTGGCACCTATTTGGCTCAAAGAATAAGCATTGCTATTCAACGGGGCAATGCTGCCAGCATGCTGGGTACGCTGCCAACTGGTAGTGGGATAGAGCATTTGGACTGCCTATGAGTCCAAATGCTTTTATTGTAGTAGCTGTAGTGTTGTATATAGTTCGTAGTATTTTGTTAATACAGGGTTTAATTCTTATTAAAAACTAATTTCACGTCCCTGTACTAAGAAATATACTTGTTTCTAACGGTACAGAGATCCCTCTAATGTCAAAGACTTAGAGGCATAAAGTATTTTTAGCACATCAACAAAAAATTACGTTGTAACTTATAGGGTAACTGGGAGAGGGAGCTCTACATTTTCAGATAATTCAAGAACTATTTATGGTATAGTTATAGATGATAGACTAGTTTTTGACCACTAGCTTACGTGTTGGTAAGTGATGATGTGGTCGTAGATGGTAAGCAGACTAGGCCTAGATTACCTGGCGCTGAAGGACTGCTGACTGATCGCACTATAAGTTGTTTGGCGACAGATTGAGTGTGTTAGCTAGCCAGGTGAGAAATTGCAAATGCTCTTCCACCATGTGGTGAAGCTCAAACCAGCGGTGGGGATCAAACCAAAAACCCGCAGCACGGTAGCCCATAGCTATTACCTCTCGGATAAAGATGAGAGATAACTTCGGCAACATCGTCAGCATTCATGTAAATTTCGGCGTTGTCTATGGCGTTTGGAAGATCAAGCAAACTGAACAAAGTCCCAAAACAAGGTCCCTGGTTTGATACCCACCGCCCACTTTGAGCTTCACAGAAGGGCATTTTGCGATTGCCTGCCTGGCTAGCTACCACCTTCTAGTAGAAAATCTGGCGCCAAGCACATTACGGTGTGTTCCGGTAGCAGTCCTTGAGAGCCAGTGAAATGACAGGCACATGAGACTTAACAATTATGTCTCAAAGTGACGGGCGCAGTGCAATACGTTACTTGTGATGAAATGCATCTGTTATAGGCTGAGGTTAGTCCGCTTAACATCAGGTGGGCTTCAAGCTTGTTACGTCACAATTACATTAAAAAAGAATATATACGTTTAACTAGCTCTCAACGTTAGAATAATTAACTTTGAAATGAATCACTTCAAAAACTAATAAAGGAATGGATTAATTTCCGTTTCCGACATAGTTTTGGTAGCCTACGTAGTTAAAATACTATTAATTATTACGAGATGTCACGCAAATATGCGATGTTATCAATGGATAGTTTATGATTTCGTGAACTTCAAATTACGTTTCTTAATCTTTATTTCCCATCAAAAACAAATGAGTAATAAATGTTAGAAGGTTTTCAAGCGATTGTAACGGAGCATGCCTAGTACGTGTTTACCGAACGACAATGTTATACAATGTACCCTGCGGTCTTGACTTGGATGGGTGACCGCTAGTGAGTTTTAATATTGAGTATATTCGTGCTTTGAAATCGGCTGTCTTGGGTGTTTTCTCAAGATTGCTGTAGTAACAGCGCGGTGGTTGGGCATTTTCCAAATGTACGCTTGCGTAACTACCACATTCAAGTAGAAAATATGTCCAGGCGCTTAATGGCGTGTTTCAGCGGCTAGTTCTTAGTAAATGTTATTCTTGTTCAGAATAGTATAACAATACAGTAAACCTTTAGAGATCCATATATAAGGCACAAATCTATGGAATAATGTTATGTTGAAAACAGAAATTGGTAGTACCCCATTAGTTTTACCTTTTGAAGACTTTTACTGAATCCAATAAATGGTCGGATATAGGACAGTTCTCATTGTTAGCCCGGGCACTGGCGGTATTTTTGGGCATTATTGAGTAAATTTTATAGTCTTACCTTTATGTACAGCACTTAGGTAAATACAGGTCTAAGGCGCAGTTCTTAGGTACAGATTTTTGTAAAGCTCTTATGTACCCGAGAACTGAGCTGTATGCACGCAACCGTCTGATGTGGAGTCGCGTGTACATGAGCTTATTCCTGAGTTCTGATGATGCGGCGCCGACACCCCTCAATGACGACGCCTTGTGCCCTGTTAGGACCTTACGCGGGTTCTTGATTGTTCTGAGCGACTGAATAAAACTATCTTGTCCACTGAATTTATATTGTTGGTATAGTATTACAATATTTAAGGTCTGATAATAAATTTAGGTATGCACACAACAATTACTTGCATTTCTGACCACCATTCTGAATGTTAAAATTGAAGTGAAGTTAACTGAAGTTGGAATAGACAAAATTCACTGATCTGAACAACGATCGATTCTAATTAGTCAAGTACATCATATTCTCAATAGATGGCGTTAGGAGTTTCGAAATGCATATCCGATACATAAACTCAAGGTAAGTATTTTATACATAACCATGTTAATTTGGATTAACAAGCTGTTTATTGGATCTAAGTGGTAAAATTTTTGAATGTCACCATTGTGAGTACAGTTTTAGATTCAGCACTTAAGTAAGTACAGCGCTAAGAATACAAGCTTAGTTCTAAAGAACAGCATCGATGTACATCTTCAGTATAGCTCTTCGGTACAGCATCTATGTATATCTTCAGTATATCTCTTAGGTACAGCTTTTATGTAAAGTTCTTGGGTATATGTATCTCATATGTACATTTTTTAGTTACAGCTATTAGGTACAGCTGGCAATATACCATACTATTTTGTCTCATCTGTACAAATATCGACATTTCAATAAAATACTCGTAAAACCAGTTTAGTCCAAAAAATCAAACGAATTCTCCCCAGCACCCCCACTACAGTACTGACATTTTAACGACAACAGTATGAACAAATCTATACACGTTTGTGCAATCTCAATATAAAATGGACCATAAACGTAAGCAATAAAGCCGTTTCAAAGTCAGCTCATCAAACTTTTACTGGTTATCAGAACTTTAACATATAAATCGAGACAGATATTAAACTTCAATCATTTTTCAAGTTGGAAGCTATAGTATTTAATTGTTATTTTTACACGACTGTTTCAAAAAAATAAGTGTTTGTGTATGTTTTGAGTGTTCATACCGTATCATTTTGATTATTGATATCGTATGTATGTTTATGAGTTTCTTTATTCCACCATTACTTCTAAACGGCTTAACCGATCTTCATATAATGATATGTCATAATATTCGTCTTAATGGCGCAAGTGATACTAGGTATATAAAAAAAATAGGAGAAACACTGGTTTTACTGGCTTTTAGACGCGTCAATGTGAGAATTTCTTTTTCTTCCAAACTTATAGTGTGGCATATCAAAATGAAGGGCATTCAAAAACAAATATACATATAACTTGCAGTTTTAATTTCAATGGAACGATAAAACTCTTAACGAAAATAATTAATATGGAGTCGGGTTTTTTATTTATTCAATTAATTTATACTTTTACTACACATCAGGTTGAAACTTTTTTCGAACAAAAATATCTTCAGCCATTCGACACGGACATGCTGCCACTTTACTGCCACTTAGCAGCCTGCCGAAATAACTATAGTTACGTGTTATGCTAAACTACATTGTTATTGGCGCGAGTTCGTCTTGTATTGAAATCTAAGTAAAATAGCATTAAACTTATAATCAATTGTTTCCTAAGGATTCAAACATACAAAACGTAAAAAACTGCCGAACGAAATACACAATACATTTCACCACTATCTCACCCGATGAAAAGTATTGATGTGGTCGAAAATATTGTTCAGGCTAACCTAGAAGTACTGGTTCTTATGGACAGCTGCCGGAATATACCATTAGGTGCTTGGCGACAGATACTTAAGACACTTAAGAGTAGTAGTTGGCCAGGCGAGCATTCGCAAAATGCCCTACCACCATGCTGTAAAGCCTGCCATCCTAATCCTGGCACATATTTCGCTCAACGAATAAGCTTTGCAATCCACCGAGCCAATGCTGCTAAAATGCTGGACACGCTGCCAACTGGCAGCTTGCAAAGTTATATATAGTTGTATTAAGGGCCTCTTGTACTTGCACAGTAGGCAAATTTAGCGTGCGAGAGTTGCAGGATATGGACACTACGCGGCGCTGCGCTTTAGATGCACAGCGCTCGTCAGGTCGATGTCCCCAGCCGCACGCTATCAGCTTCATAGTGTAACTAAAACAGTTGATCTACTTTAGGTATCTGCTACTAAATCCAGTACTCAATTATTATATTCTTGTGACTATTCCTTTAAAGTGCAACTAACACAGTTGAAAACCTTTAACTATTACTATTAAAATACATACCGTTAAGTGCTTGGCGACAGATTTTCAACTTGAGGGTAGTAGCTACCCAGGCGGGTATTCGCAAAATGCCCTTCCACCATGCCAAATTACTGGTTCTATCTAGAGGACACATAGCGGCACATACCGTTAAGTGCTCGGCGACAGATTTTCTACTTGAGGGTTAGGTAGCTAGCCAGGCGGGTAATCTCAAATTGCTCTACCACCATGCAAAATTACTGGTTCTGGAGGACTCATAGCGGCACATACCGTTAAGTGCTTGGCGCCAGATTTTCTACTTGACACATAGTGGTAGGAAGCCAGGCTGGTATTTGCAAAATTCCCTACCACCATGCCAAATTATTGGTTCTAGAGGACTCATAGCGGCACATACCGTTAAGTGCTGGGCGACAGATTTTCTACTTGAAACATAGTGGTAGCAAGCCAGGCGGGTATTTATAAAATGCCCTACCACCATGCAAAATTATTGGTTCTCAAGGATACATAGCGGCACATAGCGTTAAGTGCTTGTCGACAGATTTTTTACTTGAGGGAGGTAGCTAGCCAGTCGGGTTTTCTCAAAATGCCCTACCACCATGCAAATTACTGGTTCTAGAGGACTCCATAGCGGCACATACCGTTAAGTGCTTGGCGACAGATTTTTTACTTGAAGGAGGTAGCTAGCCAGGCTGGTAATCGCAAATTGCCCTACCACCATGCACAACTACTAGTTCTCAAGGATACATAGCGACACATAGCGTTAAGTGCTTGGCGACAGATTTTCTACTTGAGGGTGGTAGCTAGCCAGGCGGGCATTCGCAAAATACCCTACCACCATGCAAAATTACTGGTTCTGGAGGACTCATAGCGGCACATACCGTTAAGTGCTTGGCGACAGATTTTCTAATTGACACATAGTGGTAGGAAGCCAGGCGGGTATTTGCAAAATGCCCTAGCACCATGCAAAATTATTGGTTTTAGAGGACTCATAGCGGCACATACCGTTAAGTGCTTGGCGACAGATTTTCTACTTGACACATAGTGGTAGCAAGCCAAGCGGGTATTTATAAAATGCCCTACCACCATGCAAAAGTACTGATTCTCAAGGATACATAGCGGCACGTAGCGTTAAGTGCTTGGCGACAGATTTTTTACTTGAGGGAGGTAGCTAGCCAGGCGGGTTTTCTCAAAATGCCCTACCACCATGCAAATTACTAGTTCTAGACGACTCATAGCGGCACATACCGTTAAGTGCATGGCGACAGATTTTTTACTTAAGGGAGGTAGCTAGCCAGGCTGGTAATCGCAAATTGCCCTACCACCATGCCAAATAACTGGTTCTAGAGGACACATAGCGGCACATAGCGTTAAGTGCTTGGCGACAGATTTTCTACTTGACACATAGTGGTAGCTAGCCAGGCGGATATTCGCAAAATGCCCTACCACCATGCCAAATTACTAGTTCTAGAGGACTCATAGCGGCACATACCTTTAAGTGCTTGGCGACAGATTTTCTACTTGAGGGTATTAGCTAGCCAGGCGGGCATTCGCAAAATACCCTACCACCATGCAAAATTACTGGTTCTGGAGGACTCATAGCGGCACATACCGTTAAGTGCTTGGCGACAGATTTTTTTACTGGAGGGAGGTAGCTTCTTAGAGGGCACTGCTGCTCACTTTGTACGTTCCTGGAGAGTATGTTAAACTTTATATAAATGATTTTATATATTCTAAATTTTAAATTCTATTCGAATTACAGATTTTAAAAAATGTCTGTCACATTACCGTTGCTTATCAAAATATTGTTTCATCTTGTAGAAAGTTTACTATCTTTGTTTTAAATTTTCTTTCATTTCTTAACTGTGCAGTTGTACTCGTAAAATCACTATAAATAATTTATAACTCTTTGAGCAGATGGATCAGCCAAAGTTGCAGGTCCACATGATAATATGAATCATGTAAAATGCATAAAGAACTAAGGTCTTAGAAATTGTGGTTATTCTTGGCGGACCTTCTTTTTCTTTAGATACATTTGCAATTTCTAAAGAGTTTAAATACCGTTTGTTTTTTGTAGTACAAGCCTCCTTTTCGTTTAAGGTAAATAAGCCATTTTATGGTATGGTAATAGGGGTTGTAAATGGTTGTTTTACCTAAGAATACCGATGTTGTGATGGTACAAGAAATAAAAAGTAGGGTAGGAATAAAAAATTTAAGGGACCAAAACGGTTTTATGTGATGAATAAAAAGGTTGTTGAGATTTTTACAGGCTGGAAATGTAAGCAAAATACTTTGTGACCACGATAACATGATTTTCGTACAAAGGTTTAGGAAAACTGTATTGGTACAGAAGGATGAAAAAGATTTAAATATTGTAAAGAAGTCAATTGCTTCTCGCTACACTCGGATGATAAATTTTCACTTATTGCACCTAACTGAAAATTCAGATTTATATCCAACTATAATTGAGAATAGATCTCAAAGACTAAATATATTTTTTACACCACTGGCCAAAACTAGTGTAATGTTTCAACCGAAATTCGAAAAAGAAAAAGGTTCTCAATTCTACAATATGTTTTTTTATTGCTGTTAGGTAAGCCTTTGACCACAATCTCACCTGATGATAAGTAAAGATGTGGTCGAAGGTGATAACAGGCATAACCTATAATAACTGGCTCTCGAAGACAGCTGCCGAAATACACCGTTAGGTGCTTGGCGACAGATTGTCTACTTGAAGGTGGTCGCTAGCCAGGCGGGCATTCGCAAAATCCCCACCATGCGGTGCACGGCAGTCCATAGCCAATGCCACTGAGCCATCACTGTTTTAAAATTTTTGTATATTTGTTACGCACTTGCTCCGCAAATTATGAGCTGAATGTGATGATTTTGTGGTGTACAGTAAACCTTCAAGTTTATTTAAAGTTTATCAAAATTGGTTGAGTAGTTTTTAAGTTATTGTCATTGGTTTAGTATGTGGAGATGGTGAATAGTATTTTATGACTTTACCACTAACCTCTCAAAAATCACTTCCTGATGGTAAGTGATGATGTGGTCGAAGATGTTGTTCAGGCTAACCTCGAATTACTGGCTCTCAAGGATAGCTGCCTGTACACACCGTTAGGTGTTTGGCGACAAATTTTATACTTGAGGGTGGTAGCTTGCCAGGCTACCATCATGCTATAACGACTGCCATCCTAAGACGACAATCGGGACCGAAGGCTTAACGTGCCCTCCAAAGCACGGGAGCCCTCTGTAGTAATATCACCAGCGGTCACCCATCTAATTCATGACCGCGGCGGACGTTGCTTAAGTTAGCTGATCGGTCAAGAAAGTCTAAGCAAACGAGTAAGTACGAGTATGTACGATTATGTATGTATGTGAGTTTCTTTATTTCACTATAATTTGTGTTTGTCTGAACATGTTTGGATGTATGTGGTATCGTTGGAATTACCGAGTAGGACTGGCTATACATTTTTACGCAGATTAGCCATGTTTTTAATGTTTATTAATTATTATGAATCTTCTACTCAGACATACTGGATGGCTACAACTCCATTATAAGGGGGGAAGGGTCTATGATCTTGTATCTGAACGGTTGATTTTATTCTTGCTCGCAACAAATAAATTGCTAAAATTGGGTTAAAGTTGGTCTTAAGTGTGAAATAAGTGTTTAATGTTTAACAGTGTATGTGTGTGATGCAGTAGTGTCGTTTGCAAACAATTATATAGCTTGCAAAAAAAGTTATCATCAGATAATCACATTGATTCTGACGGTAATTTAGCTAACGGTCGTGCACTGTGCTTACTGTGTCTCTAGTTGGAAAGCGTCGCTGTCCTGTGTCGCTGTCCTGTGTCGCTCTGTGACGTCTCGAACGCAAATATCTGCAGTACTCTTGCGTAAGCTGTGACATTGAACGCGATCGCCTGCCGTACTATTGCGTATTCTGTGACGCGAAGCTAGAAAGGAATTGTTACGGCGATGGCAAGTAAACAAAACACTTGCGCGGGATGCCGTGCAACTATAATGTCTCGAAATTATATAACCTGCTCTTCATGTACACAAACCTATGATCTTGAGTGTGCAAATATTTCCGAAGCTTATTTTTTTTATATGTTAGCTAACGAGAAGAGATCATTTTGGAATTGTCCTGAGTGTTTAAGCAAGCAACCTAAAGCTGCAAATAGTAACACACCCGTTGGGGCCACACATAGCTCAGGGGCCCGTAGGAAAGTTAATTCGTGTCAGATAAGCCCGGAGTCATGTGGTAGTAATAGTGAGACTGATAACATAAATATTGTGAGAGGCACGATATGCCAAGACAGCATGAGAATTCCAGACCGCTCGTTCATGGATGACAGCCACTATTTGGAAAATATGCGTATCATTATACGTGAAGAACTTGAACGTATTATGGAATGCCATGTTTCATTTGTTATTCCTAAGCTGATCGCGGAACAGACCGAACAAGCCACCTTATCGTTACGTAATACTATTGCTGAACTCAATAATAGAGTAGCAGTACTTGAAACCCAATTAAGACCTCAGAAAGACTTGCTAAAGAACTCCAATGTGTCGAAGGATATACAAATTTCTCCATCTCTTTCTTCCATCGTTCACGTCCAACCCACTTCCAGTAGCACGCAGGTGATGAAGTTAGCTTCCTCTGCGCCTAGGTCTGCGGAACCGATGGCTCAAAGTCATACTGAAATAAATAAGTCCACCAATAGCCACGTGAATGAGATTGAATCTTCCCAACGGAATGAAGTGCCGAAGACGCGTCGCTCGAATGCTGCTACTGGAGTTACGCGAGGAGAGGCTACACCTGGCACGACTAAGCTTGAGGCTGCTGAGCGTCGACGGTTTCTCCATCTTTATTATGTCAAAATCGGCACTACGGAGGGTCAAGTACGTGACCATCTGCGAACGATACATGAAGATAATACCTATAAAGTAGAAGCCCTGAAGGCTAGAGGTAGTTATGCATCCTTCAAATTAGATGTACCATCCAGGTTGGCCGATACTATCATGTCACCTGCTAACTGGGCCGTAGATATTTGTGTCAAGCCGTGGAAGCAGTCCTTTCGTCCGAAAGCCAGGAAAAGCCAAGAACAGAGTTAAACCTATACATCTGTATTACCAAAACGTTAGAGGCTTAAGGAGTAAAACTGTAGCTTTCAGTAACAACCTCTTGGTGAATTCTTGTGACGTTATCGCTCTCACAGAAACATTTTTGAACAGTTCGGTGTCAGATGGTGAGCTCTTTCCTCCAGAGTACGTTGTAATGCGTAAGGATCGTGTGGGTGACGTCGGCTGGGGAGGAATCCTGTTGGCTGTAAGCGATCGATACACACCCAAATTGATTACAGATATCGATGGCTTAACGGATGACAAAGAAATATTATTTGTAAAAGTTTCTTGTAAGAACATAAACATTTTGATATGTGTTGTTTATATACCGCCTAGCTATAACGATAAGCAATTCCTAGATGTCCTCACCTGTGTCGAAAACGCTATGTGTAAATATTCGTCACATCTCGATGTACTGATTGTTGGTGACTTTAATCTCAATTCTTGCAGTGCCAATGTAAAGATGCAATTTGATTTATTCATTGAATTTTGTAAATTAAATCAACATAATACTATTTTAAACTGTTATGGCAGCATGTTGGATCTCGTGCTATCTAACTTGGAATCTGATAGTGTTAGTATGTTCGAAGATGTGGTTCCGCTGGTGCCCGTTGATGCTTACCACCCAGCGTTTGAGCTGACGTTGCTACTAGCGTGTGGTGCAGATTATTCCCATACTGATTCTGATATACCTCCTATGCCCTGCGCAAATGCTTATGCGCCTAATTGGAATTTTCGAAAGGCTGATTTTTACTTACTGTACTCCAATGTATTAGCTATTGATTGGACTGATGTACTTGTACAGCAGGATGTTAATACGGCAGTAGATATTTTTTATGATAAATTAAATGATACCGTGAGCAATCATGTGCCTCTTAGAAAGATTAATGGTTTTTGTAATAAGAGACAGTATCCACCATGGTACACTTCAGAAATTATTTATAAATTAAAGATAAAATATTTTCATTTTTGTAAATATAAACAATTGGGGCTGCAGTTCAACCATGAAGTGTATAAGTACTACAGAACACATATTAAAGTGCTTGTACATGAAGCTTATTCCAGACATATAAAGCTTATCGGTAATGTTATTAAGAGTGATCCCGCACAATTGTGGAAGCATGTCAGAGATAGGCGGAAAAACAGGCCTCTGTTAAATGAGTATATTTTAGATGGCACTACGGTGGCGGGTCGGGAGGCTGTGTTAGCGTTCGCAGAATACTTTAGCTCTGTGTTCCTCAGCAATGTTCCAGTTCTCGACGCTGAGGCAGCAGCGCGATCCTCCACCTGTGTTGACTCACGGCTCATTACCTTGGACAGCGTCACAATGACCGACCTTCGCCGTGCTGTTCGTCGGTTAAAGGCTGGCTCGGCAGCAGGTCCAGATGCGATACCACCATATCTAGTAAAGGATTGCTCATCGGCGTTGGAAGTTCCATTATTATATCTCTTTAATCTCTCGCTCAGTTCTTCTTGTTATCCTGCTAGGTGGAAATTGTCGAAGGTGACTCCTGTGCCGAAAGCTAGATCATCAACAGACATTACAAACCATAGACCCATCGCTGTTCTATCTGTTTTTGCTAAAATATTTGAGTCTATTATCAACCACCATCTCACTCGTCAACTTGAATCGAGCTATGAAAATTCGCAGCACGGATTCCGGGTCTCTCGCTCCACAAACACGAATCTTATCACGTTTGTTGATTTTGTAACTAAGTACATGGATGCTGGTTGTCAAGTTGACGCTGTATTTCTTGATTTCAGGCGGGCGTTCGATGTGGTAGATAATGACATTCTTTTGGTTAAACTATCCTCTCTAGGCGCCTCACCTAAGCTTTTGAAATTTTTAGCTCATTATCTCAGTGATAGGCGGCAATATGTACAACTGCAAAAGTACATATCTGACGAATTTTTCACCAGATCAGGAGTAAGTCAGGGTAGCACTCTTGGGCCAACCCTCTTCCTTACTATGATTAACGACCTACCAGCAGCACTTCACACAGCTCAATGTTTAATGTTCGCTGACGATTTGAAAATTTTTCAGCCCGTTAGCGAACTGGATGACTGTATGGAGCTTCAGAAAGATGTTGGGTCGTTGGTAGTATGGAGTCGGTTGAATAAGATGTCCTTTAACGTGTCCAAGTGTAAGGTGATATCCTTCTCCAGATCTCCAATCCCTTTAATACACCAATACGCATTAGAAGGATCTGCATTAGAGAGGGTGAGTCAAATTCGAGATCTAGGCCTGAATTTAGATAACCGTCTAGATTTCCGAGAGCACACCATTTCTATTTGTAAAGAGGCAAATAGAATGCTAGGATTTATAATGAGAACATCCTCGCAATGCCAAGATGTTAGTGTTGCCATCATGCTCTATAACGCGTTCGTTCGCAGTAAGTTGGAGTATGGTGCGATAGTCTGGGATCCATGTGAAGCTAAATACAGTTTGCTCATTGAAAGAGTGCAGCGAAAATTTGCTAGATTTGTTTACAAACGGATGTACGGATATTACCCGTACCTCTTTCCTTCGCTATTTGTCTCAGGAATGATTGGAGTGGATACGTTGGAGTTCAGGCGTAAATTGCTGCTAATTATCCATTACTGCCAATTATTACGTAATAAGGTGAACAACCCGATTGTGCTAGGTACTCTTGCATTATTTGTACCCAATAAGTACACTTGTGCCGGCAGTCGTCGAAGGCATCAGCTGTTCTCACCTCCCATCTTGAGAACTAAGCACGCCAGTAACGCACCTACACCTAGACTACTGGCAATATTGAATATGTTTTTACACGAGGTTCAACATGTCGATATATTTAACGACAGCATGAACACGATTATTGTCCATTTAAATTTATTTCTAAGTAGATATTTAAGATAGTTAGCGTTTTGGTTTTTTAACTGTTAGCATACTATTATTGTGTCTGATAAATAAATAAATAAATAAGCAACTGTTTAGACGTAATATTGATATAAACAATCTATATATATATATATGTATTTATGGTAAATAATTACTTAAATTCTTTATGTAGGCACTGGACATAATTCCAGAAACCCTGTATACAATTTCCTCGTTAAAAATATATTTGGACAAAAAAAGCCAAGTATGTTTTCACCCTGATTAAATCCCACATCGTTAAAAGAATATCGGATTTTCGTAGATTAATTATTTATCAGGAGTTAATTCCTCCTTCTATCCTTGCCTCACCCCTGAGCTGTGGTATTTTAATCCGATCCGACACTCGAAAGCTAGATCCGATGTGAAAATAAGTTAAACTCCGTATTTACACTTTCTCACTGTGGTATTGTCACAGTAAAAAAGAACAGCAGGATATTTTCATATAATCCATTATCACTAAATGTAAGTGACGTTTAGATAAGTTTATTCGATGTTTAAAACTAAGATACATTGATGCCGCAAGAAAAACGTTGTATGTATCTTATACATGTAATAAGCAATTTAAGATACGAAATATATGTTCATAAATTTGTGGGTAATCCGTGGCGGCGTCATTAAGCATTTTGCTATATGTAAGTTAAGTTAAAGTTAAGATAATTATGCGCCGAGTAATCCTTGATTTCACGGATTTGCTTGTGTCGGATAAGAGGGACAGACAAACTAACAGTTCGTTGGTCTCACTCTTATAAATAATGGGATGATACTATAAATAGAAAAAAAAATTAAACATTTGAAGAACAAATTCAAATCGCGATACCACATGGCAATACTGAACATTTGATACAAGAGAAAACCACATTTTATTCCACTGTAGAAAACATTTAAAATTATGTGATTTATCCTGGTCACGGTCTTATCTCAGGATTTGAGAAAAAAGGTCTTATTTTGCAAACGTAAACACGAGTAGACTGCTTGAATGACACGAGTCCTCGGAGACTTGCGTCGTGCCTTTGAGTTAACACATGCTTCTAATACTCAAATAGCGTTGTGTTTATTTATCAGTACATTTGTATGGATGCCACGTGAACCTTTGAGGTTGTAAGAGTAGTGATTCAGGGTATGTATAAGTAAACAGATTCAGATCCTCTATAATGACTGTAATGTGCCCTAATAAAAACTGTGGTACGGACTGGTATGCAGTATGTGGGTGACTTTTGTGGGCGAATTCGTTCTAATATAAATATATTCGACGAGGTATTTATATTTCTATTGAATCAATAACTTGTCGTGACATCGTGTTTAACCGAAATTTTCTCAGCAAGCTCTAGATCAATTGTTTTTTTCTTGACCTTACTCCAGACTAAGTGAGGTATTACCACCCGGCTCCGGGGGGAGCAGAGTGGTTATGTGGGAGTCCTCGCCTGAGGGGCCTTACTACCCCCACGGGGGGGTAGTAAGTGAGGTTACCCACTAAAAACCCGGGATGAGCAGTCTGCCGCCTAGTCGGGGCGAGATGGGGTAGCGTTAGCAATCACCATCTCGCCCCGGCGGTTGGCCCGTCACCGGTGACGGGCCCCGGCCAATGGGGGGATGACCCAGCTCATTAGGGCCATCCCCCAGACGTGTGGGATCGTGCAAGTTAGTGGAGAATCCCCCGACTCTCCACCGATGATCCGCACAGCACTAGGATAGAGCGAGAAGGCGCCCGAATCGCCTTCTCCTTCCACCAGTTCGTCTACGCCGGAGCGGGTCTGCGAGGACATCGTCCTCCCTCGCCCGCTCCGCAGCCTCTTTCTGCGAGTCTGTCCAAACCCTGAATCAACATCCAGCAAGTTATTAAACCACTGGGCTTCGCCACGTCGACACTAGACGTCACCTTTCAAATTAAGTGGACCTGCCCTTCTGGACTGATGGTTTATGTCTGTGACCAGTAATAGCTGGCCTTCGCAAGATTTCTAAGTGGTACAAGCTGATTTTTAGTTATAAACCAAAGCGAGAGCTGCAATATTCTAAGTTACATATTGTCTATGTCAGTATATGTGTTCTCGTATATTTACTGCATGTTTATATGACAAATACTTTCATTGATGTCATCAATTTATCTACAGAAATGAAAAGGGGCAGATTTGAATATTTATTTTGAAATTATTATTATTTACACTAATTAAAATAAATATTAATAAGGATTTTTCTATTTCCAGTACTACATTAAGTATGCATCTTACAAATTTAAATAAGTATATATATATATATATATATTTTACGTTGTTGAGTAAATAAAAAATAGGATCGAATTTAAATTATTTATCTGTAGAATAAACGGTTCTTTGAGAAAGAAGATTTTTTTTGAAGATGATGGCTATTCAAATGTGCATACTAAATGGCAAAGTACAGTCCGTAGAAGATTCAGATCTGTTAATACATATTGACTGTTGACTCCAACGCCCAGCGATATTATTCGTTTCAAAAATACACGACTTTATAGTTGACGTGTTACTTAGAGCGTGACTTCAATGATGTAGCTGGTAATATGGTGCTTCTTTGGGACCTTTACTCAGTGATTAGTGCTAAAAAGTATCATGTTCTAATTGAGAACACAAAAAGTGCTGTGTGGCGGTCTATAGCCAATGCCACTGAGCCAATACTGCTTCTTGTGTTACCCTTCGACTTAATACGATACCTACGGGTGATATAATATATATTTATATATATATATAAATATAAAAATATGTATGTATATACAAAAAGCAGTAGTGGCTCAGTGGCATTGGAAATATATATATATATAGTCGCATTGGGTTGAGTACCTGTAATGATAGCTGTAAGTTGGATAGTAAATAAATAAATATAGGGGGTGAAATTCTAGCCCGGCACCCCACTTGCAATAAGAAATATATAATATTACCTACTTAAGGAATATATAAAGCATACCAAGGTCGTAAGGTTCGTAGATTAGTACAACAAAAAAACTTTGGCCATTTCCCAAAGCCTAGTGAACTACAAAAAAGGTTCTAAGCCAGCGCTATACTCTAGCCAGATCCGTTCTCGATAGCCCCCTTAATTCTACCCCTTGTCACCATTAGACGAGATAAAAACCAACCCTTATTGTAGTAACATATTTGATATTTTTGTGGGATAGAAAAGGATATTTTTATATTGGAAATAAATTATTACGCATTGTTATTGGAGTTCGGGACCGTCATTTCAGTTGACGATAATTTACGAATTTTAGGGATATGAAATGAGTCTTAGGAAAAAAACCTTCGGAGACATAAACATTTCTAGACATACTTACGCATGTTGAAACGGTGTTTAATTAATATTCGGTGGTAGGTAAAATTCGGGAAACCGACAAAATTATAACAAAATTGTGCTAAGGTAGTTAAAACTCAGGGTGTCTAGAATTCAGTACAGACTTTTACAAATCAAACTATGATTATAATATATTTTTGCTCAAGAAAATTCTTTTCTGATTTAGACAATTGAGTGGATACATCTATGGGGCTATTGCACCTTGATGTAGAGAGGCGAGAACAATTTACTTTGATCTGATGATTGAGTATAACTAAAAAATCGGCCAAGTGCAAGTGGGACTCGGGCACGAAGGGTTCCGTATCATTATCTGTAACCTAATCTTGCAAGTTACAGACACTTTTCGCAGTGTCCGATTGAGCTGGGTAGGTACGGCGAAAACCTATTTTATTTTATGGGAGCCCCCTTAATCATTAATTTAACTTAATTTAAGTTAATTATATTTAAGGAGAACATTAAACTAAATATTCTGTGAGTAATTAAAGCGTCTATCTGTCACTGTTATTAGTATCGAGCAAGAAACGGTAAAAAAATAAAGTTTATTGTATGGGAGCCCCCCTTAAATATTTATATATTTTTATTTTTAGTATTGTTTGTTATAGCGGCAATAGAAATACATCATCTGTGAAAATTTCAACTGTATAGCTATAACCGTTCTTGAGATACAGCCTGGTGACAGACGGACGGATGGCGAAGTCTCAGTAATAGGGTCCCGTTTTTACCCTTTGGGTACGAAACCCTAAAAATAACTTCACTGAAAATGGTGTCAATCTACGACTATTAAACTAACTAACATGGATCAACTTGATGATGAGGTTTAAAAAAAAACAAGAATTAAAGACCAGGTAATGCGTGGATAGGATCAAATAAGTATGCGTCGAATTGAGTATCTTCTTATATGGAAGTCAGTTACAAAAAAAGGGGAAAAAAATATTACTAGCTGGATTTGAAGCCACAGCCATCCGCCCCTAGAGCCGGAACATGCAAGTTTTTTTATTTATATCTGATAGGCTCACCTTTGACCACTATCTTATTCTAACCCGATAGTAGGTGATGATGTTGTCAAGGATGTTGTTCAGGCTAATCTTAAATTACTAGTTCTTAAGGACAGCTGTCGGAAAACAGAGCGAGGTGCTTGGCTACAGGTTTTCTACTTCAGGGTGGTAACTAGCTCGGCAAGCATTCGCAAAATGCCCTGCCATCCAACTGTCATCCTGAGACAACAACTGGGACCGCCGGCTTACCGTGCCCTCCGAAGAACGTGCACGCTAAGTAGTAATGCCACTAGCGGTCAACCATGACCGTAGCAGACGTTGTTTAACTTAGCTGACCAGTTAAGAACGGCTAAGCAAACTACGCAACGAGCGCAACTAGCTTCAAAACTTGTTGACGTCTCTTCATCTGCAGTGTATACATACTGCTATCAGCCCCATGTATTGTTATAAACAATGAATTTACTGAAGTGTGCTTAGGCCAAGAAACTCATATTATAAAGTCGATGGTTATTATTCCAGCAATGACCGTCTTGGCACAGATTCAAAGCAACTAGGGAGATACGGGTTAAGTGAACCGGATTACAAGCTTTATAAGGTTATAAATAGATTAGATACGCGTTTATTTGCGGATATCCATATTTAAAAATAAAAAAATATTTTAAGAAAGCAAGAAATTCATATTTAATAAATATAATGTTTTGTTTACATGCATTATCTTGAAAACGAAGAGTTAAGTTAAGAGTAAGGTGTATCATAGTAAAGACAGTTCGTAATAATGATCTAAACCCACTTAACCAGTAATCCTATATAAGGTCTATATAATCGATCGCTATTAAGTCATGTTAAGTACTTATTAACTCAATTGTTTACATATTTAATAATAAATAATCTAAATATACATGTTAATATCCTCAGGTCTACAGATAAACATACAGCTGAGTGACAGCAATAGGCATCGTTGTGCTCTTTATGTACAGAAGCATTAAATCTTCTAGTCGTTCCTCTACCTGTCTTGCACTGTAGCATCTCATAACAAGTTAGTTAACACCTAGCCTAAGAGATTAAATACGCCAGTAGATTTACTATATCTTAGAATATTCTGAGATAATTAATAAGACAAAAGCTTAAAATAAGCATCAGTTTTCATTCTCTTCCTATGTTCATTTTATGGCTTTATACCGGTTTTGCCATTTAAAAATACGCTAGAAGTCATCGGATCAGAGTGATGAAAACAGTATTTTTCTCCCTACGTTGTAGTATTTTTATTCCCACATTTTTTGCTGTCAAAAAAAAAACAATACAAGCTATGGCCTAGCTTTTGATACAACCAGTCTTTTTAATTGCGGCGTAAAATAGTTATTAAACAGGTCAAATATCAAAAATATTGTTACAAGACTTACTTACTTTGTTTTTTATTATAATTTACTTCCAAATCAGTTATTATATTTTTTCTTTCTTCTTTGTCGAATCTTCGTGTTTTGGTCATGATGATTATTTTTCATATTCTCTAGAATATTACAAATTGTATCCGTAGAAGCACACATTCCTGCTACAAAAACAAATCAAAATTACTTTTTCTACTCGTATGGCACACGTAAATAAAACGAGTCCACGATTTCCGCTGCCGCTACCTCTCTAACCTTGTACCATTTTAAAACAGATATTTGCCATCCAATCGTCCGTCTATCCTAGTTAATACTTTGTATAAACTACACCTTGTGGATTAAATGGTCGTAAAGTAATATAGTATCATAAAGTAAAAGTTAATGGAGTAAATTTACTGTCTTTTCTTATAATATTCTGGGAGAGATATTAATAAAATAACAAAGCTCTTTTGTAGGACAACATGTTATATTAAAAGCGTCTGATGAATTCCTCTCATTTATTAAAGTAAGTAGCTACATCAATAAAATTATAAAAAAAAAACGGGAGAAACGGCACCCGTACCTCGAACATGACTTTGTCAAATCAGACGACGTCTCCCGATTGAGTCTCAACAATGTCACAGAATAAAAATGACCAGAATAATCACTCCGCACAGTCTTTCCAATAAATAAGCGACTAACAATAATAAGCGACCAGTAAAGCAATAAATTGCACTTCAGCTCGCGAAGCATGGAGTACCTTATATTTATATTCACCTACAGGGTGTCTCTCTTTCTATCGCATAGCCACGCATAGCTCTGATCTCTTCTGACGCGGCACGTACCGTAGAATAATTCCGTTCGGATATATACGCCGATATACCTGTAGCTTTGTACCCAAAGTGCAGAGTGGACCAGTCCTGGTAGTGTGCGTATGTATTTTTTTATGTTATTGTGACGGATCAAGCACGAGGACCACCTGATGTTGAGCGGATTAACCTCTGCCTATAATAGATGCATTTCGTCACAAGTCACGAATTGCACTAAGCCCGTCACCTTGAGACATAGTTGTTAAGTCTTATGTGCCTGTAATTTTACTGGCTCTCAGGGACTGCTGCCGGAACACACCATTAGGTGCTTCTACTGACTGCTCCTCTTCTTGTCTTTGTCATTCATTACAACGTATCATATACAAAGGAAGTGTAGCTGATTACATCATATGCTTGTGTTACATGTTCTCCTGTTAACTCCTGTTCATGACTCTTGAAGCGCAGGATCAAAAAAAAAAAGATTTTCGATCGCGTGCTATTAATTAAATGTTTTCTTTATATTATTTTTTGATTGAACATGGATAAACGCGTGAATTTATGTTAATTACTTAAAGAGCTATTTCATATCAAGATCTTTGAAAATAATGTTTTTGAGAAGAAGCTTTATCAGTATTTATTGCATAAATATTGTTTTAATTGTTTTAACACTGAAAGAAAATTAAGATTTTAATGAAAATATAATTCTTAGATATCACTTAAATAGTTGACATAATTACTAATCAAACATTTTAATATATACACGAGTAGTTACCCCGTGAGGTGCCGGGCTAGCACCCATTGTCACCCATCCAAGTATTGACCACAGAGAACGTTCCTTAGAGCGACTTACAACGGTACGATACAAGCGCTTCAACAAATATAGAACTTGTGCCCGCAAAAGTTTTCATCTTTCACCCTACATTACGATATGAGTTACACAGCCAGTTTTCGTCTGCTCTACTAAAGCTTTGAGAAATCTACTTATAGGATTAACCATGGCAGATAATAAGGGCAAAGTGACAATGTTTATTTGGTGACCTTTTTTTTTTTTTTTTTTTTTTAACGTGTGAAAAATGCATTTACGCATTCCCGTCCACCCCGGGGAAGGTGGCCGGGATATGTCGGGCTCGACACCAACTACTCCCACAGCAGCAAGTGCCCCTACCGACTAAATAACACACGGTGTTCCACCTCTACCGCTTCTCGGCGGGATCGCAGGGTCGCTTTAGCACTCAACCACGAACCCGCCACGGTTGTCCGTTGCCGGACCCCTCCTGGGGTGCTACCCCTCACGACGCACCAGAACACATGGCACGTCGCTACCACCCGGGGACCAAGCCCGCAAATGGGCGTCAGACGACCCCGCTTCCGACGCCCAAGGTCCCCCTGCGACGGGTCAGATGAGTAGCCCCGTCGCCTGCTACTTCGGCCGCAGAGGATAGGGAGAGCGGCGCCTCGCTATACCAACACTCCTCCTCCCCTGCGGCCCCTCCGCGTCCGCCATCCAACGGTGGCGGCCCCGCCGTGGCCACGGAAGGTAGGGAGAGCGGCGCACCGTGATACCGGCACTCCTCTCCCGCCGTGGCCCCTCACCGTCAGCTGTGGTGTCGCCCATACAGCACCACAGCCCGCCTCAGATGCGGTGCTGCCCATACAGCACCGCAGCCTACCCGTTGCCGCTCCAGTCTGGACTTAGAGGCAAAGCCCAGTGGAGCGGCCCCTCTGGGGCCGGCCGACTGCCCAAGCCAGCACGGCCCCTGGTTCCTCTTCGCTTCACCGTGGGTGACGAAGCCACGGCTACTAAGCCCCACCGCCACGACAAGGCGGGAACCCTTCGGGGGGTTTATTTGGTGACCTAAAATATGTTCTGTCAACTTAATGGTCGGTACTTACGGTGCTAAGGTACTCAGGCGATATATTTGCGTTTATTATTTTTGATCTGATCATCACTTAAGACTTATTTACTCATCAATATGTACTACTGTACTTGTTTTATTATAAATTTAAGTAGCATTAATATGTGTTAATTTTATGTAAAATAAATTCATTTTGTTTTTATTCTTTTTATAAGCAAAAGTATTCATTTGAAGTTAGTTAACCAAAAACGGAATAAATAATAAGAGCATTTATCAATGAAACAGCCTTTTTATTTGTGAACTAGGATATTTTCTTGCAAAAAATGTTACTAGTATTTGCATATACAAAAATTTAATATAAAACTGGATAAAATATACTTTTTTCATCTATTTCTTGTAATACTTATTGTTGTTTATCTACGAATTGTTTATGAAAAACAACTCACATTACCTTGACATCCTGAATAGTGGAACACTCATGGAGGTCGGTCCATGAACATTGGAGCTAGTGTTTTGAAACAGCAAGACTTTAACAATTTATTTCATATTATTTTCGTTCGAAGTCAGTTCGTTTTATTTATTGTAACTGTAAACACGACACTTTATACAAATATTATAGATACTATAGTTATGTATGCGCGTGTGTTTGTTGAATGCTCTGAAATGGTTTAGTAGATTTTAATGAAATTTAGAATAGTTAAATTTACATTTCTACATTCTAAGATTAGATTTATAGGATACTTTTAATCCAAAAGAACTTTACAGAAAAAACAGTTTTAATACCAACTAAAATGTATCGCTGCCGCTTATAATTTAATCCCAAACACAGCTTAAAAGCAGAATTCCACGGAGAGTTTAAATCTAAAATCTCCATAGCATCTGCCAGCTTGAAAGCTGTCTGTCTATCACAAGTTGAATCTATTTGCATTTGAAATACTACCCTTTGTTTTACTGTAAACCTGTTTTGAGTGTAATATGTTTCCTTCGCCACAGTAACGTTGGTTTAAGCTTCCGGCAAAACATTAGGTATTATGTAATTGGGATTTACCTACCGTGGGTTGAATTGGTAGAAAATTATATACGTAAATTAGTAGATAATATATTTAGGTATTATGTTTATTTTTTATTTATACTACTTTTTCTTTCTATCTACATATTTTAATAAATCTCTACAAATTTAAACCACCTATCTGTTTTTATTCCTCACATTTCAATATTTTCCCTTCTTAGGTTGACTGTAAGATATCGCTTTAAGAGATAAACCCGCCCATTGTACCTTAGCTCTAAGAGTTCTATATGTTTTGTAACATTTAGTTGCACAGTAAAAAAATATTGTATTGTATAAAAGAGATGTCAAAATCTTGTATTCAATTTGTGTTTACACTTCTATGAAAGTTAAGGTTATTACTTATAAGTATACGTGGTTCTATGTAGGTAATAAGGTAGAACTGATGTTGGTTGTTTTTCTATACCGTTAATGCTCTGAAAATTCTGACTAGGCGGAATTTCCCCGCCTCATCGAGATAACGCTTTTTCAGCTTTTCTCGAAAACATTCCCATTTCTTTGTGAGTTGGCAAAAAAAGGATTTAGATTAGGTAACAGCGTTTTCTTTGCTTGCGTCTACGATATTAAAAATGGAACAAAAAGCTTTTAAGCGACTTTAGTAAACAAATATGTTAAGATATTTTCATATCGTTTTTGCCATTTTCCAGCGATTGTTTTGACTTCCCATTTGCGTGGTCTCAAGGGAATCTCTCACATGTTTGAATAAAAGGAGATGAAAATTTCGTATATATAACTCTAAATTTTATTTTATATAAAACGGAGTGGTCTTTGAATAATGTCCGAATGAGGCTGTAGAACGGAGAGACCTCATTTCGCATGTGAGTGCGCGAAACTACGCATTATAAAAAAGTTTGAGCTTATTGTACAATGTACTTTTTCGTAGTCTATGACTAATCGTCATTCTCATTTCATTCATTCTCTCCACGTGTCCAAACCATCTTAATATTCTCGATTTTTATCACTTCATCCTAATTCACAGCACATCATTTCCATATCACACTATTCCTTATGCTTCTCAATGCTCTCATCCCCACTGCATTTATTCTACTTGCATACTTTTTCTGCCATACCCAACTTTCACTACCATACATTAGTGTCGGAACCAACACCCAAAAAGATTAAGAACCCAAAAAGACAAAAATATATTCCTTTTGTTCTCAATACTCTGTCGCGTACACTACTGATCAAATTTTGCCCAGAGCAAGAAGATTATACTAACACTAGATTTTGAAATAAAAAAAAATGCTTTGAAGAGTAGACATTTGGCCTTACATGACGTCACACATGATTTTAATCTTTCTAAGGGGATGAATGAACTTGATTTCATTAAAAAGTTGTAGGCGCACATTCCATTGAAATGTATAATCTTCTTAGCCCAGAGATAATTAGTCCTCTAGAGATGGATATAGAATAATCCCGAAGGAGCGAGATAAAACTTTATTTTTATCGAGCACTGACAACGTCGCGGGTGAGTTATTTTTATTAAATACCAGCCTCCGCCTGCGGCTTCACCCGCGTTAGCTTTTTTCCTATACGCTAGGTTTTGACCAGTACTCCTCTTGGTGAGTGATGATGCATACGAAGATGTTGTTCAGGTAAACATAGATTTGGAACTGGCTTTCAAAGATACAAAGCTTGGCAACAGATTTTCTATTTGATGTTGGTAGCTAGCCAGGCATTCGCAAAATGCCACAGTAGAACCCTGCTATGAAGACTGTCATCCTTAAACATCAACCGGGACCAACTGTTTAATATGCCCTCCAAATGCTCATGCACGCTTAGTAGTAAATGCCAATAGCGGTCACCGTCCTAGGAATAACCGCAGCGTAAACTAGTTGACATAATTGGCGGGTTAATAACGACTAGACAAGCTCCAATACGAGTGCATTTTTTTTTTATGCCTGATAGGTTAGCCTTTGCCCACTATCTTACCTGATAGTAAGTGATGATGTGCTCGAAGATGTTATTCAGGCTAACCTAGAATTATATTGAACTCCTTCGGTAACTGCTTGGTAAATTCGGGATTAAAAGAATCTTATGTCCTGAGCCTGAACCTTTGAAGCTAATTTAATAAAAATCCGTTCAACAATTTCGGAGATAATATGGCAACAAACTCTATAACACTATATTTGACGACAGCTGTGATTGAGAGCCATTAACCCTAGATTAGGTACGATCACCTCCTCAGCCACATATTTGGACCATGTCGACCGCCGGCGAGCCAGCAATGGCTTGTAGGTCGTTTAAATGCTTCTGTTGTAGTAGCTGTTGTTGCATATATATCTTAGTGTATTGTTAATAAAGACGGCGGTATGCCTTTATTGACAAAATACTATGAACTATGTATATTGTTCGTAGTAATTTGCTTTTTTTGTAGTATCTGTAACACAAGAGCTACTACAATAAAAGCATTAAGCCAACCTATAAGTCATTGCATACTCACAGGCAGTCCAAATGTTACAGCCCACTACCAGTTGGCAGCGTGCCCAGCATATTGGCAGCATTGCCCCGTTGATTTGCAATGCTTATTCGTTGAGCCAAATAGGTGCCAGCATTTTGCCCTCGCCCAAAGTTAGTTGTAAAGCCTACAGCGGCATTCCACATCCTTATACTCCAATTATAAAAACGATTCAAACATTTAAGTGAAGCTTATGTTAAAAAAAAAATACAATAAAAATAAACAAAGCCATCATCAAGTCTGTATTCCCCGAAGAGATTAGTAGCCAGGATTCCAAGCAACCACGTTCCACCAGTAGTGTTTTGGTTTTAAGTAATAGGAGGCAAGCATATCTACTGGCATTGCACCGTGGGGCGCCGGTCTTACATTGAATCAGATCAATCCTAGAATCCTTCAGTTCCTCAGGTTTCGATACAACTCACGCCAAAAAACAAATCTGCAGCTCTTCATAACAACTAACTGTTGATTGATAGTCAGAGTTGAAAAAAGGATTTAACAAGTTCAAAGGCCTCAATAAAAGTATTTTTAGCTTAAGACGTTAACTTAGGTCAAAAACACTATGTACATAATTCAATTATAGTGTAGGTACTAGTGGCCCGCCCCGGCTTTGCAGTGGTATTTAACAAACACTATAAATTGAAACACATTAAAAAGTAGTTATTTTGACATAACTGTAATAGTTAATATATGGTATTGTAGACTTTTTTGTCGATATTGATGTCTTTTATAAAATTGTATTACATCACTTTGCTGTATTGTCAACAATTTCCTCACCGTACGCGATATAACGATTTTTTGTATTTTTTTCACTCGTTGGGTTACATTTTCCATACATACCATATCCATGGATCCCTAAGTTTTTGAAAATATAGAATATTTATTATAGCCTTTGTTCATCACGAATATTGTAGAATACTAATGTTGAAAAAATTTTTCAAATAGGTCTAGTACTTTTTAAATTTATTCGTTACATACAAAAATACAAATCTATCCTCTTTGTAATATTAGTACAAGTATAGATTATCTTTAGCCATACAAAGAGAAAAAAAATAAAAGCAAGCAGACAGATGCTAACAAAACTTTTCTACGAACAATCTCGAAGGAACACCGACCGTTACTGCCAAAGAAAATACTTTAAAGAAAATTAGCCGTATTGTACCCCAAAATATAGATTAAATGAAACTTGATGCCTCATAAAGTCAAAAAAATTTAACTGACCGCATTTCTTTTGCCATAATTTATGCACCACCTTTGAATAAGCCCAAAATGGCGCCCTCTGGAGAATTTTAAACCTTATCAGTTGAGGTTTGGTAATGTTGACAACGAAGCGCGAGTATATACAAGGGAAGAGTTTTACTTGAGACAGAAGTTTATTGGGAAATAGTGTTTCTTACTACGAGACACAGAACTTAAGAGTGCCATAATACTAGAAAAAGATTGATATTATTTTCAGAGAAATGAGTTTTGAGTATAATCTTAGAAATAAAGTTATTTGTGGTTTTTAACGGATGCAGTCCACGAGATGTTGTTAGCATTTTTCCAATAACCCTGTTTATGTAAAAATATACATGTAAGTAAAAAAGTATTTGTTTACATTTGTTAGCACGAGTAAAGTATTTTTTGTGGATTTGTGGGTAATTAATGGAATTACGTACTTTGGTAAATCAATCAATAAAGGTCAATTTTGAATAACTTATAAGTTATAAATTATCAGCCTTACTTATAAACGCTACTTAAATTTTAATCATTACTTAGCCGCTGATTAGCAAAATTTCTTACTCATAAACGCTACATAACTTTATCCAGTACCTAAGTACTGCTTAAATCAGCTGTCAATTTAAACACCATCCCACCCTTGTTTAAATTTTAAGTAACAAGATGGCGCCCATATTTCTGATCAGCTGATTTAGTTACAGACCCACCAACTTATCTGTTCAGGTGGCAGAAAAAAGAACTACAACATTCCTTCAAATTGTGACAGTTCGTAGTTGATTTCCTTGACCAGTAGCGCCCTCGAAAACTGCACATTTAAGTTGGTGGTACTATACAAAGAAAAGTATTATATTTACTTTTTAATTTCAAGATATTAAGCAGTAGATACATGCTATTTGGTAATTTAGGTCATTCATAATACTTTTTAGTACAATGTTGTCAGTTTAAAATACGTTCGACCTCATTATCCATTGCTTAGCTAAACAGGTGCTATGTAGCGTTTATAAGTAAGAAATATTTAAGCATTACTTAAACACTGTTTAGTTATCCATTACTTAGCAACTACATAGCGATGTTTTTATAAGTAAGGGGGTTAATTTATAAGTTATTCAAAATTGACTACACTCGCTTACATAGGGCAAGGGCCTTATCTCAGTAAGAAGTCCCTTTCAGTATTTTAACAGAATTGTGTGGCAATCAGAAGTATTCCTTATCAAAGAGAATAGGGGCTGCAAGACGTGCCGAGAACATTTAGGGAATTCCTGAGGAGTTTTCCTCTCTTTTGCATAATTTGAGTTTACCTACCTCTCCCTACTTAAGCAAACTGTATTCATAGTATTTAAGTACCAGGTTTTCAAACTCGGTCTAATTTTGCATGCATGTGTGCAAGCATTGATGGCTGAGCGGTAATAGCTACGGATTGCGGCGCCGCAGGTCTATGGTTCGATCCCCTCCGCCGGCTTGAGCTTCATCGAAGGTTGGAAGGGAATTTTGAAAATGTTCGCCTGGCTAGCTACCACCTTTAAGTAGAAAATCTGTCACCAAACACTTGGCAGTCTGTTCCGGCAGCAGTCCTTGAGAGCCTGTAAAATTACAGGCACATGAGACTTAACAACTGTATGTCACAGTTCACCGGGCGCAGTCCTATTCGTAATTTTTGACGATATGAATCTGTTATAAACTGAGGTTAGTCCACTTAACATCATATGGGCTTCTTCACAACAATCACATTAAAAAATGTTCTTGAGATTAAAATTTAAACTATCACACTTCTGGTTTGACCTTAGTGCTTGAAATCATATTAATAATTATGTCTGTCCAGCACCCATTTTCATAGCATAATTGGAAATGGACGGTATACTGGAGTTGTAGGTTCAAGTTCCGCTTGAAGTTATCTTTTTTATGCGGAATAATTTCCATATCTTTGCTTAGCATGCGTCACTACCCTTTTAAATAGTTTTATAAATTATGCTAAGATAATGAACAGATTCAGACGTTACTTTGCGGAAATCCGTATTTAATAATAACAAATATTTATAAAATATTTTAAGAAAACATCAAATTAATATTTTTATAAAATACTTAAGACGATTCGAAAAGATATATATCGTATGGTTAAGGTCTCCTGAGGATGCTTCGTGTACAAGCGAACCGCGTCGAAAAGTCTTCCGGTTTGGTTGCGCGGCGTTTGTGACGTCACGTCGGCTTAACAGGTAAATTAGGCGGAATTGTCACTAGATATATTTTTTAAGTGTTTTATAAAATATTAATTTAATGTTTTCTTCAAATATTTTAAAAATTTTAAGTATCATTAAATTTTGCTAAGCCTGAGTGATCGGTACAGACACACTACGACTTGCGATTTTAAGTACTACGCACGTTAAAAGGTAGATGTAGGTATTGTTTGTATTATTCCTTCCATTCTGAGTTTCATCTTAAGTCAACAAACTACTGAGGACACAAAAGTAATAAATCACAATAATATCAGTATCCCCTATTCAGAGCAAATGGTCCAGAATGAAATGGGGTCTCAGGAGAATTGGTGCTGGGATCAATTTTATGTGTTTTAAAGATGTATGCGGTTTACGAGTTCAAATAAGCTTGCTGCCAGTTGACCTAGCCCGCACTGGTTTGTACCCTAATATAATTATCATCCAAATTAAGAACTTCTACTTTTTATAACATACAGTATACAATTGCCTGAAGCAATGGAAGTTTTGGGTAGCTGAGAAAATAATTCCTTAAAATGGTAAGTCAATGAATATTTTTATTTTTGCAATAAAGCATGCTCCGCGTATTACATTATAACATTACAACAAAGAGAAAAAAATATAATCATTTGAAGTCGTGACATCCACCCCTATAGCTGGGGTATGTTCGGACCGTTAAGCTAACGTGACATATGACTAATAATTAATTTATCCTCTCATTTTTAACCATCGTATGGGGATGGAACTTCACCAATAGTTCAACTTACGTTGTACCATAAACAAGGCTGTTAACTTAGTGGTATGTTTTGACCACTAAGTTAACAGTATATATATACCCCTATAGCCGGTATGTGCCCCGGCTATAGGGGTAGATGGCACGCGTTTAAATCCCGCACTTCACTATAATTTTTCTTTTCGTTGAAATTTTGTAATGTTAATGTTAGTGATGAAAGAAGACTTTAGAGAAAACGTCAATTCAATGGTTAAGTAACATTGTAAGACACTTCAAGAAACAATAGATACGGCTAGACATTAGATTATACATTGGACAAGAGATAATAATCGTGTACATAGAATTCAATTATCGTACAATGAGAGTATCTATTCTTTATAAAAACGCTCGGTGCATAGCTAACTTAGTCGTACTTGACCGATCAACTAATTTAAACAACGTCCACTGCGGTCATTACTTAGAGGGGTGACCGCTATTTGCTTTACTACTGAGCGCTTCCATAGTTCGGAGGGCACGTTAAGCCGTCGGCCCTGGTTGTTATCTAAGGATGGCCGTCGTTATGGTATGTCGGTAGGGCTTTTTGCGATAGTCCGCCTGGGTAGCTAGATGTCACTAGCGGTCACCCATATAAGTCATGACCGAGGCGGACGTTGCTTAGCATAGATAGATAATCGGTTACTAACGATTAAGTATACAACGCTACGAGCGCTATAATCGCTTTGAGCGCTTCACAACGCTACGAGCGAATCACTACGCTACGAGCGCTTCCTGTTAAGACCAATTTAATAAAAAGCAACTCAAGTGGTTCCTAAGCTCAATCCAAATGAAACTATTGGTATCGACCGCTTTCAAATGAAAACTATTTAGAATAAATTTTCAGGATAGAAACGATGAGATAAAATTGACTAAAATGTTATCATCCATTTATTTACAAACTTCTTTAACCGATTCTCCATACTTATAATAACACAAAATCAATATAGTTCTTGACTGCACCTGAAGATAGTTCTCCTACTTTTATATATCTATATTAAACTTGAGCATCATAAATTTTCCTGAAAAGTTAGAGCAGTCATCTCAATCTCAAAGTTAAAAGAAAGGACTTCAACACAATTTTCTTATCACGGTTTTATAAAAATTTGGATTGCTTTTGAAAACTAAAGATTTTTTCGGGCAGGGGTGATAAAAACTTATAGCGTGATATCCTTTAATGCTCTGCTAACGACAATTAATATAATTTCTGAGTTGATCTTGTAGCTACGTGATTTGATTCGGTTTCGTTAGAAATTTGGGTTAACGATGCAAGAAATTTACGATTCAAATAATTAGTACTGATTTGATTGGCAACCCTCGTTATCAAAATTATGCCATTGCCTTAATTGGTTGTATTTGAATTGGTTAGACACATATTTTTTTAAGGGCAAATAAGGAATATTACGTGGTGCAAGTAGTATTTTTGTGTCCAGGAATTATATGTGTAAATCACAGCATCGTTTAATTAAATAATAAGTGAGGACACATAACGAAAATTTTGTCATGTGCTATGGGTCCTTACCCAATTGGAAAGATCTCTTATGTTTTTATCTGAAAGTTTACAGTCAATTATTGACACAACTATGTAGCATAACTTGCAACTTCGCAAAACACCTGTTGGATTATGTAGCTCATTAAGAGAGTTCTTTCGTAGCACAGTTAGCGACAGTCTGCACATGGCGTGATTAGAATCTCCACGTGGCACCTTCTGCCAAAAGTCACACGTAGTGCACCTAGAGAGTCCCCGCGTAGCACACTCAACCAAAGGCCACACGAAGCGCACCTAAAGAGTCCCCGCGTAGCACACTCAACTAAAGGCCAGACGTAGCGGATCTAGAGTCCCCGCGTAGCACATTCAGCTAAAGGCTCCACGAAGCGCATTTTGAGAGTCCCCGCGTATCACACTTAACGTGAGCCCACTAAACATTTTTTTTTTGCTGGTTGGTAAACCTTTGATCGGAATCTCACCTGATGGTCAGTGATGATGTGGTCGAAGGTGTTAACAGGCTTAACCTATACTTAATTAGTGACTAATTATTATTAGTTCACAATAGCCATCTAATACTAATCATTGCGCTAATTTCTTCTTTTACTTGCCTCACTTTCCATTTTACGAGAATTCATAGAAGGCCAAATGCAGCTTACCCACTTATTCCTAATGGTTGCATAATTTTGGGATCTATCTATTACTTTAGTTAAAGCTCTCAAGTTTGTATTATAAGTTCACCTCTTGTTCTGAAGTCAATTACCGTCTCATCTTTGTGAATATGCCGTTTCTGGGTCTATAACTGAGCCAAGCTTAAAGTAAGAGCCAAAGTTGGGATTCGACGTCAAAGTTTCATCTAAGTTCAACGTTATTCGTTATCGCTACATAAAACGTTTTTGAAAAGAAATAAGAGCCAGATCCACTCCGTTGCAAAGGAAATACGTGCCTTTGTTTTAGTAGCTTTGAACTTGATCAAGTCCGATCATGTGGATGGAGGCTGCATTTTATCATACAAAAGCGTGCAATTCGAGCCATATATAAAATGGGTCCTAGGGAATCTGTGAGGGATCTTTTTAAAGAAATTGATATTTTAACTTTACCAAGTCTGTATATATTTGAAAATATTATGTATGTTCGTAAAAATTTGAGTAAATTTAAATTAAACAGTGACAATCACGATTACAATACTAGGAATAAAGATAAAATAGTGGTGCCAGGTTTTAGATTAGCAAAGACAAATAAAAGGTCCTTCTTAGGTAATTGTGTGCGGTTTTATAATAAAGTTCCCAAACATATTACAACGCTCACAGAAGGAAAATTCAAGTTGCATGTGAAAAACATATTGATTAAAAAATCCTACTACACAGTTTCTGATTACATAAACGACAAAAATGCCTGGACAATTCCGCCTCCGCCAAGCTATTGCCTGTCACCTACATAATTTAAACAAATATTGTAATAACTCTATTATATAGTATGTATGTAACACATTGTTAAAAGATGTTTAAAAGAATGGCCCCGAGTTTCTTGCCCGTTCTTCTCGCAGTGGCTCTATACAATTTATTTGCTGAACGTGGCAGTACAATGTAGAATATTTCAATACTAAAATTTGTAATTGACCTTCATAAGAGCGTCGTAGACGCCTAAATTGAATAAATGATTTTGACTTGACTTGACTTGATTTAGGGACAAGTTCATGCGCTTTTCGGTGCAGTTCGGTTATTGTATTTTTCGGTTAGGTAAACGAGATGCAGAAATGATAGCCAAGCGGTAATAGCTACTAGACTCCCTTGCCGCAGGTCCATGGTTCGATCCCACCCGGCTTGAGCTTCACTGCATAGTGGGTGGATATTTTGCGAATGTTCACCTGGCTAGCTAAACACCCTCAAGTAGAAAATCTGTCGCCAAGCACTTTCCAGTATGTTACTGCAGCAATTCTTGAGAGACAGTAAATAACAGGCACATTAATGAGACTCGACAACTGAGCTCTCAGGTGATGAGCGCAGCGCATTTCTTCGGTAATGACAAAATGCAAAAGGAGAAAAGGCAGAGGTTATCGCTTAACATCAGGTGGGCCTCGTAGGGGTTTCGTCATAATTACGTTAAAAAAAACTTGCATTCTCAAAAACATAACAAATTAGCGTATTATAATTATCACTTTTTATGTTTTACTTCTATTTCTTTACTTTCGTTTATATGTAACAATATTTTCAGCTAAAAGTAATGTTTTGTTTCAAATATTTTACAACCCAATAAAATAACAATATTTATTTGCTGATCTCAAATTATCTACCTATAAAACAAATCTTGACTCAATCTATAAAACTTTTGTGTAAAAGCCGACTGATCGCTTACCGAAAAAGTCACGAAAGATTTCATAATTTTATGGTAAAAATGTAGATAAGAAACTTTCCAATATGTTAAAGGCCACTTACTGCGTGCTCATATGTTACGAGAATTATATTGCTGCTGCTCGACAAGGCTTACTATTCTGTAAACAAATTTATAATTGACCTGTTTTTTTTTATTTGTTTTTATATTTTAAATCTTGTTCTATAATCTTACCAAGTTATACGCTTGTATCTGATACCGTTAATATATCACGAAAAAATATTGAAACTTTTGTGTACCAATGTTCCGTAATATTGGGCACATAATGGAGAGAAAATAGCTCGAATCGAAGCTTAGGTACTTAAACTGTATGTAGTCTTTGTAAAGGGACCCCCTTTGTTCAAACTTTTTCGGAAAAATTGTGAGAATTATACTAAATACTTGGAACAGAATAGGGAGAAAATGGCTTAAGACTACCTTGTTTTAACTTTATGTAAAGATTTTGGAAAGATATTAAGAATGCGTTATGCGTATGTTGCCGAATACTATAGCACTGAACAAAGTTTAAAATACTGTTTGATTTCAAGTAAGACAGAGATTTTAATTAATTCCAAATAATAGGAGTCATACATTTTTTTACGACATTTTCAACACTGTAGTAGCACCTAAACTTCTTGAGTTAAATATATTTTACTTAATAAATAAATAAAGAACAATATTCGCGTCCTCTTAACGACATCGACGATTATCTTCAAAACCATGTCAAGTGTTAATCAAACTTGATATCTTTAATCAATCATCGATACAGTCGTTAAATTGTTTTCTTTCAATATCATTAAGAGTACTGAAGACAAATTGGATTAAATAAATTCCATTCCGAAGATACCATAAAAATCTCTTTTAAAAAGATCCAAATTGACAGGAAACACAGTTGACGGAAATGAGTCCGATTGGTTAGCTCACTCAAAATGGCAGCGGATTGATTTGTACGAACGCTGGCATACCTACTCATGTATATACTGATGTATAATGACAGTCATATGGATGAAAATGTCTCAGAAGACGCTCAATGGAGAATTTTAAGATGTCCCCAAAATACTTTCAAGGAGGTTTTAAAAAAGGGTTTTAGTTGATCTTCGTCTACTTGTAATTTGAGATTTGCTTTTATTGAATTCAAATTTTATTTGCGGTTAATTGGACGAGCCCGGATTTTCTTTGCTTTAATTATCCTTTATTATTAATTGGATTTATAGATGAACATTCAAAATTATAGTTGCTAGAGACGAAGAGTAGGGGTATCAAAGACAAATGAATCAACTATCTTAGATTAAATGATGCTTAGTGAACTGTCTTGTAAGCATCAAATGCGGCGGCCGTTTAAGAAACGAATGCAATTTACATCCCAAGATCAGATATTTATTGGGGTTGAATGAAATAAGACATTTTAAGTTGTCCGAATGAGTAATTGAGAGACTAAAACGCGTGATCAAAAATTTTGTTTTTAGCTTTCTGACTTACATAGAAACATCTATAATCAGGCAACTTAAGCGGCACTATAAAAACGGCGACCAATACGCTAATCTCGGTATACTTGTTAAATATTTAAACGACTCGATGCAGAGACATTGAGTTCATAGCGGTCGCGAGCTCATCTTATTTTCCAAAACTTATCAGAGCATTTACCCGTTGCAACGCGTCATCAAAACGCTCGCACTTATTTGGCTCAAAGAATTGCAATCTAATGGGGCACTGTTGCCAGCAGGTGCCTGGTGATGGTGTTTATTATCACCAAAAACACATAAAGTATGTGATTCTACATATGGTGGAGTCTCATTACACTCGTGCAACTATAAACCAAAATAAATTTAAACCACATTAAAAAAAATGTGTTTGTTATTGAGAGCCATCACTCCTGTCACTTGTTGCTAGTTAATTAACAGTTACAATGTTAATATATATTGGATAACTGAAATCTCTTGTATAAAACCAAAGAGCTAGAAAAGTACAGAAAAAATCAAGATCACTTTGTAAGCTAGACTTCTGCCAGGTACAAACACGGCGATATCTGCAAAATATTGTTCAGTATTCAATCCCATTCAGACATTTGAATGTTGGTAGGGCATTTTGCTAATGCCCTACCAACCTACCTACTAACTACTAACCTACTAGCAACCATTCTCAAGTAGAAAATCTGTCGCCAAGCACCTAACGGTGTGTTCCGGCAGCTGTCCTAGAGAGACAGTAATTCTAGGTTAGCCTGAACAACATCTTCGAACTACATGGGCTAGCCTACCCGGCACAAACATAAAAAAAAAATTGGAAGCGGATGGAAGTTTTAATTTGTCAAACGATTTAAGATGATCACTAAATGGATAGTATCGGTTGAAAGACTTGCATAAGTCCCGCGGCACCCGTAGCTCCAAGCCGGAGAGCACCCACAAGCGGTCTATCAAACTGACGGCGGTGTTAGGTGGACCTAATAGGCGTTGCCGCCTGCTGCCACTTTGATGAAAATTGGGCCTTACGTTAACGCTTTTAAAAACACGTAAATGTAATTATCAAAATGAACGAGCTTTTGCTCCACACGCTTGAAGTGGTGTAACCCATTTGAAAATTAAGTACCTAAGTAACTTCTGCACGAATAATTACTTGTGGCGTTTCATCTTAATAACTGCGCTTAAGTTGACAACGTAGGCAATTACTTATATGGTTTATTGCAAGAATTAAGGTGACGTGTACGGAGGCAATTTCAAAATTATGGTCAGTATTTTATTTTCGTAGTGTATCATATACCTAGTCCGGCCATAAGTTCTGTTACAAATGAAAATGCATTTTTTTTTTACTTTACATTTTGCAACATTCTTTCGAAGCAGTGATGGTCCAGTAGATATGGATATGGACATCTAGAAGGTATATGGTGGGAAATCCGACGTGGGCTTGAGATTCACCGAATGGTAGCAGAGCATTTTGTAAATGAACACCAAGCAAGCTCCTACCACCCTCAAGTAAAAAATGTGTTGCCAAGTACCTAACGGTAGGATCCGGCAGCCGCCCCTGAGGCTTAGAATTATGTGTTCAAAATTAGCCTGTTATCGCTTTCAATTACATCATAACTTACCTTCGGACAAGATTGTGCCCGCAGGTTAACCTATCATCGGTAGAAATAAGATATCAGTATTTATCATTATAGGTTACTTAATATCTAATAACTGGCTCAACATCTACTACCTTGCTCATATCTAATTGTAGATTGCAATCAATTGAGCAAATGAACTCATCGGGAGGGTTGTACGCTTACTAGATAGGACGACGTTGTGATAATTCTATCAATGTTTAGTATTGGTCTCTGTGTTATGTTATGTCTTTTTTGAGTATAAATGTCTTTAAACCTAAATCTATCCCTTGGATGATTTACAAAAGATTTGGGTTCTGAAATGATAGCCGTTAGAGCAGAGAAGAATAATACTTGTTGCGCCTTCCCCACCTAGCATGGAGTAAGGGCAGGAAAGAGAAGGACCGTATATCGTACCAATATTTTCCAAACGAAACGTGTACAATGTTAACCAGAAAAATAGCGCAAAACAAATCAAACATACACGGAGAAATAACGGTCATAAATTAAAAAAATCACCGGCGGCGGTCTATTTCGGGAGGACCTTTTAGATGTAGTCTGCTTGGAAAGATTCACTGTCAAGCTGATAACTGACAAATGCTAGTTAGTTAATACATGTTTTCGGGTTCCGTACCAGAAAATGAGACCCTATTATTACGCCTCAACTGTGATTCATCCGTCAGTCAGTCTCAAACTCCTACTAAGGATCTCGATAAATATCACCCACCCATTCCCAGTATGGAAATGTCACCCACCAATCTGTGTGGGTGTCGTATGAGGCGACTAAACGTCAATTATGTACATATCCGTTCCCGTGGTGCTGCCTAAATTATAGAACGATTTTAATTAACATATACCAACTAATTACCCGTGTGATGCCGGGCTATAATGTTCCCTCCCCGTCTCTTTCCGTGGGTGACGTAAGTGGCGACTAAAGGAGGCGCCAAGCGCCCGTGCGGTGACGCTATTTGTGACAGCCCGACCACATCCCGACTGAGTATCGTATCGTATATCAAAATGATACATCATAATTCTCTTGTATAGTATCGTTCTAAAGGCTATAAATCTACGCAGAGTAACTAATGCCCGCCCGAAGCCTAACTCGGGGATATCGGTTTTTTAGCGTCAAAACTGGCAGTGAAGGGTTTGTTCTACCCACTTTATATAGTGCTAGTTATGGAGCAAGTAGATCAAACACTTTGCAACAAAAAATATATATTTATATTTTCAATAATTTTTTAAACGCAACAATGCACTAAATGATCGAAAATACATCGTATGTGTGTAATATAACAGTGTTATATTAAGTTTATTATTAAAAAATGTTTTAAACTAGTTTATGAAACGCTTGGCCTTACTTCAAAAATATTTTTATTTTTAAAAAATTTAACACTTTTTAGGGTTATTTACACGAGACGAATTTACTTAGCATTCCATGGATTCACCGTGCGGGTGCCGGGTCCATAGCGTTGCAGAGGAAGAGGCTCCAGTCAAGGTGCCTGGGACTTGCAACCCAGTGAGTAAGGTTAAGGGGCCCCTTTATGATGCATCAATGCTCCCTTTCACCGCTCGAGCCTCCTCCCCTGCCTAACCAAATTTGGTAAGATCCTACTAATGCCGCCTTGGATACACGTTCTAAGATGGAAGTTACGGTTGTTCTTGACAGGCCAAGGTCTTTTAGTAGGTTGTATAGGGATTTTGCTGGTATAACCCTTGCTCCGACTTCTACAGCATATAAATTAACCACATAACCGTTTTTGATTAATTCATTTGTTAGGTCATAATATTTGTTAGTTTTTATTGTGTGGTCTTTAGGTATGTTTGTTTCCCACGGCACAGTAAGTTCTATAAGTACTATGCGTTTTAGATTCTTTGAGTATAGAAATATGTCTGGTCTGGATGACGAAACACCAACATCCTCAGGGATTTTGTAATGTTTTTCATACGTGTCCATCAAAAGAGTCCAATCGGGAGCTGCGCCTAAGATGGAGTAAGGCTTGGATTTAGTTTTTGTAGATGACCCTTCTTTTACAAAAGCAACGTGTCGCTTGTTCGTGGTCAAACCTTTTTTTGCTCTAGCTACCGCGAGACTCGCCGCTTCACGTATGATTTCGAGGACTCTATCGTGGCGACGGGAATAATGACCCCTATCGAGGAGCACCTTGCAACCTACCAATAAGTGCCGTGCTGTACCTATGGCCTCCCGACAAATACTGCAAGACTTTTAGGTGGCTTTCCCCCATCTTACTAAATTACTTTGGTCTGGGAGGGTCATCTGAAAGGCGTTAAGATAGAATTTTAATAAGGCAGGTGACCAATCGTATATCAAGGTGCGCCACTTTAATGCCAGAGGGATACAAAATTCACCTATGGTTAGCCACTCACTTTGCATTTCCAAGCGGTATCTGTGTATGTTTCCGTACCTTACAGCTTATGTGTTTTTGGAATAAACTGGACTAAATAGTATGGAATTCGGTATATACACTTATATACAATTAAGTCATTCTGATTATTAAAGGAAAATAAGAAAGTAAAAGTAAACTTTGTAGAACATAATAACGACATATTAAGCAAAGGACGTGATATGATGGCTATGCATTTTTATAATTTTAACCTTATTTAATACTGTTCAGCCGAATCGTCCACTGCCGAACTCAGCCTTACCTAATAAGGGGTATTTGCCATAATCCCCACGTTTGGCAGGCGGCTTGATCGCAGTGTAAGATGTCAGTTCTTTTTTTCTGGGTATCCGGACAGAAAACAGAAAAAAATTACGTAAATATTTTTGCCTAAGCTGAAACGGAGACGCAGCGCTCGCCCTTCGGCCTCGTTCAGACAGCTTCGCTCGCCCTTTGTGCTCGCTCATTTAGTAAGCCTAATATTTGTGTTAAATGTTATGCTATTTTTAAGATTTAGTCGGAAACGCATTGGTTTCATACTACAAAATATTGTAGTAAGTGCTTATATATAAATTAGTACTATTTGTCATGCCACAGAGCCTACTTTTTACTGGCTTAAGAACTCGCCTCATGTAAACACACTTGATAGCCATTTTGCCTTCGCAATGCACACTTTTTGTCCCGACAGTGTATTCCATTTGGAGAATCCGTAAATCATAATATTGTACTCGTTTGTTGGCCTACAATGTTGATGGCCGGGATTATAACTTAGGCATCTGTGCCACATTAAAAGCATTTTTTGTAAAAATAATAACAATACGTAGACAAAATTTTGATAAACTTGTGAATTGTGAGATTTTTCTTTTTAAATATTTAACGTTAAGAATATTACAAGCATTACCGCGTTTTAAGCTAAAATCACATATTTTTAAATTATTTGAGCACACATTTGTGATAATCACTAGGCATCCGGCGCGAAATCGGAGGACGTGGTTTCACTTTTTCTGTCCGGAACTAAAAATTGCACACATATTTTTGTAAAAAATGTGATATTTGTATAATTCATACCCTTTAAGGGAAGTTTCATCATAGTAATGAATAGATTCAGGCGTTACTTTGCGGAAATCCATATTTAATAATTTCAAATATTTTTAAAATATTTTACGAAAACATCAAATCAATATTTTAATAAAACACTTAAAAATATATCTAGTGACAATTCCGCCCAATTTTCCTGCTAAGCCGACGTGACGTCACAAACGCCACGCAGCCAAACCGGAAGAACTTTCGACGCGTTTCGCTTCTACACGAAGCATCCTCAGGAGGTCTTGACTCTTCGAGCGCACGATCGAGAATGAGCGGCCGGCGGCTCAGCACGCCTTTATATAGACTAGGGCTGAGTCAGCACGCCTTTGTCTAGGCTCGAGCGTGAGTCACTGCTCTTTGTTGCAGCCAACAATTGGTGACTAATACGTTTTTAAAGTGACAATGACATCGTAATGGCCAAAATTCATAACAAATAATAATAAATAATGGCTGCAACAAAGAGCAGTGACTCACGCTCGAGCCTAGCCAATGTCTGCAGCGGAAAATTACAAATATAAATAGGTTTTTAACTTATGTAGTTCAGTTTAGTTGTACATGTTGATAACAGAATTCGCGATTTGTTAATAGCTCATAAAATAGGCAACATTTTTGACCATTAGCACCTGATGGTGAGATCTAAGGCGTTATTACGGCTAAGAATTTCTGGCTCTCAAGGACTTCCGCCGGAAGTTAGTTTTATGCTTTTACATATTATCATAATTGTGTCCTATGGCATTTATATAATCACATAAATATTATAAATCTTAGTCCATCAATCGTTACAAAGACGGCATTACCTTTGAAGCAATGGTAATGGAATAGCTATGGACTGCCGCACCGCAGGTTTTTTTTATGGTTTTGTGACGGAACAAGCACGAGTCCCACCTGATGTTCAGCGGTAGCCCCTGAACATAGCAGATGCATTTCATCATAAGTGACGAATTGCCCTTCGCCCGTCGTGTGCCTGTAATTATACTGGCTCTCAAGGATTGCTTAAAATACACCAACTCCTGTAATTGTACACCAACACTATAATATAATATTATAAAAAATAGCTCTCATTACTGTTAAAGCTAAGCATAGAATTGTTTCTTTTTTGTTAATTATAGCACTACTGATTTGTTGTAAAATAAAGATATTATTTTTATGCTAGACTAACACTACCATAGGGGAGGGCGCTGTATGCTGAAATACAGGCCACAAGCGTAGTTCGGCAGCAGATACCCAAGAAGCAAAATGTTAAATTTCTCTGGCGTTACAATTATTAGTGTTTTTTTTTTTTTTTTTTTGTGTCTGTCGCCAACCACCTTACTGTGTGTACCGGCAGCTGTCCTTGAGAGCCAGTAAAATAACAAACACATGAGACTTCACAAACTTGCAAAGAAATGTATCTGCTATAGGCAGATCTATAAATATTGTAATAGATGGACGTAACAGACTAAAGAACTTTTTCCTTAATCTCTCTACTAACTCAAGTTAGTAGAATCAATTCTACTAACAGTGCAGTTAGATTACTTAGGGGAAAAATATTGTAATCTAATAAACTTATGGTGGAGAGAAAAGTGCCCAGACTGTTGGCTTCATTACCTCGCTGTATATTAATACTAATTTTTCGGCTGAGATACCTACAAGCACTCTCTTCACATGTCATTGCAAACACTTTAATATTAATGAACTTTATTATTAAAAAGTGCTGGGCACGCTGCCAACTGGTAGTGGACTGGAGCATTTCGACTGCCTGTGAGTCTGCAATGACTTATAGGTTGTCGAAATGCTTTTATTTAAGTTTTCTTTTAAAGTCATTTTCATATACATTTTGCAAAACAGTGGAGATAGGGGGTGAAAAAATAAAAATAAAACATAATATATCAGTCTCGAGGTCTTAAGCTCACATATACAATAATATACTTATTCTATTCTAACAAATATTCTAACAAGTAAATGTTTAATTTCTCACATTCATTCTCAAACAGAGAAATATTATGCTTCTGAGAAAATAACAAATACAGCGTTAAAAACTAAGCTCAGTCAGACGGTGAAATAAATGGTGCTACTTTTCTTGACAAGTTGTGCAATTTGATAGAACTTCAGAGATAGCATTTACTTTGGCCTTAGTTTTTATTAACTCAGTTTCTTGTCTGTTCATGCAATAGATATTAAATAATTTCCCGGTGAACTGTATTCTTAGTATAACCTTCGTGATTTTTTATATAAAACAGGGATTACAATGTAAAACTAGTACAAAATGTAGGCTAGAACAACGCGTTCATGTACTAGATTCTGCTTCAACATTCTATGGCGATTTCATGCCACGCCTTTTCTCAATAAGTCTAATTTATTTAATATATCAGCACGTAGAGAATTTCATTTGGCAACTTTTGTATCTAATAAAATTAAAGCATCCAGAATATCTTTTTAAAAAACTTGTATGGTATTTTTCACAAAATTTATTTAACACAAGAGCCTGCTTATATATAAAATATTTAAGACATCAGCGTTACTTGGAAGTTTTCGCTATCTGACAACTAAATGTTGAAACAACCTCCCTCGCATTTAAGAAAACCCATCTCAATAACATAAGACTCCAGTAACTCCACCTAAAATAAGACTCCAGTCTATTACAAAATTACAAGAGGAACAATTATAGTTTTTGCGGGATTCAAACCTGTGCTATCCACCCCTATAGCCGGGCCATACTCTGACATGACTCATAGCTCTAATAATGTCCTCTCGTTATTTAACCATCGTATAGTGTGACACCTATAGTTCAACTTTCGTTGTGCTACAAACAGAACTAATTTTGCAATTAGCTATATACTTGTTAATGAAGACTCAACCATTGACCTATATATACTAGACGCGACATCTCAAACGAAACTAGTCGACCAGTGCAGACTTTCCCCCACACGCAGCTGAACACTCGTAGAGATTACACGCGCTTTACGTTCGAATATTGTTTATTCAAAATACACAATTGATAATACACAATTTTCGAACGTAAAGCGAGTGTAATCTCTACGAGTGCCCAGCTGCATGTGTGGGAGAGTATGCCGGCGGCATATCTGCACTGGTCGACGAATTTCGTTTGAGATGTCGCGTCTAGTATATATAGGTCAATGGACTCAACCCGATAGTTTTGCAAAAACGCATGCTATGCAGATTACTATTTTATTGTTTTGATTGTCTAATTCCAAAATAAATGAAAACGATATGCATTTTTTAAATTAGAACTCCATAATGTAAATCGTTTTGAAAGGAACATGTCAAAATTACTTCTGTTTACTTACGAAGCGTTCATCAACAGTTAATTGTTGATGCGTATTTTATTTATAACAGATAGGCTACCCTTGTAACCCAACGTGCCCTCCGAAGCACGTAAGCGCTCAGTAGTAATGTCACTAGCGGTCACCCATCCAAGTCATGACCGGGGCAGACGTTGCTTAAGTTAGCTGATCGGTTAAGAATGGCTAAGCAAAATACGCTACGATAGCTTCAACATTTTATATAGTATGTGTATTGGCCTCGTGTATACCTACATTACCTCTTAATGTAAATGCTAATAGTACATACAGTAAAACAATAAAATGTAGACTATAATCGCTTATATGCAGAAGCATCTACTCTAAACAAAAGAAATAACCGTACCTCCGTGTGTGAAAAGGACACACGCACCTCTGTTTGCGCCGGGGTGTAAAAATAGTACCGTTTCATCGATAAGAGCAAGTGAACCAAAGAAAAGTTTGTAAATGTGTAGTTACCTTCCGGGACGAATAAAGAACCTATTTCGTAACTCGAGATAAAGGCAACGCGGCAAATTGAAGACACACATTTGTTTAGTGACTTTGAGAGGAACTTGATTTATTTCGACAAGTCATGAGATGTTGTGTTTATTAAATTTAATAATCGCAGCGTGATATATAAAGCTGTGATATATTAAGGCAATTTATAAGAAAAAACCTTTTTTTTTTTTTTTTGTATGTTATGTTTTTATCACAAAAGTATGTCATAATTAATCCTTTAAACGTCAATCTATCAACTTAAGACCAATTAGAATAAAAAACTGGCCAAGTGCGAGTCAGGCTCTTTTAGGGTTCTGCGTATCAAGAGTCCGTAAAGGAAAAAAATTAGTTTTGATAATAGTTGCAAAAATACATTGCACAATTTTCACATATATGTGTTAAGGGTCTTATTTAAATATAAGATGCGGTCCATAATATTTAACCGGAATTTTAATTTATAACTAGTTTAAAAATGGTACATATTGACAACTTCGACAGCACCCCATTTATTTACGAGCTGCAGACCCGTGACGGACGGACAGACGGACAGACAGCTAGACCGCGGAGCCACTATAATAGCGCTCCATTTGGCCACTTGGACACGGGAACCTAAATGCCTTTATTAAGATCTTTAGTCAACAAATGGGATTCGACCGGTAATGCATTGCCTCGGGGATGATATATAGGGAACACGATAACTCCTTCGAGGCTATTAAAAAGACTTCGTATAGGTAGCCAGATTTTAACCTGTGTCAACGCATAAAAATATATTACAAGTCTCCCAGAAAACATATTATGATACAGATTGTAGCCTATATCAAATACTATACAGATATTTTTGGACTTCTAGCTCTTTTAGCTTATTTATAAATAAATATCGAATAAACATTGCGATTCAACGGGGCAATGCTGCCAGCACGCTGGGCACGCTGCTAACTGGTAGCATTTGGACTGCCTGTGAGTCTGCAATGACTTATATAGTTCGTAGTATTTTCTTTACAATTGGGTATATTTTATAATGTATGTCTCATGTAATGAGTATTGTATATTAATATTTAATTCATTTTGGAATACTAAGCTTGAATCCGAGTCCGTCACACTTTTGTATAGGGTTCTATTAAGTATTTGTTTTATAAATACCGTATATATGTAAAGGTATAGATTATATATATAGTAGAATGCAAGGTGTACAGCCATCAAATCCCTGATCAATCAAATCCCCACCAACTGAACACACATATTAATTAATGAATTTGGGCGTTGCTTAGCAAAAGTCGATATTATCGATACCTAGGTGAAATAAAAAAATATACTTAGTCATAATAGTTTCAGTGACACAAACGTGACGTCAAGAACAATACGTAACCTAGCTGGGACAGTTTTACGCATTCTTTTCATACCCAAAGCAAATATGTTTGAAACAAAATGCTTCCTAATTGCATGCTGCATAATTCAATATCATTTATTGAATTTAGCGTTTTGAGAGTCTACGACGCTCTTATGAAGGTTAATTACAAGTAATTATTTACAGTACAAATATAAACACATAAATGAAAAAACGCAATCCGAGCGATTTTATTTTCGAGGTCAAGAGCTCTTGAAAATATTTGGTGTAGAATCGAATTGCGTCAAATATCATCTGGCATGGTTCGCGGTAATTTTGACATCACGTTGGTTTGTACTCGCATACGATATCTTGGCCGGATTTTTAAACATTTGTAATTTTTAATTAATTCAGTGCCCGCTACCGCTTATAACTTAGCTCATCATATCAAAGAAAGTAAAGCAGACAAGCAGACGAAGCGCCTCTCAAATGAAGGGTGAAAATGAAATGGCTTTAATTGTATTTAGTTGAACAAAGGGATGCCGTGTGTCTTTATATATATAATGTTTCTATCAATTTTGGGAAATGTATTAATGTTACTAGAATACCTGTAATACGGTACACGTCAATTTGAGAATAATCTTGCCTCGATGTGTGTTAAGGGGTCAATATCTTTGCAATCTACGAATAAATATAATAAGAAGTCTAACTTCCATATAGTTACCGCTTTGATTTCGGACTCATCAAGTGTAGGAACAATTAACAAAACATGCACAATCTTCCAAATTCAATTGAATTGCTTAATTGATTTGGCGCTTATAAATGATCGGATCTGCTTGATCGCATCAAGCTAATGTTGAAAAAAAGTTTGTACGAGCAATATTCGGTCTTAAACGTTGGGACAGCTGTGTACCCTTTTTCAAAATGTTTTATTTAATGATCCTGCTCTCACTGTACATATATGAAGTTTTGATCTTTGTTAGATTGAATTGAGGTTGAGCTTTACCGCATGGTGGAAGGACATTTTTCGAACGCTCGCCCGGCTAGCTACCACCCTCAAGTAGAAAATCTGCCGATTTTGAGAACCAGTAAAATTGCTAGCATATGAGACTGAAAATAAAGACCTGTAAAAGAATACAACTTCGTTTTTGAATTGTTTGTACAAAGCAACTTCTGAAGATGATCTATTTTTATTTAGTGTGTGTTGTTTGATCTGTGTGTTCCCATTTCAGAGTGACCCACATGTGTGTCACTCTGAAATGGGAGCACACAGATCAAAGAACACACACTTTTTGCGACCATTGAAAAAAGGTTTATTGGCCAGTTGAATTTCCGATAAAATCCCTAACAAGAAGGTCGAAAAACGTCTATCTCCCATTCCAGGAAATTCAACTGGCCTTTTTTCAATGGTCGCAAAAACTGAGATGTGTACATACATACACATACAAATACTTAATATTACATTTTTTGATTTCGACTGTCTTCAATTTTCGATGTTTATCTATTTGTATGAGTTTGTATATATACAATATTTGTATGTTATATGAGTTGTATAAATATGAAATGTAAACTTTGCTTCAATAAGGAGCTCTTTGATTGTACTTTATAGTCTCTGTCCCGAGGCTTTCACTTGTCAAGACTTTCTGATTTAACTTCATGCAAATAAAAAATCATAAAATTAGATACTTTTTTTCGACAGTTTTTTTTTTTACATAAAATAAATGTGTAGCGAGCTAGTAATTCACCCGACGAGCAAAAACTTAGATGGCATATGTTATTTTTCTAAAAAACATTAAGGTAGAAGCCACTGGTTCCTGAAATTCAGTTTTACACTATTTGAGGAACTTGTTTGTGGGTTCATTTTATTTGCTGCATCTTATATTATTTCCATAAAAATAATTTGCTTGTTATGTTTTTGTTTGATACTTGTATTTCGATGAGGAATGTCCAAAATGGAGATTGCGGAAACGCTTGGGCATGTTTGAAAATATATACATCAGACTACCGTTTATTATTTTCTGAACATGTAAGGAAAGTTGAATTATATAAAAAGAAAAAATTTCACCGAATGATTTAAGTTACTTACGAGCGATAGAAGCGAGACTATTACCATCATATCTTCAATTCCCTCTAAAACACGTAACAAATCCATCGGATTATATTCCACGTTGAGGTCGATCGACGGATGTTTAAGTCTGATTTTGCTCAAAAATCTAATTGATTCTGAACATGACATATCTCATCATTATAAGTGAATGTTGAATTGTTTGAAGCGCTCGTAGCGGAGCTTGTCTAGTTATTATTAATCGATCAACTAAGTTAAGTAATTTCCGCTGAGGTCACGACTTGGAGAATTACTACTTGTGATATTGGCTAATAAGCGAGCACGTGCCCCAGAGGGCACGTTAAGCTGGCTGTAAAGGTTGTTGTCTTAAGATGGCAGCAGTCGTTCCAGCTACCATCTTCAAGTATAATATCCGTCGCTAAGCAGCTAACGGTGTTCTAAGAGCTGTCTTTGGGAAACTAATCTATCAATCTCTCCATGACCGCTTCACATAATTAAAGGCTAGAACGATCAAAAATAGAAAAAAATTGATCCACCCTGCAGAATATAGTTAGCTCAATCCATGCAAGTACTTTTCCTCAAGAAAATGATAAGGTGAGGATGACCTCTATAAAAATATCACGTTACGTTACGAAAAGAGTGTCGATAAGGCTATTGTCTCTTTTGTGGTACCGATACAATATATCGTTACAGCTATAAAAAGTGGACATTCGATCAACCGATATTGTGTAGGGTGTCCACATTTTGATTTTATGAACTCTGTTCTGGTTTCCAAATAAGTAAGAGATAAATAAGTTTTGGATAGGTTCTTTATTGCTAGTTCAAATTCGCAAAATCCTCAATTTATGCGTTTAGAAACCTAATGTGTTTATAAAATAGTAGATTGTACAACAAGTACAATAAACAAGTCACTTTAGCCAAAAAGTTTAATTCGAGGAATGGTATTTAAATCGAGGTTAAAATGGGTTTTATGTACGATAAACGCAGGTGAAATTTGTTCAAAACGTTTTAAATATTATACATTTGCTTACGTTTGTTACCTACGTGTAAACGCGTTTTTTTTTAACAATGTTGACAGTTTTTGGGTAATATATCGAATCTTATACATTGATATTCAATTAAGGCCAGGTTGTACCTACTTAAGACATTTTTTAAAATCTGTAACTCGAATAGAATTGAAAATTTAGAATATATAAAATTATTTATATAAAGTTAAACATACTCTCCAGGAACGTACAAAGTCAAAAACGTGATTATGAACAATTTCTTCGATAAAAAAAAATGTCAAACATGACACCATATCGCTACTTAAATCAGGTAGAACTAAAAGATACTATCATGAAACTATGTGGAAGTTTTACCAATGGATAGAGCTTGTTATTTATTAGTAACGTTTGAAGGCACATTTTCAAATTTAGCTATAGTTTTTTAACAAGAAAAAATAAACTACAAATCTAGAGATTCAAGCTCTCGCGCACGTCATTCAGTACCCGCCTAGGCGTCATCGAGGTAGGACGCGTGTCGTTTTCTCCAGCAAAATTCTCCCCGACGATTACGAGCTAGAAATATTTATAAACAGAATTATTATTAGCAGAATGGTGACACTGCAACATTTATGGTTATCCGCTGGCGTGAATCTTCCATCAGGCGAGTGTCTTGTACGTCATTTCAACCATGCCAAATAAAAAAAATACTTTCTCGATGGCATTGTTTTCACGCGCCACAGTATAAAAAGTACAGTATGGTCACGCCCCAATTACTAACTGTGGGTGTCGTAAGAGGCAACTAAGGGAAAATACCGGAAAGTGAGCAGCAGTGCCCTCTAAGAAGCTACCTCCCTCCACTAAAAAATCTGTCGCCAAGCACTTAACGGTATGTGCCGCTATGAGTCCTCCAGAACCAGTAATTTTGCATGGTGGTAGGGTATTTTGCGAATGCCCGCCTGGCTAGCTACTACCCTCAAGTAGAAAATCTGTCGGCAAGCACTTAAAGGTATGTGCCGCTATGAGTCCTCTAGAGCTAGTAATTTGGCATGGTGGTAGGGCATTTTGCGAATATCCGCCTGGCTAGCTACCACTATGTGTCAAGTAGAAAATCTGTCGCCAAGCACTTAACGCTATGTGCCGCTATGTGTCCTCTAGAACCAGTTATTTGGCATGGTGGTAGGGCATTTTGTAAATACCCGCCTGGCTTGCTACCACTATGTGTCAAGTAGAAAATCTGTCGCCAAGCACTTAACGGTATGTGCCGCTATGAGTCCTCTAGAACCAATAATTTTGCATGGTGGTAGGGCATTTTGCAAATACCCGCCTGGCTTCCTACCACTATGTGTCAAGTAGAAAATCTGTCGCCAAGCACTTAACGGTATGTGCCGCTATGAGTCCCCCAGAACCAGTAATTTTGCATGGTGGTAGGGCAATTTGCGATTACCCGCCTGGCTAGCTACCACCCTCAAGTAGAAAATCTGTCGCCAAGCACTTAACGCTATGTGCCGCTATGTATCCTTAAGAACTAGTAGTTATGCATGGTGGTAGGGCATTTTATAAATACCCGCCTGGCTTGCTACCACGATGTGTCAAGTAGAAAATCTGTCGCCAAGCACTTAACGGTATGTGCCGCTATGAGTCCTCTAGGACCAATAATTTTGCATGGTGGTAGGGCATTTTGCAAATACCCGCCTGGCTTCCTACCACTATGTGTCAAGTAGAAAATCTGTCGCCAAGCACTTAACGGTATGGGCCGCTATGAGTCCTCTAGAACCAGTAATTTTGCATGGTGGTAGAGCAATTTGCGATTACCAGCCTGGCTAGCTACCTCCCTCAAGTAAAAAATCTGTCGCCAAGCACTTAACGGTATGTGCCGCTATGAGTCCTCCAGAACCAGTAATTTTGCATGGTGGTAGAGCAATTTGCGATTACCAGCCTGGCTAGCTACCTCCCTCAAGTAAAAAATCTGTCGCCAAGCACTTAACGGTATGTGCCGCTATGAGTCCTCTAGAACTAGTAATTTGCATGGTGGTAGGGCATTTTGAGAAAACCCGCCTGGCTAGCTACCTCCCTCAAGTAAAAAATCTGTCGCCAAGCGCTTAACGCTATGTGCCGCTATGTATCCTTGAGAACCAGTAATTTTGCATGGTGGTAGGGCATTTTATAAATACCCGCCTGGCTTGCTACCACGATATGTCAAGTAGAAAATCTGTCGCCAAGCACTTAACGGTATGTGCCGCTATGAGTACTCTAGAACCAATAATTTTGCATGGTGGTAGGGCATTTTGCAAATACCCGCCTGGCTTCCTACCACTATGTGTCAAGTAGAAAATCTGTCGCCAAGCACTTAACGGTATGTGTAGCTATGAGTCCTCCAGAACCAGTAATTTTGCATGGTAGTAGAGCAATTTGAGATTACCCGCCTGGCTAGCTACCTAACCCTCAAGTAGAAAATCTGTAGCCAAGCACTTAACGGTATGTGCCGCTATGTGTTCTCTAGATAGAACCAGTAATTTGGCATTTTGCGAATACCCGCCTGGCTAGCTACTACCCTCAAGTAGAAAATCTGTCGCCAAGCACTTAACGGTATGTATTTTAATAGTAATAGTTAAAGGTTATCAACTGTGTTAGTTGCACTATAAGGGAATAGTCACAAGAATATAATAATTGAGTACTGGATTTAGTAGCAGATACCTAAAGTAGATCAACTGTTTTAGTTACACTATGAAGCTGATAGCGTGCGGCTGGGGACATCGACCTGGCGAGCGCTGTGCATCTAAAGCGCAGCGCCGCGTAGTGTCCATAGCCTACAACTCTCGCACGCTAAATTTGCCTACTGTGCCAGTACAAGCCGGCCTTAACTCGTGAATACCATAATCATGTAGAATGTTAATTACAATACTTAGCTATATGAGCGATAAAACTTATATATTTTGAATTTCCCGGCATGGACGTGAGTTTTCACCATAAAGGAGAGATTTGTACGGATCAAGAAGGTAATACATACCTGAAGGGTTCCACACTGGAGCTAGAAATACAAACAATGCCATTAAGTAAAGAAATGTGACTTGAATGACGTTACACATGTTTTCTGTGTCTTGCTTTAGAATACCCACGTCCTATGTTCCGGACACAAACGCACCGTTTTCGTAATAATTTGAATATTTATCGATATGACAGAAAAATTGAATCGAAGCGCAGCCTCCAGTGTTAGCAGTAATATAGCTTATTAACGTCTGTTTGAATTTGACATATCGCAACATAACTCATTATTTTCCTAACATTACCATTTGGTACAGAAAACATAAGCACAATACGTGAGCCCAATACAATAATGTTTTCTCTAACAACACAAAGAGCGAACAACTTACAGACAATATACGTGAAATTATCCGCTGACTGTTTAAACGTATATGAGACGTTATATTTCAATGAGTATGTACCTCGCGCACTATGGACGGTAGTCATGTTTTTATTGCTGTGTGAAGTAGAATTAAGATAATGTTTATAAGTACACTACCCGATGGAAGTAGGCTGGGGCAATAGATTTGTATATTTCATTGCAGTATCTGTATTATTTTAGATAATTTGCATATTTTTCAAAGGAAAACACTAGGAAAAAATATAAGTTACGGCCACGAGATTCTTAAAAAAACTGATGAAAGAGAAGGAAAGCATTCCAAATTCCAATCCAAGTAATATAGATGAGAACCCGCGTCTGTAGTGGGAATATTTTTTTTCACTTGTTTTTTAGACTCGTAATCTTTCTACAAGATTATGGTATTTGCGAGTTTGTTACCTTGAACGTGTCAAAAAATAATTCTCAAATTTGAGAGTTTTACCTGATGAAGTACAATAGACGAGGTAACAAGCAATATATATATATACAGTAGAACCTCGTTAAGTCGAACCTCGATAAGTCAAAAACCTCCAAATCTCGAAAAAATGTTTTGTTCCCTTCCCTTCAAACACCAAAACCTCCATTACTTGAAATATTGACCCTCTGTTAGTCGAAATAATCACCGAGTCCCTCAAAGCCATTTTGGTACATATTTTCACTCTATAACTCGAAAAATTAAATTTGACCTCTGTATCTCGAACATAGCAACGTTTTATTTTACAACCTTTACAACTTGATCATATGGAATTTATTACCTCTATTGTTCGAACAAAAATAAGTTACCGACTTTAAGAACTTGCCGACAATGTGAGTACACTATTGTTTCTTAGAAAACATTTTAGGAGTATACGATAATAAATATATGACTCACGTAAACACGTGTTTGCTAGCTTGGTGTCAGGTGTTCAATTTTGATTTTCATTGAAATTTAGCTAAGCAAGTCATTTGTTTTCGACTTAAATACTGTCAGAAGTAGTTTGGTTGGACATTATCTGATGACGAAATTATCGATTCAGTAGCTCAGAAAACCGATACTAATGGTTTAGATGACATAGAAGACGTGAATAGTTTAGCGCTCCATGGGTTTCCATCAAAGAGGCGCGAACCGCATTGAATACCTTACGTAATTTTATAGAGCAAACCAGTAACTCTGAAGAAGAAGAATTTTCTGCTCTTTATAGATTAGACAATGCTATAGATAGAGAACAACCAAAATATCTAAAGCAAAAAAAAAATACTGACTTTTTTTAATGCCATATTTTTTATTTTAAAATGATTTGAAATAGTGTTGATTTATAATAAATAAAAATATGTTTGTCACCTCTGCAAGTTGAATTTTTATATATTTTACCTCTCTTACTCAAAATTTATAAGAATAAACCTCAAACTCTTTATGTCGAATCAAAATCCGCCTAAGTCGAAATCCTCCATAAGTTGAAAACTCTATAACTCGAATTTTTTGGCGTCTCCCTTGATGTTCGACTTATAAGAGGTTCTACTGTATATATATGTATATGTTGTGGGACATTTTATTTTCTCGCCAAAAACGTCAGCGTTTATCACTTTTTTGAAGCACTAACTACACTTACTTGAAGCAATGATGGCCGAGCGGTAATTGCTTTGGACTGCAGTGCTGCAGGTCTCTGGTTCGATCCACACCGTCTGCTTGTGCTTACCAGGATGGTGGAAAGGCATTTTGCGATTGCTCGCCGGGCTAGCTACCACTCTCAAGTAGAAAACCTGTCACTACGCAACTAACAGTGTGTTTCAGCAGCAATCCTTGAGAGCCAGTAAAATTACACGCACATGAGAGTTAACAACTGAATGTCTCAAGGTGACGAAGACAGTGAAATTCGTCATTTGTGACGAAATGCATCTGTTAAAGGCAGAGTTAAGTCCACTTAACATCAGGTTAGCCTCGTGCTTGATACATCATAATCGTATAAAAAAAACTATTTCAAAATCTTTTTTCTTGATGATAATATTTCTACTCAAGATTTGTAAGCTAGCTAAACGAAATTTCGTCAAAACACCTTTAACAAGTTATATTGTATCATGTACATAACTTTCACAAAACTAATAAATGGCTTCGTCGACAATATACTACTATATCAATGTACAAACTTATTCTAATCAAAACGGTTATATCATGTGACAAACAATAACGAAATTAATTTAATTTTTTGTACACACAGTATTCGGATTATTTTTAGCCACAATTAACAATGTTGTGGGACAAATTTGGGAACAATAATCGTATTTTTTGAGGGGATTAAAACTTTATTTGTTAGAAAAATAATAAAGTATCAAACGAAGCTAGTAACTGCAGTTTTAAATAAAAGTATATATATATTTTAGTATACTTTTGTATAGTTTTCAAACATAAACAGTAATGTTCTTTTATATGTTTAATCTGTATTTACTTCAACATAAATTAAGAAATATAATATGTTATATTAAGAAATGTTAATATAACATATGTAAATAATGTTAAGAAAATAACCTAACCGAGTTTTGAAACATATTTCTATATGAACTATTTAACTTGCGGAAGTCGGTACTGTGTTGATTCAAATCACTCTGTGTTCACATTTACTTGGTCCGACTTCTATACGTGTTTCGTTCTTTTTTGTTAAGGAAGTCGGTTATTATACAAATGTTTTTCACTTTTTTATAGCTGATGGGCTAGCCTTTTACCACTATCTTACCTGATGGTAAGTGACGATGTGGTCGAAGATGTTGTTCAGGCTAGCCTAGAATTACTAGCCTAAAGGACAGCTGCTGGAACATATCGTTAGGTGCTTGGCGCCAGATTGTCTACTTGAGGGTGGTAGCTAGCCAGGCGGGCATTCGCAAAATGCCCTACACCATGCAACACTGAAGCATGCACTGAAACATACCTGCTGCTTACAACTGTGTCACACACCTGTCACCTACGTAATTTAAACAAATATTGTATTTTTTTTTATTAGTATGTAACAATAATGGCCTCGAGTTTCTTGCCCGTTCTTTTCACAGTGGCTCTATACATTTTTGCTGAACGTGGCAGCATAATGTAGAAAGTTTAATTTAAACATTTAAAAATTGACCTTCATAAATCGTCGTAGACGCCTTAATTTAATAAATATTTTGGCTTTAACTTTGACTTTATTATCGGTAACATATTTTTTATATGAGCTGACAATAATACTTGATAGCCATAAAAAGGTAACACTGTGTGGCTTGCAAAAATGACCTACCCTACCAGCAGCCAAGTTAATCCTAAAATCTGGTTTGGGCGCTAACATAATGCTATACACATGGAATAGAGCAGCAAATTAACCGAAAACGGGGCTCTGCGTTGCGGTTTGAAAACGTGTCATATGGGCAATTATGTAACATTTCAAAGGCTTATTGGTACTGGTTTGGTAATATACCTACTCTATCTGTTATGTCGTATATAGAAGACGCACGGAGCAGTAATAGCCAAATGGCAACAGTTTTTTTATTGCAAGCTTAACATAAAACGGAAATGGGTTCTGAAGGATAGCTGCCGGATTACAACGATAGCTAGTAGAAGTTCAAGTGTTCGGTCAGAGGAACATCGTACGTTTAGCGGTAACCTCTGTCTATAACAGATGCATTTTTTCACTAGTGACTGCTCCCATCACCTTGACATATACATTTGTTCTGTAGCTCGTCTAAGTCTCATGTAGGTTTAATTTCTTAATGCTAGCTGCCAGAACACACAAACACACTGCTACGTGCATGGCGACAGATTTTCTACTTGAGGGTATATAGCTAGTCAGGTGAGCATTTTAAAATGTTCTTCCATCTTGTGGTGAAGCTCAAGCTAGCGATGGGGATCGAAACTTTGGACCTGTGGCATAGCAGTTTTATTTAGGTTAGCCATTACCGCTCGGCTGTCATTGCTTCAAAAATAAGAACACCATTATGTAATGTATCGGAATTTTTTGAGCGCCCAAAGGTCTCTAACAAAGCCTGCTATCCTAAGACAACATCTGGGACTGACGTAACGGTATAACGTGCTCTCCGAAGCACGACGAAAATAGGCCAATTCGAATTTCATGTGAAAATGTTTTAGACAATCCTGCCTCTGCCAACCTACCAAGTGACATCAAATAACCAATCATTATAATAACTACATAATGTACTTTGTAAAACATTGATAAAAACGTTCAAAGTGAATGACTCCAAATTTGTCCGTTCTTCTCGCACTGACTCTATAACAGAGAGATTTGATGAACGTGCTAGTAGATTTATAATATTTCAATATTGGTATTTGTAATTGACGGTCAAAAGATCGTCGTACTTAGATGCCTATATTGAATAAATTATTTAGACTGACTTTCAAAAGCGCTGTAGCAAGTGAAATTACTGTATATATCAGATATAATAACAACAACATAAGACATCTTGGAGTCACGAGCTGACACTTCCATTTTAATAGACTAGCGTGACACTTACCACCTGGTGGGTGAATTCTTTGTCTCCTAAATAGATAATATTACTTTATTTATTTATTAATTTATCAAATAATATAAACACAGCATTACAGATTGTTTTTACCAATGTGCCGTGATATACAGACATCTTATTTACACATTATAATTAGGTAATTACGAAATAAACATTGTGAAATAAATTAAAAAATAATGAAAATACAGGTAGTTAAATTATATGACATTAAGTAATTGAACTATTCCTTACACTATCAATCTTCTCACAGTACCAAAATACACTCAGTTACAAAAATATATACTCGTATGGACAGTTTATATGTCAAAAGGAACTCCTTGTTCTTTACTATACTAGCGGCCCTCCCTGGCTATGCACGGTATTTAACGAAAATTATAAATTTAAACACATAAAAAGTTTTTATTGTGGCATAACTATAACATTTAGACGTATGGTTCTGCAGATATTTTTGTAGATATTGATGTTTTCTATAAAATTTTAGTACATCACTTTGCTTTATTGTCAACAATTTCCGCAGCCTAGGCGATATAACAACGTTGGGTTACATTATCGAAATTTTCATACGGATCCCTAAGTTTTTGAAAATATTCTATAGCTTATGTTTATTAGTGTAGAATTCTAATGGTGAAAGAATTTTCCAAATCGGTCTAGTAGTTTTTAAGTTTATTCGTTACATACATATTACGCATGTTCCCTTATTATAATATTAGTATAGATACAGATAACACGCAAATAATTTGTTCACGATTTATACCTGACACTTTAAATTCCTATACATATAAATACCTTATACCTTCAGTTTACCTTCATAAATGTACCATTTCGTCACAATGGCTTCCATTAACTAAAAGACGGCTATCTGGATCTTATCCCGAAATCTTCAAAACCATTGCGACCACACACAAGTGTCCTTGCAAGGAATGAGGGGACTTGATTAATACCTAGGGACTTGCGACAAGTACCACCCTTCACATAGACGGGTGGAGTAGTCTTAGGTATGGGGGTGGTAGTATCTTTAACGTCAATATAACCTTAGTGCCTTACTTGTTTTAGTTATACATTGTATCATCAAATCTTTAAATGCCCGCAGGGGTCTGCACATGAACTAAGCTATCATGTTTAGGTTGATAATTATATATTAAGTATTTTTGTTCTTGTAAAAACGCATGCTCTGCGGTAGCATCATAAAATTAAGTAATGAAAAAGAAAAAATATAGTCATGTGCGGCATTGTTTGTAAGTTGAAATATAGGTATCGCTCAATCCCCGTACGATGGTTAAAGAACAAGAGGACAAATTAGAGTTATAAATTCATATGTCATGTTGGCTTAAATGATCAGAGCATGCCGCGGGCTAATAGGGGTGGATGGCGTGGGTACGAATCCCGTACATGACTATAATTTTTCCTCTCGTAATTTTGTGATAGATACTTCTATGTTTTATTTCTATGTAATAAAAGGCTTCCCCGCTTAAAGCCACCTATGGCATGTCTATCTGAAATATCGGACATATTGCTTGTAACAAAGCTTGTTTAGAGCAAGGTCTGCTGCGGTCATTGTTGGGATGGGAGATCGCTTGTGACATTTTTACTACTGAGAACTTCAGTGTGAGAGTACGCTCGGCCTTGCGTCGGGCCTGGTTATTGTCTTAGGATGGGAGTGACGCTATATTAAAATAGAAGGATTCGGTTTTATGGTCGGCCATCATCATGACATAACCCATAATGGGAATGTTTCCGGTAATATATATACCAGCTCCCGCTCGGGTAATGAGTAGGAGATCTGCTTTGCATCTATTGTGCAATAACACCTAATTACTATTTATATATGAGGTGGAATTCTGCTAAATGGAGTCTAAGCCGAACGGTTCCCATGCTTTAATCACGCGTATCAGGAGCGCGAGACAAAGACGCGGACGGTGTGGACACGCCGCGTGATTACCATAGGTACGTGTTGAAGGCTCGCTCCTTCCCGCGGCCGATCTGTCAATCGCCGCGCTGTAGGTGATTGTCCAGTGTAGACTCGGCTATTCTTTTCCTTGTTTATCTAATCATTTTATACAACACGAAGAAATGGGACAGTACTTACACAGGCCTGTTGACTCAGAATGCCGCGCATTTATACTTTTGGTGTGGCCCTCGTTTTGTATTTTTTTTAAATATGATCGCTTGAATATGTAGAAGCTTAAGAATATCGTTTTAAGGGGCAAGTATTTTCTCCGAGTCACTAAAAACTAAGTAAGTAATATTCAAATATGTTGGGGTATTTTAAATTTGACAATAAATGTTTGGTTTGCCGTAAATTAAACGAAAAAACCGAAATATCAATTAATTTGAACAGTCATAATTTATAAACTTAGTTGCCACATCTATTGTACTTATCATTTCCGGTACCTATAGGTACCTAACATGTACATACCTATATAATACGGCAACGAAGAGCACTGTCCGCTACGCATGCCAACTCTGAGAGTTTATTAGCGCCCTCCTAGGTGAGGAGGTATTGGTTATTATCGTTACTATACTTCACAATCGTAGACATCTCTTTTCCGCGTGCGTCCCTAGTTACTACTACTAAAGACATTCATTCATAGTTCCTAGTAGGTACTTTTGGCTTCTTTTATCCGCTATACGAACAAGTAACCGCCCGATGCTGCATGCGAAAGAAGGTAAAGCCAAAAAACAAAAAGCGTGGGAACATACAACACCCGAGATATATAAATAACCAGTGCAGTTATGGCTATGAACGTCCGTGTTGCAGGTCCCTGGTTCGATCCACCTAGTCTGCTTGAGCTTAACAGCATGGTGAAGGACATTTTTCGAATGCTAGCCTGACTAGCTATTACCCTCAAGTAGAGAATCTGTCACCTAACAGCAAACAGTGTGTGCCGGCAGCAGTCCTTGAGAGCCAGTTAACTACAGGCACATGAGACTTAACAACTGTATGTCTCAGGGTGATGGGCGCAGTGCAGTTTATCAATTGTGACGAAATGCATCTGTAATAGGCAGAAGTAACCGTTTGAAATTAGATGAGCCTCTTGGAAAACAAAATTACTTATATATTGTAAAAATATAGCTAAATATGTTACTTGTACATATATTGAAAATGGATGGGTATCACTTCGTTCTAGTATATAATAAATTCTGATATTAGAATATTTTTTTCAACGAAGGCTATACAATGAAAATAAGCTAACAAAATCGCAACGAATAGCATATTTTTACACGTCGCAGATTAAGTTATTTTCGTGTTGCAAGTTTTGCAGTAATGAATTGTCTAATCAGCACCCGAACTATTTCCTGCCCCGCTGTTTTATGTCAAACTACGATACATTGGGGATAGCGGTCGGTTGTAGACAAACGGAAAGATATAGTTTTATACTGCAAAAAGGTGGTTGGTCTTTATTAAAAAACATTATAAAATAGGAAGATATCATATAATGTGCGCGAAATCGTTTGATATATATGAATAACCTATTTAAAAAATAAGATATTTAATAAAATAGTTACAAATTCCGACAAGAGATAAGGAAAGAAAGATGATAATGATGTACCTTATCATAGGAAGTTACTTGAAAGTTTCGGTAGACAACGATAAGCAGCAACAACATTGTGTCAACTTGAACAAAGTTCCTCGGACACAAGTTTAGCTTTGAGATGGGTTTTGTTGATATCATATTGGTATCTATCTACCTCCTTCATCCAGTCTGAGGTGTCCAATTAATCCGAAGTTTTGGTTTATCGAACAGAACACATCGGCTAGGTAGGTATAAACTCATCGCTAACTTGGCAAGTGGTAAGCTATCGAGCGAAGTTGTCACGAGAGACTAAACTAAACTTTACTTACCTGATTTTAGCATAAAGGTAACATGGGCACGTAATCACTGTAGATACTGCTCACTTATTGAGTCCATAAATGTACCTTATTTTTCATTGCTTGCTTTAGAACTTAATCTCAACTAATGGTAAGTGATGAGGTCGAACGCTGTAAGCAGGCTTATCCGAGAATGAGAAATGGCTTTTACGGTCAGACGGTGGAAAAATGTAAGGTACTTTAATTTTATTAGACTATGACGAAACAAGTATGAGACATACCTGATGTTAAGCTGTAACCACTACCTTCAACAGAAGCATTTAGTCAAAAGTGCAACAACTTTATGTCTCCACCCTGAGACATAAAGTTGTTATGTCTCATGTGCCTGTAATTTGAACGGCAGACATAACCCTCAAGCTGGAACACAGTAATGCTATTACCATCTGCTTTGCGGTAGAAATAGGTATGGTGGTATTACTTCATCGGTTGAACATCGCTTATAAAGAGTTCTCTTTTATAATACGTGAAAGAGTCATATCGGGAATCGTCATTTCTTGGGATAAGATTTTTTTCTTCCTAATGGGATTTTGACGAATTCTGACAGCCTTTGTAGTTCTTCAAGCAAGCGGCTGCTCCGATCTTTTATGGTCTTCGAAATAGGAAGTGTTGTTGTATCTATTGATAGTACGATATATTTATAAACCTAAGGCTGATACCAAGCTTTTGAAGTGTCTGGAAAATGACCGACGGCTTCATATCCACTTTGTGCAAGGCAGTATCTGCTATACTGTTTTCTTTAACACTCCATTCCATATTGTAATTTGATAATTAATACAAAAAAAAATTAAATGGCGCGAAATCGAAAGAAATAATAAACGCGATCCAATTTCAACAAAATAAAAATGTACAAAAAAAAGTTTTTATGTAACATTATTTATGGCTGGACTAGTATAACTAGTCTGTTGTATCAGTACAGTATTCTATATAACCTTTATCATAAAATAACCGCGGAAAAGTAAAAAATGGCGTAATTTAACCGATGTCAGAAACTAATCATCCGAAACTAAAACCGCAAACAAGGAACATAGTTAAATGTAGGAAAATTTGTTACTCATTTATTATTACTAGCTTCCTCGTAAACCCTTCCAAATGGAAAATAGATTTAGTTCCTCACAAGGGCTTTCCGGGGGACCACAATTTGCTTAGAAATATTCAGGGAAACGGGTAATCTATCTCTGAGTTTAATATTTCAGTTGTAACTTGATTAAAATGCAAAATACGCTAGATGTTAGTATCCGTAAACATTTAACATAAATATAATTTGATTAAACACAGAGCAAAATGGTAGCCAATCGATGTTAATTTACTCTATGTATGAAACGCTGTTGTATAAAAACTATTGCGTCGAATGATGAATCACAATCATAATGTTCCATTAGAAAATCAATGAAAAAATTAAGTTTGTTCCAACATATATTCTGCCTAAAATTTTTTTAATTCCTTATATGCCTTTGACCACTATCTCACCTAATAGTAAGTGATGATGTGGTCGAAAATGTTGTTCTGGCTAACCTAGAAGTACTGGCTTTCAAGGACAGCTGCCGGAACACCCTCTTAGGTGCATGGCGACAGATTTTCTACTTGGGGATGGTAGCTAGCCAAGCGGGTATTCGCAAAATGCCCTGCCACCACGCTATAACAAATGCTATCCTAAGACAACAACCGGGACCGACGGCTTAACGTGCCTTCCGAAGCACGGAAGCGCTCAGTAGTAATGTCACTAGCGGTCACCCATCTAACTCATGACCGCGGTGGACATTGCTAAACTTTGCTCATAGTTTAAGAACAGGTCAGCAGTACAATACGAGCGCTTCAAAATAATTAAACAAATTACATAGGACTTAAATAAAAAAAATGTTTTTGGATTTAATGTTGGTGGGTATTTACCCGTCAACCTGACACCAAGCATCCTTGGGAATGCCTCGTTGTTAATATACCCGCTACCTTTTGCGTAATCAGAACATTAATATGGTTAGAAACCATGTTGTGCGCCCAATTTTCAGCAGCATCTCACTTACATCGACATGGGTGTGAGTGTTTTTTTTTCCTCTAGTGGTTTTGAACGACATCAAAGAGGAGGATATAGAACGCACATTAATTTTTTTCACCCGGAGCCTGAATGGCAATATATATCCATTATGTAACATCTGGTATTTGGAAATTGTAGTTAATTTCTTGCTATAAGTGGTCTTTTTTTCTATGGGATTGTGACGAGCACGCATGAGGCTCACTTCGTGATAAGCACCACCTCTGGCTATAAACAGCTGAGTTTCAGAACTGCACTGCGCCCATCACACTGAGAGATACAGTTGTTAAGTCTCATGTACCTGTAATTTCATATATACTCAAAGACTACTGCTGGAAGACACTGTTAGGTGCTTCGCGACAGATTTTTAATAGAGGGTCTAAGTCAGGCAAGCATTCGCAAAATGTTCTTTCATTATATATTAAAGTTCAAGCCGGCGGTGGAGGTCGAATCAAGGACCTGCGGCCCGGCAGTCCATAGCTATTACCGCTCGGTTATCAATACTTTAAAACTGGTAGCGTTGCCAATGCAGGTGTTATTGTAGCATCACTACTAAATATTTTTGAAGCTCGATATTATGCACTTCTGTTCTATGGTCAACCAAATCAAAAGCAATCACTTACCCTAATAACATCCTAATTCCCACCTCGTCCCAAACACCATCAATTTGTTGTTCAATTTTTCATTGTTATCGTCTCGTTATTATTTTGTCGCATTGTGTCTCGTCGAGACTTTGATGGATGACGAACCGAAGAAAATATATAGTTTTTTACGTAAACCGATTGTTGGGAAATGATTTTTGTTCACTTTTGGCTTCGATTCAGTTATAAAAGCACCTGAGAGATTATTAACAATCTGGTAATAATGGTCACGGTCTGCCTGATTAGATCACTAGGGATAGTTTTTATTGACCGTAGTTCACCTATGTTCACTTGTGAGCCTAGTGTAATATTTTTTGTACGCCCCGAGCGCTTATGGCTTTCCATACAAACGTAGTTTTGCCATATTTTGAATCATAAGTGTTCAAACTTGTTGAAATTTTGTATGTATATCGTTGAGCCTAATTTCTATACTACCGTTGTGCCCGTATTGCGTAAACTAAAGTAATTTCTGAAATATTCGAATAAAGCAATTAAACAATTATTCACAGTTTATTCAAAATATCTACTGTGTAGATTGCACCGTAATAAATCAGACAGCAACTATTTTAGCACGGCCTCTATAAAAGCTGAGCGCTCGGTGAACATCGGTTATGTATGACATATTAGTTATTCTAGACGAGGTGTTGGATCTCCAGTAACTTGTTTAACAGCGATTATAATCCCACTAATTCTATCCTAAACTATTTGATTTAACGTTGAAACAGAGCGCGAACAAATCAAGCTAAGTTCAGACCAGGGATTTGGCTGATTTCAGACCAAGGATCAGATATAGTGCAAACTTTTTTTTCTCTTAACGCCGGAGGTCAGGCAAGGCCTTTTCCAATGTTCATTGAGACTGCAATGGATCATACATGGATCTGTGACTGAATAACTAGCATTAGGAATGTACAGGTAACGCAGGTCCATGGTACGATCTCTACAGCCGCTTTGAGCTTAACCGCATGGTGGAAGAGCCTTTAGCGAATGCCCGCCTGACTAACAATGTTGGTGTTCAAGTAAAAAATCTGTTGCCAAGCACCTAATATTTTGTTCCACCAGCAGTCCTTGAGAGCCAGTAAGCAATTATGAATTACAGGCACATGAGACACCTGCATGTCTTTGGGTAATAGACGCAGTGCATTTCGACACTATGTAGAGGTTACCACTTAAAAGTAGGTAGGCCGCGTCTATGTTCTTTTGACAGACCTAATGGTTCAATAGACCGTGCGCATGCACTTGTTTTGAAGTATCTGGAGAAACGGAATTAAAGCGACAATAATAATAGCCTTATTGTGTAGACTTATTGTCTACACAATTTTAGTCCACTAGCAAGCCTTAAAGCATTGCCTTATTTAAAGAAAAAAGGGGAAAATAAATACTATCAGGATAAGAATATTCTAACAAGCTACTTAAGGCCGTGTACATTTTCTTTTTGTTAACATTTTAGGGCTATTTCAAGACAGCTTCAGGCTTAGTTGAACCATCTCCGGTTTCGTCAAATCGATTGTCGCGGCAGTTATTCAGTTGGAATAACGAACTTAGCAAGATTTTAAAAATTTGTTGAGTTAAATTTGTTGCAATCCATTCAGATTCAAGTCAATTTGTTTTTCTTACCCAAGACTAAAAATTGTGGCGAATAATCTTTATGAGGTGTTTCGTTATATAATATATGTTATAAAAATGTTTTCACCGCATACTATTTCAACCGTATATTGTATTGTGTATAACTAACTCATAGAGAATAACAAAATAAATCTGAATGCTCTTATTATATAACGGCTGACGATCAGCTATGACGGAATGAATAAAGGCATACATAAAACATTAATCTAAACATATAACTATTTGGGCATACAGGAAAGATTATTTAATATATATTTGTTATAACACAACTAGATATGCATACTAATTGTTCTTAAAACAACTTGGTCGGAAGTACGGGTTACTCTAAGGTCCATGAAGAGCAACTGTAAGTAAAAAACCTAATTTACTATGACAGCTATGACACATTCTACTGACTGTAGGTGTAGATACTGTGGACTACCCAAAAGGTATGTGTATACTATCAACGAGAGCATTCCCAAGAAGTGTTGGCGTCAGGCTGGTGTCAAGTATAAAATCAAACCTAAAACTCATTGTAATGATCTATATACATCAACGTATTGATTAGCGAGATATACTTTTGATATTGTGTGTTGTAATTGTACCGGTCTTGACTGGGATAAGGGTAGAAGAAGCTTGATAAAGGTCCTATTATGATTCCACAGCTCTCCAGATAGCTAACCAACCCAAATAATTACCTACAATACAGGGGACGAAGATATATTCTCAGTAATCTGTTTACGGACCGTGTACCTTCAATTAATCAGTTACGGTATTCAGCCATCACGCTAATGATGACATCAGATCTGTTTTCAGAATACTCAACAGTAATTTAACTAGCGGTTACCCATCCAACTTATGACTGCGGCGGACGTTGCTTTACTTTGCTGAACGCCTAAGAACAGCTAAGCAAACTTCGCTTTGAGCGCTTTGCTTGTTTTTGCAACTCATTCCTTTAACAAGCCAGGAAACTATAATGCATGGGTCCAATACCTTCAGAACACAAGTGAAATAAAGGCTTTTATAATTTTGACCAATTTTGGTATATTGTTAAAATGAGTATTGACAAAAATCAAATACTAAATTAAACTCATGGAATACAGCATATATTTCTTCGTGATGAATAGCAAACAAGCAAAGCGCTCAAAGCGAAGTTTGCTTAGATTTTCTTAAGCGATCAGTAAAGTTAAGCAACGTCCGCCGCACCCATAAGTTGGATGGGTAACCGTTAGTGAAATTACTACTGAGCGCTTCCGTGCTTCGGAGGGCAAGCCGTCCCGATTATCGACTTAGGATGGCAGTCGTTATATCATGGTGGTAGGGCATTTTCTGAATGCCTGCCTGGCTAGCTACCACCCTGAAGTAGAAAATCTGTCGCCAAGCACCTAACGGTGTGTTCCGGCAGCTATTCTTGAGAACCAGTAATTCTAGATTAGCCTGAATAACATCTTCGACCTCGTCATCAGTTACCATCATGTGAAATAGTGGTTTAAAAGCTCGCCTATCAGAAATATAAAAAAAATATGTTAACATATTAAGTCAAACTCACGCTAAAGATCACAAACGGAATCATAAAAATAACAAAACATCAACTGGGGGTCATGGCGTGCCGGGCTGGAATTGAACACCCCAAATATATATCTGCGTGAGTCGTAAGAGGCAACGAAAGGCAATTACCAGAAGGTGTGCAGCCGCGTCTTCCGAAGAACTGCCAGCTTACACTGCGATCTCCAAAACGCCTGTCAAGCGTGGGAATTACGGCAAACACCCTCTTAAAATGGAGGAAGAACTGTTAAACAATAAACGTCATGGCTATTGACTGAAAGATCGCTATCGTTAGTACTACTTAATGTCATGACCACAGACCTATCGGTGCTCGAGCCTTTAGACTTTTAATGTTCTTCATCCGCTGTTTTGATTTAGTTTATACAAGAATGCATTGCCTGATCATTGTCAGGCATGTCACATAAGATCTTATAACTGAATATTGGTAAATAAGAACATTTACGACTCAAGCCGAGGTCCGTAGACAGTGGTACCCTCGAGCCCGTTGTCAACTCTTAGTATACGGTGCGTGTTCGGCGCCCGCAAGAGACGAAGGGAGAAAGCGCTTTTCGACATCTACTCCCGTCTCAGGAAATGTGTCTTCGGCACTTACCCCTCCAGGGCAATAAGAGGGCCTTCTCTAGCCCAAAGTCCAGTGGAGTTGACCTGCTGTCAAAGGCTGTCAACATGTTTGTTCTCCCTTACAAAAAATAATGTGTAAACTTAGTGTACACGTGTAGGCTTTTCGTTTGTGTCACATGTTTGCGTAAACTGAGTTCCCGATGTAGCAATTTCATCTGCAAACAGGAAAAATTATATATATACATAGCTGCGGGCTAATTCTAACACTAATAAAGAAATGTCGTCTTCCTTGTAGTGAGGGACTTAAAAAGGCATGAGTCCAAAAATGTATTTTCGTGTGAAGCGTACAACTTTACACCAGTGAGAAAAATATTTGGTAAGACTAGTACTGAAGGCAATACGAATATAGAGGATTTCGGGAATGCTTCGCTTTTTTCTGGTTCTCAATATGAAAGGCATGCGAACTGAGATTTTTTTTCTTAATTTGGCTCGAGCATTATCAGTTTGTTTGGCAGACAAATGCGATGTCAAAATATGTTATCAGAATGTCTGTATGTGACTTTGTACCTACTGGGAAAAAATATTGATATAATAATAATAATAATATATCTTTATTTCATAATATAAGGAATTGCCAAATGCATTTTCCCAGCAGCTGCATTTTTTTTAATGTTATTGTAACGTAACATGCTCGAGGGCCACCTGATGTTAAGCGGACTAACCTCTGCCTATAACAGATGCATTTCGTCACAAGTCACGTATTGCACTGCACCCGCATAGTTGTTAAGTCTCATAAGCCTGTAATTTCACTGGCTCTCAAGGACTGCTGCCGGAACACTCCGTTAGGTGCTTGGCGACAGATGTTCCACTCGAGGGTGGTCGCTAGCCAGGCGGACATTCGCAAAATGCCCTTCCACCATGCGGTGAAGCTCAAGCCCGTGGCGGGATTCGAACCATGAACCTGCGGCAATCCATAGCCAATGCCACTGAGCCATAACTGCTTCAGAAACTGTTATCAAGCACTTGACCTAAAAACACACGATTCTTTTAATGCTCGAATCTTAATAGGAAAAATGTTATTAATTTCGTAAAAACGTAACAAATAATGGTATTTAATAATACTTTTTTATATAGCTGATTGGTTAGCCTTTGACCACTATCTCACATTATGTTAATTGACGATGGTCGAAGATGTTGTTCTAGCTGACCCAGAGTTATTGGCTCAAGGGCAGGTGCCAGATCTTCTATTTGAGGTTGTTAGCAAACCAGGCGGGTATTCGCAAAACGCCCTTCCACTATGCTACAACCACTGCCATCTTAGCTTATGCTTAGTATTCGCAAGCTTTCTGAAAGCAATTTGACACATCATTACGTTTCTTTTATATATAAATGTTGCATGATTAATGTATATAAGGCGAAGTTAACACGATAAAGTTAAGGCGGAACCGGCAAAAGGTATTTAGCGAGATAAACAAATATAAATAGTTTTATCGCGCTTGTTACTATACTATTTTCGCCAAATTTCGCGTGATAATAATGTACAAAAGATAGACAACTTTTAAACAAAACCAAAAATAATAAAAAAAACCCTCCTTAGACTTTTTTCAACGTTCACCTTATTAAGATAAATGGGAATTATATATGGCAATGAACATTCTTGACGTATTAACATCATAGTATTTACATAACTATTGAAAAAAATAGGACGTAGAATGTTTTGCATTCCCTGCATATGCGGTCTCACCACCAGTAGATATAATAATTTATTAAAACTACGAACTACTATTTCCTTGCAAACATGCATGGTAAAAAAGTATCGATACCGGGTATGTTTGAGTATATACTTAGTATTTTTAACAAGTATCAACACCAATCTCGAAGCAATTTAACCATACCTATGTTTTAGGCAATATCAATTTGCAGCTCCTTAGTTTACCTCATCAACACTCTATGAGAGCGTACCGTAATGTTCTGTTACGGTTTTTTTTTCAAGGTCTTGAACGTTACCCGCTTTCAATCCTGGCATCCCTAGGCGCAGATTAATAAGGCATATTTTTATCTGTAAGTTTATCGGTAAGTGGCATGATCTGTGTTTTTTGCCCCTTCCTCTACGAATGTTCGAGAAACTGTCGCCGCCCCGTAAATACGGCGGAAGAGCCGTTTTGGACTCTTTTTCGCCCAGCAACCCATGTAAGACGCTGCCTGCTGCGAGGTAAGTCTTGATTCCCGTGGCGTGCCCTAGCGGCTTTGGAGTTTGGCAATTGACAAACTAATTTCGATATTTTCAGGGCGGGACCACGATCAGGACAGCGTTCCACTGAGATTCTGGACGATACATACCAGCTGAAATAAAGTCCTAGGAGGCGACTTTCCAAGTGTGAGACGTGAAGCCACCAGAACGCTACAAGCGCCTTTCAACCTCCCAAAAGGTTAGTAAAGTGATTGAATATTTTCGGTGCAGTGTTTTCGTGCGAAGTTATAGGTTATAACGCCGGGCTAAATTCCAGTGTTTCGTCTCGTGAATTTATCTAGTGAGGCTCTCCGAGTTGTGGACCGCGTGGTCCCTAGGCCCGCGCCGTCGCTGAACCCGAATGTGCGAGCTTTCTCAAGTGACCGCGTGCCGAGTGTATGGATATTGGCACTGTCGTTGCGAGCGAAATTCCGTGTTTTCCTATGGATTGAGGCTGGCTGCGCCCGCATGCATCTTCGCCACGTGGGCTAGCCACCCACGCCAAATCGACCGGTCCCTCTTTTGCGATATTGATGTCAACGCTTTATATATGCCCTTCACAGGCAGGTACGATTTTCACATGCGCACCCTTGCGTTTTCCAGGAGGTTCCTGGTTAGGAGGGGAAAACTTCACCGTTAGGGGTTGAAGAATAACCACCTACCATAGCCCCCCAGCTCCGGCAGTCAGCCCGAGTGAACAGTTTGAGCTGTCAGCGCTCTGCTTTGCGTCCCTTATGCAGTAGGGCTGCTGACCAATGCAGTGATTTCACCCCAAGGCTGTATACCGTCGCACCGGTCCGGTATTTATATATTTTCCCGGTTTTATATAGCCTCGTGGCGCCCTTTTCTTTATTTACAATAACGGTATTCATCTTTCATCTTATGCGACTCACGATTTTTCCCCTGAGATAACTAATTTTCTTGAGCAAGCTGGTTTATTACTATAATTCACTTTAAATATTAAATCCTTTTAATCTAGGACACTAATTGTATGTGGATCTACGTTGCTGGCACACAGAAATTATAATTGAGGCAATTTTATGTAATAATTAGTTCTGTGCTGCTCGCTCGCTCTGGGCATATTTTTGAAATGTTTTAAATTTTAATATGCCTCCTATTCCTGGCGCTAGCGAGCAACCCCTATTGATATGAAATGTGCTCTGGACTGATATAGCCTATTTTTTCAATAACAATTGTGTGTATGTTTGTAAAATAAATTATTACTTGAAGTTATTGAACGCTCCATACCTACTGTTTTTATTTGTGTATTAAAGCCTCTTCCTTTAGATAGGTAGTGTTAGGTTAGGTGTGTGGAAGCTTCTCTTCCCCACCTGGAGAGTTGCCACTTTGGTGTTTCTTTAATTTAAATATCTATTACCCAAATTTCCTCAACAAACTATTAATGTAACAGTTCAATTGACATAATAAAATTATATCAGTCTGCGGGGGTCCGTGCAAGTAGCAAATTATATCAGTGGGTGGGAGTTTATGAGACGTGGTACAGTAAAATAGTTATGGGCAGTGATGTGCTCTAGTTCAAAAGTGGGTGACGAGCTGGCGAGTACAGTCGACCTAGATCTCGATGTGTTATAACTTTGACTTCTTAATGTCAAACTCGTGGATTCCATTAAATAACTCGTGAATTTATTTTACAGAGTAGTCTGATTTTGATCATTTTTTTTTAATGATAAGTGTATAATACCTTAGAGGTGGTCCTATATAAATTTCATCAAAATCAGTAGAGTAATTTTTAAGTTAGTAGCACCTAACGGTGTGTTCCGGCAGCTGTCCTTGAGAGCCAGTAATTCTAGGTTAAGCTTGTTAACACCTTCGACAACATCATCACTTACCATCAGGTGAGATTGTGGTCAAAGGCCTACCAAAAAGCAGTACAAAAAATGCTTGACATACATTGATGACTTGATCTTAGAGTGTTTTGAATCAGCATTTTACAAGTTATTTCATACTTTTCAGTATAAGAAGTCGGTTCCACTTACTGTAAAAAAAAAAATATCATCACTTACCATCAAATGAGACTATGGAAAATCTACATATGAATATTTAAAGGAAATAATGATCATAAGCCACCGTCGTGCCTTCAGCCATTTTCGTTCATTTTGTTATGTAAATAATGAAGTTCATTTTATTTGTTTGAAGTTAACAAAATACTTGTGTTCGTTAAATGTTTGAAACGGGAAGCTTGAAAGCGAACGTTAATTTACCCAAAACAATTACCTTCCTAATTTAAATTGTATGTTCCAGTTCGTTTTGATGTGTGTGACACTGGGGTAGACAAAGAGCTTGAAAATTAGAGTGCAGTAATATATTTTTCACCTGACAAGCTCGGAAAGATGTTGTTTTTTAACTGAGTTCAAAACAAGGACGAGGTTCTTAATTCGACTGTATTATTTATTTTTATGTTTGTTACATGAGAACTTTCGACTGGGTAAACTGATTTTGATGATTCATTTTTATTTGAAAGCTGGTGCTTCCCGTGTGGTCCCATTTAATTTCATCAAAATAAGTCAAGTCGTTTTTTAGTTACACTCCAATAACTGAAAAGTGTATTCCTTTCTTGATGATATAATCATATTTAATTAATACCGTAAGTACTAAGAAGGGTGAATGAAAGGGTGAACAAGTTATTTTACACTTTTGAGTGTTGTAGTCGGTTCTTTTTAGAGGTAAAAAAAACGCATTCGAAATCGAATGAATCGAAGGGACAAGCTTTATTATTACATTAAGCTTTTCCGTAGGGTGCCGGTATAGAATGTAACCCCTCCCGCCATCTCTTACCATGTGTGTCGTGAGACAGAGGCAACTAAGGGAAAAATACCGGAAGTCGGTCAGCAGTGCCTTCTGAGGAACTGTTATCTTATACAGCGATCCACAAGACGTGTGCCAAGCGTGAGGATTATTGGAAACCTCCCATAATGCGGAAAGCTGTGTTCAGCTGTGGACAATCCGGCTGATACAGAACAGTACATAAGGCTTTATTAACACGAATTTTAATTCGTTTTACGTAAATAAATATAACTGATATAATGCTATTATAATAGTTAATCATAATTAAAACAGGGTAGGTGGAAAAAATCACGGAAACAAAGGAAACCTGGGGCATAAGCCAAGGACCATTTTACCCAGGGCTTTATCTACCAGTACCATATATTTCTCACAAAACAAATCATGTGAGTACCTAAGTAGGTTAAGCTTCGTGAGGGCGGGACTGAATCCCGCAGAAATAAGAACCTGGTGCCCCTTACAAGCCGGATTAATATAATAGCTATACTTGCCGTCCTTAATGAGTGGTAACTGGAAGTACACCTAATTAAGAATGGGAGAATTCACTTGTTCACTAGTTCAGTGTGTAGGTAATAACAGGGGTTTAAATATGAAGTTACCGTTTTACTGACCTTTAAATGAAAATTAAACCTGTATCAGTACCTTTTTATGATATCGTGATGGAACATGCACAAGGCCTACCTGATGTTAAGCGGCTACCTCTACCTATAACAGATACAAGTGTGCACTGCGGCCATAAAGTTGTTAAGTCTCATGTGCCTGTAATTTCACCGGCACTCATGCCCTTCAAACCAGTACGCAGTAATATAAACATTACTTCTTGGCGGTAGAGATAGTTATGTTGGCAGTACTTCCCCGGACGAACTCATACAAAGAGTTCTACTACAAGAAAAGAAATAAAATTATATTAATTGTATATGAACCCCGTGGGGTGCCGGGCTTTGGGAGTCGTAAGATATGGCAAAGGTAGAATTAACAGCAGGTGGGCAGCAACGCTTTCTAAAGATCTGCCAACTTACACCGTGATCCCCAAGCGGTGGGATTATATATGACAAACCGCCATAGATAATAGGGAGACTTATGTTCAACGTTAGACTTTATGGCTTTTATGATGAAGATGAATATTCGGACAATATTATCCTTTTAAAGGTACTGATGGACAGCGGAGGCTTAACAATGGGGTCCATTATCTCTAGTGTAACATTGAAATAGTCCTGTGCTGTGATTTGTCAAAGGCGTTTGACGTTGTTGACCACACCGTACTTGCAACTAAATTGCAGCATTATGGGATAACTGGGAAGCCGCTTGCCTTGTTAGCTGACCTGTTGCGAGATAGATCGCAAGTTGTGGTAGGGTGCGCTGGCGCAGTCAAATCAGAACCGTTGCCAACAGACATGGGAGTAGCCCAAGGATCATCTGTCTCAAACATTCTGTTTTCATTGCTAGTCAACGACCTGCCGGACGCTGTCAGCGATGCTGATATATTTATGTACGCTGATGACGTAGCTGCTAGTGGTCACAGCGACCTCTCATAGTCAACTAGAGCAAAAACTAAACGACATCTCCTCGCAACTCTCTGGGTGGTTTCAGGTGAACGGACTTTCAATTAACCTCATGAAAACCCATTTCATTCAGTTCTATGTAGCAGGGTCTCCAACAAGACCTCTAGCAGTTTTTATGAAGAATGTTAGGATTAAACAAGAGGTATCTACTATTTTCCTAGGGTTTGAGCTTGATAGAGGCTTACAATGGGATAGGCACATTAATAAAGTATGTAGCAAGCTTGGCAGTGTATGCTTCGCCCTGAAAAGACTCGCCCGTGTTGTTCCCTCTGAGGTGGTACGTAGTTGCTATTTTGCGACAGTGCACTCACAGCTGCAGTACGGCGCGGAGCTCTGGGGGCGGGCTGCGGACTGGTTGCGAGCATTCAGAATGCAGAAACGTGCCGTTCGAGCGATCGCAAAAATCCCACAGACTGACTCCGCCCGTCCATATTTTAAGAAGTTAGGTATACTAACGCTGCCTGCAGTTATTATCTTCCAAATCGCTGTGTACGTGAAGCATAACCTTGCCTCGTATTCAAAACACAGTGATGTGCACACATACAATACTCGTGGTAAGGACAAACTCGTGGGTGTAACTCGCTCGTTGACGAAGTCCACTAAAATTTCGCATGTCATGGGACCAACTATATACAACAAACTACCCAAAAATATAATAGCATCACCGAATATGAGCTGTTTCAAGTTGCGATTGAAACGCTGGCTTATCGAGCAAACGTTTTACAGCATTGAAGAATTTTATAACTGTTAAATTTAAGTTGTTAAATGACTTGACAAAGCATTACTTGTAGTAATGACATAGTTTTAGAATTTTCTATTATAATGAATTATTATCAATTTTATATTTTTTTTTATTAAGTACAATATTATTTTAATGTGACATTTTATTAATGTTTATTTTAATGAAAATTACAATGTATTCTTACGATGTAATACAAATTAATGTATGCTTTGACGTTTAATTTTATAATTACCAATAAATTGATTTATGATTTATTTAGAAGATGAATGTAGTAAAATTACATTTGAAAACTATTTTAGAAAATACCGTATGGAGTTTCGGGTTATGTCTGAAAAAAACTATCCTATAAACTTTATGGCACCGCGGGTTTTGCCTAAAAATGAATGAAAATTTTATAACATTTAACAACTATCTTACAGACATTCATAGAGCGCCGCGGGTTTTGCCTAAAATTTAATGATAAATTTAAGTTTAAAACTATTTGACAACTATTCTACTGAATACGAATTCAGACGCAGGTTTTGCCTAAAATTGAATGAAAACTATATAACATATAAAAACGATTTGACAAATTATACTACTTATGAAGCCGCGGGTTTTGTCCTAAAATGAATAAAAACCATTTCATTTAAAACATATCTTTCAAAATTTTATACGAACACACGGGTTTTAACTTAAAATTATTGAATACTATTATCATTAAAACAAACATATGTGTATTAATTCAAAGTATTTTCTGAATACGGAATTCTCTTCTGAGCTAGAGAAAACACTATTTTCAACATATAAAAAGTTGCACAGACAACTTTCCGCAATACACAGATCCTGAAATACACCATTAACGAAAATATAGCAGTTTGTCTACGTTTGTTTTTCGCGTTTCTTAGGAGTTTTTTTACTCGTATCTCCTTACTCTGCTTTAAATAGCTTCCGACTATAGCAAGATTTCTGGAAGTCTATTATTTCCGTTTCTTAAAATCCGTTCTCAGCTTCGAAGTCAGAAGGATATCTATTCTTTATATTTTTATATAGTACAGATATTTAGAAGCAATGATGGCAAGTTTGTTTCGATCTCCACCACTGGCTTGGGCTTCACCGCATGGTGGAAGCGCATTTTGCGAATGCTTGCCTGGCTAGCTACCACCCTTCAGTTGAAAATCTGTCACCAAGCACCCAACAGTGTGTTCCGGTAGCCGTTCTTGAAAGCCATTAAAACTATAAGCACATAAGACTAAACACCTGTATGTCTCAAGTGTTACGGGCGCAGTGCGATTCGTGACTTGTGACGAAATGCATTTGTTACAGGCTGAGATTAGGCCACTTAGCATGAGATGGTCCTAGCGCTTTTTCCGTCACAATTACATAAAAATAAACGCCCATTGCATTATTGTTAAAAAGGACAAACAGAATAAAACATGCCCGTTTACCATCCATATTGACATCATCACTTACCAACCGGTGAGATAATGATCAAAGACCAAGTGGTAGATCTTTTTAGCAAGTGTTCGTCTTAGCGGGTATCACTTATTTTGCCTCAAACACAAACAATACTGTGTATAAGCTTGATGGGTGCTGTATCAAGTGAAATTTCTGGCCGAACGAGACATTAGGGATCTCAGAGTGAGGAGGTCAGTGCAGTGTCAAGCAGTACGAGAACGGCACTGCGACTGTATAGGACAGGCGTGATGCTTTCGATCAGGCAAGCAACTTGTCCGCCTCATCATAACATAACATAAAGGAATGGGTACGAAGAAGGTAAATCCATTGTTTAGCTGTTAAGTAATTTGCACCCAAGGAGAATCATTCAAGTCAATGGGCGAAACGTGTTGATGCACATTTCGTCTCACAATATTAACCATAACCATCCTTACGTCCTGTGAAAATAGCTTACTCAAATTTTAGTAAGGCTAATAAGGGTTGCGTCGTATATACATAATATACAAACATGTTGTAGGTATATTGTGTTTGAGAATAGTTATTTATTATGCAATGCTGCAAAGATATTAGGTGCGAGTGCTTTTATTGACACCTGAATATAGTAAAGTTTTCAAAAATACTATGGAATATACTTTGAAAAATATACGATTACCAAAATTGAAATTTTTTAAACCGTTTTGATTTTTGTTACTCGGATGACATAAATATTTGTTCTAGTTAGGTATTTTGATTTAAAAACCAAAATACTATAGCGCTTTTGATAAAAAAGAATTTGGACAAATTCTAATGTATGACCTTCCAAACTAAAATAATCATCAGAATCAAATCATTATTGGCGAAGTAGTCGCGTAACAAACATACCTATAAACGTACAGTCGAATATAAATAAACCTCATCCATTTTGTAGTCGGTCAAAAATTAAAGTACATGTGCCTATAACGTTTACCAGATTCAGATCACTTCAAAGGCAAAATACATAGAGCGCTATTGAAATTACTTTAAGATCTCAATTAATTTTATAATTTCATCGGATATTCCGTTAAATAAACCGTAATTGGACTCATAAATATCTTCGTTATTCTGAACTTAGTTATATTACAACCGACCCCTCGAGCTAAAACGGTCCAAAATTATTTTGACAAAGCTTTATTTTAAGTATCGTTTAAATTCAAAGCTTCGAAGAGAGATTATAATAACACCAAAGATCAAAACTCATCGTGAATAAGATTAGAAACATACAAAGTCGTGAGAATTTATAATAAACGAGAGAAAAGGCAACCCTCACCTCGAAAATGGCAATGACAAATCAACGTGTCTTTCTGTCTTTGTAATTTTATAAAAACGTTTTAATATAGTATAAGCTGGATTGTCCACTGCTGAACACAGCCTCCCCCATCAAGAGGGTTAAAATATGCAACCTAGCATTAAAATTAGTACTTTACTGTACTGTATCAGCTGGATAGGCAGTTTGCTCGGGTATTTGTAGGACCTAACACAAATTATGTATCTGGGTATAATTTAATATGAATACCCCTGGAGGTATTAAGATATATTATTTTGTCGAAACAATGACACTTAAAATAGGACATTGCTAAAATTTCGGGCTGAATTTTAATTTAGAAGATTTACTTACAATATTATTGATTCATTTCCGCGCAATTGAAGTGAAACGTTGACTGTTTACCTCCACCAGAAAACCCACCAGTGGCGTTGACTTAAATAACAGCTAAAACGCTTCGGCTAGTATGACACTTTTTATGTTCTCTTTGTACGACAATTAACTATTTATTTGTGTTGTATCCGTATGTTCAGTAAAGTTTATGTTTTTTTATAAAACTGAGAAGCAGAAAGGTCCCAAATGTAAGCTCTAAGTGTTTTTATTCAGCGAAATTGAAAAGCTATATTAATATGTAACTGATTGCTTTTTTATTTATTTTCGGGAACGTATGATGTTACATATCAAAGTTGGCACGCAAAGAATGCTTTGATATTTTTACAGGAATTTGTATTATGTACTAAGTAAATTAGTCAACTTAATAACTTATTGAATCGTTAGTACGGCTACGCCGACGTAGCTACGTTGGCGTAGCCGTTCATAACCCATCAGCTAAGTAAAGCAAAGTCTACTGCGGGCATTACTAGGATGAGTGGCCGCTAGTGTCAATACTACTGAGCGTACACGTGCTTCGGAGGGCACGTTAAGCCGTCGGTTCGGCGGTGTTAGGATGGCAGTTGTTTTAACATAGTGGTAGGACATTTAGCGAATGCCCGCCTAGCTATATACCACCTTCAAGTAGAAAATCTGTCGGCAAGCACCTTTTTTAGGGTTCCGTAGTACCTACAAGGAACCCTTATAGTTTCGTCATGTCCGTCTGTCTGTCCGTCTGTCCGAGGTTTTACTAAGAGACCGTTTGTACTAGAAAGCTGAAATTTTGTACAGGTATGTAAACTTACTACGCCGACAAAGTGGTTTTTTAAAATTTTGAAAAATATTTTTTTTAGGTTAGCTCCCATACAAGTGGTGTGGTTATGAATTTTTTTTTCGTCGCCTATCCCATCGAATGGGGTATCATTAAATAGGTATTTTAAAATGATTTAGGGGTTGTAATACGATTTTTCGATTAAATGCTCCATTTACGAAATATTCAACTTTAAAGTGCAAATTTTTGTTCCAGTAGGGCGTCCCCCCCCCCTCTAAAACCTAAACTACGAGCTTGAAAAGTTTGAAAAAATTCATGATAATAGTGCAGTTCATGAACTTTCAAGGAAAATTATAGCGGTTAAGATAACTTTATTACTTTAGCAGTAATAGTCGTTGAACTTGGGTATTAGATAATTTTGCACCAAATACAAAATCCTTAGAATAAATCCTTTAAAGTTACTAAGATGAAGTACTGGAAGGACTAGAATCGATATAGATAGTTATTTACTATAGAAAGGGGTAGATGGGGGAGGGGGGGGGGGTTTGTTGCATCCCCCCAGAGGGGTGGGGGATTACGAGAACTATTTTTTTTTTTAATAATAATTTAAAATAAAAGCGTATCTACCTGCATACATTAGAAGGACTTTAGGTATGGTATATATGTAAATATTTTGTACAATGGGGAGGGGGAGAGAGGGCCAAATATTCCTCATTGATGGGAGGGGGTTACAGAAACCTATAGTTTTTTTAATACTGATGAAATTTTGGAAATTTGCTTCTTCTTCATGAAAATAATTAATCATAAATCACAAGCACGAAAACGTCAAGAAAAAATGGTTAGGCTTTGAGACAAAATATGTTTTATTAGAAGTGAAGTAATTCTATGACAGCTCCAGCGCTGTGAGTACGCAGCTTTAGCCTTCTCGCAACCTTATCGCAGCGTACTCGCTACACCTTCGCAGTAGACTTGCGCTGCTCCCTCTCCGCGTCTCTGGCTTATAAAAAACACTCTAGGGGTAGGGCAGACGAGACTGTTTGGAAGGTGGGTGCTCCAAAAACAGCAAGTTACCCAGTAGATATAAGTAACATTTCTCATAAGAATCACTTTCGATCAGTATTTGAACCCTCAACTGTTACCGACGGTTATAATGCCGATAATAAATTTTATATTTCTGAAGATAACTACACGTCAGATTTAATTATCAGTGATGTTTGTTTTACTATAACCAAATGTATATCAAATCGAAACTACGTAGGCTCGATCCAACTAAGGGCGCTGGAGTTAATAATGTTTCACCAAAAGTTCTTAAATACACCGCTGACACCATTTGATTTCCAGTCCACCATATATTCAAACTAAGGATTATTTAAAGTTGTAGCAAACTATCGCCCAATCTAAATTTTGCCCACCTTATTGAAACTACTGAAATATTTAAAACGTAGACAATACAAACAAACAAACAGTGTGTTTACTGATTTTCAAAAGGGGTTTATGGAATGGATCACAGGATTTCACTAGACAAAAGATCTTATAACGCTATTCGAGGTAATTTTTGGCGCTGGTTCAAATCATATATTACGAAACATTTCCAGAAAGTTGGCTTTGAATCAGATGTGGTTCCAATTTGTTCTGGGGTCCCCCAAGGATCAATTTAGGCCCGTTACTTTTTAGGGTAAAACAATATAAAAAAATAATGTTGTCTTAGGCTTTCGCGATTATTACACATAGTAATTAAACAATTTTAAACGGTTGAAATCGCGTATATTTATCATTATTTTTGTCCCGACGTTTCAAACACTTTGCAGTGATCGTGGTCAGTCACCCCGTGACCACTAAATATAAAATAAAAACAGTTTTAAAAAATGCTATTACATGCCGATGACCTGAAAATGTATCATTCTATAAATACTTATCAAGACCACTTAAGATTCCAAAAGGATCTGGGCAGATTTTTAATGTATTTAATTAAAAATAATTTTACTACTAAGACAAAAAACAAATAATTTTATACAAATACAAATTAATTTTATTCCTCCTTATTGTGATACATTTATGATGAGTCTATGACTTTAAAACTAGGCTGGTGGACTGTATCTCAAGAGCCAGGTCCTTCCCGGCTTTAGAGAATCTGTCACACATCTATATTTTTTTCTTTTATATAAACTATTTAGTAACAATTCAAAATTGAACCAATACATTGAAACATATATACATATAGGAAAAATATTTGACGAAATTGTTTTTATTCGAAATAAATGTCATTTTGTATATTTTTAATAATTATATATACGTGTAGTCATTATTCTGTGATGTAGTATTGGTGTACGAGTTTAAGTGAATGTTTGTGAGGAATTTGAAAGGTGTAGGTGTCGATGCGTGTTTCTGTATGTTTGAGTATACGTGCATGTGATATGTAATGTGTAATTTTACATATGTGTTATGGGTTTCTAACTTTGATGAAGTTCAAGTCATAAAGGATATATTATTATATTAGGTAGTAAATTAATCGTTAATGTAAATATTCAAAATATAATAATAGCACGTAGTTTAAAAATATTTAATTTTGTCATTAGGTCCTCTAGTAACTTCAACAATGAATTAAAGTATTTATTGCATAATATTAAACCATTATGAAGAGCTGCTAAACAAATATAAATTATTGCAATGAAACTACTACTAGAAGGCAACAATTAGATATTATGACTGTACAGAGTTGATCAATTTGCTTCTTCTCATAATTATTATTATAATTAAGAATATTTTTTCCTTGGGAAAATATTGTGACTCTGTTTGTTGGTTCTTGAATATACATATATATATATATATATACAGTCCCTTCAGTATCGTTATATAGCTTACACTATATATAGATATTTGTATATACATATACAGTGTAAACTCAAGGGACTGTGCATTTTATGGCGTTATATAAAGGTGTCGTTAAATGGAAAGAAGAAAAAAGTTTGTGAGCAACTAAGAAACGTATAAATAATCCATGATTCCTTTTTTTATAGTCATGGTCAACAAGATTCTACACGTGCAAGCAATCACAATTTATAAACAAAAGAACAAATTGCTTAGAAAGTTATAGATAGAGAGATAAAAAGATAAAGATGAAACAAAATTATTCTATATTATGATAACGGGCTACTACGGAACCCTACATTACGCGTGGTCCGACACGTCACAGTTTATTATTATTGCTGATAGATAAGCCTTTGGCCACAATCTCACTTGATGGTAAGTGACGATGTGGTCGAAAATGTTTAACACGCTCGTTCCACTACGATCCCCTAACAGACTTAACCTAGAATTACTGGCTCTCAGGAAAGCTGCCGGAATACACTGTTAGGTGCTTGGTGACAGATTTTCTACTAAAGGGCGGTTGCTAGCGAGGCGGTGCAAAATGCCCTTCCACTATGCGGTGAAGCTCAAGCCCGCGGTGGCATTCGAACCATTGTCCTGCTGCGTGGCAGTCCATAGCCAATGTCACTGAACCATCACTGATTCAATCATCTAACGGTGTATTCCAGCAGCTGCCCTTGAGAGCCAGTTATTGTAGGTTAGCCTGAACAACATCTTCCACCACATACTTACCACCTGGTGAGAAAATGGCCAAAGGCTAGCCTATTAACTATATAAAAAAGTACTTATACGGTATTTCGGCGGAAGGAAAAGGTACAATACAAAATAACAAGTAGGTCGTATGATGAGATATTTTTATCTCCGGTTATATCTAAACTAATATAATAAAGAGGAAAGATTTGATTGTTTGTTTGTTTGCATTGAAAAGGCTCTGAAACTACTGGACCGATTAGGATGAAATTTGGTATGGAAATAGTTTGAGACACGGGGATGAACATAGGATAGTTTTTATCTAACTGCGCAAAAAAGGGATTAATGGTTTGGCGCGTTAACCGATCTACTGGACCGATTAGGATGAAATTTGGTATGGAAATAGTTTGAGACACGGGGATGAACATAGGATAGTTTTTATCTAACTGCGCAAAAAAGAGGATAATGGTTTTGCGCGATAACCGATCTACTGGACCGATAAGGATGAAATTTGGCGTGTAAATATTTTGAGACACGGGGGTGGTCATAGGATAGTTTTTCTCCAACTGCGCAAAAAGAGGTTAATGATTTTGCGCGATAACCGATCTACTCAACCGATTAGGATGAAATTTGGTATGGAAATAGTTTGAGACACGAGGAAGGACATAGGATAGTTTTTCTCCAACTGCGCAAAAAGAGGATAATGGTTTTGCGCGATAACCAATCTACTTGACCGATTAGGATTAAATTTGGTGCGGAAATAGTTTGAGACACGAGGAAGGACATAAAATAGTTTTCATACAACTGCGCAAAAAGAGGTTAATGGTTTTGCGCGATTACCAATCTACTGGGCCGATTAGGGTGAAATTTGGTATGGAAATGATTTGAGACATGGGGAAGGACATGAACAGTTTTTATCCAACTGCGCAAAAAGAGATTAATGATTTTGCCAGATAAAAAAAACATTAGAACAAAAACAAATATAAATAAAAGTTCATAAAAAAAATATATTAAACATTCTTTACTATTTACTTTTCTTAGTAACCTGAATTAAATAGAAGAGTTTATGTGTTTGTGTAAAAAATATTATAATATTTTTTTAATACCCGTGCGAAGCCGGGGCGGGCTGCTAGTCTCTAATATTAGACTTACTTAGATTGGAACTCGAGTACCTACTTACCTAGAATTATACCTAACCCAAGATCCGTACTCAAGTAGTCCCAGTACACTAAACCTACTCCTGCCCACTATATGAATAGGTATGCTACATGGCACACCTGAGTCATATAAACTCTGTAGAGTTACGATCAAAAGATAATTCATCTTATCTACCAACTTACCTCTTGTGGGCGGCAAATTTGTTGAGTTGGTTGGATAGGTACCCACAATTAGGATGATTGTTCCTTGAGTTGTAGATAGCTCACGGTTGTAGTTTTAGTCTCATTAATAACTTCGATGTCAACATCATTTACCAACATGGCTTACCCCAAGCTATTAAATAAAATTTAACCAATTGAAAAAAAATTACTAAATTTAAAGAATATTATAATGATAAAGCGACATTATTTTATTTATTTATAAAATTACACATAGATAGATATTATAAAATTATCGATTTTATTTATAATTAAATAAAAAACGATCTCTTCCAGGCAACCATGTTTGGGAAGGAACAGTAAATAAATTATAATGACGGCTTGGTGCAAATAATGTATAAAAGTATGTATTCCTTACACCATTTCAGTTTTGTATGCCTGTTAGGGTAACCTTTGACCACTATCTCATCTTTATATTATAAATACACACATACATATACTATAAAACTAACCTAAACTTACATGTATCCACTACATAAACAATACATATAATTAACTACGAAACTACGACGTAGGCGTAGCTGTTACTTTCTTTTCTTTTTGAAGCGCTCGTAGCAAAGTTTACTTAGGTGTTCTCAACCGATCAGCAAAGTTAAGCAACGTCGCGCGCGGTCATGAGTTGGATGGGTGACCGCTAGTGACAATACTACTGAGCGCTTCCGTGCTTCGGAGGGCACGTTAAGCCGTCGGTCCCGGTTGTTGTCTTAGGATGGCAGCCGTTATAGAATGGTGGTAGGGCATTTTGCGTATGCCCGCCTGGCTAGCTACCACCCTCAAGTAGAAAATCTGTCGCTTAGCACCTAACGGTGTGTTCCGGCAGCTGTCCTTGAGAGCCAGTACTTCTAGGTTAGCCTGAACAACATCTTCGACCACATCATCACTTACCATCAGGTGAGATAGTGGTCAAAGGCTAACCTACCAGGCATAAAAAAAAAAAAAAAAAAAACTTATAGGTGCTATTGAAGGAGACACTTTCTAGGTGGAGATCTAACGGATCCCTTCGTGCGCGAGTCCAACTCACTTGGTTGATTTTTAATATTTGCTGTTATAGCGGCAAAAGAAATAAATCATCTGTGAAAATTTCAACTGTTTTTGAAGCAGTGATGGCTCAGTGGCATTGGCTATGGACTACCGTGCCGCAGGTCCATGGTTCGAATCCCGCCGCGGTCTTAAGCTTCAAAGCATGGTGGAAGGGCGTTTTGCGAATGCCCGCCTGGCTAGCGACCACCCTCAAGTAGAAAATCTGTCACCAAGCACCTAACAGTGTGTTCCGGCATCATTCCTTGAGAGCCAGTGAAATTACAGGCACATGAGTCTTAACAACTATGTCTCAAGGAGACGGGCGCAGTGCAATTCGTAACTTGTAACGAAATGCATCTGTCATAGGCAGAGATTAGTCCGCTTAACATCAGGTGGGCCTCATGCTAGATCCGTCACAATTACAAAAAAAAAAAAAAAAACTTGCTAGCTATCAATACCTAATGCTTTACAGAGAAAAAAGTAGCGAAGAAAAGTTGTATGGGTGTAGGTTGTAAAGGGCATATTAGGTATATTAGTTATTGGATTACGTCTTCTATAGTATGGGTCAAAAAACCATTAGATATACTTTTTTAAAAACTGATGAAATTCCCTTGTGGTTTGTAATGACACTACTAAAAAGTTGCTATTTGACAAGGGTAAATAAAACTATAAAAAATTTATTAGTTAGGTAAATATACTTTTTTTTTAGTTTTTACAACCAATATATATAAATATATACAAATGAAATTCGTGCATACTTAAGAAGAGAGATTCTGTTTATTTGCTTCCGGTTCAAAGTAAATATCAATGTATTTCTATCCGCAGCTTCATTTGACCCATATCACAATTTGTTCGCTTTTCCAACGAGATCGAGTCCAAGTCCAAACCCTACATAATAAGCCTCTACTCGATCTCATTCCAAAAGCATCCAACAATCTTTTCCAACCAAAACTCAAGATAAATCCCTGCAAATTGATATCTCTGACAAACTGTTTGGAGCAGGGGCGTAGTAAGGATTACAATAGCTGTTACTTATAGCAGCTAGTGATAATAAAAAAGGAAACAAAAAAAATATTGAATCCTCGTGGTAATTACCTTAACTTGTACTTAATATAAACTGTGAATCAAATATTAAATTTGCTAAAATAAATTATATCAAGAGATTAAACCTTGTAGTAATAATTAGAATAAAAAATCATAAGAACTCTTTGTAAATTACTAGCTGTTACCTTTTTTACACGTCTGCCTTAAAAAGGACAGTTATAATTTCAGGGTTCGTGTATGTATGTATGTTTGTGAGTTTCTTTATTCCACTATAACTTGTAAACGGAGATGTTAGTATCTAAAGAAATAGTAAGTATTTAAAGTATATTTATATTTATCACCTTTGTACCAACACATTTTTGTAAACATTGATAATCAGAATTAAAAATACATAAAGAAAGTAAATTTGTGTCATTCTAGGATTCTATTAACAAACACAATATTATTCAAAAAAGGTTCAAAAAATAAAAATATAAAACACAATAAACATTTTGTTATAATAACTAACGACGTTTTTACAAATTTTAAAGAAAAATAAGGGATTACTTACATTCGTAATCACGAAAAATGTGGTATTTTTAAGAAGTGTTCGCGTGTGAGTGGAGAGCTAAGTGGACGTTAGAAAACAACCGGATATAATCAAAATTATGGTCAGATATATCTGGCTAACCTACGTAACCAGTTCCGTATTTTTCTTTAAAAGCAATGAAAACATATATACATACAATATCCTTCTCATGGTTAAAAAATAATGCCTTTAATTTTAGTAGTAACTTATGCAGTCCCCACCCGTCCTGATTACGCCTCTTCTGTAAACTTAGAAATGTCATATCCACCTGATAGCAATAATGTCAGAATTGATGTCAGTGGTATATAGTTACGAAAGTTTCAGCAGCCGACAAACTTGTGAACGCTTTAGTTTGAACCGCAGGGGGTGCTTTGTGTGTAAGCGTTTTGCGTGCTAATAAGCAGTGGCGGTTGGAGTCACATTCATAATAATGGGTTATTAATTATTTTTGGAAAGTCTACATTTTTGTTTCATATAATATTGTTGTACTTTCTAGTAAAAGTACGTTTTTATTGTATTTTTATAGAGAATCCATTGTGTAGGCTTTTTTGTGAGTCACGCATTTCAAACACAATTAAAGTACAAGATTAAAATAACCCTTTAAATAATACATGTATACCGAGAGGGTACAATTCATAAATATTGTATCCAAGTTCTAGGAAACTAAGATGCGAAATAGAAATTGTCGCTGATTTTTTTATATATCTCTGCCAGATAGAAATTAAAAAATTATAAATTTCATCGCCTTTGATGCTAGGTTTGGTAGTTATTGTTCATATTAATAATTGTTATTGCAACATTTGATGCACATTGCTCATATTATCTTGAAATTTCATTAAAAATTAATGAACACGATTACATATTAATAACTGATAGGCTAGCCTTTGACCACCATCTCACCTGATGTAAGCCTGTATAGTAAGTGATGATGTGGTCGAAGATATCATTCAGGCTAACCTAGAATTATTAACTCTCAAGGACAGCTGCTGAAAAACACCGTTAAAAAAACCCTTTCAATCTAGTTACCTTAAAGGCAAGATGCCAATAAAAGCATTACACCTAAACTAGAGACTGAAACATTTAGTACTTAATGTTATTTACTCTTAAAATAAACATATCTACCTAAGAGTCAGGAATTAATAGGTATTGAAATTAATTTTATATTTTCGTCCAGAAATCGCTGTCATGATAACGCAACCCTAATCCCTCGATTGATAAATTGAAATGTTTTAATTTCCAACATAACTCAAGCCTACCCCACAGGTAGGATTTGTTTTTGCTGACTTTACGAGAACTTGCCGGCAAGTCCGACAATCTTACGCAATTTCGGTTTTGGCTACAAAGGAGTTTGTCAAACTTCTATTATGATGGATTGTAAATGCCTTCTTGAGATTGTCCCTTTAATTTATAATGTGGTAAATGTTGCTTAAAAAATATCCTACACCATTTATTTCTAGCTGTGCTAGATGCGTACAATGGAGAAATTTTGAAGAATTAAAGCAATGACGGCCGAGTGATAATAGCTATGGACTGTCGTGGCGAAGGTACATGGTTTGATCCCCACGCGGAATTTGAACCATAGATCTGCTGCTCGGCAGTCCATAGCCAAAGCCACTGCGTCAAGATTTATGCCTTTCATTAAATCGCTAGCTGGCCATTTATAAAAAACTTACATGAAAATGTTTATCATATAAAAAACGGAAACGGTCTGGCTGTTGGCGTTGATTTGCAAATATATTGGGTCTTTGAAAGCTTGTCGTCATGATTGACAATCTTCAATTCCTGATCGAGCAATTTTTCCTGTGCAAATATTTTTTTGCTAGCCATGACTTAAGTAGAAACATCAGAGAAATTGAAACGTAATGTGTTCTTTGTAGTAAACATTTAATGTTTGAATTCCACGTAAGCAGCTTATAGCGATGCATCACTAAGTTATTTGTATATAATAAAGACAAATGTAAAAATATTATTGAGAAAATTATAAAGAATGTTTTATAAAAATAGGGAAATTATATTTTTAAAAATCATTTAGGTATATAAATATAATAGGTAAGGTAAATACAATACTATTTGCCGGAATTTTGGATATACACAATGTTGCAAATATATCATAACATAAATTATATATCCCTACAATATCCTGCCTGTAATGGCGTGCTACTATTTTCATTATTGTGACCATACAAAATATCTATATATATATATATATATATACATATATACATATAATGTCATGAACATACTACTTTTACATACTACTCATATATATAACAAAGACAAAAATATATATTTTTGCCTCATAAGGATCATTAAATTTCACTTAGAAAACTATCGCGAGTTTTGTCCATTACAACTAGATGGGCACCCAGCTGGGACACACGTTATATTTACAGGATAGATTCCGACCAGTTTCGGGCTAAAGTCCTGTTTATATATATAGTTCTGGCTATAGGCTGTAAGCCCTTCGTCTGGGAGTCACGGTTGTGCGAAGCGGCGGCGAGCGCGGGCCTCAGCACGTAGCTGACGTAACGAGGGCGCTGTCTGTCCCGGCTCAGTCGGAATCTATCCGGTAAATATAACATGAGTCCCAGCCGGGTGCTTTTTTAGTTATTATCATTAAATTTATTAATGTTATCATCTAATTGTGTTGTCAATAAAGGAATATTGCCGGATAACACATGGTATGGTCTTGCAAAAACTTATATATGTCTGGTGATTCGCGCTCCCGTCATTACCGGGTTTTAAAGTACTAAGTTTGTGGGACTTAAACAAACATCCTATTCGATTCGTTTTCTTTCGTTTCAGATGGCTCAAACTTCAGAATTATCTGGTAAGTTCATAAACTACGCAAATGTCAGTGAATGTCGGTCATTTGCGAGGGTCTCTCGATAGAGAGACTCATGGAACATGGGCATGAATGCTGGCTTCCTAACTAGACTGCCGAAAGATGACTCAACTAGTTTTTTTATGTGATTGTGACAGACCTACGACGAGTTCCACCTGATGTTGAGCGGACTAACCTCTGCCTATAACAGATGCATTTCGTCGGAACGAATTACAGTGCGCCCGCTGAGACATACAGTTGTTAAGCCTCATGTCCTTGTAATTTTATTGGCTTTCAAGGTCTGCTGCCGGAACACAATGTTAAGTGCTTGGCGACAGATTTCATACTTCAGGGTGGTATCTAGCCAGGTGAGCATTCGCAAAATGCACTTCCACCATGCGGTGAAGCTCAAGCCAAATATCACATAATCACATATCAAATACAATATAAAAGCAGAGTACCCACTACTCAGTAACAGAGAGTCAATAAGTTAGACTTTTGCACCGAGGGTTCCGTAGCGACACACATAATAGACATATTATTGTGCATAGGAGTAACAAAATGTACTAAGTAAAAATAACCTTTCCAAATACTAGCACTAGGTTGTATTATAACTTTCGTCCATGTACTTTAAATGATACTTCAATCATAAAATTTGACATTTGTATACAATGACGTTAACAAGAGCAGTCTGATTTGGCTGTAATTACTTAATCCTATTATGACGGTGTTGGAGCGGGCCCGAACTCTGTGCACCAAACTCTTCACGTGAACGTGAATTGTCTTTAGCAAGGTCATTATAAGTCCTACGGACAAATTAGTGAACCGCACAAGAAACGGGTTATAACATTTTTTCACAGTCTTTCAGTTTCGCCAACATATCTACTAACACGTATACAGACATTCGCAAGATAACTTTCCTAGAGCGCCTTTAGAGTCAAACAAGAACTAATTTCCTAAAGCTAACTTAAATAAATTCCGCACCTCACACTGATAAACCTTAACTAATCTGCCAAGCTAATATGCGCCTTGAATCAAAGTTAAAGATCAACATATCAATGTTACAGTATTCTGAACTCATTAATTGCTTGATCAGGATGTCAAACATTTCTCTAATTTGTTACATTGATGTGTGGAGGTATAGAGAGGGTTAGGTCGGGAGATAGCCGAAGACTGGTTACATTTAATTTTTATTTTATGGCTTTCCAATTGTATTGTTGTAGCACTTCGTTTAGCAGCCGTAATGTATTTAATTATTACCAGTTTTAAAATAAATAATAGGATAGAATAATAGTAATGGATATTTAAATATTATAAATTAGACCGGAAAACACGTTAGGATTCGAATTCGACGTATTCGAATCCTAACTTCTTTCCTGGATTTCGAGCATATCAGATGCTTACCTTCAGGGCGATTACAGTATGTAACGTTTCGTAATGATTCATAGTCATGCTTAAGGTAAATGTAGCGTAATTTACTATCCACTAACTCCCACACTATTATCTAATCTCTATTCATTCTACGCTAAACGCGTTGCATACTAAATGAGCGGCTATAGTAATTATGTTATCATAGGATTTTGTTAATTGCGGCCGGAAATCCAACATAATATGAATGCCTTCATACTTGTAATTTATTAATAAATATTTTATATCAACACGTATAATTAGTCATTTATTACTCACGTACAAAAATATATTTGTCTATATTTGTGAAGTCACCTCTGATTCCGGAAAAGTATTCAAAGGTGGTAGGGTATTTTGCGAAAAAAGTAGAAAATCTGTCGCTGAGAACTTAAAATGGTATATCCTGGCCGGTATTCTTGAGAAACAGTTTAGATACTGTTTCAGCCGCATAGTTCACTGCTAAACACAGCCTCCACCAATATTGGGGGATTTTCCATAATCCCTACATTTGGCAGGTGGCTTGGGGATCCCAGTATATCAGTTCCTCAGAAAGTGCTGCTACCCACCTTCTGATGTGTTACCCTTAGTCGCCTCTTACGATACCCACTGGTAGAGATGGGGGATAACATTCTAGCCGGCACCCTATAGGCATATATATTCTAGGATTAGCATCAAATATCATATCATCGTCTAACATCATGAACATATTGTCCGTGCTTCGGAGGGCACGTTAAGCCGTCGGTCCCGGTTGTCGTCTTAGGATGGCAGTCGTTAAAGCATGGTGGTAGGGCATTTTGCGAATGCCCGCCTGGCTAGCTACCACCCTCAAGTAGAAAATCTGTCGCCAAGCACCTAACGGTGTGTTCTGGCAGCTGTCCTTGAGAGCCAGTACTTCTAGGTTAGCCTGAACAACATCTTCGACCGCATCATCACTTACCATCAGGTAAGATAGTGGTCATAGGCTAACCTATAAGACGTAAAAATAATATTGTCTTAGGGTTTCGCGATTATTACACATAGTAATTAAACAACTTTAAACGGTTTAAATCGCGTATATTTATCATTATTTTTGTCCCGACGTTTCATACACTTTGCACAGATCGTGGTCACGGGGTGACCGCAAACCGTTTAAAGTTGTTTAATTACTGTATACATCATAACTTACTAACTGAGGTAGTGGTGGAAGTTTAACATATCCAGCTGTTATAAAAAACTCGTCCCTGTAAGGCAGGATCCATTGTAAATTGATTTTAATCCTTAACTGGATCATTTGTATTACTACTTTTAAAAATTTTGGACACTACCTAAATAATTCTTTTCAGTTACGTCTAGTTGCTTAATTTTGAAACACAAAAAAATCATCATTTTAACTATGAAAGAGCTTTATTTTGTGAATAAAATCGGCCAAGTGCGGGCTCGCGAACCGAGGGTTCTGTACAAACTTGTACGTAAGGTAAGTTAGTAAGTTTAGTTACTTGTAGATAAGGTAGGTGTCATTACCAAACCCTGTAGGCCCGGATTACAAAGAATAGGGCTACGGCCACCCCTGCCTGTCGTAAGAGCCGACTAAAAGGGGACTTGGAGTTCGGGGATTGTAGGGGATGGAGCCCTTATGATCCCACCAACGAGCTCGAAGAAGATAGCGTCACTGTGTGGCAAGTGATGTTATGCCATTTTGCATGGCTGCAGAAGACAAAATGACACCTAAGAGATGAGCCTACGGGACTAACTTCCTCCTACCTATTATAAGTTTGATATAGTTAACTCAAACATGTATTGAAATTTTCAGATTTTTGTGTAATTTGCTGTAAGACATTACTTTTTGCCAAACTTCATGATTCGAGGTCAACTAAAAGCACCCTATAGGTTTTGATTTCCTTGCGAAACTGCACAATCTGGAAAAATATGCGACATAAACGGTTAGATCTTTTGGTCGCGTTTACTTACAAGTTTTTTTTACCGTATACCCGTTTTCAATATAAATTTCAACTTGACACTTCTACGCGTTCCTGTGAAAGAGTTAATAATAAGAATAGACGGACAGACAGACTACAAAGTGATCCTATAGCATTTCTATTTTCTATTGATGCACGGAACCTTAAAAACGAAGAAGAAGTAGAATTTCTTAACATTCTAGTAAAGTAATCTAAACTTAAAAACATTAAAAATTCAGATGAAAGAGGCAAAGGAACTCTCAATATAGTGGAGTGATCGGACATAGAGTAAGAAAGAAAGTAATGGATATCTTCTGGACGACCATGAACACTATGTCCATCTACAACAAAATCAAACAGCGCATGCTAGTGTGAACATGATTATGGCGATCATTTCTGAAGGTCCCTATGGACCATTTACAATGCACAACTACACCATCAACAGACCTCCAATGATGTTGCAGCATTTTACATTTTAATACGATTACAAACTAGTTATTTTCGGTTGTCAATGATACCTTCAAAATGATACATTCAAAATTTCATCCTAATCGGTTAAACCGCTTCAGCATGAAGAAGTAACGAACAAACACACTCACAGTCTCATTCTTTCACTTACAAACTTTAGCATTCAAATATTAGTGTGATTTATTTTCTTATAGTGAATTCATAAAAAGAACCCTAGTTCTATTACTGTCTTCGTTTTTTTACACTGTGATACAGGTGTCAAGTAAACCACATATAAAAAGGTTGCCACACAAATTGTATTACATTTCGTAGGGTAGGTAAACATTTTATATGTTGATATTCGTAATATATCAGATATTTTGTAACCTCAAAATGTGATAAAAAGTCCATCTACAAAATAAGCTATGAGCCATATTGGTATCTCAAAAGTTATAAGCTTTTGAGAAACTATATAAAAAGGAAACAGCTACGAAATACCATCCTTAAAGTGAAAATCTGTCGCCGAGCGTCATTTAGTTTTTACAAAATAACAACGTATTGAACTAGTGACTATACATCGCTATAGCCAGGACATGCTCCGCCAATTGAGGTATCGCAGTGAGTGATAGCTCAAATGTATCCCTTTGTTCCTATTTCTTAATTCAAATTTCGCTTGTAGTTCCAATTTTGCCTTTCGTTGTAATTTTGTTTGCTTTATTTTTGCTACGCAATGCAAATTCAAATTTAAATTAAGTTTTTTATTAGCGAACAACATAGATTTATTTTGTTAGCTTAGAAAAATGTATTTATTAGTAGTTACTTAATTAACATTTTAAGATTAAATTACATACAATAACACATATAAAAAGGTCCGAGTTGCCTTATCTTATGTAATCTCTCTTAGAAATGGGTTGTCTGGAAGAGATCGCTCTGAGCGATAAGACCGCCCATTGTAGCACTAAGTTTTATTATTTGTTTGTATTAGTTGTATAGATTATGGTGTGACAATAAAGAGTTTATCTATCTATCTATCTATCTAAACTTACGCGGCATCTCGTTCACAATATTTTTTCGCACGAAATACCTCAGTATAGGCGCCCTCATGTCATCTGCTTCCACCTCCAGGATAGTGTTGTTACTCCCCCGTACCCTCCTAATCAATGACGCTACTTTTTCCTAATGACGGCAATGCAAAAATTACAATTTTAGAGTTATCGGGTTGACACATCGTAAAATAAGTTAAAAGCTAATTGTAAAAATAGTTTTGTTTGTAGTTCAATTCAGTTTGGCTGTAGATGTTTTTTTGCTTAATTTTATATGCTAAATAATAAAATAAATCTATATACTAATATAAGGTAATAATATTATTCTGAATGCAAACAATAAACAATTTCAGCCTCGTGCCTTTGTAGCAACTAACTAATGGTATAAATTATGTAGGCATATCTAATTTGATATACCGAACAATGTTACAATTTACCTATTGGGACTTTGGCAGCTGTGCTAGGTCGGACCTGTGTTACAGCTGTCAACAACTTCCTTCTGTGCAGTAACAAGGTGTGATATATGTAAACAATTATAATATTTAAGTAATTACTATCCAAAATTCTGTGAAAAGAAGGTACACTAATGAAAGAATGTGTAACTTAACTAATTACACGGTATAACTCATACTAATTTTAGAATGAAATAATAATAGGAACATACGTGTTCAATTATATGAGAAAAACCTATAGTATATACACACTAACATTAAACAAACAAAAATAATATTAATTGTGTTATCTACGCGTATCAGTCACTATAGACGTAAATCTATGTTTCTTCGTAAGCAAATGACTGGACGACATAACCGGTATTGTGTTGACTGTTGCTTACGTATTGAGTATAGCACGGTACATGAGTTGTGGAATTAATATCTTTATTACTTTTTTTATACAATTTTGTAAAGGACCTTCTAATAGATACATAAAGATAAATTAAATGATTGGGTACTGTAAATATTAATTATAATGACAGTTCACATATTAGTTCAAATAATTTTTTTTTTTTTGTTAAAATAACCACAAGCTGATTTGCATATATGAGAAAATCTAATAGTTACAAGTATGTTTTGATTATAATTATATTAATTGGCATAGCATGTCCCGGCTATAGGGATATACAGTATTGGGTACGCATGGCGCTCGAAATATTATTTTTTTCCTTTCGTTGAAACATACGAGACCAACGTGCCCTCCGAAACACGTGCACGCTCAGTAGTAATGTCACTAGCGGTCACCTATCCAAGTCATGACCACGGCAGACGTTGCTTAACTTAGCTGATCGGTATAGAACGGCTCAGCAAACTTCTCTACGAGCGCTTGAAAAGTTACACCAACTTTTAATTATAGTGAGATGTTAAAACCGAAGAAAAAGCTAAAAGGCTGCCTCTATTTCAGATAAGACATTATTAAGTCCAAGAAGATCCCTCCACCCTTTCGACGAGATACTTTAATCCGTAAAGTGTCTAACTTAATTAAAAGTTGCTCTCAGTTTTATTACTAATCTGGTAAGAGACTGACTAAACAGGTATACATGGGACGAGTCAACGAAAGTGTTGGACCTAGGTGAGCATTCCGAAATCAAATTGAAGACGTTCTGAAAAAAGGAGGAATATATACCCTTCCAATGTTTATGTATGAAAGGATTGGTGAGTGTAGTTAAGCGAAAGGGGTATAAGGATGATGATGATGATGAATCAGGCTAGTTTTATGGCAATTTTTTGCTGCAATTGTGTACCCGCTAAGTTGCTTACTATATCGGCAACTCTAATCATCGCTTGTAGTTGTGCTTGGTGATATAGTAGTATAATTATGATGTCTAGCCTGCTATTTTCTAATTTGGACTATACAACACAAACTGGTGCTTCCTTGTTCTGTTGTATAGGTTTACCTCTTGTCCTGTCGCCTGCTTGGCACGTGCGCACGCTTTACTATTTATAATTCTATATACCTGGACGACATTGTAATTGCAACTCTTGTCGATGGTGACTGGAATTGTGTGCGGATGTGAAATGGATCTTGAAAACGGAAAGCATCCCTGAAAAGGGCCTTATTTTTTTTAAACCGTTATTGATTTCTTACTTTGGAATGTATGATAGAACTTGTGGAAGTCGGACTAAGAAAATGGGACCTCAGAGTGCCTTGGTGTTAAAAGTTGATTTCGTTTATTAGGGTTCCGTACCCAAAGGGTTAAAACGAGACCCTATTACTGAGACTTCTCTGTCCGTCCGTCCGTCTGTCACCAGGCTATATCTCAAGAACGGTGATAGCTAGATAGTTTAAATTTTCACAGATGATGTATTTCTATTGCCGCTATAATATACAACAAATACTAAAAATAAAATAAAATAAATATTTAAGTCCCATACAACAAACTTTTTTTACCGTTTCTTGCACGATACTAATAACGGTGACAGGTAGACGCTTTAACTATTCACAGAATATTTAGTTTTATGTTCTCGTTAAATACAATTAATTAAAATAAAATACAATTAATAATTCCCATACAATAAAAGAGGTTTTCACCGTTTATTTGCTAAAAATAATAATAATGAAAACAGATAGAAACTTGAAATATTCACCGTATATTTAGTTGTATATATTTACTTTAAAAATAAACAATTAGGTAAATTAAATAGTTAAGGAGCGCCCTATACTTACAATAAACGTAATTTTCTCGTTATTAAAAAGACAAAAAATGGTTACAGAATATTTAGATAGTAAATTATAGAAGATTAGGTTACAGATAATGGTACGGAACCCTTCGTGCGCGAGGCCCATTCGCACTTTTTAATTCAACTGTATGCTTTTTTTTGTATATTTACTATGGTATTACTCCGCCACTTATGACTTGTTATTTTTTCTATCACATTAAGTAAAACTCCAAAACATAAAACTGTATATTTATATAGCTGATATAGATGACTACCTTTGAACACTATCACACCTGATGGTAAGTGATGATGTGGTCATAGATATTGTTGGCTAACGTTGAATTGCTGGCTCTCAAGGACAGCTGCCAGAACACACTGTTAGGTGCTTGGCGACAGATTTTCTGCTTGAGGGTGGTAGCTAGCCAGGCTGCTATTCGCAAAATGCCCTATCACTAAGCTGTAACGACTGCCATCCTAAGACAACAATCGGGACGATCGATAGCTTAACGTGCCCTCCGAAGCACGTGCACACTCATTAGTTATGTCACTAGCGGTCAACCATCTAAGTCATAACCGCGGCGGACGTTGCTTAACTTAGCTGATCGATTAAAAACTTCGCTATGAGCCCTTCAAAAACGGAAGAGTATTTGGATATCTAGATAATTTAATGGTATTTGCAACTCTTTTCTATTAGGTGATGCTTTAGCAACATTATGCTTCCACTATCGGCGATGTGAGTGGGATGTTGCTGCATATTAAACACACAAACTGGTTTGTCTACAGCAGGTAAAAAAGGCAGCTACATACTATTACGAGCTTTCATGACGGTGGTAGCTTACGAGGCAAGCCTTCGCAAACGAAGATCATTCCTGCTATCCAAATATGTTTACGTACAACCTTAAAAAATAATACAGTAATAAAATGTTAACTGTTATGACTAGTAACCCTTCAGTTAACGAAGTACAGTAGGGTACATACAAGTTATGAACGTTTTAAGAAAGGGAAGTAATTTACATATTTTCATAACAGAATGTTTATTTCTTTTGTTGAAAAAAACGTAGCACCATCGGGTCTAAACCACCCGTGTTTCGTCAGACTTGCTCGATCGAGATCATGCGCCTATATTTTTAAGTGTTTTAATAAAATGTTAATATAAGAATTTCTTAGAATATTTTTAAAATAGGGTAAAGCACCCATTTATTGGCACTTTTAGCGGCTATCCCACAAATACTTTTAATTTTACTCGTATAATGTGAATTTAAACAAAGAAAAGGGATTTATAGTCTTCTTACATCATTAGAGAACGTTTTTCAGTTGATTTCATTTTGGATTCAGCAAATTGATTTAACATTTTTTTGAATTAAATGATGTTAAGCGTAAAGACCAGTCATTGGCATGGAAAATCCCTTTATTGACAGTGAACCTAACCTATTATTGGCTCACCTTTAGAAGCATAACATTATGTGATATAAACTGATTTTAATCTAGCGATTTTTTACCTTATGCGTTTACAGGTTACAGAAATGAAATATTGAAAGAATATTATAAAAATATTATATATTTTTATCAATATTATATATTTTTATCAAAAAAGATATTACTAGTTCAGGGACTTCTTATAAAATTATTAAAAAATCAAGTTAACATAAACAAAATTAACAAAAGAAGAAAATTGAGATCTTAATTAGGTACTAATCATCTAAATCAGTCAACTTTTTGAGATCGTTGTATCATTGAATTAATCATCTAACTCAGTCAACATTTTTTCTATTTCAGCAGTGGTGTATGTTCTATTACCACTACTTCCTCCTCCATGCTGGCTATCTATATCAATTAACTCTTGCTCATTTTCTTTATTTTCAACAATGGTATCTTCACTATCAAATTTATAAAATTTCTCAGTAAATAATATTTTAGATATTTCATCTTTAGGCTTTTTTTTTATTTTGGTTTGTTTCTTTGGTGCCGGTCGTTTCTCTTTTTCTATTTTCTTTCGTTCCCTTTCTTCTTTTCTTTTCTTGATTCCTTCCGCTTTCTCTTCTTTTAATCTGATTTTTTCACTTTCTTGTGCTTTCCATTGTGCTGAAGTTAGTACAAACGGTGTTTTAACAGAGTTTTTAACTCCTTTTCTTATCGGTGTTTTAGGTAATATCAAAATTTCATTTAACTTAACGGGAGTAAGATTTTTCGTAGGTATCGAAGCTGTAAGGGGTGGAATATATTCATCCGATATTATTTGTATTGATTGAGCCTTTGGTAAACTTATATTCTGGTCTTCATGTGCACTATTATGTATTTCAACACTGTGGGTGATTAATTCAAAATGAGGTTCCTGTGATAAATCTTCAATGGGCATGTTCCCTTCATCTGAACACTCTATGATTTCTTCAAAAACAATTTCTTCTGATATAGGGACTAACTTTAATTCTTCCGGCTCAACAATATTATTTGGACAGTCGTTAATAAAAATTTGCATATTTTCTATGTCTAAATCACTAAAGTTTTTGGCTTCTTTTATGTCTAGATTTTGCTGTTGAGAAGTATTTAATGGTGTGTCGAAGAAATGCCAGATTCTCTTTATCAATTCAATAGATTCTTCTGATGTTATCTCTCCTTTTTCTATGCAATCAATTTTATTCTTGCCTACTAACTTAACGAATTCTTGTTTAGTGAGTAATTTCTCTTTTTCTCGAGTGATGTGAGATGATATGATTGTTTTTGTGCCTTTAGTTCCGAGGCATTTACTATATTCTACTGCATCTTCATTCCATGGACAAATTCCTGTTGCTCTAAACCCGTTGATAATAGTTTGCGGCTTTATGCTTTTTTCTATTGTGACTTTAAGCAATGGCACAAATTGAGTTTTAGTTAAAGCTTGGGATGGATTTGTTCTACGCCATTCTAAGACAGTTTTTTGCCATTCTGTTTTTAGAGGCTTAAATGCGGCAACGTCAGCTGGCTGTAAAAGTCTTGTACAATTAGGGTAAAGGGCAATCAGAACTATTTGCAAACTACTACACAGTTCACTAACGGCATAAGTTAAGTGAGACTTATGACCGTCTACGAAAAGTATGACTGGAAATATTGTCCCTTTTTTAACCAGATACGGATGCAAAACGTTTTTAATGTATTCAAAAAAAATATCCGAATTCATCCACCCATTATCGCTTAGTCCCACGCCCCAATCTTCGGGAATTTTCGAAGTTATTTCTGCAGGTAATCTTTTATACGGAAATATAACCATAGGTGGAGTAAGATTGCCATCCGCACAAAAAGTGAACATAACAGTCAACGAAGTTTTGGCTTGGGCGTGATCGACTTCATAAACATTTCTTTCTCCTTTTGAACTCAGAACAAGACCTGTTTTGGGGCATAATACAAAATTTGTTTCATCCCCATTAAATACTCGGCTTGGGTCAGAGAGTATGTGAAATAAGTTATTTTCATTAAAGTAGTCTTTGATTTGCCTAAACCATCCTCTAACATCATTTTCTGACACTGTTGAGCTGGCAGCTGTAACTGCTTCAGGTGTACGAAAAGCAAGTGTAGGATGTCTAGCCAAAAATAATTTAAACCATTTCTCACCATTTTTAAAGGAGGACACCCGATTACTTTTTTTTAGAAACTCCGAAACACTTTTGATCAAATCTTCTTTTCTTTTTGGGAAGCCTTTTTGACTACTGAGTTTGATCCAGTTGACTAAAGCCTCTTCTTCCTCGTTATTTAATATTGTGGGAGGGCCTGGTTTAGAGCCATGCTCAGGATTTTTTAACCGAAATTGTATGGTCGAACGCGGCACTTGATAGGTTTTTGCAGCAAGTTTTTTACTCATGCCCTTAGCAATTTCTGCAAGTGCTTTTTGTAAATTTTGTTCTGTATAAACCTTCCGCTTTATCTTATCAGTTTTTTTTTTATTTTTATTTTTTGAACTAGGCTTCATTTTGAATATAACTGAAAAAATATATAAAAACATATTATTGGCACCCCAAATACTAATTATTGACACTGCTGCTAATAAATGGTTTTTCATACAATTGGCAGTGGGCCAACATTTGGAAGAATATGTTCTAAGCTAACAACATGAATTTATTTAAAATCTGAATTCAAAAACAGTAGATATAAAGTATATTTTGTCCTAAAAGTAAATATATCATAATTACCTAATATTGGCACACGTGCCAATAAAAATGTTTGGTTCATATTATTTGTACCAAATGTTGGCACTGCAAAAAAATATAGAAATTGGGCTCAAATATTTAAAGTCATGATTGAAAAAGAAACCTGAACAACTAAATAATGGAATTAAATAGTATCTGTAACCTAAACTCAAAAGATTTTCAAAATTTATTGAGATAAGTGAACCTCTTACCTTAGCAAAAACACTGGAATTTCGTTAATTTTTAATTCAGAGTCAGATCACCACAAACACTTTTTATTGCGACGCCATCTTTGAAAAGGAATAGTTTCTGTGTTGCCAGTAGTAAAAGATGATTAAATCTACTATTTATTACAAATAAAATATTCTGTGTTCGAGAAATGGTAGCCTTATTATGGATAAATAACTGCAGCGTGCCAATAAATTAGAAGAGTGCCAACAATAGGTGCCTTTACCCTACTTGTAAATATTAAATGCAGAGAACATCTGACACTGCGTTGGTACCCACTGAGATATACTTCTTTTAAAGAGATCTACCACCTGGTAAGGCTATGTAATATCCCCTGTTACATTACCATGGGACTTACTTATGTAATTACAATTTTCCACAAGAGATATCTGCGTTTCACAGTTTTCTCTTTATTTGCAGCTGTCAACCCAGGCCTGCAAGTCTGACAGTGGTCTACTTTAATTAACGCAATAACAGGAACACATTTTCCCTACTGTTCAAGTTTTACTGTGGCATAAGGCTGCCTTTTATTAATCCAGCAGCTGGCCATTATTTTTTCTTGTTTCATTTAATTAAACTTGCCTGAGTAAAGAAAATGCCAGATTCTAGACGAGTTATTACAAAAGAGTTTGACAAAGTTAAAAATGTAACAGACCCAAGAGGAAAAACCTTTTATTATTTAAACCGTAGGCTAGCAATCACTGGTTATTCTAAACCTGCACGATTGACGTCAATTACAACATTAAACTACTTATATGTTACATTTCGTGTTCACACTATATGTACCATTATGTGTCATTCTTGATGTTTTTTCGAAACGTGTCGAAAATGTAGGCGACGTGGCGTAAATGACGTCATATTGGCTTAATTAGAAAAATTTGGCGGAATTGTCACTAGATATATATTTTATAAGTGTTTTTCTAAAATATTAAAATATTGTTTTCGTTAAATAATTTTAAATATTCGTTATTATTAAATATGGGTTTCCGCAAATCAACACCAGTATCTATTCAATACTATAATGTAGATTGACGGCAAAAGTACATGATGAAAGATTGACGGTGATAGGCCGCGGGCAGCTGCGCGGATGCTCGCGGGGCGCCGCGAGCGGCCACGAGACTTATGCAAGTTTTCCAAGCGATATTATGCGTTGTAAAAAGAGTACAGAGTCGAAAATGGCTTAACAGTAAAACTGCGCTGATGCTTCGGTAGGAATCGTGCCTTATGTACGTACAGTACATACGGAGTAGAATGGTAGACAAAGAAGATGAACTTCAATATGTCATTTGAACTCCAGTTTTTGGTACTGTCATGGACAATCAGGCCCACTTGATGTTAAGTGGTAACCTCTGCCTATAACAGATAAATTTCGTCAACAGTTGTTGTACAGTTACAGTTGTTGTAATGTCCCTGTAATTTCACTGGCTCTCAAGAATTTTCTAGTTGAGGGTAGTAGCTAGCCAGAAAAGCATTCGCACAATGCCCTTCCATTATGCGGTGAAGCCTAAGCCTTCGGTGGGGATCGAACCATGGACCTGCGGCCCCGCATTCCATAGTTATAACCGCTTGGCTATCATTGCTTCAGATATGTGCGTTATTCACGTGCGTGGCAATGTCAGTGCAGCGCTGTGCAGTGGAAAGGTGTCCGTGGAGGCGTGGCTCACTCCGCAGATTAGGTACAAACTACAGATACATCGGCGTATTCTTTCGGCTGAAGATGATAGAGAGGCCTTGTAGGTGAATATAAATATCTATTAAGAAGTCCTTGCTTTGTGAGCTGAAATGCACTGTATCAGGAGTTTGTATATTATTATTATATTAATATTATTATTATTTTTGCACTTTAGCTAGTCGCTTATTTATTTGGGTGGCTTTGCAGAGTGATCCGTCTTTTTTATTCTGTGATCCAGCTACTTAGACACTCTAATTCCTAAATGATTTCCATCGATCATTAAACATTAATAGAAACACGAAAAACATGATATTAAAGATGTTAATGGCATAGTAACACGAGATGAAAACTAAATATCAAGAAAAAAAGGCACATTTCCCGAGAAATACTGTAGTTTACATGCTCCGCAGATTCTGACAAGTCGTAAACTAGTCTAGACGTCTGGATTGTAACCTGAAATCTACATTGAAGACGAGAAGGAGGGCTTAATGACTAGGAATTATAGGTAAAATAGATCTAGGGTTGCCAATTGCTCCATATTTCAGTAACATCCTTTCAACTGGTAACGATGAGTAAAAGCGATTGCAGCATGGGACATCGATAGGATTACTCCTAGTTTATATAAGCCGTTCAAACCGGACATGCGTAGAGAAAGCTTTTGTTGTTTTAGTTATCGTATTTATTTGATACCTTCACAGACATAGCTCTCAGAATTAGCAAGTTGAAGTTGCAATAAACACGCCGTATCGTTCGACTCGATAACAAACGGGGATGAAAGTTTCTCGAAAGGCTCGACACAGCAAAATAAAGTTGTGAGGATTAAAGATGGAAAGATCTTGTAGCCGTTCAATGGGGAAGAAGGTATATGTTCAAAATTGGACCACTTTTAGCTCATGAAATTTTGAATGACCGATTTCTACATATGATTTTAAGTACTATGGCGTGCAAAGCTAATATACACTCGAGAGCAATGAATCCGGGTCACTTAAAGAATCCTAAAAATCTCGGAAACTAAAAATGCTAGGTTAATGCAATAAATTGTATTTAATAGACAATGTAATACTCCTTAAATGAAGGTATTAAAACTTCTTAGTTATTGTAAAGTTATATCATAAAAAAATCAAATTTGAAAAAGGGCCACTTTCGAAGATGGAACTACGACATTACAGCATTTGGTTTTGCTTTTGTTTGTAATCTGTCATTTATGTGGGTACATAAACCATGTTGATAGTGCTCTATATTCATTATTCAAGCTGAAATTATGTCGCTTACGCCTGAAGAATGCACCAGAATACTTACAATGCTGGAAACCGGCCGGAGTCAGCGCGATACAGCCAGGACTGTCGGTGTGTCGCTGTCAACAGTACAAAGAGTTCTCCGACGTTACGAAGAAACTGGTTCTAACCTACGCAGACCAGGAACGGGCAGAACCAGGTGTACCACAGCACGAGAAGACCGATACTTGGTGAACACCATGCTTCGAAATCGCTTTCTCACAGGAACTGAACTCACCAATCAGTTTCAACGCCTCGGAGGAAGTAACCCAAGTGCATGGACAGTAAGACGTCGGCTTGCTGAATCTAACTTAAAACCCCTTAGACCTGCAAACGGCCCTAAACTGGAGCGTGGGCATCGTATTTCGAGACTAAGATATGCCCAGAGCCACGTAAATTGGAGTATTGAAGATTGGTCAAAAGTTATGTTCTCCGACGAATCAAAATTTATGCTCTACAAGCACGATGGAAGACACAGAGTGTATCGAAGACCAGGGGAAAGATTCAAGCAAGCATGCATCGAAGAAAAAGTAGCCTACGGTGGTGGGTCTGTACTTGTGTGGGCCGGAATTTCTTCTGAAAGTCGCACAGAGCTGGTGATCATAGAAAACGGCTCTTTAACTAGCGTAAGATATGTGGAAGAAATCCTCAATGATCACGTTGGTCCATTTATGGTCAATTTAGGTGAGGATGCTATATTTATGCATGACAATGCCCGACCTCATACAGGTAGGATTGTGAATGACTACCTTCAAGAGATGAACATTACTCGTATGGAGTGGCCAGCGCGCAGCCCGGATATCAACCCGATCGAGCATGCTTGGGACGAGCTAGGCAGATGCGTAAAACAACGAAACCCTCCCCCAATCACGCTTCGTGAGCTCAAAATTGCTCTCACAGAGGAATGGGAGAATATTCCCCAAAATCGTATAAGGAACTTGGTGTACAGCATGCCAAACCGCGTAAACGCAGTAATGGAAGCACGAGGAGGCAATACGAAGTATTAAAATTCAAGAAAATCGTAATAAAGTTCAAAAATTTCATGTTTCCTATTTTTGTTTTAAGGAGAGATCAGCAGTTTTTTTCTTTATGTAATTTTGTGTTAATAAAATGTATGGTGACTCATATTTTTTTTACTTTCATTTAAGGAGTATTACATTGTCTATTAAATACAATTTATTGCATTAACCTATCATTTTTAGTTTCCGAGATTTTTAACATTCTTTAAGTGACCCGGATTCATTGCTCTCGAGTGTATTATGACATTAGCAAAATTTTGGAGCAAAATAATTTCACCTCCAACTAGAATCGATCCCTCTTCTACAGTTAGCGATAAAGGCATCTAGTACATGAGACCTTGTAAACATACACGTAAAAAATTAAGAGTAACTGAAAAAAGAAGGTAGGTTCAAAAACGTGTAGTACAGCTTGTTTATTTTATTTTACTAAGGTTCGCACAGTAAACGTTACAACAAATTAGCATAAACATGACATAAACACGAATACCGCAAGTCGATCGACCTTCTACGGGCGCACACAGTCTGCGTATGAATAGTTTACACTCAATATAGAGGTAAAACTATTTTTTTTTTATTATTATATTTAATTATCGCACTACAGACTCGTGGTCCGTACTGTTTTTACATTTATTTTTATTTTATTATATTAACTAGTTTTACAATAACATTCCCCAATCATCAATTACCTACTATTTACACTTAGATGGTGGTTTGTGTAAGGTGATATATCTTAAAAACTAAGTGAGTCCATATATATATACATTTTTTATTATTATGTGTGTTTTTGCTAACAAACTATTTTTATCTCTTATTATTATATTATTAGTTTAGTTGCTTAGTTCATAACATGCTTAATCCTAATTTATTCTTAAATTAACCCAAAATAAATTGTATATAAAATTTGTCTTAAACGAAATATTTAAAATATTCTCATTCTGTACCGGATGGACCTGCCACTGACTCCGGGATCCTTTTTCTGTTTGCCAATTTCTCCACAACATCTTCGTTTCGATCTTTCAAAGCCATTTTTCAGATTATGGTCTGTAATGTCCGCCTCCGTCGCTTTCATCGCCCGCCGCAGAAAACCACCGATGGCGTCTGAGCTGTCATCGGTGTAGTAGCTTTTCCTGTGTCGCGACAATGCCTCCAACGCATGCGGAACGCTGTCCCTTAGCTTGGTCACTTTTTGTCTCCTCTGGATGACAATGACAGACTCGTATGTGCTTCATGTACTGTCAGAGTGCGAGACCCCGGGCCGCACCCATACCCTTCACTGACCAGGGAGAGAAGAAGGAAAGAGAGAGGAAATCTGTTGATCGATGAAATGAATATATCTACTTCATGACAAATATCGTTATACTACGAACAAATGCGAGACAGTAGTGAATTGATAATGATGATCAAGTTAACGTTATTGACGATATATGATAATTATCGCATCTATTTCTACCAAGCAGTAATTTTCAAATAACTGTGTTCCAGTTTGAAGGGCATGAGTGCCGTGAAATTACAGGTACATGAGCCTTAACAACTGTATGTATCAGGATTATGGGCGGAGTGCAGTTCGCTCCTTATAATGAAATGCATCTGTTATGGCCATAACCCCTTACTTACCACTTGGTGAATAATCGCGAGTGATTACAAATTTGCGTTCAAAAAATATTGTAAATTATATTGAAATAAGTACCTACCTATCATCATATGATTAAATTAACCGCGTATTTAAAGCAGTAACAATTTAAAAAAATATATATTGCCTTGGCAGCCATAGTCCTTTTTGTTCTGTGCCCTAGCTAAGGTCGGTAAGTGCTATGTTTTCTTTGACGTTAGGATTCAGAGGACCCTCAAATGTTTATGACGATTGCTCTTAAAATGATCCTCTTTGTCTCTGAAACGTTAACCGAGCTGTAAAATAAATCCAGTGAATAAAATATACCTGATTCTAAAGAACATAACGTTTTAAGTGGTAATCTAACGACAGTATAAAAAGCTAACTAGCTCTTCAAGTTGGGAAATAAAATATACATATAAATTATCGTGCACTCGAAAAGCCAACACTTCTGAAAATGCTTCAAACAGGTTGATGATAAACGATTCGAAAACTGTTCCAGCTGCGTTTCGTATCGTTTTTGGCGTCACATTACCGGTCACCTGACTGAGACATTTTGGTTGAATTATCCCTAAAACCTCCCTGCTCCCTAATTTTGAAAATCAGTCAGTTGTTCTCATGACTCTTTGAAATGGAAATAAATATTTAGTAAGTAGAGATTATTGGGTAAAACTAAGTATATATTGTCTAGCGTTCCGTACCACTTTAATGAAATCGGAACCATTACACTAAAAGGCATACAGTTTCACTTTGTTGTGATCCATCATTCCGTCAAGACCATTTTCAAAAGTTTTTTTTTTTTGCCGATAGACTAACCTTTGACCACTATCTCTCTTGTTGGTAAGTGGTGATGAGGTCGAAGATGTTGTTCTGGCTAATCAAAAAGGCGTCAATAACAGCTGCCGAAACACACTTTAGGTGCTTGATGACAAATTTTCTACAGGAGAGTTGTGGCTAACCAGGCGGACATTCGCAAAATGCCCTACCACCATGCTATAACGACAGCAATACTTTTTTTTTGAGGGGTGGTTATGCTTTCGCATTTCCCCGTGAGCAGTCCTCCGCCGAGGTGGGGCAAGATGGGGTCACGTTAGCAGTCACCATCTCACCCCAACGGTAGGCCCGAACCCAACCGGGCCTCCGCCCTGTGAAGGGGCAACCTTGCTCACCAATTCGCCCCCTAGACGTGTTGGGCCGTGCAAGCTGGTGTAGAATCCCCCGACGCTCTACCAGTGACCCCACTACGGAGAAGGGAGGAGGCGGGTGAACCACCGCCTCCTCGCACCCGTTCGTCTGCACCGGCGCGGGTCAGCTTGGACATCGTTTTCCCTGACCCGCTCCGCGGTCTCTTTCTGCACCATCACCTCTTCGTAGAAAGAGACCACCACCTGCCACGATCTCTCTCCACTGAGCGTGGCGAACGACTGCAATCCTAAGCCATCAAACAGGACCGACGGCTTTACGTGCCCTCCGACGCACGGAACGCTCAATAGTAATGTCACTAGCGGTCACCCATCCAAGTCATGACCGCGGCGGACGTTGCTTATCTAAGACGGCTAGGCAAAACTCACTACGAGCGCTTCATAATTTGGTTTGGATTGGGTTGCATTATCAAGTTCAAATATAATTATTATACGCTTTATTTAGTGTAAAACTGTGGACAATGTCTGAAATAAAATTAATTGAATTGAATAGAATTTAATATATGAATGTCGCAGCTCAAAATTGCCGCTTCAAATCGACTTCATAGACTACAAGCTTATACCAGCAGATGTCATACGTTTTTTTGCCTACCTACGCTACTACCCTCCACGAATCCTTCGTGATGCATAAATTCCCTAAACGTCATTTGAACACTTCTTAGAAAACTTCATTCAAGACAGTCATTTTCATTGTATACTAACATCCAAATTCAAGCAATACAATATATCTACAGCATTCACGGGTTTAATTTTAATTTGGAACTTGCAGTGTCTTGGCGAAGAGATAAGTTTTTTTTTGGCTACCGTGATAGTACCCATTAGCATAACACGGACTTCGTCAACGTGCCAAGTGCATCAAATAAACGGCGTGGCATCGAAATTCTGTTACCTGGAGAAACAAGAATACACCTTTTGTACAACAATCAGCACCGGCAGCATCTGGCAGCGAAGCAACAATCATGTATCTGCAAGACTTCGCCAAGATCACGGCACACGCAAACAAAAGATAAGTGTCTTTCCTTTGTCCTTCACCACACACAACTTTAACATCATATATCATTTGTTATTCCTTCCACAGTGTATTCAAAGTCTCAGATAATTGCGCAAGGGCAATATAATACATATAATACAATCATTTGTATAAAGAAATACGAGTTAACCGATATCATATTTATACATATCGCGCTAAGGTAAAGTATGTCCCTAGGTAATTTTATTCAATAAAAGCACTTTATATATGTCATAATTGGCAGTGAATATATGACTAAGTAAGCGCATACTTGTTTTGTGTGTAGAAAGGCATAATCATGCATGATCATCCAATTTCCATCAAGTAAAATAGCTTGACCTACTTACACTGTAAGTGACCAACTTACATTATTTAGTAAAAGTCAAGCTGTAGTCCCAGTGTACAACATAATCAGTATTATTCATGCTATTTACCCGATTTGCCGACTATTTCAGACATAACCGGGGCGCCCCGGCTACTATATCAAAACGTCAGCTGGTGATGCTCTCAGCTGGCGCTGGCGGGTGTCAAGTCAACCAGACACAGATTCCTGCGGATTTTTTGCACCACAGCGGAGACAGTGAGACCTTACTGCAGCTAAGTCAATAATAATTACTTACACGTTTTTACATTAACATTCAGAAAGTTTTTCCATTAGGTACAAGTTTCATACATGATTTTACCTAAAAGTCAAACTGCTAGCTATTGTTTACATTATTATCATAAATTCATTGAACTTTAAAACCAAAGTATTTAAAATAGTAATATAAATTTGTGCCTATTTTATCATTTGTGATCATGGCCACCGAATCATCAAAATCTAGTACTGAACTGAAAGATTTAATAATAAACCGTAGCTCGATTAAAGGAAAAATTACATAATTATAAATTATACTGCATTTTTACAATCTTCTGAGTTAAGTGGTTTAGAGCTAGCGGAACTTAATTTAATACAGGAAAATTGAGTCATTGTTTGTTATTTTATATATTCAGTATGTTTGTTAAGGTGATACCTGTAACACAACAACCTGAACCGATGCTTAACGTGCCCTCTGAATAACGAAACCACGGTACTTACAACTGTAAAAACCACTAGCGGTCACCCATCCAAGACCGCAGTGGATCGATTTCGACAGACTAGGCAAGTACTGTTACGAAAATCTTTCTACAGATTTGTAGTTCTAGACTGTATATTATACAGATAGATATAATAATTAAAATACTCAATTACAATTTTACCAGTTTCTCATTACGATTATAAAAATACTAGAACGGACGGACGGGATATTGACTCAGTGAGATTCCGCCTCATTCATTCGTATGGTACCACGAACAAGTTAAAAGTAATCAAAACTACCCTCTAACCACTTTTCCCTTTAACACTGGGGTTTGAGCACCCGCTTTTGTCAACAACTTACTAATAGTCTATATCACGATCTACAATGTTTTTCCCGTTGTAAATTTTGCAGAATTTTCTGCCTTTTTTAAGAAAGGGTTGAGGTTGATGGGTTTTGATTCTTGTATAGAAATTAAGAATTAAAGCTTAATATAATATAGAAATATAGCGGTCACTCAAAGCTGATGCCCAAATGTTTTATTCATCGGGCGTGCAGACTTTATATCGGAGTAAATATGCCTACTATATATAATTTTCCTTCTATTAAATAGACTTCCTTCCAATGAAGGGGTCATTAGGGTGGAAAAAGCATACAACGGGCAGAAATTACAAAGTTTTTTTTTTTAGTTTAGTGTTAGGTTTTAAAGATGTACATAATTCGCAACAGAAATAATCTCGTGCCTCATTTGAATCTGTAAAATAAAAATAAAATAAATATCAAAGCTTTTCGAGTACTAACAACCCTAGGTGAAGCATTACGTATTGTTTTAATAAAATATAACTGTGAAATCGCACAAGGGAATAAATGTTTTTTCAATTAAAAATAAAATTTTGATTCTTTCCTCATTATTCATGAGCGCACTTAAATCGCAATTTTCGTAAGAAAAGAAAGACTTAAGATGATTGTTTTTGTGAATACGGCTTTAAAGAATATTACTTGTTTGATATTGTAATCTGTGCTGGTGAAGCTCAAGAAAGTTTATAGAAACATCGTTCATATCACCACTCGGTAAGACGGATTTATTATCTTGTTCCGTATGCGTTCGACATGAGTATAAAAAATATTTTAAGAAGTGGTCATTATAAAATGTCAGACTCCGTTCTAAAGAGAGACTTCGTTTCGCAAGCGGATGTTCCAAACATAATTACGCAGTATTTAAATAGAGAGATTGATTTTTTTTTAATAAATTCATTTTTAATGAGCACTTTAAATTTGAATGAATATTACACATACTTGCTATACATAATAATTTGAAATACATTTTTTATTGATACGATTTACAATATTGAAACAAATGTTGATCAAGTGAAATTTCAGAACGGTAATTATGTTTTTTCGCTTTAGAAATACATGATCAACTGAAAATTCAGAACTGTAGTTATTTATTTATCCTTTAGCACAAGTAAGTGTAGAAGGAGGATTTAATGCTATGTACCATTTTCTACCAGTCATCCTGGATGTGCAAGAAAATGGTAGCCGCGCAGTAAAATATAGTAAAGACAAAATATGTATTGTACATTTATTAAATCATAGATAAGTTTATTGTTTACATAAAATAATAGGTACATGTATATATATAATACTTGAATTTATAATTAGTTATTATGTTTTTTCGCTTTAAAAAAAACATGGAATCGTGTTTTTGAATCAAGCATAGTATTTGTCACATTCTTTAGAGTTTAAAATATTATATATTGTATCAGCCGGATTGTCCGCTGCTGAAGCCCCATAAGGGTGGATTTTGAAGCACTCGTAGCTGAGCTTGCATATTCGTTCTTAACCGATGAACCAGGTTTAGCAACGTCCATGGCGGTTATTACTTGGATGGGTGAGCGCTATTAGGCGATTAGGAGGCCTCGTTAAGCCGTCAGTCCCGATTCTTGTCTTAGAAAGACATGGTAGTGGTGCATTTTGTAAATAGGCATCTGATTAGCTCTGGTAACAGGCTTAAGCAACATTGGAATTGACTTTCAAGGACAGCTCGAAACTCTCCGTTAGGAGTCTCGAAACTCTCCGTTACGAGTGATTTGACAGATGTTTCACTTGAGGGTAGGAAGCCAGGCCGGCATTCTCAAAAGCCTACTGCCATACTATGATGCCTACCATCCATCCATAGCCAACAACCGGGATCGATGTGCCGTCTGAACTACGGAAGCACTGAATATTAAAGCCACTGGGTGTCCATCTAAGTACGGTAAATTTTAGACACTGCAAACTCCAATACCTATGGTTGTTAAAATAAATTGTAAATGTTATGCACACTTAGTATGCTATAGCTGCTTAGTATCATTTTAAAGACTGTTTTGTGTTACAACAAAATGTATTATGAAATCTCGTTTACCTCTCTCGGGTATATTCCTAATTTCTTTCCTGTGCTAAAAGAAATCTTCATTAACAATGCAAAACAAGGCCTACCGGCCTTAATTCTGCAACATACCTTTCCCTTTATTTTTTCCAAGTTATTAGAAACCATACTTTATCCTGCCACCGTATCTTGTAGTAATAAATATAACTGCTCAATAATTCATTTTGCACAGCAACTTTGATTAAGGTTTTTAATATTCGACCCGTGCTGATGTTTTCGTTAATATTCATTGGAGTTTTATGAAATTGACGGATTATTTTTACACTTATAAGAAGTAAAATAAAACTTGTTGTGAAAACGTTAGCTTTTGATGATTTTGAAAAGTTTTTAACGACTTTTGATTTAAATACCTTAAGCACATGAATAAAAAACGGTACCAAATAAGTGCTTCACTCCTACACGCACATCTATGTGTGCGTAAATAGTCACTGATAAGACGCACGAGGGTTGTAGCAGCCACAGTGGTGCCCGCTTGAGCGCGGAACCAGTTTGAACCAGTTAAATAAACGAGCAACGTTTTCGTACCTTTCATTCTGTACCCTTCTTTATTCATTGATAGAGGCACTGAAAAGCACATACATTACGGTAAGTTGGCTTTCTAGGATAGAAGATGATGGACGAGAAGATTTTTTTTTTAATTGTAAGTGACGTTATTTATTAAACTATCTTATTTGATATTTAAAATAAGGTTCTTAATTAGTTAATATTATGATTTTCTTTATTTTCCTTTTAAAAAAAATGTGTATGACTGATAAGTTACCTTTTTTTTATCACAAATCGTTTTACGTAACCCGAAAATTTGTATATCTTTTTGTAAAGTAACTCTAATGGGAGTCGTGGACTTGTGACTATGAACTAACACAATTCAAAATGGAGTAGTTTAGACCTGATGTTAAAAAAGAGAGCGAATTCATGCACTTCTAAAACATTGGATTAATTCCTGTATCAGAAGACAGACAGTATTCCTTTTCATCTCTTTAGTAGGTTTTAGGCGACTACGTGACTCTATGGGAGGGGTCGTGTTTGTACACGGTGAGAGTCCGTCTTGTTGGGTAGTTGGTATCAGCGCAGTGTCACATACTCTGTCTCAAAGGATTAACCGAAAAAAGGATTGTCCTAGGAATAAATATTTATTCGTAGGGATTATCCTATACATTCGTCCAAAAACAAAGTCCACGTCTAGCTCACCAGTCCACAGAAATGTCTACTGTTATGGAAAAAAATAGCCTTTTGCTGAATACAATATTCAGATGTTATGTCACTGACGATCGGTTTTTTTTTTGTTTTGGGTCTACCGGATAATAAAATTATCCGTGGACCCGTTAATGGGTCAACCCATAGGAGACTACGAGTAACAAGCCATAATATTTCCTATTAAACTTGTATAGATATTTGCGACTTCGTGTCCGTCTGGTTAGTAATAAAATTTTGATCATCTATTATCTCTTGCTCCTGTATATACCTAACATATGAATATATGTAACTCCATTCGGAGTCAACTAAACAATACACATACTTGTGTATTGTTTAGTTTTGAGGCGGATGTTTAAACGGTCCACAATTTTTTTTTTTTTATTTTATGCCTGATATATCCTTTGACCACTATCTCACCTGATGGTAAGTGATGATGTGGTCGAAGATGTTGTTCAGGCTAACCTAGAAGTACTGGCTCTCAAGGACAGCTGCCGGAACACACCGTTAGACGCTTGGCGACAGATTTTCTACTTCAGGGTGGTTGCTAGCCGGGCGGGCATTGGCAAAATGCAAGGTGGTATGCTATAACGACTGCCATCCTAAGACAACAACCGGGACCGACGGCTTAACGTGCCCTCCAAAGCACGGAAACGCTCTGTTTTAATGTCACTTGGGGTTACCCATCCAACTAATGACCGCGCGCGACGTTGCTGAACTTTTCTGATCGGTTGAGTACAGCTAAGTAAACATCGCTACGAGCGCTTCAAAAAATTCAAAAACAATTTCCTGGGATAAGATAATTTAAGACTGACTTGCTGAGAATTCAACCGATCATATTCGAGTAAATAGTATTCTTTGCGGCCACTGTACCTTAAAGGGAAACTATTGGGGGTATATACTACTGAGCGCTTATGATGTGCTTTAACAGGTATGTTAAGTTGTTGCTAGGTCGCAGTTATATTTCAGAGGCTGTTGGAGTCAGCCTGTAAACTCCGACATCGCAAGTGTTAGAACATTTTGTGATTGCCACATAGCATCTCATTATTAATCAACGGGTTAGGTTTGATCCATAGAAAAGGAAAAACTCGTCGGGTATAAAGATTATTTCCACAAAACGTATCGTGACACACTTTTGTCTAATATTGTCTCCGTTTTAATTAGCTTTTTATTGGTTCAAAGCCAATAAGGTTTAATCAAACTTAGTTACTGCTGTCTGTCTACAAACAAGTTAATAAGAGTACTTGAACAAAACGACATTTATCTTTACTTCTATTAAGATAAAGTTGAAAATTACATAGAATTAGACTGTGATTTCCGTTCGCGAATCAATGCGTGCTCTTACAGGTCATATAATAATGGTAATGCTGAAATAGATTGGTTTATGGATTACATTTATTTGACTACAGATTCCGTGCTTGAGCAAATTTTCATCGCAGATATCGTGATATTTAGCGTTTGAATTATATCCCAGATTTTAATTATCAAGCACCTTCACCGGACTTCCGGCTGACCTCTCAACCGGACAGCTACTCAATATCTGTTATCGCTCCTCCCAAATCTTCGGATCACCGCCTGATGTGAAGTTCAGTGGTGGTTGCACAAACTAGAACAAAACCTACTCATGGGAGCACGATTGCTTCTAGCCAAATGATCTGGCTATCACTGCCGATTCTGTTGTAAATGTGGTGTTTCAGACTATTGAACTTTTAATTATTTTGCAGTGCCCTTTGGTAGCAGATCTTAGTTGTGCATTTCACTGCGCCTTCACCGCATTCATATCTTCTCTTTAAACCGTGACACAGTAGTTTATAATTATTAGCGAAAATATTCGGAATAGAATCTTATAGTTGCAATGAATCTTTGGTTATTTCAGTATAAGATATATAAAAATTCATAAAAAGTAATATTGACATTTAAGAATTTACGTACACATTGAAATTATTTGAACAAAAATATCATAATTTTCTCAAGTACTGGTGTTCCGTTTTCATGTTCTGTAAGGAAGCAGGAAAATAAATTCAATTAAGTAGTGACAAAAGAAAAAACCATGCTCGGGGGCTGTTTGGACTATTGGCTTTGATCTAATTATGAACTCTCAGAATGATTTCCTTTAACAATAAAGGAGCTTTCCAACCTCACAAATATCACAAAGTCAATAGAATGCCAAAGCATACTCGAAGTTATACAGCGTTTGATAAATACAACATGAAATACTGCACGTCATTAAGTAGAACTGTCAAATTAGTCTAGGCATATTGAGGAGGAGTTTTGGAGCTTCCAGACTCATTTGATGGAGGCTGAAATATCATTGCGAGATTTTTAATAAGTATAACAAACAAAGCTTAGTTAGAAATTAAGTTCTGTTTTTTTTAATTTAGTTAATTTTAGGTTAGGAAGAGGTTACCGCTTAGGATAAGATGGGCTTTGTGGATGTTCAATCACAATACCATTAAAAAAATGCGTGACGAATATGTCATTTCAATATTTCTGTCACATTCCTTCAACGAAGGGATTCGCTATCTACCCTCTTTTATAAAGAGAATCCAGTGAGTGTGTAGGCAAATTTGACCTTTATTATTTAGTCGCAATAACAAGACTCACAAAAAGTTCAACGCAATATCAATGATAGAGTACTAAATTTGTTTCAAACATTTGTCGGATATTATTTGTCGTACACACCGTCGTAACGGATGATAAACTATATTGTCTCAGTGAATGACGATGGTTGATCCTACGGCAGTAGGTTTAGACGCCACCAAGAGCTCAAGCTCAAGCCTTAAAACCTTGAACCTTGAAGCACAATAGAAAGCAATTCCTCATGTATTACATATTACAGTAAAGGCTAGTTCAATGGTAAAGTAGCGTAATCATCTTGAAATTTTGAGGTCGTTTTCTTAGTTGGTCGATTTTTCAACAAAAAAACTCAGGAGCAGTCTCCATTCTAGGATGTTGTTATGACACGATAACCGTCGTCCCTATTACGTTACGTACGTATAAACACCGCTGCCTATCTCTTTGGTAAATGCAGGTACGTTCAAGTATTACACAAACAAAAAGTGTAAGGCTTATAATAAAGATGTTTCTTTTTGTGGATCTGAGGAACAAATTTTTAACTTTATTATTCAAAAATAATGAGGTTTGCAGGACTAGTAACAAGCATATAAACCTAATGACTTTGTTAGCTAGGGATCTAGAAACTTATTTCAAAGACTTGTCACAAGGACATTTTTATAATTGATTGGTGAAACTACAATGCACCACTAGTTGAGCACTGTAGTTTGTCCATGGGAACTTCCTATTATTTTCTATATAGTAGAGTGTGGTATGTGCAATTTTTACACCTTAGTTAAAAACCCCTGTATATAACAAGCGCACTATGTTAAGTACTTTGTATGCGTAGAACTGAATTGCGTTCAATTATATTTGAAATAGGTTTCAGATAGATTTCACTGGCTTAATTATATCTGAACAAATTTACTTTCGTACTATTTTGACCGTGTGTCAGGTGAAATAAAGTTTTAAGTTGCCAACAACGAGCGATATTCCTTCTCTATTGGGAACTGTTGCGGTCTGCGGCTTTGCAAATTGCTTGTATGTTTCAAATAATTGCAATATCGATTTCTGTTCCAGTAACTTATAGTAAATTTAATACAATAGAGATTTTATTCGTAAGCTTAGCGTATGAGTAAACTAAGCAAAACCTGTAAAATGGATACACTAAGAAATCGTTTCACCCGTGACAGTCGTAATTCTGTTATCCACCATTAATTACCTAAAATTAAGTAAAGTAGGAAAGTTCTTATAATGTTCACGCTTAAATCCAAATTGGTATTAACTTATAAGTAAAACAATTGTAACATTAAACATATTTTCCTTGGGAAGGCTTTGTCCAACAGTGGGCGTCTTCCGGCTGATGTTGTTGTTGATGGTGATATAATAATTTATTTTATTTCAGTTTGTGTTGCATAATAGAATTGCACCCATTACCTACTTAAATAACGTCTATTCTGAAACGAAGATCACCTCACAAAATAATACACGTTGCTGGTTTATTATTCTATTTTTTAATTTCTTTGAATGTACTGTACTTATATAATACTTTTATAACTGTGCTATATCTACATCAGAGGTTTCTCTAATAACATGAAGGATGACAAAAATATATAATTTGTAAAATCCCTTTGGTTTGATTTTATTCGCCTGCCTCATGCCAGTTTCTTTTTTGAGAATACTCATGTTGTCAATAGACCCGTTAACGGTAAAATGGTAGAAGATCTTATGTTTACTAAACAATATGCAGCAGCATCCCACTTTTATTCTCGACGCGAAAAGTGGTATAATTATTATGTGCATTATTTCCCATAATTGTTTTTCCCGCTCTAGTTCTTAAGCAACGAATTTAATTATTGCAGTCAAGGAGTGATCAGTTAGAAGTCTAATAAAACTTTGTAGACCTGTGTAAAATCTAAGTGAGTAGGTTCTGACATTATGCATCGAACTCGATTTTCTACTTGAGGGTGGTAGCTAGCAAGGCGGGCATTCATATAATGCCCTACCAACATGCTATAACGATTGCCATGGGAACGACGGCTTAACGTGCCCTCCGAGGCACGGAAGCGCTCAGTAGTAACGTCACTAGCGGTCATTCGTCCTGTTTTTAGAAGCTGACCAATGCTGAAATTCTGTCACTATCTAAATGCGTAGAAGTGAAAGAGAGGCGTAGAAAACGACGGTGAAAAAAGAATGAAAGCGTACTAACACAAATATAGTCGGTCCCTGTTTTTATTTATTTATTTAGTTATTCAATTACTTATTGCGCTTACAGTATTCTTACCAAGACACACAATAAGACATTTAAACATTGCAAGTACACTACACACTTAAAAAACGAATAGAATAATCTAAAAATACATTTAGATGTGAGTGGAATATATCTACTTCCGGTTGCTGAGCAATCAGAGCGTTCAGTAATGTTACTGCTTGGGCCGTGGGTGCATAATGAGCAGTCTGCGTGCGCACCAACCACTAAGTTGTGGTTGTAAGCAAAGCTCGCGCGCTCGCAGCACGCCGAGGACGTACTCGATCTGGTACAAATAGGGAACAGTGTGACAAGGTGGATGGATTATCTATCCTATTATTGAGTAGCAGGTAAAAGTGGATCATTATAGCACACTTACGCCTCAGCTCTAACGTGTTGATTCCCAACATACCTGCTACAAAAAGGGACGGATACATATATGGGTAATATCTATATATCTTCTTTTATAGGTACCTACCAAACTTATTCTGGACTTTCTCTATAATAAGCTTATAGTTATTTTCGTGTGGATCCCAAACTATCGAGTTGTCATCTTAGGATGGCAGTCGTCATAGCATGGTGGTAGGGCATTTTGCGAATGCCCGCCTGGCTAGCTACCACCCTCAAGTAGAAAATCTGTCGCCAAGCACCTAATGTCGTGTTCCGGCAGCTGTCCTTGAGAGTCAGTAATTCTAGGTTAGCCTGAACCACATCTTTGACCACATCATCACTTACCAACAGATGAGATGTTGGTCAAAGGCTAACTTATCAAGCATATAAAGAAATACTTACATACATTATACACATTAACGCTAAAAGCGCAATTAAGAGTCAACTTTGCAATTACTCTATTGATGATTTTATTTTAAATAATTTTATTCCTGCGTCCTCACAAAACAGTTACAACTTTACTCTTTCCTACACTCCACCTTACGTCAACAGACACTTTTCTTATCGCCCTAAGGAACCGGGACAAAATAAACATCAAAAAGTTTAGGCTCACTATTTCTCTCAAAATAGCACCTCAAGTATATTTGTGAGTTTAGGCGAATCACAGGGGACTTTAAACTTTGCAACTGGCAACACAATAACGTTCCTTTGTACGCAAACAGGCGCAAGTTTGTTTCGTTCCGTTTAAGGGAAGTTTGTTATGTTTTGGAAAACTGTTCTGGAACGGTCCCGCTTATCTTGAACTTTATAAGTTGAACATATTTGTGGTTAAATACATGTAAAGTTAATGCAAAAGTCTGTTTGAAATTTAACAGTATAACATAGTGCTGATAAAGTGTCGGAGTTTTGCTCAGGGAGTGGTGGAGTTTAGTCAGTACACTAACTTTGAAGATTAAAAATTTAAACGAATAGTACATACTACGATATGAATTAAGAAAGGAACACAATTAGAGCGAAAACTTTATCCGCTTACTGAACTGGTTCAAACCGGTACCACCGCTCGTCTTGTCAGTGACTTGTTACTTACATATAATAGTATGTTCAATGTTTTTAAAATTGAGTTTTGTTGAGTAACAAATTTCATATCTCTTTTAAACAACATTAACGATTTCTTTCTTAATCATAACCATCGATGATAAAGATAATATTATCTGTAACGGACACATACGATTTTTAAATAGAGTAAGTCGTCCATGTGAAAATGTAACTCAATTGTTCAGTATACCCGTACGTTGCACATTGCGCTAGTATGAACTTTATGTCGATGTTTGTTTGTTTGATTTTTGTACTAGCTCACAAGACTAATAAGACACTTTATTATTAGTCCCATTGCCCAAAAACTTACCTATTTCACGCAAGTAAAATATTTTTTAACCGACTTCAAAGGGAGGGAGGGAGGAGGTGCTCAATTCGTCCGTATTTTTTTATGTTTGTTACCTCAGAATTTTTACAGAGTGAACCGATTTTATTATGTTTTTTTTTATGACAGCTTGCCGTATGTTCCATTTAAATTTCATGTAAATTGGTCAAGCTATTTTTGAGATACACTCCAATAACTGAAAAATATTCATCTATTTGATGATATAGTCATTGACAGTAAATGACAATCGATCCCGTAAGTAGGGAAAAAATGGGATGAAGGGTGAAAAAAAAATTTACTTAATAATGGAACCAACTTCAACACCAAAAAGTGTGAAATAACTAACGCTTTCACAAAATTAAAACGAGAGGAAAAATTATAGTTATGTGCGGGATTTGAACCCACGCCATCCACTCCAACAGTCGGGGTATGTTCTGACCGCTAAGCCAACATGACATTTGACTCATGTCATGATGTAATTTGCCTTACGTTCTAAACCATTGTATGAGAATGGAGCGGCATCTATAGTTCAACTTACGTTGTACTACAAACAAGACCAACTTTTGAAAATGACGACGCAACCCTATACTTTTAATAATTATATTTTAGCAACGACGCACGCTTCTCGGATTACATTACAAAATTACAGCAACAGGAAAAATTCTAGTAATGTGCGGGATTCAAACCCGCGCCATCCACCCCTATAGCCTTAGAGTACAGATAACTCTATAGACGTGTGAGTTGAAAAGCAGGCACCGAATACAAAAGCTCGTGACCGTTGACTCTGAATCCATTCTGTTAATAATTTATCAGCCCCTATTCACACTTCAACGGCTGAGTGGAAAGTTTTTATTACAACTCAGGTGACAATTTTCCTAATCATCATTTGTACGTGAATGTTTAAAAACTTTAGTTTTCGAAGTTGAGATGAGAAATCAGCATTGCTGATTTACGTGTAAAGGAACGTAATTATTTTTACTTCTGGAACATTAGGTACCTAAATAGGCGGGAAAATCGAAAAACTGTTTTTGATTTTACTATATTCTTCATAACTTTTTTTGTGTTAAAAACAAGTTGCCCGCGTGATGGTAAGCGGTTACACTTGTCCATTACAAATGCAGTGTCACCAACCTCGTCCTGTTTAATACTGCACTGCGTATAATATTCCGAGACGAATTTATGTGTCGTTTGCTCGGAAATTTCACTCGCTACAGAACCCTTCACGGCTAAACACAGTGCTGTTTGCAAACTACTGCTATCAGGCAGAATATCTGGTATTGCCGTTGTACCCAGCAGGACGGATGCTTGCTGAACTGACCTACCAACTGGTAGAACTGTGTTATTGCGGTGGTGTTAATCATTGTTCGTATTGTGATCGAATGTGCACCAGCACCGACGTGCAACTGTAGGTAAATTTTGCAAAGTTCATAAACATAACCTTCTCGTATTTTCACGGCACGGCAATCTTCACAAAATCTTCCACCATTTGACTGAAGCATATCTTAAACTTGGCTATGACTTTTGTAATGTTTGTATTTCTGTGTTCCGATTTAAGCCTTAGGTGACAACTCATCTACAAAAATCTCACCAATTGGTGAGTAGCCAGTGCGTGAGATTTTGTTGGTGAGTTGACTACTCCACAAATTTGGTAGGGGTCGATTCACCGTGCAATTAGTCACTTCTGACAAAATACATTTGTTATGGGTAGTCTCGAGCTTTTTCCTTCACATAAAACTTTCCTCTGATATGGATGATACTTAATTTTGACTTTAACTTGGAACAATCTTAAATTTAATCATAATAAAACTTGAATAATTGTATTAATACTAATAAGATATGTACGAGAAGGGCATGTTCAGAAAGAGAGCGGACTTGTGATTTGACTTTGACAGGCAACTCTTCGTTTTTATTACCCTACTAATCTTAAGCTACTAGCTACTTGAATCGTAACCAGTCACTGCCTTTATTTGTTCATTTTTAATGTTAGTTTTATAAAAGAAAGACTATTATATACATAATAACAAAGTTTTTACAAATTGGATTTGTATTGTGTACTATTTCACCCAGATCACTTGTTCCATTTTATTAAATTTTGTTTTGGTTATATCTAAAAGTTTACTTACGTAATTTTAAGTGTCGGTTTTTAGTTATTACATAAGGGAATGAAAAAACGAAAGATACGAGTATAACAACGTCAAAGTTTACTTATAACATAATATTTTATTATTATTTTTATGAGTTTCATTACCAATGATGAAATTATGAAGCAATGATGGCCAAACGGTAATGATTAGAATGTACAAACAAAACGAATTACCCAATAATTTAGAAAATATATTTTTACAGACAACTGACAAACCAGAAGCATCGAGCTTAGACATGACATGCATGCTACTTGCACCGAGCTTAAACACTAAGTGTATTACCAAACTGCATTTTTATGGAAAGCCATATGAAGACACTAGCCTTTAGTCTCAGGTGCCGAAGGCAGATGCAAATCTATAATTTCACCGGTGAAATTATAGTATTTCTTTTTTTTTTTTTTTTTTTTTTTATGCCTGATAGGTTAGCCTTTGCCACTATCTCACCTGATGGTAAGTGATGATGTGGTCGAAGATGTTGTTCAGGCTAACCTAGAAGTACTGGCTCTCAAGGACAGCTGCCGGAACACACCGTTAGGTGCTTGGCGACAGATTTTCTACTTGAGGGTGGTAGCTAGCCAGGCGGGCGTTCGCAAAATGCCCTACCACCATGCTATAACGACTGCCATCCTAAGACAACAACCGGGACCGACGGCTTAACGTGCCCTCCGAAGCACGGAAACGCTCAGTAGTAATGTCACTAGCGGTCACCCATCCAACTCCTGACCGCGCGCGACGTTGCTTAACTTTGCTGATCGGTTGAGAACAGCTAAGTAAACTTCGCTACGAGCGCTTCACTGGCTCCTACCCTTCAAAAATAGGTACTGTATCAGCTGGATTGTCTACTGCTGAACACAGCTTCCCCCATTCAGTGGGGGTTTGCCATAATCCCCACGATTGGCAGGCATCTTGGGGATCGCAGTTTAAAATATCAGTTCCTCAAAAGGCGCTACTGCCCACCTTCTGGTATTTTACCTTTAGTCGCCTCTTCCGACACCCACAGGTAGCAATGGGGTGGTGACATTCTTGCCCGCCACTCCACGTGGTAGACAGTAATGTAAACATTTATTGCTTGGCGGTGATTCTCATTTTAATTAACTAATAAGTAAATGACTATGCAGGCTTCGCTACGAGCGCTTAACACCTGCTACATGGCCTGGCATTATATTTGAACTTGGCACATCCTGAGACGGGACTCGTTTCTATCATCACGCAACATTGCAATCTATTTATTTGTTGTCATATGTGTTATTACTTACCTATATGTATTTATTTATTTGTACTTCCTTCGAATCTCTTGCTCTTTTAACGTTGAGTGTTGTTGGAGTAAACTTCATGTCATTCACTTTACCTCTCGGCTTTTGCAACAACGAACTTCACAAAACTCTATTAAAAAGTAAATTTTCTGTGAGCGAACACAGTTTAGTATAATCTGTGCTTCATTAACTCGCGGCGGCCATGACAGCTATTTTGGCACCAAAACGAATACCACAAGCAGTTTCCCGCGCAAATCGTATAATTTGAAGCTAGATTGTCTCTTGGCTAATTGTAATAGGGGGTATAGTGAAACGGCTATTTTTGCTCTTGACACGCAAGGTTTTATTTCTATAAGGTATAGAACAGATTGGAAATATAGAATACTGGTCTTTAGTGAATATGAAATGGCGCGTCTGACGCTTCAAAACGCTAATAAGTGCAGATTTATTTAACAAAGTTTTTGAACACCACTGTTCTGATATACCACCTGATGATACACCTGATGATACACTTATCATCAGGGGATAGAGTGTGAGCGGTGAGATAGTGGTGAGTTGTGATTGGGCAGTTATCGGAGCACACCGTTACGTGTTTGGCGACCAATTTTCTACTTGAAGATACTTGAGGTTGTATCTAACTGAGCGGTATCAACCGGGTCCGACGACGGTATAACGTGCCCTCTGAAGCACGAGAGCACTCAGGAGTCAATGCCATCAGTGGTTATCATCCAAGTGTTGATAAATAATGACCGCAAGTAATGATTGCTTAATCTAATTTATTGGTTAAAATTACTCGGCAAGTTCTGCTACGAGCGTTTTGCGTATTCATTCTAAAGGGTGACGATATTTTTACGAAAGTTTGAGTGTTTTCAAGAACGCAACTTTCTTGTAGTAGACAGAGGGATAGCGTACTCGATGACGGTGAACATAATAACACTTTCGCTACCGGTCTCAAGTATATTATTATAATTTAGAAACTTAGTATTGTTCTAAAGTTTGCATACCAAAAAAACTGACACTCAAACCTGATGAATAGAGAATTTATTAATGTGATTAAGGGGCGGCTTGCCTCGAGAACACTATTTGAAAATCAGGCAGTCTTATACTACGAATAATAATTTTCGTAGGTCTTATATTAAATTTGTTGCAAGTTCTTCTTGTTCAAAATAGGTTAAAACATGGATTTATATTTACACATTATAATAATATGTAATACTCCTATACAAAACTACCATACGACCGATACTCATGTACGGATGCGGGGCCTGGTCACTGACCCTCAAAGATGAGAACAAACTTCTAGTGGCGGAGAGGAAGATTATGCGCAAGATTCTGGGCCCGGTCCAACGTGATGATGGCAGCTGGCGTTGGCGAAAGAACCAGGAGATTGAAGACCTGATCGCCGAGCCCAATATCATGGGAGAGACCAAAGCCCAATGGCTCCGCTGGGTGGGCCACGTACAGAGAATGGGGGAGGATTGCAATGTCAAGAAAGCATATCTTGGAGTTCCAAGTGGCCGCCGACCCGTCGGCAGGCCCAGATATCGCTGGATTGACGCTGTGGAGTCGGACCTGCGCGAACTACAAGCTGCCGATTGGCAAGAGACAGCGCGGGACCGAGACCGATGGCGTTCTCTTGTATCGGAGGCCAAGACCCACTTTGGGTCGCTGCGCCAGAGGAGTAAGTAAGTAATACTCTTTTCTGAGGGTCTTAAAATATTATGCCAATAGTTCGTTAGAAAGTTCTAGAGCCTCGAAAAATGAGATTTGACTTCGTAGATTTCTGTAAAATATGAAAGTAAAATTAGTTTAACAATCTCTATTATTATGGATGAGCTCTACCAAATAACGGAAGTTCCGTATCTTGTTAATGGGAGGTGAATTTCAATCACTAGTTTCGAAAGATAATTGTTTTTGTACCTACTGTTTATGTTTGTATATTCTTGTAAGTTTGTAACAGTATTCATAAATAAGTTGTTATTTTCTCTGCATGTCATATTCAGGGCTGACTGCACTCGAGTGAAGCTGGCTTGACGTTTACTGTACAGTATGTGAAAACAAAGGAACTAAGATGATTGTTGTGTTTGCTGAGAGAACTTCTTGTCGTATACATTCAACATTATTTTATTGGTATAAAATTATGTAAATTGCTTTTTTTTACCTCATTTTTATTGTGTTTTGTTTCTCTGATTATCTGCCTTTCCGAGGAGAATCTTTTGAATAAATTTTCGAGGACTTTCCGATAATTTATCTAGCTAGCAAAACTTATCAGAGCGCTCGATCGATGTGACGCGAGATTAAACATTTCAATCCAACGGGGCAATGTTGCAAGCCTGTAGGGCATGCTGCCAACTGGTAGCTGAATAAGCTGAAGTATTTGGATTGCCTGTGAGCCAGCAATGACCTTTGGGTTTCGTAAGTGCTTTCGTTGTAGTAGCTGTAGTGTTGTAGTGTCTGGGTAAAAAATACTTTCTGTTATTACAGAAAACTATTGTGTTTTTCTCGTATAGCCAAGAATGCATTCTTTCGAAAACCGTTTGGATTATGAAAATCAGACTTTCGCAGATTTTATGGTGATTTAATAAATACGACTATCGACCGACGACCGGGATTCAGGTTTGGACAGATGATTATGTATAAAATAACTACACGAATATTTCTCTTACGGAAATCAATAGTTTTTGAAAAATGATTGAAGTTTTAATTTTCACCTTGTTATTTGTGTATTTTGTAATTATAGTAATTTGAAATTCACTAATTTGCACACAGCTAACTAATGAAATAATGCACAAAATATTTCACAGAATGACAGCTAGCATTGTTTGCATAATGATGTACGGCTTATAATGTACTGTTATGCACATAGCATAGCCTAAGCATAATGGGTTCAAAGTTCTCTTCCGACTGTTGCAGACAACGAATTATTCTGGTGGCTTAAAAGTGAAAAAAAAGCTGTTCCGTCGATAATCTAAAGTTTTCTAGAATATATAATAAAATCGGAACCCGGTAATCAACTTATTTCCAAATCGTGTAAATATGAAACAAATAAAAACCTCGTACGAAATTCATACCTATGTACTGTGACGTAGCAAGCACCTTAATTAGCTCAATGACAATCAAACTTATCCTTTAAAACAATACAAATGAAATACTTGACAGAAATAAAAACATTGTAGCACCACTGAAAACAATTTTCATACCAATTTCCACGTCATATAACGAGGCAAAGTATTACCAATATCACTATGCTGAAGGCTCAAGGGGCAATGGGCTTAACACGTTCGCCGTAGACCCGATAACCGTTGAGATAAATGCGTCACAGTATAGAAAACACTGCAGTATACTTATCTCTTATGGTCGTAGAGTTTCCAATTAATACTAATAAGCATTACATAATCTCAAAAGCATCACCAAAAAGAAAGATCATGCTTCCTAACAGTTAATTAAAGTATGGCGTATTTTAATATTGTCTAGCTGGTAGTCATTAATTATAAAATGTTATTTAGTGACATCAAAAAATTAATAAGCGCTGATCTTCCTGTGAAAACTTTTATTTGTTATATCAAATATAGCTTAATAGCAAAATAAAATAAATATCTATGCAAAAATTTAGCGCATGCGAAAAAGTGTTCTCGAAAGCTGATAACTAATTAAGGTAAACACATCACACAGTAAAAAATACAGTCAAATAATAAAAATATGGTAATACTTTTTAATTGATATCTATCTGATGATAGGTGAGACAGATTCATACGAGTACATAGGTAGTGTGCTCTCATATTCCCGCTGTTTTACAAATGCCAAAAGCTGAATCGACAAAAAATCTATATCATTATCGAACCTGCTTACAAAATTTTACAAGAATCGGCTTAGATATTCTTACGAGTACAGCCTGTAGAGGATAATAACCTGAAATCCAGGCAGACACACTTTTTTGCCGAAGCGGAGATGGTTAGTCTCTTTGGTGTCGTTCAGTCAATTACTGTCCATGAACCTCGTTCGTTCTAAGTAAAATTATAATTCAACAGTGCGAGCTGAAACAGAAATTAAACTAACATTAATGTTTAGTTTGTATGTTTGATCACTACCGCGTACTCAGATAAGACACAAGCCTAACTAACACCACATCTTATTATAATTTAAAACTAATAAAGAGCATACCAGTGACCTAAGACCGTACTATTTTAAAACAATTCTTAAGTAACTATAGAAAGTCTTATTTTTTTAAACTTATTTTGTTCAGTATACTCGTAGTATCCTGATTTATCATTTGTAAATAGATATAGCTTAAGCTGCGTTGCGAAGATGTGCTTCTGTTTACCTTTTGACTGTGGACACATTCTCGAGGGTCACGATTAGGCAAATTTCGAGCAAGCCTGGGCCAAATGTGAATATGAGGCAAATGTGATACGGAAAATAAAGCAAGGTAAAGTAACTGACGCAGAAATAATAGAGATGCGAGTAATAACGGGGGTTTATATAACTTATCGCAGTTTTGATACACTAGCACTTTGAATAAAATTATACCTGCGTACTCGTATATTATATTCTATAAAATGGATACCATAATTATGATTACACTGGCGCTGTTAGTTATTTCAGAAGATTAAGTTTACCAAAAAAAAATATGTAAACCAAATTAGGGAGTATAGTTTTGATTTTCAATGTAAATTATCACTAATTTACTTTGGTTATTTAACCAGTACCTAGCATTTTTTAGTAACAGTGAAAAATTGTGTGTTTCGCTCGGCAGCACAGTTACTTTGCACCAAGACGCTCAGGATTCTTTACTGAAACGCTTTGCTCGTTCAATCCTAAAGTCTTTTGGTTTCTCAGGTTTCAACACAATTACTTGCACAGAACACCCCAACAATTTTTCAATCTAGCACAACGAATAACCATTTTTAAGTTAACTAAAATAAACTAGGTATTTGATTAAATTTAACGAGATTTACTTGTAGATATACCTACTCAACTCTACAAAAACGTGATTCAGCACAAGGTTATTAATATATACGTACGATGTAACGATATTACGATGCAATATATTTTATTCACGATTAATGTATTTTTCCCAAAAAATAATAGATAATACCATATACAAACAAAAACGCCGTATCAATCGTCGTTTTGATAAGTAGTTCAGATAAGCGAACAAAAACCGATAGTAGGCTTTATATCTCAATGTTTTTTTTTTCTTTCGTATTGCTGATTGTTAAGCCTTTGACCACAATCTCACCTGATGGTAAGTGCTGATGTGGTCATAGGTGTTAACACACTTAACCTAGAATTACTGGCTCTGAAGGACAGCTGCCGGAACACAACGTTGGGTGTTTGGTGACAGACTTTTTACTTGAGGGTGGTAGCTAGCCAGGCGGGCATTCACAAAATGCCATTCCACCATGCAGTGAAACTCAAGCCCGCGGGGGATTTGAACCATGGACATGCTGCGCGGGAGTCCATAGACTATTGCCACTGAGCCATCACTGCTTCAAAAATGAATACACAAAAATAAACACAACAGCATAAATATACCGTATTATCAAAGTCAAATGTAACGATATATTTTTTAATATAAAGAGTTTCTATTGCAACTATTTATAAATAGCATTCATTTGTTAATATTGACATACAACCGACGTATAAACGAAAATAAACTTTCGAACGATCCGCAATAAAGAATATCAATGATAGGTACCTATATAAAAACGTACTTTACGATAGGTACGCAATTCATATACATTGAAAAAGGCGAATTCTGAACATTATAACGGTAATTAAATTTAATGCTTATTAATGCCAACTCCCATAACAAGCAGATCCTGCGTTGTGCTCGGACAATCTGGCTGTGAAATATTAATTTGCCTTCGTCGAGATGCCGGTACGGATTCGATGAAAGGGCAAAAAGATATTTAAATATATTAGATATTTAACCGATTTCCACAACAGGAGGAGGTTCTTAATTCGATAATTAATAGATTCAGGCGTTACTTTGCGGAAATCCATATTTAATAATAACAAATATTTTTAAATATTTTATGAAAACATCAAATGAATATTTTAATAAAACACTTAAAAAATACAAAAATATAGAGAAAACCCCGATTTCTCGATCGTGCGCTCGTAGAGTCAAGACCTCCTGAGGATGCTTCGTTGCGTTCGGTTTAGCTGCGTGGCGTTTGTGACGTCACGTCGGTTTAACAGGAAAATTAGGCGGAATTGTTACTAGATATATTTTTGTATTTTTAAAGTGTTTTATTAAAATATTCATTTGATGTTTTCATAAAATATTTAAAAATATTTGTTATTATTGTTCTCAATTCGATTGTATTTTTGTTGTGTTACGCGATTACTGCGCCAATTACAAACGGGTTATGATGATTATGTTTTGTTGGATAGAGAAATAGTTCCGTATAAGTTTCGTCATCAAATTAGTTGAGTAAATTTTAAGTAATATGTTTGTTTTATTGAAGGGATAAAGTTCAGGCATACTACATTTATGTTACACTTATAAAAAAGTATTCAGATTTTTCAGTAAACATACCACTTTATTTACGGATATAGTTTTCAAACCACATCTTATGTCTACGTACAACTACGTTTATATATATTGCTAAAATCTTTTAATCGATCCACTCAGAGAAATTTTCATGATCTTAAGAAAAAGTTATACAAATTATAAAAAAAAACATTTTAAATAATAACTTCTTTTTATTATTATGTTTAGTCTCTATAAAGTAAATGAAACTTAATTATTACATCTACAATAACTAAGCAGGTCGAAAAGGTTATTTTGCTCATAGCAGCATGATTTAGCATTGAATTGGCATATAAATATAAAAAAAAAACCTTTTAAAGCCATATAATACCACAGTGTCATTTTTTTAAGAACTCATTCGCTCTGGGTGGGTGAGGAACCAACCGGCTTTATAAGCGACGCAGAAGAGTGCACGAGTTTTAAGAGCGTAGGCCCACGCCCAAAGTCTGGTGGAGTTGTATTGTTGCAGTGACAAACAGCCTCTTAGTCCATTCTAAATAGATGTATGGTTTTATTTTTTTCAGATTGTTAGGTTTGCAATAACGCCTGCTATGCGGATTACATTACAAAATCACAAATATACGATAGGAAAAATTTATCCCGCACATGACTTTTTCCTATCGTATATTTGTGATTTTGTAATCTATGGTTTTATGTTTATTTATGTTCATATTGAATGTTAATGAAAAATAATTAATGGTTTTCTAATAATATTTATAACTGATGTGTTTGTACGGAAGCTAAGGGGCTGATTTTATTCTTGCTCTGCCACTAAAGTTTTATTTAAAAACAAACGTGGTCACCATACATTTTGAAAACATTTGCGAGTGTTGCTCACCTTTGACCACCATCTGACCTGATAATGTAGTCAAAGATGTTGTTCAGGCTTACCCAGAATTACTGGCTTTCAAGGAAAGCTGCCGGAACACATCGTCAAGTGTAAGGTGACAGATGTTCAACTTGACGAAGGTGGCTTTTACCATATTACATGCCACAAGATATTCTTCTATGAAATACTTGCTGTAATGACTGTTATTCTAGACAACCAGCACCGACCGTGGGACCGACGGCAATGGACAATATGTTAAAAAAATGTGATATCATCGACATTTTGATCGCTTTCCTCTCGAATATCATAAAACTTATAGTTCTAGTATTTAGTCAAATAAAAGAGACTAAGAACTCCAGAAACTCTAATGGTAAAACTTTTCTCGATAGATTTATGTCCAAATTTGGCTCTGGGCAAACACTTTCGACGTTTTTATTCAAAGATTTGTTAGACTGTCATATAAATAAAATATTAAATAGCCAAATTATTTTTTTTAGTTTTAATGTGATAGTTTCTAAGAAATGAATTATTTTCTTGTTTGTCGCTTACTTATTTTATTTTAGTTCACGTTTCGATCAATACCCAACGCTTAGTTATTAAAACCTTACACTGACGTTTTTTAATGTGCCCTTCGAAACAATGCACGCGTCCCTTCGAAACAAAGTCATCACAGCAGCGGACGTTGTTTAACATAGTTGATTTGGCAATAACGACTACACAAAGTATGGTACGAGCGCTTCACAAGTTTACGTTTCAACCACATCGGGGGTGTTTTTCAAGAAGTCATACACGCTCACGTGTTGCCTTGCACCTTCGAGCTTAACTTGCACTGACCTCGACTGAGTGCAAGATTAAGAGTAGAGTGCACGGAGCGCTTTCAATGCAAACGTAGTTTCGACATATTTTAAATACCAAATGTTCAAGCTCGGTGACATTTTAATATGCATATTACTGAGCGTAGATATTAATGAGCAATGAGAGAGCATGGATATTAATGCTTCTGGTTTGCCAGTTTTTCGATTTATTATTTATTTTATCCCTAAATGTTAAAATAACAATTCACATACAAAACGATTTTCAGAATTATTTTAGGAAATTCTTAATTTTACGGAAACCAGAAACATAGATTAGGCTCAAGGACATACACACAAAGTTTCATCGAGCCCGAGCGCCACGAACACTCTGGCCTTAAAAAATCGAGCGCAAGCGTCCCGAGCACTCCTTAAATGAAACCAACTAAAGTGGTTGAAACTATAATTTTTAAAATCCACTTAAGTTTTGTTATCCTTTTCTTGTTTTTTTTTCTACAACATTGTTTCATTTCATTTTCAAGTGTGTACTATACATATTTGTTTAAAAAATAATGGCTATGATTTGACCACAAGCTTTCTGTGAATCTATTGTTTTCTCTTTCAAAACAATTGCAAACCGTCAACCAACCAAAAGTCATTGCCATATCATACACACATTTACCCACAAACCACCACTCATAAACAACGCAACATGATCTGAATAAATCACCTCATAAAGCGGGGTAAAAGGACAACCTTTTTGGCAAACTCCCAATTTTTCAGACCCCGACGCGTAATCATATCATACAGGATTTTGTTTCAGTATGAAATATTAAATATTTCACGTTTTCAGGGTATATTACACCTGCTATATTGGTGACACTCATCTATCATAATGGTTAGTATTACGTATTGTGTTTGCAATAGAAAGCGGTTTATTAAAGCTGTTTCATTTTCATTTCATTTCACGAACCTATATATATGGCTTGCCTGATTTTGAAGAATCTTGGGCATGTCCAAGGTTCTTTATTAGGTGCATATCTTTGTGGTTCACGTTATGTCATGTCTAGTGAAATTTTCGTATCGCAATAGCAAGCACGATTTCTAATAAGTATTCTAGTATTTAAATATACAACTTGACAACGAATAGGCTTAAACAAATACAATTGATGACCAAATTTTATTTATTCTACTATGAATAGAAAAAACATTGCAATATGGACTTGAAACCAGGACACCTGCAGTAACTCTGTGCTACTGAGATATCGCAATTAACTGCTGACGTGTCTTCTTAAGTAACAAGTCTTGTATTAGAAATGCAAATTTCAGTAATAAACAACTACTTGCCATGTATGACACTTAATAGTGCTACGTAAATATGTGCGAAGCTTTCCTTGACGAGATAAAAATAGTTTGCAGTATATTATGAGAGTATGATGAACGAGCGTGTAAATAAAATGAATGTAACAGAGGCGATAATGGCTTTTCGAGTTTTATCATAATCGATCTAACACTGCATTTTTACTATAGAGTATATTACCAACTTTAATATTTCGATATAATGTCACCGCTTTGGAATTCAGTTTTGATACATCGTTAAATTTTGATGACTTCTACGCTGCTACCTTCCGTCCTAACTTCATCACACTTGTGTGTGGTTTGTCAATGTATTTTTTTCTAATAGATAAAATATAATTTTTCTAATTATTAAGGATGGCATACATATTCGGAAATACGTTTTCTCTACTAACACGAACGATGACACTTGAACATAAAATTATAAAAACTGGCTCTACTGCCATGATAAAATTATTTGCAGGTAGTAGAATTTCATTGCATAGAAATTACAATAGTTTTAAGTATAACTATTGAATATCATAGGTGTGATTTTACAGCTTCCCACTTGACAGATGCCAACGATCATTGAGAATGCTTTTGTTGGTAATATACCCCATGTACTTACTTTTTATTAATGAAGACATACACAATGCAAAATCCTTGAGTCGCGCCTAATGCACCGCAAAACCTGACTAACTGCGATATGGATAATGGCATACTGCTAATTTTATCATTTGCTTTTTATCGATTATCATTTTTATTTTTATTTTATTTATTTAGAACATATTACAGTACATAATTCATTATTGCTAGCAACAAAAAACCTCGCAGAGGTTTGTCTAGTTGCTACGTCCTCCACTCTAAAAAACAAATAACAAAATTACAAAATCACAAATAATCCGCATAGCAGGCGTTATTGCAAACCTAACAATATTAAAATAACAAAATTTACTTGACACTCCATGCGCAATCGCACGGCACGCTAGGAGCGCGATAACACTCATCGTCGTCGTACAATTCTGCATAACGACACACACATAGGCAGGTACGGTGCGTCACTACAATCATAGTTGCAGTTCCGAGAACCAAGACAAAGGCAGCGGCCCTGCACCGCTGCGGACCGGTCGCTCAGGTAGGTTATACACAGAGTGCTCCATTAAGTTGTTTTGTTTAAAAAGTAACACATTAAAACTTTTTTTAAATTACGCGGCGTTAACTTCTCACGGGTTTCTATTGGTAAATTATTGATAAAATATGGGATCATATATTCTGAAGTACGCTTCCCATAAAAGTTTGTATGCTTAGGAATAACTAGTTTTTTTCTTGACATATTTCTAGTAGTTACTGAAAATGTTATATTATGCTGTATTTCTGTTCTAAAATATTGTTCGCATAACATAAGATATTTTGTTTTTGTTTGAATAGGCAGTACTTCACAATATTTGAAAATTCCAAGCGGATCATTTTTATATATCTCTTTAATTTTAAACGGTACTATTAACTTAAGTATTCGGTACTGAAGATTATAAATTTGATCTAAGTATGTCTTAAATGTTCGACCGTAGCTGCTCAAGCCATAGGAAACAATGCTTTCAGCTAGTGCTTTATACATAGTCAATAATACTGAGAACGGCACGCGGTTTTTTATTATTCGGAAGTTGGCCAATAGTGCTCGCAGCCTATCACATACCTTATTGATTTGTTTGGACCAATTAAACCTATCATCAATGACGAGACCCAGGTAAGTTTGTTCCGTCACTTGTTGCAACTGTTGGCAATTATTGGTGCACTGTCTTGGGTAATTCAACGATGTATGAAGGCAGTCATGACTATGTGCTACTACTTTAGCCTTACTCGAGCAAGGCATATAGCTCGAATGAATATGTAGTAGTTTTGTTTTGCCTGAATGTAGGACTAAACCTGCATCGTGAGACCACTGGCAAATCGCGGTAAAATCGGTTTGTATATGTGTTTGAGCCTTCGATATATCTCTATCAGCAGCTATCAGACACGTGTCATCAGCAAACTGATACACCTTACAGTGCTTAATTGTGTTGTTAAGGTCGTTGACATAAGCCAAGTAGTGCAGTGGGCCTAACACCGAGCCCTGTGCTGTACCTTCAGTGACTTGAATGGTATCACTAAACGCTGAGCCTACTTTTACTTGATAACTACGTTCGTTAAGGTAATCCCTACACCAATCTAGAAGGTTTCCTCTTACACCGCTATTCTCTAATTTCCTAATTAGTGTATTATGTCTAAGCGTGTCAAATGCCTTACTATAATCAATAAACACTACCAAAACATGTTTTTTGTCATTTAAGTATGCATTTATGTCATCAGTAAATCGCGATAACAGCTGTGTTGTGCTCTTCTTTTGCTGAAATCCATACTGGTTAGAAGATAAAATGGCATTTGACTGATAAAAATCCTGTATCGACTCGCAAATATACTTCTCTATAATTTTATCGATAACAGGGAGTATTGTGATAGGTCTATAATTATTGTAGTCACTAGTACTACCACTTTTGTGAATGGGTCTTACAATACCCGACTTCAGTGGTTTTGGGTATGTACCAGTGGCAACACAAGCGTTAATTAACCGCGCAATGACTCCTACTATTCTGTCCGATAGTTTTTTTATATCTACAGCTCGTATACCATCCGCTCCTGGAGCTTTGTCAGTATTGATGTTTCGTAGGATTTTGTACACCTTTGATGATGTCGCTGGTCTAAAGAACATAGACTTATTTTCTAGTTTTTCGTACTGGCTTTCTAGAAGTAATTTTCTCCTACAAGTTGGTAAGATGGACATGGTGTTATTTTGAAACCCATTAGCAAAGGTATCAGCTATATACTTATCTTTTTCCGGACTAAATGCTTGCTGAACGATACTATCAATCGATTTATTTATTCGACCTGCCATTGTGTTTATAAGTTTCCATAATATTTTCGTCTTTCCTCTATGCTTATTTATCTCGTCCTTATAATATTTATTTCTAAATCTGTGTACTTGCTTATTGCTTATGTTTCTGATTTTATTATATTCTAATCTTACTTCTTTATTGCTGGTATCCTTTATCCACTTACTAAAAAGTTCATCACGCTTCCTGCATAAATTGGTAATTTTAGTGTTAACCCACCCGAGAATATTACGTTTCGAATTATCTCTCTGTTTATATCTATATTGTGATTGCTTATAGCAGTAGCTTACGTTGTCTTTGATATAATTATATATTTTATTTGGACTCCTCATATCCTGCGTAGGTTGCCAATCTATTTCATCTAGAAGATAATTTAGTTTAGCATTATCATATCGATTTATGTATACTGGAGCACTCTGTATATTCGAAACCCCCGCTAATGTGACTGCAGTCAGTCTGTGATCGGCCAGTACAGTGCTTAGTGCTGCGGTGTGCACGTCTCTCATGCGGGATCGCACAAATATGTGGTCTATACACGATTTAGTTACAATATTTTTCTGTTTTTCTATTCTAGTGAAATCTGTGATTCCGCATAATAGACCGTGCCCGTGCAATACATTTGAGTATGATCTTTTTAAGGATGACTCCTTTTTTAGATCGATGTTGATGTCGCCTAATAGTACACAGTCTATGTTAGTGAACCTATCCAGCGTTTTATCCAGTTCTTCCACGAATGATTTTTTGTCAGTGTCGGGTGGTCTGTAAACACCACATACAATAAGTGAATATGATTGTGCGCATAGTTTACCCAGTTTATCAATTATTGGAAGATATGGAACAGTCCTTATCCTTTATTATTTTAGCCTGCTGACTGCTTCGTTCGTATGTGTCTAAAAGCGATGCTTTGGAGTCATGAGCGTCTAGGTTCAATCCCCGAGTCGGGTATTTTATTGGGATTTTCTTGCTGACAGATTTTCATTAACAATGCGGAGTTTGGAACTGTGCCTGGTAGATGGACATAGACTCGCTCCCTTGCTTATTATATATCAAAACGTGTACCTACATCGTAACGTGTGAATGGTCACAAATCTTTTACACACATATTGTATCCAATTGGCTACTTCTCGCAGGATCCCTTAAATTTTCCTGAGCTTTATTTACACTTGGAATGTATGGATTTCTTCAATAAATTTTCAGCTAATGTTTGTTTAAACTCTTTGCTTTTCAACAGTAAATCAGCCAAAACTTTACCTGCATCCACTAATGCTTAAGTAAATCTTCCGAAGTAGGTGAGCAATGACTTTGCACTCATCTATCCTGGGAGAGAGCTTGGTTCCGTTCTTTGTTTAATTTTACGTCAGAGAATTAAGTGTTGAATAAAAGGCAATGACAAAAATGCTCACATAAAAGGCAAAGAGAAAACATAAATTAAATATGTAATTTACTTTTATTTAATTTATCACCACTTTTTTTTTATGCCTTATAGGTTAGCCTTTGTACTGGTAAAACTAAAAGTACTAAAACGTATGTACTGGCTCTCAAGGACAGCTGCCGGAACACACCGTTAGGTGCTTGGTGACAGATTTTCTACTTGAGGGTGGTAGCTAGCCAGGCGGGCATTCGCAAAATGCCCTACCACCATGCTATAACGACTGCCATCTGAAGACGACAACCGGGACCGACGGCTTTACGTGCCCTCCGAAGCACGGAAACGCTCAGTAGTAATGTCACTAGCGGTCACCCATCCAACTCATGACCGCGCGCGACGTTGCTTAACTTTGCTGATCGGTTGAGAACAGCTAAGTAAACTTCGCTACAAACGCTACGAACTACATAGTATAAAACAAAGTCGCTTTCTCTGTCCCTATATCGCTATGTATACTTGAATCTTTTAAACTACGCAACGGATTTTGATGCGGTTTTTTTAATAGATAGAGTCATTTAAGAGACTCACTGGTCTATTTGTATAAAAACATCCAATAAATAGTGGAGAAATACTGTTATTTTTGAGGTTTCTAATGTGATGTCGTAAATAATTAAATTTTATCCGCATACATTGCAAACGCAGGCTGAACCCTACGAGATTTATCAAATAATATACATACTAAGTATTGTACACATTGAAAAGGTCTACAGAAAACTCTGCTATGGTATATGTCTATCTCTTATGGATATCTGATTTAAATGAATATTTTCAAAGATATTGCAGATTTAAAAATTGCGGGACGTAGCGTTTGCGGCGGTTCGGGCCGGCCCGGGCGGCGGGAGCGTGTAGTAGTGTAAAAATGTAAAAATTAAATAAGTAAAAATGTAGTGTATGAATGTAGATATTCCAAAGATAGCAGGAAATATTCATGGTTTAGGGAAAGAAGAATTGTTTTACTCTAAATTTAACGCGTGCGGGCCACGGACAGTAATTAATAAATCAAAACTACTGGATCAATTTCAATCATTTTTTCAGTGAATGACATAGGCTATATACTTTATACCCATGCGAAGCCGGAGCGGGCCGCTAGTGTTATCTACAGTTTAGGACTAAATTAGAAAAACCTTCAGAAAAACCTTCACTATTCTCACGCGATACAGTGATTTCGTAATCAAAGGGTTACAACTCTTTCAGAAAAAAAAATGCAATAAATGGCTGTATAACACTATAGACAAGTATATCGTTGAACAACGCCCTACTCCACTAAGGGAGTTTTCTATAATTATTTTTGTAGCACTGATGGCCGAGCGATAGTAGCTATGGGCTACCGTGCCGCAGGTCCATGGTTCAATTCCCACCGCCCCGGCTTGAACCTCACTGCATGGTGGAAGGACATTTTACCAATGCTCGCTTGTCTAGCTACCACCCTCTAGTAGAAAATCTGTCGCCAAGCACTTAACAGTGTCTTTCGGAAGCAGTCCTTGAGAGCCAGAAAACTTACAGACACATGAGAGTTAACAACCGCGTGCCTCAGTGTGACGGGCGCAGTGCAATTCGCTCGGACGAAATGTATCTGTTATAGGCGGAGGTAAGTCCCCTTAACATAAGGTGAGCTTCGTTCCCCTCAGGTTGGCAGGCGTTTGGGTATCACAGTATAGGTGTTACTACTATTCTATCTGTTGCCCGTATGTATACTACATAATGATGCAATAAAGAGAGAGAATAAATAGAGTGCAAGATGGCAATTCTTCAGAAGACGCTGCTGCCCACCCTCTGGTCTTTGTCCTTTCGTCTTGTCTTATATTTCGTCACTCCCTCAGGAAGATATGGAGGAGTGCCATTCTAGCCCAGCACCCCAGCGGTCACGTGCTTGTCTAAGTTTATTGTTCATCAATTATTTCGCCTTAAAGCGGACTTAAACGATAAAAATGTATCCATAAAAATAAATATACTAAAATACTAATACTACTGGGCGCCAGAAGATAAACGCGAAATAAAGGTACGCGCGTACCATTAAAAATACGTTACCTTTAATGACTATTCCGAGGTGAAAATGAAACCTCAAATTGAACCAACCACCCATTTGTTCACAGAAAGCTCTCTCTCTTATAAACCCGAAAATGCTACAAATAACGCCTTTGAGTGTATTAATGTATTTGTTTGGCATTCTAAGATCGAACGCGTAGAGTTGCGTGTTATAGAAAAGAAGTAGACCAAGCTAGAACAGATACTATAAAAGACACTCTATGCTTCATTACTAGAAACGAATCACAATTTAGACATGATATATATCATTTGCGTATTTGACAATGGCTTTTTTTAAATTATATCTACTTATAATTATCAAAAATATTAAATTCATTTATGCAAATGACGCCAAGATGTGAGGTTTGTTCTCATCCTGACTTGTTATAGATAGTCAGTTGTGTCTCCAGTAGTGCTCCACGAATCAAACGAGCTAAAAGCATAAAAAAATACTTATAGTAAAAAACTAAGGTTACGTGAATAGTACCTACATGTTATTTTTAAAACCCTTTTCTCCAGCATTTTCTCCTACTTGCGGCATGTTAGCCTCCGCAGCTCTGTCACGGATCTACAATCGCAATAAATTTATTTTCTTAGTTTTTTTTTTACAATATCGTCATAATTTTGTAAAAAAACAGATATTATATAAATAAATCTGTTATCTTTCTGTAGGTTTTCTCCTCGAAACTAGACAACTATACTCGCCTCTATACTCACCCCGTGGGGTGCCGGTTTAGAATTGCACCTCCCCATATCATCCCGTGGGTGTCGTAAGAGGCGACTAAGGGAAAAATACTGGAATGTGGGCAGCAGCGCCTTCTATAGAACTGCCACCTTACACTGCAATCCCCAAGCCGCCTGCCAAGCGTGGGGATTATGGCAAATACCACATTTATAGGGGAGGCTGTGTCCTGCAGTGGACGATCTGGCTGATACAGTACAGTACATACTCGCCTTAATCATCATCATCAGCCGGAAGACGTCCTCTGCTAAACAAAGGCCTCCCCTATAGAACGCCACAAAGAAAGGCTATTAGCCACTTGTAACCACTGGCTACCCGCGACTTTCACGATGTTGTCAGTCCACCTGGTGGTGGGCCTACGGACTCTACGTCTTCCGGTGTAGTGTGGTAACCACTCGAGAACCTTTCTTCCCTATTGGTTATCAGGTCGTCGAGCAATGTGGCCCGCCCATTGCCACTTCAACTTGCAAATTTGAGAGATACGAGTTCTTTGGCGAATATCCACGTTCCGGATTTTATCGCGCAAAGAAACTCCGAACATAGCTCTCTCCATAGGTCGTTGAGCGACTTTGAGCTTGTCCATAAGGGCCACAGTTAAGGACAACGTCTACGGACTACTCACTTTAGTACCGCGCCGAAAAACTAAGAACAAGAAAGAAATATGAAATCTCCACATAGTAAATAGTTAACGTCTGTCTAAGTGCATAATATAGATTCACTTTTATTGAACGTTGTTTTGGTTTTGAGAACTGTCCTCATCCTGACTTGAGGTTCATCGCTAGTGGCGTCTCCGGTAGTGCACCACAAATCAAACATAAAAATAGTGCCGGATCTTTAGAAGAATAACATCATTCTTCTAAGGTCCGTGCAATAGAAAGTTCTACCCCTGAAAGTGAGAAAGTACAACTTACCTGCTTAAGGAAAAATGTGGATTGACAAACTTTTTTTTTATTGCTGATTATTAAGCCTTTTACCACAATCTCACCTGATGGCATGTGGCGATGTGGTCGAAGGTGTTAACTGGCTTAACCTAGAATTACTGGCTCCCAAGGACAGTTACCGGAAACCGTAAGGTCCTTGCCGACAGATTTTCTACTTGAGGGTGGTCGCTAGCCAGGCGGGCATTCGCAAAATGCCTTTTCACCATGCGGTGAAGCTCAAGCCCGTGACGGTATTCGAACCATGGACCTGCTGCGCGACAGTCTACAGCCAATGCCACTGAGCCATCAATGATTCAGAATTGGATACATTTTAGTGAAAATTAGATTTGAAAATTTACTATCAATAAGGAAAAGTCCTAAAACATAATTGTTTATTGTAACGAAAAACAGCTGCTCTTCAGTTTTTTTTTTTTTTATTTTATGTTATTGTGACGGAACAAGCCCGAGGCCCACCTTATGTTAAGTGGACTAACCTCTGCCTATAACAGACGCATTTCGTCAGCGACGAATTGCACTGTGCCCGCCACACTGAGACGTCCAGTTGTTAGGTCTCATTAGCCTGTAATTTTTCTGGCTCTCAAGGACTGCTGCCGGAACACACTGTTAGGTGCTTGGCGACAGATTTTCTACTTGAGGGTGGTCGCTAGCCAGGCGGGCATTCACAAAATGCCCTTTCACCATGCGGTGAAGCTCAAGCTCTGGGCGGGATTCGAACCATGGACCTGCTGCACGGCAGTCCATAGCCAATGCCATCACTGCTTCAAAATGTCAAAAGATTTTTAACTTAAAGCAAATGAAAGAAATTCAGCAAGGGTTTGTTGCGAAAATGTCCGTTCATAATATATATTTATCCTCAATAGGTACATATATGTTCCTCTAAAGACGAGTCACCTTCAAAGGGTCCACAATCTGGGTATCGTCCCCTAAACAGTTCTACCTTGACTATTTCCATTTATAGATACGCATTGACACGTAAACAACGTTCACACATGAACTGTCTTGCGAGCCGACGATAATTCTGATTGACAATCAAATAGCTTTTGCTCTATCGGAAAATATAGGACGATCATTTTAATAGTACATACATTATTCTGTATAGATACCATATTTTATCATCACTGCTGCGTGAGTAAGCATCAATTTGTTTTTTTTTAATTATGTTATTTTCATCGATCTAGCGCGAGGCTCACCTGTTATTAAGTGGACTAACCTCTGCCTATAACAGATGCATTTAATCACAAGTGACGAGTTGCACTTCACCCGTCACATTGAGACATACAGTTGTAAAGTCTCATGTACCTGTAAATTTACTGGCTCTCAAGGACTGCTGCCGGAACACACTGTTAGGTGCTTTTCCAGCATGCGGTGAAGCTCAAACCGGCGGTAAGGATCGAACCATGGTCCTGCGGCACGGCAGTCCATAGCTGTTACCGCTTGGTCATGATTGCTTCAAAATTTTGGTTTCAATCTTCGCACTGGATTGCAATTAAGTTTATTAGACAAAGTGAATATTTCAGTCAGTAAGTACCAAGTCTGGAGTCTGTAACTATGACTGATATGGCAATATCGTGGATGGCATTGAAAAATCTTTTACCATTACAATACTACACTATTCCTGATGAACATAGCTTATATAATATTTTCATCAACTTTGGAACCGTATAAAAACTTCGATAATGTTACCAAACGTGTGAAAAAAAAAAAACGTTATATCGTCTACGCTGCGAAAATGGTTGACAATAGAGCAGTGATATATTACAGTTTTATAGAGGACATCAATATCCGTGATGAAACGACTCTGAAAGTCGCGCAATCGGTCGAGACGCCTTCTCGATGTGAAAAACCGTAAGTGAAATCGGCAAAAAATGTATTTTAGTATGACATCAATATCTACAAAATAACCGTAATACCATATGCCTAACTGTAACAGTTAGTCACGTTAACTCCTTTTTATGTGTTTCAATTGATAAGTTTTTTTAAATGCCGGCTGCTAGTTTATAATATTTAAATATGTGTGAAACTCAAGAGAATTTCCTTCACGTTAGGTGCCAGTGCAGTGTTAAATTTGACAAATATACGTTTAAAGAATGTGAAGCAGTGATGGCTCAGTGACATTGGCTATGGACTGCCGCGCAGCAGGTCTATGGTTCGATTTCCGCCGCGGGCTTGAGCTTCACCGCATGGTGGAAGGACACTTTGCGAGTGCCCGCCTGTCTAGCGACCGGGTGGTCGCTCATGTAGAACATCTGCCCCCAAGCACCTAACGGTGTGCTCCGGCAGCTGTCCTTGAGAGCCAGTGAAATTACAGGCACATGAGACTTAACAACTATGTCTCAAAGTGACGGGCGCAGTGCAATTCATAACTTGTGATGAAATGCATCTGTTATAGGCATAGGTACGCTTAACATCAAGTGGGCCTCGAGCTTGTTACGTCACAATAACATAAAAAAGTGGCAATAAAGAGGTGTTTAATTAGAGGTTCGTCAATACATATAATAGAACCTTCGTCACAACTGCATCGTTTTTTATTTCAACTGCCATGTAGTATTGGTTTCTTTCTTTTTGTTTGGATTTTAGTTACTTCGTGTACAGTATACTACACAAGACAAAAACATGAGGAATATCAAATTATCTTATTAGTGTGAAGTCATTATGCTCTTCAAAGGTAAATCACACATACGCCACGTATGTGACCGCCGAGAAAATGATATCGGTGTCGTGAAAAAGCTCCAAGTATGAGTTAATTACGTTATAGCGGCAAAGCTTCGGTAACGATAACTTCGTTATTCGTTACTTGTGGCAACGTAGGAGTGAAGTATAATTTGATATAGAAGTATTTAAAGACATATTATGATCGCAATGACACAAAAATGTTGTTACTAAATATTTTTTGTATAATATTGTCTATATGTTATACAATATACGTATTCGAATTGTGAGTGGACGAGTCCAACACGTACTTGCCCGGTTTTATTTATATATACCTATCTTTAACACTACTCTATACTTCATACATCAAAATCAGTTTGCAACTAATAACTGAAATCTAAAGTAAAATAACACACATGTAACATTACGAGGCGTAACGTCCGATCGTTAATTAATTGTGGCTTGAGTTTCCCGAAATCTTCTCGCTTGGCAGGCGTCTTGGATACAGTATAAAATGTCAGTTCTTCAAAGGCGCTACTATCCGCCTTTAAGTACTTTCTTCTTCGTCGCCTTATAAGACTCCCACAGGAAGATATAGGCAATTCTATATTGGCACCCTACGGGGTAAAGAAAGAAAAATACATAAAACATCCTTTGAATGATGGTTTTTGAAAGTTTTTGAAAAGCATTTCCTATGTGATGTTGGTGGTTTGAGGGGTTTTATTGGATGCGCGTACGATTGAGTGCAACGTCCTTTTCGTATTGTATGTTCTTTATTACTGCAGACCCATATCGCATTCATACAATACTTAAAAGTAACTGCTACATATAATTATACTGACATAGCTAACGTATACACACTACACCTAAAGACAAAAAGAAATCACTACTTCGTACGACAGTAACTTCTTCATTTAATAATATCTCCTATAGCATTAGGGGCGACTAATTCCGCTCAAAAGCATTAACATTTATATCCTTCGCAGACCATTCGTCAGAGCTTTGAGTCAATCTTACCCAAGATTTTCCTGTCTTCTCTTCATTCGTCTCACTTTGAAATAAAAATGTTTTCTCCAATGTTCCGGACAACATTTTGTTTTAAACGAAACAAAGGAGGAGGAAAGTGACGCATAATTTTACGAATTCTTGGGCGGAATTTTCTTTTGTAGATTAATTTTTCGTTGTTTGTTGATTTAAAGAATAATATGCTCGTTAATAAGTATTTATACATTTAGTTATTTTACAAAGTGACAATAATATTAATTCTATTAATTCTTACTTTAAAAAGAAAACAAGATACACATTGAAAACTTAACAATCACTAGATGTCGCAAATACATGACACGTATTGTTGGACTTAATATATTGTTAATGAATATTTGAGAAAAAAGCCTGAAAAATATATGCATATTAATTTATTCGTATTATTCCATACTCGTCAATTTCATTTAAAAATATATTTAGGGACAATTCCGCCTAATTTTCCTGCTTAGCAGACGTGATGTGTTTAGTAAAATCATAACTCATATTATGAGTAAAAAATGTATTGGATTATGATAAGGTAGTATATGGTAAGTAGTATGTAGGAGTGTTTTTTAATGATTCTGACGCTTGGCAGGCGTCTTGGAGATTGCATTATTAGATGGTAGTACTTTAGAGGGTGCTATGACACACCTTCGGGTATTTTAACAGACTTTCAAAAAAGAGGTTCTCAATTCGAACCTCATGTCTTTCGACAGGGTGAACCGATTTTGATGATCCTTTTTTAATTTGAAAGCTTGTTCTTCCCGTGTGGTACCATTAATTCTCTCATGAATCGGTCAGCCGTTTTTCAGTTACACTCCAATTACATGAAGGGTGTTTCCTATCTAGATAGTATACCTAGTCATTGACAGTAAATGACAATCGATCCAGTAAGTAGTAAGGGTCACAAATAGGGTGAAACAAAAAAAATTAAACCGCCTTCAACACTCAAAATATGAAATAATATGTCGGTACCATGCGCATTAAAAAAAAATATCTTCGTTGACACTTACGATTCCCACAGAAAGATATAGGGCTATCTAGCCCAGCACCTCAGAGGGAGATTTAAAAATTCAATATCAATGTACACGCTATCAAACATAATAACTAAATCCAGTTTTTGGAAGTAGATTAACAAGAATTAAGGACCCAACAAATTGGTGAAATTGTTACGTCATCGAAAATAATTATGTGGGTGCCTACACCTGTTAAAACGTCACTTCCTAATATATGAGCTATTATTAATCATACTGCTGAATATTCCATGTCTCGGAAACCACTCTATTATTAGCACACTTGGCATAAGGGTGGTGTGACCCTGCACTAATTGCTATAATTAAGACATAAGTGATAGGGCGGCCATTACGGGATACGCAATCTGCCCTAGAATGTATCACAGAGCTGTATATTAAGCTACGAATAAATATGTATGAAAAGAAATGTAACTCTCATACAGTTACCGCTTAGATTTCTTGAAAATTATATTTTATTTTACTTTCTAGGTTTAAATGACGTCACCTTTAATATTTTTTTGCATTCGGTGGAACCATTGTTAATATCAATTGAACCAGTCTTTCATAAGGACTTCTTCAATGGCTACGTGTAACGCATTCACCGCCAATTCAGAGTTCGTAAAACGTGTGCCTCTGAGGTTGACTTAAGTGATAAAACAAAAAGAAGTTTAATTAGGAAACAAAAAGAAGTCGCAAGAGTCTGGACTGTATGGCGGATGGTCGTCAGTTCTACATTTGAAGCTTTCAAATACGCTTCCTTCCCCTTTTTTTTACGAACTTCTCTTTTCTGGGCAAGCAAATGTTGACATACCAATCTTACCTTTGGTCTTTAAGCGATAATGTTGTGTGTTGTTAATGAAAATAATGAATAGATTCAGGCGTTACTTTGCGGAAATCCATATTTAATAAAAACATATATTTAAAAAGTATTTTAAGAAAACATCAATTTGATTAATTAATAAAACACTTAAAAATCTTTATAAAAATTATATATATCTAGTGACAATTCCACCTAATTTCCTGTTAAGACGACGTGACGTCACCAACGCCAAGCAGCCAAACCGGAAGAGTATTCGACGCGTTTCGCTTCTGAACGAAGAACCTTTAGGAGGTATTGACTCTACGAGCGCACGATCGAGACTAAATTGTGTGTTGTCCTGATGTAACGAAAAAATACGCAACTATTTTCTTACTGATGTTTCGATTTTCTTAACTTTCGTCGGTAAATCTTCAAAAGTAAAGGCCTATTCTGCTGACTGGCTTTTTCTTTCCGGTTTAAAGAAAAACACCCAGGTTTCGACACCTATATTATTATAGACAGCCAATGAATTTTCTCTATATAATTTTGCTGCACCACTCGACACGCAGTCGTTTCGGATATTCCATTATATTAACGCGTGCAAAGCTTCCGAACCTTCAAATATACATGCAAAATATTTTGCACTTTGCTCATTCCAATACCAAATACTGTACGAATTTGCTGACAAGTATTTTTTATCAATTTCAATCCGCTGGGGCTGCATCACCGAATGGCAATTGTATCTCTGTTAACCCTCTTGCTCACTTAAATCACAGCGAAATCAATGAGTGAAAATGTTCACGGGTTAAATTCATTGTGATAGGTACGCACAATATTTTAAAGGACGCCACAGTGAGGTAACAGCTGACAGTCTGCGAAATTAAAAAGTAACATGTTTCTAGAGAGTTCTATTTTCAAATTCCGTAACTGCTTTTTATTTATTTATTGTATGTGGACATTTCCAGAAACATTGAGTATAACCTCGCTAAATTTGTATATTTCAGATATTAATTTAATTATAGCTACAATCAAATACAAAAAATATCTATTAAATTCAGTTTCATTGAAACGAATATTGCGAACGCATAAATAATAAATGCACTAAATAAAATCGTAACTCAAAGGCAGCTTTTCATTGATGTCGTTTTTAAAACAGAACGAAATAAAACAGGAACTCTGGATATTTGCCAATTTTAAAAGCCTTCACAAAAGCTTACTGTGTGCCACGAATATAGGCAGTTGTCTCATGTCTCGGTCAAAATGGAGTTACATATAATGAATAGTATGCTCACCACTCACGTCGATGTGAATTGTGTGTTACTGCATGTTGGGCATACAACTGGGTTCTTTGACATTTTAACTGAAAGGTGGGCGCGTATTCATATAATTGTAACCCTTAAGCAAAGTTTACAAACATAGACAAAGAAAGATATAAAACAGTCATATTATTAAGCCAACAACTGTACGAGAGGTAACCCTATAAATAGCCTATATTAAGTTGACCCAAAAAGACAATCCTTAAACAATTACCCAGACCATAATTGCTCATGTTAACTAACATACCCACTCCGCACATCCTTCAGCTAAATTGCTGTGACAAAATTAAATATAAACAAAATTGTTAATTAACTCGCAGTATTACGCATTTTCACGGTGATAATGTGTAATAATAGCCAAATTATGGCTAAATAATGAATAATAATAGCTAAAAAGCGGGAGCTAATACGCTACAATCCCTTTGGGCTTGTGGGGCAGCGAAATTGAATTACCTACATACTCGTGTAACCTATTTGCTTAGAGGTCTTGTCTGTAATGATATGTATATAATATGTATGTGTAATACAACACAGTGATGAAAGGTTTTATCGCTCGAAGCGTAGTCGTTCTTGACCGATTAACGAAAGTATGCTACAAAACATTGGTAATATATTGAACATAAAATCACTCATTGAGTAGCAATGTTTACAACTTTTTATACTTACCGATTTTGTATACAAAACAAGTTAAGAGGCCCGTTTTAAGTTTTAAAACTATGATAGTGCGAGTGTTTCGATACTATTGCGTGCTAAGCGAAAACACATTAACAACAATTCAAAAGTGCAAACAATTATTGTCCCTTGTAGCGGGAATTGAATGTATGATGATTGAAATAATAAATTTAATGCATAAGATGCGACGAAGAAGTCGAGCATGTTCCAATCACCTAAACGTCGGCGTGAATCCAGGACGCGGGTTTAATTCCCGCCCGGATCAAGAACTTTGTGCTCAACTAATTTGTAAGCGTGTTTTATGCTAATAGTGTTAATAAAAATTACTGGATTTTGCCGTGTCTGTGAGCAAACCATGTCCTCTAAAACTGAACATAATAAATGTAGCCTAATGGGTTGAGGTCTGGGCTAAATGACGGCCAGTCTGAGCTCTTATAGAGCCCGGAACGAATTCTGGCCGTGTGTGCCGTGGAAATTTACGGCGTTACCGGCTAACGGGAAGGTAACGAACAGTCGTAATATTTTTTAAGCCAGGAACTATACAGTACCTTTTAGGTTTTTATTCCACAATCGTGCTTTGAATTTTTCTCATATGCTTATTGGTCCTTTTTACCTCTACATTTGCGTTGTTAAAAATTAACTAAGGCAAAAAATATGACGGCATTTTTCATATTTATGGTAACACTTGCTACATTTACTGGGATCTTCTGGCAAAAAATATGGAAACTTGCTGTATATTTATGGCAACCTTTGAGTTTTATGGTTTTGAAGTTCTGAAGAGGAAGTAGTTAAGTATTTAATAACAGCAAGCCGATTTTGGCAATTCAAACTTTTGTATAGGGTTTCGAATTAGAATATTGTTCTTTGGAATTAATCATTTATGAGTTATATAAGTAATAATGACATTTCTGATTTAATCTTGACACGATCTTTTAATGGAGTTGTAGAGAGAATGAATGAAATGAAACTGACTAAACAGGTATACCTGGTACAAGTAAACGGAAGTCTTGGAAGGGGCAGACCTAGGCGAACGTTCCGAAATCAGATTGAAAACGTTATGAAAAAAGGTCAAGTCAGAGTACCCTACACCAGCGTTTATGTATGATATTGATAAGTGTAGATAAAGCGAAAGAGATATGCAAGGATTGTATCAAGTGGAAATCTATGGTCTTTGCCTACCCCTACGGGAAAGAGGCGTGATGTGATGTACGTATGCATGTACGATCTTTTAATTTTCTTGGGTGGTTATTTATGTTGAGGCCTGGTAGAATATTCCGGTTCTGGTCACATTATCGCCTTTTTTATGTGATATGAGGGCAAACGAGCAGTCGGCTCACCTGGTGGTTTGTGATCACCGTCGCCCACGAACATCCGCAACCCCAGAGGTCTCGAGGATGCGTTGACGTTCTTTGAGAAGGGAATATCGTCTCTTCTTGAAGGCTATTAAGTCGCCTTATATTTTAACTCTTAATATAAAGGGTATACCTCCGAGGAGGTCGAATATAAATTTCATCAAAATCGGTCGAATAGTTTACTAGTTATGGTTAATTAACTGAAAAATGTATTCGCTTACCTGGATGATTTAATGGTTGCTATTGTCGACGATGAACAACAATATTTTAAGCGACATTCACTCGCGTCATCTTGAAAGCAGTCATTATAACTAAAAAAAAATAACTAAAATTGGTTACAGCATGTGAAAGTCCATACCATGCTGATTTTTAACATCGACTTCACATTAGCATCCTCCGACTTCCACAAGTTATTTCTTAGATATGAGTTGAAAGTCAGTTTAATTAAAAAAAAATGTTTTAATTGCTGATACGAAAGCCTTTGACCACTTTCACACCTGATATCAAGTGATGATGTGGTCAAAGATGATGTTCATGCCGAAACAAACCGTTCGGTACTTGGCACCTAATTTTTTACTTAAGGGCAAGGCAGTTATTTGCATAATGCTTTACAACCATGATAAACTCATGAAATTGGATTAGTGCGAGTCTAGACGTACTGGTTACGGTCACAAACCGTGGGAGCAATAATCACAGTTAAAGAAATTACATTAGTAGACTTGTTGGCATGGCCTTTGAAGCAATGATGGCCGAGCGGTAATAGCTATGGACTCTGTGCCGCAGGTCCATGGTTAGATCCCTACCGCCGGCTTTGAGCTTCACCGCATGGTAGAAAGGCATTTTTCGAATGTACGCCTGGCTAGCCACCACCCTCGAGTAGAAAATATGTCACCAAGCACCTAACAGTGTGTTCCGGCAGCAGTCCTAGAGAGCCAGTAAAATTACAGGCACATGAGACTTAACAACCGTATGTCTCAGGGTGACGAGCGCAGTGCAATTCGTAACGTGTGACAAAATGTATCTAATAAAGTTAGTCATAACATCAGGTGGGCATTGTGCTTGTTTCGTCAAATTCACATAAGAAAATGTACGTCACCAGGACTTCATAAATTTTGGTTCGCAATACACCTGCACAGTTATTTTTTTAAAGTATAAAAGTGTCATTTCATGCTTGCATAATAAGTGAACCATTAATAATATATTAGAAAATATTTCCCGTACAAAATATTGCCGTATGACACATGCCCCGTGAGCTTGAAGCAATAAAGCAAATGCGTTAGAGCGTGAGTGTCCGGTTCAATCAGCCGTGATTTTACTCGACTGGGCTACCCTTTGATGAAGTAGAAGTCAGTGTAGAAAAAAATGGCTCTATTAGGGTTCCGTTTCGCAATAACAAAATTAGTAAAATGCAAATGTTTGTTTTTATAACAACCAGGTTACATAATATACAGAAATTCACTTTCACACTTTCAATTATTCACTATTTAAATTTTATATTCATTTTATTTAAATCCATCGAGTAATTTCTAACGTCCAATACTAATACAGAAAATGTCTTTATTGGAAAATCCCAAAAGCAGTGCTTTTACACTCACTCATACGAACAAACTATACTTTATACAAAGGCAACTGCTACGAGTGCTTCAAGGTGTAACGTAAAAAAAAAACATTATTTGTGTTAAAATGCTAATCTCAATCATAGATTAAAATTTTTCAAACAGTTAAATAGTTAGTACTTACTTAAAAATCTCTTATTTTTATGTTTTGTATTTAAATAGTCTCTCCAACACGAAAAGGGCGTTTTATTATTTATTTATTCATAAACAAAACTGTAACCTCACCTCAAAATCAAGCTAAAATCTTTTGTGATTATTGCACAAATTTCCTTCTAGTTTTGTATGGCACCTTCTACGTATGATTCTGCGACATTGATAGATCGCCACCCACCATGGCGCTTCAGTCATTATATCAGCTCCAGAATTAGCCAACAATGTAGCTGAAGTTTGTACTTAGAAGATCATTCTTTAAAGTACGCCATGAACACATTTTCTGAAAAAGACTGCGTATTTATTCTTGTTGTTTTGCCATTGTATGAAATTTTGGTACGCTAATACATATTTTTCCTTGAAGTACTCAGGTAGTAAACTTTCCATAACGTGAAAGGCTTCACATTTTATATCAGGCGGTGTACAACATAAATATTTTTCCTCGTTACTAGTACTAGTAAACATCTTAATAAATAACTATAACTACAACAGTGAAAACAAGTTTCGAAAATTTTTTTGCAATAGCGGGAAAATTTAGTTAGTTTTTCTATGCGCGCGCATGGCGATCGGCCATAGACTAAAAAATGAGGTTTCTTTTTTTTCGCAGATAGCGTTTTAGCCACGTACAAAATGGAAAATTTTAAAATTTTCTTTAATACAGAGAAAATAATAGTTTTTAGAGTTTATTTATTAAACACGTACAAGTTGAAAATATCAATTTTAATACGAAGTTGTATAAAATGAGCAAACAATATGTACGTTATAGTATATTATGCAACAAGTGCGCGAAGTTGTTTATTATAACCGAGACGGGTTTTAAATTAATTAAATGGAGTAGAGATTGTAATAAACAACGCGTACGAGTTTCATACGACGTTTTTCAACACACTTGCGAGGAACGTATACGAAAATTTCGATACGAAAATATTTTCTTGATCTTTTTGATAGCAATAATAATCTGATTAATAAGGTTTATAAATAAATCTTCTAAAGTTCTACTTCAGTAGGTAAAAAAACTCTTTGGTTTGTTTTTATATGAAAAACGAACGAAACAAACTTTAATCTCCTTTGTGAGAGGTGTGGAAACGTTGTTTTTTCCTATTTAAAAACACTAGTGCGGTAGTAGAGTTTATGCAACTGTCATATAATAGAGGGTATTAAAACATGAGTGTAGTTTTTTCAAAATAAGATTACACGAGTGTTTTAATACCTTATTATATGCAGTTGCATACACTAGTTTATTTAATCTCATAGCTATAGGTAGCTACATTAAATACAATTTTTATGCAACAAAATAAGAACGAAATAGCGCCAAAATGGAAAAAGTCTGTTAATGGTCTATGGCTCAGAACCAGCGCGTTGCGCGCGCAGCGCGCTTACCACAGATAATGTGTACTTAAATTGAATTGAAACCTCCTTGGTCGGGACACATTGTACTTTAATAATTAAAAAAATGTTTTAAATCATTGTTTTGTTAGGAGAATAATGCTTTAATTAAACTTTTTTTTTTTTAAAGATGTATGAAAATAATATATTTCAAAAAAAGCCTGTATTTCATTTCATAAGTCCGTAATAGACTATATTATGACACTAATATCCGTGCAATTAAAGGCCCGTTACGAGCAAGTGTGTTGAAAATTTATTTGTTCCGTTTAACACGATGTTTCGGTATTAGGTTTAGGTATCGAAACTTTTTTAAGAACAAAAGAACTCAACCAGTAATATAAAAAAATTATAATTCTATAACTCACTTGTGAATAGTAATGAAAAGGTCACAGTTTCATTACAGGTGTTATTATATGCCTAGTGGCGGTGAAATTAGAGTCAATTTATGAGTAAGTGTTGAAAAATACATTATCTAGTAACACATGGGACGAGTGAACGAAGTGTTGGAAGGAGAAGACCTAGGCGGTCGTTCCGAAATCAAATTGAAAACGATCTCAATAAAGGCCTTGTCAGGAGTACGTACTATAAACCGACGCTTTAGTATGAAAGGATTGATGAGTGTAATTGAGTCTCTACCTGCCCTTACGGGAAAGAAGCGTTATTTTATGTATGTATTATTTAATTTGTGACGAGAAAACAGTATTTTTTTAATTATAGCTGCCCCGTGGGGTTCCGAGCTAGAATGTCACCCCCACCCCCCCTTTAGTACCTGTGGGTGCCATAAGAGGCGACTTAAAGAAAAATACCAGAAGGTGGGCAGCAGCACTTTCTGAGGAACTGATATCTTAAACTGCGATCTCCATTATTCCAAACCCCTCCTTAATTGTAGCTGTGTTCAGCATTATACACATGGAAAGCTGATGAAACGCACCGTTAGGTGTTTGGCGACAGGTTTTCTATTTGAGAATAGCTAGCCAGGCAGGTATTCTCAAAATGCCATCGTACGACAACAAACGAGATCGACGGGTTAACGTGCCCTCCGAAGCACGTGCACGTTCAGTAGTAATGTCACTAGCGGTCACGCATCCAAGTCATGACCACGGCGGACAATGCTTGACTTATCTGATCGGATAAGAACGGCTAAGCAAACTTCGCTACGAGCGCTTATTAAATATTATATTTTCTTTAAATAAATCAGCGCATTCTGGACACGCTAGGTACTTGCCATAGTGTGCGTGCTGAGACACATGCGTACGGGGACGCACACATACAAATTGTGTTTGGTGCCGCTCTATGAAGTCAAATGTTTAAAGTCAACACTCGCACCTATATACGAATTTGTTCACTCATAGAATACACAAGTTTGGGGAGGTAGTCTTTTGCTTTGTACCGAGTTATTTTTTTTAAATGTTCTTTATCCTTTTTTTTCAGTAGGAAGGTAGGCCTACAAACGCCTTGCTGCTGACTTACTATCGAATGCTTACCTACTAACGCCCTGTTCCTAAGACGTCGAAGCGGATCGTTTGCCTTACGATCGGTATTTTTTCGGCCAGGCGTATATTGAAAGTGTTTGGGTAAAATGCTACTGGTATATGAGATGACAGATGTATTACGGTATATGTTAGCTATTGATTATGAGAAGCAAACGCTCGTTGACGATTTTCTTCTCTTGTTTTTTTTATTATTTTTTTATGATAGGTTAGCTTTTGACTACTATCTCATCTGATGGTAAGTGATGATGTGGTCGATGATGTTGTTCAGGTTAACTCAGAAATACGAATAAAGGATAGTTGAGTATAGAAACCGGGCATCAGTGTTTCTGGAATTGTAATATTAAAGTTGAACTTTATTATACAACCAACAAGCTATCAAATAGTTATACAATAAAATGCCAACATAGAATTGCATCCTTGAATATTCATGGATGTTAAGCACATGACAGTACAGGACTGAATAATATAAATATATGTATAAATGTGGTACTTTGATCAAACTGTTATTTTCTTCTGGTTAGTAATATATTCTTTAGAAGACAATCTTAAATATAGTAAAAATGTACTGAGCTCCCGTACAGTCGCGATGATACTAATACTAGCCGTTACGAAGTCAAAGATATAATAATAATTGTCAAGTTAGTTACCGTACAACAAGGAAAAAGATTCCCAATTTGTTTAAAGTATTAAATATAATAATTAATACCTCTCTTTTTTATTCATATGTTTCAGATAAGCTGTGGTTATGTTTTTAATGGTAAATATGGCCTTTTTGGTTGCAGCATTATCCATCAATTAATATAAAAAAAATCCTTCATTATTCTACTTATACACTAAGAAATTATTCCGCTCGTATATTTTTTAAAAGAACTAATATTGATACTCATATGTTAAAAAATGATTCACATAGTTTTGGAAATATTTTTAGATTGTGAGTAAATTTGTATGAGGTCCATCTGATACTAAGCAGTACCCTCTGTCCATGCCGAACTGTGCTGCGCCCATCACCTTGAGATGTACAGTTTTTGAATCTCATAATTTCATAATATACTGGTTCTCACGGACTGCTACCTGAACACACTATTAGACGTTGGCAAAAATCTTTCTACTAGAAAGTGGTAGGTACCCAGGCGAACATTCGCAAAACGGCCTGCCATCTGCGGTACGGCAATCCATAGCTATTATTACTAGGATATCAATGCTTCAAATTATATTAATTCAGTAAATGCATACAATTTTGTTTGGTAATCTCCTATGCACAAAAAAATATATACCTTCCTTTGAACCTAACATAAAATACCCCACAGTACAATTAGTGGTATGAAAACGTATTGAGGAATTGACGTATTAATTGAGGAACAATTAAATACCGCAAACTTCATGAGCTTCGGACTTCGCTCACCTACACGACTTCCCATTGAGTACAACTTAGTAAGCCCTCTCACTACATATTGTATGGACGCTGAATGTTATTGTTCCGATTAATTATCGCAACTTTTAACCATGTTCAGTAGTTTGGAGATACCTTCAAAACAAGAGTTAATTCAAAATACAGCTTCCCCTTAACGTTGTGTCGAGAACAAAACAAACTCGCTTGCTTTTATTGAATTTTTATTTGTTCAGTTTCATATTGTATGTGCTTTGTGATATTACATATTTTTTATTGGTTGAAATGCTATTATTTATTTGTTTATTTGATTGTTTACATATTGTTTTTTTTTTTTTAATTAATGTTTGGTAATAATTTGATCACAATCTCACCTGATGGTATATGTGATCGAAAGTGTTAACATCCTTAACGTAGAATTACTGGCTGCCGAAACACACCGTTAGGTGCTTGGCGACAGATTTTTCTGTTTAAGGGTGGTTGCTAGCCAGGCGGGCATTCGAAATGCCCTACCACTATGCTATATAGACTGCTATCGTAAGACTACAACCGGGACCAACGGTTTAACATGCCCTCCGAAGCACGGAAGTAGTCAGTAGTAATGTCACTAGCGGTCACCCATCGTTGCTTAACTTAGCTGATCGGTTAAGAACGGCTAAGCAAACTACGCTACAAGCGCTTCAATTTTTTATTGAATTGCTTTATTTTCAATCGATCCACAATTATTAGTTATGCTGAAGAAGACAATCAACTTTGTTCCAGCACACTCAATAGCCACAACAGTCAGAAAAGAAAAACACCTTTCATAATCTTCGTAATACTTTAAGCGTAATAAGTACTTGTACTTAATAACTTTGAAACTTTTAGAACTTATCACTTAATTATTGCATAAAATTTAATTTAATTTTGGATGTTCTGTTAGTTATTTTAAACACGTAATGTATGAATAAATTAAGTATAATTTTTTTTTTTTTTTTTTTTTTTATTGGCGATATGCCTTTATTAAACAAATACTACAAACTACATACAACAGTACAGCTACTACAATACTACAGCTACTACAAGTAATTAAGTAGTATTATTAAGTATAATGTAAGTTGAAAGATGGGTAGGGCTGCCACGTGAAAATTATTATTATAAATAGATGAAGACAAGTGGATACTTGTTATTTTTGTACGTACTATACTGTATCAGCCGGATTGTCCATGCTGAACACAGCGTCCCCCATTAAGGGGAGGGGTGGGTTTGCCATAATCCCCACGCTTGGCAGGTGTATTGGGGATCGCAGTGTGAGATATCAGTTCCTCGGCCTACCTAGATATCCAAACTCATTGTAGTCCAGCACCTCACGGGATTTTTGTACGTGCTTTAAACTATTGCGATGTGTAATCAAACTCTACCTCTGGTAATGTTATATTTTTCAGAACGATTTTTGATATACCTAATTATTATATTGTTATAGGCAACACTGTGTTAGAGGCAACACTGTGTTAGAGGCAACACTGTCTGGGAAGGCCGTGTTAGAGGCAACACTGTCAGTGGAAGGGGAAACCTATATAAGCCGGTGTCGGGTGTGGCACGGGCTCTTATTGCTTCGTCCGTCGGTTCGGTAGCATCGCTGTTAAGTTGTTTAATTATCGTACTGCTAGATTGTTTTTGTCGATCTTGTCTTGGCTATTTTAATTGTTTAAAAGAATTAATTTTAAAGGCATAAATATTGATGGGGTATATATGCTTTTGTGTAAATTAAATAAATTGTAGACACTTGTGTATTTCTTCTTTTAAAAAAAAATGTCTGATCTAGTTTCTAAGAATGTATAAATTTTAATTTTAACTACCCCATTTAAAAATAGGTTGTCCACTATTATAAAAGTAAATGAAGTAAATATATAGATGCACTGAAAATAGTACCGCAAAAGTCAGTCAGTTGTAATATTTGAAGCGTACATTTTGTTGAATTAGCTAAATCTTACTAACCTTCGTATAATTTGTATATTCTTTTGCATTACGTCAAAAAATTTAATATAATAGCATAGAGCTCAAAATAAAAATGCTATTTTGAAGTCAGTACGGTGTATTAGGTAAAATATTGATTCATGGCCCAAAAAGTAGGTCTGTCAATAATTTATCTTTATTCTTCCAATTGTACATTGTAAAACATAATACAAGCCACTGTATGCATCTTTATATTAGCTGGCCAGGCACAAATAGTTAACGATAAGAGTTCAGTTATTGATATACGACAAAACGACGTCATATAGCCTCGAGGAGTATTCCATCGATTTCTTGCTACGATAATAATAGGTTTAGATAATATGTTTTTACGATAGTAGTGACAACCCTAACGATCAGACCATGCGTGAATTCTAAGAGAAAAACTTGTGATTTATGATAACACACCCTTAAATTGTTTCACCTGCAAACTATGTAAGTGCGTAATTTTATTATTATGGTTCCTTTCTTCAATATCATCTTTCATTCAAGTTAGTAATTTCTTATATTTTTGCGTGCAGTTTCATAACGTTAACTGGATCTGAAGGGCAACACAATGGCATGTGTTTGGTGACCACTTTTTAACTTCAGAGTGGTAGCTAGCCAACTAGGTACACCACATCACAGAATAGACACGTGTAGCTTCGTGATGGCTATCAAACGCCAAAGCGATCTTGATACGTAGCTATATCCTCGAATAGTTTCCGATTGGAATCCCACATAAATACCTACGTACAGAGCAAATTCATTATACTAATGTCTGATATTAGACGAACTTGGCCTATGTGCAAGATAAAAGCTGAAGCGTTGAATCTATTTAAAAAGCCAAATACTTCCCGCTCTTAGTAAGCCCATCTGATCATCTCTAAAAAGATATAGAAACGAAATGAGACAGTATAATCACGCCTTTATCCTATGCGTTTTGATCTCCACTGCCGGCATGAGCTCCACACTAACCATGCTAGCTACCACCCTCAAGTAGAAAATCTGTCGCCAAATACTTAACAGTGTATTCCGGCAGCAATATGCATCTCTCATAGGCAGAGGTTACCGCTCAGCAAACGATAGGTCTCGAGCGAGTTCCACCACAATCCCATACTTAAAAATTGTTAATTAAAATGAAAATATTTACTTACTATTTGAAATGTACATGTGGGATGTTCCAAAGTAGCGAGTCTTTGGTATGTACAATGATAGTTTTCTTACAAATAACTTGGGAAAGTAAATTTCTTCCTTTTAATGCAGCATCTCCTAGGTAACCCAAAAAATATGAAAAGATGTACATTTTGGCAAATGATTTATTGAACACTTTATTATTAAAAAAAATAAGTTTCGTTTAGCTGTTTTTCTATTACAGCAAAACATTACTTTCAAAGGAAAAACTTTCATTTTAGATCACAGTGGATCACACAAATGGATTGTGAAGCCAATTTAATATGTATTTTGCATGGTGGTAGGGCATTTTGCGATTGCCCGCCTGGCTAGCTACCACCGTCAAGTAGAAAACCTATCGCCAAACACCTAACGGTGTGTTCCAGCAGCTGTCCTTGAGAGCTAGTAACTCTAGGTTAGCCTGAACAACATCTACGACCACACCATCACTTACCATCAGGTGAGATGGAGGTCAAAGGTTAACCTATCAGGAATTAAATAAAATAAAAATATTTATTTATTCAAAATACTATTACAACTACCTCTACAGGAATTTCCTTATGCAAAATGTGTTATAAGTATGTCAAAGTCACATCATTTTCAAAGTTTTACATCCTTCGACGGTCCATGATGTTTACCTCTAGCACTCAGTTGTTTTCCATTACCTAAATATAAATTGCCGAATAAAATTTGAATATATTTTTGGAGTATTTCATTAAAGTATGTATTCTTTATTTTGCACCTTAAAATTAGAACGTCTATTAATGAATTATATATAATGTTTAGAAGGAAACAGCACCCTGCTACATACATTTAAGGATACAGCTCATGTGGCGATTATTTCATTTTAGTCACTTTATAAAATTACCTAATGAAATAGTTCTGGATTCTTAAGCTTAGAAAAATATGACTAACATTCTGCAAATAAACAACAAAATGATTTTATTTTTGTGTCATCGTTTTCTGCTATCACTTACACCACACCCTTACACGTCGTTTAGACTTGTAAACTTAGTGGAAGTAATTAGTAATGTTATCAGATAAATAAACATTGTTATTTGTAAGCAATAGTTGTTTACTAAACAACTATTGACATAAAGCACTTCGGTGGATTGCTTTCGTTTCAGCTTGATGTACACTTACTGGTAGTGTACTTTGTGAATACTCGTGCTAGCTACTAATCTCAAGTATAATATCTGTTGCCAAGCACCTACCACCAAAGTATACTCCGGCAGATGTATTTAAGCGTCTGTTCCAATTTTAGGCTAAGATTGATACCTTATTTCTTCGTTGAAAACAGTGTATGATTATATTTAAATGATTGGTTAGCTTTTTACTTCCAAGGAACTAAAACTGTACGAGAAAATCTTTAATATCTATAACCAACAATTCTAGAGCTTTGTCACCATACACGTCCAATGATGTTGCAGTATTATAAATTTGCCATCGTATTGACATATTGAAATTTGACATCAGACAACGGCTGTAACAAAGAAGAGATTCATATTAGCTACAAAAACTAAAAAATAATTAACAAAAATGAAACGGACTTCTAACACTTAAAAATATGAAATAACTTGTTAAAGTCGGCTCCATGCTGATTCAAAACATTCTGAGATCACACCTTCATGGTCCGACTTCAACAAATTATTTTATGCTTTTCAGCATGTATAATATACTGATAAGCATGAAATATTATGAATTTGGTTCATATTATTCATATTATGAAGTCGGTTTATTTTTTTTAATTAACAATATTTTTCACTCTTAATAGTGATAATTACTGGTCATACGATCGATTTTCACTCACCTACAATACTGGTCACCATCGACATAACTTGCAACTACCAAGTCATCTAGGTATGTCACGCATTTTCGGTTAGTTGAGGGTAATTTAAAAACTGCTTGACTGATGTTGATGAAATTTACACGGGACCACCTCAGACAGACCCCTTTTTAAAAAAAAAGAATAATCAAAATTGGACTACTCTGTGAAATTTAATGCGTGGTCATACATAAAAAAGTGTTAAATTGAGCACCTCCTCCTTTTATGGAAGTCGGTTAAAAATCAAATATGGCTACTTTGCTACAACTGATAGTCTACAACTAATATTATAAAGATCTTTCCTAGATTTGTACTTTTGTATGCAACGAATAAACTTAAAAACTAATAAAGCGATTTTAAAAATTATTTCATCATTAGAATCCACACATTATCCCTGATGAACATAGGCTATAATTTTTTTTTATTTTTTTTAAACACCCGTGTGAGGCCGGGGCGGGCCGCTAGTATGTATTAATTCTATGTCCACGCTGCTGTCACATGTCATAAAAGAGGATGCTTCGTGTAGAAACGAAATGCGTCAAAAATTCTTCCGGTTTGGCTGCGTGGCGTTTGTGACATCATTCAACTTAACGGGAAAATTAGGCGGAATTGTCAATAGATACATTTTCTAATTTTTTTAAGTGTATGCATAAAACATTAATTTAAAGTTTTCTTAAAATCGTTGTTATTTTTATCTGAGTGCTAGTTGAGTGATAAGTAGAAGGTAACCTCTTTACGGTGATATCAAATTACTTCTAAAGTCAGACCAATTCTGTATTATACATTAACACTATGTACAGAACATAAAAAAGTAACATACCTACATAAAGAAATCTCAGCAGCTTATTCTTTTGAGTCTCTAGTATTGTGATATCCATTTTCAATTAATGTTTTGAATTACACTTGTTCATAGCCGCAGCTTCCTTAAGTAGGAGTACTTACTTACACCTTAGGTATTGTATTCAGCGACGACTATGGGATGCTACGTATATTGTATTTGAGCTCAACAAAGGACACGCTCTATATTTTGGTTCAAACGCAGACATCACGATAAAAACTCACATGTTTTTTTTCCCTTTGTTCACAGATAAATAACGCAGAATGACGTGACACCATCGCCGTAATAAGAAAAAAAAACATGTCACACACAACTGTCATAACTGTCAGATAACCGAAATCCAAGATGGCGGGGAAAGATAAGGATTGGGTGGACTACTTCTGTGATTTTAACAACATATCGAGGCCGAATCCCGTAAATGACGTCATTGCATTACCGAAAACAAACAACACATATTACGAAGAATAACACAATTTGAATATTCGAACTTTACGTCAGATGATTTCTGTTGTTCAAACCATTCGCACGTTTATTTGAATGTTACTTACGAATTTCCAATCAATTATGCTGAACCTATGTATGGGTGAGTGACATTGTTTTTATTGTTTATAAAATAATATATCACTATAGAATAAGTAATTACCTGTGTGTTTGTTTCTGAATTATTTCAGTGTTAATAAAATTCAAAAATGTTTCTCTGAAACGGCTGAAGTTATTTCGACGAAACTTGGTCACTAACTACGAGTATATTTCTTAGGTGCTAAATCAAAATCATATTACTTTTTGTCCAAATTACCAAGTAGTTGCGGAGGGGCACAATATTTACCTATTTTAACCGATTTCCAAAACAAGGTTGTTCTCGATTCGACTATATTTTTTTGGTATTTTTAATTATTTACTTTCTACTATCTCTACTTTGCCAATTTAATACTAATTTTATTGATTATTTCATAATACCTCCAAATTTGGTCCAATTAAAATGCCATTAAAATCAGTAGCAGTTTTTAAGTTAGTCATTGAAAAATGTATTTGCTTACATGAATGATTTAATGGTAATTGCAACACTTGTCGATGGTGAATGTTGCCAGCAGTATGCATCAATAATAAGAGAGAGGAAATATATTTTTTTTTTTTTTTTTTTTTTTTTTTTATGCATTATAGGTTAGCCTTTGACCACTATCTCACCTGATGGTAAGTGATGATGTGGTCGAAGATGTTGTTCAGGCTAGCCTAGAAGTACTGGCTCTCAAGGACAGCTGCCGGAACACACCGTTAGGTGCTTGGCGACAGATTTTCTACTTGAGGGTGGTAGCTAGCCAGGCGGGCATACGCAAAATGCCCTACCACCATGCTGTAACGACTGCCATCCTAAGACAACCGGGACCGACGGCTTAACGTGCCCTCCGAAGCACGGAAACGCTCAGTAGTAATGTCACTAGCGGTCACCCATCCAACTCATGACCGCGGGCGACGTTGCTTAACTTTGCTGATCGGTTAAGAACAGCTAAGTAAACTTCGCTACGAGCGCTTCAGAAAAAATAATATTTTAAAATATTATAATATAAATATATATATTTTAAAAGAATAACTGCGTTCCACCACTGAAGTATGAAATAACATGTTGAAATCGGACCATGATAAAGTGAGGCCATTGTTTTGAATCAGTATTGAAGTCGGTTATATTTTTATCAAAATTTTTTTCATTAAGTATTTTTAAAACATATCTATTACGTTTTTGACGTCAATTCGATGAACATCTTACTCCAGCTGAAGGTATCAAACTGTGTGACACTATTGAACCACTCGTATTGGAGATTTCCCAGTCTTTTACTGTGATAGATTAGCATCTATCGATTAGCATCAATAGCGATCACCCATCTTAGTCTAGCGACTAAGATCGGTGATCGCTATTGACTTTAACCTAAGCGACTTAAATTCAGTACGTAAACTGAGCGCTTCTCGGAGGGTATATGAAGCTGCCGTCGCATTTGCGGCCTTTTTGTCTCATATGGGTAAATGTGTTGCCGAATGCTGCCTGGAAATTACTTCAATGAATTTTTACTTTCTCTCGAAGCACTTGGAAAAACAAGTAAAAGTTCACCTTACAATTAAATATGTTCGTCATATCAACCGTAACGTCTACCGTTGAACGAGGTCTTCATCATTGGGGAATTAACCATAATCCTCACGCTTGGCAGTCGTCTTGGAGATATCAGTAAAAGTTGTCACTCATTCAGAAGGCGCTCCTTCCCCCGTCTGGTATTTTTCCCTAAGCCGCCTCTTGCGACACCCACGGGAAGAAATATAGGTGACTGATTCGGCAACCCACGGGTGTATATGTTACCCGAAAATTTTAAGCAGTAATGGTTTAGTGGCATTGGCTATGGACTGCGGTGCAGCAGGTCCATTGTTCGAATCCCGCCGCGGGCTTGAGCTTCACCGCATGGTGGAAGGGCATTTTGCGAATGCCCGCCTGGCTAGCGACCACCCTCAATTAGAAAATCTGTAGCTTAGCACGTAACGGTGTGTTCCGGCAGCAGTCCTTGAGAGCTAGTGAAATAACGGGCATATGAGAATTAACAACATGTCCCAAGGTGACGAGCGCAGTGCAATTCGTGACATGGGACGAAATGCATCTGTTATAGGCAGAGGTTGGTCCGCTTAACATCAGGTGAGCCTCGGGCTTGTTCCGTCACAATAAATTTAAAAATAGTATCTTGAAAATTTAATGGTAGCCAGTTGTCATTAGCGAGTCCATTTAATTCCTTGTTAAAAGAACATATTATATACTATAGTATATTTGTTTATAATAAGAATGTGAACCTTTATTGCTTATAAAATATTTACCAAGTTTAAGTGATAATTTTTTTGTTATTGAAAAATATATGCCAGATAATGATGATGACTACTAGTTACTCGTGAGATACTCATATCCTAGCACGGAAACGACTTAGTTAACATAATATATGACAATACGAAATTACAAATTTAAAAGAGAGAAAAAACATAGCGGGTTTTTATCTCCTAAATTTGTAATTTTGTTATGTATTTCGCCAAGCAGGCGTTATTGCAAACATAACAATATTAAAATTATAAGCTTACGTCATCATTTACAAGTTTGCCAATTGCTAAATTATTCTTTTTTGTAGTACAACACAAATTGAACTCTAGGTGTCGCTCCATCCCGATACGACAGTTGAAGAACGGGAGCAAAAATTAGAGTTATGAGTCATTGTGTCATGTTAGCTCAATTGGTTGGAGCATACCTCGGCTAAAGGGGCGGATGGACGCGGGTTCAAATCCCGCACTATAATTTTTTCACTCGTAAATTTGTAATTTCGTAATGTAATTCGCCAAGCAGGCGTAATGTAATTCGGAAGCACAACAATATTAAAATTATAAGAATGGATCATCAATAACAAATTTAAAACCAATCGCCAAATTGGTCTTGTTTGTAGTACAACGCAAGTATAGGTGTCGCTCTATCCCAATACGACGGCTGAAGAACGAGAGCAAAAGTTAGAGTTATGAGTCATTATATTATCTATATATATAATATCAGTCTGAATGATCTGTATATACTTTGATAGGAATTGAATTATATACTATTTCTTATCGATAAATTCAAATTCCACACTGAGAAAAATCTAAAGTCAAAAGCGCCCTAATGACGGCCAATTTATAGGGTATAAGACAAAAAACCGACCAAACGTAAAATACGTACAAAAACGCCTTCCCACTAGAAGGCGTTAAACGAGGTCAGTGTCGAGGTGAATGTTTCTTTTCGTCTTCATTTAAGGTGTATTTTGTGGTCTTTCTTAAATATTGACTTTTCGATGAGGCTGATTAAGTCATACGTTATAGTGATAATCACCGTATATAAACCACCGTAAAAGTAAGGTATATTTTATGGTCAATACTGCAATTATTATCGTATAACAAGTTTAATTATGAAAATACTTTACGGAAGGCGTTTTTGACGGTTGTGTTTATTATAAAACATGGTACATTTTTATTGATTGGTGAAAATCATCTTAAGAGTTGTGAATTCATCTTACGTAGTTACAATTTAACGGTAAAAGGTCAAATTTGTTTTAAGCCTTTAAGTCGTTTTTCTCAGTGCAATGTGTCAGGATTTTCAGTTTACTTTCTTAAACTACCCAAAAAAGTCATATATGTCTTTGTCTTTCTGGTTAGTACTCTGTATTGTTTTTATAAATGCGGAAACAATTGTCTATTTCTAATGAAACATAGTGGCTAGCTCAAGCCTCTTTATGTAATTTATTGCCTTTTTATCTATTCTTAACAAGACAAAGAAATAGTTTTCATTCTACCCTAAGATCTTTATATACAAACGCTTTTCGTCCCACACATGTCTTTAAAACGCTAAGCATACCCTCTTAAACCTTTTTAAAATGAAAAGTCATCAACCCGACGCCTCTCGTCAGAAAGGCGGCAAAAAATCAAAGCAATCGTTTTGCATACGAACATTGTTTTGAGATAGCCTTCGATGTTGCCGAGGAGGAATCTTTGTAGGAACAGATCTGCTGACTCGGAAATTGATCGGCGTGTTAAAAACGCATGTCCACTATATAGGAGCAGCGAACCCATTATAATGGTCATACAAACTCGCGTATGTTATAGATTATGCAAAAAACTGCCGAAGTACAAGTCACATCTTGCTCTTTTCGAGTACCTACCGCATTCCAACAGCCTGTAAAAAAAGTGTTCGTTAGTTTTGATCACAGTTTCAGAACTATGTAACGTTGGTTATTTCAGTATTTGTTGGTTAAATAAAGAATATGGTCCATAATATCCACATTTTAGATTTTTATCGTCTTAAGTTTTAAAATAGACCGCGTAATATTTTTTTATGGTATTGAAACGGAACAAGCACGAAACCCACCTGATGTCAAGCGGTTACCCCGGCCTGTATCAGATGCGTTTGGACGCAAGTGTTGAACTGAACTGTGCCTGAAATACAGTTGTTAAGTTGTATGTGTCTGTCATTTTACTGGCTCTCAAGGATAGCTGCCGGAACACGCTGTTAGGTGCTTGGCGACAGATTTTCAACTTCAGGATGGTAGATAGCCAGGTAAGCATTCGCAAAACACCTTCCTTCTAGCTAAAGTCTGTGGGGATCGAAACATGGACCTGCGACACTGCATTACGTAGCTATATCCGCTCGGCTATTAAAAAAAAATTAGTATTCGTTAGTAAAATAAAGAATATGGTACATAAATTATACATTCTTTCTATTCACATTTTTTAAGGTAGACTCCAATTTATAAATGGTCTAAAATTCTCCACTTCGATGGCTCCCATTTCTTATAATTATGTGTACTCTACTCAATGCGTTCTAGACGGTTATATTCTACATGTGAGAATGCAAGAATATTTTTGGCCAGCCTTTCATGTATGGCTGCCTGAAAATAACTATTTTTTTTATTCTGTACATTAGTTGCATTAGACAGTTTTCATTGTAGAAATACCCCGCTAGCCAATCTCATTTACATCACGGACCTAAAGGTGAGAACACCTTTAAAGAATAGCCTTTACATTCACCTTTTCCCTTCTTCAATATCCAATTACCTCACTCAGCATAGTCTAAAATTATATAGTTCAATAAACTATTTAACGTAAAGATTGCAAAGAAAAAGAAAAATAATGATTCCTCTTTCGTTCTATTGGAAGCAAAGACTGAAACAGTAAATCTTTTAAACGAATTTTTACTGATTGAAGAAAGAAGATTCGTTTGCTTTTTTAACTGAATTAAATTTCATTCTTTGTTAACGGATAATTAAATCTCAGACGTAATTAAGTTAGGTATACTAATACCACAGTATAAGAAACATACAGTCGTTAAACGCCTATAATGTTTACGTAAAAGCCAACACCACAAGATGCTGGCAGCAACGCCTGTGTTTGCTTTTATGGGATGTGACTTATATACAATTTTAATTTGAAGTGTTTGACGTTTTACTTATAATAATGTCATAGTCTAAAATAAGAAATTTTGTATGTTAAATAAACTATGCATGGAATACAGCATAGAAAATATGTCTGTCATCTTGGATTTTAAAAATGATGTAATTTTCGTTATGTGCACCAGAAAAATACCTGAAGTGAAATCCATATTATTTCAATACAAAAATGTGCTATTCAATAAAAAAAAAAACTCCACTTTGTTGGCGAAAGCCTTCGGAATGTTTGGAAGCAAATCAATTTGTTAAAATTGAATGAAAAGAAACTGGTCTGTAAGTTATTTTAATTTACTTAGTATTTTGACGGCAAAGGTTTCCAATTAATAATGAACTTGTGGATTGTGAAGGCAAAAGGCATTTTCTAATATAGGAAGTTAAACAAACCCTTTTTACTTGACTGCCCAAAAAAGGAGAGTTATGTTTTCAGGGCTCAAGTATGTATGTTTCTGAGTATTTTTTAATCCACTATAATTTCTAAACGGCTGTACCTATGTTGATGTATAGATATATCGTTAGATATCGTTAGATTTGTCTTGATAACGCAAGTAACCTAGGTACATAAAAAAAAATATAAACAATCTGGCGGAGTCTAGAAGACATACGTTAAAATTTTAAAAAAAATTAAAACCATAAAGTGGGGTATCTAAATGAAGAGCTTTATATATCGATTCCATAAATATTTATAACTTGCAGTTTTAATTTCAATTGAACGATAAAACATTTAACGAAAATAAATAATTTGCAGTCGGGTCCTTAACTTTTTTGATTAATATAATATACAATGTATATTATATTAATCAAAAAATTAAAATTTAAAATTAAAATAAATTAATTTTAATTATTTAAAATTAAAATTTACAAAAATAAAACAACATGTCATGTTGTTTTATTTTTGTTTTGTTGTTAATTGCATTTTGTACCTGTTAATATAATAATACTCGTACTAAACATGGTGAATCTCAATGGTCTGTAGCTACTTGTTTCTTTGAACTGAAACACTGAATTTTCTACAACTCTTGGCTTAGAGACTCCCAAATCAGTATTGGACTTATTATGTAATTGTATTAATGCGGAGATGGTACCAAGTTAAACTATGCCAAATGGGAACCATAAAGTGTATTTGGAGACCCCCTACGGGATTCAAATGCCTACTCTAGTCTGGACACGCAGGGTTGTCTATGTCTCTAAATATTACATGTACTAACCTATGTAATATGTAGATATGATGACAAATCAATAGGTAGCTACCCTAAGGACACGATTTTTATGGTTATTAATAATATTCTCTCTAAATACATTAATATTCACAACGGACTTGTCTATGACCCGGTAAAAACTCGGCTTTACATACACTACATATGAGTTCAAATTAATCATATGGTTACTTTATCAAGTTCAATAAAATATAGTATGACTATAGCTGGCTGTGAGTTGGCCCTTACTTTACTTTAGTCCAGCGTTTTTTTTAATATGTGATTGTGGCGCAACAAGTACAAGGCCCACCTGATGTAAAGCGGACCAACCTCTGCCTATAACAGATGCATTTCGCTACAAGTGAAGCACTGCGCCCGTCATCCTGAGACATACAGTTGAAACGTCTCTTGTGCCTATTTACTGGCTCTCAAGGACTGCTGCCAGAACACACTGTTAGGTGCTTTGCGACAGATTTTCTACTCGAGTGTGGTAGCTAGCCAGGCGAGCATTCCAAAAACGCCTTACCACCACGCAGTTCTGAAGTACTTACGAAGATGTTTCACTTCAATATTCCAAACTCCGATATTAAATCATAATGGAAACTCAGCCGCCCCGTAACAAATCGTTAAGTGCATGGCAGCTCATTTTTACATGGCGGTCAGAGCACCTATATAGAAAAATGCTTAACCCTGCATATGTATGTCGGTAGAGATCAACCTACAGCAGGAACGAAATATTGCGATGAGGCCAGTGCTAGGATGGTTGAACTGGACCATCCTAGCACTGGCCTCATCGCAATATTTCGTTACAATATGTACATCTCTTTCACAGATACATCGCTCCGTTCCTGTTAGCAACAACGATAGTCGCCAACACGTTGATAGTGGTGGTCCTCTCCCGGCGGCACATGCGGACCCCCACGAACATGGTCCTCATGGCTATGGCTCTCTGCGACATGTTCACGATGCTCTTCCCGGCACCATGGTTGTTCTACATGTATACCTTTGGGAATCACTACAAGCCGCTCAGCCCCGTTCGCGCGTGCCAGGCCTGGAATTATATGAACGAGGTAAGTTTTACATGGCTTGCATTTATTTTTCTATTTTTATATGTGTATAATGAAGGTTTTCACAGCAATATAGTCGGTAAAGACGTAAAAATGTGTAAATTACGTAAAAATCATTAACAGCAGTAATGGTTAATTCAACTGGTGTTGCGGTTACGTGCGAGTCGAATATGTGAACAACTACGATAATTACCACCACGTTGACCGTCGTGGTACTTAGTTTACTATCATGGCGTCATACGTGGAATCTTACTTCTCGTTTACATTCATTCACGATGCTCTATCCAGACGACAATACGGCTTTATTTATGTATACATTTGGAAATCAACTGTAGAATTTATTAAGAAAGCAATTGAAACTATATACAACATTACAGCTACTATAACGAAAGCATTAAGGCAATCTAAAGGCCATTTTAGGCCCACAGGCAGTCTTAATGCTCCAGCCCCATACCAGTCGGCAGCGTACCCAGCATGCTAGCAGCATTGTCCCATTAGATTGCAATGCTTATTCGCTGAGCCTAATAAATGCCGGAATCAGGAGGTCTTGACTCAGAGTCAAGCCAAACCGGAAGAATTTTCGACGCATTTCGCTTCTACACGAAGCATCCAGGATGCAGGAGCATCCATAGAGGATGCTTCGTGTAGAAGCGAAACGCGTCAAACATTCTTCCAGTTTGGTTGCGTGGCGTTTGTGACGTTACGTCGGCTTAGCAGGAAAATTAGGCGCTAGATATATTTTTATATTTTTTAAGTGTTTTATTAAAATATTAATTTGATGTTTTCTTAAAATATTTTAAAAATATTTGTTATTATTATTACAATATTTGTTTAAATTACGTAGGCGGCAGGTGCTAGCTTAGCAGGCATTAAATATTATTTTATATAATCTCATTCGGTAATATTCTAATTATAAAATGATATACAGACTTTTATTAGCATATTTTGTTTACATTCTTCTTTAAGAAACTTAAAAAGTTAAATTAAAGCATTATTCTCTTAACAAAACAATGCTATAAAACCATTTTTTAATTATTAAAGCACGGACACATTGTGCTTTAATATAAGACCAAGGAGGTTTCAATTCAATTTAAGTACACATTATCTGTGGTGAGCACTGGTTCCGAGCCATAGACCAATAACAGACTTTTTCCATTTTGGCGCTATTTCGTACATACGAATATGAGTAATATTTTGTTGGATAAAAATGTATTTAATGTAGCCACCTATAGCCATGAGATTAAATAAAGTAGTGTATGCAACTGCATATAGTTAGGTATTAAAACACTCGTGTAATTTTATTTTGAAAGAAAAACTACACTCATGTTTTAATACCCTCTATTATATGTCAGTTGCATAAACTACTATAAGAAAAATATACATATAAATTAATCGTGTGAAATTTAGCCCAACTTAGAATTTATATAAAGTTAACCCAACTTAAAAACTGTAATAGACTTATAGCATTGTATAACAGCTTACAGCTATTGGCGTGTCAATGAGTATGTTACCGCCAAGCTAGTATTTAATACATTTTGTTTGCATAAATGCGTCAATTAGCTGTCACTTTCTTTCATATGTAATATTGCCTAATTGAGCGATCTCCTATCTCTTTTCCCCCTCCAATCCCGCGTCCTCCACGATGCACCTAACACCGCGGAGGCAGTTGCCCTTGAAAGACAGTCTCAATGACGAACTACCGCTGACCGCATCCCAGTTATTATATTTAGATCTGGACATACCGCAATTACGTGAAAGTGAAATTAAATCATCGAACATCTTATTGTGAGAGTTAGAGAAGACCGTGTGAGTGTTTTCTGTGCTGCGCAGCCAGGACTTCCAGCTCGTGAGGTGAAGGAGCCTACCGGACATTCTAAAGGTGCGTGGGTTTCCTTTTTTCCTATTACCTAGCGATCGCTCATGGCCAGGATATGTTTATATACATGTGAAATTGTTAATTGTAATCAGTGACCTAGCGAATTAACACAAAAATACAGTGCACTTAATATATTGACGCAATAAAGCCTTCGGGCACATAACGCATCCCGCTGGTGGTTAAATATAAATTTTTGGCCGCTTCATTTTGGTCCTATCTCACGGGATTATAATCTAAATTTTATTATTGTGTATGATTATCTTGATTTCATACGATATCTTTGAATTGAAAACTAAAAATCGCACGTAATTCTTACGTCGCGAGCCTACCCTCACTCACCACATAAAAATGTTCGGACTTCACTAAACCGCTCCGCCCTTATAAGTGTTTGCCTTTAGAGAATAATATATATTATATTTACTTTCCCGCCCTTTAAGGCACATACATTTATAAGTGTTAGGTATATATTTATTTATATCCATATCGTGATTCACGTACTCATTTATAACGTAATACCGCGCCAATAAATTATTTTCTTACTTTATTCTTACGCGACTTATTATCTCATTTACCACATTGTATTCCGATACTACTTAGGCTTACTTACATATAGTATTGCATTAAAAATCAAAAGCATCATGCCGCGCGAAGTCAAAGTAGCTTCTCCTTGTAGTCCGCGTTTAACTATCCTACAAGCAAAGCGAAATGCTCTGTATGAACGTATTAATTCGGTTTATAATCAGGCTAAAAATGCACATATTTCGGAAGAAAATCGAGAATTGTTTTTGAGTTCTTGTGTAACGATTGAAGAGACACGCATTAGTTTTCAAAAGATCCTCGATAGTTACAATGAAACACTTCTTGAACTTGACCCTGAAGCGACACCTTCTTATCAAGGTTACGCGTCCTTCGAAGATCTTTATTGTTATATCAAGCTGATCATGTCGAAGTTGAAGCCCGCGCCCGCGTCAGAGCATTCCACTCCGCACAACAAAGCTAAACCTAGACTTCCCAATATTGAACTGATGCACTTTGATGGTGATAGGAAAAATTGGCCATTATTTCACGCTAGTTTTGACGCGACAGTACATAGTAATGCATCGTTAACGGACTCTGACAAGCTGTACTATCTAATAGGTAAATTGTCACCGACCGCCCAGTCTACATTTGCTGGTATAATTCCGAATGCCGAAAATTATAATGTGATTTACCAATCGCTTTTAGATAAATACCAAGATGTCAGGCTATTAGGTTCTAGCTATTTAGACCAGGCACTTAGCCTTAAATTAAATGGTTCTCCGTCTGCATCGAACTTCAAATTATTTATCGATAAGTATGTGGTCGCTATTAACTCACTTAAAACGTTAAAAATAGACGATCTGTTTGATTTCGTGTTGCTGCATATAGCTATGTATAAGTTTGACACAGAAACTATACGTGCGTTTGAAATGTACTCTCGAGATAATAGGATGCCGACACTCGAGGAATTTATTGAATTTATTAAAAAGCAGTGTCGTATTTTTGAGAGCACGCAACCCGCTGCAGCAAGCAATACTATTAAGCTTTGTTCGAAGCCTCCTGCCAAGACTAACCGCCCGCCGAATCCACAGTCATACGTCACTTGTTCAGCTCCGGATAAATGTCCATTGTGTAATTACGCGTCTCATGACCATTACTATAAATGTACCGCGTTCGAAAAACTTACGCCTAGTGAACGGTTTAAGTTTATAAAAAATAATAACGCGTGTGTGAACTGCACCAGTCGCACCTATAAAACTATTCATTGTTCTTCGAAGTTAAAGTGTCGTGTGTGTTCTCAACGACATCACTCTATGCTACATTTTAATAACAAACCGCGTTCGGAGATCGAACTCGCCACCCCTGCCGCGAGTGCCGCGCACGCAACCGCTACGCCACGGTTGTCCGTTTCAGCTGATAGCGAGCCGCGTCAGTTGCGCAGCGATCTATCGCTATGCACGACATCCATCGCCGCCTCGCTGCCCGCGCGCACTGAGTCATGCACTGATAACCGGCGACGAATAGCCACCCGTACAACGGTGCTTCTAGCCACAGCTCAGGTCATAGTTTGCGATGCTAATAATAGACCGCAGGTTATACGTTGTTTACTCGATAGCGCGTCTCAGAGTAACTTCGTAACTTACGAATGTTGTGATCGCCTTGGCTTATTAAATAGTATGACGCCTTCACATATCACTGTTAGGGGAATAGGGGGTTCGGAAAAGCTAGTTAAGGGTACTGTACGTTTTAAAATAAGCTCGCAATATAATTCGAACATTAATTTTGATATTGACTCGCTCGTTATCGACCGCATAAGCAATTCTCTGCCATCGGTCGCAATTGATAAGGCTGTGTTTGCACACCTCGAGTCACTCCCGCTCGCTGACAAAGATTTCGCGTCTCCTGGACCAATCGATTGTCTGGTTGGGGCATCGACTTTCTCGCACATGCTGCTACCTGGAGTGGTCAATAGCAGTCATGATAATGTACCGCCCGCGATTCAGACTGTGTTAGGTTTTGTGATTATGGGTTCCGCGCCTACGTCACAGATCATTCATAATAGTCTTTCTACTTTGTGTTGTTCCGTCCAACAAGAACCGATTGACACGCTCTTCAAGCGATTTTGGGAGCTTGAAGAGATATCCGCGCCGCCCGTTCATAGTCCTGAGGAGTTTGAGTGCGAAGAATTTTTCCGCGCTACCACTGTTCGTGACAACAGTGGTAGATATATTGTCGCCTTACCTTTTCGTGATGACGTAAATTTATTAGGTGATTCGTATGTTGCCGCGCTCAGGCGACTTAAGTGTTTAGAGAGAAAACTAGATGTGTCACTCAAATCCCGCGCCGCTTACAATAATGTAATACGCGATTATATAGATAAGGGCTACCTAAGTCCCGTTGATATGACAACTGATGACGTCACTCGTCCTTCATATACGATTCCTCATCACGGTGTGGTACGAGAAGACAAAACGTCAACCAAGCTTCGCTGCGTTTTGGACGCCAGCTGTAAGTCTTCATCTGGTCACTCACTTAATGATCTTCTCCACGCTGGTGCTAATCTACAAGGAGACATGTTTAGCATTTTAATTAATTTTCGCTTATTTGAAGTTACGCTGTCAGCTGATTGTCGTCAGATGTTTATGCAAATCGGTGTGCGCGAATCTGATCGTAGGTATCAGCGCATTTTATATCGGTTCAGTACGGAGGATCCAGTTACTGTGTACGAATTTAAGCGCGTGTGTTTTGGATTAAAATCAAGTGCATTTCACGCATTGCGCGTTGTTCGCCAGCTGGTTGCCGATGAAGGTGACAAGTTCCCCGCGGCCGCCGCTGCTGCTTCTTCATGTCTTTACATGGACGATATTGTGATCTCCGTCATGAGTAGCAAGCAAGCTATCACGCTCAGTAGTGAGCTGATTCAGCTATTCGGAATGGGTCAATTTGATCTCGTCAAATGGACAAGCAATTCTGATGCTGTATTAGCTCACATACCCGATACGCATAAAGAATCCCGCGACAAAATATTCGACGAATCTGTTCCGCATAAAATTCTAGGACTTTACTGGGATAGGACTTGTGACAGTTTTCGGTTTGTGGTCACCGCACCTGACGATAAGTGCACCAAGCGCGCGATATTGTCAGCGATCGCCAGACTGTGGGACATCATGGGCTTTGTCTAAAGGTGCGTGGGTTTCCTTTTTTCCTATTACCTAGCGATCGCTCATGGCCAGGATATGTTTATATACATGTGAAATTGTTAATTGTAATCAGTGACCTAGCGAATTAACACAAAAATACAGTCCACTTAATATATTGACGTAATAAAGCCTTCGGGCACATAACGCATCCCGCTGGTGGTTAAATATAAATTTTTGGCCGCTTCAGAGTATTTCTCAAAGACACGCTACATAATTAATAAAAACAAATATTTTAAAAGTATTATAGGAAAATATTTATTTGATATTTCAGAAAAATGTTAACGTATATATAGATTTTATATATGGCAACGTACATGAACTATAACGTCCTGACCGTCAGTTTTTCACCCTTTACACGCGCCGTCGAGCGTGCGTTCACGGTCCGACGCGTTTGCTTTATTGCTCCAAGCGCACAGGGTACAATATAAGTCTCTGTTAAAGGGAAATTCAATTATACCTATGGTTAGACCCGAAGTTTGATACTATCTAACTTTTGATCACTGTTTTGCCTGCTGATCACCTTTGAAGGTCAATGATGCTAGCATGCTTAACTTAGAATGAAGACTGGTTTTGGCAATCGTGGCTTACAACCGCTAGGCTGTCATAGCATTGATTTTTACAACTGATTTAACTATTATTTATCTTGTTGGTATGTGACGATTTAGTTGGGGATGGTAAGCAAGCGTAACTTAGAAATTAATAACTCTCAAGTACAACTGCCGAAACACATCGAGAAGTGCTTAGTGACAGATTTTCTGCTTGAGCGTGGTAGCTAGCCAGGCGATCATGTACAAAATCTTCTAGCCTACCAGTAATTCAAGCCTACAGTAGGATTCAAACCACGAACCCTTGGTATGACAGTACATAGATATTGCATCATAGCCAACACTGCTTCAAATCAACATAAAAGAATAGAATTATTTGTGATATTGTTGGTATAGGTACAGTTGATTAATATAAATATGCGTAAGAAGAAATGAACGCTTCTAAAAGTCAGGACAGTTCAGGACTGATTTTGATATCAATACATTATATATTCCCCAGGCCGGGGAAATTATCACGTATATGTATACAATTTATCAAAATTATCAATTTTGATAAATTGTATTATCAATTTTGGTAAATTGTATACATAAAACGCATTATTAGTTTGTGTTGCTATTCAATATTAAACAGCAAACTCGTCATTCATATAAAAATGAGTGCAATATTGATCCAAAACCAAATCGTTGAAATTCATATTCTATTAAATTGTTTGCCTTTCAATACCATAAAAAGGTAGCCGAAGAAAACATTTTGATGTGAATAATAATGGATAAGATTATCATCGTCTAAAACTCAAGTTTGTAGAATATATTTTGTTTATTTTGTATATCTTTAATATAAAAATAAAGAAATAAAGCCCGTCAAAGTGGCAATTTTTCTCATTACTTATCTCACGAACTGACCTACATTTAGTAACCAACTTGAAATGTCTATTTAGTATGTTCCATGGACCGTTTTTGCGCAAAAAATACTACAAAAACTGATTCAAAGAAAAGTTTTTGAAACTGTCATCAAAAGAGTCATTGTAGTTACGGGACTACCCGTTAAATAATAACAATAACTTCATATAAAAGGGACTCGTTCCTTTTCTTACAATAATTTATTTCATAGTTATTGCAGTGTAGTACCCAGAAAGTGGGAGGCCAGACTCACGATTGGTAATTTTTTTTCACCATTGATTTCAACTTCACCAAAGGGTTACCTAGTCAAATAAAATCACGGCTGATTGAACCAGGCACTTACGGTCTGACGCATTTGCTTTATTGCTTCAGGCTCACAAGGCATGTGTCATACGATAAAATATTGAACAGAAAATATTTTTCTTTCATCTACTAAGTAACTTCATTATTGTTCACCTTTAGTACAGGTCTAAACGGGATTGATATGAGCTATTAAAAAAAAAGGACAGAAATATTTTATGAATTTCCGTTCCAGGTTCCGTGAGTGCCTTATAAAAATAAGCAATATTGAAGTCTTCGATTCTTAACTAACGCAGATATTCAGTTTTATGACTTGTATTTTTACGAGTGTTATTGCGTAGTTATGGTGGACCTTTAAGTGCATATAAGTAGTTGGTAGATGGACGACGCAAAGTTTGTCTTTTAATTGATATGATTTTTCTTATCAGAAGTAGGTACATTAATCTTAACTATGACCTACGAAACAATGAACAAATACTCAGTGGGTGAAGCAAAGCATAAAGAAATACATATGATTCTACGGCAGAGTTCAGAGGATAAAATCTGGAATTTGACTTTGGTGTTGTATTTTTGCAAAATATGTGTTTCTTGGAGTGTGAACGTGTTATTGTGATAGACAATTAGCAAGTTAGTAATTGCTAATGTGCACGAGTGATAGCCTAGCCTTTAACCACCATCTCGCCTGACGATAAATGACGATGTCATGACTTATGATGACATGTTTACTATAATTACGACTTGAACAGCGTATATGACCATATAAAGGATCTCGGATTCACATTAGATCGAGATAATTGTAACCTTATATAACTCCTTCGTGAGAAGCAAACATGAATCTAGTGCGTGTGTCTGGAACCCTCACCAGGTCACATATGCAAGAATACTTGAAAAGGTTCAGAAAACCTTCATAAGATACTTGTATAAGAAACTATATGAGTACTATCCCTTCCTTTATCCGACAAAATTCCAGCTCGGCCAGCTCGGTTACAACTCGTTAAAAGTAAGGAGGGCCCTTGATCAACTTTTAGCATCTGCTTGCAGTAGACTGCCCGCAGTTACAGGCTTGGTGGAACAATTTACAACGTTTAGAAGTTATTAATTCATCAATATATTGTACCTAGCGATAATGGCCTTTGCTAAGATTATCTAAAAAGAAAAGACTATCTCTATCTGCTTGTCCCATTTAGGGATCAAAACACGTCCGAGGAAACGTGTTTGTTTGATAAATCTGCCTACACTTTAGGGGAGCACAGGAGTGACGACAGTTATTTTAATTAATATAAAAGAGGGCAATTTTGATTTCATTTCCATAACCACCGCAGTAAATAGCACGTTGGTTTGTCTACGCTTTAGAAAACTCCTACGATCGAGCTACGAATATCGTAGCTCCAGCGTAGCCCTTTAGGAAAACTTTTAATGAAACATAAAAGCTGTATAAGTTAACTAATTCATTACAATTTTATACACATAATGGTTTTATAGTCTATTAGATAGAGATATTAGTAATTAAAAAATACTTTATTTTAATGATGTAATGTGCTTGACCATTCTACTTAACATTTGCTTCAGGTTCAAATGGTGTCATCATAGGAGGGAAAATCGAAAATGTGAAATCTTTGGTTCATTGCCACACTTGTATTGAATATTAATGGTTACCTAATATACTCATAATAATAACTAAAGTATGTCCAATCGTATTTATATCCAAGAAAATTATATTATTTGCTTAGTATGTCTCAGTTTTACCTGAAGTTTCGATCATATAAATTGAATATGAAATAAAATTATACAACAAACAGTTCGTTATGACAAAAGTCATACGATAGGAAAAATTTAAGTCTTGCACATGATTAAAAATTTTCCAATCGTGTATTTCTACTTGAGGGCTGCTAGCCAGGCGGGCATTCGCAAAATGCCCTTCCACCATGCGGTGAAGCTCAATACCGCGGCGGGATTCGAACCATGGATCTGATGCGCGGCAGTCTATAGCCAATGCCACTGAGCCATCACTGCTTCAAAACTTGTCTACTGTTTACTTGTATTTATTTATTTAAGGTCTCTTTGTACAGCAATATATTTAGAGTTTGAATGTATTTAGATTAAACCTAACAAAATTTAAAAGCCTGTTGTAATAGATAGACTTTCGTCCATATCTTATTATAATTATCCCTTTGTAACGGGTTGTTTTGTTGCTCTCAACGATAAAACCGTCCATTGTCACATCTACTGTTAATGATTTGTTTCTAAGTTTGTCAATTTATATAATGTCAATAAAGAGTTATTAATATATTTTCTGAAGGTTTCTTTTTAATATATTTTTGGGCCTTGTGACGGAACACGCTCGATGGCCTGATGTTAAGCGGTAACCTCTGGCTATAACAGATTCATTTCTCCACAAGCGACGAGCTCCACTGCGCCCATCATCACAATTTAGTCTCATGTGCCTGCAATTTCTTAGTGGCTCTCAGGGACTGTTTGAATAGATTCTGACTGAATGCACTATTAGGTGCTTGGCGACAGTTTTCTACTTGAGGGTGGTAGCTAGCCAGGTGAGCATTTAGCGAATTGCCCGTGGTGAATCTCAAGCCGGCAAGGGGATTCGAACCAAAGACCTGAGGCACGGCAGTCCGCAGCTATTCAGAAATTCAGAAAAAATGTTACTAACCGACATCCAAAACGCAGGAGACTCTGAATTAATGTGTATGTTTGTTTTGTATGATATTTACGTGATTTGTATGTTAATTACTCCACCTATTTTGAATCGATGATGATGTTTTTATATCTCCAAATAAGTCCCATATAAATTTAATATCATCGGTCGAGTAGTTATTAAGTTATAGTCAGTTACAAAATTGCAAATATACCAGAGCAAAAATTATAGTATGCCGGGTTAGTATGTCACGACCCTCCCCCCCCCCCCATTGCTACCTGTAGGTGTCGTAAGAGGCCCCGAAAGTTAAAATACTGGAACGTGGGCAGCGGCGCCAGCGCTATGTGAGGTACATAATATGTACCTCAGATAGCGCTGGCGCTGCTGCCCACGTTCCAGTATTTTAACTTTCGGCGATTCGTATTTGCCAGTGTTAGGTTAGGGTAGTGGTTGCTCTAGTCGACATTTGATCTCTTTTCTTATAATAATGACTTTCCCCGTAGCCTTCTCGCCCAAAAAAGTTCTTTGGCAGAAAAAGTCTTGCAGACTCAACTTCGTTATGACTATTTACACACAAATTTAAGTTTTATTTTTATTACTTTATATGGTAAACTTACAAACTGCACGAGTAAGATTTATACTCAAGAAAAAATAGTGTATAGTGTAGTGGAGCGGAATTATTAAGTAGTGAATTAATGTCTGCAAAAAGTAATAGGTTTAACTTTCAAACCCTCAACGAAAATCATGGAGTACATTTCCAGAGTTGTTGAAAAGCGCAATTTCCTACTGGAAACGTTTCTGAGGAAATAAGCGAGCAGCACACTACTGAAGTATCAGAGGGACGTTCCTGCAATGCCTTGCCCAAATATTGATTGAGCTACATTTGGTCAATTGTCCTCAAACAGATTTTATAGCTACTGTCAAAATATGTGTTTGATAGTGATGTTTTACTGGGAAAAATATTTTCTGCATGCTTTGGGAATTTGGGCTCGTTACGTAGTTAAATCATGGTAACTTCAACTAAACTTCACGGTAATAATCACTAATCTTTAGCAAAGCTTGTACAACAATTATAATAAGAATCTTCTACATTTGACAGCTAGCTATTAGTTGGCCTATTCAAAAGGCTTTTGGCTAGACAGAGCTCTGACAGTTCGCCCGGAACAGGTATGCTAAAATCTTGCCTGGATCAATTAAGCTCGACTGGAGTGCTGGAGGGGCATGTATCCGCAGTTAGAGCAAAATTTGCCTTGGCCGAAGGAATTCTGGAACGTACCCCAGTACTTAAAAGATATAAACATGCCTTTTGTATTCATGACTTTGAAAACATAACACTCCTTATTTCTAAAAATGATAACAAGCACTATCGAGGTCTAAGCGAAAATCATATTTTACAAATTATTGGAGTGGTAACTGCCGAGTGGTTTAGGCATCCGGCGCGAAATTGGAAGACGCGGGTTCGATTCCCGCCCGGGGTATAAAATTTTGCGCTCCAATAATTTGTAAAATATATCACTACTTTTTTTGGGCAGTCGTGTACTTAATAAAACATCAATAATGTTGCCTTTTTCCCTTTCAAGCCAGTAATAATAAATATCCTAGAGCGCAAACTTTATCCAATCGTTCATTTCAAACTAAGAATTCAGTCTGCATGAGAGTAAAGCTGTAAAACTTCCCGGGGTTTAATAGTTTTGTCGATTCTAGCTGTTCGACGTGCGATCTGAAGAGTTTCAAGTAGTTCTAAAAGTGCCTTTCTCAGTTTTCAGTCACTGATCTTGAGTTCCTTTCAGTTGGATGACTTACAATTCGATATGTAGCTTATAGGCTAGATGATATGGTCGTAGATGTTGTTCAGGTTAATCTAGAATTACTGCCTCTCGTGGGCAGCTGTCTGAATACACCGTTTGGTGCTTGGCGACAGATTTTCTACTTAAGGGTGATAGCTAGCCTAGCTGGCATCTGCAAAGAGCCCTACCACAACCGAGATCGACGTCTTAACGTTCCCTCCGAAGCACGGAAGCACTCAGTAGTAATATCACTAGCGGTCACCCATCAAAGTCATGACAGCAGCGGACGTTGCTTAACTTAGCTGATCATTAAGAACGGCTTAGCAAACTACGCTACGAGCGATTTATGAATCTATAATATATCTTTTAGTTTATATACATATAGATAGCTATACTGATAAATGTGCATAGTAATTAAATAACTATAACTGATAATAATTATACACAAACCAAAGTCTAGCTGTTATTACAGTCACTGCAAAGTAAATCGTTGGGATTGGTAGTAATAATGACTCTGGACTTGTGTCTCCTCTGATTGGCCGAAGAGAAGACGGGACTTACTTTATAAATTTTATGTTATGAAGTAATGAGACCAATAAGTCGTTCGCCTGATGGTAAGCGGTGACGTCTGTCCATTCCAAGTGTAGTTTCACCATCCTCGTTCTGCCTCTGACTCTGCACTGGGCTCATCACACCGAGCTGTTAATTTTTATGTCTCATTTGAACAGTAACGGTACTTGCTGCATTGCCCTTCACGACTAAGCACAGTATTTTTGCACACTATTGCTTAGAGACAAAATATTGTAGTAGTACCCACAAAGACGGAGTTTTGCAAAATAGAGCGTGCGGATTAATTTACAAGTAAAATTACCATTGGCATTATGGCGCGTCTGATAACTTATAATACAATTTATGTTCTACAAAACGTTCGCTATTCACAAAGTAATTTTGTACAGAACAACGTCTGTGTAAGATCGTAATAATAAATAATTTGACGCGTATCAAATTTACAAACTGTAATCATTATCCGATGTACCATCCAGTAAATCTTATCGGACCCATAACATTAAGAGTTTTAAATGAGTAGCTTGTATATAATTTCAATATTTTTATTTTTGCAATAACACATGCTCCGTAAATCACATATTATTGTATTGTAATATCATCCTATGCGGATGATATTACAATACAATAATATGCATGCGTAATTGTAAACATAAAAAGGCTTATGTTTAATTTATCATCAGATATAGTAACATATCACAGACAATAATAGTAAATGATCACCAAAATTAAACCCGCATTTTAATGTAAACATAAAACCAAAGTTTTAATATCTCGCTATCCTATTTAAGCAAAATGACACCAGTAGTAAATGATCACCAAAATAACATTATTCTAGCGCATCGCCATCCGCAGCCGTGACACGCTCGCTTCGCTCGCTAGGCTTGCGCGTTGTTGTGGTCACAAGAAACCTAACGAATTTTAAAATATTAGGGTTGCGTCATCGCTAAAATTTAAAGCTATTTGGAAAATTAGTTTTGTTTGTATTACAACGTAAGTTGAACTATAGGTATCGCTCCATCCCAATATGATGGTTAAAAACAAGAGGACAAAATAGAGTTATGAGTCATATGTCATGAAAGCTTAGCGGTCAGAGCATGCCCCGGCTATAGAGGTGGATAGTGCGTGTTCGAATCCCGCACATGACTTTAATTTTTCCTCTTGTAAAGCTTGTATTTAAATTAAATAAATAACCCCGTGGGGTGCCGGACTAGGTTTGTACCCCTCATATCAGCATGTGGGAGTCGTGAGAGGCGACGAAGGGAAAAAGATAAGACCGTTAGCAGCAGCGTCTTCTAAAAAAAAACCCCGTCTATGGCGAGGAGTTTGCTTAAAGGTTCAGATGTAGATATATAAAGACTAAAAAAATAAAGAAAAGCACAAACCGTCTTGATACCAGACTTTTGACCGTTCAGGGAAAGGAGGCAGCTGAAGTAACCTGAACCATGCAGTGTTACCATATATGCTAGTCTATGAGGTTATTACTTTTTGTTTTGATTTTGACTTTGTTTTGATGATGTGGACGAAGATGTTGTTCAGGCTAACCTAGAATTACTGGCTCTCGAGTACAGCTGCTGTAACACACCGTTAGATCCGATTGAAGCGCTCGTAGCGAAGTTTGCTTATCTGTTCTTAACCGATCAGCAAAGTTAAGCAACGTCGCGCGCGGTCAGGAGTTGGATGGGTGACCGCTAGTGACATTACTACTGAGCGCTTCCGTGCTTCGGAGGGCACGTTAAGCCGTCGGTCCCGGTTGTTGTCTTAGGATGGCAGTCGTTATAGCATGGTGGTAGGGCATTTTGCGAATGCCCGCCTGGCTAGCTACCACCCTCAAGTAGAAAATCTGTCGCCAAACACCTAACGGTGTGTTCCGGCAATTGTCCTTGAGAGCCAGTACTTCTAGGTTAGCCTGAACAACATCTTCGACCACATCATCACTTACCATCAGGTGAGATAGTGGTCAAAGGCTAACCTATCTGGCATAAAAAAAAAAAAAAAGATACTTGGTGACAGATTTTTTACTTGAGGGTGGTAGCTAGCCAGGCGGATAATATGCAAAATGCTCTACCACCGTGCTGTTACGACTGAACTGATATATTCAACCTGTAAGCACGCCCTCTGCTCCGAGGTGTCCGTAGGGTGAGGGGCCAGAATTTTGTTGTTGTTTGGGCTAACTTAGATATTTTTGTTAGTGTAGTAAGAGTAGAGTGCGTTGTGCTTTCCATACAAACGTAGTTTCGTCGTATTTTAAATACCATGTGTTCAAACTCGGTGAAATTTCGTATGCATATTGCTGAGGCTAATGTATATGCTTCTGGTTTGGCAGTTTTTTGATTTATTATTTATTTTATCCCTATCGCTGTGTGTTCCAGCAGCTATTTACCATCCTTGTCCATCAGGTTATCAGTTAGCCCTATAACGGACAAATATTCAGGCAACGACCCAGTTTTACGTGTTCGGTGCTACAAAAGACCCCGCTATGCCTATAACTTTTCTTTTTATTCCGTTCTATAAAGTACGTTTACAGGGGAGTATGGTATTGCCAAACTCCCCGCTGGTGTAGTAGTGCGCAGTATCTTGTTAACTATAAAATTTCATTATAGAATCCCTGTTTTACTAGGTTCCCGCTGTGCATGTATGATTTCGTAGATACCACAGATTAGATTCAAGTTTCTTTAAGAGATCATTCTACTGCAATATAATAGAATATATCATTGGATCTGTGGGGTATAACCTGGAATATTTTATAACACCAATTTTTGCTTTAACAGCTAATGTACGTTACGAAGACAATAGAACTCAAACAAAAAGCCTTTTGCTTTGATATTTTGTACATTAGATAGCTATCATAAGCAATTGTATTCGGACAATGGGTAATTTACGTTCATTGCAGCAATTAAAAGCGCTCTGTTATAATAATGCTGTATTTATGGAATACCTGGGACTTTCCATTCCGATGTTTTAAGCGGTGTCCGTGGAAACTCAATATAACTAAAATAAACACAACAAAAGCCATTCTGCTTTACATTAAATTCCTTTGTAGTATCACTGTTGATTCATTAATACGATTAGTTAGTTTTCAGATTGGTTACGTACGGTTTGATTTGACTTCAACATGACTATGACTTTAATGCAACTACTTTTAATATTACTTGCTAACAAAGGCCATTTAGGTTTAAGTACCTGTTTTACGGCACGTCCTGGGTCTCTACTCTAATATGTCGATGTAAATATAACCCTAACAAATATCAGGTACTTATACAGATAGTAGGTTGCTATTATACTCGTAGGCCGTAACATTGTGTTCCGACAATAAGCCATTCGAGTTCGATACAACAAAAGAGCTCGCGCTGCTCATATTTTCTCTTTAAGCCGTAATTATGAACTCTCGCCAACCAGACCTATTAAGGTCCGCCTTAATATTCTCGTTAATGCTATCGCTGCAATGACGAGATAAAAGCTTTGCCTTTTACTTAGTTACTAAAGTATTTTTAATGTAAACTGTTTTACCGCACCTGTATACGCCCGAAGATCAGCTACATGCCAAGGATGATGACCCATACTTTATCTTACTCTCTCTATCTCTAAATAGAGATGAACATTCTCCTCAAGAATAAAATCCGAGGTATCAAATAACTTTCTCATATGTATGCATGATTCAGGATTCATTATTGCTTCCATACAGTACAAGATGTTATAAACGTATCGGTATATAGTCCATTGGATGAGTATGGTTAAGGAATCGACTTTGGAATAAGCTTGTTAGTATTAGACCGGCTCAGTCTATTGCTGTACACAAAGGTCAAATTTTTTTTATTTCTTTTAAGACCAATATTTATCCACTTTAACATCTCATTGTAATTTTAGTCTGTATCCGTGATTTTTAATAGTATATAGTATAAAATTGTGTAAGTATTTAGTTTTATAGTATATTTGTTAAGGATGTATGTTTATGTATTGTAGGTATAAGCTATATTTCACTATACACTATCTATTATAGTAATAACTGTATTGAAATTAAGCATTTGATTTATGTAGTTAGTATATTAAGTAGACATATATATAATAAATTTATTGTGTTCGCCAACCTCTCTGACTCTTTAAGGCTTAAACGATCTCCATCTAAAGGTTGCCTGGAAGAGATTGCTTTACACGATAAGTCCGCCCTTTGAGTTTTAAGTGTTTATGTTTAATTGTATTGTTCTATTGGTGTACAATAAAGTGTAGTGTATATATATCTACCACAAATACATTGCGTGTTAGTACGGAACACTCGAAGTGGCAGTCCGACTCGTACGTGACCGGTTTTATTCACTGAATCAAGCATATATATTACTCCGAAATAACTAAGTAATAAAAGGGCATGAAAAAACATTTCTCCGTCCGAGGATAAACCAGAGAGGATAAACTTAGTTCATAAAATACTGAGCACATTTACATATAATACGTATGTATGTCTGGTATTATGCAAGCGACGTTCGTCTTACAAATGTTTGGTAAAATACGTTCCGTTTTATTCATATATTACTCAGTGAATGAAATGAATATGAATAGAGTTTGTATAAACTGTTTTGCTGCGGTGATATATTCAATTGTTTTAAAAGTCCGTACTGTGATGTAATGCTACAAATGCTTGTGTGATTTAAAGTTGGATTTTTAAGCTACAAGTCTTTGTGGACGTGAATGAGTGTTAAGAAATCAAGACAAAATTGCGTATGCAATAAATTTTCGTTTCTGTGTTCTTACCTTAACTGTAAGAGTTCCTTGAGAATTTAACCTATTTTATTTTTAACTGATATTCCAAAGCCTAGCCTTTCACCACAATCTCACCTGATGCTAAGTGCTGATGTGGTCAGAGATGTTATTCAGGCTAATCTACAATTACTGGCTGTGAAGAACAGCTGCCGGAACACACGGTTAGGTGCTCAGATTTCCTACTTGAGGGTGGTAGCTAGCCAGGCGAGCATTCGAAAAATGCCCAACACTACTAACCAACAAGGATAAAACGACTGGGATTTTAGTTGTACTAACGAAAACTTATTTACTACGTTAATGGAATATATGCAATAGTGACGTCACAAACCGGCCCCAACGGAACACCAGCGCTGGCTTAAAACCAGCACAATATACTGAGTTGGAGACCGATTTATGGCATTATTTTTCATATTTACATTACATGTACTGCCAATACAATTTGATTCTATCATAAATAAATGTTTTTTTATTTTTCATTCTTTTTTTCAATACGATAGATTCTTATTCTAGGTTTTTATTGAATTTTCGAATGTATAACCTTACTATACAATACGTCTTTCGTGCAACATAGATTTTTAAATATGTGTATTCATCACATCAAACAGAACGTCCACCGTTGAACAAAGTTTTATAGTATGTATGTATATCCCCCATTGGAGTGAATTTGTCATAACCCCCACGCTTGGCAGGCGTCTTGGGAATCGCAGTAGTAGTAGTTGTCAGTTCTTCAGAATGCGCTGCTTGCGACCTTCCGGTATTTTTCCCTTAGTCGTCTATTACGACACCCACGGGAAGAAATGGGAGTGAAACATCTTGCCCGGCACCATACCCACACTTTACTGTTGTTGTGCACTAAAGACCATTACTGCCGTCCTTATGAAAAGTGCAATAACTAACTCCTGGTAAGTTTTGAGAAAAACGCGGTAGAAAAAATAAAAATAGTTTTAAGTGTATCTCTGCCCCTATGTTAGGTATCAACTTGAAACTTGCACCAGATTGTAGATAAAAATGTTAAGCATATTAACAGGTATCTCAAAATAGTAAATTATGTTATTTAAGCTACTAAAATCACAACATTGTTTTTATGTTTAAAACTATTTCATAAATAGTGTAAACGATTACCAGTCATAACCACAATAAGTAACATAGTTATTGTACTTATTGTTAGTAAATCAACATTATTGCAATATAGTTAAGCAGATGCTTCTGAATCGTCTGTATGGTAATTCTAACCATTAGTGCAATATTTGTCTGACTTATTGCGGTTTTAAGTAGAGTTTCGTGAATTTTATTGAATTTGATTCAAATAAAAGGCATTATTATGTAAGAAAATGTTTATTGTTGTACATAAAATGAGGTTAATTTATTTTAAAACTATATGAAAAGCTTAATCTAAACTTTTACACATCACTTTATGAATAAATGACTTTAAAATAAGGAACTTTTAAGTACCTAACCTAAAATAAATCTCACTCATAATCACTTGTGTGATAAATTTTACAAAATTAATCTTAATATGAATTATTATACTTAAATTTAAGGCACAATGAGATCAACCTTTCAATCAGTCTTAAAAAAATTATATACGACAATTTTGGATTGAACTTTGCTCAATCCAAATTTGGCACCTGAGAGATTTCAGGTAAATTTAAAGGCATTACAGGCACTAAATCTGCTATGATTTTTTGCTTGCGCTCTTTTGGCAATACCTCAGAAAGAAGTTTTTGTTTTCAAAATTGGAATACATTGTATTTTTTTATTTTTACTTGAAGGAATCAAGTTCTTTCCAATCACAATCGTCATGCTTCTCCTTTTACTTTAAAATAAAAGCTCATCTGTCTGCCCTGACCACCACTGAGACTCAAATATACCCTTGGTACCGTATTTCTTATTTTACGTTGTGATGAAAAATCTTCATAACAATAGAAATCAGATATTGTCTTGACTTATACTGTCCAAGTCCCCAAAGTCATAAACCTTTTTTTCTTTGTAAAGGATTTTTTTTCGACTTGATGATGGAAGTGGTCGGCATGTACGTATGGCCAGGCTCAAAATATTTCACTGTAATAATAGATTCTGCAGAAATGAGGTCGCTGTTTACTGTGTTCACCATAAAACTCATGAACAACGAATTTTTATTTTGCTCCGCACAGTTATCAGGCCATAATACGACATTTTTTTGCGTCAAGTTTGTGAGTTAAACAGGATCTGAGGGCAGATATTATGTCTTCCTAGCTTCGTCCAAAGATAGTCTCGTTCCAAACTACGGCAGTGTAAGGTACATTCGTATCGCTGGTTTTTTCTAGGGGAACGAAGCTTTCGTAAAACGCTATTATACGTGGATAAAATATGGCACTTTTGAACTGCTCCATGCGAGGCAGCATGATCACTTTTTGAAGATCGTTAAATCATTGTAATCATAAGGACGGGACCAAAGATTATTTATATCCGTCACAACAAACTCTCTTTGAATAACAGGTGATTTAATTATAGGTACATCATTTTGTTATTTTATATTAGAATTTTAGTTTGGGATGAATCGCCTGTCTTCGAAATCGCCAAAGCTTTAATTTGATCGCTCCTGGACATATTGCTACCAGTAATAAAAAAAAGTGTTTTTAGTGCTAAATTCCAAATAAATGTAGTGATTTGAAAATTTAAAAATTATATAAGGGACATCATCCACACAAGGTGTTCAGGTCCCAAACTAGGCAAAAACTGTGCTATGCTAACCTGATGACTACATACATACTTATATACATATTAAACACCCAAACACAGGTCAAACAGACATGTTCATGCCCACAAATGTGTGACCTGTCTGGGGATTGAACCCGAGACCAGCGATGCAGAAGGCAGGGTTGCTACCAACTCCGTCAACCGGCCAGTCGATGTAACTGAACTCATTGCTTTTTACTATGCGGTTTTTGGCATTCCTGCTTACACTTTTAATTTTGAGCTATTAATTGACAAACATACATGCATACATCACTTATGATACTTGGAACACGTGTTCAAAAGTTGATATAGACTAACATATACAAAAACTGTGCAGCTCTGATAAACGGTACCTATTACAAGCTTATACAATACATGTTATTGATAAACTCCTTCTTCGAATGTGATTCAGAATTCATAAACAGTTACGTATTATACTTGGTAACTTTTGGAGATGCTCATCGCGCACATTTCTGATATATTACTTATTCAAATAAAAATTATAAATGAGAGTTAAACACTTAAGCGTAAATGCGATGTCGCGTCATGAGTGGCGACAGCAACACGGAGGCGTCCCGGCTTGCTGGCAGCGCCGCATCCGACTGAGACATACTGATCTAGCTTGCTCCAAAAAGTATAATTTGCTAACCAAAAACGCATTAACTAGTTGAAATATTGCAATTTACTTTGCGCAGGTTCACTATTTTTGATTGTTTCTTCTAATAATAAACGCCATAACTTCACCTTTCACCTTAAAATATAAGTTAACTTTCTAATAACTCGCCAACTTTTCTTAATATAAGTGCAATAACGTGTACTTATTGTACTTATGACTTGTAGACGATATCACAAAAAAAATATTAATCTAAATAAAAATGTTATAATTTTAAGTTATTGTATTTATGGCTAGTAATTATGCCTTACATATTATGAATATGCTAATAAAGATAAACAAATTCATAGTTATTGTAGTTTTTGCAAGTAATTCAACATCGAATTTAGACTTTATCTTACCTCAACTCAAGTTATTGTGGTCTTGTTTAGTAAACGAACACCAAATTCCTGATTTATTGCAGTTATGCTTAGCGAAAACTCAGGATTTTCAATAGATACGTAAAAACTGTCTAAGAAGAAAATGTAGAGCTTTTTTTTCTGATCACGAATATGTATATAACTCAATTTAGCCCAAAAGTCGAGTTGTTGCACTTTTCATAAGGACGGCAGATTACTATTGTAAATATGCATAGCCTATTTCCTACATTGTTTCATTGGTCAAATCCTGGCTAAGGCAAATATATTTTTAATATATGACTGCTATTTTAAGGGAAGTGTGTTCGTAGCCATTCTCATACAAATGTAGTTTCCTCATATTTTGAATAACAAGTGATCGAACATAATACTGTGCATGCCTAATATATTATACGCTTCTAGTATTTCAGTTTTCCGTAAAATGACGTATGTTCAAAACACTTGAAAGAATTATTAGTATACTTAAGTAATTAATATTCTATTTCCACATTTATATGACGAAAACATTAAAATATGACGAAAATTTGTTTTTATGGCGAATGCTACGAAGACACTAGCCTTAATGCTGTAACATAAAATAATGGAATGAAAAGTATTAATTGAAGAGGGGAGACCACAGAAAAGAGAAAGCAATATATTTCTCTATGGGGGAGACTATGCATATCTATGATACGGCCTACGGCATGCTACGAAGTGTGTGTACTGCTACGAAGCTACGTAAGCTGCTACGAAGCTACGTAGACATGCTACAAATTTACGTAAACAGCAAATGTACGTAAGTCATAGCTTTTTTAAAAAAAGTTTGTTGGTCTGATCCTTGGTCAAAAATCGCTCTAGATTATAGTACCTTGGAGAAAAATATATCTGGATTGGTACCGCTGCCTTACCTATTAATTAGTTCACTAAGCAACAGTGATAACATCGCTCTGGTTAGTATGATGAGGTAGCTAGTTAAATAACAGGCACGTTACATATGTGAGAATGATTTCCTATTATATGTTTTGAAGTTATGACACAGTCAAATCTATTTCCTAATAGTAAGCGTCACAATCGCCTATGTATTACAGTTGCAATGTCACCGACCACATCATCACTTACCATCAGGTGAGATAGTGGTCAAAGGCTAACCTATCAGGCATAAAAAATAAAAATAAAAAAAAAGTACATGCATGATGGTAGGGCTTTTTGCGAATGCCCGCCAGGCAAACTACCATACTCAAGTAGAAAATCTGTCAACAATCATCTAAAGGTGTGTTTCAGTGGTCCTTGCCCTAATGAGCGAGCAATTCTAGATTGGCCTGAAGACGAGTAGCATATTCGATCGCATCATCACTTAGAGATAACGTTGTGCTCTCGTTGCTGGTATACCCGCTACCTTTTGGGTAATAAAGCTGTTGTGATGAAGCCCTAGTCTAGCACCTAGGGCGCACACCACTTCGTTACTGTACTTGTTCGCCTGTGTCTCACTTGAAAATGTTTTTTTCTTCAGATGATACCGGCCGTGTTCCACACTGCAAGCATATGGCTGACACTCGCGTTGGCTGTCCAGATATACATCTACGTGTGCCACGCACCTGTCGCTAGAACTTGGTGAGTAGATAGATATACACAAAAATATTAAATATCATTAATATTCATAAAAAGAACTACAATCTCCACAGAATCCAGGGTCCGTGGTATTTTTTAAGTATTTTACAAATTTATATATTTACAATATTTTTAAAAGTGGGGACAACAAGTTAGTTATCTAGGGACGTAGAATGTTTTTTTTTGGATTTTAATATTATATTTCCGTTTTAACAATTCTTAATCTCGGAGTATGCCTGAGCATCCACAACAGACCAGTGTCCCTCTTAGACAAGGAGGTGACATTCTAAAATATTAATGATATTTTAGAATATCACCTGCCCGTTTCTTCCCGTGGGTGTCGTAAGAGGCGACTAAGGGAAACGTGCGCCAAATAAGTAACATGCCACTTTTACGTGGCTATGAGTAGGGTGTTGAGTGCATTAGACGCACAAACGGGCTGTATACCATCTTAGCGCCCTGCCAGAACATATTGTATGAAACCTCATACAATATGTTCTTGTATTCCTCTGATACATGTTTCTGTTAGCGTAAACATATTATTCGTAATATGTTCTTGTGTTTCGTCAAATCTGTTAGAGAAAACATTTTGTATGACCCTGAAACCGTGCCCGGCGTTATATTGACTTCGCATTGCGTTCGTACGTGTGTGAATGGAGTATACCGAGGTTGTCGTCTCTACTCTAGCATGCTCAAAGGGAACGCGCCTTCATTTTGATACCCCATTAAGTGGGGTAGGAAAAAAAAACTTAAAATATGGTGTCTAAAATCCACCAGTTTTTTTTTATGTACCTAATGTCACTTGTGTTATGAAGAAGAATGTTACAATATCTCATACATAAAAATCGGTTAAGCCGTTCAGAATGTATGGTAACATAATAATATACATACATGAACCATGGAAACATAACACTCTTTTTTTGGCAGTCGTTATAAAAATAATAATCGTTCGTTTATAAAAATTAAGATCTTACTTCTATTATGGAAACATATAAAAAGTATTAAGCACAAATTGACAAGTAGCTACTACAATTAACGGTAGCCTCGTATATCACCCATATTATGACGATAAAACCCTTTCTAATTAATAATAATTCCCAAAGTTCGCATGGGAAGTTTTAAAATATAGACACTCAATACTAAACACGACTTTCTCGTATTTGTAGAATAAAACAATCAACACGATCTGTAGATACGGGTCGGGGACCACTCAAACGTACCCTTTGCGGTGTGTTTGTTAAGTATTCGTAGTTCTGTAGTTTCAATAATAACAAATACTTTTAAAATATTTTAAGAAAACATCAAATTAATATTTTAATAAAACACTTAAAAAATATATCTAGTGACAATTCCGCTTAATTTTCCTGCTAAGCCGACGTGACGTCACGTCACAAACGCCACGTCGGCTTAGCAGGAAAATTAAGCGGAATTGTCACTAGATATATTTTTATATTTTTTAAGTGTTTTATTAAAATAATAATTTGATGTTTTCTTAAAATATTTTAAAAGTATTTGTTATTATTAAAAATGGATTTCCGCAAAGTAACGCCTGAATCTATTAATTTTCTGTAGTTTCTCATATCGCATATATATAGTTTGGCGATGGCGATATTATATAGTTTCTTATTTCAATTCTGCTGAATAATAACTAACCTATGTCAGAGTAAAGACACAACTAACAGTGTATGGCCTTGAACTTATAAATATTTTGGTAGGGCATTTTGCAAAGGCGTGCCGAGCTAGCTACAAACCCCGCAAGTAGAAAATCTGTCGTCAAGCATCTAACGAAGAGTTCCGGCAGCTTTCCTTGAGAGTCATTAATTCTAGGTTAGCCCGGACAACTTCTTCGACCACATCATCACTTACCATCAGATGAAAAAGTGGTCAAAGGCTATCCTTTCAGAATTAATAAAAAGAAACGGGAGTAACGGCGCCCGTACCTCGAACATGGCAATGTCAAATTAGGCGACATCTCCTGATTGAGTCTCAGAAATAGGTAAGTTACTCGTATTAATATAAAGCATAATTGTATAACAGAATATTATTCTCTAATAATATACATAAATAGGTGTGTATTGGTGGAAAAAAATATTATTAATAATAATATTATTTTCTAATAATATACATAAATAGATGTATATTATTAGAAAGTAATAATAACTTTACCAAATCTTTGTGATATTTTTATGTTTAATAGATTTAGATAACAATAGAGGAATATGATACCCTCGACAAACCCAATAGGGTTTTTAGGGTATTATCTTATACTTCAGTTTGTCAAAATTGTATGAATGAAATAAATAAAGTGTGCCTATGTGTGTCTACTGCATGTTTGTCTTCCTGTCATTAAGACGTATCATATACAATGTAAGTGTAGCTGTGTGCGTTATATGCTTGTGTTCAATTAATTCTACGTTATGCTATCGTGATATTAGAGCGTACCCTTTCTTCCTTTTATTTAATCGATGGTGTATGGCTTCGAAATCACGACTGATTATAATTATCCGAAAGAAATATAGCTACAAAAACACCACACCACGGTACTAAACTAATTGGTTATATCTGCTTAAACCAAAAATGACGGATTACACTGCACCCATTACCCCGAGAAATTAAGTTATTTAGTCTCATGTGCCTGTAATATCACGGTACCCTTCAAACCGTAACACATCAATGCGAATATTACTGCTAGGCAGTAGATATAGGTATGCTTCCCAAAGATTTCTATTGCTACAAACTAGACTAGAGTGAGATTTTGCTAAGAATTTGGTACACAAGAGAGCTGTTTACTATCTTTCTGAGTTGTTAATTATCCTTACGAGAAGTCCCAAGTACACATAAGAAAAGAGACAAATTTTAACAGCTTTAATAGCTGTCATCCAAAGTAAAAATCTGATAAGATAATGAATGAATGTATTGATGACGTTACAGTAAATAGTTCAGTTATGTGTTTCAAAATTCACATCGGCCAAACCATGTAGGTGCTAAAGTGAAATTAGAAAATTTAATGATACTTTTGACGCGTAGAACACGAAGCCTGTAGGTCAACAAGACAGTGCACCGACTCATTACTGCTGGGAGCATTGTGATACGGAGATGCTTTTGTGTTTTTCTGACAAAGGAATTCATTGTTGCAGCCCGAATTCTGTGACTATACAAGTTATAAAAGACTTCCCCTTTAATAGCATGAGACCGAAAATACACGACAAAACATGGGTATTTATAGACACTTCTGAAGCGTTTGTAGCATAGATTGCTTAGTCATTCTTAACCGATATAGTATGTGCAACGTCCGTATGCAACGTCCGTTGTGGTCATGACTTGGGTGGGAGACCGCTAGTGACATTAAGTACTACTGAGCGTGGGGCACGTAGCCGACGGTCCCTGTTGTTGTCATTGAATGGCAGTCTTTGTAGCATGGTGGAAGGGCATTTCATTAGGCTTCTAGTTTGGCAGTTTTTCGAGTCACTATTTATTTTATCTCTTAATGTGAAATAAAATAATTCCCATACAAAACGATTATTCCAAATCATTTTATAAATACATATTGTTATGGAAAGCTGGCAAACCAGTGGCATAGATCTTGGACTCAAGGACAAGCATGCACAATATCTCCGAATTTGAACTCATGTTATTTTAAATGTGACGAAACCACGTTTGTATGCCTAAAAAGACACTAGCCTTTATAAATGCGTCCCAGATTTCAATTGTTATTATTTGTACCCTGTTTGTATATTCGTTATAAGAACGTTATCGTTCAATTAGAACAATTAATGGGCTGAAAAAGCGTAGCCCTGCAAGGGAGCACTTTAAGAAAGACAAAATTATGACGGTTGTTTCTCAGTACATCTACAATTGTTTATAAGAAATTCATGAGGATAGGGATATTCCAGAAAAACAGGAAAAAGTTTTACATTACAATCTGCGTAATAATGAAAAGCGAATTATACAACATAATGAAATTCGGGTTGTATCAAACATCAGATTAGCTAAAGTACAGAAACAAGGTCGTTATTCGAAAATACTGATGTATAATAAATTACCAAAAAGCGTGACCACCTTAAAATATAGTTTGTTCAAACTAAAACTTAAGAACTTTTTTGAAAACAGTCCTTTCTACACATTAAAAGAATTCATGTCAATGCAGCTTTTAGAATCTTTGTTCTTAGGACAAGTGCAAACGTGATAACTGTAAATTTTATGTAACTGTATTATGTATAAAAAAATTATGATTCTTACATTTTAATCAATTATTTACATAGAAGTAATTAGAATTATTATATTTAATTAGTATAAATATGTATTAAATGTACCTTGACAAGCCTGTAAAAAAATTAAAAAAGGGCTAATAAAACTTCTTTATATCTTTATTATAGTAAACTCCGTTTGTATGGAAAGCGTTCTGAAGACACTTCCTTTATTCAGGAAGCTTAATCTTCTTACCCTTACAGGCCTTTACATAATGCAGGCTGGCTTATTTATAAAAGAACATGCTCATTTATACACACCGTTGTGCAATAATTATTATTTTAAAGGTACAGGTAGAGAGCCAACTCTACTTACCATACCAAAATGCCGTACGGCACTTCGTGACAAAAATTGTGAGGTAATGATAGTTAAAGTTTTCAATAAAATACCAAAAAGGATACACCAGCTTCCATTGAATTATTTTAAAATAAAATTACACCAGTTCCTAACGAAGCACTGTTTTTATAATTTAAAAGAATTTTTTGACTGTGAGGATACCTCATAGTTATGACATAATAATAATTAATTTGTAATGATGAATATTTAATTGTAATAAAATTATTTTCCGTTGTTTTGTATTGTAATATTGTGTGTGAGTGATAACTAGGACATTGTGATTTATAAATTTAAAATAAATATATTCTAATTTGACATTAATTTAATAGTGTATATTTTTTATGTTAAACATAATATTTGCATGTCGTATTGTGACGAAGCACGCTAAGCTGCTTAACTTTTTAAGACCTTTATTATGTAACCGTGTTTCTGGCAAATAAATATCATTTCATTTCATTTCATTTAAATTCTTGGTTGAAATCACGAAAATTTCAACGTGAAATAAATAATCACATTTTTCTTATATTAAATTGTAATACCTCCAATCGCTTATTAATATTTACCAAGGTATATTACTTATACATACATGCCCGTGGGGTGCCGGGCAAGAATTTCATCCCCCCATCGCTATCTGTGGGTGTCGTAAGAGGTGACTAAAGGTAAAGGGAAAATACCGGAAGGTGGGCAGCAGCGCCTTCTGAGGAACTGATATCTTTAACTGAGATCCCCAAGAACCCTATTAAGCGTGGGCGTGGGGATTATAGCCAATTGTACACTATTATGTGTATAAATGAAAATCGGTACAGTTTGGTGCAGTAGTAGTAGTAAAAGTATCAAGTAAGGACCAAACAATTTTACATAACGTTTAAAAGGTCATCAAAATACGTTCAAATATTTCAGTAATCACAAGCACTTTCTCATTTATATTATCAGCAGAAAGTGTTTTATTTCTTATTCATTCAGTTTCAGTTATTTTTACCAAAATAAAGTAGGTAGATTTTTAATCCTTAAGATCTGATCATCATTTTAGAATAAATACATTTCCAGTGGAACAAGTAAAACAGAATGGAAAGTTTAACTGTCTAAATATTTGAATAAACTCATTTATGTTTATTTTTTAACCGGCGCTATACCTTTATCAACAAAATACCATAAACAATATACAACACTACAGCTACTACAATAAAAGCATTTAGACATTGCAGACTGACAAGCAGTCCAAATGCTGGCATCATTGTCCCGTTGAATTGCAATGCTTATTCATATTTATAAATAATATTTCATATATTATGTTATGAATAATAATTATAATATTAACAATATTTGAAGGTAATATTTCATAATTATATTATGACATCCTTATTTAATAAATAATAATACATATTTGAGCTTCAAAGTAAATTTATGCCTTGTTTTATCATGAGAATGTACCGCAAATAAATATTATTTTCATAAGTTTACTTTATTTTATTATATTATTATTACTCAATTCCCAAAAACTACCATCCAATGTTTTAAACAAAATGTAATCAGAGGGTCTATCTGACAAGCCTGATTATTGCTCCCATTATTGCTGAAATTGATTAGCTGTAAATATATATATATATATATATATAAATATATATATATAAACGGATATAATAGGAGTAAACTCGAGAACAATACTGTTTAGTAGGTATAGAATATATACATATTATATGTATATATTCTATACATCTCAGAAATGTCATGAATTCGTAACGCTTAAGGAACTTACGACACACGCCTAACCGCTTATTTGCTATTTAACTATTCTGTTCTCTATTTCAGAGTTCACGAGCTCTACAATAATGATATAATTTATAACTATACTTTGGAGGAATTGAATAAGTATTAATATATCATACCTTTTCTTTTGATTTTTTCATTGGTCCAGTGGTTTGCGTTTTAAATAAGCTTTAAAAGTACCAACACTTGCTAACCTTAATTTTATAACTTTTAACATGTAACCTGGTAACATTATGCACTATGGTTTTCACATCAACATTACGTCCACACTCAGCTTATAAACATTATTCTGTAGTTCTTCTTATAAAGTGGTTACTAAAAATATCAAGTAATTTCATTGGTATCTTCGGCGAAGATTAATACAGTTTGTACCTTGATGGGTTTAGTGGTTTGTAGATTGGTAGTACATCGTTTTAGAAATTGATTGTTCTGCGATTGATTTCCAAATCATTAGCTTTTTCTTACAAAGAATATTAATAGGTTAAAGGTACATATACGGCTGTATTCTCATGTATTGGGCGAGATTGTTGACCTAGGTTTCGGGTGGATCTGAGGGATATTATTGGGTTAGTTCAAGCTTAAAAATCACTACACCCACTAATAAAAACATAGGATATGCCTTGAACTTAGATCGACAATCCCGACCAATACCCTTGAGTACAGCTGGTTATTTAACACGTTAAGGTAGTGTCTCATACTCACGATAATTGTGAAACTTGATCTTAACATAAATAAACCGACTTCGAACATAAAATATTTATTATTGGGGATATCTCATATATTTCTCGTCAGTTCTCACTCAAATTTAAATACAACCAAATGACAAGCATCAGCTTTCGACTATAAATAAATCATCAACATTGGTACAACCTTTAAAGAGTAATGATGTAACATACACAAAAAAACTGTGGAATTGAGAACATCATCCTTTAATTTAGGTATATTATTAAAAAAATTGTTAGTATATACACTGACTAACATATTAATAATTATACGAACCTACAGTTTGAATATGAGACTTCTAAATGCGAGCTTAATTCTAGAAAGTAATACGCTATATTTATTATATAATACCATACAGGGTTGTTGTACAAATGCTAACAACCTCACGGATATCATTTAGCAATAAAAATACCATTTACTTACGTACTACAGGTTTGTACGGAACCCAAGATGCGCGTGTCCGATTCGCACTTGCCCGGTTTTTTAAATTCGATACACATCCTTGGGTAAACGTTTTACACAAAATATCAGGTTTGTACCTGAATCTGTTTACGAGCTAGGGACTAGTGTATATAGTATGCCACAGGATGGACGGATGGACAGACAGACAGACCGTGGAGTCTTGTTAACAGAGTTCCGTTTTGCCATTTGAACCCAAAAACATCGATTGTAATGTAGTGGGTACTTGATGCAGTAGGTACCTACATTAGACTATGCGGCCGTAGATAGATAAGATAACGAGGAATTAGAATAATACCAGCACGTGTCCATTGATTACCTTTCTCACAAATATCAAGCACGTACTAAGACAAGTTACAGTAATTGCTGTAGTACATAAGGTATGGATAATGTACATAAGTTAAAACAGTCTCAATACACGATAAAGGACATTCTCCTCCTTCATTTTGGTGGATTCAGTAGACCAACCTTACAGTAAACTTACTATTATAACAAAAAACTTTGCAAATTCCACCCTTTGAAGTTTAGAGGGTAGCTTATGGAAGGTAGTTCCATCACGTAGAACGTAGGCACGTAAAGTGAATGCGATGCAAGATTACGCCGAGACGCCGTTATGTAGCTACGTAGACGTCTTCGCAGGCGTATTAAGGCCATGATACTTCATTTTCTTCGGGTCACTAGTTCCTATATTTTTCTATTGATCGGTTTTTCTACCTTGTAGCGTGAACTTTGACGTGAAAACGTATTAAAATTGGGTATAACATGTATATAGTGAAGTTTTATGACATGAACAACGTCAAAAATATATCCAGTTCTAATTTTGTTCGGTGTCATATATCGACAAATATGTTTGTAAAGATATTACGTAAAACTTTTATTTAAGGGTAGTGTCTTAGCGCATACAAACGTAGTTTCATAATATTTTGAATAATTGTGTTCACTCCGTGAAATTTTGCACCTACCTACCTATATTTGGCTCGAAGAATTAGCATTGCAATTCAACGGGGCAATGCTGCCAACATGCTGGGCACGCTGCCAACTGATAGTGGGCTGGAGCATTTAAACTGCCTGTGAGTCTGTAATGACTTAAAGGTTGTCTAAATGCTTTTATTGTAGTAGCTGTAGTGATGTATATAGTCTATAGTATTTAATTTATAAAGGCAAATCAAGTTTGAACTCTTGATATTTAAAAAAAAAACTGTGTCAGTCAGATTGTCCACTGCTGAACACAGCCTCCCCCTATTTCAGGGGGAATTGCCATAATCCCCACGCTGAGCAGGCTTCTTGGGGATCGCAGAGTAAGACATGAGTTTCTCATATGGTGCTGCTATAAACAGTCTCAGTCAGTTATATTAATATATTATACCTAATACCTGCTTATACCTTCAGGTATTATACCTTTAGTCGCCTCTTACATTTGTGTGACTAGTACTATGAAGTCACTTGAATAAATAATTCCTATTCCAGTTGTCTAGAAGCTACTTTCAAGTATAACAAAATCTCAAATATACGATAGGAAAAAAAATCCTATCGTAAATTTGTTATGTAATCCGCATAGCAGGCGTTATTGCAAACCTAACAATATTAAAAAAAATACTTTCAAGTATGTTTCCAAACTTTCAGTAACTTGATTTTTAAATATATAGTAATTTTAATATTAATAATAAGGTTCTTTAGTTTAATTTAAAATGTTTCAAAAGTGTTAAAAAAAATAATGCCAATATATTTAACTTACATATTACACTAGGAGGGTCGTTTTATTAAATATTGACGTTTTTAATAGATTAAGGAATAAAATTATCATTATGAACAGAGTTGTCATTATCATCGTCACACCAACCGAGTCATTTAAAGATCTCATTTGGGGGGTGGGCTTGCCATAATCCCCACGCTCTTGAAGATCACAGTAAGATGGCTGTACTTAGAAGGTGATGCTGGCTACCTGGTTTCCGACAACAACGAGTGAATGTGAAAACTCCATCCAAAATTTATTAGTCTTTAAAATAAACTTGTGATATGACCACTTTGAGTAGCGACCTAGATTACAAGACTATCCTTTCAGCAGAGAAAAACACAGTATTTGATACTTGTCTGCAAAATCTAAACGGGCTACGAGCGCTTATACAAAATGAAGCTCTCGTAGCTCTCAGCTAAGTCAAGCAACGTCGCCCGCGGTCATGAGTTGGGTGGTGACCGCTAGTGACATTACTACTGAGCGCTTCCGTGCCTCGAATGGCACGTTAAGCCGTCTGTCCCAGTTAGTGTCTTAGGATGGCAGACGTTACAGCATGGTGGTAGGGTATTTTGCGAATGCCCGTCTGGCTAGCTACCACTCTCATACATAATCACTTACTGTCAGCTGAGCTAGTGATCAAAGGCTTGCATACCAGGAATAAAAAAAAAATTAATACACAGCAAGTGAGACATTGGGAAAATTGCAATAAGAATCAGTCACGAACCTTAATTATTGACTTCAATCACATGATATGTATGAGTCTAAATGAAAATGATTAGCAGCTACCTGAGTCACTGTCTAAAACTACTGCAAAACTGTTTAAAAACCATTTCCTGAATTAAAGTCAGAAATAATCACCACTGTACGTAGTTGTAAACCCAGGGCAGATTTATCGCAAAATTTCAGAGAAAATCGAAACAACTACACGTTTTCATTACAAGAAAATCACAAAAAGAACTCAAGCGGACATTCCGCACGTACCGTCTATAAAGAAATACTTCTTATGAAGAAATATCCGATGTAAAAACGGTGAATTCCGTAGAATGATCGCACATTATTCGAAAATCGTAAACCGTCGGTTTGGCATCGGAAAAATGCTGTTAAAAAGTGATAAAATTATTTTTAGATGACTGTGTTTATCCTTGAGACTTCGCCACTCCTCAGGTGTGGATGGGGTGTTCATGTTTATGATCGGAGTGTTTAAAGATGTTGAACCGCAGATGCTTTTGTTTATTTCTGAAGTTTTAAAAGATCGATGGATTTATGAATCATGTTGCATTTATTAACTGAAGTAAGAATTTTTTTACTTTTTATGCTTGATAGGTTAACCTTTGACCACTATCTCACCTAACCGTAGGTAATGATGTGATCGAAGATGTTATTCAGGCTTATCTAGAATTACAGGTTCTCATGGACAGCTGCCGAAACACACCGTTAGCTGCTTGGCATCATATTTTCTACTCGAGGGTGCTAGCCAGTCAGGCGGAGAGACGGCTTAACGTGCTTGTGAATCATGAAAGCGCCAGTAGTAATGTCATCAGCGATCACCCATCCAAGTCATGACCGTGGTAGATGTTACTTTACTTAGCTAATCGGTTAAGATCGCTAAGCAAATTTTGCTATGAGCGCTTCTTGGTATTAAAAATTTATAGTAATATTCCTTCAAAGAGTTGGTAATATTAAAAATTAGTTATTATATTTCAGCTGTTATATAGGACCGAATTTCAAAAACTTTTCCCACTCCAGCGGATAAAAAGCAGTTTTGCTCGCAGATAACGAACGAAAAAAAAAACCTTTACTAGCTTTTAAGGTGCAAATAATATTCGTCAATATCACGCTTTGTTCGTTTAAATAAATGCCTCAACGCTATGACGCTATAAAAAATCCACGAAAGTATTCCAAGTTCACTACTACTCAGCATCTATTTCTATCCGTAGCGGTCATGACGTCCGCAACATAACTTTACGATGCCGCCAGTAGGTACCAACAATCCGTTTTCTTTTACTGTCGTTTCATCAAATTACTTTTACGTGACCTGACCCCTACTATTGACCCGGTGCAAGGTTTGTGAAACTTTCTGAAAACGTTATGGTTTGTTTATTCTGACTGTTCTGTATATTGCTATAACCTGTTGGGTGGAATAGGTATTTTTTTATATTACGAGGTGATCCAAATAATTTGCTTAATGGTAACCACATCTTAAGCAAAAAGGGTTTTGCTTACATATACCATTACATTATCTACTATGAAATTTTTATTGATTTGAGACATATTTTAGAAAATACCAAGTAGGGCATCGTCAATCGTCCAAGTTACTCTCGATATTATTGTTTGGGCGCTATCAATTTCCAATATTTCGTCAAAGCTGCACGATAAGGAAATAAAAAATAAAAGTAACGACTGCAATGCCAAAAAATTTAATACCCAGTATCGTTTAGGGCAGTGTACAGATTCAAACTTACTTTATTTATACGTTAGAGCTTCATATTTATTTATTTTACACATCGGTACGAACCACGCCATAGTAGCCTGGAAGCCCTAATCCCTCTATTTTATCTGTGGCCATAATACTTAACAGATTTACTCACGTATTTTCAGACACAGAAGCTTTTATCCCTGCTTCGGTACTCAATATTCACCATGAAAGGGTCAATATTACCTCCATAAAAACTAAATTTAGTTCAACCAATAAACTTTTCCAATAGTAGGGGCTCAAGACGCTAATAAAAAATTTGGTGGAATAAAATATGTGCGTCCTGTTTACGCACAGTTTATGTGTATTATGACATGGCATGACCAATGCTCATTTAGGGATGCAGTCAGAGGTGACTTGTAGGAGTAACTCGTACCATTACATCATCACGTTACAAAGGTACAAAGCAAACTGCGCTAAAGTAAACTGAAAACTGGGTGAGATGAGGAAGAAGGAACTTATTTTGTAGTCCCAAATAAAAGAGCTTTTTGCCACCCAGATTCAAAGAGTTCACCATTGAAATAAGGTTTTTATTTATATGACTGATAGGTTAGCCTTTGACCACTATCTCATATGATTGTGAGTGATTATAAGGTCGAAGATGTTGTTCAGGCTACCTAGACAGTTGCCGGAATACACCGTTAGGTGCTTGTAGGTGACTATAAAATATTAGGTACCCCGTGCTTTGCGAGCTGAAATGCACTTTTTTGCGTCGTAGCTAGCTTTTTTGTTGAAATAACTTTGTGGAATAATCCTTCTGGTCCTGTTTATTCTGTGGTTTAATGTAGGATATGGTGCACAATATATCTACGAAAATTTAAAATTTTTAAATACTAGTTCAGGCCCTGTAATGAAACTGGTTTAAAATTAACATTATAACAGCATTTAGACAGCCCCTCTATAAATGTGCTCTAATCAGGCAACGGCTGCTAGACGACGATATTTTGAAGCAGTGATGGCTCAGTGGCATTAGGCATGGACTGCCGCGCAGCAGGTCTATGGTTCGAATCCCGCCGCGGGCTTTAGCTTCACCGCACTGTGGAAGGGCTCTTTGCGAATGCTTATCTGTTCTTGCAATCACCCTCTGACCTGAGTCAGACCATCATCACTTAACATTAGGTGAGATTTTGGTCAAAGGCTTACCTTACCAATAAAAACAAAAACAATATCCAACATGTTTCGGCTGACTTATGTTTAGGAGTCCGTCAATTCTAATTTAATTCAAATTCTTGTCCAATATTCATCTTTGACTCTACCTTGGACACCAGTAGCAGAAGAACCGTTTGTGCGAGTCTGTCAGAGAAAGTACTGCCACCATACCTATTTCTACCGCCAAGCAGTCATGTTCACATTACTGTGTACAGGTTAGAAAGGTATAGGCGCCGGTAAAGTTACAGACTTTACATGAGACGTACAGACTTTATGTTGATGATGGGCGCAATAATGTTAGCCACGTGACTAACTGCTTCTGTTATGGGTAGATGTTAACGCTTAACTCCAGGTGGGCCTCGTGCTTGTTCCATCACGATAGCAAAAAAAATACTGGTTAGTATTCCATTGCATTAACGACTTTAATTTATATGTAGACGGACAGACAGGCCCTTATACGTACTTTAAAAAGTTTTTTATTTATTATTTACATAAAACTGACTTTTAACAAAAAACAAAGAATGCACTTATAAATAAGGAAACCAAACCATCGTATATAGTATTTTTGTTCATTTTACATCGACAAGTAAAAATGAGAACATTATCAATGTAGTCAAAGCTAATTAAATACGTATTATACGGGATAGTGCAAACACTACTCGTCGTAAATTTAAATGGGACCACAAGACAAGCACTAGATCAGAATATAAAAAATGATCAAAATTGAAACACCTTGTAAAAAGTACTCAATAAAATAGAGTTGAATTGAGAGCTCCTTGTTTTGAAGTCGGTTAAAGAGAAGGCTATTGTATCTTATAAAGCAAGGAATAGACGCGTCAATTTACTATTACACTAGCCAACATCTTCCGCCATAATCCCCACGCTTGGCAGGCGTATTGGGGATCGCAGTGTGAGGTATCAGTTCCTCAGAAAACGATGCTGCCCACCTTCTAGTGTGTTACCCTTAATCGCATTTTACGACACCCACGGGTAGAGATGGGGAGGTGACATTCTAGCCCGGCACCTTCCAGGCAACTCATAACTTTTCTGCCTTCTACACTAATGTAATTATAATTTACAAAGTAACGTAATACTAAAACAAATCCGAGTCAAAACGAAATTTTCTATAAATGGAAATGAAACGGAAAGTGTAATGAAATTTAAGCTTCCTTTTGTCGTGCACGGTTTATGATTGTTAGTGGACATGGCGTGCCGTGACCGACGGACAGACCGACGGCTGTAAATAGCTTTGTGAGGATTAGCGTCACGCGACCTTATGTTGCTACGAAATAATTAAATTTGACCGTGAGCTGTACATAGATGTCGCTTTTATTAGAGTTCCGTATCAGAAAGTGGAAGCCTCTGCTGTTCATCTGTATGTCCATCCTTTAAGGATTAGAGCAATACCTTTGAAACCGTGATAGGTATAGCTTGTTTAAGTTTTCCTTGAATAATATGCGAATTAGAATAATTCACAGAATGTGTTAGGGTAGTGGATCACCAAACAAATAATACTAAAATGTTAACAAATAACGGACTTCAAACAGAAAATTTACTAAAACAAATTATGCACTAAATAGTAAATAAACCAAACCGTCGTATACAGCTTTTTTAACCGACTTCAAAAAATGAGGAGGTACTCAATTCGTCTGTTTTTTAAGCTTGTTCCCTCAGATCTTCTGACTAGGTGAACCGATTATGATGACTCTTTTTTTATTTGAGCTCATGTTTGTCGTTTAGTCTCGTTTAAATTTCGTGAAATCGGTAAAGTCGTTTTTGAGTTACACTCCAATAACTGCAAAATATATTACTACGATTTATTCGTAGATATAGCCATTGACAGAGAATGACAATTGATCCCCTAAGTAGCAATGATCACTAAAAAGGGTGAACAACATTTTTACCTCAAAATGGAACCGACTTAAACATTTAAAAGTGTGAAATAACTTGTTGTAAGTAAGTTTAAGGTATTTCTTATTGCTCTATAGTAAAAACCACAGATATCCATGGTATAAACCGTAATATATATATGCAATATCTAACTTATACTTAACAACAAAAAATAAAAACCATTCAACAGCGGGTTGGACTCCGGCTAAGGACCTCTTACTATTTACGCTCTACTATAAGCTCTCACAGCTTCCTTAGTCGTTCTTAACCGATCAAAGGTACTTTCATGACTTGGATAGGTGACCGCTAGTGGCATTACTACTCAGCGTGCACGTGCTTCGGAGGGTGCGTTAAGCCGTCGCTCCCGGTGGCGGAGCAATTTTTCAGTTTCACTCAGCTAACTGAAAAATGTATTTGTATTTAAATATTTTTACTATTGCAATAACGTATGCTCTGCGGTATACATTACTAAATAACAAATTTATGAGAGGAAAAGTTGTAGTCGTTTGCGGAATTCGAACCCGCGCCATCCACCCCTAAGACCGGAGCATGCTCGACCATTCAGACTAGCTATGACATTATAACTCATAACTCTAATTTATCCTCTCGTTCTTTAACCATCGTATGGGGATGGAGCGACACCTATAGTTAATTTAACGTTGTACTACAAACAAGACTTATTTTGCAATAATGAAGCGCTCGTAGCGAAGTTTACTTAGCTGTTCTCAACCGATCAGCAAAGTTAAGCAACGTCGCGCGCGGTCATGAGTTGGATGGGTGACCGCGAGTGACATTACTACTGAGCGTTTCCGTGCTTCGGAGGGCACGTTAAGCCGTCGGTCCCGGTTGTTGTCTTAAGATGGCAGTCGTTATAGCATGGTGGTAAGGCATTTTGCGAATGCCCGCCTGGCTAGCAACCACCCTCAAGTAGAAAATCTGTCGCCAAGCACCTAACGATGTGTTCCGGCAGCTGTCCTTGAGAGCCAGTACTTCTAGGTTAGCCTGAACAACATCTACGACCACATCATCACTTACCATCAGGTGAGATAGTGGTCAAAGGCTAACCTATATGGCATAAAAAAAAAAAATTAGCTTTAAACATGTTGATGATGACGCAACCCTATAATTTTAATATTTTTATTATTATAACAATTACGCATGCTCTGCGGAATTACATTACAAACATATAATTATCTATATAAATAATAATCCAGGCTATAGGGGTGGATGGCTCGGATTCGAATCGCATAATGACTATAATTTTTCCTTTTGTAAATTTGTCATGTTGTAATGTATTTGTAGTTTGTTGTTATATATCTTGTTGACCTAATAATTGCAACTATTAATGAATAAAAGTGTGAGATCGGTATCTGAATAAGCATAAAACGACTTTAACAAGTTATTTCATAATTTTCGTGTTAATTTCCTAAAAACATCATCTTTTGAATTAAATTACCTGCCATTCATTGACCTGTATATCAATGAAAATCAATTAATTTAATTGTATGAATGCTAACAAAACAATCAAGGCCGTTGTTTGGAGCCAAAACAATGCCTTTAGAGTTTGAAATGTAACTTCCGGCACTGCCACTTGTACCTAATGAGTATATTTCATCACATAAACGCTGGAATTACAGAGAAAATGTTTTTGCAATGTGTAAGAAATTAGTAAAATAACAAAAAAAATATCAACAGAACTACCGACTTCACACAAAAAAACACATTATTAGGGACAGCTAAAATACTACTGGTCAGATCTCTCTCAAATTTAAATGGGACCACGTGACAAGCACCAGCTTTCGGATATGAAAAAAAACATCAAAATCGGTACACCCTGTAAAGAGATATGTCTAAACACAAAACATTAAACAGAGTTTTTTGATATTAAAACAAAAAAAAAACATTACCCGTTGGCCTTCTCAAATTGAATTTACGTAACTTAATGCAGTAAGTAGAGCAAAGTGGTTCCCTTTTTAATCTATTAAAAATACACACCAGTAGCTCTTTACAGTATACCTTCGGGTTTTTAAAACTAAAGCACCCTCATCAACAATTAAGTACGCTTAGACCATAAAATTATATATTTCAAAGGAATCTTGATGGTTAGATATGAGCTCCGCAAATGATGGTTATCTGATTCTGAAATTCTGCCGGACGATATTGCTTGCTAGTAATTGCAGGCAAAATTATCCGGAACCTGTAAAAACAAATAATTTTGTACAGTACAATTTTACTGTTAAAAGTCAAAATAATTTATTAAATTCAGGCATCTAAAACGCCCTTATGAAGGTCATTAATTTTTTTTCTAATGAAATATTCTACATTGTTCTGTCACGTTCATCAAACGTACTTAAACTTAAAACGTATTGCTTTCAGTAACGTGAAAACTCAGTATACTTTAACCAGGTATGTTTCTTTAGCTAAACTTAATGTTAGCCTGACAGCATCTTCGACCACATTATCACTTACCATCAGGTGAGATAGTGGTCAAAGGCTAGTCATATAAAATAAAAAAGCGTTCATTACGGTGAATACTACAGCAGTGTTCAAATATTCTGCCTCAAAACACGATACAGTAGTTAGGTCTACTATTTCTTTTAGGTGTAAAAAGCACTGTGCCTTTCAAGTGCAATTACAGAGACATATTCTATTAAATAGAGATGAGTGCAGTGCAGTGTCAAGCAGAACGAGATAGGTGACACTGCAATTGTAATGGACAAGCGTGTTGCTTACCATGAGGTTTGCTACTTTTCCGCCTTGTATGTTCATAACATAAAAGAATACTTTATAAAAACACATTTATAACGACTAAACAGTATAATAGTTACTGTATCAACCTCTAGATAAAACAGGTAAATCGTGGTAACTTACATCAAATATTGTATAACATAATTATAATATTGCTATATATAATACTGCTCCACCGCAGGGTGCAGTGTTCTTTTACAGTTCTGTGTGCAATGCGCATGTTAAATATAGTACTGAGCAAACGAGGGGCAATGAGACACTTAATATTATAGAAAATATGTAAGGAGGCAACACTTCCACGGAGGAACTCGTTCACAAAGAGTTCTACTGCTACTTAAATAATATGTTAGGCTATTCTTTTCCGGCATAAATCCGGCTAAAACATTAAACCATAATTCAATTACAGAACGAATCGTTAAATAATTTTACAAAGCGCGTTTGTGGCTAGGTGATAAATTTAACGAGCGATCCGTGTCAGAATTTAAAATGGCTGACACTGAGCATTTTATTTGGTAGTGATGATTTCTCCAAATGATCTTGATTTTTTATATAATAAAGCTTTATGTATATAATTACTACTGAGCGCTTCCATGCTTCGGAGGGCTCATTAAGCCGTCGATCCTGGTTGTTGTCTTATGATAGGAATCGTTACAACATGATGGTAGGGCATTTTGCGAATGCCCGCCTAGCTAGATATTACCTTCAACTAGAAAATCTGTCGCTAAGCACCTTACGGTGTGTTCCGGCAGCTGTCCTTGAGAGCCAGTAACTCTTACGCCCTTTGACACCTTCGACGACATCATCACATACCATCTGGTGAGATTGTGGTCAAATGCTTACCTATCAGCAATAAAAAAAACCTTCTGACTGATTGTGCTTCGTGTAAAAATGAATTGTCACTAGATTTTTTTTTAGTTACTTTGCGTGGCAAAATCTGAAATGTGGATATTTGCTAAAGAACGAAAGTAGAAAGTAGAAAAAAAGAAACATAGTTTTCAGAATTCGCAAGTTGAAATAGCAATGGGCGGGCCACATTGTTCAACGAACTGATAACCGATGGGGAAGAAAATTTTTCGAGTGTTTAAGGAAGAAGACGTAGAGTTGGTAGGTCTCCCACTAGATGGACTGACGACATCTTAAAAGTCGCGGGTAGCCAATGGATACAATCGGGTTTAACCGTTCTTTGCAGCGTTATATGTTTTTTTGTTTTCAACAGTGGACGTCTTCCAGCTCATGATGATGATGATATTTTATTTAATTATATATATTGCATAAAAAAACATGTTCAAATAACATATTGTGATAGATGTATTTATTATATCATATAGGAATGCTTTTGTGGTAACAGGTTAACCTAGAATTACTGGCTCTCAAGAACAGCTGCCTGGAACTGATGCGATGCATGGCCAGGATTCGAACCACCTGCTGCGTGGCAGTCCATAGCCAATGCCACTGAGCCATCACTGCTGAAAAGTAAAGCCTGAATATATTAAAGTCTTATAGTATTGTTTATCTATTAACAGGTGCACAATGCCGATAGTAATGAAATGCCTGATCTACATCGGCATCGCGGCCTTCCTCCACCAGCTGCCGCGGTTCTTCGACCGGCAGTACGTGCCGCATCTCACCGTGTGGAGAGGGCATCTTGAAGATGTCTGCAGGGTAAGCTACAACCTTCACAATTTATCGAAACATATTTGTAGAAATTTTGAATTGATTAAAATTTCCAGGAAATCCATCGCTTCCTAGATTTTGGAGCTTAGATAGTGGAACAAAGACTGTCTCGTTGGTCACTCTTTCACTGAATGGGTAGATACGCTGTTTTGTCCAACTTCAAAGTATTACCCCACGGAGTGCAGCATCTTCCCCCTCTCCTCCCCGCTTCCTTTCCCTCATATCATCCAACGGGAGTCGGAAGACGCGACGAACGGAAAAATACCAGGTTTCAGCAGCACTTTCTGAAGAACTGCCAACTTCCACTACGATCCCCAAGCCACCTGCCAAGCGTGATTATGGCAACCCTCCCTTTATTCAGCAGTAGACGATACAGATACACTACTGAGTTGATTTATTTGAACACTCGGGATTCTAAAACGATGTACATAAACTACCATTCCATTACATTTGTGTGTTTTGTGTAATGGCCTTAAATACCATTACACAAAAGGCCATAATCGCGGTATCTTAGGCTCGTTTTAATATATAATTCTCATAGTTGATTTCAATCTTAAAATATACATTTTTTTTTATGGATATCTGTAGGGCTAGCCTTGCTAACTTTAAACTACTAGTTTATGCTTATCATAAAAGTTTCTCTAAATATATCATCATTACCATTCATCAGACGTTTTAATACAATACAGAAATTATAAGTAACTATCCCCTCACAAATATGGTCATAAGTTACAAGGTTTTATTATTTAATTTTTTTTATTGCATTTATGACTGAGGTTGAATTGTACTTAATTGTAATAATGTAAAATATGTAGAAAAAGTTCTAATTCCAACCTTACTATAAATTTATAAAGACGAACGATTTCACGTTAACCAGAGATGACTCAACTAAGCGTAAAATAAGTAGCGGAGGCGCTTGATCAGACAAAAATGGATATGTAGGTACTTGTCAAAAACAATCTCTTGTTATATACCTGTTTCAACTAACGTCGTATTAAAACTTTTTTGTCTCTTTTCAGATTGAAATGGCACCCTGGGTCAAGACTGTATCAATGGACGCGTACTTCATTACATACTTCGTATTTCGAGTACTTTTTGTTCATCTAATACCATGTACCTCATTAGTAGTACTAAATGTACTACTATTTCGTGCCATGCGTACCGCTCAGCTAAACAGGCAAAAACTTTTCAAAGAAAACAGGAAATCCGAATGTAAAAGACTTCGCGATTCGAACTGTACTACTCTTATGTTAATCGTTGTTGTTACTGTATTTTTGTTGGTAGAAATACCAGTAGCTGTGGTTACGATTCTTCACATTATCTCAAGTACTTTGGTAGAAATACTAGATTACCACATCGCAAATATACTCATTTTGATTACCAATTTCTGTATCATAGTTTCGTATCCAATTAATTTTGCCATTTACTGTGGCATGTCGAGACAATTTAGGGAAACATTCAAAGAGTTATTTATAGGAGGAGCTGTTACTAGCAGAAAGAATGGCGGATCTAGTAGATACTCTTTAGTGAATGGACCTAGGACTTGTACTAACGAAACAGTGCTTTAAACTTGGTATAGGTATGAATACTTGGTACTAGTTTACTATAGATACTTAGTATTTGCACACTTTTTTTGCATATCTTTACTAAATTTTTATTTGTAAATATTTGTTCATGTCTATGTTTTAATGTAGACATATCAATCGACAGTTTTATTTTAAATGCAAGATAATAATAACATGTTAAGTATGTTTGCTAAAGTTAAACGTACCAAATTACAATTATTACTAATGGTACTATTTTAGATGAAAATTTAATACAGTTAAAATTATAGAAAAAGTGTATAGGTACTTAAGTGTTATAAATATCATATTATGTAATTATTATTTTTACGTTTTTGCTTTTAAGACAATTATTTTCAATAATGTGATTGTTTGGTACTTTTTTTTGGCTGTGTGATTACTTAATCAATTTTTTTATTATATCTAATTGCAGTCATTTCAATATTAGTTCGAACTCGAACGATTAGCTAGTCGCACAGTCTTTAAATGGCGAGCCCCCATTTAGAAAAAGTATCCGATACTAAATATATATTTATTAAATCTTGTAAATATTAATAAATATATATATTACTAGATGTGCTTAGTGTAAGTCTGTAAATGAAAAACTAATGTAATTAAATAAAACATGTTATATAGTTAAAAATAATTGTGTACAAGTTTTTAGAGAATTTATATAAAAATTAAATAATTATTTATAATTGGTATTGCATTATCGTGGTGGAGCTTTTCCTTGTTTAGACTTAAATGTATTTGTGTAATTTTTGTATGATCATGGCAGGTCGTGTATGTACGAAATTTTAGGTGCGTATTATTCAATAAAATATGTAAATTATTAAGGATTGTTTAATATAACGTACATCTCCCGGCTTAAGACTATAGGACCTTCGATATCCTCCGACTTGGATAATAGAGTACGCCTTTTACTACAAATAAAAATGACATCATACTTGTCGCCGAGGGGTGGCCACAGACCACGAATCTACTTGCTACCATTTTAGCATATTTAAAGGCAGCAAAAGTTATTCACTCTAATCACATGCTTGATACATGCCAGTTAGTAAGAATACTCTTAAACTCCTTTTCTAGAACGTATCTAATCAGGTCCCGATACGTTCATCGATCTTCATCATCTACCTCATCTGATGGTAAGTGATGATGTGGTCGAAGATGTTGTTCAGTCTAACCTATAATTTCTTGCTCTCAAGGACAGCTACCGGAACCCATTGTTAGATGCTTGGTGACAGATATTATTCTCGAGGGTGGTAGTTGTTCATGCGAATCACAAAATGGCCTTCCACCATGTGATGCAGCTCAAGCCGAGGCGGTGGGGATCAAACCATGGACCTGCGGCACGGCAGTCGATACCTATAAACGCTTCGTTCTCTTTTATTTTGTGTGGAATGGTGATCACTCACAATAATGAAAATAAAATTATTTTTAAAGGTCACATGAAGAGTGTAGGTAACTGAAAAATCTTTATTAGCATATGGGGTGCTATCAACCAGAACTCAAGCCACGAGTACAATTACGTAAAATATAATTCTTTATTTTTTATGCCTGATAGGTTAGCCTTTGACCACTATCTCACCTGATGGTAAGTGACAATCTGGTCGAAGATGTTGTTCAGGCTAACCTAGAATTACTGGCTCTCAAGGACAACAACAAACGGAACACACCGTTACCTAACGTCACCTGCTTGGCGACAGATTTTCCATTTGAGGGTGGTAGCTAGCCAGGCGGGCAATCGTGAAATGCCTTACCATCATGCTGTAACGACTGCCATCCTAGGACAAAACAACCGGATCGACGACTTAAGGTGGCCTGTGAAGTACGGAAGCGCTTAGTAATAATGTCACTAGCGGTCACCCATCCAACTCATGACCGCGGCGGACGTTGCTTAACTTTGCTGATCGGTTAAGAACGGCAAGCAAACTTCTAACTTGCTAACAATCTGAACTTCTGGTATAATTGTATTATATATCTACCATTACTATATATCTTCTACTTAACCAACAAATACTGAGAAAACGCCAATTTAACATTTTGCACTTATAAATTATTGGCGCACATTTTTTTAGTTTTGGCTCGAACGAGTATGTATCAGTGCCCGAGTGGACTAGGCATCCAGCGCTACATTGGAGGACGCGGGTTCAATCCCGGCTACGACCAAAAATGTTGTGCTCCGATAATTTGTAAATGTGATTTTTGCTAAGCACGCGATAGTATTTGTAATCATATTTAGAAATTAAGTTTTAAAGATGAACCCTAATATTGTGACCCAATTCGCTCTTAATCAGTTTCTTAATAAGTAATTGTTGATAGCATAATCTATGACCACTATCTCTTGATGGCTTAGAGTGATTCGGGTTGAAATGGTTGAATTGTATTGCGACGGTTGATTGAACATTCTTAACCTGGAATGGGGACTGCCTCCTGAGACTAGCTGCCAGAACACTCCGCTACATGCTTGGCAACAAGTTTTCATTATTTTTCTACTTCTGTATTTAAGGGCTTCGCATTTTTGCCTTTCTTCAGCTTGTTCTTTGACCTCCTGATACTCACGATATTTGTTTTCTTTTAGCAGGTCTATGTAGGTTCTCTTCCTCTTCTTCCGTTTTGATATCCCATCATGTTGTATGCGGTAGCCCAACATCTTCCTCCTTCGTATTTCAATATAGCAGTTACCACTTCTCATCGACTGGGCTGAAGATTTCTCCATTTGCATTCTTCTATTAATGCAGTTTATTTTTTCCTTGCGTGTCCAACACCAAATTTCAAATGCTTACCAGTGTTTCTCATTGTTTTTTTATCTTATAGTTAGTACATAAAACTAGAAACTCAAAAAAAATTACAAAAAAGGCTTTTAACAGTTATTAATAGTTAAAAAGTAAAACGTATTACATACATTTAAACAAAAACAGATCTTGTAAACTAAAATAAATTGTCTTATTGTAAATCATATAATGAAAAGAAAACAACAAAGGTTTTCTTCCAAAAATGACCCTTAATAAATCCCTTGCAAACCAAAATATACATATTCTCAAGCCCAACCAAACATGTTTTTATCCGAAACATATAGGAGTAATACAATAAAATTCCAATAAGATTGACGTCTCTGCCCGGGATTCCCGTTATAGCTTGGGATACAACCCTATAGTAGTATAGATAGCCAATCATGTGGCACGCCTACTTTCATAACAATCGTAAACTTATATTGTTTATGGGTAGGGTTGCCACTTGGATGTTTCTAGTTTTTATGACATTTGGGTGTCGACCTCAAATCGAATTTCGTACACGTATAGGGCAAACTATGTCATAAAAATCTACGTTTGGTTGCCGTTTATTTTAAGATGATTAACATAATAGGTACAAGAAATTTATTTGTCAGTATTTATTATCTTGCTTTGTTATAACTTTATATATCGAAACGTCTCATAATTGACTCAACGCCACGGAAAAACAGGAATGAGTTCCGTCTGGGACGGAGAAAAAGGCTTTTATTTAGATAAATAGATAGATAGATTAACTTTTTATTATAACACACAGTTTCGCAGTGTTTTTTTCATCCGCGGTATGCTTTTGTTAACAAAATACTACAAACTATATACAATACTACAGCTACTAAAATAAAAGCATTTAGACAACCCGTAAGTCGTTGCAGACTCACAGGCAGTCCAAATGCTCCAGCCTACTCTCATTTGGCAGCGTGCCCAGCATGCTGGCAGCATTGCCCCATGGAATTACAATGCTTATTTCGTTGAGCCAAGTACGTGTCAGCAATAATTAAAACCAGCCAAGTGCAGGTCAGACACTCGATGTAGATCTTGAAAGGAAATTAAAATTAACGATATTTAATAGCATATTCTGTTTTTGTACGGAACCCTTGTTATGTAAGTGCAACTCGCTCTTGGCCGGTTTTATTTCTAACATTTTCTGTTTTCTCTATCGTCAAAACTGTAATGCATAAAAAGGTAAGATTGTGGGACTTTTAGTACAATATCAGAAGTATAACATTACATAATTAGGAGGAATATCGTGGTTATGCCAGACGTATATTTAAAAATAAACGGAACTGACTTTCAACACAGAAAAGTATGAAATAATTTGTTGAAGTCAGTACCACACTGATTCTTAACACTGATTTCACATTATTATGGTCTGTCTTCCACAAGTTATTTCATATTTTTCAGTGTCGGAAGACTATTAAATTTTTTTAGTGATTATTTTTACTTACAAGATTATCCAATCGACTACAATATAAAAATACGATAACCTAAAAACTTTGCGAATGATTTTGATTAAGTAACTTTAAATGGGACCAACCAAGGTATACCAACCAAAAATAATAATTAAGTATAACTGATTCCACATTTGGCGGAGTAACAGCGTAAAGAACATACACCCATTGATTCGCCTCTCACGACTCTCATAGGAAGTTATGGGGGGTTGCAATTGCGTCGGAATGGTTTTGAATTTGTATACGTATATTGTGATCTACCAAGTAAAAATATTTACAATAACATCAGTTCCCAAATCTGATCTGCTGAAGCAACCCTAAAAAATTGCCCCGTACCACAGAATAAAAAGAACCAGAAGGACCCAATCACTTTACAATGACATTACAATAAATAAATTACTCTAGCTACGAAGCTATAAAGTCCACTACAGCTCGCAAGGCACGGAGTACCTAATATTTATATTTACAGATACAGATAATTTATTGGTAACAGTTGGACCAGTTTTTTTTAGTGATCTCTCCTATGAATTCGGGATTGCATTGTCTGCCAATTTGGGACTCATACAAGTTGTATCTCTAAGGTTGTAAGGTTATTAAAATAAGCCTTTAACTAAAAAAGAATGGATAATGCGATTTCATTTCCCATTGCTTTATAATGAATACAAAATACGGTTACACAAATACCTGTTTTATAAATACATATCGTAATTTAACTAATATTAACAATGAATTTGAGATTTTCTAGTTCGTGGCAGCCCTATAGAAATGCTTCGTCCAATATATCGGAACATTAATATGCCGCCTTAGGGAGTATCGAGATAAATATGGATACCTATGTCTGCACTTTTATTGTATCAATCAATCTTTCAAGTTCAGAAAGTTCACTTTCATCTGTACGATGATGTGTTCAATTATGTTTTGTTTTGTAAATGCTAGTCTTTGACAATTATTTGGTAAATGATGATGAATTAAATACAAGCAAACGAAGTTGAAAAAATCGCAACTTTAAGAGTACCCATCCAAAATAAGCCGTATTTTTTATAACATCCGAAACTAAGAAAATAATAACTTTTTAGCACGTTATCATTTATAGAGCGTGAAGTCACTTATTTGCCTTTGAAATTTGCAATATATCATATATTACTCTTTCGGCCAAAACTGCTCCTCCATTAAGTTTGATGGTAAAAAGTCTCACCATAAAGGAATTCAAATTCACATTATGACGAAGCTTTAACTTATTAGCCCGCAATTTGCGGGAAGTTTTCAACATTATTTAGTCCGCCATTTCTGCAGTCTTTGTGGTGAAGTGTAAGCGGGAAACGTAGTGCTGCGTTGTCTGTATCTCCTCGAGCCAGCAGATTTTTCAGTTCCTCGGTGCTGTACCGCATTTATTGACTTGGAGGCATTATTTTATTCAATGATTTAATGCCATTATCATTACTATCATACTTAGTACTGTACGGCATCAGCTGGGTAGTCCACCGCTGAACAAAGCCTCTCCTATTTGGAGAGGTTTTGCCATAATTACGCACGCTTGGCACCCACGCTTGGCAGTAATTTTCCCATTGTCGCCTCTTACGACACCCACAGGTAGAAATGGAAAATTTGACATTCTAACCCGGCCCCTCACAAAAACGTCGTAAGGGTATTGTCGCTTTCTACCTGCAGTTTTTATTTATGTAACTATGTCGGAACAATCGCAAGGCCCACCTGATGTTAAGTGGACTAACTTCTGCCTATAACAGATGCATTTCGTCAAGTGTCGAATTGCACTGCGCACGTTACATTGAGACGTATAGTTAGACTCATGTGCCCGTGAAAAATATCGATAAAAATTTGCTGTTTACAAATAATTTATTGGAACTCCACAATAATAACGTATATTCACGGATAATTTTCGCAAAATTTGACCAATACTATCCAACACTATGTTATTTTTTTTTAAATTAGATTAACTTATTCTTACGTAAGCTATTATTTTCTCTATTTTTTCTCTCTTTTTGGACTAAGAAAAGGTTGTAGCGGCCACGTGAGCCTGAATTTTGTTTCATTCATATTTTGTTTTATTTTTCGTCACGAGCTCCTAATTGATCTGCATCCCCCCTTAAAGGTCAGAAGAATGGACCGAAGGACGGACGGACAGGCAAGGCTTAGTAATAGGTCCCGTTTACTGATAGGCAACCCAAGCAAGCCACCGGAAATAAATAAAAAACTCTACTAATCTATCTCTACTGTCTACCCTACGATGGTTAAGGATGAGAAGACAAATTAGAGTTGTGAAACATATTTCATGATGGCTTAGCGGGTCACAGCTTACCCCAGCTATAGTAGGCGTCGGGTTCGAATCCCGCACATGACTATATTTTTGCCTCTCGTATGCCCTCAGTAGTAATGCCACCAGCGGTCACCCGTCCAAGTCATGACCGCAGAGGACGTTGCTTAACCTAGCTGATCGGTGAACGGCTAAGCAAACTTCGATACGAGCGCTTCATATCGTCACGCCAGTGCTCCCCAAAGGGTTACTCGTGTTTTGGAATTCGTTTATAAGTAGAAAACTATATAAAACAAAGACCTGATGCTAAGAAAAGATGTTATTAAGTAGCGGAGAGGATAATGATGTCATTAACTCTATCAGAATACCCTTTACGGGCTTTAAGTTACGGACCGAAAAGATAGGTGATATCGGTTGCAATATTAGTTTAAAATAACTAGTTAGGCAAATCTGGAGCCAAGTTACTTGACGTTTGAAGCAGTGATGGCTCAATGGCATTAGCTATGGACTGCCGTGCCAGAGGTCCATTGTTCGAATCCTGCCGCAGGCTTGATCGTCAAAGCATGGTGGCATTTTGTGAATGCTCGCCTGGCTAGCGACCACCCTCAAATAGAAAATCTATCGCCAAGCACCTAACGGTGTGTTCCGGCAGCAGTCCTTGATAGCCAGTGAAATTACAGGCACATGAGATTTAATAACTATTACTCAAGGTGACGGGCGCAGTGCAATTCGTGACTTGGTACGAAATGCATCTGTTATAGGCAGAGGTTAGTCCGCTTAACATGAGGTTGGCCTCGTGCTTGATCTGTCACAATTACATAAAAAAAAACATATTATGTAGGTTTCGTAGCTGTCTATAAATAACCCAGTATCTGCCGCTTTAAATTAGGGGTTAGCTACATAATTAATATGTAGGGGGTAGCAAAGGCAAGATTAGCAGCACATTGCTTGTGAGTATGAAAATCAAACAAACATTGAAATTGTATTTCAAGTACCTATACTTAGTTCGTTCTCAAGACTATATTCACTGAATGTCAAAATACCTTTGATAAAAAGTTTTTTAAATTTGTATTTTGTAAATAACTAGAGTAAAGTTTCAACGATGGACTTTATGGCTGTTGATGCATAAGCATGCACAGAAAGTTCAACAACTAAAGCAATAAGCATAAAACAAGTTTATATTTTTAGACCTCCCTTTTTTAATTACTATATCAGCCGGATAGTCCACTGATGAACACAGCTTCTCCCAAAATGCTTGAAGGCTTGGGAACCGCAGCGTGAGATATCAGTTTCTAGGGTTTTTGGGGAGGCGGGGGTGTTTCTAGTCCCCACGGCCCTTTTTTTAATTAATATAGGAAAATTAGCAGAACCTTTTTCAATTTTAGTTACTTAAAACTAGCAAAGTTATAATCTCTTTTTTAGTCATTTATACAGATGGAGGTCTATTAACGAGGTTTGCCTTAATTTAATAGAATAAGTAGAACATGCAACAAAAACAATAAATGGGGGTGGAATGCATCAAACAGGAAAGAGTGAGATGCAGCGGATGCAATTATAATTTCATATAGACTCGTAGTATATCCAGTTTTTCCTTTACTTTTTATGTTGTATTTTTAATTCTAATCCAAAGTTTTAGAAACAATAAAGTGCTATCGTTGTTTTGAAACCACTCCTTTTAAGCATTTTTAGCTATTCTACTCTTCGTAGTACAAAGAACAAATAACATTGCTGACCGTTTGGAATGACACTGATTCAGATCATGATTATATTGTTCGATTTGGTATTATTTTGCTGTAAAATATAAAATTTTTGGTACACCTTAAAACAGCATGCCATTAAATATATAGAAATGTAACATGCTAAATGTTATCACGCGTGATGGGTGAATACCTAGATATTCGATACACAATACGCACGAACTGCGGTGAATTTTGGACCTATTGTGAAATAGACACTTAGCGTATGGAGGAAGCTAAGAAATCAAACTCACTATGCTCACTGATAACTCAGTATATACACTGAAATCTAACTTACTATGTCCAATGAAATTTCATTCAGTGTCTGTTTTATGTGTGAAGATTGCGTAACAGACGAATAGAATGTGGCCAAATTTAGCGTGTGGTTATCTAATTAGGTATTTTGAAGCTGCGAAGGCTCAGTGGCATTGGCTATAGACTGCCGCGCAGCAGGTCCATGGTTTGAATCCCGCCGCAGGCTTAAGCTTCACCGCATGGTGGAAGAGCATTTTGCGAATGCCCGCCTGGCTAGCACCCACCCTCAAGTAGAAAATCTGTCGCCTAGCACCTAACGGTGTGTTTCAGCAGTCCTTGGGAGCCAGTGACATTACAGGCGCATGAGACACAACTATGTCTCAAAGTGACAGGTGCAGTGCAATTCGTGAGATGTGATGAAATGCATTTGTTATAGGCAGAGGTTAGTCCGCTTAGCATCAGGTGGGCCTAGAGCTTGATCCGTCACAATAACATAAAAAATAATAACGTTTTGTTTTTTAACAATCACTTATTAGTTGAACTGAAAATTTAACATTACTGCTATTAAGACGAAACAAAATGCTTACTATACCAAAAGCTACTTAAGAAGAGTATACGATTAACCACAATATGTAAGTGATTTTAGATTGTTAACCACCCAACTCAGTTGAGTAGCCCTAATTAGTACTGTCATAACAAACTTATTAATGGTCAATTACGAGGCGTACTAAAGCAAAGCTTAATCAAAGTTTGGGTCTGATAGTTTAATAGTTAATAATATAAACGAATACTCTTGTACAGTGTCTGTTAGTGTTCCGTTGCAGATAGGGGATTTCTTAGGTTGCGGGTAGAATAAACAATAAGACCAAAGTTTACGTTCAAATCCATGCGCATCATAGTTAATGATAATGATTAAATATCTACATTAACACTTATATTATAAAGAAGAAAGATTTTTATTTTTATACTTTTGTATGTAACGAATAAACATAAAAATTACTGGACCGATTTGAAAATTTCTTTCACCATTAGGATCCTACATTATCCCTGATGAACAAATTAGAGCACTGCGTCATATGTCATGTTGGCTTAGCGGTTAGAGCATACTTCGGTTATTGGGGTGGATGACGCGGGTTTGAATCGTGACTATAATTTTTCCTCTCATTGTAACGTTTTTATTTACCTAACCTATCCGTTTTGGCGGTGGCTGCAGTAATGTACTATTATATTATTTTTTGGAAGCACTTAAAGCGTTCTTAGCAAATGGCAGTAGTTACAGCATGGGCGTAGGGCAATTTGCGACTGCCGACTCAGTCGGCAACCCTCTTCAAGTAGAAATCTGTAACCAAGCACCAAACGGTGTGTTCCGGTAGCTGTCCTTGAGAGCCAGTAATTCAAGTTTAGCATGAACAATACCTTTTACCACATCATTACTTACAATCAGATGTAATCGTTGTCAGTGGGTCGCTTATCAGCAATAACAAAAAGGGTTCGGGAACATTTAAAAATTTAAATGTTCCTATATATATGGAGATCCTAACTTCTGTTATATATATTGAAGCTGTGCTTATATTATAACATTTAACTGAGTAGTTGCTATTCCATATAAACTCCACGTGTTTTGAACTTCATGTGTGCCATTAAATATGCATCATCGTTGAAAGGAGATAAAGGTGTTCAATAAGTGTGTCATATAATCTAAGTAGGTATATGGTAATATTATATCAAAAGGCACTAACCAAGCGGAACGTATCTTTATTTATTTGTACTGTACTGTATCAACCATATTGTCCACTATTGAACCTTTAAGTTTACCGAGTCTGTAAATATTAAGTATGTATCGTTACCACACTTCACTAGGATTTATTCGGATTTGGGCAATCGATGTGAATCGGTTGAACGGGGTTTAAAATTCGCGCCGCCTAGCAAAGCAGCCTATAGTTGCAATGCATCACTCACTCGTCCAATCGGAGCGCTAGAATCCTGGTGGGGGTTGAAAGCCGGCTACGGGGCTCTCGACATCGTGCTCACGTATACCATCAATCTATCGTTGAATGTGAAAATTGAAAATAATAAAAGGAACTGCAGTGTGGTGGCATAATTATACATTACAACTATCTTCAGTGAATGCGGACCTCGAATGCGAGTTTAGTTTGTGATTTTGGCTGGTGAAAGACCTCAATACGGAGACCTGCGCATACCCAGGTAAGTGGTGCATAGTATTTGCTAAGGTCTAGCGTGTTTCTTAGAACCCTCGTTTTTAAACGTCCATCGTATTGTCCCAACCTATGTGGAATCCGCCCAGCATCTATTTCGGCCAGTTTGGCGATGCTACAAAGTATGTGTTTATTACAAAATTTTAGTAAATTTAAATTAAACAATGACAGTCACGATTTCAACACTTGGAATAAAAATAAAATAGTGGTGCCAGGTTATAGATTAACAAAGACAAATAATTGGTCCTTTTTAGGTTATTGTGTGCGGTTTTATAATAAAGTTCCCAAACATATTACAACGCTCACCCAAGGAAAATTCAAATTGCACGTGAAAAACATTTTGATAAAGAAATCCTACTAAACAGTTTGTGATAACTCAAACGACAAAAATGTTTGGACAATTCCGCCTCTGTCAAGCTATCGCCTGTCACCTACGTAATTTAAAACTATATTGTACTCATTTTATAATATAGTATGTGACACATTTTTAAAAGACGTTCAAAATAACGTTTTATTTATATCCCGTATTTCTTTATATTCGCAGTGGCCCTATATATTTTTTTTTGCTGAACGTAGAGTATATTACAGTATTTCAATATTGAATTTGTAATTCACCTTCATAAGAGTGTCGTAGACGCCTAAATTGACTAAGTAATTTTGACTAAACTTTGGAACACAATGGGGGAGCATTATGGGAGGGTTTACCATCATCCCCACGCTTGGCAGGTGTCTTGGAAATCGCAGTGTGAGATATCGGTTCTTCAGAAAGCGCTGCTACCCACCTTCTGGTGTGTTACCCTTAGTCTCCACTTAAGACACCCACGGGTAGAGATGAGGGGGTGACATTCTAACTTGGCACCTCACGGTCTATGTTTATATATTTAAGATATAGTTATAACATAATTATTTAGTTTACTTAGACAACTAAAAAAAAAAAATTTATTCTATTTGTTTAGCTAACTTCTCACTACCATCTTGATGATCATCACATCATCACTTGCTTATAATGGTCAAAGGCTAGCCTATCAGCTATAGCAGCCTCTATCAGTTATGTGTTTCTAAAATCTAATGAACACAATATTGCATAATAGTGATAGTACGAAAAATTACAAGTCCCAAACAATATTAAATCATCAGAAATATATAAAAAAACCTCCAAGGTTGAGCCTTGATATATAACATGTATTATTTGTGTTTGGTAAATTATGTTATTTTAGCGCTAATGTTTCTTACAATTATGAACTTATTCAAAGTTGCAAAGTTTAGGGAAATCGAATACGTTTTAATTACTTCACCTCCTCAAAGTTGCAAAGTTTGATGAAATCAAAGAAGATGTTTTAATTATTACCTAAAATTAACAAAGTTTATCCCTTTATTCATTTTGATTTCCATATATTTTATTCAGATTTAAGCCATCTAATAACCACTAATACGGTTGGATCTGTCAAAAAAAAAATAGTTGTGAACGTTTGTGGTCGATTCAAATGCATAACATATTACATTGTACGTATACATTCGAGATTTGAATATGAGCTCGGAATAAAATAGGGATAATGCAAGGTTTGTGAATAGTGGAGTAAGTCTAATTTGACGTTTCGATCAAGTTGCATTGACCGTGGTCACGAGTAGACTGAAGAAGCGGGTGTCATCGTTTTGAGGAGCGGCAGAAGCGATTCAAATCTACCCCCTATAGGTTAATGTCTTTATCACTGTCACTTCGACACACTACACTAACAGTATCGGAACTTGCACGAGGAGACAAATTATATACCCGTTAATGATTTGGAAACATAGTTACAGTGTATTGGTTCATATGCCAGTTTAAGTAGCACAAGCTAGATGAACTATAAATGAGCCAAGTTTGTACCGTGTGTCCATATAGTGATTCCAAACAATTAATAAATAACCTCAATATCGATACACATTTAAATCTGTTTGGATATCAATACGTTACGAGATGGTTTGCATAATGTAAGCGTTATAGAAATTGTTCAGGAACAAACTATTAAAAAACTTATAACTGTTCAATGGCCGTTGTTTTAAGAACCAAGTAAGACGTTTAATATGTTTGTAACTATTCTTCTATGCAGAAGTGCATAGAAAACGATTGATGATAGTTTTTTCATTATACAGTGTTAAGAGGACCACGAAGACCGGATTTCCATGAAATGTTTACAACGCCTGGTATGCAATTACACAAAAAAATTTTTTTTTTCAAATTCATTACTTTTAACAAACTTCAAACCTAAAAGTTTCAATATCTTTAATACTTGCCAGTATACTCGTTTCCGGGTAATTATTCTTTACGTCAAGTACTCTTAGGGTCTTAAGGTTCCTCTTAGAGAAACAATTTGTACGTTTGACTGCATCGTCTTTTTCCATCAGGTAAGATCTTTGCCGAATGCTTGTCTATTTTGTGTTAAGATAATAGGCCTCAAAATTGGAAATGTAAGCAGTCTAGTCTGCAAAACAAACAAAAAATCTCTGTAGATTTCTTGTTTATTTCACAGACTAGGTGAATTGTGATTTTAAATATAAAACTATTGAAATAGTTTATCAATAGTTTTAATGGACTATTGGCATCTCTATTCCCTGCTACGAGCAGGGCACAGACCCCATCACCTATAGTAGCACCACTAAGCCACATTATTAACAAAGTTCGCTGTAACTCTGTCGAGGTTTGAGGGTAGCTGTGTGGGAGAAAAATATTAATAAACTATCTTCATATACTAAAGAAAGTTGGTTTGTTAAAATTGCTTTAGTGTTTTATGGTTGCTATAAAGAGCAAGTTTGAGGTTATTATGATATACTTCAACATACTTTATAATTTGTAACGTCTAATTTGGTAGGTATGTAGCAGTTTTTAGAAACAATCATATGCCGATGCCTTGCAAGCTAGGGTCGGTTTGGCTTCTGGGGCAACGCAAAGGACAATATTAAAATAAATTATGTGACACAAATTTACAGTAATTTTCGCAATATGATAGGTTACTTAAAATCTCTTGGAGTATAAAAAAAATAAATCATTTTCCAGCGCGGTTTGGATCAAACATCATTTGATGTTTTTTTTGCTATATATGCTATTACATGTTTAATTAATTTTTATATTTTTGTAATAGAGTATTCTAGATTTCAAAAGAAGACGGGAATAATTAAAGTCAATAGTTTTCATATCGGCAAAATAAAGCTCTTTATGTGAATATAGTAAAATAATGTCGCTCCTCGGACAAAGCTACAGAACATAAACATGCAAATAGTATATGTATGTATAATAAAAGTATCTTCGGGCTGCAAGCTCCTTTGTGGTTTAGTCCACAGTCAAGCAAATGTTTGACGATTGCAAAATTGTTTGTCTGATTGTTTTTTACAGCTGCAATATGTTTTTAAGCCATATAAATATTATATTAGAAGCGCTCGTGGCGTATTTTGCTTAGCCGTTCTTAACTGAACTCAACGGAAGCAACCGCAGCACCAACCAACTTTATAGACACACACCATTGTTTGAAACGGGACATAAGAAGAATGATACGGTTTGCCACTTTTATTTTATCAAATGTCTTTTTGATAACAATGAGGTGTTCGTAAATGGATCTGAGCGACCACAATAAGAAGTCTTACTTAGGAAGAAGGAAGTTTTTTACGCTTGTACTGACATCTTTGTTCTTTGGACAAAAACATCTCTCAAGTTTGTTAGACTTCCGATTGAAACAAAATGGAGATCCTTTTAACGATAATTTGATGATGTTATTAGCTAATTAGAGAACTATAGAGAGCTACAGATACCTTGGAATTTACTTCGACAAATGTTTACTGGAAAAAGCATGTCGAGCAAGTGTGCCTAAAACTGAAACGTTATGTGTTTGTACTAAAAAAAAACTCAGACTGTTTCAATGGAGGCAGCTCTAACGGATTACCACGATATATGTTCCTCTGTTCTGAGATTTGATCTTATAATTAGGAAAGGGTTTGGCTTTTAAATTCCAGAAACGATGTTTTCATGTTTGTGTTTTGATTTTAGGGCTGGCAAACTCCAACTCCATACCAAGTATAGGGTAATAGCAAAATATAGGGAAATAAGACGTTATGATGCAAAGGAGCGTTATTTTGCGCATAAAACAGCAACAGCACCCTCAACCATTAGCTCTTACATGCACAATGTAGTGGGTAGTAATGAATGGTGCCATTTTCGATTCGTTTATAGTAATTTCTTTATTAAATCGGGTTATATCTAAATTACATACTCGTACATATAATCACGCCTGTACTACCCGAAGAGGTGGCAGAGTGTGTGTGTGTGTGTAAGCACCCACGTTTCGCCAGTAAAGTTTTGGTCCTCATGTAATAGTGGGTGAGCCTATTGCCATTCAATGGACACAGTTTCATGGTCATATGTCAAAATGTTTTAACCAACGTCACGAATAATATGTTTACGCTAGCAACATACAAGATAGGAATACAAAAACATACTGTATGAAACCCTGGCAGGGCACTACACAACACCCTACTCACATCCACGTGGGAAGTGACATGCTGCTCATTTGACGCATTTTTTCATAGCCGCCTCTTACGACACCCACGGGAAGAAATGGGGAGGTGACACTCAAACCTGGCACCCCTCGGGTATACTTAGATTATTATACAATAACGAAGCGTAAAAAAACTCTTTGACGACAAATAAATCAAAAACGAATGACGTTTTTGGGATAATAGTAATAGCTATGGACAGCCGTGCTGTAGGTGCATGGTTCGATCCCCACCGCAACCGGATTGAGCTTCATCACATGGTGAATGCTCGCCTGGCTAGCTACCATACTCTATTAAAAAATCGCGATGCACCTAACAGTTTGTTCCGGCCAGAGTCCTTGAGAGCCAATAAAATTATAGACACACAAGACTTAACAACAATATGTCTCAAGGTGACGGGCGCAGTGCAATTCGTCACTTGTGATGAAAATGCATCCGTCATAGGCAGAGGTTAGTCTGGTAAACATCAGGTGGGCCTCGTGCTTGATCCGTCACAATCCCTAACAAAAAAGTACTTCCCAAATTTTAATATAAAAGGTAACAAATCAAAATTCAAACTGGAAAGCTTTATCAGATATAGTTAATTTACTTGTCAAAGCAAACAATCATTTGTCATGAGCTCAGAGTATCTCAGAAAATATGGTTATTATAATTAACATTATGTTCACTAGTACGTACTCTTGTCTGAATTTCCTATATTAATATTTACTTTAAAAACATTCCTGTATAACATTAAAACATTCATCTGGTGTAAGATATCTACATATGCATATATATTTAAGTAAATGATGTTATTCGGTCTTACCCTCTCATGTGGACGTTTGTACTACTGCTGTGGGAAATCGAAGCCTTTTCAGGGTACCATACCTCAAAATGAAAAAACGGAACTCCTATAGGTTCACTTTGTTATCTATCCGTTTATCAAAACCCTTTTTCTCAGGAACGCATGAGGTATCAAGCTGAAATTCATATTAAATACTCAAATGTACACTATCTCTTGGAGCTGTGAAAAAATCAAACTTCTAAGTCAACGCAATCAAAATGTGCAGCCGGTTATTCCGCAAATTTTCGACAATAGCAAGGAAATCATTACCTACAAGGTACTTCCCGTGCACTTAGAATCTTGAAATTTGGTAAGAAGTAACGTCTTGTAGCACAGATAAAAGTTAAAATGCAAAAGCATACATTTTTAGTTACATCATATCATTAAAATATATTTCTAATAATTGTAAAATGTTATGGATTTCATTTAGCAATAAAAATTACTATAATATAAAGTCACTTATATACCTACAGGTTTGTACAAAACCCTCAGTGCGTGAGTACGACTCGCACTTGGCCAGTTTTTATTGCTTATCTATCGTCGAAGATTTTTTTCATTGTAACCTAAAATGAATAAAATATGACCAATATAATTGAATTAACTCAGTTTTTCTCATTGTAACCAGGAGCGTGCTAAACGTCGATCTCATAAAGATCATTCAAATTCTTCGCAGGCTCGTTCCCTCGTAATAAGCCCCCGTTATTTCTTTAAGTTACAAGCCCTAAATATTCAGGATATTGCAAAATAAAATACGAAGAGAATACTTCCTTCCGCATAAATCGTAGAGCTCCTTTATTGCGACTTTATTTGCGATAACACTCTTTCTCGCAGGCGAAAACTGGCAGCCTGAAGCTTAGCATTACATAATTCAGTATCTTCAAAACTGTTTTCCAGTAAAAAAGTACAGTACTCTATTTTATAACGCGTAACTGAATTTCAGTGGAGCGATTTTCCTCAAGAGAAGTCATGAGATCATGGGCGTACTAAGGATGTGGTTTAGTAAATTGTTGGGCAAGGCAGACTTGACTGATGAATATTGTTTTGTCCTTGATGCTTGGTTTACTGTGGGACGCAAGCCTATTCTGTTTTTGCATAATGGTAAGGCATTTTGCGAATGTCCGTTTAAGATGCCAGTAATTCTATGTTTGACACAATATATTCGAACGCACCATAACATACCACCTGGTGAGATTGTGTTCAATTGCTAGTTTACATTTTTTTTTCCTTCCACTTCATATTTTACAATACGTTCTTGTTAACAAGAAACAATATTGTAAAATGTGATTGAACTAGAACCAACAAAGCCGGAAAATTTAATTCAAATAAATTTGTTCCATTATTGACTTCTTCTCTGACGCCAAACCTCTTTAGGATTGCTCTCCTAAAACATTTTACCTACTAACGAAAATCACATAACATATTTTTAGGGTAAATTGGCTATTCGTCAATCTTATTAACAATTTTCATGATATAAGTAAGATTAAGATATATAAATACATTAAAACCCCAAAATGTTATCCTCAGTACGCTCACTTACGCGATCTTCTATATTTTATTAGTGGTGGAGAAAAAAATTGCTCAACAATTCGCAGGGGATGATTTTATTCAGTTTGAGAATAGACGCCGGGGGCTACAAATTGTACCCAATTTCTTGTATCTTAGATTTCAAGGTATTACCATTCAATAGTTTTAAATTTTTTTGTGGAATCAGAAGCTTTTCCTTTGTTTAAATCGTTACTGATTACTGATTAGGTATTCAATTAATTATATACAAAATAAATTGATTAAAAATATATACAAAATTTGTTGTATGTAGAATACGACAAGAGATGGTTAAAACTTTAAAGGTAATCATGTGATTGAAGATATTGACAAGTTGTACTTAATATAACTAATATTATAAACGCAAAATTTTGTATTTATGGATGTTTGTTATTCTTTCATGCAAAAAGTACTGAATGTATTGTAATGTAGCTTTAAAATATCATCAGAATAACATTAAGGCTATAATTTATAAAGATATTGTGTGAATTATCAAAACTAAAACGATAAGGTTTAAATAAATAGAAAAACAACCTGCATATGCGAACTATTCTGGCGTGCGTTGCAAAAACTTTTAGTTCCACACGTACATATAATGTATACCGGATATAATAATGACAAATATTTTTAAATATTTTACGAAAACATCAAATAAATATTTTAATAAAACACTTAAAAATATAAAAATATATCTAGTGACAATTCCGCCCAATTTTCCTGCTAAGCCGACGTGACGTCACAAACGCCACGCAGCCAAACCGGAAGAACCTTCGACGCGTTTCGCTTCTACACGAAGCATCAGGAGGTCTTGACTCTTCGAGCGCACGATCGAGAATGAGCGGCCGGCGGCGCAGCACGCCTTTATATAGACTAGAGCTGAGTCAGCACGCCTTTGTCTAGGCTCGAGCGTGAGTCACTGCTCTTTGTTGCAGCCAACAATTGGTGACTAATACGTTTTTAAAGTGACAATGACATCATAATGGCCAAAATTCATTACAAATAATAATTTTAAATTATTTATATTATGCAATGTGTTTTTGAATATGAATAACATGTAGTTGTTTTAGGAAGTAATTTTGTTATATTTTTTACGATATTATTCATATTCAAAAACACATTGCATAATATAAATAATTTAATATTATTATTTGTAATGAATTTTGGCCATTATGATGTCATTGTCACTTTTAAAACGTATTAGTCACTAATTGTTGGGTGCAACAAAGAGCAGTGACTCACGCTCGAGCCTAGACAAAGGCGTGCTGACTCAGCTCTAGTCTATATAATTGGGCGGAATTGTCACTAGATATATTTTTATATTTTTAAGTGTTTTATTAAAATATTAATTTGATGTTTTCGTAAAATATTTAAGAAATATTTGGTATTATTAAATATGGATTTCCGCAAAGTAACGCCTGAATCTATTCATTATACCGGATATTTTTTAATATTGTTAGGTTTGCAATAACGCCTGCTTTGCGGATTACATTACAAAATCACAACATATACGATAGGAAAAATTTAAGTCATGTGCGGGATTCGAACCCGCATCCATGTCCGGTTCTAATCCCGCACATGACTTAAATTTTTCCTATTATATATTTGTGATTTTGTAATGTACCGGATTTGTTTATATATAAATTGTCATACAAAAAAGCCCGCGACAGCATACATCCATCTTTTATGCGGAAGCCATTATAAGGCGCTGGATTGACACATATGATACTGTTTATCATCATCATCTATCACCACGCGAGTGTAAACGCGGGGCGCAGCTAGTTAGTATATATAAAATGTCATAAGCAACCGCAATGTGTAACTATGGCAGATGTCAAGAAACCAAGATGGTGGGTTCAGGTGAGAGTCGTACAAAGTATTTCGACCAAGCAAGATCTCATTTTATGTTTCTACCAACAAGAATAATTTTAATTCATTGCATGTGGGGCACCACGCTATGACAAACATAATATCTTAACCATTTCTGTGGTTGTCGAAAATCTAAATGAAGGTAATTAAAAGATGGGCAGCCCCAAGCAGAAGCGTCTGCAGGGGTTTTTGAGGTAAAATGTGTGTTCCGGCAGCTGTCCTCAAGAGCCAGTAATTCTTGGCTAGCCTGAACAACATCTTCGACCACATCATCACTTACCATCAGGTGAGATAGAGGTCAAATGTTAACCCATCAGGCAAAAAAAAAACCTTTTCGAACATTCTGTACTGTATAGTACTGTACTGTATCAGCCGGATAGTCCACTGCTGAACACAGACTCCCCCAATATTGGGGATTTACCATAATCCCCACGCTACAGTACACGAGATATCAGTTCCTCAGAAAGTGCAGCTGCCCTCCTTCTGTTGTGTTACGTATAGTAAGTATAAGACATTTTATATGTACATATTACAGCGATATAATAAAAAAACAAAATGCAAAACAGTCAAACCCGAAGCATTTATGTTAGGCTCTAAAATATTTGTGTAAAATGTCCCCTAGTTTGAATAATTAGTATTTTTTATATGACAAAACTACTTTTATATGGCAAGCGCTACAGAGACACTGCCTTAAGTGTGAAAGGAAAAAGAAAAAATCGTCCTGTATCGACCACACAAACCCTTATAATTTCCTGAAGAACAGATTTGTCTAAACACCACAAGTTCTATAACCTCTAAAATGCGTCCTTAAAAAAAATCCATACGAAATGATCAACTCATATCCATGTCAGTCCATGTTCGGGACAGACAGCACAGATCTTCCACTTACCCGCGATGCTCGTTTACCTGCAGATCACGTACCGCCACCTCGTATGTACTGGACAAATTATAAGCTCATACTTGGATGTAGGTGGACCACGTCGTGATTGTATTTTGCAACAACTTTAGAATAATACAAAAACAGCGTTGGTTTTGTGTCATTGGCTACAAACTGATTTGAAGCGCTCGTAGCGAAGTTACTTTAGCTGTTCTTAGCCGATCAGCAAAGTTAAGCAACGTCGCCCGCGGTCATGAGTTGGATGGGTGACCGCCAGTGATATTACTACTGAGCGCTTCCGTGCTTCGGAGGGCACGTTAAGCCGTCGGTCCCGGTTGTTGTCTTAGGATGACAGTCGTTACAGCATGGTGGTAGGGCATTTTGCGAATGCCCGCCTGGCTAGCTACCACCCTCAAGTAGAAAATCTGTCGCCAAGCACCTAACGGTGTGTTCCGGCAGCTGTCCTTGAGAGCCAGTACTTCTAGGTTAGCCTGTACAACATCTTCGACCACATCATCACTTAACATCAGGTGAGATAGTGGTAAAAGGCTAACCTATCAGGAATAAAAAAAAACTGCTGCATAGGTTTTCCGTAATTATAATGCCACCGCTAGCTTGAGCTTAGCCGGGGGTACATGTTGCGAATGCTTGCCTAGCCACCTACTACCTATAAGAAATCGGTCGCCAAGTACCCAACAGTCTGTGTGCTTCAGGGGCTGTAATGAGAGCCAGTAATTTACGGATAACTCTGTTTATCAAACAATAGATGAGCTTTGATAAAAATTTAGGATATCCACTATTGGTACTCCAATTATATTCCTTTAACCGTCATAGGAGAAGGTGCGCGGTCATCAACCAGACTACTAGACTTTATCTGATGGAAAGAAGTACTTTTTCAAACACTTAACCTTCGCAATTATGTCCCTACCCTTCTGTATTTCTAAATATGATTACAAGCGCACCATCGCGTGCTGAGCGAATATCACATTTACAAATGATTAGAGTACAAAATACGCACCGTCCCCTATGACGGTTAGAGCAATACAATTGGATTACAAATTTTCGACTCGTACGAGTTAGGTTCCTGTAGCCGTTCGGCCACTGGGCGATGCGGGTACGATTCCCGTCCGGAATATAAAAACAATTTTTTACTCCAATAATTTGTATATGTGATTTTTACACAATCTCACCTGACGGACACTTGATGATGTAGTCGAAGGTGTTAGGCAGGCTTGACCTAAAATGAAAGCGGAGCAGTTTTTGTTTTAGAATATTTTCGGTATGAAGTCTGTAATTTTTCATACAATTTACTTCAGTTTGAATGTGGTGGTTATCAGAATTACGAAGATATTGGCATAATTGACTATTTATTTTTAGACAATTGCTCTTCGATGGTTTTGCATTCTTGACCGACTTAAAAAAGGAGGAGATACTCAATTCGTCTGATTTTTTTATTTTATTTGCTACCTCAGAACTTTTGACTGGATGAGCTGATTTTAATGATTCTTTATTTATTTAAAGGCTGATGCTTCTAGTGTAGTCCCATTTAAATTTAATCAAAATCGGTTGAGTAGTTTTTGAGTTACACTCGAATAACTGAAAAGTTTTTTCCTCTCTTGATTATATAGTCATTGACATTGAATGACAATCGATCCCGTAAGTAGCAATGATCACTAAAGAGGGTGATTTTTTTGTATAGAAATGTTTGCATACTGTCGACTTACATAAATGTCTTAATATTATAAAGCTAAAATGGTATACAGATTTTCTACATAAAAACTAAAACCATAGTCGAACCTTTATAAGGATTTCATAAATATTTATAGCGTACCAACGTCAAAAAGGTGAAGTAGTTTGACCGTACATTACAACTATGAAATGAGTCTCCACTTGAAAGGTTTGTACTAATAGAACCTTCCCTAACAAGTGAACGTTTTTCGTTTTACTGCTATATTTTTTTTTATATTGCTGATAGGTTAGGCTTTAAGCATCATCTCACCTGATGGTAATACCAGCGGTGGTAAAGTGGCCGAAGATGGTAAAAGGCTTCAGCTAAAATTTAAGCTCTTAATAGCTGCTTGAACACATCTTTGTCCACAATCTCACCTGATGGCAAGTGATGATGTAGACGTGATGTCAGCTGCTGAAACGCACCGTTGGGTACTTGGCAACTAATTTTCGACTTGAAGAAGTACAAAAAATCAAAATATCTGCAACTAATAAAACCAAATTGCGTATCATATTTATATATCTTTTCAGTTATGGAAGTCGGCTTTTAAAGTGATTATTTCATACTTTTCGTTATTAATGCTTTTTTATATAAATGTGCCCAGTAGATGGCGTTCGCCATTGGGACTGGCAGGAATAGAAGTGCCTCTGCCTACTTATTAAGATATACTTTCCCTTTGGCGTGTCATAATATTTTTATTTTACATAATTAACATTTAAATAGGTATCTAGTGACAATTCCGCCAAATTTTCCTGATAAGCCGACGTGACGTCATAAACGCCACTGAACCAAACCGAAAATATTTTCGACGCGTTTCTCTTATACTGGAAGCATCGTCAAAACTTCTGACTATAGTCTCGCGAAAATTCTTCCGGTTTGGCATTAGACCTCTTAATGATGCTTCGTATAGAAGCAATGCGTCGAAAATTCTTCTGTAGTGGCTACGTGGCGTTAAGGGTGAACTGGCCGGCCCGTTCTCCATACAAACGCCGTTGGGTGATCACTCCCTTATTTGAGGATTTAGGTCCAAAATAAAGCATAATACCGATTGATCTCGTCATTATCTAGGCTTGTATGATGCCAAAATTTTAAAAAGATAATTAAGTTGTAAGTTAAGAGCCTCGAAAACTTTATATGAAAATGTTTCGAGGCTCATAATTCTCAGGTTAATTATTTTATTAAAATTTCGGCATCATACAAGCCTAGATAATGACGAGATCATTCGGTATTATGCTTTATTTTGGACCTAAATTCTCAAATAAGGGAGTGATAACCCAACGGCGTTTGTATGGAGAACGGGCCGGCCAGTTCATCCTTAAGACGCCACGTCGGTTTAACAGGAAGACTACACACTAGATTTTTATAGGTTTTTCTAAAATATTAACTAACTGTTTTCTTCAATTTATTTTAATAGAATGTCATTATTATTTTCAGGTACAAAAGTATAGCAATTTTCAAGTCTTCATCTACAATTTCAATATTGTATGCTGGTAAGTAAGTTATAATTACTTAAAACCATTTTATTACAACCCACCAATTACAAATCTATTCACAATGTTTTTTCCTTTCGAGTATATTACTTTGACCGTCATAAGGGACGGTGCAATAAAATTTTGTACTCCCATAATTTGTTAAATGTGGTTTTTTGCTGCTACTAAAATAACTATTTTAAAATATATATGACAACATGTAGTCATTGTAAAACGTATATTATTTTATGTCAACGTTCTTATCCATAATTGCATCGTACGTTACTTTAAATCAAGACGCAGTTTTGATTTAAAGTAACTAACTGTCAATATAACTGTCAAGCATAATAGCTTAAGCATTAGATTTTGACCTTTAAGCCATAATATTACACTCAACTGAATCCTCATTCCGGAGACCTTGATAATGTCTTTGCCCATTTGACAATCGACGGGCGCTACTTTTTCTCCTTACGTGCCTACGTGACACGATCAATGAATTCCGGTGTCACATTCATGAAGATTAAGCTATCAACGAAGAAAAGAACACATACTACAATTTAGAATTTTTGAAGAACTCGAAGCGTAATTTGCTTAGCCGTTCTTAACTGACCAGGTAAGTTAAGAAACGTCCGCCGCAGTCATGAGTTGGTTAGGCGACCGCTAGTGGCTTTACTACTGAGCGCCATCGGTCCCGGTTGTTTTCTTAGGATGGCAGTCGATATAGCATGGTGCATTTTGCTAATGGCTATATACCACCCTAAGCAGAAATTCTATCGCAAAGCACCTAGAGGTGTGTTCCGGCAGCTGCCCTTGAGAGCCAGTAATTCTAGGTTAGCCTGAACAACATCTTCGACCCGATCATCTCTTACCATGAGGTAGGATAGTGGTCAAAGGCCTATCAGATGCAAATAAAATAAAAAATGACTTACATAGACCCAATCAGAACGTAGGTAGATATTACTTACTTCACAACAGGAACTCACAATTTGGCAAATACGTGCAGCTAAAGCTCGTTATACAGCGTAGATAAAATATAAATATACAAACTGTATATATAAATATATATAAATAGCGAAATAGTTTCTGAGTATTAGTCACGTTTATTCTTTACAAAATTATACAATGTTAAACAGTTTCATCAAAAATATAAAGCGTCCGAAGCGGAGCTTTCCTGTAGCACATGAATAAATATTCGGTTCTTTATTCATGTGCCTGTAGCCGATAAGGCCCTTATATCACTTAAATTAGCAGCATGTTGGCGGCTAGTACGAGAATCCAACAAATGTACGTTGAAATAGGGCGTATATCAGCGCACACGTGACAGCATTTTGCGAATGCTCGCTTTGCTAGCCACGACCCTCAAGTAGAAAACCTGTAGCCGTGCACCCAACAATGTATTCAGGCTGCAGTTCTTGAAAGCCAGTAAACTTACAGGCAAATGAGTACAACGTATGATTGCAGGGTGACGGAAGCAATGCAGTTCGACATTTGTAACAAACTGCATCTGTTATAGGCAGAGGTTACTGCTTAACATCAAGTGAGGCTCGTGATCGTTCCGTCAAAATCCCATTAAAAAAACCGTATACAAGTTTTGCTTCGTAATGAAATTCATTTCACAATATTATTTCAACTTGATTAGTTTTGGCGATACAGGAAAAGTTTACTTTGGAAAAGATCTGACGCCATGTTTTTTAATAAACTCTGTGAAAATAGACCGCTTATAAAGGTAGGTCTAATTTTACTTTGGCTTTTATACACACTCCTTTATATATATTCCATACCCTAATATATTCCTGGTTTCACCACCTCTCAAAATTTACCTAAAAAAAGCATCTACATCAATTCATAATTGGCATAGTAATCGCGTAACAAACATAACAAAACAATATTTTTGTATTTACAACTTCTTTAACAAAACCCTTTAAAAAATCATATTTTACAAATCAAATAACAACTAAATAAAGTATTAAAACAGTCACACGAGAATGCTGTCACCGGTGGCTTCGTTGTATCTAAACTTCGACTACAAAAACCTTAATAATCTCGATCCCAATTTGAAATCTGTGGCAGTCACAATCAAAACATGGCGTCTTTTATTGATCTGACGTGACTGGAATGTACCAAACAGTTTGATTTCCTGAAAAACATTTTCGTGAAGATTTAACTGTAATAAAAGAACATACCAATTCACAAAATATATGTAATAAAGTATGCGAAATGCTTTCAACCTCGGACTAATACTAGCTAAATCGTTTTTCCTATTTGAAATTAGTGACTGTCATACTCAAAGGACGCTGACTTTTTAGCCGACGTCTAAAAAACGAGGATGTTCTCAACTCGACGTGTATATTTTTTTTCACGTAAGACCCCGCATATCTTTTTACAAAGTATTGTACTGTACTGTGTCAGCCGGATTGTCCACTGCTGAACCCAGCCTCCCCCAAGGGGGGGGGTTTTGCCATAATCTGCACGCTTGGCACGTGTCTTCGGGTTCGCTGTGTAAAATAGCAGTCTCAACTCAAAAGGTGTGTCTCAAAGTGGGCTGCTGCACACTGTCCAGTATTTTACCCTTAGTAGCTTCTTACGACACCACGAGATATGAGATGGGGGGGGTGACATTCTAACCCAGTACCCCACAGGCAGCCCAGAGTTAGTTGATTTTAATTATCCTTTTTTTTATAAAAAGTTGAAGGTATATCTTTTCCAAAAAAATAAAAGTATGGATCCTTATAAATTTCATCAAAATCGGTTGAGAAATTTTAGTTATAATCAATTGACTGAAAATGTATTCGTTTACCTGGATTATTTAGTGGTATTTTTTGTTATCGACGATAAACTCTATTTAAGGTGAGTGAATGATCTTGTAAGCAGTCATTATTACTATAATATATTTTTAAAAACCTTATCAAAGTACTTACCAACCTTCCTCTAAAATCAGTCAAAGTAACAGTATACAAAGATCTTGATAAACTAATTCCTTTTTTATATAAAATTGGTGACTGTCATACTTAAAGAACAGCGTCTTTTCTCGCGTTTACGTGATGTGAATGTACCTCTCAATTCTATTTCGAAAGTCGCACTTTCCTAAAAATAAAGAAGTCTCATATGTGTATCTAAAATATAAACCTTACTACAGATTTAGTACGATCTATCCAACCTTCCACTAAAACCAACCAAATCAACACTACTGGGACCTTAATAATCTCGTTCCGCATTTGAAATCAGTGACTGTCACACTCAAAGGAAGCCATCTTTTTTCCCTTCTACGTGACATGAATCCATTCGAACTCCGAAGACGCATTTTGTGAAGATTAAGCTATCAGAACAAAACTCTATTGAGACGATTGAGACAGTATAGGCGGTAAAAAGAAACGCTGAAGAAAGCAATTTGTGTAAAGGGTTTTAGTTCTATGCATATAGTACCAGTTGAGAATCAGAGATGGAGTTGAATACTCATCTTTAACAGGCATAAGCTTTTACATTTTCTACGAGCTGAAAACACTGAAAACTAAGTATTTGTATACTTTACCGGGCAGAACATGACATGTATTTGTATTTTGTTTCTACGAGTAAGAATAAGAGTTAAGAGTAGAAATTAAGACTAATTTCTTCCGTTCACCTCAGTACTGGAATAGATCTATCCTAGCTCATTAATAACAGAAAAAAAAATATATACAAAAAAATACTACAATAGTAAAAATAATGTTAATACATAAAAATATGATTTTTGTTAATTTGAAAATGTAGGGGGTTAAAATGGGATGGGGGCAAAACTTTGACCGAAAATAGACCTGAGCGAAGAGGTATAATTAAAATATTAACAAATTAAAACGACTTCAAACATAAAATACGCATTATTAGGGATAATTCAAATATAAATGGGAACACATGACAAGCACAAGGTTTCGAATGGAAAAAATTCATCAAAATCGGTACACCCTCAATAAAGTTATAAGGTATTAGTAAATACAAACAAAAAAAAACAGTTGAATTGAGAACCTCCTCCAAAATCAGCCAATAAGTTGAACTATAGATGTCGCTCCATCCCTATACGATGGTTAATAACGAGAGGACAATTTAGACTTATGTGTCTTATATCACGTTGGCTTAGCTGTGGATGGCGCGGATTCGAATCCCGCACATAACTATAATTTTTCCTATGGTTGTAATTTTGTAACGTTAGATTTGACCTTCAGTACAAACCGTTAAAATAACGTCGTTAAAGTAGCAGTATCGAGAATTAGACACCAGGAGTCGTTTGTAAACATCTCAGTAACATTATACAATTACGTTGTGTAACACTCTCGCGGCCAGATTGTGGCGAGTTAGCCTTTTTTCGAGCTACGTGAGGGTTACGTGAGGTGACTTTAATCACTTTGCCTAAGCTCATAGTTTTTCATAGTTGCTTCGAACCGATATCAAATGGGTACGAAAGAATCTCCAGTGGTTACCACATTAGTCGGTATTTAGGTACGGGGGGCAATACTGACGAGAGGTGAGTATCGTCAGAATCGCGGCAAGCCAATTCCATTGTGTTTGTTCATTTGTCTGGTTACTGATAAGCAAAAACAAACCAAATTCCAACCTTGAAATATAAGTTATTTTATAGTATAATTCCTTAGGTATTTTAACTATAGGTTTTGCCAAGATTTCACTCTGAAAGCATATGCAGTCTTCCCGTAAAGGTCAATGTAACTTGCTCGTAACGTTGAGGTTTATCAGAACATTATTTTGAGGTTATATGTGCGCGAAGAGACCCGTGAATAGACGTGCAAACTAACCCGTTCAATGACGTGGTTGCAGGCACGGTGGCGATCAGTTATTATATATTTTTTTATTTTCACTTATTGGGCGTATATTATTGATACACCTTTTATTTGCTCGTACCTCAAAGTTACGCGCAAAAAAACTGATTGGGTTGGTTTGCGTTGTTCATGAAAGTTTAATAAATAGTATTTTTCGAATATCTGAATAAAAACTGATCCTAGCTTACGCTTAAAAAACAAACAGTTTTTTAATTTATCATACTTTATCAGCCACATTGTCGTGTGTGCGATTTCGGTTCCTCAGAAAGCGTTGCTGCCCACCTTCTGGTGTGTTACCCATAGTCGCCTCTTACGATTTACTCTTACTCTTACTCTTACTTACGGGTGTACAAGACAATAGGGGGGTTACATTCTAGCCCGGTTCCACACGGGCCATTTATCGTAACTAGCTAGAGTTAATATTTGTTCATATATCTAGAATGAACAATGCTTTTAAGTTTAATCGAGATTTGAAAAGATCACTGAGCTATGTGAATGTGAAACTGAACAATCAAAGAGTTTTCTTAAAATAGTTCGCAGAAACCAAGAAAACAACCAAAATACCCTTACAACATTACGAACGACGGTAAGAAATGGTCTCTCTCGATAAGAACATCAAAACATTTCAGTCCCTAAAGCAAATGAACTAAATTCGCGTTATATCGCGTCTTGTAAACGCAGCTACGTTCATTCCTTTTCACGCTCCGCGACGTTTCGTGAGGCGAATAGATTACAGGGGATTTTATTTTCAGTTCTGTTTATGTATTGATTTAGTTTACTGTTATCAGGCTATTGACTGAGCGAAAGGGGGTATCGGAGGCAGATGGGAGACCTCAACATATACTAAATGTTTGTTCTACGATAACTTTTTGTGCAGTAGGTGGCCAACAAACAGAAAGGGATGGCTATAAAAAGCGATCATCGTTGGCATCGTCTAATTGCTATCTGTCACACTGGTGTCATTACAAATCTGTTGCCGACATTTAAAGACTTTGTTGCCTCTAATTATATACTGAACTAAGAACTATATCATCATTATTAAATAATATATATATATATAATAAACCGTTTATTTCTGATAAACATTACATGAGTCTTTCAAGAAATATAAAATGATGACAATAATAACTAACAGGGTTTAAAAACTTTTAAATTTATCAGAGCGCTTGGTCGATGGGACGCGTGATCAAAATGCTGGCACCTGTTTGGCTCAAAGAATAAGCATTGCTATTCAACGGGGCAATGCTGCCAGCATGCTGGGTACGCTGCCAACTGGTAGTGGGATAGAGCATTTGGACTGCCTATGAGTTCAAATGCTTTTATTGTAGTAGCTGTAGTGTTGTATATAGTTCGTAGTATTTTGTTAATACAGGGTTTAATTCTTATTAAAAACTAATTTCACGTCCCTGTACTAAGAAATATACTTGTTTCTAACGGTACAGAGATCCCTCTAATGTCAAAGACTTAGAGGCATAAAGTATTTTTAGCACATCAACAAAAAATTACGTTGTAACTTATAGGGTAACTGGGAGAGGGAGCTCTACATTTTCAGATAATTCAAGAACTATTTATGGTATAGTTATAGATGATAGACTAGTTTTTGACCACTAGCTTACGTGTTGGTAAGTGATGATGTGGTCGTAGATGGTAAGCAGACTAGGCCTAGATTACCTGGCGCTGAAGGACTGCTGACTGATCGCACTATAAGTTGTTTGGCGACAGATTGAGTGTGTTAGGTAGCCAGGTGAGAAATTGCAAATGCTCTTCCACCATGTGGTGAAGCTCAAACCAGCGGTGGGGATCAAACCAAAAACCCGCAGCACGGTAGCCCATAGCTATTACCTCTCGGATAAAGATGAGAGATAACTTCGGCAACATCGTCAGCATTCATGTAAATTTCGGCGTTGTCTATGGCGTTTGGAAGATCAAGCAAACTGAACAAAGTCCCAAAACAAGGTCCCTGGTTTGATACCCACCGCCCACTTTGAGCTTCACAGAAGGGCATTTTGCGATTGCCTGCCTGGCTAGCTACCACCTTCTAGTAGAAAATCTGGCGCCAAGCACATTACGGTGTGTTCCGGTAGCAGTCCTTGAGAGCCAGTGAAATGACAGGCACATGAGACTTAACTATTATGTCTCAAAGTGACGGGCGCAGTGCAATACGTTACTTGTGATGAAATGCATCTGTTATAGGCTGAGGTTAGTCCGCTTAACATCAGGTGGGCTTCAAGCTTGTTACGTCACAATTACATTAAAAAAGAATATATACGTTTAACTAGCTCTCAACGTTAGAATAATTAACTTTGAAATGAATCACTTCAAAAACTAATAAAGGAATGGATTAATTTCCGTTTCCGACATAGTTTTGGTAGCCTACGTAGTTAAAATACTATTAATTATTACGAGATGTCACGCAAATATGCGATGTTATCAATGGATAGTTTATGATTTCGTGAACTTCAAATTACGTTTCTTAATCTTTATTTCCCATCAAAAACAAATGAGTAATAAATGTTAGAAGGTTTTCAAGCGATTGTAACGGAGCATGCCTAGTACGTGTTTACCGAACGACAATGTTATACAATGTACCCTGCGGTCTTGATTTGGATGGGTGACCGCTAGTGAGTTTTAATATTGAGTATATTCGTGCTTTGAAATCGGCTGTCTTGGGTGTTTTCTCAAGATGGCTGTAGTAACAGCGCGGTGGTTGGGCATTTTCCAAATGTACGCTTGCGTAACTACCACATTCAAGTAGAAAATATGTCCAGGCGCTTAATGGCGTGTTTCAGCGGCTAGTTCTTAGTAAATGTTATTCTTGTTCAGAATAGTATAACAATACAGTAAACCTTTAGAGATCCATATATAAGGCACAAATCTATGGAATAATGTTATGTTGAAAACAGAAATTGGTAGTACCCCATTAGTTTTACCTTTTGAAGACTTTTACTGAATCCAATAAATGGTCGGATATAGGACAGTTCTCATTGTTAGCCCGGGCACTGGCGGTATTTTTGGGCATTATTGAGTAAATTTTATAGTCTTACCTTTATGTACAGCACTTAGGTAAATACAGGTCTAAGGCGCAGTTCTTAGGTACAGATTTTTGTAAAGCTCTTATGTACCCGAGAACTGAGCTGTATGCACGCAACCGTCTGATGTGGAGTCGCGTGTACATGAGCTTATTCCTGAGTTCTGATGATGCGGCGCCGACACCCCTCAATGACGACGCCTTGTGCCCTGTTAGGACCTTACGCGGGTTCTTGATTGTTCTGAGCGACTGAATAAAACTATCTTGTCCACTGAATTTATATTGTTGGTATAGTATTACAATATTTAAGGTCTGATAATAAATTTAGGTATGCACACAACAATTACTTGCATTTCTGACCACCATTCTGAATGTTAAAATTGAAGTGAAGTTAACTGAAGTTGGAATAGACAAAATTCACTGATCTGAACAACGATCGATTCTAATTAGTCAAGTACATCATATTCTCAATAGATGGCGTTAGGAGTTTCGAAATGCATATCCGATACATAAACTCAAGGTAAGTATTTTATACATAACCATGTTAATTTGGATTAACAAGCTGTTTATTGGATCTAAGTGGTAAAATTTTTGAATGTCACCATTGTGAGTACAGTTTTAGATTCAGCACTTAAGTAAGTACAGCGCTAAGAATACAAGCTTAGTTCTAAAGAACAGCATCGATGTACATCTTCAGTATAGCTCTTCGGTACAGCATCTATGTATATCTTCAGTATATCTCTTAGGTACAGCTTTTATGTAAAGTTCTTGGGTATATGTATCTCATATGTACATTTTTTAGTTACAGCTATTAGGTACAGCTGGCAATATACCATACTATTTTGTCTCATCTGTACAAATATCGACATTTCAATAAAATACTCGTAAAACCAGTTTAGTCCAAAAAATCAAACGAATTCTCCCCAGCACCCCCACTACAGTACTGACATTTTAACGACAACAGTATGACCAAATCTATTCACGTTTGTGCAATCTCAATATAAAATGGACCATAAACGTAAAGCAATAAAGCCGTTTCAAAGTCAGCTCATCAAACTTTTACTGGTTATCAGAACTTTAACATATAAATCGAGACAGATATTAAACTTCAACCATTTTTTAAGTTGGAAGCTATAGTATTTTATTGTTATTTTTACACGACTGTTAAAAAAAAAGAAGTGTTTGTGTATGTTTTCAGGGTTCATACCGTATCATTTTGATTATTCATATCGTATGTATGTTTATGAGTTTCTTTATTACAGCATTACTTCTAAACGGCTTAACCGATCTTTTTATATGATCGGTCATAATATTCGTCTTCATGGCGCAAGTGATATAAATATAATGTATATTATATAAAATGTATATTAAATATTATTTATATTGATATAATGTACATAAAAAAATAGGAGAAAAACTGGTTTTACTGGCTTTTAGACGCGTCAATGTGAGAATTTCTTTTTCTTCCAAACTTATAGTGTGGCATATCAAAATGAGGGGCATTCAAAAACAATTCCAAATATACATATAACTAGCAGTTTTAATTTCAATGGAACGATAAAACTCTTAACGAAAATAATTAATATGCAGTCGGGTTTTTTAGGTTTTCAATGTATTTATTATAAAAACCTATAATGTGATATTTTTATACATTTGTTTAGAAATTACACTAGAATACGTTTTACTTTTTTTTTATGACATTTGAATATGTACTTATTTATATTTATTTATTTGTATAAAGATAATTAATTATATAATTTTGTAACATTCGAATTATTTTACTATGAAATCTAAAATATAATTAAAGCATAAATAAAACATACAATTAAACATAATTCATTCTAATCTAATTAAATTGGTTTTCAATTAATTTATACGTTTACTACACATCGTGTTGAAACTTTTCTCGAACAATAATATCTTCAGCCATTCGACATGGTCATGCTGCCACTTAGCAGCCTGCCGAATAAACTATAGTTATTTGTTATGCTAAACTACAATGTTGTTATTTGCCGCGAGTACGTCTTGTATTGAAATCTAAGTAAAATAGCATTAAACTTATAATTCTTCAATTCCTCAGGATTCAATGATAACAAACGTAATATAACTGCCAAACGAAATATACAATATATGTTATATTTTATTTATTGCTGTAAGGCTAGCCTTTGAACACTATCTCACCTGATGGTAAGTGATAATGTGGTTGAATATGTTGTTCAGGCTAACTTAGAAGCTCTCAAAGACAGCTGCTGGAACACACTGTTAGGTGCTTGGCGACTGACTTTCCACTTAAGGGCGGTAGCTAGCCAGGCAGGCATTCGCAAAATGCCTACCACCACGCTGTAACGCCTGTCATCCTAAGATAACAACCGGGACCGACGGCTTAACGTGCCTTCCGAAGCATGGAAGCGCTTAGTAGTTGTCACTAGCGGTCTCCCATCAAAGTCATGACCGCGGCGAACGTTGCTTAACTTAGCTGATCGGTTAAAATCAGCTAAACAAACGTCACAAGCGCTTCAACACCACATCATCCCTTACCATCAGATGAGATGGTGGCAAAAGCTAACATAACAGGCATAAAAAAATTGGATTCAACTTCAACATTCAAATGTGTGAAAGAACTTGTCGAAGTCAGTACCATGAGCAAATATTGTGATAATAGGTACTTTTGAACCAACGTGGTACCGACTTCGACTAGTTATTTCACAAATTTGAGTGTTGAAATCGGTTCCATTATTTGGTATTTTTTTTTCTTTTATTACATATGCGATTTCTAAAGAGCTTAAGTACCGCTTGTTTTTTGTATTACAAGCCTCCTTTTCGTTTAAGGTAAATAAGCAATTTTATGTTATGGTAATAGGGGTTGTAAATGGTTGTTTTACCTAAGAATACCGATGGCGTACCATCACTGTAAGAAATAAAAAGTAGGGTAGGAATAAATAAATGTTTAGGGCCTACAACGGTTTTATGTGAATGAGTAAAAAGGTTGTTGAGATTTTTACAGGCTGAAAATGTAAGCAAAATATTTTGTGACCACGTTAACATGATTGTCGGACAAAGGTTTAGTACAACTGTCTCGGTACAGAAGTATGAAAAAGATTTTAATGTTGTCAAGAATAATATAATTTTATGCTAGCTCGAGGCCCACCTGATGTTAAGTGGACTAACCTCTGCCCTGAACAGATGCATTTCATCACTAGTGACGAATTGCACTGCGCCTGTCACCTTGATGTAAAGTAGTTAATTCTCATGTGCCTGTGTATATTTTACTGGCTTTCAAGGACTGCTGCCGGAACACACCGTTAGGTGCTTGGCGACAGATTTTCTACTTGAAGGTGGTAGCCAAATGGGCAATCCGAAAGGTGTTTTTATTTTTGTGTGTTTATGTGTATTTGACGGAATAAGCTCGAGGACCACCTGATGTTAAAAGTCTCTTGTGCCTGTATTTTTTTTTTTTTTTTTTTTTTCTAATCTCGATGTAAATATTCAAAACTCTATTCAAAGGGAGCGTGGCGTAGTCCAGTGTTGCCGCGGCGGCGGTCTTAGCTCGCAGTAGGCATTGTCTTTTACTACGAGACACAGAACTTTAAAGTGTCAGACATACTGGATGGCTACAACTTTATTATAAGCAACTGCTTGTATGTAATATTTACATTAAACAATCTAAACACATAAATTTATGGTTTCAGATTAAATTCTTTATGTAGGTACATGAAAGACATCATTCCAGGAACCCTGTATAAAATTCCTCGTAAAAATATAATTGGACAAAATGCCAAATATGTTTTCACCCTGATTAAATCGCACCCTGTTATAAGAATATCGGATTTACGTAGATTAATTTATCAGGGGTTAATTCCTCCCTCTAACCTTGCCTCACCCCTGAGCTGTGGCATTTTAATCCGATCCGACACTCGAAAGCTAGATCCGATGTGAAAATAAATTAAACTCCGTATTTACACTTTCTCACTGTGGTATTGTCACAGTGAAAAAGTAAGAGAAGGCTATTTTCAAATAACCCCTTTGCACTATATGTAAGTATTGTTTACATAAGTTTTGGATGTAAAAAACTATATGCCGCAAAAAACGTAGTATTATAATAAGCAATATGAGATATACGTTTATACAATTGCTGATAATAAACGTGGTGGCTGGGCTATACGTAAGTCTACTTAAAGTTAAAATACGTATGCACTTGACAACGCTTATTTTCACAGTTTTGTTAAGTACAAGGAGGACAGACATACGAGTACTATCATTTTGTTGGTCTTACTCTAACAAATTACGGGGTGTTAACATTTATAGAGAAGCTTTATTATGACTGGTATGCAGTACGTTGGTGACTTTGCATATTTGTTACAATTTAATTAAATTTGATGAGGTATATATTTTTTACTGAATCAAGAACTTGTCCTTTGCCGAGAACTGTGACATCGTGTTTAACCGATTTTTTTTCAGCAAGCTCTAGATCAATTGTCTTTGTCTAACATAGTTTTTCTCCGATTCTGTTCCATTGCTGAACAGAATCGGAATTTTGAAGCAGTGATGGCTCAGTGGCATTGGCTATGGACTGCCGCGCAGCAGGTCCATGGTTCGAATCCCGCCCAGAGCTTGAGCTTCACCGCATGGTGGAAGGGCATTTTGCGGATGCCCGCCTGGCTAGCGACCACCCTCAAGTAGAAAGTCTGTCGCCAAGCACCGAAAGGTGTGTTCCGGCAGTAGTCCTTGAGAGCCAGTGAAATTACAAGCACAATGAGACTTAACAACTATGTCTCAATGTGACGGGCGCAGTGCAATTCGTGAGCTATCATGAATTGCAACTGTTATAGGCAGAGGTTAGTCCACTTAACATCAGGTGGGCCTCGAGCTTGTTCCGTCACAAAAACATAAAAAAAAAAAAAAAATTGCTGTTACAGAGCAACAATTACCTTAATTTTAAATTTTTAGTGTCAGTACGAAAGTAAAATCTATATTTTTTTCACCGTGGCAGTCAGTCTGTCCAAACCCTGAATCAACACTTAGCAAGTTATTAAACCGCTGGTCGTCGCCAAGTCGGCACTCGACGTCACCTTTCAAATTAAGCGGATCTGCCCTTCTGGAGTGTTACATTGGTTTATTTCTGTGACCAGTAATACTGCCGTCGTAAGAAAATAGGGCACAACTAACATTTTTTTAAAAATTGAGTTATATACATATTTAGAATCAGAAAAAAAAGGCACATCTGCTCAATTTTTTTTAGAATTTTATCTTTAAGGAATTCGGAGATACTGTAGGCTTAAAAGGCACAAATAACACTAATATTCATGTTTAATAGAATGAAAAGGCTCATTTATTTACCATTATATTGAAAAGGCACAAATACGTAGATGTGACTATTACTTCATACAGATTTTTACTAAAAACTACTAAGAAAAGGCATACTTACAACATAATACAAAGAAAAGGCCTAAATTTCAGATGTGCCATGTCTACTTAATTAATGATCCATGCATCTCTCAATTAAATTACGTATAAAAGACACAAATAACCAGTTGTGCCTTTTCTTTAAATTATTTACGATTAGGGGTGAGGAAAAGAGGACAGGGTTCGATTAAAACGCGCCAGTTGTGCCTGCGACGTCAAAGTGACTCCACACTTGTCAGCTGCAGCCCGCGTTAGGTAAGTTTATTTACGTTTTATCCATATTTACATGTTGTTTCTAATTTAAGTATGAAGTACATAACTTTGTAGGTTAGGTCGTACATTATATTATGCCTTAGCTTAACACCTAACGTGACATGTCTTAATAATTTATTAATTAAGTAGGGATATGATAAACATGAAAGCAGCGGTGGCGCAGTGGTATCAGCCTCGCCTTTGAAATATAAGGTCGCGGGTTTGATTCCCGGTCCTGCCCACGCATCTTTGAGTGAATTGTTTCATCACCGCTACTCATTATCGGTGAAGGAAAACATCATGAGGAAACCGGCATGTCTAAGATCTAATCATTAGTGGACTTGTGACATCCACCCACCCTCACTTGGCCAGTGTGTGTGGATTAAGGCCTAAACTCTCTCAACTATCTTAAGAGTTGAGAGAGTTTAGGCCTTAATCCACACACACTGGCCAAGTGAAGACCCGTGCCCAGCAGTGGGACACTAAAACGGGTTCAAGTGTGATAATAAACATATAGTATCATTCATTTTACTTATTTTTCCCTTATTTCAGATAATTTAAAAAATGCAGTCACGTGGTAAAGGGTCAGCAAGCGCCGCTTTACAAAATCTAAAGCCTAGATCTGATATTGACGAACAGATTCCGTGGTCTTAAAAACGCCACAAATTATGATGATTCAGTAGTCGATAAAGATTATGTGCCACCAAACATCATCGGTTCAAAACTTAAATATTTGGGGTCATAATGAAAATTATGAAAAAGCGCTTTTGAAGCGCTCGTAGCGAAGTTTACTTAGCTGTTCTCAACCGATCAGCAAACTTAAGCAACGTCGCCCACGGTCATGAGTTGGATGGGTGATCGCTAGTGACATTACTACTGAGCGTTTCCGTGCTTCGGAGGGCACGTTAAGCCGTCGGTCCCGGTTGTTGTCTTAGGATGGCAGTCGTTATAGCGTGGCGGTAGGGCATTTTGCGAATGCCCGCCTGGCTAGCTACCACCCTCAAGTAGAAAATCTGTCGCCAAGCACCTAACGGTCTGTTCCGGCAGCTATCCTTGAGAGCCAGTACTTCTAGGTTAGTCTGAACAACATCTTCGACCACATCATCACTTACCTTCAGGTGAGATAGTGGTCAAAGGCTAACCTACAAGTAATAAAAAAAAAAAAAGCATGATTCCAATATTTTATTGGATGATTCTGGCTCCGAGAGAGTCCAGAGAACATTTGTAAAAAAAAAATGTTCAGCAAAATTCTCAGAGGATTATCGCAAAATAATCGCGTGGAATAATTTAAAATGGTAATATTTTGTCCAATGCTTATTGTTTTCAATCAGAGTTTTGTACCTGTAGGTGACAAAAGATTAGGAAACCCTACCTGTTAACGACTGTTCAGCTGATCTCACACAAATTTATGAATACTGAAATTAAAGACTATTTATTAAAATAATATTTTAAGTAAAACTGATTAATTAATTTTCTTTAAACTTTTTTATAGCTTTTACCAATATATTGCATTGTGATAATTCAACCAAGTGCCATGTTATGTTTGTTATAGTTACATTTAATTTTTATAATATTAATAATAGTATTTTTTTAATATTAAACTACGAGTGCCTTTAATAATTACGGGTGTAAGCTATTTCCTGTAAATGAGCAATAAATAATTAGAATTAGGTTTATTAGAGTAAATTAATAAAGGTTCCAAACCAAAATGTATGCTCTTCTAATAAGAATTAAGAATATTTTGATTTATTTTTCTTATTGTGATTAGTAGAGTAAATATTTTTTATAGATTTTTAAGTTAGTGGTCCCACCTATTAGTAAAAATATTTAATTCTTACATTCCTTAGGTGTACTAACCAAAAAGTGTAACTGAGTTTAAGTATATTAGCACTTTTAGTTTTTAATTCATAAGTTCTATTTGTTAACCAAAATCGTAGGTATATGCTTATCCCTAATACTTTATAAATAACTATTGAATATAAAGAACGTTTTTTTTTGTTAAAATGTTGGTGTCCTAGAAGTAGATTTGTTTTGTTTCAGTTATTTGGATAAGCTAACCAAAAATGGCATGATAATAAATATGTTTTATAGTTTGTTAAACTTTCCTCACATGTTTTTTTTTTTTATAGAAAACATTAAGTCAATTTACTTTATAAAGAAAACATGAAAACATTAAGTCAATACACAATGTGCCCTTTCTTCTAGACTCAATGACCAATTTGCTTGTAATATTAAAAAGAAAGGTCACATTTGGTTAACTATGCCTTTTCTTTGTAGTAAGTGGTATTTTTTAAATATGTTATTTTTAAGTTGAAAGGAAAATATTGAATTTATTTAATAATTAGTTATATATAAAAACTAAAAAGTATTAAATATAATAGTACTAACTTTCACACATATATCATCAGTATTATATTTTCTTTAAAGTAATAGGTTTACACACTATGAAGCAGAATATGGTTAAAACTTTAACCCTAATTATCTCAGTTTGACCAAAATGATAGATGTGCCCTTCTCTCGTACGACGGCAGAATAGCTGACCTTCACAAAATTTTTAAGTGGGTTAGATTTATCTGATTTTTAGTTATAAACTTAAGCGAGAGAAGTGTTATTTTATGTTATCAGTGTTCAATGTCAGTAATTGTAGTCTCATTTACTTACTGCATAATTAATTATTAACAATTTTAATATGTTTTTCAAATAAAAATGTATGTATTGTCTGTTCTATATTAAGTATGCATATTACAAATTTACAAAAGTTTATATTTTAAACTTTGTAGACTAGGATCCTGTTAATAGAAAATAGGATATAATTAAAATTATTTCTCTACATATTAAACGGTTGTTTATGAAGGTGTTGGCTAATCAGGCGAGCCTATATAAATTATATAAATGACCAAAAACAAGGCAAAGTACAGGCCATAGAAGATTCAGATCTGTAAATACCTATTGACTGTTGACTCCAACGCCCAGCGATATCATTCGTTTAAGAAATATGCGACTGTATATTATATTAGACGTGTTTTTTAGAGCGTGGCTTTAATGAGGTAGCTGGTAATGTGGTGCTCCTTTTGGAACTTTACTCAGTAATCACTGATAAAAAGTATCATGTTCTAATTCAGAAGACAAAAAGTCTGTACACCAAATTTCATACCATAGTACAGATAAAAGGTTGTAGCGCCTCAGAATGTAAGTATTACCTACTTTAGAAATATATTGTATACCATGTTCGTAGCGTTTGGAGATTAGTACAATAAAAAAACTTTGGCCATTTCCCAAAACCTAGTGAATCACAAAAAAGGTTCTAAGTTAGCGCTATACTCTAGCCGCATCCGCTCTCAATAGCACCCTTAATTCTACCCCTTGTCACCATTAGACGAGATAAAAACCAACTCTTATTGTAGTAACATATTTGGTATTTCTGTAGGATAGAAAGGGATATTTTTATGTTGGAAATTAATTATTACGCATTGTTATTGGAGTTCGAGACCGTCATTTCAGTTGATGATAATTTACGGCTTTAGGGATATGAAATGATTCTTAGTGGAAAAAAAACCTTCGGAGACATAAAACTTTTCTAGATATACTTACGCATGTTGTAAGGGTATTTAATTAATACTCGCTTGGCTATATAGCTACCAGCCTTAAGTGAATTTTTCGATAAGCACCTTATACTGTGTAACCCTAGATAAGTATGAATATTTTTTACCTTTGTGGCGGTGGGCTTATTAACAAAATACTACGAAATATATACAACACTACGGCTAATACAATGTAAGCATTTAGACAACATACAAGTTATTGCAGATTCGCAGGCAGTCCAAATGCTCCAGCCCACTACCAGTTCGCAGCGTGCCCAGCACGCTGGCAGCATTGCCTTGTTGAATTGCATGCTTATTCGTTGAGCTAAATAGGTGCCAGCATTTTCATCACACATCGCACTGATCAAGCGCTCTGATAAGTTTTAAAAAAATACGATGATCTCTCTGTCTCCTCGGACCCAACGTCTCCACACCAAACGGACCACATATGTAACCACTATCGAGGTTAGCATACTTGCGCCGCTTGAGTTGCTCTGCTGAAGTAGCCGCGAAAGTAGTAAGTAGTTAAAAAGTAAAGTTACCTGAACTACATATTCGATCCCTTCATAAGTCTTTAACAGGTAAGATAGAGGTCAAACAAAGGCTGTATCAATAAAAAGATTAGTAAGACATAGTAAAAGTCAATACGTCGTCATTACGGGAATGAATGTAAAATATTTCAGAATAGATGGCAATCTAACTAAATTCGGCTTTAAGCACCTTAATTCATGCAACCTTTACTCAGGCCGAACACATATCTAAAGAGTCTCCAGTGAAGTGTTTTTAAATATTTATTTATCAGAAGATCCCAAAAATTGTCCTGGGACGGAATACTTCAAAGTCCCAAAGAGTCACTTTCACCAACGAAGTTTTAATCTCGAGGTATTATTTTAATCTCAACAAATAAGAGGCTTAACGTATCGCTGTTTAAAAAGATACATTTTCACTGTTACAAATGTTGCCGAAATAAGGTTCGGTATTACGAATAGGTACATGTTTGCTTTCGATGACTTGTTTGTATAGAATGTCTATCTAACTACAACTTCTAACGTATATAGAGTATTTCATTCAAATACTATTAAGAAGACTTGTGGTATTGGTGGAAGAGGGCAACCGGGTTTCAGTGTATATTTTTACCGACATCAAAAAAATGGAGGAAGTACTCAAGTCGTCTGAACGTTTATTTTTTGTGTTCGTTATCTCAGAACTATTGTCTGGGTGAATCGATTTTGATGATTAGTCCCATTTAAATTTCATCAAAATCGATCAAGACGTTTTTGGGTTACACTCCAATAAGTGAAAATTATTCTCCTATCTTGATGATAAAGTCTCTACGTAAGTAAGTGAATGACAATCGATTCCATAAGTAGCAAGGATCACTAAAAAGTGTGAAAAAATTAAAGTCGGTACCATGCGCAGACTATTGTGATAATAGGTACTTTTGAACGATCATGGTACCGATTTCAACAAGTTATTTCACACATATGAGTGTTGAAGTCAATTCAATTTTTTGGTAAAAAATGTTTGGTTCATAAAGTCTGAGAGGGATAAAAGACCCAGTTGTTGGGTACTATACTGTAAGTATCAGTCGGATTGTTTATTGCTGAACGTAGCCTCCCCCATTGAGGGGGGAGTTAGCCATAATCCTCCTGCTTGTCAGGCGTCTTAGTATAATTGGTGGTGAACAAAGAAACCGTCCCAATTATTGCAATATTGTGCTTATGTAGTTAACATTATCTCTCAGAGAGTCTAGAATTCAGTGCAGGCTTTACACAAATTAAACTATAATGATAATATAATTTTTGCTCCTGCAAATTTTTTATAAAATAGAGTAGATACATCGATGGTGCTGTTGCGCCTTGATGTAGAGAGACGAGAACAATTTACTTTGTTCCGACAATTGGGTATAACTAAAATAAAACTTCACTAAATATGGTGAAATTATCAATCAATTACTACAACTAACTAATATGGATCAACTTGGTGGTATGTTTCAACTTAAAGTAAAACCCCTAGAATTAATGACCAGGTAAAAAGGATATGTGTGGATAGGATTAATTAAGTATGCGTCGAATTAAGATGGTACCTTGTTATATGGAAGTCAGTTAAAAAATAATATAAATATGCATTCCGTATCTTACAAAATCACAGCGAAAGAAAAAAAAATAACTACGAAATGGATTTGAAGCCACAACCATCCGCTTCTAGAGCCGGGACATGTTAATAAAGAAAATACAAATGTTAGCATGCATGATTCCTTCAGCATTTTTTATTTATTTATGTATAAATAAATAGCTATTAGACTAAATATATAGCTGATAGACTAAACTTTGACAACTATCTTACCTGATGTTAGGTAATGATGAGGTCGAAGTTGTTGTTCAGGCTTACCTAAAATTACTGGTTCTCAAGGACAGCTTTCGGAAAACAGAGCTAGGGGCTTGGCGACAGGTTTTCTACTTGAGGGTGGTAGTTACCAGGTGGGCATTCGCAAAATGTTCACCACCATGCAATAACGACTATCATCCTGAGACAACAACTGGGACCGCCAGTTTAACATGCCCTCCGAAGCACGTGCACGCTCCGTGGTAATGCCACTAGCGGCCACCCATCCAATTCATGACCGCGGGAGACTTTCCTTAACTTAGCTGAACTGTTAGGCAAACTGCGCAACGAGCGCTTCAAAATTTGTCTCTTCATCTAAAGTGAACTAATGTCAGCCCCATATATTATATTATACAACATACTTAGACCACTACACTCATATTTTCAAGTTGATCGTTATTATTCCAGCAATGACCGTCTTGGCACAGATTCAAGACAACTAGGGAGATACGGGTTAAGTGAACCGGATTACAAGGTCTCTAAGATTATAAATAGATTACGCGCTACTTTGCAATAATGCATCTTTAGTTTTATTTTTTAATAAAACATTAAATTAATATTTAGCCAAAAATCCGATATAAATCTTTTATATATGCATTTTCTTGAAAACGCTTGAGTTTAGAATATTGTATCAGTATATGCATACATTACCTCTAAAAAACAAATCAAAATTATTTTTTCAATGAATAAAACGAGTACACGATTTCCGCTGCCGCTACCTCTCTAACCTTGTACCATTTGAAAACAGATATTTACCATCCAATCGTCCGTCTATCCTAGTTAATACTTTGTATAAACTACACCTTATGGATTAAATGGTCGTAACAGAGTAAATTTACTTTGTGTTTCCTTAAATTATTCTGGGAGAGATATTAATAAAATAACAAAGCTCTTTTGCAGCACAAAATGTTATATTAAAAGCTTTTGATGAATTCCTCTCGTTTATTAAAGTTTGAAGCAGTGATGGCTCAGTGGCATTGGCTATGGACAGCCACGCAGCGGGTCCTTGGTTCGATTCCCGCCGCGGGCTTGAGCTTCACCGCACGGGTGGAAGGACATTTTGTGAATGCCCGCCTAGCTAGCTACCACCCTCAAGTAGAAAATCTGTACCTAACAGTGTGCTCCGGCAACAGTCCTTGAGAGCTGATTACTCCGCACAGTCATATCAATAAATAAGCGACTTTAACCGCGAAGCAATAAAGTGCACTCCAGCTCACGAAGCATTGAGTACCACATATTTATATATACCATAGCCACCCACAGCTCTGATCTCTTCTGACGTGGCACGCACCGTAGAATAATCCCGTGCAGACAGATACGCCAGTTTACCTGTAAATTAGTACCCAAAATGCGAAGTGGGCTAGGCCTGGTATAGTGCGTATGTGCGTCTAATGACTGCTCGTCTTCCTGTCTTTGTTATTCATTAAAATATACAATTGAAGTGAAACTGTGTGCATTATATGCTTGTGTTATATTCTCTCGTGATATAAGAACGTGATATTATATTGTCGTGATATAAGAGCCCTTTCTTCCATTTATAATTGAATTCGATGAGCTACATACATATTTTCAATAGGATACAATAATACTAATTTATATTGGCCATACAGTTCCCAGCTGAAAAGTATAATCGCTAAAAATATTAAAATATTTTATGATACGATTTAATAAGTAAAAAAAATAGCAAAAATAAAATTATGAAAATATATAAATAGTTTCACCTAATTTTCCTGCTAAGCCAACGTGAAATTTTTTTTTTTTTAAATTTATTTACTTGTGGTCCTAGGTTACAGTGTTAGGTATTATAATATACAAATAGTCTCGCTAGGGCCCGCTTTACGCATACAAGTATTACCTATGCATTTACAGGTATATTGTCAAAATAGTCACAAACATTAGGAAATTAACATATTTTTCTCATCTAAGAATTCATTAATTGTATAGTAGGCCTTGAAAATCAGGAAGTCATGTAACTTTTTTTTGAAAACTATTATATTATTTACATCACGTATAATGTTCGGAATTTTATTATAGACAATTGGAGCCATACAGAACACACTTTTATTTAGTAGTAACGTATTTGAGGCAAAGTGTCGTAGATCCTTTGCTCGTCTACCTTGAAAGTCATATTTAATAAAAAGGTGTAAGTTTTGTCGGACAAACAGAGCAGTTTCGTATATATACAGAGACGGAAATGTTAATATGTTAAGTCTGATGAAGTGAGGTTTACAAGAGTCTGTTTGAGCTAGGTTGCAAATAGCACGAATGCATTTCTTTTGTGCTTTAAATACATCCAACTTGTTTGTAGAATTACCCCAAAATATGACGCCATATCTTAAGACCGAAGCTACATAGCCATGATATGCTGTGAGTACAGTGTCCTGATTTGCTATTTTACTCAGTTTGTATAAGGCATATGAAAATTGTGAAATTCTTTTAGATATTATTTCTATGTGTTGCTTCCATGTCATTTTTCTGTCTATTTGTAAACCCAAGAACTTGGTTGACTCAATTTCATCAATCGTTTTCCCTTGGTAATTTACGTTCAAGTTAATCATCAGTTCATTAGGCCTTTGTCTAAAGTTAATTATATTTGTCTTTTCGAAATTAATTTTTAAATTATTCATGTCAAACCAGCTGATAAGCGATGTCAATGTATTGTTAATATCGATATTTAAATTGTCATTATTTGCTTTGTTATCCGTAAATAAAATCGTACTATCGTCAGCGAACAATGTTATTGAGAAGGGTGTAACTTTTGGTAGGTCATTAATATAAATCAGAAAGAGCAGTGGTCCTAAAACACTGCCTTGAGGGACACCGTAATATATTTGTTTAAATTCTGATGTATAAACCTTGTCTGTTTTTGTTCTCATACATATGCGGTTAATTTGTGTAGCCTGCACTCTATTAGTAAGATAGGACCTGATAAGCTGGTTTGCAGTGTTTCTAACACCATATGCCTCGAGTTTATATAAAAGCGTTTCGTGTTCAACGTGGTCGAAAGCTTTGGTCATATCCATAAATAACGCAACTGTGGGCTTAGTCTTATCCATATTTGTTATAACATTGTAGAGGAAGTTATAAATAGCAACGTTAATGTTTTTACATTTCCGAAAACCATACTGTTCCGGTGCGAAGATATTTTGATCTTCAAAATAAGAGTAAAGTTTTAGATAAATAACTTTTTCAATTATTTTTGATAAAATAGGTATAAGCGATATTGGCCGATAATTACATAAGTCATGTTTGTCGCCTTTTTTAAACAATGGCTTTATTATAGAAACTTTCATTTTGTCAGGAAATATTCCTTGCTGAATGCACATATTTATGATATGACTTATAACAGGGGCGATTATACTACTTACATTTTTTACTATTTTTGTAGTTATACCATCATACCCAAAACTATCAGTATTATTGAGAGATTCTATTATTTTATAGATGTCATATGGAATAGTCGGTGTAAGAAATACGGAGTTAGATTTGTCATATTTGATTTTATTAAAAGGATTATATTTCTGATGTCACGATATTAGTAAAATGATTATTGAATTTTTCTGATATGTCTTTGGGATTAATAAATGTATGATTATTAATTTTGATTTTAGTTATATGTTCCTTGGGGAAATTATCATTTGTATGCTTAATTATTTTCCAAGTTGCCTTTGATTTGATTTTTGCGGTTTTAATGAAGTGATCATTTTGTGACTTTTGCGTTAGCAGGATAACTCTTTTATACCTTTCAGAATACTGTTTAAATAATAATTTATTTTGTACAGTGGGATTACGTCTATATTTCCATAGCATCTCTCTTCTTTTTCTACCACATAGTTTAATCCCTTTTGTAATCCATTTAAGGCGCTTTTTAATTAATATTTTTACTCTCTTCCTTGGAAAGCATAGATCGTAGAGAAGAAGGAAATCGTCATAGAAAATATTGAAAGCTTCATTAGCATTTTCACATTTAAATACATCGTTAAAACTGAGTTGACTTAGATAATTTTTAAACTTTACGATATTTTCTGTGGAGTAGTCACGGTTTATACGATACCAAAACTTTAGTATACAACTTTTTTTTACCGGTACCTTGAGTAATTGTGCTTTATGATCAGAAAGTGCCAGCTCGACAATTTCTCCTCTACAACCTACAACGTTATGGATTACATTATCAAGACACGTCTGACTTACTGCTCTTGTTACCTGCTTAAACTCAAACTTCATACTATGTTCTTGTACAATTGATTCAAACTTTCTTGTTAATTTATTATTTTCCAATATATTAATGTTAAAATCTCCACAAACTACTATTTTCCCTTTATACCTCAAACATAAATTTGATAGCATATCGTCTAATTGGCTAAGAAAGTAGTCAGTATAGAATATTTTTTTGCGTGGAGGCCGATATATGCATATAATATACATTTTATGTTTTTTTAATTCAATAGCAGAACATTCAAATATGTTCGGTATTGCCATTTTTTCTATAAAATTAATATTTTGGAATTCATGACCGTTTCGAACTAAAATACAGGAGCCACCACGTCTGTTGTTCCTGCAGTAATAAGACGCTAATTGAAAATTTTGAACCCTTAACCTCTCTAAATCGTCTACCTTCATATTGTGTTCAGTAAAGCACAAAATGTCGACTTCTTTGTTTTGACTTACTAATTCTTCCAAGCCTACCATTAAATTATCAGATTTGCTTATTAAGCCATCAATATTTTGATGAAATATATTTATGTAGTTATACACGAAATAAATTATTTGCAATAAGAGATTCATTAGCCGAAACATTATTGACAGATTGGACATTATTGACACATTGGACATTATTGACACATTGGACATTATTGACACATTGGACATTATTTGTATTTTCTACGCAACAGCTAATACTGGCAATATCGCAAGTTTGTGTGCTTTTATCATTCATTGGCTTTAAACAATTTAACTTAGATTGTATTAGCTGGTTTCTGAAGTAACTCATTTTTTGTTTATATTCCATATGTAGGACTTCTCTATGTAAATATCTGCAGAAATGTAAAGCCAATAAACGTCGTGGCGGAATGCTACTACTGAAGTTCATGTCCATGTAAACTACATGTCTGTACTTTCCACATACGTGTCTTAACTCGTAGTTCAATTTCTTTTCATTTAGGTATTTATTGCTTGGGATTTCTGATATGATAACATTTGTGTGTGTGGTGCGGGTAAGCCATATGTTCAAATTTAGCAGAAATTCAAATGGATTGGAGTTATTTGTACCACCCACGACAATTATGTAGTCATTTTTCGTAAATGAAGAGATGTTTATGCCTGTAGAAAAAAATATCTCACGAAGTGGAGCACCAGGCTTCCAGTAGCTTAGTATTTCAAACTCAGAGCCTATTAATTTTTGTAGCGTATATCTAACATCTCTTCCTAATTGATCAGCTAGTATCAAGATTTTTTTCTTAGGTTGAATGTCATTTTTTAATCCATAGGGGCTATGAGGTTTCAATGAAGTTTCATTAGTCAACGGGCATTCTTTTTCTATATTGTTTTGATTTATCACTGTATGTTGTTGTGTCAAGCTTGCAGATGATGGTGATTTGTTCTTGGGCTGAGGTGTACTTGTAAGAATTTGTGAACAAGCAGCTGCTGGTATATTGATAGGATCTAAATCAGATACCCTGCACTCTGATGAACTTTTATTACCTGGATTCGGAGTATGCTGAGGTGTAAAAGTAGGTTCTAATAAATTCGCTGAATCTACTGTCAAAGTTTTTTCAAGATGTAACGTGTCGATGTCGATTAGCGAGTTTTCTAAACTGTTGACAGAGAGTGGAACCTTTAATTTGTTTTCTCTAGGGCTTTTGTTACAATATTCGAACCTATTCGTACACCCTTCCAGTATTTTTTTATAATTTTGTAACTCAGATTGAAGTTTTTGATTTTTAAAGTTCAGATCATCTATTTCATTAAGTGCAATGTGAAGCTTATTATTCAATATTTCTATTTGTTTTCGTTGCTCTTGTATGTCAAAATTATCAAAACATTTATTAGGACGATCCATCACCGTATCTTCGAACATGTTAGACGTGGAAACATTTTCCAATGAAGAACACCTTTTTTGACGCCTCAACGTAACATTATCGGTATTATCACATTCCATGTTTTTCTCTATGGTATGAACTGATAAATAGATTTCGAACGCAGTTTTATGATTTCTATGTTGGCACCACTCACGTTCTGTCGGAGCTGTCAATGCTATCAGTTGTCAATTGTCATGCATGAGAGATATTTGTGAATTATTCACACAAACATGTCAAGATTGTGTATTTATTTGTTGCCAAAAATGTTAGTTACGCTTGTGTGCGTGTAATTTTAAATCTATTTACTGGTTTTTACGTGATTAAGATAGTGTCCAAAAGAAAAGATACTGCTCACCCTGGTTGATAAATACCGGAAAAGTGCTTCTAGGTTATGTTTACAGTTCTGGATAATCTTATTTCTTGAAATGGTACGTTTTTTAGCACATAAATAATAATAAATTACAGAGGTCTTGCAGAGCACTTCTGGTCGGCACAAGGCTACCAACCTTTTTGACCAACCGTGACGTCGTAAATGACACATATCCCAACCGGACAATTTTCAACACGGTTCGCTTCATCATTAGGAGTACTTAGTTAAAGCGCTCGATAAAAAAAAACATTCTCGATCGCGTGCTATTAATATAATGTTTTCTTTAGTGGAACATGGATAAACGCGTGAATTTATATTAATTACTTTAGGGAATATTCCATATCAAGATATATCTTCTTAAATTAATGTCTTTGAAAAAAAGTTTTATCAGTATTTATTGGATAAGTTGTTTTAACACTGAAAGAAAATGAAGATTTTAAAGAAAGTATAATAGTTAAATAGTTATCGCGTGAGTAGTATAGTGAGTCAGTAATTACCCCGTGGGATGCCGGGCGTTCTCACCCCTCCAAGTATTCACCACAGAAAACGTTCCTTAGAATGACTTAGAACGCTACGCTACAAGTGCTTCAACAAATATAAAACTTGTGCCCGCAAACGTTCTCATCTTACACCCTACGTGAGTTTCACAGCCAGTTTTCGTCTGCTCTACTAAAGCTCTGAGAAATCTACTTATAGGACTAATCATCGTAGAAAATTATGAGGGCAAATTGACGAAGTTTAGTTGGTCACGTAAAATATATTCTGTTATTGTCAGTGCTACAATATTGATGCGATATACTTGCGTTTATGCTTTAATGGTTAATGTATTTAGTCTAATATGCTAATAGTTTGGTCTAATCATCACTTTAGACTGCTACTCACATCAATAAGTACTACTGTACCTCTACTATTACAAATTTAAGAAGCAGTTATATGTATTAATCTATGTAAAATAAATTTATGAAATGTTATTATTGTTTTCTAATAAGCAAAAATATTCATTTGAAATTAGTTAACCAAAAACTGAATAAATAATAAGAGCATTTATTTACGATTAATGCAGCCTTTTTATTTGCAAAACTTGGATATTTTCTTGCAAAAAATGTTACTAGTATTTGCATATATTAAAAAATTAAATAAAACTGGATACATTTTTTAATCAATTTCTTGTAAAATTTATTGTTGTTTATCTACGAATTGTTTATGAAAAACAACTCACATTACCTTGACATCCTGAATAGTAGAACACTCATGGAAGTCGGTCCATGAACATCGGAGCTAGTGTTTTGAATCAGCATTACTTTAACAATGTATTTCATATTATTACCGTTCGAAGTCAGTTCGTTTTTTTTATTGTAACTGTAAACATGACACTTTACACAAATATTATAGATACTATAGTTATGTATGCGCGTCTGTTTGTTGAATGCTATGAAATGGCTTAATAGATTTTCATTTTGAATAGTTAAATTAACATTTCTAAATTCTAAGATTAGATTTATAGAATACTTTTAATACAAAATAACTTTACAGAACAAAAGTTTTAAAACCAACTAAAATTTATCGCTGCCGCTTATAATTTAATCCCAAACACAGCTTAAAAGCATAATTCCACGGAGAGTTCAAATCTAAAATCTCCAGATAATCTACCAGCTTAAAAACTGTCTGTGTATCACAAGTTGAATCTATTTGCATTTGAAATACTACCCTTTGTTTTACTCTAAACCTGTTTTGAGTCTTCTTGTCTTGCTTCCGGCAAAACATTAGGTAATGTAATTGGGATTTACCTACCGTGGGTTGAATTGGTAGAAAATTATATACATAATTTTTTTTTTTTATACCACAACGGTGGCAAACAAGCATACGGCCCGCCTGATGGTAAGCAGTTACGCTTGCAACACCAACCAGGGGTATCACTCGCGCGTTGCCGAACCTGAAGACATCTCTTCACGCCCTTTTTGAAGAACCCCATGCTGTACTCCATCGGGAAAACCACGGCGGGGAGCTCATTCCACAATCTGAGCGTCCGCGGAAGGAAGCTCCTTTGAGCCCGCACAGTACGAAACACTTCTGGTTTCAATGTGTGGGGTTGGACTCCCCGTCGATGGCGAGAGTTGCGATGGTGGAAAGTAGCCGTGGGCATCAAGTCAAACAATTCCTTAGAACACTCTCCGTTATACAAACGGTAGAACACACATAAGGAGGCAAAGTCTCTCCTCAGACTAAGGGGTTCTAAACCGCTTGTGAGCTCGGGATCGTCAACAATTCTGATGGCACGTCGCTGAACCGAGTCTAAAGGCCCAAGCTGGTGTCCAGGTGCTCCCGCCCACAGATGACAGCAGTACTCCATATGAGGCCGGACCTGCGACTTATAAAGTTGCAGCCGTTGCCCCGATGTGAAGTACTGCCTCGCTCTGTTGAGCACTCCAAACTTTTGGGAAGCCAGCTTCACCTTGTCCTCCAAGTGACTCCGGAACAAAACGTCGCTGGAAATGTCGATGCCAAGGATCCCGATGCTTTGACTGAAGTTTAAGAGAGTGTTCTGGAATTGTGGAGCCACAGACCATGGGGTTTTCTTAGCGGTGAACGCGCAGGCTTGAGTCTTAGTGGGGTTGAAATGGACTAGGTTTAGTCGACCTCAATCGGAGACACAAGTTAGTGTTCTCTCGATTTCAGACACCAGCCGTTCGCGGCTTTCCTCCACCTCGGAACGAGGGATATTTGCACGGCCCGTGTAATGGGTGTCCCCTGTACTGTCGTCCGCATAGCAATGAATGCCGTCAATAGACAGCATGTCATTGATATGCAGTAGGAACAGTGTTGGGGACAGCACAGAGCCTTGCGGGACGCCAGCATTTATGTCCATGCTCTCAGAGCAGCTACCGTCAACGACAGCTCTTATGCATCTGCTGGACAGAAAGCTGGCAACCCATTTGCATAATCCCTCGGGAAGACCGTATGATGGTAACTTCGTTAGAAGACCCCTGTGCCAGACCCGATCGAACGCCTTCGCTACATCTAGGCTCACTGCCAATGCCTCACCTTGACTCTCGATGGCGAGTGACCAACGGTGCGTGAGATACACTAGGAGGTCACCAGCTGAGCGACTGTGGCAGAAACCATATTGTCAGTCGCTCAACAACTCATGATCCGCCAGGTATCTCAAAAGCTGCGTGTTGATCACACGCTCCATGACTTTGGAGAGAAGGGAGGTGATGGCGATAGGCCTGTAATTCGACGGGTCTGATCTGTCGCCTTTTTTGGGCACTGGGTGCACGTGGGCAGTCTTCCACGAAGACGGTACTTCCTTTTTGGTGTAGGAAAGTGCGAAGAGACGCGTCAATACTGGACACAATTCAGGAGCACACCGCTTCAGTACCACTGCCGGTATGCCGTCTGGCCCACTCGACTTATGGATGTCCAGAGAAAGCAGTTCCCGCCGGACCTCCCGTTGGGTAATGCTTATCTCCGGCATGGAGCTAGCACACTGCGGGATGGTAGGCGGTGTGGCGCCCCCGTAATTCAAAGTCGAGTTCGAGGCAAAGAGACAGCCCAAAAGATCAGCTTTCTCCTTTGCACTATGGGCCAAGTTTCCGTCCGGCTTACGGAGTGGTGGCAAGGACGACTGGCAAAAGTTTCTTTCAGCAGCTTTGGCATGAGACCAAAAAGCACGGCTTCCAGAGTGAAGGCTAGTCAGCCTCTCACCAAACCTGCCGACGAAATCAAACTTAGCCCTGGCAATCATTCGCTTACTGAATCTGGAAGCAGCGTTAAATTTGCGTTTCGCATCAGAGATGTTAGGGTAATTGGTAGATAATATATTAAGGTATTATGTATATTTTTTGTATATACTATTTTTCTTTCTATCTACATATTATAATTAATCTTTACAAATTTGAACCACCTATCTGTTTTTATTACTCACATTTCTATATTTTCCTTTCTAAAGTTGACTGTAAGAGATCGCTTTAAGAGATAAATCAGCCCATTGTACCTTAGCTCTAAGAGTTCTCTATATGTGTTTTGTAACATTTTGTGGACAAGGCGTTCTAAGACTTTGGATAGGAATGGCAGAATAGATATAGGACGATAGTCTGAGAAAGATGTTGGATTACGTTTTTTTGGAAGAGGAATTCTCTGAGCTTCTTTCCATACGGAAGGAAAGTCACCCTTTGTAATAGAATAGTTCAGGATATGGCATAGAATAGGAAGAATCGTGTCTATGATAGGAAGGATCATATTTCGACTTATACCGTCATTGCCGACTGCATTAGAAAGGATAGCTAATACGCTTTTCTTAACATCACAACTAGTAAATGGACTAAAGAAGAAAAATGAAGAGCTGGGAGTTGGCTTAGCCGAAAGAGAATGTAGGGTTTTAGCTTTGACAGTACTATCAATGCATGACGTAGTGGAAAAATGTTTGTTGAGTGAGTCAATATCTGAATTGGTTGGAATAGAATCTTGACGAGACTTACCCATTCCCAAAGTTCTAAGAAATTTCCAGATTTTTGTTGGATCTCCATTTTGAATGGACTCATGAATGTGGCGGCTTTGAGCGTCCCTACACACCTTATTGCAGATATTTCGAGAAGTAATGTATTAGATCTATTCTGGTCATTAGGAGATGATTTGTAATTGGACTTTGTAACAGACTAACGATGCATTATCTTTTTGATATCTTCTGTGAGCCATGGTGCTGGAACATGTTTTATTTTAATGCATCGAACTGGTGCATGCGCATCGTAAAGGAGCATCAAAGAAGAATTAAAAATAGCAATTTTGTCAATGAGTTAGCATTCAACACTGGAGTCCATTCTATATTTTCAGCATCTCGACGCAAATTTTCAGAATCAACAGAACTAAAATTGCGTTGCAGAAGTATAGTGGGCTTTAATTTAGGAGGACGTACTCTATAGGATACAAATATCAAATCATGATACGAAAAGGCATCAGCGGAACACTGGCCATGCTTAGCAACATGCACGGGTGAGGAAACTATAATAAGGTCAAGAAGTGACGGAGTGGAGTTGGGAGCGAAATGAGTTGCATTTGTTGGAAGAATATGCATGTTGCTTGACTTGATGATGGACTGTATTGAAGAAGCTCGAGAGTCATTTCTCAGAAGACACGTATTAAAGTCACCCATTATAATGGTATGACAATAAGAAAGAACGAGATCTTCTAAGATCTTTTCAAACGAAGCAAAGTAATTTAGTTTGGACGAGTACGAATAGTAGGCTCCAAGAAGAATTTTGGTGTGAGAAAGAAGTACTTCTATAAATAGATGTTCACCACCATTAAGAGGAGGTGGTTGAGTAGACAAACTAACTATTGAATAAGGAATATGTGCACGTAGGTAGATGGCTACACCACCACCACCTCTACCGATCCGGTCGTTACGAATTAGAACGAAACCCGGTAATGAGTATGAAATAGATGGGAGACAGGTTTTGAGCCAGGTTTCGGAGACTACTATTGCATGTATGTTATTGTTATCAAATGACGCCTGCATATGAGAGAAATGAGCGGGAATACTCTGCGCGTTGATATGGATAGCATTAAAGTTCTTTGGCACATCAGAAAAATGAGTATTCAGTGTGTCAGAGAGAGATGGAATACTAGAAAAGCTACAATCACTAGATGAAGAAAGAGATAAATAATCATCATTATCGCTACCATTGTCCTCAAAAATATTTAACATTGTATATAAATAAAAAGAAATATATACTATTAATATATTATATAAAATAAATAAAAATATAACAATGTATAAACTATACAATAAATATATATATAATAAAAACAAAAACACAGAATACGAGATGTACTCGTATAAATTTAGGTTGTAAAGTGTAAAAAATTTCACCTGCCGGTTGTGTTGCTGGATAAAAATAGCTGTGAGAGACTCATACTTTACATGTGTAGCACGTACCTAAGATAAGAAAATAATAAATATTAAGAAAACGATTTTTACAACACGTGAACAACTGCTTACTTCACTACTGCTTTACAATCTTAAAGATGACGTCATAACAAATAATAAATTATGTAGAATAGAATGTACAAATAATACGAGTCTAGTTTGGAAGTAGAAGAATCAAACTGTCAACTAAACGTCATCCTGCTGTCAGTTATTATGTCATATGACATGACTGTTTCAGTATATCTTCATATATTCACCTTTTATCTTTACCTAAGATAAGAAAATAATAAATATTAAGAAAACGATTTTTACAACACGTGAACAACTGCTTACTTCACTACTGCTTTACAATCTTAAAGATGACGTCATAACAAATAATAAATTATGTAGAATAGAATGTACAAATAATACGAGTCTAGTTTGGAAGTAGAAGAATCAAACTGTCAACTAAACGTCATCCTGCTGTCAGTTATTATGTCATATGACATGACTGTTTCAGTGTATCTTCATATATTCAGTATATGTGATAATTAAGGTCACATATAACCAACATTTTTGGTAAAATTTTGTCATGTGCTATGGGTAAGGTGATTGGAAAGATAATCATCTTTTAAGTCTTTATCTGAATGTTTACAGCCAATTGACACAACTCGGTAGCATAACTTTCAACTTCGCAAAGCACCTTTTGGATTATGTAGCTCATTAAGAGAGTTCCTTTGTAGCACGGTTAGTGACAGTCTACACATGGCTTGATTAGAATCTCCACGTGGCACACTCAGCCAAAGGCTACACGTATCGCATTTAAAGAGTCCCCGCGTAGCACACTCAGCCAAAGGCTACACGTAGCACACGTAGAGAATCCCCGCGAAGCACACTCAGCCAAAGGCTACACGTAGCACACGTAGAGAATCCCCGCGAAACACACTCAGCCTAAGGCTACACATAGCGCATCTTAAGAGTCCCCGTGTAGCACACTCAGCCAAAGGCTACACGTAGCACACGTAGAGAATCCCCGCGAAGCACACTCAGCCTAAGGCTACACATAGCGCATCTTAAGAGTCCCCGCGTAGCACACTCAGCCAAAGGCTACACTGAGCGCATCTAGAGTCCTTGCGTAGCACACTCAGTCAAATGCTACACGTAGCGCATCTAGAGTCCCCGCGTAGCAAACTTAACGTGAGCCCACTAAACAGTTTAGAATATCCAATTATCACTGCGCTAATTTCTTGTTTTACTTACATACCTTACTTTCAATTTCACTAGAGTTCATAGAGGGCCGACTGCAAACTTTTCCGCTTATTCGTAATGGTTACATAATTATGGGATATATCTATTAATTTACTAAAGGACCTCAAGTTGATATTCTAAACAAGAGGTGAGGCTCTTGTGCTGATGTGAAGTACCGTCTCATCTTTGTGAATATGCCTAGATTCTGGATCGATAACTGAGCCAAGCTTAAAGTAGGAGCCAAAGTTGAGATTCGCCGTCAAAGTTTCATATAGGAGTTCAACGTTATTCGTTATCACCACAAAAAAAGTTTCTGAAAGTAATCGATAAATCCTATAGACCCGTGGCAAAGAAAATACGTGCCTGGGTTTTTGTAGCTTTGAACGTGATCAAGTCCGATCATGCAGCCTTAAGCGGGGGCTAAATTTAGGGACAAGTGCTTGGTCTTATCTGTAAAATCAATGTTTTTATTTGTAAACCGCAGGTCCATGGTTCGATATCCACCGCCGGCTTGAGCTTCACCGCATAGTGGATGGACATTTTGCAAATGCTCGCCGAACTAACTACAACCCTCTAATAGAAAATTTGTCGCCAAGCACTTGAGAATAAGATACTGCAGCAATTCTTGAGAGACATTATATAACAGGCACATGAATGAGACTCAACAACTGAGCTCTCAGGGTGCAATGCAAATATTTTACAACCAAATAAAATAGAATTAGAATTAGAATAGAATTGTTTATTAGCCTTATAACATTAGTAGCTATACTAGGCAAGTCAATTTACAAAAAATACTTAATATTAACATAATAATAGAATAACATTTGGAAGCAATACACTATTAAATTTAAGATCAACAAGTAGTAGCTATACTCTTGTTAATCTTAATATGTAAAAACAACTCATAAAATTACATAAGCATATATAAATACAACATAAAATTGGTGGATTATACAAAGCTATGATGAAAATCAAAATTAATATTAAATAATAAGCATAAAATATTGCATTTTTTACGATTAATAATAATAATAATAACAAAAAATAATAATGTCAGTATAATATTTATTTGCTTTCGCTGTGATCTCAAATAATCTTGCCATAAAACAAATGTTGAAGCAATCTATAAAAGTTTTGTGTAAATGCTTTCCATCACACATAAACAAGATATCTTTTCTCTCTTACACCTGCAGATGAGTGAACGCTGAAGCTCGCTGCCACGGTATTAACCAGCAGCTATATATTGGAGTACTTCAAAAGGCGAGTCAACAGAGCCCTTAAAAGGTCAGCAACGTATTTCTGATGCCCTATAGGTGTTACAGATATACATAGCCGACGGTGATCGCTTTCCATCAGGCAGCATGTTTGCCTGTTTGCCACCTATGGCATAAAATAAAGTTTAAATTTAATAAAATTTTGCATGCAAGTCCTCGAAACTTGAGCCTGTTATCTATGCTTATGGTGTGCCTTTTTCCCTCAAATTATTTATAACCAAAATTATTCAGAAAAGGCCTTTAGTATTGGAAGACTTATGCTCAGTTGTCTTTCATTATTTATTGAGCCAAATAAATGCCAGTATTTTGATCACGCGTCGCATTTATAGTACCACCAACTTAACTGTGCAGTTTTCGAGGGCGCTACTGGTCATGGAAATCAACTACAAACTGTCACAATTTGAAGGAATGTTGTAGTTCTTTTTTCTGCCACCTGAACAGATAAGTTGGCGGGTCTGTACCAAGCAGTCTGATAAGTTTTTTTTTTATGTCTGATAAGTTAGCCTTTGACTACGATCTCACCTGATGGTAAGTGATGATGTGGTCGAAGATGTTGTTCAGACTAACCTAGAATTACTGGCTCTCAGGGACAGCTGCCGGAACACACCGTTAGGTGTTTGGCGACAGATTTTCTACCTGAGGGCTAGCCAGGCGGGCATTCCGCAAATTGCCCTACCACCATGCTATAACGACTGCCATCCTAATATAACCACCGGGACCGACGGCTTAACGTGCCCTCCGAAGCACGGAAGCGCTCAGTAGTAATGTCATCACCCATCCAACTCATGACCGCGGGCGACGTTGCTTAACTTTGCTGATCGGTTAAGAACACCTAAGTAAACTTCGCTACGAGCGTTTCAAAATACGATAACCTCCCGGCCCCCACGGACCCAATGTCTCTACAAGAAACGGCTAAATATGTAACCACTACCGAGATTAGCATATTTTCACCGCAAAAGGTGTATTTTAAGTAAAAATCTAACTAATAAGTTTAAATAATTTAGTCTCTTGTAATACCTTCATTAACAAAACACTATAAACTTTATACAACACTACAACTATCACAACAAAAGCATTTAGGCAATTTAGAAGCAATTACAGACTCACACGTAGTCCCACTACTACTTGGTAGCGTGCCCAGCACTAGTACACAAAGTTGTAATAGGAGGCGAACAATAAGAAAACCATAACTAATTCTGGACTGCAACTAAAAATGTCTTTATCAGAAAATCCCAATCAATATTATTATGCGTATGGTGCCGAATACTATAGCACTGACCCAAGTTTAAAACACTGTTTTTATTTACGCGAGGTTGAGATTTGGTTTGATTTCAAATAATAAGAGCCATCACATTTTTGGCTTCATTATCAACACTTTGATCGCACCGTAACTTTTTTAGAAAAATATATTATAATTTATTTAGGTTATATATACATAAAAAAATTCTAGTCTTCTTAACTACTTTGACGATTATCTTCAAAACCATGTCAAGTGTTAATCAAACTTGATATCTGTAATCAATCATCAATACAGCCGTTAAATTGTTTTCTTTCAACATCATTGAGAGTACTAAAGACAAATTGGATTACATAAATTCCATTCCGAAGATACCCTAAAAATCTCTTTCATTTAGAAAGATCCAAATTGACAGGAAACACAGTTGACGGAAATGAGTCCGATTGGTTAGCTCATTCAAAATGGCAGCGGATTGATTTGTACGAACGCTGGCATACCTACTTATGTATATACTGATGTATACTGACAGTCAAATTGATGGAAAAGTCTCAGAAGAAGCTCAATGGAGAATTTTAAGAGGTCCCAAAAATACTTTCAAGGACATTTTAAAAAGGGTTTTGGGTGATCTCCGTCTACTTGTTATTAGAGATTTGCTTTCATTGACTTCAAATTGTATTTGCGGTTGATTGGGTGAGCCCGGTTTTTCTTTGCTTTAATTATTCTTTATTTTATTATATTGTTTCGGGATTTCGGGAAAATTATAGATAATTAAAATTATAGATGCTGGAGACGAAAGGTAGGAGTGTCAAAGACTAGAGAGATGAGGCTCAGTGGACTATCTTGTTAGCATCAAGTGCGGCATCGGTTTGGGAAATTAATGTAATGCCAAGATCAGATATTAATGGGGGTCTTCTAGAAAAAATATTTTAAGTGGTCCGGAATGAGTCATTATTTATTCATTGTAGATAGTAATAGACTAGTCTCGTTGAATTTTTTGAATTATTGAAGCAAAAATTATAGATAATCACTACAATGTTTTTTTTTTACATATGATCGATTCCCGTCCGGAACAAAAAATGTATGCCCCAATCACACTAATTCATACCCGTTGTTTTCAAATTAGACCCCGGCGTCCTATAGTTATGAATGAAATCTATTGTTATCAGTATTGCTGATGCCAATGGGTTAAGGGAAGTTTCATCATAGTGCTTTCCATACAAACGAAGTTAAGTCATAATGTTAAAAACCAAGTACTCAAATTCAATGGAATTTTAGCATGCATGTCCTTGAGCTCTAAATCTATGCTGCTGGAGTCAGCCAGATTGCCGTAATTTTTTTTCTAAATTATTTGTAAAAAGTTGTTTTGCTTGCAATATTATTTTACAATTTGATATGAAATGAATAATAAAATACGTAACTGACATGGCATACCAAAGCATATATATATATTACGCTCAAGAATATACATGCACAATTTCAACGAGTTTGAAAACTTGCTATTTAAAGTATGAGGAAACTTTATTTGTATGGAAAGATCTATGAAGACGCTAACCTTAATAGAATGTTTGAATCGGTATATATGTAAAAAAAAACTCAATTTTAACCTCATAAACGTGAAATGACTTAAAGGTGACTTAACCTTGAATGCCGATTCAAACTTTCTGATCTACATAGTCTTTGAAGCGCTCGAAGCGAAGTTTACTTACCTGTTCTTTACCGATCAGCAAAGTTAAGCAATGTCCGCCGCGGTCATGAGTTGGATGGGTGACCGCTAGTGACATTACTACTGAGCATGTACGTGCTTCGGAAGGTACGTTAAGCCATCGGTCGCGGTATTTGTCTTAGTGTGGCAGTCTTTATAGCTTCGTCGTAGGGCACCATGCAAAAACCCGCCTGGCTAGCTACCACCCTCAAGTAGAAAATCTGTCGCCAATTACCTAATGTTGTGTTCCGGCAGCTTTCCTTGAGAGCCAGTAATTCTAGGTTAGCCTGAAACACACTTTCGACCACGTCATCACTTACCATCAGGTGAACAATTTACGTTACACGTAAGATGTTATTAAGTTCACTCTAATTCTTTTAAATTTTATTATGCTATTAACAAGATCGATTACGTTCTTCAGTAAAAACATCGCCTTTATAGAAATAGTCATCGCATCATGCCTATATACAGTAGAATAGTTACCCCGTGGGGTGCCGGGTTAGAGTTATGCCACCACATCTCTTCTCGTTGGTATCGGAATAAGCGATTAAGGGAGAAATACCAAAAGGTGGGGACCACCGCCCTCTGAAGAACTGACACTGCGATCCCCAGAACGCCTGCCAAGCGCGGAGATTATGACAAATCACCCCAATTAGTGACATTGTTCAACTTGGTGAACGTTCCGGTTGATGATTTGCTGATGATGATGAACATATTTGCTGAACGTGGCATTATAAAGTAGAATATTTATATAATTTTAGGATTAAAATTATATAATTGACCTTCATAATAGCGTCATAGACACATAAATTCAATAAATGATTTTGACAGAATCCGCCATTTTGATTGTTTACCCAGTAACACTCGCGCCATTTCTATGTGAGGAATTTAGTAACATATAATTTATCAAAGTCTGAGTAGTTACGACCGGATAAATTAATTGCACAATCACATATATAGGTCAAACCCTTTTGTCTTCGCAGCAGTGGGTAAAAACCCATAACGAACAAGATTTTTTGGCTTCTACAAATTATATATTCACTTACGTTTGGTTTCTGCACCTACATCTGTATATCAAAACGATCGGTGACGTCTGACTCGCGGTTTTGGATGTCTGGTACCTACATAATAGAGTAGTTTTTATCATCTTCTTTGAAGTTTATAAATATGCTAGAAAAGAGGTTTTTTATCTTGCTCATGTGAGTGAACACGTAAGGCTCATTTATAATGTTAATTTGTACACGTATGTCGGGAAATTCCAAATTAAAATTTAGTGGGTCAGTGCTGCCAGCATGTTGGGCACGCTGCCAACCGATAGTGGGTTGGAACCGATTTTATTGTAGCAGCTGTAGTGTTGTATATAGTTCGTTGAATTTTATTATTAAGTACCATAGTGGGTCAGCCGATGCCAAGGGATTAATTATTATAATTATATAGTTTTGTTTAAAATTAATTTTCAAAACAGTGGAAATAGGGGCTGAAAACTTTAAAATAAAAACATATATCAGTCTCGAGGTCTTAAGCTCACAGAATCACTATAGTATACCATAATCTATACTTATTATTTCAAGTATTTCCGTTGCGTAAATGTTTAATTTCTGGTATTCATTCTTAAACGGAGAAATATTATGCTCCTGAGAAAATAACAAAAACAGCGTTAAAAACTAACCTCAAGCAGACGGTGAAATAAATGGTGCTACTTTTCTTGACAAGTTGTGCAATTTGAAAGAACTTCAGAGAAAGCATTTATTTTAGTACTTCGTTTTTATTAACCCAGTTTGTTGTATGTTCATGCAATAGATTTTAAATTTATTTCCCGGTGAACTGTATTCTTATTATAACCATCTTGTTTTTTTCAACATAACAGGGATTACAATGTAAAAATAATACAATGTGTAGTCTAGAACAATGCGTTCAAACGCATGTACTAGATTCTGCTTCAACATTCTATGGCGATTTCATGCCACGCCTTTTCTCAATAAGTCTAATTTATTTAATATATCAGCACGTAGAGAATTTCATTTTGTAACTTTTGTATCTAAAAAATTTGAACATCCAGAACATCTTTTAAAAAAACTTGTATGGTATTTTTCATAAAATTTATTTAACACAAGAGCCTGCTTATATCTAAAATATTTAAGACATCAGCGTTACTTGGAAGTTTTCGCTATCTGACAACTAAATGTTGAAACAACCTCCCTCGCATTTAAGAAAACCCATCTCAATAACAACATAAGACTCCAGTAACTCCACCTAAAATAAGACTCCAGTCTATTACAAAATACCTAGAGGAAAAAATATAGTTATTGCGGGATTCAGACCTGTACCATCCACCCCTATATCTGGGGCATGCTCTGACATGACTCATAGCTCTAATATGTCCTCTCGTTCTTTAAACATCGTATGGTGATGGAGCGACACCTGTAGTTCAACTTACGGTGCACTACAAACAATACCAATTTTGGAATTTTTGGTTTTTTTTTTACTTGTTAATGAAGACTCAACCCGATAATTTTGCACGCTCTGCAGATTACTATTTTATTGTTTTTATTGTCTAATTCCAATTCCAATTTTATTTTTGAAATTAGAACTCCATAATGTATATCGTTTTGAAAGGAACATGTCAAAATTACTTCTGTTTACTCACGGAAGCGGTAATCAACAGTTAATTATTGATGCGTATTTTATTTATAGCTGATAGGCTAGCCTTTGACCACCATCTCACCTGATGGTAAGTGATGATGTGGTAGAAGATGTTTGTTTTTCAATTGTCCATTTTTCAGGCTATCCTAGAAATTTCTGGCTCTCAAGGACAACTGCCGGAACAGACCGTTAGGTACTTGGTAACAGATTTACTACTTGATAGCTAGCCAGGCGGGCTTTTGGATATTGCCCTATTACCATGCTGCCATTCGAAGACAAAAACCAGGACCGACGGCCTAACGTGCCCTCCGAAGCACGTAAGCACTCAGTAGTAATGTCACTAGTGGTCACCCATTCAAGTCATAACCGGGGCGGACGTTGCTTAATTTAGCTGATCGGTTAAGAATGGCTAAAAAAACTGCGCTACGAGGGCTTCCAAATTTTATGAAGTATTTGTATAGGCCTCGTGTAATACCTACATTACATCTTAGAGTAAATTCTAATGGTACGTACAGTAAAGCAATAACATGTAGACTATTATCGCTTAAATGCAGAAGCGCGTAAACTGAAAAAAAGAAAGGAACGTACCTTCGTGTGTAAAAAGGTCTATACACACGTACCTCTGTTTACGTTGGGGTTTAAAAATAGTATCCATTTATCGATAAGAGTAAGTGAACCAAAGAAAGTTTGTAAATGTGTAATTACCTTCCAGGGCGAATAAAGAACCTATTTCGTAACTCGAGACAAGGGCAACGCGGCGAATTGAAGACAAACATTTGTTCAGTAATTTTGAGAGGACCTTGATTTATTGCGACAAATCATGAGATGTAGCGCTTTTGACAAAGTCTGGCACAAAGGCTTGATTTACAAGCTATTCCACTTTAGCGTGCCAGTACGTCTTGTGCTCACCATACAAGACTTCCTAAGGGACAGAAGCTTTCGTTACCGCGTGGAAGGCACCCTCTCCACCCCCCACCCAGTCAGTGCCAGTGTCCCTCAGGGCTCCGTGTTATCAGCCATCCTCTTTCCGCTGTATACCAGTGACATCCCACGCTCTAAGCCCAAGGTTTTCATAGCCCAATATGCGGACGATACCGCCATTTATTCCACTGGCTGGCATATTAATGAAAAGACCCCCTTCATCATCGCTCCGCAATTTCAGGGTGTTCCTCAAGAAATCGCAGAGAGTATTGGAGTTCTTGGCATCGACGTTTCTAAAGATGTCCAGTTCCGCTGTCACATCGCGAGTAAGGCTGGATTGGCTTCCAAGAAACTTGGTGTGCTTAATAAGGCAAAGCGGTACTTCACGTCGAGCCAGCGACTTCTGCTTTATAAAGCACAAGTTCGCCCTCACATGGAGTACTGCTCTCACCTCTGGAATGGCGCACCAAAGTACCAACTCCAGTCTCTCGATGCTATTCAGCGTCGAGCGGTAAAAATTGGCGACGACCCCGAGCTCTCTGACCGCCTTGAGCCACTGAGCCTCCGTAGAGACATCGGTTCGCTCTGCATACTCTACAGGCTCTATAACGGGGAATGCTCCCAAGAGCTGTTTGAGCTTATACCGGCATCGCAATTCTATCATCGTTCCTCGCGTCACCGGTTAAAAGCTCATCCACACATAATCGAGTCCTGGAAGTCTCACACAGCTCGATTTATGCGCTCCTTCTTACCGCATACTTGCAAAATGTGGAATGATCTTCCATCTAGCGTTTTTCCGCAGGGCTACAGTATGGATTTCTTCAAAAAAGGTGTTAAAAGAGTCTTACAGGGTCGGCAACGCATTGGTGACGCCCCTGGTGTTGCAAATGTCCATAGGCGACGGTAACCGCTTACCATCAGGTGGGCCGTCTGCTTGTTTGCCAACCCATTACATAAAAAAAAAAATTATAATAGACAGACCTATTTCATCCTCCGACGGGCCATTACCGAGATCAGTGACTGGTTTCGTAATTGGCGCATTGCAGTCAACCCAGCCAAAAGTGCAGCTATGTACTTTACTGAGTGTATAACGGGGTCGGGCCACCGCTATCCTGCACCCCTTACTCTGTTCGATGAACCCATTCTCAGGTGAGGACAACTAAATACCTCGGAGTTACCCTTGATCAGAACACCTTTGACGCTCACGTCACTACTGTCCGAAACAGGGCGGCTTTTGTAATGGGTCGCCTAGGTCCCTTAATTAGTAAAGAGAGTAAACTGTCTCCTAAAAATAAGAAGACACTTTACACTGCTTGCATCCGCCCCATCATGACATCCCCCCATCATGCTTCAGTAGTGTTTAGTCTTGCTAGCGAGACATAAACTTCAAGTTTTCCTAAACAGGTTCCGCCGTAAGGCAACCCGAGCTCCGTGGTATGTACGGAATGCCGAGTTGCATTGCGACCTAAACTTTCCCTCTTGAGCGCAGTACAATAAGGACTGCGCCTGCCGATACTTTGATCGAGCCCCCCACCACTCGAACCCTCTAGTTGTCCAGGTTGAACCACTCAACTGCCTCATCCGACCCATGGTTTAAACCTCCCCGTCACCGACCACGGCAGCAATTGGATGACCCGGATGACCCCATCGCAGCCATTACGTTGGCAGCTTTAGCGTTGTCCGCAAGTCGAACCAGTAACATCACGAGATGTGCGGTAATCAGAGGATACACAATCAAACACCGAGCTCGCTGGGGAGCTCGAGGCAAAAATAAACTCCCGATTAGTGTCTCTCCGAATAGTCGTGGAGTAATATTCAGTGGGGCCCATTCTCAACGGTACAACACTGCAGTTGTACCGGGACATTTAATTTCGATTCCCCCATTGTCTCTCGGCAGCGAGACAAGCCGAGATTCGAACCACAGTGGTGCCCTTGAGCTCGCTGTCACCGCTCCCGATAGTAGCGGAGCATTTTCGGCGCCCGCAGGAGACGGAGGTATAAGGCGCTTCTCGCCTTACACGCCGGTCTCGGGAGAAGTACCGAAGGCACTTCTCCCTCCCGGGCTATAGCCGGGCCGGGTTTGGGCAAGGGCCTTGCAGCGTGATATATAGAGCTGCAATAAGTAATATTATAATTTTTTTTATAAAATTCTTATTAATTAATTATTTATTTAATGGATGATTCAAATTTTATGACTGAATACCATGATATTCTTAATGTCATTACTAATTTGAATATAACCCAAGTTCGATACAACACAAAATAATTTTCATGTTTTGTATTTTTTACATAAAATATGTTATAATTAAAATAAAACTGGCTAAGTGCGAGTCAGGCTTTTTTAGGGTTCCTCAACGCAAGAGCCCATAAACGAAAAAAATGTTTGTTTTGATAATAGCTTCAAAAATGAATTGTGCCTCAATTATTATTGCGAGCGAAGCGAACCCTATCACTATCCTACAACTACTACAAAATAATATACAAAATGCAAGGTGTATAGCCACCAAACATCTAAAAAGGTATCAGAGATCGCCACCAACTGAACATATATTAATTAATAAATTGGGGCGTCGCTTAGCAAAAGTCGATATAAATATATCGAAAATATACATAGTCATGATAGTTTAGTGACACAAACGTGACGTCAGGGACAGTACGTAACCTACAATGGACGATGGACAATTTTACGCATTTTTTCATACACAAAGCAAATATACTTCAAACAAAATGTTTCATAATTTCATATTGCATAATTCAAAGTTAAATACAAAATCATTTAATGAATTAAGCGTTTAGGGAGCCTACAACGCTTTTATGAAGGTTAATTACAAGTTATTATATACACTACAAATATAAACACAAATTTAGTATAAAACTAGCAAAAACACAATTCGAGTGATTCTAAGTTTGAGGTTAGGAGCTCTTGAACATGTTTGGTGTAGAATCGAATTGCATCAAATGTCGTCTGGTCAACGTGATGTCAACCATTCGCAAATGGTTCGCGGTGATTTTGACATCACGTTGGTTTGTACACGCATACTATATCTTGATCGGATTTTTCAGCCTATGTAATTTTTAATTAGGTAATTTAGTGCCCGCTACCTCTTATAACTTAGCTCATCATATCAAAGAAAGTCCGTCCCTAGTAGACGAAGCGCCTCTCAAATGAAGTGGCTTTTAATTGTATTTAGTTGAACAAAGGGATGCCGAAGAATGTCTCCGTAAATTTTGAGAATTAATGTTACTAGGATACCTGTAATATGGTACGCGTCAATTTGAGAATATTCTGTCCTCGAATTGTGTTAAGAGATCAATATCTTTATAATATACGAATAAATATGTCAAGAAGTCTAACTTCCATACAGTTACCGTTTTGATTTTGGACTCATCAAGTTTACAATTAACAAAACATGCACTAACTTCCAAATTCAATTATTTATTAATTAATTTGGCGCTTATAAATGATCGCATCCACTTGGTTGCGTCAAGCTAATGTTGAAAAAAAAGTGTGTACGAGCCATATTTGGTCTTAAACGTAGAGACAGCTGTGTACACTATTTCAAAATGTTTATTTAATGATCCTGCCCTCTCTATATGTATAATTGATCTTTACAACATTGCATTTAGCTTCAACTTCACCGCATGGTGGAAGGACATTTTGCAAATGCTCGTCCGGCTAGCTACCACACTCAAATAGATAATCTGCCGTCAAGCACCTAACAGTGTGTTCTGGCTGCAGTCTTTGAGAGCCAGCAAATTACAGGTATATGAGACTTAACAACTGTTTGTCTCAGGAACGCAGTGCAGTTCGTACTTGTGATTATACACGAGGTGGAAATGCATCTGTTATAGGCAGAGGTTACCGCTTAACACCAGGTGGGCATGGTGCTTGTTCCGTCGCAATACTTTTATATTATTATAAATAACCTACAAACATAAAATACATACAGGCTCACGTTAAACTATCAAATAAGTTTATTCAAAGTTGGGGGAGCTTTGGTATAATCTGAGAGCTAAACCTCTTAATGGTCTTGGAGAACGGCACAGCAGCCAGACAAGGTCCTGTGTCTGAGAGATAAAAACCATAATGAATATCTAAAATAAGTGAAATATCGGACAAAGATGCGGGTAAACGCTAGTAGAATAAAATGAAATAAACTTTGTCCAGGCTAATACTTCCAAGTAGGTTGCAAATAGCGGTATTTGTCAGGAAAACATTTTGACTGGTAATAGATTTTGTGAATGAAGATCGGTTACCGAAGACAACATCTGTTTTGGATTGTTTGTACAAAGAAACTTCTGAAGATGGTACATAATTATTTTGTGTGTGTTGTTTGATCTGTGGGCTTATACGTCAGTGACACACATGTGGGTTACTCTGAAATGGAAGATAGAGGTTATCTGCCCTTCTTTTAACTTTCAGAGCAAAAACAGATTTGGAAGTTAGGGGTTTTATCAGAAATTCAAAATTCCAATAAACCTTTTTTCAATAATTGCAAAAACAGAGATGTGTACATGCATAATTACATATTTTGATTTCTACTCTCTTCGATTTTCAATGTTTTTCTATACGACCTTTTTCTGTTTCCATTCCTTTCATTTTGTTTTCTTTGCAACAGTAAATCAACTTCACGGTCGTGCTTCAGCTTATTTTTCATTTATATTGTGAGCAGTATAAATATGAAATGTAAACTTTGCTTCAATAAGGAGCTCTTTGATTGTACTTTATATGCTCTGTCCCGAGGCTTTCTCTTGTCAAGACTTTCTAATATAACTTTATGCAAATGAAAAATCATAAATATAGATACTTTTTACGTGTTTTTCAGTGCAAGCGCTTATTTCATTAAACATTGTACCAAAATGCATAAAAATGTACGAACCTTTTAAACGAAATTTTATGTTTTAATATTGTTAGGTTTGCTATAACGCCTGCTATGCGGATTACATTACAAAATCACAAATATACGATAGAATTTTTTTTATTTTTTTTCCCCGCACATGACTTATATTTTTCCTATCGTATAATTGTGATTTTGTAACGAAATTTCATGGTAAAATGTTTTTAAATACTAGTGTTACCACCGAATGTTATGCTCTGCACATAATAATATATTAGTATTTCAATGAAGAATGTCCAAAATAGAGAATGGAGAAACGCTTATGTGCGATTGGAAATGTTGATGAAAATGTAGCAAAATATACCATACGAGTATATCATCATCAGTTGCAAGATGTCCACTGTTGAACAAATGCCTCTCCCATAGAATGCCACAGAGAACGGCTACTAGCCGCTTGTTACCATTGGCTACCCGCGATTTTTACGATGTCGTTAGTCCCTCCACTAGGTGGTCTGACGACATTGTAATATATAAAACGACTAAAATGTTTATATAGACTATTGGCATATATTATGTTAACGAATAAATCCATTGGATTTGATTCGACATTGAGGTCAATAAATCGATTTGAGATACTACTTATTCTCAAAAATCGAATTGATTCTAAATCAATTATAATCTAAAGTAATAACCAAAGAGTGACTGTAGTATATATATATAGTACTAAGAGCGCACGTAAAGCCATCAGGCCCGGTTGTTTTCTTGGGATGGCAGTTGCTATAGCATGGTGTTAGGACAGGTTTTAAATGCTTACCTAGCTAGATCCCCACCCTCAAGTAGATAATTTTTCGCCAAGCACCTAACGCTGTATTCTGGCAGCTGCCAAGAATAGCTGTTCTTGGGAGCCAGTCATTCTATGTTAGCCTTAACGATTTTTTCATGACTGCACACACAATCAACATTAATAAAAAAGGAAATCCACCCTGCAGAGTATAGTAAGCTAAATCCATGTAAACTCTGACTTTACCTCAAGAAAATGATAAGGTGAGGACGACCTCTATAAAAATATCACGTTACGCTACGAAAAGAGTATCGATAAGACTATTGTCTATTCTGTGGTACCGATACAATATATCGTTACAGCTATAAAAAGTGGACATTCGATCAACCGATATTATGTAGGGAGTCCACGTTTTGATTTTATGAACTCTTTTTTGGTTTCCAAAAAAGAGTTAAAAAAAAGAGAAAGACAAACTTTTGGATACGTTCTTAATTACTTATTCAGATTATCTAAAACCTCAATATATGCGTTTATAGAAACCTTACGTATACATAAAATAAGGGATTATACAACGAGAGCATAAAATTAATAATTTTAGCGGAGATGTTGTGCCGAGAGGAATGGCATCAAAGTCAATGGTAAATTGGGTATACTGAACGATTCATACACTCGGATTTTTACTTCACTGTAAGGAAGTTAAGCAAAGATAGTGTTAGTAAAACATGCGTTGCTGAATAAGACGGATTGTCCACTACTGAATACAGCCTCCCCCAGTAAAAGGGGTTTGACATAATCCCTACACTTGGTAGGCGTCTTGGGGATCGCAGTTTAAGATATCAGTTCCTCACAAGGCGTGCTGCCCACCTTCCGTTATTTTACCTTCAGTCACCTCTTACGCAACCTACAATGAGGAATGGGGGGGGGGAGGTATAGTTAATTAATATTGAAACTGATTTTTGATCTATGTTCTACTCTCACTGTCACGTCATATCTAGGTCTTTAATAATATCTAGCTCTGATCTATGGCATTGAAAACATGTCAGTAAACTTCTGACATGAATTATATTACAAACGAAATTCTGTGATAAAATTATAAAAAATATTTTCTCTATTTTATGCCCATGAACTTATATACAGAGTTTTGTGCACTAAGCTTAATTAACTGTTTACACCAGGCATAAACAAGAACTATACTTATATGTATAAGTTAAAGTTAAAATCATTTAATTTAGGCGTCTACGAGGCTACTCATGATGGTCATTTACAAATTTTAATATACAAATATTCTACATTGCCTTGCCACGTATAGTAAAAAAAACTTTTGGAGCCACTGCGAGAAGAACGGGCCAGCAACTCGGAGCCATTCTTTTTAATGTCTTTTAACAACGTGTTACATTCTTACTATATGATAAAATGATTACAATATTTGTTTAAATTACGTTGGTGACAGGCGATAGCTTGGCAGAGGCGGAATTGTCCAAACATTTTTGTCGTTGAAGTAATCACAAACTGTGTAGTAGTTAACTTAATCAATATGTTTTTCACGTGCAACTTGAATTTTCCTTCAGTGAGAGTTGCTACGAGTATCTATGAAGGACCTTTTATTTGTCTTTGCTAATCTAATACCTGGCACCACTATTTTATATTTATTCCTAGTGTTGTAATCGTGATTGTCACTATTTAATAAAAAAAATCTTTAAAATGATCCCTGGCAGATTTCCTAGGATCCATTTCATATATGGCTCGAATTGCATAATGATATTGTCATTATTTAGATATCACACATATCATTTAATTTATTCATAAAAAAGCCATTTATAAAGAAAAGCAACAAGACAATAATTAAATATAATGTTAACTATATTTATCTATGAACTAAAAAAAATATAGATAAAAATCTTGAACTCCGTTTTCTACCAGAAGGCAATCATAAGTAGAAAACAGAGCTCAGGTCACTGTCCACGGGTAGGATACCTAAAAGGTTGGCAGCATTACCCCGTTGAATGGCAATACTAATTCTATGGCTGGAGTATAGCCAGCCCTTTGGTCGTTTGTCTTTTCTATCAGCCGCTTTGACAAATCTTTACATAGTAGCCATGCGCTTGGACATAATGTTTCTACTCCAAAAGGCAGAAATATATAAATAAATACATATTTTATATATTTCATTACATCTGTTAATTTAATTACACAAGTCTATACAGCTAATATATTTTGCAAAATAAGTACCAATGAATATGTATATTTTATTTTACAGTTCTTGAGATATCGTACTTGTTCAAATTTTTTTCAAGATATTTTAATAATATTTTCAAATAAGGAAAACGTTAGGAAAAATATGAGTGATGGGCAAGAAATCCTATAAAAAAAACTGATGAAAGAGAAAGAAAGCATTCCAAATTCCAATCCAAGTAATATAGATGGGAACCCGCGTCTGTGGTGGGAATATTTATTTTTCGCTTGTTTTTTAGTTTCGTAATCTTTCTACAAGATTATGCGAGTTATTAGCGAGCGAGGTATTTGCGAGTTTGTTACCTTGAACATGTCAAAAAAACTCTTAAAAGAATTGAGAGGTAACAAGCAATATATATACATATATATTAAAAGCATTTGCAATTCGTCACTTGTGACGAAATGCATCTGTTATAGGCAGAGTTTAGTCCACTTAACATCAGGTAAGCCTCGTGCTTGATTCGTCATAATCGCATAAAAAAACTGTTTAAAATATTTTTTCTTGATGATAATATTTCTACACGACATTTGTAAGGTAGCTAGTCAAACTTCCGTCAAAACACCTTTAACAAGTTATATTGTATCATGTACATAACTTTTACAAAACTAATAATTGGCTTCGTCATCTATATAAACAATAACGAAATTAATTTAATTCTGTGTACAGACAATATTCGGTTCATTTTTAGTAACAATTAATACGCAAAGGTACAAATTGTGGAACAATAATCGTATTTTATTGACGGGAATACAACATTACTTGTTAGAGCAAATAATAAAGTATCAAACAAAGCTAGTTACTCCAGTTTTAAATAAAAGTAAAAAAAAAAATTAATATACTTTAGTAAACTTTTCAAATATATTTAATGTACTTTTATATGTTTAGTTTGTATATACATCAACATAAACATACGCATTACGTTAAGAAAATAACCTAACCGAGTTTCGATACTGATAAATATGAATTATTTAACTTGAGGAAGTTGGTACTGTGTTGATTCAAATAACTCTGTATTCACATTTACATGGTCCGACTTCCATACGCTGGTTCTTTTAAGTTAATGTAGTCGGTTATTATAAAAAAGCTTTTCACTATTTACACTTTTTTTATAGCTATACTTTTACCTATATCTTACCTGATGGTAAGTGATGATGTGGTCGAAGATGTTGTTCAGGCTAGCCAGTTGCCGGAACATACTGTTAGGTGCTTGGCGACAGATTTTCTACTTGAGGGTGGTAGCTAGCCAGGCGGGCATTCGCAAAATGCCCTACACCATGGCAAGACTGAAGCATGCACTGAATCATGCCTGCTACTTACAACTGTGTCACACGCCTGTCACCTACGTAATTTAAACAAATATTGTATTTTTTTTATTAGTATGTAACACATTGTTAAAAGGCGAAGTTGGCATCGGACTGGACCACTTTGGCCAATTTATGAATGAAATTCTATTGTTATAATTATCGCCGATGCCAATGGGTTAAAATAATGGCCCCGAGTTTCTTGCCCGTTCTTCTCACAGTGGCTCAATACATTTTTGCTGAACGTGGCAGGACAATGTAGAATATGTAATTTAAACATTTTTAATTGACCTTGAGATTGGTTAAAGAATTTTTAAATCGGTCTAGTAGTTTATAATTTTATCCGTTACATACAAAAATACAAATATTCCCTATTTATTATTAATATAGATAAAGATAACACGCGAAGACATAATTTCTTTACTATTTATACCTGACACCTAAAATTCCTAAATATATAAATACCTTATACCGTGAGTTTACCTTCAAAAATGTACCATTTCGTCAGAATCGCTCCCATTAACTAAAATACAGCTATCTGGATCTTATCCCGAAATCTTCAAAACCATTGCGACCACACACAAGTGTCCTTGCAAGGAATGAGGGAGGCTTGATTAATACCTAGGGACTTGCGACAAGTACCACCCTTCACGTAGACGGGTGGAGTAGAAACAGTCTTAGGTATGGAGGTGGTAGTATCTTCTATCGGCGACAAATAAAACATAAGTGCCTTACTTGTTTTAGTTATATATTATATCATCACATCTTTGAATGTCCGAGGGGGTCTGTCTGCACTTGTACCATGCAATAAAAAACACTTTTTTTTTTTATTCATGATAAGTTAGCCTTTGACCACTATCTCACCTGATGGTAAGTGATGATGTGGTCGAAGATGTTGTTCAGGCTAACCTATAAGTACTGGCTCTCAAGGACAGCTGCCGTAACACACCGTTAGGTGCTTGGCGACAGAACACTTAATTGACACCATTATTAAATACAGTAGAACAATCTTAAAAATAGTATATAGTATATTTTGAAGCCTCGTAGCGAAGTTTACTTAGCTGTTCTTAACCGATCAACAAAGTTAAGCAACTAATAATCTACGGCAGGTCTATCCGAAATATTGGTTATATAAAGAGCTCGTAGCAAAACTTGTCTACATAGTATATAATCTAAGGGCAACGTCAGCTATTGGATGGGAGATCGTTAGTGACATTTGCTTAGAGAGCTTCAGTGTGATAGCACGTTCAGCCGTTGCGTCGCGTCGGTCCTGGTTGTTGTCTTAGGATGGTAGTAAGGCTATGTTGAAATAACTGGATTTGGATTCGCTTATATCGGCCATCACCCTGACACAACCCATTGTTATGGAATGCTCTCATTGTTAGTATACCCGCTACCGCTCGGGTACTGAGTAGGAGATCTGTTTTGCTTCCAATGTGCATTGACACCTCATTTACGTTTAATCATGAGGTGGCATGTTAGTTAATAGCAGGGTCTACACAGAACGGTTCTAATCGCGCTTGTCAGGAGCGCGAGACAAAGACGCGGACGGTGTGGACACGCCACGTGATTACCATAGGTACGTGTTGAAGGCTCGCTCCTTCCCGCGGCCGATCTGTCAATCGCTGCGCTTGTTGATTGTCCTGTGTAGACTCGGCTATTCTTTTCCTTGTTTATCTAATCATTTTATACAACATAAAGAAATGGGACAGTCCTTATACAGGCCTTGACTTATGATGCCTCGCATTTTAAGGGTGGCCCTCGTTTGTACATACAATACGTGCTAGTGTGGGTGTGAATGCTAATGGTACATACAGTGAATTTTTTTTTTCTATAATCACTGGAATAGGTAGAAGCGGTTGCAACTTCACTCAAATAATATGGAGGGGCGTGCCTTCGTGAGTGAGGATAGTAGTGTAGCAATGTTAGCCAATAAAACTTTTTTCACATGATAGGATTCCTACCTACACGTGTATCGTCTATTGATGTGATTTATGGAGATATCAGCAGTTTTATAAACGTAATGCACGACTATAGGTATACTGCGTACGATCGAGAGAAGTACCTAAGTTTCATATGTGAACCACTGATTCGTTGATGATGTGTTCGACTCAAAGGTCTAGCAGCAGGATTTCCTCATGGACCAATCAGTATGCACACCTACCTAGCTGTACCATCCAAAATATTAGTTCTTTAGGGCACAGCTTGATACCAATAGTGGTTCTTAATGTGTGACCTGATGACACAACTGCAGCTGAGGTCTAATTAAGCTTATGTAATTAAGTAAATGGATGAATACCTAAATAAAACGTTGTCATAGGTTTTCGCGATTATTACACATAGTAATTAAATAATCTTAAACGCTTTAAATCGCGTATATTTATCATTATTTTTTAAAAGAGTTTGAAACGTCGGTACAGAAACAATGATAAATAAACGCGATTTAAACCGTTTCTAATTTATAAATGATGTTCTGGTAAAACGGCGATAAACTGGGTCAGATTACATGGGCGTAATATCATAACTTGTTAAATTTGAGTTGGACACTGGCAACTGCTAATAGGTTTTTAGCAAAATATATTAGTTTACATCAGAAAGGCAAGGTTGAAGATAAATTGCTTTATCAATTAAAATTGCGAAATTGACTCATCTATTGAAAATATCTTAATGATTTATTTACAAGTATGTATGTAAAAATTAAGAATTAAATAGAAAAACAAAAGATTATTTACAAAAGATTTTAGCATTACATTAGGTGTGTGCCGACCCTAAGCATTTTTAATTAATTAACGTAAACAGATCTTCACATTCCACCATGTTTGACATGCAAAGTAAAGGTTTAAGCCTTACGTATAAACTAGTTTATGTGCTTACTTATTACATATACTACCAGCCAAACTTAAATGATGTATGTCGAAATTTAAGACGCTGTTATGGTGTTCTATATTATTTTCGTACATATACTTGAAATGGGTGGGTACCACTTCTATCTTGTATCTAATAAATTCTGATATCGCAATATTTTTAGGCTTATTTTGGCTATACAATCAAAATAAGCTAGGAAAATCGCAACTAAAGAAGTAAAGAAATGCTTTCTTTACTTCTTACGGTTTTATATATTTTCGTGTTGCTAAATTTGCAGTGATGAATTGTCTCATCAGCACCTGCACTATTTTCTGCCCCGCTGTTTTTTGTCAAATTACGATACATTGAGGATCGCGCTCGGTAGCAGGATAACGAAAAGATATAGTTTTATACTGCAAAAAGGTGATTGGCCTTTATTAAAAAAGCGTTATAATATAGGAGAACATTATATAATTTAATAGAAAAGGTGTTTACATACCACCTTAACTATCCTATTTAATAAAGAATATATATAATATAATAGTTAAAAATTCGGACCTTACAGAATAGGGCTAAGTATAGGAATATGTTGATGAAGTACCTTATCACAATAAGTTATTTCCAAGTTCCGGTAAACAACGATAAGCAGCAACAACATTGTGTCAACTTGTACAAAGTTCCTCGGACACAAGTTTAGCCCTGAGATGGGTTTTGTTGATATTATATTGGCTATCTACCTTCTTCATCCAGTCTGAGGTGTCCAGGTAATCCGAAGTTTTGGTTAATCGAACAGAACACATTGTCTAAGTAAGTATACACTCACCGCTAACTTGGCAAGTGGTAAGCTATCGCGCGAAGTTGTCACGAGAGACTAAACTAAGCTTACCTGATTTTAGCATATCGGTAACATGGGCAAAAAATCACTGTAGATATTGCTCACTTATTGAGTCAAGGTACTCAATGAACTTAATTTTGTATTGCTTGCTTTTGAACTCAATTATGATATACGAACATACCAAGTTTTTGAAGTGTCTGGAACTTGACCGACGACGGCTCCATACCCACTTTGTGCAAGGTTATCACTATAATACTATTTTCTTTAAAACCTCTTTCCATATTGTTATTTGATAATGAACATGAAAATATGTGTAAAATGGCGCAAAGTCGAAAGAAGAGAAAAGAAGAAAAAAGTTTTTAATATAATAAACGTGTTCCAAATTCAAAATAATTACAAAGTTGAAAAAAGAAAAGTTTTTATGTAACAGTATTTATGGCTAGATCAGTTACCTATATTATATCAGTATACTATTCTATATACCGTGAACCTGAAATAACCGCGGAAAAGTAAAAAATGGCGTAATTTAGGGATGATTTATATTAGACCGGGCCGTGTCCGGGCCGGAGCGAGGACGGGGCGGGCCGGAGCGTACGTTAGTAGGCGGGCCCGGACAGGACACGGATCAGGCACTGTTTAATATAAACTGCTTCATACAAAATTCCCCGTCCAGGCCACGTACACGGCACGCCACGGGCACGGCCCGGTCTAATATAAATCTACCCTTAATCGATGTCAGAAACTAATCACTCGAAACTAAAACCGCGAACAAGGAACAAGGGTAAATGTCGGAAAATTTGTTACTCATTTATTATTACTAGCTTCCTCGTAAACCCTTTCAAATGGAAAATAAATTTAGTTCCTCATAAGGTCTTCCCGGGGGACCACAATTTGGTTAGAAATATCCAGGGAAACGGGTAATGTATCTCTTTGTTTAATATTTAAGTTGTAACTTGATTAAAATGCAAAATGCGCCAGATTTAAGTGCGCCGTAACATTAACATAAATAATATAATTCGATTAAAACAGAGCAAAATGGTAGCCTAAATTTTTGCCTAGCAACACATACTTAGGACATATTAAAAAAAAATGTTTTTGGATTTAATTTTGGTGGTTATTTACCCGTCAACCTGACATCAGAAGAGCGCTGTATGCTGAAACACGGGTGATGAACCTAGTTCAGCAGCAGATACTCTTGCACAAATAAATTATCATTTTACTAGCTAATTTTTAAGAATGAATCCATGTACACTTTATTAAATAAAGATTATTATTATTATTATTATCAAGCATCCTTGAGAATGCTTCGTTGTTGATATACCCGCTACCTTTTGCGTAATCAGGACATTAAAATGGTGAGAAACCACGTTGTGCGCCCAATTTTCAGTAGCATCTTACTTACATCGACATGAGTATGAGCGCCATTTTTTCCTCTAGTGGTTTTGAACGACATCAAAGAGGAGGATATAGAACACTCATGATTGTTCATCCGGACCCTGAATGGCAATATATATGCATTATGTAACATCTGGTATTCATGTTGGAAATTATGATTAATTTTGCGCTTATTTTAAGTGGCCTTTTTTTTCAATGGGATTGTGATGAACATGCAGGAGGCCCACTTCATGATAAGCGGTAACCTCTGCCTATAACAGATGCATTTCAGGACTGCACTACGCCCATCACACTGAGACATACAGTTGTGAAGTCTCATGTACCTGTCATTTTATAATTGCTCAAAGTCAAGCGAGCATTCGTAAAATGCTCTTTTATTATGTGTTGAAGCTTAAGCCGGCGGTGGAGGTCGAACCAAGGACCTGCGGCTCGGCGGTCCATAGCTATTACCGCGCGGTTATCACTGCTTCAAAACTGGTAGTGTTGCCAATGCAGGTGTGATTGTAGCATCATTACTAAATATTTATGAAGCTCAATACATTGGCGCTCTGTTCTATGGTCAGCCGAATCTAAAGCAATCACTTTCCCTGATAACATCCTAATTCCCACCTCGTCCCAAACACCATCAATTTGTTGTTCAATTTTTCATTGTCATCGTCTCGTTATTATTTTGTCGCATTGTGTCTCGTCGAGACATTGATGGATGACGAATCGAAGAAAATGTATAGTTTTTTACCTAAACCGATTGTACGCGCCGCTAAGATATACTTATTACGTGTTCTAATGAATGACACATTATCTGTATACACTCACTCATTCACACATTCCTTTCGTTCCTTCCCCGGCACTCTTCCTTGTGATGCTTCGTCGCTAAGAAGTACCAAGTTATAAATCTGCCTAAATAAACGTTAAAACAAACGCGGTCGCGTGTGCCACAATATATATAAAACTGTGTTAAACGAAAAGGAGACCACCAGCTGATTTGAGAGGTAATCGCCTACGGAAACACTTTCAACAATCGAAGGATAATAAACGTTGAAGCTAACCCCGGATACCTACTGTGAGTCCATCATTATCTTATTCTTATACCTTTCACCGATTGTTGGAAAATGATTTTTGTTCACTATTGACTTCGATTCAGCTTTAAAAGCACCTGAGAGATTATTAACGATCTGATATATTAATGGTCACGATCTGCCTGAGTAGATCACCAGGGACAGTTTTTATCGACCGTATTCCACTTATGTTCACTTGTTAGCCTTGTGTAATATTTTTCGTAATACGCCCCGAGCGCTTATGGCTTTCCATACAAACGTAGTTTTGCCATATTTAGAATAGTAAGTGTTCAAGCTCTGAAATTTTGCATGCATATCGTTCGAGCCTAATTTTATACTACCGTTGTGCCCGTTTACCGTAAACTAAAGTTATGTCAATCATATAAAAAAATATCTATTTTTTTTTTAACCACAACATCTACTCTTTAGACTGCACTATAATAAACCAGACAGCAACTATTTTGCCCCTGCCTGTGTACCTAAACGCTGAGCGCTCGCTGAGCATCGGTTATTTATGACAGATTAGTTATTCTATACTAAGTGTGGGATCATCAGTAACTTGTTCCAAACAGTGATTATAATCTCACTAATCTTATTCTAAGTTATTAAGCTAATTTAACGTTGAAACAGAACGCTAATCAAGCTAAAGTGAAACCAGGGGTTAACTGGACTGATTTCAGACCTAGGATGAGATATAGATTATATGTTCCATTAGTCGCTAAAAACGTTATTTTCGATAATTTTGATCACATTCTGCGTCTGTGGTTGTGATCACGTGATCGTTTGGAACTGTCATCCCCGTTCTATTTTTGGATAAGAACGCTAAGAATGCCACTAAAATTTGCCACTTCTGTCACTTGTGACATTAGATGTAGCGTTTAAGGCGAAAATAACGCCAAGACTCACGTGGAAAACTTTTTGGGAGTGTGATCGTTTTTAGCGTTTTTAGCGAATCTCACGCTAATGGTACGCACCCTAGGTTGTATTTATAGTGCACACTGTTTTTTTTCTCTGAGCGCTGGATATCACGAAAACCCTCTTCCAATGTTCATTGAGGCTGCCATGGATCATGCATGGATCTATGACCGAAGAACTAGTACATACCTAATGTAATGTACATTTATTTGAACCAATTAATATCTATGGACTGCCGTACCGCAGGTCCGTGGTTCGATCCCTATCACCGGCTTGAGCTTCACCGCATGGTGAAAGGGCCTTTAGCGAATGCCCGCCTGACTAACATGGGTGGTGTTCAAGTAAAAAATCTGTTGCCAAGCACCTAACATTTTGTTCCACCAGCGGTCCTTGAGAGCCAGTAAGTAATTATGAATTATAAGCACATGAGACACCTGCATGTCTCTGGGCAATAGACGTAGTGCATTTCGACACTAGGCCTCGTCCATGTTCTTTTGACAGACCTATTTGTTCAATAGACCGTGCGCATGCATTTGTTTTGAAGTATCTGGAGAAACGGAATTAAAGCCACCATAATAATAGCCTTATTGTCTACATAATTTTAGTCCACTAGCAAGCCCATTGTGTAGACTACGTGCCTTCGCTTGCCACCTGAAAACATACAAAGTTAAAATTATTACCAAAAAGTAACATAAATAGGTAGATCTATAAAAATGTAAACAAATAGTTGTTAGTGCTAGGTAGCATTGGTTATTTTTTAAAAACTGTGTTATTTATTTCTTTCTATCACTTCACGCGATCCGTATTACCTACACATTGCCTTATTGAAATTAAAAAGGGAATAAAAATACTATTAGGATAAAAATATGCTAACAAGCTACTAAGGCTTAAGGCTTACTTAAGGCCGTGTACATTTTCTTTTTCCTAACATTTTTATGGCTATTTCGAGACAGCTTCAGGCTTAGTTGAACCATCTCCGGTTTCTTCAAATCGATTGTCGTGTCAATTATTCAGTTGGAATAACGAACTTAGTAAGATTTTCACAAGTTTGTCGAGTTAAATTTGTTGCAATCCATTCAGATTCAAGTCAATTTGTTTTTCTTACCCAAGACTGAAAATTGTGGCGAAAAATCTTTATGAGGTGTTTCGTTATATAATATATATTATAAAAATATTTTCACCGCATACTATTTCAACCGTATATTCTGTATAACTCATAGAGAATAACAAAATTAATCTGAATGCTGCTATTATATATTAGGCGTTTAAACTTCAACGGCTGAAGATCAGCTATGACGGGATGAATAAAGGCATACATAAAACTTTAATCTAAACATATAACTATTTGGGCATACAGGAAAGATTATTGAATATATATTCCTTATAACACAACTAGATACATACTACTTGTTCTTAAAACAACTTGGTCGGAAGTACGGGTTACTCTAAGGTCCATGAGGAGCAACTGTAAGTAAAAAACTTAATTAACTATGACAGCTATGACACTATCTACTGACTGTGGAATACTCAAAGGGTAGGTGTATACTATCAACGGGTGCATTCCCAAGAAGATTTGGCGTCAGGCTGGTGGCCAGTATAAAATCAAACGCAAAACTCTTTGTTATTATCTATATATATCAACGTGCGGGTGTTCTCCGAAACGTTGTTAGCGAGGCATACTTTTGATATTTTGTGTTGTTTTTGTACCGACCTTGACTGGGATAAGGGTAGAAGAAGCTTGATCGAGATTCTATTATGATTCCACAGCTCCCCAATTAGCTAACCAACCCAAATAATTACCTTCATATACAATATACAATATATACAATGCTCGAGTACATTCCCGGCGGGAATCTACCTGCAGCACCGCAGTCCGTATTGCTTTAAACAACTTTCATTCCTTATGCTCAGAAGGATACTTTGGATTTCTAAATAAAATTTATAAATGCTAGTTATAAACTAATAATTAAAAAATTTAAAACTATTATATCACACTAAACACAAAATATCAATTATCAGTGACATCAAGAATTTTTATAATTTCATATTTTAAAATTGTATTTCAATTAACTTTACAAATATACTGATAATTTCATAGGATAATTCTCAATTATTGTCACTTAAAATTTATCATTTAAAAGTCATCAGAGATTTAAAAAGACATTATAATAACATTTATTGACTAATAATTTTTACATCTAGTTTTGAATGCATTGATATTTAAATCTTTCAACAATTTTGGGATTTTGTTATAAATTCGTGGTGCCATACAGACTGCACTCTTTCCCATAAGAGCAGTGCTGCCTGAATATTGACATACTTTATCATTGTCTACGCGAGTATAACTGGAGGCCGCAGTAAAAGTACCATCATTTTATCAACAAGTGTAGAGTCAAACTCACACTTAACATCCTAAACTGAATCATAAAAATGTCAAAACATTAACACCCCATGGAATGCCGGGCTTCAATTGCCCTCTCCAAATATCTTTCTGCCTGAATCGTAAGAGGCGTCGAAGGGAAATTACCAGAAGGTGGGCAGCAGCGTCTTCCAAAGAACTGCCACATTACACTGCGATCCCCAAGATGCCAAGCGTGGGGATTATGGCAAACACCCTCTTATCGGAGGAAGTACATTTTTCAACAATAAACGACATGGCTATTGACTACAAGAGCGCAATTAGTAGTACCTACTGAATGTCGTGTGTGAATGACGGACATATCGGTGTTCGAGTCCGAAATGTACTTGGTCAGCTATTTTGACTTAGTTTATATAAAAATGCATTGCTTGATGGTTGTGAGGCATTTTACAAAAGACCTTTTCACTGAATATTAGTAAATAAGAATGTTTACAATTCAAGCCGAGGTCCGCACCACAGTGGTGCCCTTGAGCCCGTTATCAACCCCTCCTATAGTAGCGGTGCGTGTTTGCCGCCCGCAGGAGATGGAGGTAGAAAGCACTTTTCGCCTTCTACACCCGTAAGCACATCCCTCTCCAGAGCTATAATAGGCCTGACTAGACAGCGTCAGTCAACATGTATGTCCTCGCTTAACACGCGTAAATTTAGTGTACATGTATAGACTTTTCGTTTGTGTCACATGTTTGCGTAAACTAACTTCCGAAGTAGCAATTTCATCTGCAAACAGGAAAAATTGTGTATATAATACATAGCTGCGAACAAATATTATCAATAATAAAGAAATGTTGTCATCCTTATATAGTGAGGCACTTAAAAAGGCATGAGTCCAAAAATAAATTTTCGTGGGAAGCGTACAACTTTACACCAGTGAGAATAATATAAGGTAAGACTAGCACTGAAGGCATAGAATATCGACGATTTCGGGAATGCTTCGCGGCTTGTCTGGTTCTCAATATGACAGGCATGCGAACTGAGAGCATTTTTTCTTAATTCGTCTGGAGCATTATTAGTATGTTTGGCAGACCAAATGCGACTTCACAGTTTGCAGTGTGTCTGGTAGCCGACTAATATAATATTATGTTATCAGAATGTCTGTATGTGACTTTGTACCTACTGGGAAAAAAAATTACGATGGGAATTGTCAAATGCATTTTCACAGCAGCTGCATTTGTTTTTTAATATTATTGTGTCGGAACATGCTCGTGGGCCACCTGATGTTAAGCGGACTAACCTCTGACTATAACAGATGAATTTCGTCACAAGTCACGAATTGCACTGCGCCCGTCACTTTGAGACAGTTGTTAAGTCTCATATGCCTGTAATTTTACTGGCTCTCAAGGATAAAAAAAACACACGATTCTTTTAATGCTCGAATCTTAATAGGCAGCTTGTTATTCAATTCGTGAAACCGTAATAAATAATGTTATTTAATAATACTTTATTTAAAGCTGATTGGTTAGCCTTTGACCACTATCTCACCTAATGTTAATTGACAATATGGTCGAAGATGTTGTTCAGGCTGACCCAGAGTTACTGGCTCAAGGAAAGCTGCCAGATCTTCTATTTGAGGTTGTTAGCAAACCAGGCGGGCTTCGCAAAACGCCCTTCCACTATGCTATAACCACTGCCATCCTAAAACAACAAACGGAACCGACTGCTTAACGGGCCCTACGAAGTACGGAGGCGCTCAGTAGTAATGTCACTAGCGATCACCCATCCAATTCATGACCGCGGCGGACATTGCTTAACTTAGCTCATCAGTTTTGAACGGCTAAGCAAACTACGCTATGAGTGCTTTAAACGCTTCATACTTCTATGGAAAAATTCTATGAATTCTATGAAATCTTCTATTGTAACTTGAAAATCGATCTCGGTAGCTTCTGATTTTCAGTTCTACCTACAAGCATACGACATTTCAGCAACATTGTAATTAATTTTCGGGCAGCTCCTGAAAAAACCCCACCTAACATCATATTCACTGATGGCTTCGTTTCAATTTGCGTGGTGACGTCAGTCGATCACACGCTGCGCGCCTGACTGGTACGGAACGATACTAGCTTTTAGTAGGTACGAGTACTCGGTAATATCTCTGTGTAACAGTATTGATACCATAACTCTATAAATTTTTATAAAACTATAATATCAATCGCCAAAAATGTAAAATTCCACTTGTGGTGCCTTCTGAGGAACTGATATATTAAACTGCAAACTCCAAAACGCATGCCAAGTGTAGGAATTATGGTAAAACACTTCTCAATGCCTGCTTAAGTCTGTGTTCAGCTGTGGACAATCCGGCTGATACAGTAATATAAAAATACATTTACTGTTTAAAATTCTCACCGAATCTCGCGTGATAATGTACAATAGTTAGACGACCTTAAAATAAAACTAAAAAAAAGAACCCTTCGCAGACTCCATCGTCCACCTGATCAAGATATATGGGAATTAAATATGGCAATGAACATTTTTTACGTTTTGACATCATAATAAATTACAGAATACCTACTTAAAAAAATGGACTTTGCATTCCAAGCACATGTGATCTCACCACCAGTAGAGATAATATAATTTATTAAGAGCACAAATTCATGTTTCATTGCAAACATGCATGGTGTTCGGACCGATCAACTTATCGGGCAATTGGAACGCACCCCTTTGTTAGTCGTCTATTTGTGATCTATGGATTTTTGTATGTGAAAATAACTTCAGTTTTTTGCTAGGTCATTTTTAGTTGATTTTACTTTTGATTTTAATTGGCACATAAACATTTTGCTAATCATTCTCTTGTCTTGTACTGTTTGTCGTCATTGATTTTTGAATTTGTAGTTTAATTTACTTGCGCGTATTTGTTTTATATTATATTTGTACTACGCGATAATTTTGATATTTGTACTTTCGTGCTGGTGCCTTGATGATACTGTGTCGTGACTTTGGAGTCTCGGAGGACTAGAGGAGGAATCTCGCCATCGGTGCCTTGTCCCCACGCGTGAGTACAATCAAATATTTAGTTTTGGCCAATACCAAATATTCAGATACACTCTAGTGGGATTCTAGTGGAATTCCTCCCTTCATAAGTTACATGTAAGTGTTATTGTTGTCTCTTAATTTTCGTGTATTTTTTACCTTGTCCTTTTCAGCCCGGCGAATCGCCGGCCAAGTTAAGCATTCCAAACAGATTGTCTAGGCAGAAGAACTCTGCCTACAATCCCTGCCTAGGCAATCTGGAATCTTAACACATGGTAAACAAAGTATCGACACCGAGTATCTTTGATAGTATTTTTAACAAGTATCGACACCAATCCCGAAGCAATCGAATCATCCCCATATTTTAGGCAATATCAATTTGCAGCTCCCTAGTTTACCACATCAACACTCTATGAGATCGTACCGTAATGTTCAATTGACATAATAAAATTATATCAGTCGTGGGGGTCCGTGCAAGTAGAGTAATAAAATTATATCAGTGGGTGGGAGTTTATGAGACGTAGTACAGTAAAATAGTTATGGGCAGTGATGTGCTCTAGTTCAAAAGTAGGTGACGAGCTGGCGAGTACAGTTGACCTAGATCTCGATGTGTTATTAAACAGTCACGAGCTTGACGTAAACTTTGACTTCTTAATATCAAACTCGTGGATTCCATTAGATATCTTCTATAGAAGACGTTTGAATGAGTACGCATACTTAGGTTATTCTGTTAGGGTTTATTTCTGAAATCTTCACTAACGTAGGCTGGGATTCCGCGAAACTCAAATTTCGAATTTACGAAAATCACCACTTGTTAAAACTTGAACGTGTTACGCAGTGCCAGTAAAAAATATTAAAATTAACATCGTGCTATGAGACATTATAAATTTATTTTTCTCAGTCACTTCTTTTTACGAAATATCAGGCTACCTATAACATTTAATCAATGGAAATATAAGAATATTAGGACTGTGAATTAGATTAAAAGTAACAAATATATTTTTATGGGATAGGAGGGCAAACGAGCAGGCTTTTCACCTGGTGGTAAGTGATCACCGTCCCCCACGAACATCGGCTACACCACAGATCTCGAGGATGCGTTTCCGGCCTTAAAATATCTGGTAGTATGTAACTATTAAGCATCATCTATGCCAGGGTAGAAGTTATGCTTTGTAATTACTGAAGAAACTATACTACGAATACTGTGTATATTTTTGTAAACATCTATTTTAGTATTAATTATAAGTATTTTATGGGTTATATATATTATTTTGCTTAGACCTAGATACCTTAAGATGTTCAGCCACCCAATACGACGTAACGAATTCGTTAAGGAAACTATGAAGGGGAAGAAAGGAAGAGGTAGACCTAGACGGGCATTTATAGACCAAATAAAGGACAAGGCGAGGTCGTGTCGTATAGGGAGGTCAAGGGGTTGGCAACGATCGAGAGCAATGGCGGATACACCACCGACAAGAGCATGGCTCTTAAATAAATAGATACATATTATACCTATTAATGTATGTAGTAGTACTACCCAAATACCAAAGTACTTTACATTATATTTATTTCTTGTCTTTAAGTGTAAGAATAGTTTTAAACGAATTTGTGTCACGCAAGCTGTAGAGACGAATAGATAGTGCATAATTTTGGAGCAAATAATTTTATCAATAACTAACGGGCCGCGATGGCTTCGCAAACATTTTACAAATAATTAAAAGAAACATGTTATTTGATAATATTCTATATCCTATGTATATTAGGGATAATGTACGATTCTAATGGTAAAAACATTTTTCAAATCGGTTTAGTAGTTTTTAAGTTTATTCGTTACATACAAAACTACAAATCTTTCCTCTTTATAATATTAGTGTAGGTAGATATATAACGATTTTATTAGAACACAATCTACACACAACACTAAACTAATAAACAAAATGTTAGAATTGAAGTATCACAATGGCTGTCTTGCAAACTCACTCAAACTACGGCCTTGATATTCCTAAACTTAAATTGCTTGATTTATGAGCTACGAAGAAGAATCAAACGAAATGCAGTCTCTCCTCACGCTTTAACATACTCGTATATATTAATTTTTACATATTATCCGCTAAAACCGTCTGTATCTACGGAAGCTTGTATAAAAAAAGCAATAACTTTTCCCCCATATAACACAAAATGTTATATTATGTTCTCCAGAACTACCGTTTTATTGCAATAACTTATACCGTAATATATTTCATATCGCTTTTATTCTGCCCATACAGTTTCTGTTGCTTTTCTTACAGTTTTATTGGTACTTTGTAAGTCTAATTGATTACTTTGGTTAAAATATGGATGGCTATGATTCTGTTTTTTTTTGTGTAGATAAAGCACGGTTCGTAGTTTGCGCGTAAGGTTAGGGGATGAAAAAGCAAAAGAAAAGGCCAAGATCGTAGTAGCAAATTGGTGATATCCGCTAAGAGTGCTCGTCCTTAAGATACCTTTAAACATAGGCCGTCAAAATTGACATAAATTGTATTATGAATCGTAAAACCCAGACGCAGGTTTTTTTTAATTGCTTATAGGTAATCCTTTGACCACAATCTCACCTGATGGTATGTGATGATGTGGTCGAAGGCTTAACCTAGAATTACTGGCGCTCAAAGGCAGCTGCCGGAACACATTTTTAGGTGTTTAGTGACAGATTTTGTACTTGACTCAAGCCCGCAACGGGATTCGAACCGGTATTGGACCTGCTGCGCGGCAGTCCATAGCCAATGTCACTGAGCCATCACTGCTTCAAGTTTTAAAGCACTCGTAGCGAAGTTTACTTAGCTGTTCTCAACCGATCAGCAAAGTTAAGCAACATCGCGCGCGGTCATAAGTCGGATGGGTGACCGCTAGTGACATTACTACTGAGCGTTTCCGTGCTTCGGAGGGCACGTTAAGCCGTCGGTCCCGGTTGTCGTCTTAGGATGGCAGTCGTTATAGCATGGGGGTAGGGCATTTTGCGAATGCCCGCCTGGCTAGCTACCACCCTCAAGCAGAAAATCTGTCGCCAAGCACCTAACGGTGTGTTCCGGCAGCTGTCCTTGAGAGCCAGTACTTTTAGGTTAGCTTGAACAACATCTTCGACCACATCATCACTTACCATCAGGTGAGATAGTAGTCAAAGGCTAACCTATCAAGCATAAAAAATAAAAAAAAAGTAATCAATTTCGAAGTATCCTCAACCATCTTGACGATCAGAAAACCTTCTAACCCTATTTTTTTACTACTCCTGTTCTGAGATTCACTTATCAATCATCACTTACCATCAAATGATAATATGGAAAATCTACGTATAAATATTTAAAAGAAAATTAGCATCATACGTCACAACCATCGTGCCGCCTTCAGCCATTTTCGTTCATTTTGTCATGTAAATAATGAAGTTCATTTTATTTGTTTGAAATTAACAAAATACTTGTGTTCGTAAAATGTTTGAAACGGGAAGCTTGAAAGCGAATGTTAATTAACCCAAAACATTTACCTTCCTAATTTCAATTGTATGTTCCTGTTTGTTTTGATGTGTGTGACACTGGGGTAGACAAAAAGCTTGAATTTAGTGTGCAGTAAAATACTTTTTACATGACTGGAAGTACGCCTAATTAAGAATGGGAGAATTCACTTGTTCAGTGTGTAGGTAATAATAGAGGCTTAAATATTAAGTGACCGTTTTACACTAACCTTTGAATGAAAAATAAACCTGTTCTACCTTTTTATGGTATCGTGATAAAACAAGAATGAGGCCTACCTGGTTTTCAACGGCCACCTCTGCCTATAACAGACATATCTAACTGCACTGCAGCCGTCGCCCTGAGACATAAAAATATTAAAAACCAGTACGCAGTAATGTAAACATAACTGCATGGCGGTCGAAATAGGTATGTTGGCAGTACTTCTCCGGATGAACACGTACAAAGAGTTTTACTACTAGTAAAGAAATAAAATTATATTAATTGCACATGTTCCCCGTGGGGTGCCGGGTTAGAATTGCATCTCCCCATATCATCCCGTAGGTGTCGTAAGAGGCGACTAAGGAAAAAAAATACTGGATGGCGGGCAGCAGCGCCTTCTAAAGTACTGCCACCTTACACTGCGATCCCCAAGCCACCTGGCAAGCGTGGGGATTATGGCAAATACCCCCTAATAGGGGAGGCTGTGTTCAGCAGTGGACGATCCGGCTAATACAGTACAGTACATGTACCCCGTGGGATGCCGGGCTGTGGGAGTCGTAAGACATGACGAAGGCAAAAATACCAGAAGGTTGGCAACAGCGCCCATTGAAAAACTGCCAACTTATACCGTGATCCCCAAGCGGTGGGATTTAACATAACAAACCACCATAATGGGGAGGCTTTTGTTCAACGGTAGATTTTATAGCTATTATGATAATGATGAATATTTGGACAAAATTATCCTTTTAAAGGGGGTTTGTCTTGAAAACAGTGAAAATTGTATAACATATATGAACCTACAAACTTTTGTTTGGAACCGTGGGTTTGGTCTGAAAAGGAATGAAAATTGTATTACATACATTTTAAAACTATCCTATCAACTTTCACATGGCGCCGCGGGTTTTGCGTAAAAATGAATAAAAATATTAAAACATTTTACAACTATCTTACAAGCTATCGTATAGAGCTGCAGGTATGCCTAAAACGAATAAAAACTAAATTACATTTAACAACTATCTTACAGACTTTCATATAGCGGCGCGGTTTTTGCCTAAAATTCAATGAAAACTATATTAACTTTCAAATTATTTGACAACTATGTGAGCAGCCACGGGTTTTGCCTAAAATTTAATGAAAACCACAAACACACGGGTTTTAACTTAAAATTATTGAAATCTATTGCCATTAAAACAAAAATATGTGTATGAATTCAAAGTATTTTCTGAATACGGAACTCCCTTCTGAGCTAGAGAAAACACTATTTTCAACATTTAAAAAGTTGCACAGACAACTTTCCTTGTATCCTTTCAGATCCTAAAATACACCATTAACGAAAGTATAGCAGTTTATTTACGTTTTTTTTCGCGTTTCTTTGGATTTATTTTACGCGTATCTCTTTACTCTGCTTTAAGTAGCTTTCGACTACAGCGAGATATCGGAAGTCTATTAGTTTCGTTTCGTAAAATACTTGCTCAGCTTAGAAGTTAAGAGGATATATATATTCTACACATTATAATATAGGATAGATAATTAGAAGCCATGATGGCCGAGCTGGTAATAGCTGTGGACTAGTGTTCTTGGCTCAATACCCAACGCCGGCTTGGACAAACTGTGAAATGGCATTTTGCTAATACTCGCTAAGCTCGCCTCAAATAGAAAATCTGTCACCAAGCATCTAACAGTGTGTTCCGGCAAAAGACCTTGAGTGCCAGTAAAATAACAGACATACGTGACTTAACACCTGTATGACTCAAGTGTGATGGGCGCATTGCATTTGTCACTTGTGACAAAATGCATCTGTTATAGGCAGAGGTTAGTCATCGCGCTAGTTTCGTCACAATTATAAAAAAAAATGCGCACTGGATGATTATACAAGGACATATTGACATCGTCACTTACCAACAGGTGAGATAGTGATCAAAGTCCAGGTGGTAGATCTTTTTAACAAGTGTTCTTAGCGGGTTTCACTGCAGTGTCAGTTGTCTGCCAGGAAGCAGTGTGCAAACATTACTGTGTTTAGGCGTGACGGGCACGGTCAAGCAGTACGAGAACGGCACTGTGACTGTATAAGACAGGCGTGATGCTTTCGATCAGGCAAGCAACTTGTCCGCCTCATCATAACATAACATAAAGGAATGGGTAGGAAGGAGGTAAATTCATTGTTTACCTGTTAAGTAATTTGCACCCAATGAAAATCATTCAAGTCGATGGGCGAAGGGTGTTGCTGCACATTGCGCCTCACAATATTAACTATTACCATCCTGACGCCCTGTGAAAACAGCTTACTAAAATTTCCAAGGAGGGTTCTATCGTATATACACATACTTACATGTTGTATGTTTGTAATAAAATCTCATATATACAATACTACAGCTACTACAATAAAGCATTTAAACAACCTATAAGTCATTGCAGACTTACAGGCAGTCGAAATGCTCCAGCCCACTACCAGTTGGCAGCGTGCCCAGCATGCTGGCAGCATTGCCCCGTTGAATTGCAATGCTTATTCGTTGAGCCAAATAGGTGCCATTAGGTATAATGTAGGTTTATTGTTTTTTTAAGATTATATATTTAATATGCAAGGCTGCAAAGTTATTTAGCGCGAGTGCTTATATTGAAATCTTTGATTTCAAAAAGACTATGGAACATAATAAAAAAAAATAACGATTTTCACAACTGAAAATTATAACACTCATTTAGCTATTTGTTCTAGTCAGGTTGTTTGATTTGAAAACCAAAATAATAAAGCGCTTTTGATAAAAAAATATTCGAATCACTTCTTATGTATGACGTGGGTCATACATAAGAAGTGAAAGACAAACAAACAAATAATGATCAAAATCAAATCATAATTTACGAAGTATTCGCGTAACAAACATACCGATACACGTACAGTCGAATAAATAAATACCTCATCCAATTTGAAGTCGGTCAAAAATAAGAGTCCATGTGCCTATAAGGTTCACCAGATTCAGATCACTTCAAAGGCAAAATACATAGAGCGCTACTAAAATTATTTCTAGACCTCGATTAATTTTATAATTTCATCGGATATTTTGTTAAATGAACTGTAATTGGATTCATGAATATCTTCGTTATTCTGGACTTAGTTATATTACAACCGACCCCTCGAACTATAACGGTCCAAAATTATTTTGACAAATCTTTATTTTAATTATCGTTTAAATTTAAAGCTTAGAAGAGATATTATAATAACAACTAAGGTCAAAACTCATCGTGAATAAGATTAGAAACACATAAAGTCGTGAGAACTTATCAGAAACGAGAGAAATGGGACCCGCACCTCGAAAATGGCAATGACAAATCAGAATACGTCTCCTGATTGAGTCTCAGTAGTGTGCGAAGCTACTCTTGTCTTCCTGTCTTTGTAATTTTATTGAAACGTCACATATACAATGGTATGGTATCAGCTGGATTGTCCACAGCTGAACACAGCCTCCCCCATCAAGGGGGTTAAAATATCGCTACGCTAATCACGCTAGCCTTATAATTTGAGCTTTACTGTATTGTATCAGCTGGATAGTCCACTGCTGAACACAGCCTCTTCATTATGAGGCGGTTTGCTATAATCCCCACGCTTGGCAGGTCTTTGGGATTGCAGTGTGCGATATCAGTTTCTCAGAAAGCGCTGCCGCCCACCTCTGGTGTATTACCCTTAATCACCTTTTACCCACGGGTAGAGATGAGGGGATGACATCCTAGACTGGCGCCCCTCGGCACATGGTAATAAAATTTAATTTGTGAATATTCTAAATGCGAAAGTATCTCTATGTGAAGGTGAATGTGGTTTGCTACTGAATTTCTCAATGACTGAACGGAATTGGAAGAAACTTGTTACATATAGATCAGTACATAAATTAGATTTTTTTTTATCTGATTTACTGAGTTCTTCCGATACGCGATTGAACCGATTTACACTTGGGCGTAGCCGAGACTAAAACAGAGTATTATATAAAATTATGTACGTAAGCAGGGTTTAGTTATTTTTGGTCAAAGAGGTCCTAATTATATAAAGGGAATGTCAGAATTCATAATTAGCTTTTATCCTTCACACCAATTTAGGGTTAATATCTTTATGTAAAGTGTATTAGATAAGGATAACTTTAACCTTTCATACTGGACCAATTTGATAAATTCTTCTTCTCTTCCACCATTAAGATCCTAAACTATCCCTGATAAAAGGCTACAGAATGTTTTCTAAAAACTTAGGGATCCGTATGCCAACTTCTATAATGTAACCCAACGTGTGAAAAAAATACCAAACAAATCGTCATATTGTACGGAAATTGTTGACAATAGAGCAAAAAAATTGCAACAATGTTATAGAAGACATCAATACCCACAAAAAAAATCCGGAATACCAAATGTAACTATTACAGTTATGTCACAATAACTACTTTTAACGTGTTTCAATTTATATGTTTTTGTTAAATACCCGTGCGAAGCCGGGAATATAGTAGGAAGTGATCTATACATTAGGTATACCGAAAGTTATCCGCGTACGGTTAAACTAGCCCTAGATAATATAAGTGAAATGGCCCTAAATAAAATAACATCTAAACCTGCTGTAGATAGCGTATAATAAGGCTCAGTTCAGAAAATTAACACCCTTCATAACTTTTAATTTTTCCTTTGAGTGTTTCATCTCTAGATTAAGATTTTAATGGTGATGAGAGATACATTTTCCCGTAATTTAGTAATTTATAACATTTTCGCAATTATGACATAAATTAAACGATTTGATCGGTTTAAAGCACGTCTAGTTTACATTATTATTATCTTGACATTTCAAATACCTTGCAGCACTGAATTTATTTTCTATTTCTCTCTTGTAGCACTTTAGCGAAATTTATACAGGCTGACTGGTGAGATACCTTCAATATTTAAGGAGAGTACTTGGTACATGATTCTCGTTACAATGATATAATAAAATTAGGTGCTTAACTTTTGACCAAATTTCTCTAAAAATACGTGAAATGTGGATACACTCCCGACGCACGCCGCGCTGTTTGATTACGTTGATCTAGTCACGTGCGGCGGCACGCGCTTACATACGACAATAAAGAAACGCCGCCGCCACCCCCCGCCCTCAACCCCGCTACCTGTTGCAAAACCGGGCGCACTGCGTGACTCATTAGTGCGAGCGCAAGCGCCGACAGGTGCGTATGTCCGTGCCCGCTTCCTGCTTCCGCGTCCCGCAATCGTATTCGGGAAGTACCTAATTTACGCGCGTAATTCGCCGTGTGTGTGACCCGTGATAAGTAGGTACCTAGTTGGGTATGGCTTATCAATACACAAACGTAGAGTACCTGGACATGGTGCGTGCGTACCTACACTTAATTTAGTCAACAAATTAGTGATTACCTAGGTATTTTTGCCTGTCCTAAGCCAGGATTCAAGTATGAAGGGAAAACGGATCATATTATTTCATCAAACTTAGCAAGCACGCATGGTTAAGACGAGGAGAGTCTTGATGTAGGTAAGCAACAGCTGTACAATGTACCTACGTATGTTTGTGTTGATAGCGCGACACGTGCGTTCGCGCACCGTCCAAGTGTTGCGCAGGACTCTCCGTAACTGTTTACTAAGTTTACTAAGCAGTCATTCAATATTTATTATTACTGTAAAATTTTTTGATCATATATGACCGCCAACTATCACGTCCTCGAGTATCGTTAGTATCTCACCAGTCATCCTGTATAAATCGTTCTTAGCCTCTCACGTCATATATTAACGAACTTGCTTTAAGGGTTAAGCAACGTCCTATGCGGTCACTTATTGGGTAGGTGACTGCGAATGACATCAACAGAGCCCTTCTGTGCTTCGGAGGGTATGTTAAGCCTTCGAGATCGGTTTTTATCGTTGGATGGCAATCATTAGGCAATGTCGGAGGTCTTCTGGTGGTTTAAAATTTGAAATGTATATCTAAATATATAGGTATATATATTTATTTGTTTATATAACGCATCTAGGTACATATACATTCTTGCCAGGATTTTTAATAAGAGAGATTTTAAGTTAAGTTTGGGTTCAGTTAGTTAAAGTTTGTTAGATGTTTAATATTGTGGAACCACCGAGTTGCCTTATCTTATATAATCTCTCTAAGAAATCGGTTGTCTGGAAGAGATCGCTTTGAGCGATAAGACCGCCCATTGTAGGACTAAGTTTTATTATTTGTTTGTATTTGTTGTGTAAATAATGGTGTAACAATAATCTAAATCTTATCTAAAATTTACGACTATTTCCATGGCAATAGGGTATTTTGCCTGGCTAGCAACCACCCTTACCTATGAAACTGTCGCCAATAACCTAACGGTGGGCACCAGATGCAGCCCTTAAAGACAGGTCATCATTGAAGGTTAAGCCTTCGACCACCACTTACCGTCCAGTAAAAATGTCAGCTTAAGAAAAAAATATTTTTCACTTCAGGTTCGTAAAATTCTTGTTCAAGCCCGGTGTAAGCGAAATTATACGACTTTCAATGGTCTTAAAAATCTGCTTTTCAATCACAAGTGCATATATATACATATATATATTATTTTATTTAAATTTGTTCGAAGAGTTTGAGCTGTAATATATTACATATAGGAAGTCTGCTTGGGTATTTATAGGATTTTGACCAAAATATGTGTCTAGGTATTATTTAACAATAATACCCCTGATCTATGGGTATTACGTAAGACCCAGATATATATGATTTTGTCGAAACAATGACACTCAAATAGGACATTGTTCAAATGTCAGATGAATTTGAATTGAAGAGATATTACTTACAATTTTATTTATTAATTTCCTCGCAATTGAAGTGTAAAGCTGAATGTATAACTCGAACCTAAACCCCATTTTAGTCTCGACTTAAATACCAACTAAAACGCTTCGGCTAAAATTACATATTTTATGCAATTTTTGTACGACAATCTACTATTTTTTGGTGTTGATTGATCTCCAAATGAGTACCCTAATGTTCAGTATAAGTTTATGCTTTGTCATAAAACTGATAAACAGAAACGTCCCAAATTTAGGCTCTAGTTCTTATCAAAATAAAGCCTATTATTATGTGTAAAACAAATGTCAATATGGCCAGTTTTCTTAATATTGCTATTCAAATATTACAAATGATTGTGTACCGCCATCAAAGTAAAAATATACCCAACATTTTTATGTAATAATACTACGTCCAAATTTGCTTTTTTATTTATTTTCGGGAACGTATGATGTTACATATCAAAGTTAGCAAAAAAAAAATCGCATATATTTTTATAGGAATTTGTAATGCACTACTCGTGCCTACGTAAATTAGTCAACTAACTTGCTTTTTGAATCGTATTTTGCGTAGCCGTTCTAAACCGATCAGCTAAGTTAAGTAACGTCCGTTGCGGTCATTACTTGGATGGGTGGCCGCTAGTAGCAAAGTAATTTATTAGCACTGAGCGTGCGCGTGCTTCGTAGGGCGCGTTATTCTGTCGATCTCGGTTGTTTTCTTAGGATGGCAGACGTTATAGCATAGTGGAAGGCGTTTTGCGAATGCCCACCTAGCTATCTACCATTTTTTCAAATAACAACCTAACGGTGTGTTATCCTATCAGCTACATTATGAAGAGTTCTTATACAGCATTTCGGTGGGTAGGACAAGATAAAATAACAAGTAGTTCATATGACGGGCTATTTGTGTCTTTAGTTATATATTGTATTAGAACTTACTTCGATTGAAACTCGAATACTTATCTAGTATTATACCTTACCCAAGATCCGTACTCAACTAGTCCCACAACACTTAACCTACTCCTGCCCACTTAAATATGAATAGGTAATCCGCATGGCACACCTGAGTCATATAAACTCTGTAGAGTTACGATCAAAAGATAATTCTTAAGTACCAACCTACTTACCTCTTGTGGGTGGACATTTTCTTGAGTCGGATGCTAGGTACCCGCAATTAGGGAGATTGTTTCATAAGTTGTAGATACCTCACGGTTGTAGTTTTAGTATCATTAACAACTACGACGTCAACATTATTTACAAATAATATAAAATAAAGTGGTAAAAAGTAATCAAACCAGTTATAGAAATGTATCTAAGTATGCGTAACGTTATCAGCTACTGAGTGAAACATACAGAAAGTGAAAATACATTAATTTGTGGCCATAAACTGACGTGTAATTATAGAATTTTGTGTTGGTGCCTAATATTTGAAGTGAATATTGTGGGTAGTCTCCGCCGTCACATGAATGATATTCACTCATTAGAATTGTTGTTAGACTCGCTACAAACTATTGTCAATTTTCACCAGTAACTTCAATGTACACGATGACTCTTCGTCAAGACCTCCTGAGGGTGCTTCATGTAGAAGCGAAACGCGTCGAAAATTCTTCCGGTTTGGCTGCGTGGCGTTTGTGACGTCACGTCGGCTTAGCAGGAAAATTAAGCGGAATTGTCACTAGATATATTTTTATATTTTTTAAGTGTTTTATTTAAATATTAATTTGATGTTTTCATAAAATATTTTAAAAGTATTTGTTATTATTAAAAATGGATTTCCGCAAAGTAACGCCTGAATCGATTCATTATTGACATTATTTTATTGATTTATATAATACGTAATGTTTGACATTATGTAATTATCGCTTATATTTATAAACCCGTTAAGTAATTTTGGGAGGAGTAACCACTCACTCTGAACCACCTTCTGTAGAACTGCCGTCTTATACCGTGATACCCAAGACGCCTGCCAAGCGTGGGCATTATGGCAAACCTATGTTACTTGGACAGCTTTTACATAATAGACAGATCTTATCAACTGCCACCTTGACAGCTGAAACGTAAAAGACAGAATGCCCTCAACTGTCACTGCAAAAGACAACTGACAAAAAGAATTTTGATTGAATTATATTATATCCTCAATTGCTGTCACTACTTATACTTCCAAAATTGATAATAAATATTTTCGGTCGAGTTGTTGAATAGAATAAGATATTATTTTGCTGTGCATTAACCCGCCCATATGGTGCGTAAAAAATTTGGGCGAGTAACTGAACTTAGTCTTACCATTTTGTTATACAATAAGAAGTTTGTTCACTTACGAAGGTGCGCCTCTCAACTGTAAAGTATTAATGCGTATTTGCATTGTAGGCCTCGTGTGTATACGACATCTCAGTGTGGCTGTAAATGTTAATGGAACATACAGTATAACTATAAAATATACAGTGTGATAGTTAAGGTAGCAGTTTTGCTTCCAACTAAACGCAAAAACATAGAAAGTCGTGCCTTCATGAGAGGAGAGTTTCTGTTTATTTGCTTCCAGTTAAAAGTAAATACCAATGTATTTCTATCCGCAGCTTTGTTCGACCCACATCACAATTTGTTCACTTTTAAATCGAGATCCAGTCGAAGTCCAAACCCTACTAATAAGCTGCTCGATCCAATTCCAAAGGCATCCGAAAATCTTTTCCAACCAAAACTCAAGATATATCCTTACAAATTGATATATCTGACAAACTGTTTGAAGCAGGGGTGTAGTTAAGATTGCATAGTGGGTGAGGGGATAGTAAGAAAAAAATACATAAAAATATTCCAGATTTTGAGACATTCCAGAATCTAAGGTCAACAAAATATATTTAAAAGTAGGTTCAGAACATAACAAGATAAAACACAATTAAATATTTTGTTTTACCAACACACGCACGTGTGTGTTTCTTCTAATTTTAAAGAAAAATACGGGATAACTCACTCAAAAAGTTGTCTTTTTTAAAGAGTGTTAGTGGGCGAATGGAGTGCTAAGCAGGAAGATAGAAAATACAACGGGATGTGGTCGAAACTATTATTGCCTTTATCTAGCATGTCTCCACGAGGAATCCCGTTTTTTTTTAAAAAACAATTTAAACAAACAAACAAGTTAAAAAAAGTTTTGAAGCACTCGTAGCGAAGTTTATAAACTTCGCTACGAGCTAAGCTGTTCTCAACCGATCAGCAAAGTTAAGCAACGTCGCGCGCGGTCATGAATTGGATGGGTGACCGCTAGTGACTTTACTACTGAGCGTTTCCGTGCTTCGGAGGGCACGTTAAGCCATCGGTCCCGGTTGTTGTCTTAGGATGGCAGTCGTTATAGCATGGTGGTAGGGCATTTTGCGAATGCCCGCCTGGCTAGCTACCACCCTCAAGTAGAAAATCTGTCGCCAAGCACCTAACGGTGTGTTCTGGCAGCTGTCCTTGAGAGCCAGTACTTCTAGGTTAGCTTGAACAACATCTTCGATCACATCATCACTTACCATCAGGTGAGATAGTGGTCAAAGGCTCTATCAGGCATAACAAAAAAAAAAAAAACTATCAGGCATATCAAAAAAAAAAAACTTACACAATGTTCTTCTCCGGGTTAAAAGATAGCACATTGCCAAATTTATTATTGACAGTTTTAATTAGAATGAGAAATACACACGCTCACATTTATGTGTAATATATTAGTAGAAATGTATACGATCTCTACCCGTCCTGATTACGCCTCTGTCTATAAACTTAGAAATTTCAAATCCACCTGATAGCAATAATGTCAGAATTGATGTCAGTGGTATAGAGCAACGAAAGTTTCAGCAGTCGACAAGCTTGTGAAAACTTTAGTTTGAACCGCAGGGGGTGCTTCGAGTGTAAGCGTTTTGCGTGCTAGTAACCGGTAGCGGGTGGAGTCATATTCATGTCAAAGTCAAAATCATTTATTCAATTTAGGCGTCTACGACGCTCTTATGAAGGTCAATTACAAATTTTAGTATTGAAATATTCTACATTGTACTGCCAAGTTCAGCAAATGTTAAGAGGTTAGTTAATTAATTTTGAGAATTCTACATTTTGATCTATTATAACATTATTGTACTCTCTAGTAAAACCACATTATTTGTATTTTCCATTGATAATCCATTGTGAAGGTATAAATATTGTATCCATGTTCTAGGAAACTAGGAAGCGAGATCGAAAATTGTGGCAGTAGTTTTTTTTTCATATCTCAGCTTATTATAGAGAGAAATTAAAAAAAAAAAATGTAATCACTTTAGGAGCTAGAATTGGTAGATGTTGTTCATTATTATTTAGTATATGCAACACTAAACAGCTATTGCTCTTATGGTCTTGAAATTTCATTGAACATAGAAATGAACATGATTTATATATTATTTATAGCTGATAGGCTAGCATTTGAACACTATCTTACCTGATATAAGCCTGTATAGTAAGTGTTGATGTGGTCGAAGATTTAGTTTAGGCTAACCTAAAAAAAAATCTTTAATACCTACGTAATGTAAGAACTATTATCTACTCTCAAATTAAAAATATCTATCTAAAAATTAGGAATTAAAAGTATTGAAATTAATTTTATATTTCCACCCAGAAATCGCTGTTATGATAACGCGACCCTAATCCCTCGATTGATACATTGAAATGTTGTAATTTCCAACATAACTCAAGCCTACCCCACAAAAGGATTCAGCTCGGATTTTGACTTCCATTGTTTTTGCTGACTTTACGAGTACTTCCCGGCAAGTTCCAACAATCACACGCAATATCGGTTTTGGCTACAAAGGAGTTAAAGTCAAACTTCTATTATGATGGATTGTAAATGCCCTTTTGGAGTTGTCCCTCTAATTCATAATGTGGTAAATGTTGCTTCAAAAAATATTCTACACCATTTATTTATAGCTGTGCTAGATGCGTACAATTCAGCAACTTTGACGAATTAAAGCAATGAAGCCCGAGCAGCAGTCCTTAAAAGCCAGTTAAATTACAGGCACATGAGACTTAACAACTGTATGTCTCAGGGGGACGGGCGCAGTGCAATTCATCACTTGTGATGAAATGCCATTGTTATGGTCAGAGTTTAGTCCACTTAACATCAGGCTGGTCTCGCGCTTGATCCGTCACAATTACACAAAAAATCAAGATCTGATGATGCTTTGATGGATGCAAAACGCGTCATAAATTCTTCCAGGTTATGTAGGGTTTATGAAGTCAAGTTGTCTTAGCAAGAAAATAAGGCGGGATTATCACTAGATATATGCAATATCATTTTAATATATTTCCACCAAATTAATTCATATTTTCTGAGGCGAGAGAGCGTCCAGGTTTTATTTTTTTTAATTGCTTTTACCCCTTGGCTCTTGAAACTCGTGGAATGAGATGCCAATTTGATCGAATTCATTATTTTTAAGCGTCAGAGGAGATCATGTAGCCTTTAACCAGACTACTGGAAATCATCTGAACGAATGAAGAACTTGTTTATACAACTCTCGTAATGATCTTTTTCCTCGAATTTTTTTCCCGCCTGGCTAGCTACCACCCTCAAGTTGGAAATCTGTCGCAAAACACCTAACTGTGTGTTCCGGCAGCAGTCCTTGAGAGCCAGTGAAATTACAGGCACATGAGACTGAACAACTATGTATATTTTGGTGATGGGTGCAGTGCAATTCGTCACTTGTAATGAAATGCATAGATATGTTGGACATCAGGAGGACCTCGAGCTTGTTTAAACACAATAAAATAAAAAAGCTAATATAAAGGTAGCTTATTGAGAAAGAGATAAGTGTATGAAAAACTTCTTTCAATTTTGTTTTTTTTTTTGCTATAACGCATGCTCTGTAGACTACTTTACAAAAGTTATAGCCATGTGCGAGATTCGAACACGCGTTATACATTTGCTTACGTAAGCACGATATCCAAAAGTCTGCAACGTTCAAAAGTAGAGATGTATACGCTTTAACTAAATGCGCTACTTAATTGCTGCAAAAAGTCGACGTGAGCTTCCTTTTAACGACGTCTCATTTCAAAGAAATTTTCATTCTCTGATCTGAGCGTCATATGATGGCCTTAGCTGTTATTCTAAAGCTGCATAGACATATGTGGTTCACATGTAGTCCCAGAAACAAGCCGCTTTTTCATTCAACCGGCATTTATTTTTTCTGAAATAGGATTGAATCTTGCTTTCAAATTTAAGTGCATGATCTCGAGCGGGAATCGAACCCGCGAGTACATTAAGTTCAGGTCTCGATGATGTCGCTACACTTCCATATTTCTCAATTTAGTTTCAAGCACTGTAGCATTCTCATCAACGTTTACAAATTTTCCAGTTTCGATAGCCAAACGTTTAGGGAACCCAGTACGTAAAACCGGGGTAAGTCCCTACTTAAATTCAAACTCGAAAAAAAAAGAAAACTAGTTCTTAATGAAATTACAAAATTACGAATGGAAAATTTATAGTCATTGCGGAATCCCGCAATTCTGTAATTTTGTAATGTAATGCGCGGAGCATGCGTTATTGCAATAACAAATATATTAAGACAAGATATTCGCTTAGCATGCGATAATAGACATTTAGAAGCAACTAATCTAATAAGAACTGTACTATAATTTAAGAAAATATTTACTTTCCTCGCCTCTGATTTTATCGCTAGCTAGCAATTTATAAAAAAAACATATTTAAAACGGTTTTCTCTATATAAAAACGGAAACGTTGTAGCTGTTGGCGTTGATTTGCAAATATATTGAGTCTGTGAAAGCTTGTCGTCATGATTGACACTTCAATTCTTGATCGAGCACTTTTTTCGGGAAAAGGTTGCCTTTTTGGTAGCCGTGACTTAAGTAGAAACCTCAGAGAAATTGAAACGTAATGACGTGTTCTTTGTAGTAAGCACTTGTTGTTTGAATTCCATGTAAACAGCTATTAGTGACAACGTCACTAAGTTACTTGAGTATAATAGAAACACATTTTAAATAATATTCTATAATAAAAGTTAATTTATATTTTTTGAAAAACATTTATATTTTATTCTTTATAGGTTAGCCTTTGACAATTATCTCACCTGATGGTAAGTGCTGATGTGGTCGAAGATGGTTGTTAACAGATGCCGGAACACACCGTTAGGTGCTTGGCGACAGATTTTCTACTTGAGGGTGGTCACTAGCCAGGCGGGCATTCGCAAATGCCCTTCCACCATGCGGTGAAGCTCAAGCTCTGGGCGGGATTCGAACCATGGACCTGCTGTGCGACAGTCCATAGCCAATGCCACTGAGCCATCACTGCTTCAAAACAGCGTTAACATCATATCCTTCATTTAGTTTAGTCATTCAGTCATTTAGTTCAGTCATTCATATCGTTAGTTTAGTTCAATTGGTTACAGCATACCCCGGCTAAAGGGGTGGATGGACGCGGGTTCGAATCCCGCTCATGACTTAAATTTTTCCTATCGTATATATGTGATTTTGTAATGTAATCCGCATAGCAGGCGTTATTGCAGACTAAACAATATTAAAATTATATCGTGTTCTCAATAAAGGAAAAATGACAGAAAACAAATGGTATATATGATCTTGTACAAAGTTATGTATTATGTCTGGTCATTCGAGCTCCCGTCATTCCCGGGTTTTAGATACTATGTTTTTGAGACTAAATCAAACATCGTATTCAATTAATTTTCTTTCGTTTCAGATGACTCAAACTTCACTAGTTCAAGAATCAATTAACTGGTAAGTTCATTAACTACGCAAATGTCAGTGGATGTCGGTCATTTGCGAGGATGTCTCGACAGAGTGAGGGTCTCGTGGAACGAAAATTCCATTAAAACGACATGAAATTTAGGTACCTTACTAGACTGCCAGAAAACGACTCAACTAGTTTATTTGATGTGATTGTGACGGAACAAGTACGAGGGCCACCTGATGTTTAGCGGACTAATCTCTGCCAGAAAAATTACAGGCCCATTGGATTTAACAACTGTATGTCTCAGTGTAACGGGCGCAGTGTAATTCGTTCCAATGAAACGCATCTTAACAGATGCGTTTCATTTGTTTGGAACGTTGTTAACAGTTGTTAAATCCAATGGGCCTGTAATTTTTCTGGCTCTCAAGGACTGCTGCCGGAACACTGTAAGGTGCTTGGCGACATATTTTCTACCTTGAGGGTGATATCTAGCCTTGTGAGCATTCGCAAAATGCCCTACCACCATGCGTTGAAGCTTGAGCCGGCGGTGGGGATCGAACCATGGACCTGCAGCATGGCAGTCCATAGCTGTTACCGTTAGGCTATCATTGCTTTGAAAATATGACATAAAAGCAGAGTACCCACTATCCAGTAGCAGAGAGCCCATAAGTCAGACTTTTGCCCCTAGGGTTCCGCAGCGACACACATAAAAGACATATAATATTGTGCATAGTATTAGCAAAATATACTAAGTTAAGATTACGGACCAAATACTTCGCACTTGGTTGTATTATACCTTTCGTTGATGTACTTTAGTTGATACTTTAATCATAAAATTTGACGCTTGTGACGCAAGCATCATACGATGACGATAAGAGCAGTCTGATGTGGCTATAAGCAATCCTTTTATGATGTTGTTGGAGCGGGCCCGAACTCTGTACACCAGACTCTTCGCGGGACCATGAAGTGTCTTCAGCAAGATCATTATTATTTCTATGGACAAATTAGTAAACCGCATAAGAAACAGGTAATTTATTTTACTCACAACTTCGTTTCGTCATCATATCTATTAACACATTATCAGACATTCGCGAGTAAACTTCCCTAAAGCGTCTTTAGAATCAAACTAGAACTAATTTCGTAAAGTTAACTTAAATAAATTCCACACCCCACACAGATAGTCCTAAACTAATCTGCCAAGCCAATATACGCCTTGTATCAAAGTTAAAGATCAACATATATGAATGTTACAGTATTCTGAACTCATTAATTGCTTGTTCAGGATGTCAAACATTTCTCTAATTTGCTACATTGATGTGTGTATGTGTGAGGTATAGAGAGGGTTAGGTCGGGAGATAGCCGAAGACTGGTTACATGTAATTTTTATTTTATGGCTTTCCAATTGTATTGTTGTAGCACTTCGTTTAGCAGCCGTAATGTATTTAATTATTACCAGTTTTAAAATAAATAATAGGATAGAATAATAGTAATGGATATTTAAATATTATAAATTAGACCGGAAAACACGTTAGGATTCGAATTCGACGTATTCGAATCCTAACTTCTTTCCTGGATTTCGAGCGTATCAGATGCTTATCTTCAGGGCGATTACAGTACGTAACGTTTCGTAATGTTTCATAGTCATGCTTAAGGTAAATGTAGCGTAATTTACTATCCACTAACTCCCACACTATTATCTAATCTCTATTCATTCTACGCTAAGCGCGTTGCATACTAAATGAGCGGCTATAGTAATTATGTTATCATAGGATTTTGTTAATTGCGGCCGGAAATCCTACATAAAATGAATGCCTTCATACTTGTAATTTATTAATAAATACATAATATCAAGACGTATCATTAGTCATTTATTAATCACGTACAAAAATATATTTATTTATATTTGTGAAGTCACTTCTGATTTCGGAAAGGTATGCAAATGTGGTGGGGTATTTTGCGAAAAAAGTAGATAATATGTCGCTGAGAACTTAAAATGGTATATCCCGGCAGGTATTTCGAGAATCAGTTTACTTACTGTTTCAGCTGCATAGTCCACTGCTGAACACATCCTCCCACAATATTGGGGTTTGCCATTATACCCACACTTGGCAAGCGGCTTGGGGATCGCAGTGTGATATCAGTTCCTCAGAAGGTGCTGCTGCCCACCTTCTGGTGTGTTACCCTTCGTCACCTCTTACGATACCCACGGGTAGAGATGGGGGTGACATTCTGGCCCGGCACCCCACGGGCACATGTTCTAGGATTGGCATCAAATATCATCTCAACGTTTTAATCATGGACACAATTTACATTATAACCTATGGATAAATAATGTGTAATGTAAATAGTGAATTCATAAAAAAAACCCTAATGCTATCACTGTCTTTATTTTTTTTTGCACTGTGATACAGGTGTCGAGTAAACAACGTGTAAAAAGGTTGCCACACAAATTGTATTACATTTTGTAGGGTAGGTAAACATTTTATATGTTGATATTCTTAATATATTAGATATTTTGTAACCTCACAATGTGATAAAAAGTCCATCTACAAAATAAGCTATGAGCCATATTGGTATCTTAAAAGTGATAAGCCTTTGAGAAACTATATAAGAAGGAAACAGCTATACTAGATACCATCCTCAAGTGGCAATGGCAAATTTGTCGCCAAGCACCTAACAGTGTTTACAAAATAACGAATTGAACCCGCGACTATCCATCCATAGGGATGCATAGTTCAATTGACAGAGCATCTCCCAGCTATAAAACCGGGACATGCTCCGCCAATTGAGCTATCTCAGTGAGTGATAGCTCAAATGTATCCCTTCGTTCTTATTTCTTAATTCAAATGTCGCTAGTAGTTAAAATTCTGCCTTTCGTTGTAATTTTGTTACCTTATTCAATGCGCAATGTAAAAATTACTGTATCAGCCGGATTGTCCACTGCTGACCATAGCCTCTTCTATTGGGGGGGGTTTGCCATGATCCCCACGATTGGCAGGCATCTTGGGGACCGCAGTTTAGGATAGCACAGTTCCTCAGAAGGCTCTCTCTAATTTTCATATAAAAAGAGACAACGTTTCTACTCCCCTAAACAATCACCGATTTTGATGATTTTTGGAAATGTTATAGATGTTATTAATATCTAGGTTTATAGGTTTTGATTTTTAACATTATATTATAGAAATTTGAATTAATAGGTATTTCATCATCATCATCATCATTAGCCGGAAGACGTCCACCGTTGAACAAAGGCCTCCCCCATAGAACGCCACAAAGAACGACTATCAGCCGCTTGTAACCACTGGCTACCCGCGACTTTCACGATGTCGTCAGTCCACCTAATGGGGGGCCTACCAACTCTACGTCTTCCGGTGTAGTGTGGTAACCACTCGAGAACCTTTCTTCCCCATCAGTTATCAGTTCGTCGAGCAATGTGGCCCGCCTATTGCCACTTCAACTTCCAAATTCTGAGAGCTATATCGGTGACTTTGGTTCTTTGGGGAATATCCACGTTCCGGATTTTATCGTGCAAAGTAATTCCGAGCATAGCTCTCTCCATAGCTCGTTGAGTGACCCTGAGCTTGTCCATAAGGGCCACAGTTTAGGACCACGTTTCAGTGCCATATGTTATCACTTGCATCACACACTGGTTGAAGACTTTGGTATTCAGGCTCTGCGGGATGTTCGACGAGAAGATGTCGCGTAAGTTCCCGAACGCTGCCCATCATTTCGCAAATTATGCGCAAATTCTAAGTCAAAACTTGAAGAAGCTGTAATTTTAATATTGTTAGGTTTGCAATAACGCCTGCTATGCGGATTACATTACAAAGAAGCTATAATTGTCCTTATCACAGTATTCTGTTTGGGTGCTTAGCGGCGAGACAGCATCATTTTGTTAAAATACCTTTTTTTCTGTAGGAGCTGCTCTTCCCATTCCTCTTAACTTAGCTGATCGGTTAAGGCGATAGGTTAAGAAGCCAACTTCGCAACGAGCACTTGAAAAGTTACACCAACTTTTAATTATATTGAGATGTTGAAACCGAAGAAAAAGCTAAAAAGCTGCCTCTATTTCAGATAAGACATTAGTAAGTCCAAGAAGATCCCTCCACCCTTTCGACGAGATACTTTAATCCGCAAAGTGTCGAACTTAATTAAAAAGTTGCCCTCAGTTTTATTACTAATATAGTTACAGGTTATTTTATGAATGGTTTATTTGCACAGTATATTACAGTTGTGCATTTTCGCTGGTATTAAGATAAACAACCTATAAAGGTCCTCTGGAAACCTCAGGCAATGAAGGAAATCAGACTGACTACACAGTATACATGGGAGAAGTGAATGGAACTGTTGGAAGGGGAAGAACTAGGCGAACGTTCTGAAATCAGATTGAAGACGTTTTGAAAAAAGGCCAGGTCAGGAATAACCTACAGATGGTTATGTATGAAAGGATTGGTGAGAATAATGAAGCTCGTATATAAGGATCGTAGCAAGTGGAAATATGTGGTCTCTGCGTACCCCTACGGGAAAGAGGCGTGATTTTATGTATGTAATCAGGACACTTTTGTGGCAATTTTGTAGATGCAATTGTGTACCCGCCAAGTTGCTGACTTAATCGTGCAACCAGGGGGGCAATTCTCAAAATAGGGATAAATTTATCGATTCTCGATATTTATCCCGTGTCACCTATAGACTATTAATATCCCAAATATATCGACTTTTTACTAAAATGCTATTCTCGCGAGTGGTACATATAAAAATATGTCCACAGTTAATGATATTCCCGATATCGCAATGATGCGTGTCGATCGCTAGGGCTTGATATTTATCGATAGTGATATTGCGAGAATAGCACAAAATTACACGACTCGATATTCGCCATGTTTTCTCGATATTTATCTACTATGATATTCATATCACTGCACGAGAATCGCCGTCCAGAACGTTCGCATTACTGAAAAGGGTGTTATTTTTGAAACCGTAATTGATTTCTTACTTTGAATTTGAATGATAGGAATTGTGGAAGTCTGACCATGAAAATGGGACCTCAGAGTGTTTTGAATCCGCGTGCTAGCGACTTTTACAAGTTATTTTATTACTATTAGTGTTAGAAGTTGGTTCTGATTTTAACCAACTTCCAAAAAAGGGGAGCATCTAAAATCAAATAAGTGTTTCTTTTTTGTACATTTGTTACGCAATCACTTCGTCAATTATGAATTGATTGTGATGTGTTCTTTTTTTAGGTAGGTGATACCTCCAAAACTAATAACTGAAAACAGTATTTGCATATCTGGATAATTTAATGGTAATTGCAACTCTTGTCCATTGGGCGGTGCTTCAGCAACAGCATGCCACCGCTCTCGTACATGCGAGTGGGATGTTGCTGCACATTGTTAGAAATATTCTTTAAAACTAGTAACATCAATTAAACAATGTAATGAGATCTATTGTTATAATGTTGTATTGTTTATGTTTTGCCCATGGATAACCTGTAAGAATCTTTAAATTTTCAATAAATCCAAGTTGTTCGTTATCAGCTATCACAGAAATACGTCGTTTTATTACACATTAAGCGCACCAACTTGGTTGTCTACAGCAGACAAAAAGGGCAGCTACATAGTATCACGAACTTTAATGATGGTGATAGCTAGACAGGCAAACATTCGCAAACGTAGATCATTCTTGCTATCCAAATATGTCCACGTACAACCTAAAAAATAATACAGTAATAAAATGTAAATAGTGATAACTAGTAACCCTACAGTAAAAGACGTACAGTAGGTAACGTACATTTTATGAACGTTTTCAGAAAGGGAAGTAATTTATATATTTTCATAACAGAATGTTTATTTCTTTTGTTGAAAAATAACGTAGAACTATCGGGTCTTAACCACCCGTGTTTCGTCAGACTTGCTTGATCGAGTTCATGCGCCTATATTTTTTAAGTGTTTTAATAAAATGTTAATATAACAATTTCTTAAAATACTTGTAAATGTTAAATGCAGAGAACATCTGACACTGCGTTGGTACCCACTGCGATATACTTCTTTTAAAGAGATCTAACACCTAGTATGTCTATGTAATATCCCCGGTTACATTTCAATGGGAGTTTGGATGAGCTTAAATATTTATAATTTTCCACAAGAGATATCTGCGTTTCACAGTTTTCTCTTTATTTGCAGCTGTCAACCCAAGCCTGCAAGTGTGACAGTGGCCTACTTTAATTACCGCAATAACAGGAATACGTTTTCCCTACTGTTCAAGTTTTACTGTGGCATAAGACTACCTTTTATTATTCAAGCAGCTGCCCATTATTTTTTCTTGTTTCATTTAATTAAACTCAGGCATGAAGAAAATGCCAGATTCTAGACGAATTATTGCGAAAGAGTTAAAAATGTAACAGACATGAGAGGAAAAAACTTTTTATTAATAAAACCGTAGGCTAGCAATTACCGGTTATACTAGATCCTGCACGATTAATGTCAATCACAATATTGAACTGCTTATATGTTGCATGTCGTATCCTCACGAAATGTACCATAAGTGTCTTTATGGATGAATTTTTTTAAACGTATCGAAAATTCTTCCGGTTTGGCTACATGGCGTAAATGACGTCACGTTGGCTAAGGAAAATTAGGCGAAACTATTTTTTTTTATTTATGCCTGATGGGTTCGTTCGGACCATTATCTCACCTGATGGTAAGTGATGATGTGGTCGAAGATATTGTTCAGGCTAACCTCATCATCAGAGTCACTAGATTTATGTGTTTTTCTGAAATTTTAATTAAATATTTTCTTTAAATATTATTAAAATATTCGTTATTATTGTATATTGATTTCCGCAAAGGAACGCTTGAATTGATTAATTACTACAATAGTACAGGATGAAAGATTGACGGTGGTAGACAGCTGCGCGGAAGTTCGCGGCGGCCAAGGGACTAATGCAAGTTTTCAAGTAATATTAAAAGTAGGCTTTTAAACACGAAAAAATCTTTCAAGATATACATCTCATGTTTGCTACATAATTATTAAAAATAAAATTTTTATTCATTCGACTTATTATACAGGGTTATTGGTAAAATGCTAAAAACCTCTTAGGGTTGACTTCTGCTAGTCCTAAGAAACATTTTGGTATGCTATTTTAACATTATTTTTTTTTTGTTGTTTTTATATATTTTTGACTGAATAAACACGAGGACCGCCTAATTTCAAAAGTCTCTTGTACCTGTGATGTATTAGTTCATCTTTTTTAATTATTTTGCTCGATATTGATATTCAAAGGGACCACGGCGCGGACCAAATTTGCCCTTATGAGACTCACTACACCTAATTTACCATTCTAATTACAAAATAAACTCTCAGATTTTCACCGTGTGCAATAATTCGGGTGTGTATGAATCTATATATTATAAAGTTATAATACATTACGGGGTTAAAGCAATATCTTACGTCATGGCCGACAGTTTGAATCCCAGGAGAACAAAGATACAAGACCTGGTGCAGTGAGGGATTCAAGTTCGCTTAACATAGACAGCTTTATGCCCTATGAGGATACTCTATATTAATATATCCTGGGAAAATTAAATTAAGAACTAATTTGTAAATGAAAAGTTTCAACATAAATAATTGTTTAAAGATTAATTAGTGTTTGTGAAATATAAAACAAATGTATTCTACATGCATATATAAAATTAAACACAAAATTTCCTCTAAAATGGACCAGATTGTTTTTTACTTATTTTAATGTAGGTATTTCGTGACCGTTGCGCTTTCAAGACGAATCTAACATTATCTTATACATTATAATCGGATGAGGCGTTTAGAAGTTATGTTTGAATAAAGAAACTCACATACATAGATACCTGAACCCTGAAAATATAACACTACTTTTTTGGCTATCATGTAATTTGTTTTCTATTCTTAGAAGTATACAGAAATCTAGCACATATATCAAAATATGATTGCAAACATATGCAAATCGAACATCACATTGACAAATTCATAGAACAAACAAGCACTGCCCTCTAAGATGATTAAATAATAAAATTAAGAAAAAAGAAAAGAAAGAAGAAAGAAGATACATTTATTCATAACATGAACACAATATTTTTGACATAGAAACTAATAAGAACACAAAAAAAAAAAAATGTGCACATGCCACGAATCGGTCCCAACTCGGTTATTAAACCAGCGCTGGTCTTCCGTTGAGGCCGGTTGTGACGTCACGGAAGGACTTCATGACAGTTCTACAATAATATATTATGTTGAACATGAGATTTTATGACATTTTTTGTAAAAATAATAGTACATATGAATATATAATAAATAAAACAGTTGATATGAAATATAGCACAAAAAATAGTACGAGAAGAAAAAAATTTGCAAATTTTATTATGTTTAGTGTTTACACTGCGCTTATTAATTAAACAATAATAATTTCATAAAAATAACGCAACAAGAATCAAATCTCAAACAACAACTTTAACTTAAAAATTTACAAAAGACATTTATACAGAACCCATACAGTGTTGCAAAGATATCAGGCTAAAGAATGCATAGGTAACAAAAAGGTTTCGAAAAGTCATTTTACTGCTTAGGTAAGTATTAAATTAACTTTGTTGTTTTATATGGCACTTGTATCATGTTTCTGAGTTTCCTGGTTTTTTTGGTGATTAAAAATAAATTGTTTCAATTTGAGTTTAAATGTGAGAACGTTTTGCAGGTTTCTGATTGGTGGTGGAATATTATTCCAACATTTGGAAGCAGCATAGCGGAAGCAGCCTTTAAAAGCAGCGGAACTGTGCCGTTCCGTAGCGAGCTGCCTCGCGCATAGTCGCGATCCAAATGTTTTCTCATGCGACACCCAGGACAACTTATGTTATAAATAATTTGGAGCTTTATATTTAATGACACCGAAAAGTAGACTTTCCAAATGTAATTTACGACGATGGGTCATTTTTATAATACAGTGCTTATTCAGGTATGGTGTCACGTGACCCCTAAACGGAATATCAAAACAGTAGCGGGCACAGGCATTTTGAACTCGTTGAATAATGTTTTTTGTTCTTGCTAACAAGCGAGGACCAAATACTGCATCCATATAATTTAATTTAGATAAAACTAATGACTCAACGAGTTGAATCCTTAAACTTTCCTTTAAAAATGGTCTTATTCTATATAAAACTTTAAACTTATAAAAACAATTGTTAACTGCATTTCCAATATGCTTTTCATAGCGCAAATCCGAATCTATAAGCAAGCCCAGGTTACGAGCTTCGTAAACACGCTCTATGGGTTCACCCCCAAGCATTATACTAACAGTAAGATTAATACTATTTAATTGAAAAGGACTCCCAAATATAAGATATTTCGACTTACTAGGGTTGAGCATAAGGCAATTATTCGTCATAATTAGAGCACAAGATTGCGGCTCAGTCGAGCTGCTAGTCTCGATCGCCCGCAGGTTATGGTACCCGGTGCGAAAAACCAGAAATTTTGTGTCCAAAAAGTGTCTAAATATGAACTAACAAACAATCACATAGTGTCCTGACCAGATCACTTATGGTAACTAAATCCAATAAAATGTATAACTTATAGCATGGCCCATCCTCATTATCATCGGACACATCTATACAGCACGGTGTGACGTCATTTTTTTATTTTTATGCAAGCAAGAGGCCCATCTGAAGTTTAGTAATAACCTCTGCCTATAACAGATAAATTTCGTCAACAGTTAAGTACTGCACTGCGCCCGTCACCCTGACACATACAGTTGTTGTCATGTGCCTGTAATTTCACTGGCTCTCAACAATTTTCTAATTGAGGGCAGTAGCTAGCCAGAAATGCATTCGCACAATGCCCTTCTATCATGCGGTGAAGCCTAAGCCATCTGTGAGGATCGAACCATGGACCAGCGCCACCGCAGTCCATAGCTATAACCGCTCGGCTATCATTGACTCAGATATGTGCGTTATTCATATGCAAGGCAATGTCAGTGCAGAGCTGTGCAGTGGAAAGGTTTCCGTGGAGGCCTGGCTCTCTCCGCAGATTAGGTACAAACTATTGATACATCGGCATATTCTTTCGGACGGGATTTACCTACGGTACGTGCAGCTTCAGAAAATATCAAAACTATGCAATAGAACGAGAAAGGCCTTGTAGGTGAATATAAATACCTATTAAGAACTCCTTGCTTTGTGAGCTGAAATGCACTGTATTGTTTCTTATTGGTGGTGGAATATTATTCCAACATTTGGAAGCAGCATAGCGGAAGCATATTGTTTCTTAGCTATGGTTGCTTTTTTATTTGGGTGGCTTTGCAGCGTGATCCTTCGGGTCTTTTTTATTCTGTGGTCCAGCTTCTTAGACACTCTAATTCTTAAATGATGTCCATGGATCATTAAACATTAACAGCCTTACTTATAAACGCTACTTAAATTTTAAGCATTACTTAGCCGCTGATTAGCAAAATTCCTTACTCATAAACGCTGCATAACTTTATCCAGTACCTAAATACTGCTTAAATCAACTGTCAATTTAAACACCTTCCGACCCTTGTTTAAATATTTAAGTAGCAAGATGGCGCCCAAATTTCTGATCAGCTGATTTAGTTACTATTGAGGTTATTGTCAAGGAGGTATACAAAACTATAAACACGACATACTCTGTTAATAAATCGTAAAAATATAGCAAGTAGAAACATACATTGGATGATGAAATAAATATTATGCGTAACCTACTTACTTTTCGTGATCTTATTGAAGAGTATACCGCAGGTACAGTTCCTGAATTAAGAATATGAGGATTGTGCCACACTCGTATATTCCTATTGGATGAGGATTGAGACTGATGAGGAACTAGAGATTCAATTTAAAAGCAGAATTGAGTAAGTACTTATTTGCGAATTTCAGCATAGATGTCGATTCAGTACAGCAAAAAAATATATTCTTATTTGTATTAAGGATCTCATTTAATAGGTCGCGAGTTTATCACCAAATGGTAATAAACTGGTCCAAATTAGACGCCGGACTGTTTTAACTGAAAATCCCTTTCTCGTTAAACCCCCAACATCTGATCCGATCCGGTGATCGAACTCATTGTAATTTTCTTATTATCTAGCCGCGCCACGCGGTTTCACCCGCGTAGACAATGATGATGAAAAGTATAGAGAACCTAAACTAACTATTCTGTTGTTAGTATTAAAGATGTTTACAGCATAGTAACACGAGATGGAAACTTAATATCAAGAATAAAGGCACATTTCCAGAGAAATACTGTAGTTTACATACTCCGCAGATTCTGACAAGTCGTAAACTAGTCTAGACGTCTGGATTGTAACCTGAACTCTGTATTGAAGACGAGAGGGAGGGCTTAATGACTAGGATTAACAGGTAAAATAGTTCTAGGGTTGCCACTTGCTCCATATTTCAGTCATAACTGTAACGATAAGTAAAACGCGATTGCAACATGAGACATCGATAGAGACATATATTTTGTCCTCCGCATACATATTTTTCCCAAAAAATTAAACAGATAACACGTTTTGCTAAATAAGGGATTGGGATAAAATCTAACAAAATCTGTCGGTAGACTTTATTTCAAAATGAAAAACACAAAATTTTAAATATTCTGTTTTATCTTAGCAACGGTAACGAAATAATTATATTTTGGGTTTAAAGAGTTTGTATTGCAAGTTTTAATAAATAGTATCAAATTATGACATAAAACCGACGTATAAACGAAAATAAATTTTATTCCGAACGATCCGTTATAAATAACACCAACGATAGCTACGCAATTCATGAATTAATCTTTAAAATGTCAGATTATGAACTTAATAACGTGAGGTGTGCTGGGGTGCGGGAGGGGAGATAAGACGAAACGTCCGTTCAAGTGAATAATAAGTTTATTACTGTCCACATAATCTTACGTTACAAATTGATACTTATTCTATTCTACCACTACATCTCCTCCCTTAATTAAAAGAATTTTCACAATCTTTGTTAAAATTCTTAGTCTAATTAAAGATAAAATATTCAAATTATTTTTAAGTTTCAAAGATATTAATATAGAAAAAATACATTAAATTTAACTTATTATTGTTAACAGAAAAACATTAGCAAAGCAAAAGCATAATCTTATACATAAACATGTACGATATAAAAATTCTTAATATCTACTTTTACTATTATATATGCTAATGTTACCTTAACTTACTTCGCTATATTACTCATTTTTCTTGAATAGTTTTGTCCTATTCTTGTGGATGATATGGTTTTTATCATTCTTTAGTATGATAACATTTGGACTGACGTCCTGAATTACAAGATATGGACCAGAATAAATGCTCTCGAGTTTCTTTTTATCTTCTTCCTTTATCAAAATTAAATCACCTTCTGAATACGTAATAGGATTAATTGATTTATCGTAGTTAATTTTTCGTGTTTGTTTCGAATTTAATAAATTGTTTTTTGCATCATTCTGAGCTCTCTGTAGTCTAAATTTTAGTTCATTAGGATAATTGTCAAAATTGTATAGTGGTTCTACCTGAGATTTTAAATTATTTGGTAACAAACATACGTGTCCAAACACTAATTCGAAAGGTGTATATTTTGTTTCACTGTGTACTGTTGTATTAAATGAAAATTTCCAATAATTAATCCACGAACTCCATGAACTCTGATTATTAATTGTTTGTATTCGCAAAAAGTTTCCTAATACTTTATGAGTGTTTTCTAATGCGCCAATTGACTCGTGATGATACGCTGTTGAAAATAATTGCTTAATACCTAAAATTTCACAGGTTTTCTTCATGACATTTGAAATAAATTCGGAACCTCTATCGGTTGCAATTTCTCTAGGAACTCCATACGTTAAAATAAAATTTTCTACAAACGTTCTTGCTACTTCACTAGCTGATTTTGATTTTAATGGATAAGCTTCTACATATTTTGTTAATTCACACTGTAATGTCAAAATGTAAATATAACCTTCATCATCTATGTCTAATGGACCTACAATGTCCAAAAATACCTTCTCAAATGAAGTTGATGCTGTCGTTGTAATAGTCATAGGCTCTTTTACATATCTATGGTGTTTCAGTTTCTGACAACTAATACATTTCGTAATAAATTTCTTTACATCACTTTCCATACTCGGCCAATAGTAATATTTCTTTATGTTATTAACTGTTCTTCTAATTCCTGCATGTCCACTCGTCGGTAACAAATGAAAGTCATTCATAATAACCTTTTTCATATCTTCTTCAATTATTCTTTCAACTTTATTAATCACACAAAATCTAGGACCTCTCCATTTAGTATCATGTATTATATCTTTTAATAATCCCTTTATTAATTCTTTATTTTCTTCTTTTTTTAATATAACGAGCTCGTTTATTTTCAATTCATTACAGAACTCTCCTAACTCTTCCAACAAGTCGACTCGCGCTCTTGCTGGTAAAGATTTCGGATCATTATTCACGTAATATATTACTTGTAGAGGTCGACCTACATATACATAATTTTCTTTACTTGATACTTTGGTCTCTAATTTTTTATTCATTATAATTTTCTTCAAATTCTGCTTGTCAACAATAGTAAATTCAACGTCATTATTGGATTTCTTTAGAATTTCAACAACGTTAGGTTGGCCATCCCCTTCACTGCTTTCATTCATCGTCATATCCTGGGAATTAAGTGGTTTCTCGCATTCTCTCGCTTTCTTACATTGTGCACGCGTCATTACATACATACATTCATCATTCATTCTCTTCAAATCATCACATGTCACAATTATTCGAGATAATGCATCAGCTGCCGCATTTTCTTTTCCTCGTACGTACTCCACTTTGAAATCATATTCTTCTAGGCATAACCTAAACTTTGTCAAACGACTAGAAGGATCTTTCATACTGAACAAATACATTAATGGTTTATGATCTGTTTTAACAAGGAATTTCCGTCCATATAAATACGGTCTAAAATATTTTACGGACCACACTATTGCCAAAAGTTCTTTTTCAATTATTGGGTAATTTAATTCTGCTTTGTTTAAATTTCTACTTGCATATGCTATTGGTCTTCCATTTTTATTAGATAACACACTACCTACTGCAAATCCTGAGCTATCAGTTTGAAGAGTGAATTCGTTGTCTTCGCTAAAATCTGGATAATCGAGAATTGGTGGGTTAACTAAACAGTTTTTTAGTGTTTCAAAAGCAATGTCACACTCATCTGTCCAATGAAAATCTACATTCTTTTTACACATTTTGTTTAATGGCAAAACAATTAAAGCAAAGTTTTTTACAAACTTTCTGTAATAATTTGTAAAAGCAACAAAACGCTTAACTTCGTCACATGATTTAGGCTTAGGGTAATTTTTGACAACTTCTATTTTTTCTGGATCAGGGGATACTCCTTTTTCTGATACAACATGACCTAGATAAAGAAGTTCCTTCTTCAAAAATTCACATTTAGATGGGTTTAACTTCAAATTTACTCTTCTAAGTCTGTTAAATACTGTTATTAAGTTCTTATTGTGATCTGATAAATTTCTTCCTAAAATTACAAGGTCATCTAAATATATTAGGCAGTTTTCGTAATTTAATCCCGCCATAGCAACAGTCATAGCTCTTGAAAAAGCACTTGGACTTATCTTCAGTCCCATCGGCAATCTTTTCATCTGAAATTGACCTTGATCTGTAGTAAAAGATGTGTACTTTCTGCTGTGTGGTTCTAATTCAATTTGGTAGTAGCTTTGGGATAAATCTAAATGAGAATAGTATACATAACCTGAAAGTGAATCTAGTATATCAGTAATATTAGGTAATGGAAACTTATCATCTTTAATGTTATCGTTTAAACGTCTGTAATCTACAACAATCCCCCATTTACGTTCTCCTGTTCTATCTAGCTTCTTTGGTACGATCAGTATAGGACTTGACCAATCACTTGTCGCTTCCTCTATAATATCACTATCGCATAACTCTTTAATTTGTTTTTCTATCTCTTTCTTTTGAGAAAACGGTAGCCTATAAGGTTTACTGTATACTGCTGTTACATTTTCTTTTAATTTTATCTCTTGTTTATATACATTAGTAACTGAAAGTTTATCATTAGGTAAATGAAAAACATCATTATATTTAGCACATATGTTTTCAATTGAAATTTGCTCTTCTTTACTCAAATATGTATTTAATTTTAAATAAAAAAATAGTTCTTTAACTCTTTCAGCATTTACCTTGGTCTCACAAAATTGTTTTATATCATAGTCGTTTATATTGTGTACATCTGGCTTAAAAATATTTATTTGTACCTCTTTATCACTTGTATTCAATAACTTTACTGGTATTTTTCCATTTACAGGTCTAGATATTGTACTTGCCATAAATACATGATCAGTTAATTGTTTAGATAACACAACACAATCTGAGTTACAATCTGTTGGTAAATATTTAATAGTTTCACTTCGTGGTTCTAAAGTTATGATATGATCTATAAATAAAGGTGTTACTGTTGTAAGATTTTGATTTGTTAAAGTTAATGTACAATTTTGATAATCCAAAATTCCACTGTATTTTAAAATAAAATCTTGTCCTAAAATTCCAGACGTGTAACAAGGTAGATCTTTAAAAACGTAAAATTTGTGATTAAACTGAATATCGTCAATATTAATGTTTAAAAGTACGTATCCTTCTGATGTGAGAGTACCACCAATACCTTCAATGTCAAAAATTTCGTTATAAAATTTGTAATTAAAGTTTCTCAAAACCTTTTCCTTTATAGCGCATATAGACGCTCCAGTGTCTACCAAAAAATCAACATGTTTATTATCTATGGTTGAATTTACCCAATTTATACTCTCTCCCGTAAAAATACTTTTATTCACGAAAAAATTCTGATACCGGATTAGTACTTACCTCTTCCTGAGTACTTACCTCGTTATGCATATAGTTAACTCGTCCACGTCCACGGAATGCTCCTCTCTGCCATCTACTATAGTTACCAGTACCACGGTGTGTATTTGTGCCACGCGTGTCGTTGTTGCCTCGTGTACCACCTGTACCACGATAATTACCTCGCTGGTTATTGCTGTAATGTCCACGCTGATTATAGCCATAATTACCATTATACCTACCTCTATGGTAATTACCTCGACCTCTATATGTCAAAAATGGTGGTTGAGAAGTAGTTGCTATCTCTTCATCTTCTGCTGCCCTTATAGCATCTTTAAGATTTGAAAAATTTCTCGCAGAAATAATTGTACTTAGACGTTGGCTTTTTAAACCGTCAGCAAACCTTTTGATTGCATTCCTCTCATTAATCGGTCGTAAAACGTCAAACTTACTGCTATCACCGTCAGCCTGTGATATAGTTAAATCTACAAATAACTTTTCAATTTCTGTCCCAAATTGTTGAATTGTTTTGTGACCTTGAATTGCACACTGTAATTTCGACTGTAAGGACGTATCAGACTTTTTAGTGAGCAGATGTTTTTTCATATCCGTCACCAGTAGAGATACATCTTTATAAGAAGTAGCTAACCTTAATTTGGCATTTCTCGAAAGCCTAGTTTTCAAGATAAAATCTATTAATAACGGCTTGCTTTCGTCTGTAATCATAGAACTATATAACTCTATAGCATCAATCAAATTATATGTGTCATTTTCTCGATCGGTCATAATCGGTAGCAAACTCACCGCAGTTTTTAAATCAAAACTTACCTTCGCCATCTTCACCAATGATTGATCACAACTAGCGACGTTCGATAAAATATTTAAAGAGTCAGACTCCGTGTTACGCTCCTGGAATACACATAAGCTTAATATATTCGCATATAATTCATCGACATTTTCTTTGTAATTTAAAATATAACTCTTAAATTCCAATGGTAGGTCCCCTTTTTCTACTTGTACCTCTAATAAGTTTAATAATTCTTTAAACCTTCCTATCAACTCAGTTGCCTCAGATTGTTTCTTTAACAATATATTTCCCTTACGTCTACTCGGGCCTATTTTAATCAAATATGTTCTTATTTCTTGCAAATTATCAAATAATATTTTTAATCTATCCATTAAACCTAAATCTCATCATTAACAAAATTAAACAGTCAGGTTATTTACTATGAAACATGGCCTTAATTAAAACATTCGTAATTACATTAAGATTCAAAGTACAAAACAAAGTTTCAAATTAATCAAAGCATATTAAAAGTTATCATCAATGTTCGTAAAAAGTCCATATTGCAAGCAAAGTTCTTAGAATTACATTACACTGCACAGCGTTATCGGTGTGACCGAGCGAACGGATGACGCGATGCGCATACCGGGATCAAGTTACCGTGCACACCTGCATTATCTATCCCGCGTTACCAATTGTTTCGATTAACATAATAATTGAATTACCTTGAGATAATTAGGTATGATTATTCACCACACTTCACTCTAAATTCACTTCACTTTTCTTCTACAAAACAATTACGCATTTTCTTCGTTACTTTCTCCTCTAGGCTGGATCCTCCGAAATGAATCCCGAACTCTAGTAATTGCGTGCAGAGTGATTTGATCACGCATCCATTTTTTATGTAGTGCTCTATATTTTCGAATCAGGAAATAAACTATGGTAGCCCCCAACACTGATAGGATTACGATAATCATAATATGTAACATATCCATCTGACCTTTAATGTGCTCTAAAATAGAGTCGTTGGTACCTCCTGCTGCATTTTGGTTGATGAACACCTCATCCTTCTCTATCTTGGAGTTGCACATCTTGCTGCACAATCTTCACGAAACAGAACAACCATAAAAAATCCGCAACCTTAGACAAAATGTTCCACAATAAAAAATATATATAGTCCGCTCCACTTTATATAAACGTTCATATTTTTGTAAAGTTTTTATTTTTAAGGTTTTATTCACGAATAATATAATATACGCCGACGCGCCTCAACCCAGACCAGCAGCGCCCGGCGCATGGCAGGGTCGCCATGAGGTGTGCTGGGGTGCGGGAGGGGAGATAAGACGAAACGTCCGTTCAAGTGAATAATAAGTTTATTACTGTCCACATAATCTTACGTTACAAATTGATACTTATTCTATTCTACCACTACAGCATATAAATTTAATGCTTCATAATGCCAAATCCCATGACAAGCAGATCCTGCGTTGTGCTCGGACAATCTGGCTGTGAAATATTAATTTGCCTCTGTCGAAATCCCGGTACGGATTCGATGAAAGCGCAAAAAGGCAATCAATATATTGGATATTTTAACCGTTTTACGCGGTAACTGTTCCAATTACGAGCTGGTTATGATGTTTTTTTTTATTTTTGGATAGAGTATACCTCTGAAATGGTCCAGTATAAATTTTATCAAAACTAGTTGAGTATTTTTGAATCTAAATTATGGACTGCATCACTAAAATGAATGTTAAAAATAGTTTTCAAAAGAACATGCTAATGTGAGGCCAGTGTTTTGAATTAGCGTGGTACCGACTTCAACAAAAAATGTCATACTTTTCAGTGTTGGATATCGGTTCCGTTTTCTTGAAAAATATTTTCCTAATAATGAGAAAACATAAGCAGTTCGTTTTTATGAACTAAGAAGGTATATAGTATTAGGCACATCATATCAGGACGCGCTGTAATTTGGCGATAACATCTATTTCCTCGTTTGAGACCAATGTATATTACTTTTTAAATGGATGTGTTTTGATTTGTAATGTTCTATTTGTTTTTATTTTCATAAAAACAAAAAGAACATTACAAATCATTAAATAAGGTCATCATTTATTTCCCCCCGAAGGGTTCCCGCCTTGTCGTGGCGGTGGGGCTTAGTAGCCGTGGCTTCGTCACCCACGGTGAAGCGAAGAGGAACCAGGGGCCGTGCTGGCTTGGGCAGTCGGCCGGCCCCAGAGGGGCCGCTCCACTGGGCTTTGCCTCTAAGTCCAGACTGGAGCGGCAACGGGTAGGCTGCGGTGCTGTATGGGCAGTACCGCATCTGAGGCGGGCTGTGGTGTTGTATGGGCGACACCACAGCTGACGGTGAGGGGCCACGGCGGGAGAGGAGTGCCGGTATCACGGTGCGCCGCTCTCCCTACCTTCCGTGGCCACGGCGGGGCCGCCACCGTTGGATGGCGGACGCGGAGGGGCCGCAGGGGAGGAGGAGTGTTGGTATAGCGAGGCGCCGCTCACCCTATCCTCTGCGGCCGAAGTAGCAGGCGACGGGGCTACTCATCTGACCCGTCGCAGGGGGACCTAGGGCGTCGGAAGCGGGGTCGTCTGACGCCCATTTGCGGGCTTGGTCCCCGGGTGGTAGCGACGTGCCATGTGTTCTGGTGCGTCGTGAGGGGTAACACCCCAGGAGGGGTCCGGCAACGGACAACCGTGGCGGGTTCGTGGTTGAGTGCTAAAGCGACCCTGCGATCCCGCACCGCAAATAACACCGTGTGTTATTTAGTCGGTAGGGGCACATGCTGCTGTGGGAGTAGTTGGTGTCGAGCCCGACATATCCCGGCCACCATCCCCGGGGTGGACGGGAATGCGTAAAGGCATTTTTCACACGTAAAAAAAAAAAAAAAAAAAAAAAGGTCATCATTTATTTGTTTTCTAGTGGTGATTTTATACAGCACTCTCCGAAACAAAATTAATTTCGTTAGCAAATTATCTATAATTTGAGATTTTTTGTTCAAAATATGGAATTATACAATACAATTTCTTTGCGACGAACAAAGGAGTAATATAAATTGTCTTTAGAACCGAGTAAATCATGGAAAATTGACCTAAACAACGATTTCACCATCTTGTGAAATACAGGCGTGTATAATTTCTTTTATTTATACATATCTATTCGTTCAGCAGCACTTAGTACAATTAGAAAAAATTAACATTCTTTCGTTTGATTATAATAAAAATATAACTAAGTAATTGCCATATTCATACACCCGTTTACCCACAAACCACCACTCATAAACAACGCAACATGATCTGAAAAAATCACCCCATAAAGCGGGGTAAAAGAACAACCTTTTTGGCAAACCTCCAATTTTTCAGACCCCAACGCGTAATCATATCATACGGGATTTTGTTTCAGTATGAAATATTTCACGTTTTCAGGCTATATTACACCTGCTATTTTAGCGACACCTCATCTATCATAATGGTTAGTATTACGTATTGTGTTTGCAACAGAAAGCGGTTTATTAAAGCTGTTTCATTTCACGTACCTAAATATCCATTATGGATTGCCTGATTTTGAAGACCTGGATTTTGGGCATGTTCAAGATTACTTATTATGTACGCATCTTTGCGGTTTGCGTGAAACATTATGTCATGTCAACTCAAATGTTGGCATCGCAATAGCAAGCAAGATCTCTAATAAGTAAAATAGTATTTATATACATATCTAGTAAACGAATAGGTTTAATGATAAATGTATAGATAACTTCATTGTTAATTTTAGTGACTGTAGAGGTTTTGTCTTAAACGATAAACTTTCAGACCACAATGTTATTAAATTAGTGTTAAGGGATACTCCAACGAACATACATAACAATACAAACACCTGTATTACAAGAACATTGACCAAAAGTAATTTTAATTATTTTAATTATTTGATTGATGGTAATTATATACACATTAAATCCGATATAATGTCAAGTAAAGACCCAAATACAAAAATGAAGATTTTACACGATGCTATACATTTTTACTTTAACATTGCTTTTCCAAAAAGAAGAGTACAGATTATTAAAAAACACTTTAAATTGACCACTTTGGGTATTGAAACATCAAAGAATAATCTAAACAAAATGGAAATATTGCAAAATTACGACCCAAATGATCAGTTGAAGCTAAAAATTAAATCTTATAAAAAAGTATTGAGGAAAACTTTAATTACAGCAAAAAGACTACAATATCGTAATAGAATAGCACGCTCTATAAACAAGATAAAAGAATCCTGGAACATAATAAACGAGCAAGTTAGGAAAAATTATCAAATAAAAAGGAAAAAAAAAATATCATCTATTAAAAGTCAGAACGGTAAAGAAGTGACGAAATGTGTCGAGATTGCAAATTTATTTAATGACTTCTTTTGTAAGGTAGCACATAAATTGACTAGTAATATACTAACTGACGCAAGGCATTGCTTGAAGTATCTCGATAATACTGTTAAACCAGAGTGCTCAATAAACTTTTCTCGTGTAAGTTTTAAGGAACTAAAGACGATTCTTAGAAACCTGAAGCCAAAAACTACATTAGACATTTATGATATGAGTACAAAAATTATGAAAAGGCTTATTTTAAATAATGACTACTTACTAGAACTATTATTAATTGTTATAAACGCATGCTTAGATGAAGGTATATTCCCTGAAGTCCTAAAAGTAGGTAAAGTAATACCACTATACAAAAAAGGAGATACTACAGACCTTGGTAACTATAGGCCTGTCTGTATACTGCCAACATTGTCTAAAGTATTAGAAACTGCTCTTAAAGAAAGAATAAGTAGCTATTTTGAAAACAACCATTTGTTTTCTGTGGCACAGTATGGCTTCAGAAAGGGTCGTTCGACTGAGATGGCGATAAGAAAAGTTATAAACTTCATTTTGGATTCTTTGGATGGCTCACAAAAATGTGCAGGCATTTTTTGTGACCTATCTAAGGCGTTTGATTGCTTAAGACATGATACACTTCTGCTTAAACTTGATTATTATGGTTTTCAAGGTAATGAACTTAATATGATGCGTACTTATCTCTATAATAGGATTCAGGTTGTATCCATCGATGAGCAAAAATCAGTGCCTGAGATAATGAACATCGGTGTTCCGCAAGGATCTATATTGGGCCCATTATTATTCTTGATTTATATAAATGATCTAGCCAATTATATGCCAAACTCGTCACACATAAGTTTGTTTGCTGATGATACTTACGTAGGATTAAAAGATAAATGCGAAAACATATTAAAAATAAGGATTCAGGACACAATGGATAAGCTAAAAAAGTGGTTTGATGCAAACAGTATTATTCTTAATGCTGAAAAAAGCGTTGTAATGCAATATCAAACAAAACAAAATAAGAATATTTGTAACAACGTCACAGAAAATTTATTTTTAGGATATACAATTGATTACACTATTAGTCATAGATTACATGTTGACAAAATATGTAAAAAAATATCAAGTGGCAACTACGCTTTGCTTAAACTGAAGCCATTAATAGATAAAACGACTCTCATATCTGTTTATTACGCTTACATTCATTCGATATTGAGATATGCCATCACAGTCTGGGGTAACGCTGCGGAAATAAAACAAGTATTAAAACTCCAAAAAAGAGCAATACGAATTATTAACGCCTTAAAGAAACGTACATCGGCTAGAGAATACTTCAAAGAAAATAAAATTATGACAGTCATATCTCTTTACATATACAATAGTCTATTAGAAATACACGAGGATAAGAAAAGTTTACCAAAAAATAAGGACATACATGATTATAACCTTCGAAATAAAAACAAACTGTTCCAGCCTAAAGTTAGATTAGCCAAAGTTCGAAAGCAAGGAAAATATCTAAAAATAGTAATGTATAACAAACTTCCTACTAAAATCACGGAATTAAAATTTCAGGCCTTTAAAAGGACACTAAAGTGTTTCTTCGAAAATAAACCGTTTTATGACCTTAACGAATTTCTAAACATGAAATTAACTGAATCTTCATTTTGTACAACGGGCGATGTGTATGAATTTGAAATTTAAATGTAACATAAAAAGCAAAAAAAAAACAAAAAAATACAATTCTGATAATAAGATATATTACATTTTACAATTCATGTTTTATGTATCATTACTTCAAATTTTGACATTTATCAATTTATTTACCATAATATTTATTATTTTTTAAATTATTCTTTATTATTTTGGTCTAACCTAATACATAGTTGTAATTGTAATATTATGTGCATTTTATATAAAACTTTTTTTAGTTGCAAATTATTGAAACAATCTTATCGCAATATATTATATGTATTTTTTATATAATGATGTACATATACAAATAAGTAACAAACCAATAAAATGTATGTAAATTGACTTACCTAATATAACGATCATTGTTATAAGGGCGAATAAAGATCTGATTTCTGATTTCTGATTTCTGATTAAAAATACTATTGATAACCAGATTTTATTTGTTTTGGTACTAATAGAGAAGAAAATGCAATACTTAAACCCAGGATATCTTTTTTTATTTTTTGAGGCCGGGGAATGCGCCATTACCGCTTCGCACAAGGACACCACAAACCCAGTACACCTTTTTTTTTTTTTTTTTTTTTGAGGGGGGGGAAATGCCTTCGCACTGCCCATCCACCACGGGGGTGGTGGAAGGGGATGTGTGGGACTTGAACCCACTAAAACCCCCCCGTGAGCAGTCCTCCGCCGAGGTGGGACAAGATAGGGTCGCTTTAGCATTCACCATCTTGCCCCGGCGGTAGGCCCAAACTCCGTCGGGCCTCTGCGCCTGTGGAGGGGCGACCTTGCTCACCAAGGCCACCCCCCAAACGTGTGGGGTCGTGCAATCTGGTGAAGAATCCCCCGTCTCTTCACCAGTGACCCCACTACGGAGAAGGGAGGAGGCGGGCGAACTGCCGCCTCCTCACCCCCGTTCGTCTGCGCCGGAGCGGGGCAGCATGGGCATCGCCCTCCCTGACCCGCTCCGCGGCCTCCTTCTGCGCCATTACCGCTTCGCAGAAGGAGACCACCGCCTGCCACGATCTCTCTCCTCCGAGCATGGCGTTTACAACGCTCAGCAGAGAGAGATCCCCTCCTATGAGGGCTGAAAGTGTGTGCCGCTGCGGGCCCCATGCGGCACACACCTCCAGCGTATGGAGCGCCGTGTCTTCAGGCGCCCCACACTCGTGGCAGGCTGGGGTCGCCTCCCGTCTTGCGATCTGGTGCAGGTACTTCCCGAAACATCCGTGTCCGGAAAGCACCTGCACCAACCGGAAGGTCAGCGACCCGAACGGCCGCTTTACCCACCTCTGGAGGACCGGGCGGATCGCCTCCACCGTCCACTGCCCAGGGACCGGTGGAGCCAGGTCCTCCGTCCACCGCCGCAACAGGGCAGCCCTGGCCTGCCGCCGCATGCGTGTGACCTCCTCCCATGCGGGGGGCTCCCCACGTGATCTCCTCGCCGACACGAAGTGGTAAACTTCGGCGAGGATTTCCGCTTGGAGCTCCCATGGCGGATCACCGGCCAGCACGCAGGCTGCCGTCCAGGACACCGTCCGGTATCCACGTATCGCCCTCGTCGCAATAACCCGCTGCGGACGTCGCAGCAGGGTCTTGTTGTCGCGGTTGAGGGCGTCCGCCCAGACAGGTGCCCCGTACAGGGCCATACTCCGGATAACTCCAGAGTATAAACGGCGGCAGTTGGCATTAGGGCCACCAACATTGGGCAGCAGCCTCCCCAAAGCGGCCGCAGCTCCCACGACTTTTGGAGCTAACCGGGCAAAATGGGCCCTAAAAGCCCACCTCCCATCCAGGATGAGACCCAGATACTTCATCTGGGTCCCAACCGGGACCAGAACCCCCTCCAGTGATACCCGCGTTCCTGGAGGGGGTCCACCCCGAGGCCCATGGAACAATAGGGCCTCGGTCTTGGAGAGGGCTACATCCAGTCCCAATGCACGTATACGGTTGACCACGAAAGCTGCACCCACTGTGGCCAACCGCACCGCCTCCCTTAGGTCCCTCCCCTTGGCTACGACTAGGGTGTCATCCGCGTAGCACACTACACGCATACTTGCGGGAAGTGTGCCACGAAGCACCCAGTCGTACCCCACGTTCCACAGGAGTGGCCCCAGCACCGACCCCTGTGGAACCCCGCAGGTGACGTGACGACGGCTCAAACCGTCACGCCCTTCTACCAGGACCCCGCGGTCCTGAAGGTAGTCAGCCAACAGCCTTTGTAGATACAGGGAGTGCCTCCTGTATTGCTCCGTGTGGAAGGCTGTTAAAGGCGTTGGCTATGTCTAGAGAAATTGCCAACGCCTTTCCCCCCCCGCTGACTGTATCCTGCGTCCATTCCTTGAGCCAAAGCAGGGCGTCTATTGTTGACCGCCCCGCTCTAAATCCGTACTGGGCCTCCGACAACTGTGGCCCAGTCCTCTCCAAATGCCGAATGACACGGGAGGCTACAACTCTCTCCAGCAGCTTACCCGTGTCATCCAGCAGCACAATTGGCCTGTATGCGGCCGGCGATTCGACGGGTCGACCCTCCTTCCGCAACAGGCACAATCGGCCGTCCTTCCACAATTTCGGGAACCGTCCTGACGTGAGGCATGCGTCAAACAGCTCCCGAAGTCGGTCACTCATCTGCCTCAAAGCAATTCGAAGGACCTGCCCGGGTATCCCATCTGGTCCCGGTGCCCGCTTCCTTCCCCGTAGGCGGCCAACCGCAACCTCCATTTCCACCTCCGACACAGGTGGGATAGAGGCCGGCCTTGATTCCTCGGAGAAGGACGGTGCCATTGTTGGAGGTGTGTGGATGGCGTCATTGGGAAACAGCCCATCCAACACCCTGTCTAGGAACTCCGGCTCCAGGGATCCCACAACCGAGGGCGTCTGGCCACGGAACATTTTCCGAGCGGACCTATAAGGGCGCCCCCAAGGATCCCTGTCCAAGCTCTTCAAGCCCTCTCCCCAAGCCTGAGACTTGGACCGACTAATGGCCAGCTGCAGGGCCCGCTTTGCCTCACAGTAGACGCTATACAGCTGGCGCTCAGTCTCAAGCTCTCCGGCCGACAGTTGCCCGTCTGTGCGACCGTGGCGCCGCCTTCTACATCGGGCGTAGGAACGGCGCGTCTCCGAGCAGGTGGTTCGAAGATCTGCAATCTCCGAACACCACCAATACACCTGACGGCGCACGGGACGGCACCGGGACCTTGGCATGGCCGCGTCACAAACAGCCGTCACTGCGTCTCGGAAGTGACCCGCAGCAACGTCCACTTCCGGGTGTGTGGGGGTGGCAAGCCATAACTGGACAATGGTCGCCTCTTCTGCCAATTCCACGTCAAGGCTACCAATCGCCCAGCGCGGAAAGTTCACCCGCATCACAGGCCTAGTCCCTCTGTGGCTGTGGGAGGTGGAGATCTCGAACCGTATATATTTATGGTCCGAGAGAGTCTCCACCTCCGACACCACTCTCCAGTCCCGAACACGTGCGGCCACTGACGGGGTGGCGAATGAAATATCCACCACGGACCCCCCGTTGTGTCGCACGCACGTGTGGACAGACCCTTTATTCAGAAGGGTCAGCCCTGTTGCAACCGCCCACTCCCTGACAATCTCACCACGAGTGTCAGTGGAGGGATTGCCCCAATCCCGGGCCTTGGCGTTCAGGTCCCCTAGGAGGAGGACCTGTCGTGGTGCTAACCTTCCCACCGCCACGGCCAAGAGGTCTATAAAGACCTCCAGCTCCGCAGCAGTTTTATTAGGGGAGAAGTATACGCCGACGACCATATATTCCCCCCACTTAGCCACGATGTACCCCGAACCCCTCTCTTCCACAGAGAGGGGTATCCCACTACTGGATCGTGTGACAATGGCTACGGAGCCGTTCAAGTCTCCAGCCCAGTAAGGATGGGGAGGAACGTAATACGGCTCCGCCGCGACCGCCACGTCTATTTCCCACTGAGCCAGGGCCTGCATGAACAGGTCCTGGGCCCTGGCACAGTGGTTAAGATTCGCCTGTAGAACATTGTTATGTCGGACCTGATCCATTACTCCGACATAGAAATCTCCTCACAAACCGTCTGGCGTTGTGTAGCCTCAGGTGCAGCCTGTTTTGTGGGCGCGGTGGTGGCCTGGGTCCTTGTGGCCTTACCCTTGGTCTTCGGAGGGGCACAGTTACGTCCCCCCATTACATGCCCAGAGGGCCTCCCAGACTCTGCACATATTGCACAGCGAGGGTCGGTCCTCCCGCAGGTGGCCGCCTGGTGACCGGTACCACCACACCGGTAGCATAAGTCCCCCCTGTCCGCCGAGGCCGGGCACTGGGTGCGGGTGTGCCCTAGCCCCATGCACCTAAAGCAGCGCATGGGCCGCGCCTCCAAGGCAACAACTCGCACCGAACTCCACCCCACCAACAGCCTGCCCTTTGCTAGTACAGCTTTGGCTGCTGGAATCGGGCAAGAGACCAAAGTGGAGTAGTGGCGTATCTCCCCGGCCTTGACGAGACGCACGTCACAGCCACCGGCCTCTGCAATCGCCGTAGCCACTTTTTCCTTCGTGGCCGCGTCGTCCAGGCCCGTTATCCGTAGATCGGTTGATTTTACGGGCCTAGCGACGTTGGCCACGTTGGACAAGACATCACGAAGTTTATCCGCGAGCTTGTCCGCCTTCTCAGAGTTTTGGGAGCCAGTAATTTCCAACAACCTGGCTCCCGTCGCTGTCTGGCGAAAGCGAAGCTGGTCAATCCCCAGCTCCTGAAGATTGACCTTCTCCTCCGCCAGCTGTAGGACAGCGCTGTAAGTCATCCCGTTTTCCGCAGCTTCTGGCTGGAGCGACAGTACGACAGCGGCGGACTTTGGAGGCTTTAGCGCCGTCCTTGACTTCTTCTTTTTCTTGGCAGAGGCGGCAGCAGTGGCATGAGTCACTGGAGCAGGTGCAAGTGCGGCGGAGGAGGAACACTTCCCCTTGCCCTTTCCTTTCCCTTTACCCTTACCTTTCCGCTCCACCAAGGTCCACGTTTCTTGTTCGGGGCCAGTGGGTGGGACAGCCTCGCTGGCCTTTCGGTTTTCCTTCGAGGTGGAGGCACCCGCAACCAGTGAAACTGACGGGGTGACAGGCTTTAAGGCCTGACCTGCTTGCTTGCCTACTTTGGGGGCAGGTTTGCAAATCTTTTCAGGCGTCGGCTTAGGAGGTGCGGTAGCTACCGCCGTCTTCTTGGCGTCCACTCTTAGGGGTGGGCGCACCGTTGGGGCTGGCAGAAGACGGTCCTCAATCCCTGCGAGTCGAGCACTGAGCATTTGCCCGAGCGTAGTGGTCAAGGAGCGTTTCAGCTCTTCTATTATTTCAGCAGACCCCAGCAGGGTGCTGGGGGCTGCCTGCGTGCTGGTTGTTGCTGCGCTAGTAGCGGCAGCGGCCTCCGTCTTGGCTTCGGTGAAGCCACGACGTAGTGCCTTCACCTCCGCTTTTCCGGCTTCAAGCTCGAGGCGCAGACGGCTGTTTTCAGCTATGAGCCGCCGCGTCTCCTCCGCTTCACTCCTGCTCGCCAGGGCATCAACCACTTCCCTCAAAGTCGACGCAGACCTTTTCAGACGGCCAACAAACTCGCCCTTAAGATTTCCAGACTTCCTAGCCACCTCTAATATACAGGCAAGCTTTTCGCCCGCTTGTGCCCTCAACTCCTGGTTATTTAGTGAGCTGAGGTCTCCAACCGTCGCAACAACATCAGACTCACATCCAGTGTCGTTCGCGAGGCTGGCGACGACAGCGGCCGGCCCCTTCTTGAAGTGCCTGCCTCGCAGGACTGCTTCCAGATCACCGTCAGATGGCACGGGAGATGGTTTTAAAAATTCCTCTCGCGAAGGACCCGCCTTTGCTTTTCTCCCGCGTCCTCTTCTTGAGGTCGACACTTTAGCAGCCACCGTCCCTTCGGTCTCCGTATCCGAGTCTAAGTACCCGGAGACGAGGAACGAAGAAGACGGTCGCTTTCGGCTCTCCCCGTCAGCGGTATTGGTACCGCTGGACATCGACTCCATGCTCCGCGTACGTTCCAGCATGGTCCTCACTTCCCGTTCTTCTTCAGGGACCTGTGGGTCCGCAGACGAGTCTCGGGATCGAGATTGGCCCTGAAAAGGGCCTTTTGTACTTTTACCCAAAGTCTTCGACATATCTGTCACAGCAACGGCACTAAAAGCTGAGACGGCAGAAATTGGCCTGCCTGGACACCTGCGTTACCGGGTCCAGGACAGTTTCCAGGGGCACCACGTGGAGGTTTTCTGCGCATTTGGGGAAGCCCCCAAACCCAGTACACCTTTTTTTTTTTTTTTTTTTTTTTTTTTTTTTTTTTTTTTTTTTTTTTTTTTTTGACCCGGGAAAATCCTTTATGGATACCACCCGGCTCCGGGGGGAGCAGGGTGGTTATGTGGGAGTCCTCGCCTGAGGGGCCTTACTACCCCCACGGGGGGGTAGTAAGTGAGGTTACCCACTAAAAACCCGGGATGAGCAGTCTGCCGCCTTGACGGGGCGAGATGGGGTAGCGTTAGCAATCACCATCTCGCCCCGGCGGTTGGCCCGTCACCGGTGACGGGCCCCGGCCAATGGAGGGATGACCCAGCTCATTAGGGCCATCCCCTAGACGTGTGGGATCGTGCAAGCCAGTGAGGAATCCCCCGACTCTCCACCGATGATCCGCACAGCACTAGGATAGAGCGAGAAGGCGCCCGAATCGCCTTCTCCTTCCACCAGTTCGTCTACGCCGGAGCGGGTCTGCGAGGACGTCGTCCTCCCTCGCCCGCTCCGCAGCCTCTTTCTGCGCCATCACCTCTTCGCAGAAAGAGACCACCGCCTGCCACGATCCGTCGCTGCCGAGCATAGCGTTAACCACGCTCGGCAGCGACAGATCTGCGCCTATGACCGCTGTGAGGGTGTGCCGCATGGGACTCCACGCGGCGCACTCCTCCAGCGTGTGGAGCGCCGTGTCTTCTGGCGCTCCACACTCGTGACAGGCGGGGGTCGCCTCACGTCTTGCGATGTGATGCAGGTACTTTCCGAAACATCCATGCCCGGAAAGCACCTGCACCAATCGGAAGGTGAGCGACCCGAATCGCCGCCCTACCCACCTCCGAAGGACCGGGCGAATGGCATCCACCGTCCTCTGTCCAGGGACCGGTGGAGCCAGGTCCTCCGTCCACCGCCGCAACAGGGCGGCCCGCGCCTTCCGTCGCATGCGCGTGACCTCCTCCCACGCTGGAGGCTCCCCGCGGGATCTCCTCGCCGCCACGAAGTGGTACACTTCGGCGAGGATCTCCGCTTGGAGCTCCCAGGGGGGATCACCGGCCAACACGCATCCCGCCGTCCAGGACACCGTCCGGTACCCGCGTATCGCCCTCGTCGCGATGACCCGCTGCGGACGACGCAGCAGGGCCTTATTGGCGCGACCGAGGGCGTCCACCCAGACAGGTGCCCCGTACAAGGCCATACTCCGGATCACTCCGGAGTACAGGCGATGACATGTGGCGCTCGGGCCGCCCACGTTGGGCAGCAGCCTCCCAAGGGCGGCAGCGGCGCCTATGACTTTTGGGGCCAGTTGAGTGAAGTGGGCCCCAAAAGTCCACCGCCCGTCCAGGATGAGACCCAGGTACCTCATCTGGGTCCCAACCCGGACCAGGACCCCGTCCAGGTCTATCCTCGTTCCTGGAGGGGGTCCCCCCCGAGGCCCATGGAACATTAGGGCCTCGGTCTTGGAGAGGGCGACCTCCAGCCCCAGGGCACGTATGCGGCCGACCACGAGTGTTGTGGCCACCGTGGCCCGCCGCACCGTCTCCCCGAGGTCCCTCCCTTTGACCACGACTAGGGTGTCATCCGCGTAGCACGCAACCCGCATACTTGCGGGAAACGTGCCGCGGAGCACCCAGTCGTAGCCAATGTTCCACAGGAGCGGTCCCAACACCGACCCCTGTGGAACCCCGCAGGACACGCGACGTCGCCTCAGACCGTCGCGCCCCTCCACCAGGACCTCGCGGTCCCGGAGGTAGTCGGCCAACAGCCTACGCAGATACAGGGGCACTCCGTGATAGCGGAGCGCCTCCCGTATTGTCCCGTGCGGTAGGCTGTTGAAGGCGTTGGCAATGTCAAGCGAGACAGCCAACGCCTTTTCCCCCCCGCCGACTGCGTCCTGCGTCCACCCCTTGATCCAGAGCAGGGCGTCTATCGTCGACCGCCCTGCCCTGAATCCGAACTGGGCCTCTGAAAGGTCAGGCCCAGTTCCCCCCAGGTGCCGGATGACACGGGAAGCCACTATTCTCTCCAGTAGCTTCGCCGTGTCATCCAGCAGCACGATTGGCCTGTATGCGGCGGGCGAGTCTGCGTCTCGCCCTTCCTTCCGCAACAGGCACAATCGCCCGTCCTTCCAGAGCTTCGGGAACTGACCCGACGTGAGGCACGCGTCGAACAGTTCCCGAAGCTGACCGCCCATCTCCCTAAGGGCGATCCTGAGGACCCGCCCGGGAATCCCGTCTGGTCCCGGGGCAGTCTTCTTGCCTCTCAGGCGGGAGACTGCTACCTCCATTTCCACCTCTGATATAGGCGGAATGGAGGCCGGGTCCTCCTCCTCCTGGAAGGACGGGGTGGCCATCGGTGGAGGGGTGTAGTGGGGGTCGCTGTCGGGGAATAGCCCCCCCAGCTCCCTCTCCAGGAGCTCTGGCTCCAGGGACTCCGCGATAGGGGGCGCTCTGCCCCGGAACTTATTCCGGGCAGACTTATAAGGGCGCCCCCATGGGTCCCTGTCGAGGCCCTCCAGCTGCTCGCACCAGCCTAGGGCCTTAGCCCGGCCGATGGCCAGCTTCAGCTCCTGTTTGGCTGTCTTCACATCACCATACAGGAGCTGCTCGGCCGCCAGCTGCTCCGCCGGCAGCTGGTCGTCCGTCCGGCCGTGGCGGCGCCTCCTGCAGTGGTAGTAGAGGCGCCGCGTCTCCGAGCATCGCGCTCGGAGATCCTCAATCTCCGAGCACCACCAGTAAACTTGGCGGCGCTCGGGGTGGCGTCGGGACCTCGGCATGGCGGCGTCGCAGACGGCCGTCACCGCCTCCCGGAACCGGCTCGCCGCGACGGCCACCTCCGGGTGCATGGGGCCGGCAACCCACGACTGCACCATAGCCGCCTCTTCAGCCAACTCGGCATCGAGGCGACCAATCGCCCAGCGCGGGAAGAGTGCCCCATCCACGCGCCGAGTCCCTCCTTGGTGGGAGGTGGCGATCTCGAACCGGATGTAATTGTGGTCCGAGAGAGTCGCCACGTCCTCCACCACTCTCCAGGCCTGGACACGTGCTGAGACTTCCGGGGTGGCGAACGAAACGTCCACCACGGACCCCCCGTTGTGTCGCACGCACGTGTGGACCGACCCTCTGTTGAGCAGGGTCAGCCCTGCAGCAACCGCCCACTCCCTGACAATCTCCCCGCGAGTGTCAGTGGAGGGGTTGCCCCAGGCCTGGGCCTTGGCGTTCAGGTCCCCCATGAGGAGGACCTGACGTGGCGCCTGCCTTCTCACCGCCGCGGCCAGGAGGTCTAGGTGAACCTCCAGCTCCGCGACGGTTCTATTGGGGGAGAAATATGTGCCGACTACCGCATACCTCTCCCACTTGGCCACCACGTACCCCGAACCCCTCTCTGACACCGAGAGGGGGGGACCGCCACCGGCACGTCCAATTATGGCTACGGAGCCGTCCAGATCCCCAGCCCAGTAGGGATGGGACTGGGGAATGTAGTAGGGCTCCGCAGCGACCGCCAAATCAATCCGCCACTGCGCCAGGGACTGCATTAGCAAATCCTGAGCCCTGACGCAGTGGTTTAAGTTCGTCTGGAGGAGGTTGTGTTGTCCGACTTGATCCATATCAATCGGACGTTACAACCTCCATGCTCGCCGCGCGGCGAACAGCCTCAGGTGCGGCTCTGGCGGCCGGTCGGGGGATGGCCGGGGTCCTGGCGGCCTGTCCCTTCGTCTTTGGGGGGACACAGTTTTGTCCCCCCATCCTGTGCTCAGCTGGTCGCCCCGACTCTGCGCATATAGCGCAGTGCGGGGCCCTTCTCTGGCAGTTTGCCGCCCTGTGGCCTGCGCCTCCACAGCGGAAGCACAGGTCCCCCCTGTCTGCCGACGAGGGACACTGTGGGCGCGTATGCCCGAGTCCCATGCACTTGAAGCAGCGCATGGGACGCGCCGCCAGTGCCACCACTCGCACCGAGCTCCACCCCACCAACAGCCTGCCCTGTGCCAGCACCACTTTGGCTACTGGGATCGGGCAGGAAACCAGGGAGGAGCCGGTCCCGCCGTAGCTGCGACGTATTTCTCCTGCTTTCACTTGGAGTACGTCGCAGCCGCCCACCTTGGCGACCGCCGCCGCCACTTTCTCCTTTGTGGCGGCGTCGTCCAGGCCCGTCACGTGTAAATCCACGGACTTTACAGGCCTCGCGACGTTGGCCACCTCGGACAGGACACCGCGGAGCTTCTCCGCGAGCCTGTCCGCTTTGTCGCTGCTTTGGGAGCCAGGAATTTCGAGCATCCTGGCTCCTGTGGCCGTCTGGCGGAAGTGGATCCGGTCGATACCCAATCCCTGGAGATCGACCTTCTCCTGCGCCGTCTCTATTATGGCGCTGTAGGTAACCCCCTTTTCCGCAGCTTCGGGCTGCAGCGTCAGCACAACAGCCGCGGATTTAGAGGGTTTCAGTGCCTTCGCCTTTTTGGGCTTGGCGGCAGCGGAAGCCTTCTTCGCTTTAGGCTTCACGGCGGAGGGGGGGGCACGAGCTGCTGGGACAGGAGCGGGAGCGGGCGTTGCTGGGGAGGACGTTTTGCCCTTCCCTTTACCTTTCCCCTTTCTTACTACTGTTGCCCAGGTGTCCGCCTTGGCAACAGCAGTTGGAGTCCTTCTTTGGGGGGCGATGGGAGCCGAAGTCGAGGGGGGGGCGATGGGAGCCGAAGTCGAGGGCGTGGCAGCAGTAGCCTGTGGGGCCTGGGCAACCCGCTTGCGAGGGGTCGGTTTCGGGGGTGGGGGCGCAACAGCTACTGCGGCCTTCTTGGCGTCCGCTCGGAGAGGCGGGCGAAGAACCGGCGCTGGCAGGAGGCGATCCTCGATGCCAGCGAGTCGGGCATTGAGCATTTGCCCGAACGTGGCAGTCAAGGAGCGCGTCATCTGCTCCACTAACTCTGCCCCTACTACAACAGCAGGTGGGGCCGGCGTCTCGGCGGCAGCGGCTGCTGCAGCAGCAGTCGTAGCGGCAGCCGCCTCGGTCTTGGCCTCCGTGAAGCCGCGACGTAGCGCCTTCACCTCTGCCTTGGAGGCCTCCATCTCGAGGCGCAGGCGGCTATTTTCGGCTCTTAGCCGCCGCGTCTCTTCCGCCTCACTCCTGCATGCCAGGGCGTCGACTACCTCTCTCAGGGTCGACGCGGACCTCTTCAGGCGAGCAACAAACTCGCCCTTTAGGTTGCCAGACTTTTTGGCAACCTCTAATATGCAGGCGAGCATCCCTCCTGCGTGAGCCCTCAGCTCTTGGGCGTTTAGTGTGCTGATGTCACCAAACCCGGCAGGGACATCGGAATCACTTCCGGTGTCCAGTAAACTTCCAGTGGCCGCAGCGGCCGAACCCTTTTTGAATTTCCTGCTTTGCAGGACTTCCGCCAGTTGCTCCACCAGTGGCTTTGGCGGTGGCTTTAAAAACTCCTCTCGCGTCGGGCCTGTTTTGGTGCCCTTCGCCCTTCCCCTCCGCGCCGTATTAACCTTGGCGGCCGTCGTTCCTTCGGTCTCAGTGTCCGACTCCAAATAGCCGGGTGCGTAAAACGAAGAGTAAGGCCGCTTCCTGCGGCTGTCCCCCTCGTCACCCGACTCTTCAAACACGGACTCCACGTCCGACCGCCTTTCGTCTCCCATGGAGACCTCCGACAGATCCCGGGAAGGAACCCGTGAAGTTTGGCCCTGAGAAGGGCCGTTTTTCAAACTCTCAATAGTGCCGCTCGAGCGGTCCTCAGTCGAAACATTAGGTTGGCCCTTAGAAGGACATTTTGCAAATTTCCCTTTCGCGTCTCTATTTAACTTCGACATTGGCACAGATTTAGACATTCGGAATAATTATAGAAATAATTATAAACTGTGACCATAAGAAAAATATTTGGGGGAATGGACAGGCTTCATTCTTTCTACTCAAGCCTCCGGAAGTTTAGAGTTCAGAAGACTGACAATACCTTGGAGGTATTTTCCCGAAGTCTAAGGATACACTTATCATCGGGGTTTTGGAACTAGTCCAGCCAGTTTGTCCCCGCCTCCAATAACGTGAGTTATCGGAACAGGGGTCACTACCAAATAAAAGACAGCGGTTATTTTCGATTATGTAACAATATGTTTGACGGTAGTAGGCGCTGGTGTTTGCCAGTTAGAGGGGTCCCTATTTTAACACACACACCGCCAAACTGTTTTTCATCTACTCATAAACATGACAAATTATCTGTAGCCTTGCCTTAAAACTACAATTTATACACCGTAAGTCTATTTTGTCATCTGTCTTAAAGAGGTACTAAGCACCTTAGCACGTATAATACAGATGACAAACAGTTAAATACGGCCCCGGTCTGTACCGAGCATTTTACAATTTTGTTACTAATAAGGGGTTAAATAGCCCTGTGAACTAAAATATATACACATATAATAGTAATATATACAGAGACAATATATACATATACATACACATATAGATAACAATACACGCGGCGCCTGACGGTGTTCTGTTGCGTTTATTTCGGAAGGAAATAAACCAATAACAGGCAGCACCACGGGAAGGTAACCGTCAGACTTGCCTTGGGGATCATCACAACCTGCGCTCTCCCCCAAGACCCTTGCCTCCTTACCCATCCGGGATGAGTAAGGAAGGCCTGAGTTTATCCAAAACAAGCAGCGCGAGGCATGCAAGCTAGGCAAAGCAACTATTAATGGATAAACCCAGACCCGCCCAAACCCAGTACACCTGCACTAACCCAGTGGTTTGAGCTACTGCGCTATCGCAATTTACTGCTGTAATAAATACACAAGTGATCATATTTTATGGGCCTATGTTATTTATAATGCTAAGTTGCCTGAAATAAATGGTTTATTTTATATATTACTATTATATTAGTACCTATTTTAAATTCATATTGTTAGCCCTAGGTACATACTATATTAACACTTAGACCTGTACGTATTTAACGGTAAAGAATATACATGTTTTTATCCCGAATAGTCCCGTTAAATATTTATAACTATAGTTATACTACTTTATACTACACACTATCGTCAAAACTTCATTTATTATGTGTGGACTGAAGGAATAGAATAGCTGATGATATAACATACACAAATAATTTGACCAAAGTATAACCAGACATGTAGTTTAACTTAATATAGCGGTACCAAACGCGGCTTGTATGTGTGCACGTCCGTACGCATGCCACAGCATCCACACTATGACTAATGCCTTCCGTTTTCAGCGTGCGCTATACCTACTGCCTACTGCTCACAACGCACACGAGATAGACAGTGATGAGTGATGAAAGCAAGCGCACCCGCCTCTCCGTCCCACCGCTCACATACCTAAGGCGCGGCCAACTAGTTCCTCGCGCACTATAGTCAAACCAGCAGCGTACCTAGCCGTGTATGTGTACACGTCACTTCTATCCGCTCCGCTCGCCGCTTTGTTTGTTTATTTTGGTACTTACTGTTCAAAAATGTCAACATCTCGCACCAACTACTGTAGTATCTTTGGGTGCCTCAACAATTCTAAGAATACACAACGATCGTTCTTCTCGATATCTACTGAGTGCAGAAATTATTACAATGTATTGAACTTCATAAAATAAGAACCTAATTATGAATTTGGGTTCATATATGTAGTTATAGATATAATTAGTGTTTATTAAATTTCACAGTTTAATAGTTTTTTTTATTGTAGGTAAAGGCGATATCTTTTACCGGGTCAAGTACCCGCTGCCGCTTTGGATATTGATTTATTCAAAAGATAATTATCAACAATCATAAAAATCGCATTTATGGGTACGTATTGATTTATTATAATATGCATATTACATAGGTACCTATAAAACTTAGTGATATACAATTGTACAACTCTGTTCATCCAGACTAGAGTAGGAAGAAACTCCTAACTACTCCTCCTCTCCTCCTTGTATTTCTTGAATGTCACAAGGAGACCTATGATCATGTCAGTTATCAGATATCAATATAAATTATTTTATTGTGTTCCTCGAGAAGGCGCGCCCCTCAATATTTTTTGAATGCAGTTGCAACAACACAAGAAATCATATTTTACATTTTGTTGTTTTACTGTATGTACCGCCAGTAAGGTGTAAATATACCCACTCTAAGACGTAGTGTACAAACAAAGCCTACATTTACAAATGCGCATCAATAATTTACTGTGGAGGAACGTGTCTGCTTGAGTTAGGTCTTGTATTAGAAATGCACATTTTAGTAATAAACAAGTACTTGCTATGTATGACACTTAATAGTGCTACGTAAATATGTGCAAAGCTTTCCTTGACGAGATAAAAGTAGTATATTATGAGAGTGTGATGAACGAGCGTGTAAATAAAATGAATGTAATAGAGGCGATAATGGCTTTTCAAGTTTTATCATAATCGATCGTTCACATTGCATTGTTACCATAGAGTACACTTCAATATTTCGATATAATGTCACCGCTTTGGGATGAAGTTTTGATACATCCTTAAATTTTCATGATTTGTAGGCTACCTTCCGCCCTAACTTTGTCACACTTGTGTGTGGTATTTGCGAATGCCCACCTGACTAGCTACCAAGTAGAAAATCTGTCGGCAACACCTAACAGTGTGTTCCGGCAGCTGTCTTTGAGAGCCAGTAATTCTAAGCTAGCCTGAACAACATCTTTAACCACATCAACACTTACCATCAGGTGAGATAGTGGTCAAAGGCTAGCCTATCAGCTATAAAAAATATATACATTTAGAAAAATGTTTATTCTTATGACACGAACGATGACATTTAAACATAGGGTTATAAAAAATGTCTTTTCTGCCATGAAAAAATTCTTTGCAGAATTTTGGAATTTCTGAAGGGCCTATCCTACAGATTTTTCTATTTGATATCATGGATTTGATTTTCCATCTTTCCACCGGACGGATGTCAACTCTCATTGATAATACTGTTGTTGGTAATAAACCCATAATATTTTTTGCTAATGAGTACATTAAGATGCCAAGAAGCCTTGATGTGAACCTAATGCACCGCAAAACCCTAACCACTTGTATATGAATAGTAGCATGCTGCTCATTTTATGCTCTTTATTGATAATCAACCTGCAGAAGATATGGAAAAATACATATCCTATATTATTTTAAGCTTGCTGACAGCTTCGTTGATACGTGTTTGTAAAAGCGTTGCTTTGGAGTCTGGAGCTTCGGGGTTTAATCCCCGGGTCGGATAATTTATTGGGTTTTGATGGCTGATAAATAAATTTCCAGTAACAATCTGGAATTTGGAACTGTGATATAATGTAAAAGGTGGCAATAGACTCGCTCCCTTCCTTTTTAGATCAGATCTAAACATGTACAACGAAATGTGGGAATGGACACAAATCTTTTCACACACAAACATGTTGCCATATAGTATTTGAGCCAGTAATTCTAGGTTAGTCTGAACAACATTTTCGACCACATCATCACTTACCATCAGGTGAGATAGTGGTCAAAGGCTAACCTATCAGGTATAAAAAAATAATAATAATAATAATAATCATATCCAATTCGCTACTTCTCGCAGAATCCCTTAAATTTTCCTGAGCTTGATTTACACTTGGAAAATATGGATTTCTGCAATAAATTTTCAGCTAATGTTTGTTTAAACTCTTTGCTTTTTAACAGTAAATCAGGCAAAAGTTTACCCGCATCCACTAATGCTTATGTAAATCTTCCGAAAGAGGTGAACAAAGACATTTGCACTCATCTGTCTTAGGAGAAAGCTTGATAAAAGTAAGTGTTGAATAAAAGGCAATGACAAAAATGTTCAGATAAAAGGCAAAGAGAAAACATTTATTAAATATATGCCATTGATTTATTTATAGCTCATGGGATAGTGGTCAAACACTATCCCATCTGATTGTAAGTGATGATGTGGTCGAACATGTTGTTCACACTAACCTAGAATTATTGTTTTTAAAGCCAGCAGCCGGATTACAGCATAAGGTGCTAGCAGACAGATTTTTCTACTTGAGGGTGGTATACTCCATAATGCTTTAATGACTACCATCCTAAGACAACACCCGAGACCGACGGCTTAACGTGCCCTCCGATGCACGGAAGCGCTCAGTAGTAATGTAACTAGCGGTGACCCATACAACTCATGACCGCGGCGGACACTTAACTTTGCTGATCGGTTAAGAACAGCTAAGCAAACTTCGCTACGAACACTTCAACATGGAACTATATTTACTTACGTATGACATTACTTATATACCAATGAACTGCAGTATATTCTTGACCCAATACATTATTATTTGTTAATAATAGTTAACAATACACGCAAATAATAGTTAACAAATGTGTATCTCAGTGTGACAGGCGGAGTGCAATTCGCTCGGACGAAATACATGTTATAGGCAGAGGTTAGTCCCCTTAACAACAAGTGAGCCGTGCCTGCTCGTTTTGGCGTTTTGAGTATCACAGTGTAAGTATTACTACTATTATATCTGTTCCTATACCCAAAATGGTTCACATGTACATCTTTGTAATGTATGTAAGACCAGCATATAAACCACATATAATGCAATAAAGAGAGAGAATAAATTGAGTGTAAGATGGCAATTCTGAAGACGCTGCTGCCACCCTCTGGTCCTTTTGTCTTCTCTTATATTTCGTCACTCCCTCAGGAAGATAAGGAGGGGTGCCATTCTAGCCCAGCACCCCACCGGTCTCGTACTTGTCTAACTTTATTGATCTTCAATTATTTCGCCTCAAAGCGGACTTAAACGATAAAAATGTATCCATATAAATAAATATATTAAAAACCAACTCAGTAGGAAAAATCCGGGCGCCACAAGATAAACGCGAAATAAGGGTACGCGCGTGCCATTAAAAATACGTTACTTTTAATGGCTATTCCGAGGTGAAAATGAAACCTCAAAATGAACCAACCACTGATTTGTTCACAGAAAGCTCTCTCTTATAAACCCGATAATGCTACAAATAACGCCTTTGAGTGTATTAATGTATTTGTTTGGCATTCTAAGATCAAACGCGTAGAGTTGCGTGTTATAGAAAAGAAGTAGACCAAGCTAGAACAGATACTATAAAAGATACTCTATGCTACATTACTAGAAACGAATCACAATTTAGACATGATATATATCATTTGCGTATTTGAAAATGGCTTTTTGAAAATATATCTACTTATAATTATGAAAAATATTTAATTCATTTATGTAAATGACGCCAAGATGTGAGGTTTGTTCTCATCCTGACTTGTTATAGAAAGTCAGGGTTGTCTCTAGTAGTGCTCCACGAAAAAACCGAGCAAAATCTATTAAAAAACTACTCTTAGTAAAAACTAAGATAACGTGAAAAGTTCATAAGAATTTTTATAACCCTTTTCTCCCGCATTTTCTCCAAGCTTGCGGCATGTCGGCCTCCGAAGCTCTGTCACGGATCTACAATCAGAATAAATTTATTTTCTTAGGTTTTTTGTCACAATATCGTAAACATTTTGTCAATAAACAGATATTATATTAATAATATAGTTGTCTTTCTGTAGGTTTTCTCATCGAAACTAGCCAACTGTACTCGCTAAGTAACGCCCCGAAAATCTAAAAACAAACAAGAAATATGAAATCCACACGGTACATAGTTAACATCTGCCTAAGTACATATAGATTCTCTTTTATTGAACGTTGTTTTGGTTTTGAGAACTGTCCTCATCCTGACTTGTGATACATCGCTAGTGGCGTCTCCGGTAGTGCACCACAAATCAAACAAAAAAATAGTGCCGGATCTTTAGTTCCACGCAATTGAAATTTCTACCCCTGACAGTGAGAAACTACAACTTACCTGCTTAAGGAATAATGTGGATTGACAAACTTTTTTTTATTGCAGATTATTAAGCCTTTTACCACAATCTCACCTGATGGTAAGTAACGATGTGGTCGAAGGTGTTAACAGGCTTAACCTAGAATTACTGGCTCTCAAGGACAGCTACCGGAACACACCGTAAGGTGCTTGCCAACAGATTTTCTACTTGAGGGTGGTCACTAGCCAGGCGGGCATTCGCAAAATGCCCTTCCACCATGCGGTGAAGCTCTACCCGTGGCGGGATTCGAACCATGAACCTGCTGCGCGGAAGTCTACAGCCAATGCCACTGAGCCATCATTGCTTCACAATTGGATACATTTTATGTATTGGCCTTGAACTAAATTTTTCCAAATGTGAACTTTTTGTTTGTGATACTTGTCCGGATAAAATTTCGATTATTGAAAAATTCAACTTACTTGCGCCTAATATAAAATTAGTAGAAAAAAGTTCGCTCCGTCTTTTGGGTTCACCGATTTTTGACGAATCTTTGTCACCATTTGTCGAAGAACAAATTCAAAAGTTTAGAAATGCTTCTAGCAGATTATTCAAAATTAACGCCCATATGGCTTTTACTATTATTAGATTTTGCCTTTTCGTTCCTAAATTTACTTACTTTTTGAGATGTTGTCAGCTGTGGAAACACAGTGAGCTTCTTTTAAGCTTAGACAATTTATTAAAAGATACGTTAATTTCGGTTTTGAATGTTGAGATGGATGATAGGGCTTGGGTGCAAGCTTCCCTCCCTGTGAGGTTGGGGGGCATAGGGATACGCAAAATTTCTAGTGTGGCATTACCAGCTTTTTTGTCTTCTGTACACAGTACACACAAATTAGTAGAAAAAATTCTTGCACAATCGTTAGGCTCTTTTGATGTAGCATATCTGGCTGAGGCCAAAACCACATGGGGACTGGCTTGTCCAAATACTGAGTTCCCAAAAATGTTGTCATCTCAGAAACAGTGGGATCGGCCCCTATGCGAGCTAGCACGGAAAGATCTTTTAAATACGTGCCCTAGTATCGCAGATCGTGCTCGTATTCTCGCTGTTTCTGTGTGGGAATCAGGTCTTTGGTTACAAGCCATTCCTTCTTACAAAACTGGTAGCCTTATAGATCCTTCCGCTTTTCGTCTCGCTATTAGCTTACGCTTGGGTGCAAGGTGTTGTGTTGCACATCACTGCCAGTGTGGTACTGCAGTTGACCAACTCGGTCACCATGGCCTCTCCTGCTCTCGAAGTGCTGGTCGAATTTCCCGCCACGCCAGCCTTAACGATATCATTCGCCGGGCTTTTACCAGCGCCAATGTTCCAGCTGTTCTCGAACCGAACGGTCTGATGCGTGACGATGGTAAAAGACCTGACGGCATGACTCTGGTTCCATGGAAGTTAGGACGGCCTTTAGTGTGGGACGCTACATGCGTAGACACTTTAGCGCCGTCACACCTTTCTGAAACCCACGTGAGGGCTGGCGCCGCGGCTACTTCGGCAGAGCAACTCAAGCGGCGCAAATATGCTAACCTCGGTATGGGTTACATATTTGAGCCGTTTGGTGTAGAGACGTTGGGGCCGTGGGGACCGGGAGCTCATCGTATTTTCCAAAATCTATCAGAGCGCTTGGTCGATGCGACGCGTGATCAAAATGCTGGCACCTATTTGGCTCAAAGAATAAGCATTGCAATTCAACGGGGCAATGCTGCCAGCATGCTGGGCACGCTGCCAACTGATAGTGGGCTAGAGCATTTGGACTCCCTATGAGTCCAAATGCTTTTACTGTAGTAGCTGTAGTATTGTAGTAGCTGTACTGTTGTATGTAGTTTGTAGTATTTGTTTAATAAAGGCATATCGCAAAAAAAAAGTAAAAATTATAGGTTTTCTTTTTTTATGTACTATCGTTAAAGATGAGTTTCAAAACATAATTGTTTTTTGAAACCAAAAACAGCTGCACATGCTTCAGATTTTTTAGGCAAGGGTTTGTTGTGAAAGCGTCCGTATTTTTGCTCATAAAATTTAATGTTTCTCTAAAGACGAGTTACCTTCAAAGAGTCCATAATCTGGGTATCGTCCCCTACAACAGTTCTACCTTGACTATTTCCATATCTAGATACGCACTGACACGCAAACAATGTTCACACATGAACTGTCTTGCGAACCGACGATAAGTCTGATTGACAATCAAATAGCTTTTGCTCTATCGGAAAAAATAGGACGATCATTTTAATAGTACATACATTATTCTGTATATATACCATATGTTATCATCACATCCATTTTATCATATCCATTTTTTTTTAAATGTAATTGTGACTGAACAAGCGCGAGGCTCTCCTGTTGTGAATTGGACTAACCTCTGCCTATAACAGATGCGTTTAATCACAAGTGACGCGATTGCTTTTGCCTTTTTCAGCCTTTTTCGGAAAACCATGATAACTTTGTAAATCATATCCATTTATGCGATGCAAATAGGACTTATAAGGATACAGTTTAAAATAAATTACACTTAGCTGAGAATTTTTATTCTATTTGTCCTCTATAATACCCAAAACATTGACACTATGGTCAGTCCAGTGTTTTTAAAAAATCGTCGTTGATTCACAATGTAGCTTTTAGGGCTGTGTCAAATACGCGAGCGATGCGAAGCTATAATTGAGCAAGATCTTGCTCGCACTTTGCCTGTGTTTATTACGTGATAAAAATGTTTTACAATATAATTAAAACACATATAAATATAATTAATGTCGCACAGCCTGCTGGCGAAAGACGTTTTATTGATTGCATAAATCTTCATTGTACCACCGACTTCATATCAAAATATGTGTATGGTATTAATTCATTTACCTTAGATATTCAACACGCTCGTAACATCACCATAATATTTAACAAATGATATCAGTGACGCGGAAAAGCTCAATACATAAATTAATATCGAAGCTTCGGTAACGATAACTTTGTTAACGACTCCGTATTCGCGATAACGAAGGAGTGCGATATGAAAGGCTTTAAGAGTCGTCATATTAACAGCTCTGTGCCAGTGAGTACAAAAATCAATCAGCTTGCTGTTTAAATAACGTTCATATGAGCGTGCACTGCAATATTGGCGGCGTCGTCAGAAATCACAAAGTATTACTTAACTGACGTTAGAGCGTAAAAGTGTAATAGAAAACGACGCTTTTTGATAATTTTTTTCATTAGATTATTTCAATGGCGAATTAGTTTCAACAAACAATTGCAATATTAATGATAAATATAGATTTAGCTCGTATTTGTTTTTTTTTATAAGAAGATATTTTATTATGGTTATTTACAAAAAATGGGACTCTATTACCAAACCTCCGCTGTACGTCCGTCCATCTGACTTGTAAAGAGATGTATCTTTCGGACCATAATAGGTGTCCGGTTGAAACAGAATATGTGTTATGTTATTGTAACATGTAAGCAAAGTTGCAAAGAAAAGGTCCCCATATCAAAAACGTGTTTTTAACGTTATTTATTTTTGCTCTACAACTTGATTTTTATGGAGCCCAAAATCTAACCTTTAACAAAAAGTAATGAAAATCAGCTATATGCAGGTCAGAACACGGGATTTTGAACTGTATGAATAAATAATGTATATTAATACATACATACATACGAGTACAACTGAGAGTTCCGTACAAACATGTACGAAACGTATGTTTGTACGGAACTCTCAGTGTCCAGCACGTACTTGGCCGGTTTGATTTTTATTAACCTACCTTTAGGACCCTACTCCATATCTCATAAAAGGAATTATGGCAAATACCTATATTAAGGGTAATAGGGGAGGCTGAGTTCAGCAGTGGACGAGTCGGCTGTTACAGTACAGTACAAAATTAGAAAAATATAATTTCTATTAAATATTTCTTTAAAAATAAGACAAAGATTGAAAACTCGATAGCCACTAGATATTGCATGGTGGTAGGGCATTTTGTGAATGCCCGCCTGGCTAAGTACCACCCTCAAGTAATAAATCTGTCGCCAAGCACTGGACGGTGTGTTCCGGCAGCTGTCCTTGAGAGCCAGTAATTCTAGGTTGGCCTGAACAACATCGTCGATCACATCATCACCATCCATCAGGTGAGATGGTGGTCAAAGAAAATAAAAATGAAAAAAAAAATTCAAAAACCTGCACATTGACTTGTGAACCTTCCTCTTTTTGGAAGTCGTTAACAATAAGAAATCAATCAACAAATAAATAAAATCATTTAGTGTATCGACAACGAAAATAATTATATGGGTGCCTACACCTGTTAAAGCGTCAGTTCCTAATATATGAGCTATTACATACCGCTGAATACTCAATTTCTCAGAAGCCACTCTATTAATAGCACACTTGGCATAAGGGTGGTGTGACCCTGCATAAATTGCTATAATTGAGACATAAGTGATAGGGCGGCCATCACGGGAAACGCAATCCGCCCTAGAATGTAGCAAAGAGCTGTATATTTAGCTAAGAATAAGTATTTAGAGAAGCGTATCAGCGAAATAATGAGTGAAAATGTTCACGAGTTAAATTCATTGTGATAGCGACACACAATTTTTTAAAGGATGCCACAATAAGATATCATCTGACAGTCCCCCAAATTAAAAAGTAACATGTTTCTAGCGAGTTCTGTTTCCAAATTCCATAACTTGTATATATTTTTTTACTGTGTGTGGACAGTTCCAGGAACATTGAGTATAACCTCGCTAAATTTGTATATTTCAGATTTTAATTTAATTATAGCTACAATCAAATACAAAAAATATCTATTTAATTCAGTTTCATCGAAACGAATATTCACACATTTCGTACATTGCGGACGCATAAATAATAAATGCACTAAATAAAATCGTATCTCAAAGGCAGCTTGATCATTGATGTCAAGCGTTTTTAAAACAGAACAAAATAAAACTGGAACTCTGGATATTTGCCAATTTTAAAAGCCTTCACACAGGCTTATTATGCTCCACGAATATAGGCAGTTGTCTCATGTCTAGGTCAAAATGGAGTTACATATAATGAATAGTATGCTCACCACTCACGTCGAAGTGAATTGTGTGTTGCTGCATGTTGGGCACACAACTGGGTTCTTTGACATTTTAACTGAAAGCTGGGCGCGTTTTCATATATACCTATAATTGTATTATGCCTTAAGTAAAGATTACAAACTTCAACAATGAAAGATACAAAACAGTTCTATTTTTAAACCAACAACTGTACGAGAGGAAGCGCTGTAAATAGCCTATATTATGTTGACCCAAAATTACAATCTTAAAACAATTACTCAGACCATAATTGCTCATGTTAACGAACATACCCTCTCCGCACATCCTTCAGCTAAATTGCTGTGACAAAATTAAATATAAACAAAATTGTTAATTAACTCGCAGTATAACGCATTTTCACGGTGATAATGTGTAATAATAGCCAAATTACGTATAAATTATGGCTAAATAACGAATAATAATAGCTAGATAGCGGCAGCTAATACGCTATAATCCCTTTGGGCTTTTGGGGTAGCATAATTGAATTACCTACATACGCGTGTAACCTTTTTGCTTAGAGGTCTTGTCTGTAATGATATGTATATATGTACAACACAGTGATTAGAGGTTTTATCGCTCATAGCGTAGTCATTTTTGACTGATCAACTAAGGTTTGCAACGTCTGCCGCTATAATTACTTGGATGGGTGACCGCTAGTGACATTATTAGTGAGCGCTTTCATGCTACGGCGGACACGTCACGGTTGAAGGCAGTTGTTATAACCTGGTAATAGGACATTTTACAAAATCACAAATATACGATAGGAAAAAATTAAATCATGTGCGGGTTTCGAATCCGCGTCTATCCACCCCTTGAGCCGGGTTATGCCAATTGAGCTTACATGACATGAGTACAGTAGTACCACTTGCGTTGTACTACAAACAAGACCAATTTTGCAATTGGTTTTATATTTGTTAATGATGACGCAACCTTATAATTTTAATATTGTTAGGTTTGCAATAACGCCTGCTATGCGGATTACATTACAAAATCACAAATATACGATAGGAAAAATTTAACAATAAAAATAAGACACCCGGTGCGTAAAACCGGGTTCGATTCCCGCCTGTAGTCGAAAAATGTGTAGTGCAATAATATGAAAATGTGATTTTACAATGTCTCGGTTAGAATTAACAATATCTTTGATCGTATCATCACTTACCATCAGGTGATGTGGTAGTCAAAGGCTAGCCTATGATATATTTAAAAATCGTTTAACGTCCCAGTTTCTTTTGGAAAGTATTGGTCGTATGTAATGTATGGATGACCGACCGCTACTGTTATTCTATTGTGAGATATGACAATAATTTTTCCGACCGGGAATCTTTTCTTTTTTAATATTTGACCGCACATAACTTGTAACGAGATCCCCGGACCTTGATTATTGTTTTTTTTTTTGGGTAGACTTGAACTTGAACTTTGAATATTATCAATTTAGTTAAAACAAAACTCACGCACGTAATAATTACACGTACGTGATAGGTTCGTGGATTCGCTGCGTTCGAAATCTTGAATCGATTTTCTGAAATGGATTTCCGAAACGGGATTTCAGCCGGACTTAGCACACATCCGCGACTGATGACGTCTCGCTGCCGCGGCCAACAAGGGCCGTATGTTCATGTTCTTCAAAGGCACGATCTGTCTCGCGCGAGTTGCACGCTACCCGCAACGGTCGTGCAGCGTTAGCTTCCCAGCAAATGAACGTCGTGTACCTACATAATTCACGAGAACAAAGACTGGCACGCGATCTTTTCACTCCGTCTTTGTTTTGTTTACTAAAATAACAGTTGGATAGCACCATTTTACTATTTTATCAACTAAACATAGTTTATTGAATTGGGCATTGTCGCCAAGCTCACTTTTGTTCCGGTAACAGTCATTCATAATTTATAATTTTATTGACTACACATTTATAATTTTATATATGCTAGATAGAGTAATACAGTTCGACCAACTTATCTGTTCAGGCGGCAGAAAAAAGAACTACAAAATTCCCTCAAATTGTGAAAGTTTGTAGTTGATTTCCTTGACCAATGGCGCCCTCGAGAACTGCACAGTTGGTGGCACTATAAACACGTTATTCGCTGCATCGCCACAGATACATCACAAAGATATGTTCAATATGTTCTAAATGGTAGTAAAAGTCACAATGTCTTATTTATTATTTAAATATTTTATAATTTTTATTTAATATAGTTCTGTTTCTGTTATTTTTTTGTTTTGTTATTTAATGTCATGCACGTTCGTCATGTTGGTCGGGAGTGGCGTCTGAAAACCAGCGCTTAGGTTCAGTTTTGAACCTGGCACATGCTGAGACGGGACTCGTTCCTAGCATCGCGCAACATTGCAATTGCTGTATAATTACATATGTATTTAATTGTGCTTCAGTAGAAGCTATTGTAGTGTTGTGTAGTGCTGGAATAAACTTCATTTTTATTTCATTTTCATTTCATTTCATTCAGAGCCATAATATTATATGCTCATGAGACTTAACAACTACGAGTATATGTCTTACAGTAATCGGGTGCAGTGCAGTTCGCTACTTGTGTCAAAATGCATCTGTTATAGGCAGATGTTACCCCATTAGGTGGGCCTCGTGCTGATTCAATTTTTTGAAAGAAGAACGTCATAGGTACCATGTGAAAAAAGTTTCTCTCAAAAAAATCAAACCATGAACGTTCTATGTCAATTCGAATTACCTATTACAATAAAACGGCAATGGTATACCTTAACCCCTATTATTATAAACAGGAAAGATTTGTAGTTTTGTATGTAACGAATAAACTTAAAAACTACTCGACAGATTTGGAAAATTCTTTCTCCATTAGAATTCTATACTATCCCTGATTAACATAGGCTATAGAATATTTTGAAATCTTAGGTATGTGTAATAAAATCGTTATATCGCGTATTCTGCGGAAATTGTTGACAATCAAGCAAAGTGATGAAAAACAATTTTATAGAGGACATCGATATATACAAAAAAGTCACTAATATTATGTGTCTAACTATTACAGTTATGTCACAATAACTAATTTTTATGTTTATATTTTTTGATAAATAAATACCCGTGCGAAGCTGCGTGGGCCGCTAGTAATAGATATTTTGATTGACGTAAGTTAAATAAAAGTAGAAATATGATAAATACTTGCGCCGGCTTGAGCTTTAGCGCATGGTGGAAGGACATTTGCAAATGCCCGCCTGGCTAGCTACCACACTCAAGTAGAAAATCTGCCGCCAAGAGCCTAACAGTGCGTTCCGGCAACAGTCCTTAAGAGCCAGTAAAATTACAGGCACATTATGAGACTTAACAACTGTATGGCTCAGGATGACGGGCGCACTGCAGTCCGAAATACATATGTTATAGGCAGGGGATACCACTTAACATCAGGTGGGTCCCGTGCTTGTTCTGCTATAATTACAACATCTTAATATATATTCTAGTGGTAATGCCAATTTTTGTTTGTATAATTTATTTTGTCTCTATGTGCGTAAATAAGTATATTCATGCAAAACGAGTTTTCCGTATAATTAATATAGGTACATAACTTAACGGAAATCTGCCAAACCAGAAGCATAGATAGTCTCAAGGACATGCTTTCAAAATTAAACCGAGTGAACACTTGGTATTTAAAATATGACGAAACTACGTCTGTATGGAAAGCGCTACGAAGACATTATTAACCTTATGCATCTCGTCTTTGCTGCGCTAATTTCTACTTCAGTGGAGTCTGGGCCTTTTTCTGCTTTGAAGGTTTTTGGCTTCTCTTACCCAATTATCGATGAAAAGCAACCAATTTATAATAAAAAGGCAAACAATCGTGAAAGCAAAATCTTGATTGAATTTTGTAAATGCTTTCAGGAAACGACGGTGTTTAGGTTACTTACAACTGCTCCCTATTCTGGGAATGTGTTTAACTTGACGGTACTATACTAAAGCATTTCACCTGCAAATTACAAAATTGCAGGAGAAAAAAATATAGTCATTTGCGGGATTCGAGCCCACACCATTAGAATTATGAGTCATATATCATGTTAGATTAAACGATCAGAGCATACCCTAGTTAAAGGGGTGGATCGCGCGGGTTCGGATCCCGCAAATAACTATATTTTTTTTCTCCTGCTGTAATTTATTAACCAAGTGCCTTATCAATAAATATTCGTAATAATACGACAAACACTATTTTAAACTCGCGAGTACCACGATCTTGTAGTACGGTTACCAAAGCTAGTTAAAAACTGTTTAAGTTTTTTATATCACGCCACAAAAGTAAGTTCCCACCTTGTATAAGAGGCTAAACTCCGGAAGGCAAATACATAAGCAGTCCTGGCTCACTCCACACTTTAGGTACAAAGCTACATCAGCGTATCCGTCCAGGCGGGAGTATTCTACGGTACGTGTTGCTTTAGAAAAGATCAGAGCTTAACACCCAAGCAGAAAATCTGTCGCCAAGCAATTTTATTCTGGTATTTAATTCTTTGATCACAATCTCACCTGATGGTAAGTGATAACGCGGTCGATAATTTTAACAGGCTTAACCTAGAATTCTCTATTGATTCTCAAGGAAAGCTGCCGGAACACACTGTTAGGTGCTCAGCGACAGATTTTCTACTTGGAGTTGGTCGCTAGCCAGGCGGGCATGCTCAAAATGCCCTTCCACCATGCGGTGAATCTAACAGTGTGTTCCGACAGCTGTCCAGTAATTCTAAGTATAATTAAATGTATTTTTGACCTTAACAAAGTTCAAGTCACAAAGGATTTTGGACTAATGTTAGATAGTAAATTAATCGTTGATGTAAATATACAAAATGTAATAGCACGTTGATTTAATATGTTTAATTTTGTCTTAAGGTTATCTAGTAACTTCAATAAAGAAGTAACATATTTACTGCAATTACTTATAGATTGTTTAAATGCTTTTATTGTAGTAATGGTAGTGTTGTATATAGTTTGTAGTATTTTGTTAATAAAGGCATACCACCGAAAAAAAATATAACGTATTTATTGTTATATAAGTCACTGGTTCGATCTCAGTTAGAATACGCTGTGGCAGTGTGGAACCCACTTTACAAATGTTATAATAATGATATTAAAAAAATTCAAAAGAAGTTCTTACGCTGTATGTATTTTTTTTTAAATTTAATTTTAAACCATATGAAGAGCTGTTAAGCAAATATTATTAGAATTAAACACCAGGAGGCAACAATTAGATGTTATGCTTCAGTTTGACCTATGCCATAATAGATACTGTCTAGAGTTGCCTGGAGCCTGGATGGACAACATCTTTAACCACATTACTTACCCACAGGTGAGTATAACAAAGGTGAGCCTATCAGCTATAAATACTGAAACATATAAATGTGAGATGTAACAATCTGCTGATTGGACGCATTTAATCCCTGGATCAGCGAATATTTATTTTTATTTAGGCACAGCGCAGTAAAACGACACGGGCGGTGACGCACCGTATGTTTTCGCGGCACGTCGCCGTGTCGTGGACCGTAACGGTACTTTTTACCACTACATTTGCACTGTTAAAAATTAACTATGCCCAAAAATATAAATATAAAACATGAGAGAACAAATTTGTGCCACGCGTGATAATATTGAAAAGGAATTAAATAATTTTTATTTCTAACAGCAGCAAATAAAGAATGACAAATGGGGTTTTTTAATATAGATAATAATAATTAGGTAGTGTAGCGACTAGTCTAGACTACTCGTAAAACGGTCTTTTGTATATAATTGACTTGCTGGTCAATTATATACTCGTATACAAGAGTCTGGTGGAGTTGGACGGCCGACAGCGGTAGCCAACATCTATGTCCTCCTTAAGAAAAAAATATATCTTTAACCCGTTCAAGTGAAGCAACTGGTATACAGGGCGTCCCATGGATATGCCACATGCACTGCATATAATGTCAGTTGTATGTCTTTATGGCAATGTCGGCTTTTCATTTTTCGGAACTATATTTCACATAAAATGTTAAAATTCATGGTCTTCCTTTTATTTCTGACACTATAATATTTAACAAAAAATAATCCTTGTGATGAAACCTTTTGATCGGTAAGATAAAACTACAGCTACACAACTCATAAAAATTGGATTTGATTTTAGCCGTCCTGGATACGGGTCACAACAACCCGTGAGAGAAGTCACAGCTAAGGAAATACATTTAGTCAACTTTTTCGGCATGGCATTGAAGGAATGATGGTCGAGTGATAGTAGCTGTGGACTGCCGTACCGCAGGTCCATGGTTCGATCCCCATCGCCGGCTTAAGCTTCATCCCATGGTGGAAAGGCATTATGCATATGTTCTGGCTAGCTACACAAGAAGATTTTTCACCAAGTGTGTTCTGGCAGAGAGTCAGTAAAATTTCAGGCACACGAGACAACAACTGTATGTCTTAGGGTGACGGACGCAGTGCAAATTGTCACTTGTGAGAAAACTCATCTGCTAAAGTCAGAAGTTAGTAAGCCACAATCACATAAAAAAAAATCACCAAGATATTTTTAAGGTTTACAATATATCTGCACAGTTATTTTCTTAAAGTATATAAGTGCCATTTTGTGCTTGCATAATAAGTGAGCCATTATTAAGTTACTTGGTTAGAAAATATTTACCGTTCAAAATATTGCCGTGTGACACATGCCCCGTGAGCTTGAAGCAATAAAGCAAATGCGTCAGAGCGTGAGTGTCTGGTTCAATCAGCCGTGAGTTTGCTCGACTGGGTTACCCTTTGATGAAGTAGAAGTCAGTTTAGAAAAAAATTCTCTATTAGGGTTCCGTTTCGCAATAACCCGTAAAATGCAAGTCAATAACCGTTTGACATAATACACAGAAATTCTTCACTAATTCACTATTTATAACTAATATTCATTTTATCAAACTCCATCGAGTACTCTCTAAGGTACATTCTATTAACTGAAAAAAAAACGTTGTCTATAATAATAACCTAACCTGGGTGATTTTATAGTTATTGTAACTTTTGTCGGTGGTGGTCATGCACTTTTGTAGGAGAGTAACTATCAGTCTATGCATAATTGAAGGGAGAAAAACTTAACAATAAATAAAAACGTACCATTTTTTAATATTGTTAGGTTTGCAATAACGCCTGCTATGTAGATAACATTACAAAATCACAAATATACGATAGGAAAAATTTAACTTAGTACAACGCAAGTGGTACTATAGATGTCGCTCCATCCCGATACGATGGTTAAAGAACGATAGGAAAGATTTGAGTTATGACGTCATGTCATGTTAGCTCAATTGGTTAGAGCAGACCCCGGCTCAAGGGGTGGATGGACGCGGGTTCGAATCCCGCACATGACTTACATTGTTCCTATCGTATATTTGTGATTTTGTAAAAACGTACAAACCTGCTACACTGAAAATATGAAATAGAATTCGCACCATGAAAATGCGCTAAGATTAGCTAAGAGTGTTTTAATTCCGGTACTTGCCCGTGGAACACCTCGTAGAACACCTAGGTGTTCCACGGGGGAAAAAAATCTCCCGTGGAACACCTACGGTTTTCGGGTGTTCTACGACCCATGGTTCAGATTTTTTAAATTTGTCGGTGGTGGAACACCCAACTCGATCGTCTTGGTGTTCTACAGGCAAACAATCAAACAAGAAATTACAGAACACCCGCGACACAGATTCAGCATGGTACCGAAAACACCAAAAAGTTCTTTCCTACTTTTCCATGTTGGCATTTGGCTCCAGTAATTATTTAGTATTTTTTGAAACGCTGTTACAAATTTACTCTTACACTGACAAACTTAACGGTCTACGATTTCTATATTTTATAGATACATAAATATTTATAGGTTTCTACTTGAGAATGTTCTAGCCAGGCAAGCATTTTGAGAATGCCCGCCTGGCTAGGTACCACCCTCGAGTAGAAAATCTGCCGCCAAGCACCTAACAGTGTATTCCGGCAGCAGTCCTTGACAGTAAAATTACAGGCACATGATGAGACTAAACAACTCTGTCTCAGGGTGACGGGCTCAGTGCAGTTCGTCATGTGACGAAATGCATCTGTTATAGGTAGAGGCTATCTGGGTCTTGTACTTATTCCGTTACCATAAGATAAAAAAGAACTTGTTTACCCAGACTGGTTAAGGAATTAGAAAAAAAAAACAGTGTGTATGTTGGAATTCCCCAAAGGTCACACTTTTCACCAGACACAATACATATTAGTTCCATGTCCTAGGGAGCGAGAATATGGGCATCTATTCGGCTGATTTCCATACTCCAGATTGATACAGAAAATTTCTTTATATGTAAATCCCAAAAGCGGTGCTTATACACTCATACAAACAAACTATACCTTATCAAAGGCAACTGTAAACGAGCGCTTCAAGGTGTTACGTAAAAAAAACATTACTTATTTTGTGTTAATATGTTGATCTCAATCATAGATTACAATTTTTCGAACAGCTAAAATAGGCAAGTATTTAAAAGCCTTTTATTTAATTTTTTGTTTGTAAAACGTCACTCCAACACGAAATGAACGTTTTATTATTTATTTATTCATAAAGAAAACTGTAACCTCACCTCAAAATCAAGCTAAATTCTTTTGTGATTATTGCACAAATTTCCTTCTAGTTTTGTATGGCACCTTCTACGTATGATTTTGCTACATTGCTAGATCGCCACCCACCATGACGTTTCAAAGTCGTTATATCAGCTCCTGAATTAGCCAGCAATGTAGCTGAAGTTTGCCATGAACACATTTTCTGAAAAAGGCTGCGTATCTTGTTGTTTTGCCATTGCATGAAATTTTGGTACTCTAATACATGTTCTTCTTTGGAGTATTTAGGTAATAAACTTTCCATAACGTAAGCTTCACGTCTTATGTCGGGTGATGTACAATATCAATGTTTTTCTTCATTACTAGTACTTGTAGATATCTTAATAAATAGATAACTATAATTTCAACAGTGACAACGAGTTGTGAAATTTTATTAAGCAATGGCGGGAAAAATCAACCAGTTTATCTATGCGCGCATGGCAATCGGCCATAGACTAAAGAATGAAGATTAATTTTTTTTGGCTTTTCGCGGATAGTGTTTTAACCACGTACAAAATGGGGAATTTAAAGTTTTCTTTATTTTGAGAAATTAAAGTAAAATCTTAGTAAAAGCTTTATTCATTAAAAATGTACAAGTAGAAATTATCTATTTCAAAAATAAGTTGTATGAAATAAGCATACAACAGGTATATTTGTTTAGTTGTATCGTTGATGACGATCTTTTTTGTATCGAAACTTTTTTATGAACAAAGGAACTAAACCAATATAAAAAAATAACTATATCTCACTTGTCAATAATAGTAGTTTTTTTTTGCGGGCGGCATATGTATGATGTTTGATTACATATAAACCTCTTCGATGTTACAAATCTGTATTACCCGTTTAAATTGAAAATGCTCTGTTTACTCGCATATAATATGCAGTTAGGTACTAACTTAACTTGTTTAGGGATAAATTACCCGATTAAATTGAAAATGCTTACTCACATTTAATTTGCAGTTCTGTACTAACATAACTTTGTAGGGATAATTTCGGTTTATGGCCCAAAGAACGATAAAATAAAGCTCACTTTACGAGCAAGGGTGTTGAAAAATACATTATATACTACTAATACATGGGACGAGTGAACGAAGTGTTGGGAGGAGAAGACCTAGGCGATCGTTCGGAAATCAAATTGAAAACGATCTGAAAAAAGGCCATGTCAGGAGTACTTTAAACCGACGCCTTAGTATGAAAGGATTGATGAGTGTAGATGAAACGAAAGAGGTATGTAAGGATCGTAGCCAGTGGAAATATGTGCTCTCTGCCTGCCCTTACGGGAAAGAGGCGTTATTTTTATGTATGTTTATATATATTTTATTTCATTTGTGACGAGACAACAGTATTTTTTTATTTATAGCTGCCCCAAAGCGTCCTGTGCTAGAATGTCACCCCCCATTGGTACTTGTGGGTGTCGCAAGAGGAATTTAAAGCAAAATATCAACAGATGGGCACCAGTGCCTTCTGAGGAACTGATATCTTTAACTGCGATTTCCAAGACGCCTGCCAAACTTGGTGATTATTACAGACCCCTTCTTATGGTGGCCGTGTTCAGCAGTAGACAAGGACATCTGACGGAATGCACCGTTAGGTGTTTGGCGACAGTTTTTTTTACTTCAGGGCAGCTAGCCAGGCAGGTATTCGCAAAATGCCCTACCACCATGATTTGTCGACTGTCATCGTACGATAACAACGAGGATCGACGGCTTAACGTGCCCTCCGAAGCACGTACCTACACGTTCAGTAGTAATGTCACTAGCGGTCACCCATTCAAGTCATGACCGCGGCGGACGTTGCTTGACTTATACGATTGGTTAAGAACTACTAAGCCAACTTCGCTGCGAGCGCTTATTAATTATTTATTAATAATTGTATTAAAAGTGTTTCGGTAAAATACTACTAGTATCTGAGATGACAGATTACCGGCTATTACCATGGTATTACGGTATATGGCAGCTATTGATTACGAGAATCAACCGCTCGTTGACAAATAAAGGATGTTTTTTTTATGCCTGAGTGACGAAACAAGCTCGAGACGAAACAGATGGATTTCATCACAAGTCACGAATTGCACTGCACCCGTCACCTTGAGACATAGTTGTTAAGTCTTATGCCTGTAATTTCACTGGCTCTCATGGACTGCTGCGGGTTCCCGCAGCGGTGTGTTCACACCGCTAGGTGTTTGGCGACAGATTTTCCACTTGAGGGTGGTCGCTAGCCAGGCGGGCATTCGCAAAATGCCCTTCCACCATGCGGTGAAGCTTAAGCTCTGGGCGGGATTCGAACCATGGACCTGCTGCGCGGCAGTCCATAGCCAATGCCACTGACCCATCACTGCTTCGTATATTGTATTTGAGCTCAACTAAAGAAACGCTCTATATTATAGCTCATACGCAGATACCACAATAAAATACTCAGTAGAATGACGTGACACTATTGCCGCAATAAGAAAAAAAACAAAACATGTCACACACAACTGTCAGATAACCGAAATCCAAGATGGCGGGGAAAGATAAGGATTGGGTGGACTACTTCGGCGATTTCAACAACATATCGAGACCGAATCCCGAAAATGACGTCCTTGCATTACCGAAAACAAACATCACATATTACGAGAACATAACACAATTGGAATATTCGAACTTTACGTCAGATGATTTCTGTTCTTCAAACCGTTCGCACGTTTATTTGAAGGTTACTTGCGAATTTCCAATCAATTATGCTGAACCTATGTATGGGTGAGTGACATTGTTTTTATTGTTTATATAATAATATCTAAATCATTACAGAATAAGTAAGTGCCTATGTGTATTTGTGTTTGAATTAATTCAGAGTTAGTAAAATTCACAAATGTTTCTCTGAAACGGCTGAAGGTATTTCAACGAAAATAGGTACTAACTACGGGTATATTTCTTAGGTACTGCATTAGAATAATATTACTATTTGTTCAAATTACGCAGTAGTTGCGGAGGGTCGCAACATTACCTATGTTTAACCGATTTTAAAAAAAAGAAGGGTGTTCTCGCTTCGATTAAATTTTTCGTATCTTTTGTTACATGATTACTGCGCTAATTTGAAACTGGTTTTGATGGTCATTTTTACCATGATATAGTATAAGTTCCTCCAAATTATGTCCTATTTAAATTTCATCAATATCGGTTGAGTAGTTATTATGATAAAGTCAATTACTGCAAAAAAATATGTCCATATCTGGATGATTCATCAGTAAATGTAACACTTGTCGATGGTGATTTAATGATCTTATCAGCTGTATGTATCACTAATGAGAGAGAAAATAATATTTAAAAAAAAACCGACTTCCAATACTGAAAAGTATGTAATATCTTGTTGTAATCGGACCATGATAATGTGAGGCCAGTGTTTCGAATCACTGTTCTACCGACTTTTACAAGTTATTGCATACATTTAAATATTGGAATGTGGTTATATTTTATTCAAAAGTATTTTCATGTAGGTAGTAGTTTTAAAACACATTGTTCGGTTTTTGACGTCAATTCGATGAACGTCTTACTCCAGCTGATGTCATCAACTGTCTGGCACAATTAAAGCGCTCGTAGTCCCAGTAACATTTTTCACCGACTTCAAAAAGAATGAGGTACTCAAATCGACTGTATTTTTTTATGTTTGCTACCTCAGAACTTTTGACTTGGTGAACCCATTTTGACGTTTTTTTTATTTGATAGCTGGTGCTTACTGTATGGTCCCATTGAAATTTCATTAAAATCGGTCAAGCCGTTTTTGAGTTACACTTCAATAACTGAAAAATGTTTTTCCTATCTTGATGATATAGTCAATGACAGTGAATGACAATCGGTATCAAATAATTTGTCGACGTCGGTGTCGAGAAATCCCGCACATGACTTAAATTTTTCCTATCGTATATTTGTAATTTTGTAATGTAATCCGCAAAGCAGGCGTTATTGCAAACCTAACAATATTAAAATTATAAGGTTGCGTCATTATTTACAAGTATAAAACCAATTGCAAAATTGGTCTTGTTTGTAGTACAACGCAAGTGGTACTATAGATGTTGCTCCATCCCAACACAATGGTTAAGGAACGATAGGAAAGATTCGAGTTATGACGTCATGTCATGTTAGCTCAATTGGTAAGAGCATACCCCGGCTAAAGGGGTGGATGGACGCGGGTTCGAATCCCGCACATGACTTAAATTTTTCCTATCGTATATTTGTGATTTTGTAACCCCTGGTTGTTGTCTTCAGATGGCAGTCATTAGACAATCAGAGATCTTCAGGCAGTCTGGATAATATATATATACTTTAATAGGAATCAGATTATAAAATATTTATCATCGATTAGCTCAAATTCCATTGTGTCAGGATTTTCAGTTTTCTCATCACTTAGTTAAACCACCCAAACACGACATTTAAGTCACTGTTTTTCTGATCAGTACTCGGTACTGTTTTTAGAAATGCGGATAAATTTTTATATTTGTAATGTAACAAACTGGCTATCTGAAGTATATTTATGTAATTTATTGCCTTTTTCATCTATCCTTAACAAGACAAAGAAATCGTTTTCATTCTACCCTAAGATCTTTATACACAAACGTTTTTCGTCCCACACATGTCTTTAAAACGCAAAGCATACCCTCTTAAACCTTTTTAAAATGAAAAGTCATCAACCCGACGCCTCTCGTCACAAAGGCGGCAAAAAATCAAAGCAATCGTTTTGCATACCAACATTGTTTTGATATAGCCTTTGATGTTGCCGAGGAGGAATCTGTGTAGGAACAGATCTGCTGAATCGGAAATTGATCGGCGTGTTAAAAACGCGTGTCCACTATATAGGAGCAGCGAAACCGTTATAATAGTCATACAAACTCGCGTTTGTTATAGATAATGCAAAAAACTGCCGAAGTACAAGTCACATCTTGTTCTTTTCGAGTACCTACCGCATTCCAAAAGCCCGTAAAAAAAGTGTTCGTTAGTTTTGATCACAGTTTCAGAACTATGTAACGTTGGTTATTTCAGTATTTGTTGGTTAAATAAAGAATATGGTCCATAATATAGACATTTTAGATTCTTATCAACTTAAGTTTTAATATCGACCTCGTAACATTTATTTCGGAACTAGCACGAGACCCTCCTGATGTCAAGCGGTTACCCCGGCCTGTAACAGATGCGTTTCAAAACAAGTGTTGAACTGAACTGTCCCTGACATAGAGTCGTTAAGTCTCATGTGCCTGTTATTTAACTGGCTCCCAAGGATAGCTGCCGGAACACGCTGTGAGTTGCTTGGTGACATATTGTCTACTTGAGGATGGTAGCTAGGTGAGAATTCGCAAAATGCGTTCCCACCATGCGGTGGAGCTTAAGTCGGGGGGGATCGAACCATGAACCTGCGATACCGCAGTAGATATCTTTACCGCTCGCTAATTATTGCTTCAATTATGTTCATAGGTTAATTAATAGATTCAGGCGTTACTTTGCGGAAATCCATATTTATAATAAAAATATTTTTAAAATATTTTAAGAAGACATCAAATTGTTATTTTAATAAAGCACTTAAAAAATATATCTAGTGACATCCGCCTACTTTTCCTGTTAAGCCGATGTGACGTCACAAACGCCACGCAGCCAAACCAGAAGAATTTTCGACGCGTTTCGCTTCTACACGAAGCATCCTTCGGAGGTCTTGACTCTACGAGCGTACGATCGAGATAAGATATGTTCATTAGGTTCTGCATTTCAACAGCCCGTAAATAAGTGTTCGCTAGTTTTGATTACAGCTGCAAAACCACATTACGTTGGTGTTTTCAGTATTCGTTGGTAAAATAAAAAATATGGCACATAATAATTATAGAGATTAGATGTGACAAAAAAATGTTAGATTAGATTATTTTCCAGTTAACTTTTAGAGGTAGACCCCAATATATGAATGGTCTAAAACTTTCCACTTCGATGACTCCCATTTCTTATAATTATGTGTAGTCTGCTCAATGCGTTCTAGAACGTAAGAATGTTTTTGACCAGCTTCTCATGTATGGCTGCCTGAAAATAACTGTTTCACTTTTTGATTTAATTTTGTACATCAGTTGCATTGGGCAGTTTTCATTTTAGAACTCCCCGCTAGCCAAATTCATTTACATCACAGATCTAAAGGTGAGAATATCTTCAAAGAATAGCCTTTACATTCATTCACCTTTTTCCATCATGAATATCCAATTTCCTCACTCAGCATAGTCTCAAAATATACAGTTAAATAAACTATTTAACGTAAAGATTACACAGAAAAAGAAAATAAATGATTCCTCTTTCATTCTATAGGAAGCGAAGACTGAAACAATAAATCTTTTAAACGACATTTTACTGATTGAAGAAAGAAGGTTCGTTTGCTCTTTTAACTGAATTAAATTTCGTTCTTTGTTAACTGATAATTAAATTATATTATCAGTTAACAAAGCATTATAATAAATAAATGCAGGCGTAATTAAGTTAGGTATACTAATACAGAAGTATAAGAAACATACAGTGGTTAAACTCCTATAATAATAACGTAAACGCTAACACCATAAGGTGCTGGCAGCAACGCCTAGGGTTATCGCTTTTATGGAATGTGACTAATATACAATTTTAATATGAAGTGTTTGACGTTTTACTTAATAATGTCATACACCAATATATGAGTACAGCGATCTCTGTACTTATATATTGGTGTGCATGTTAAATAAACTGTGGAGGAGACGTATCAAAGAAAATGTGTCTGCCGTCTTAAATTTTAAAATTAATGTGGATTTCGTAAACAGTACCAGAAATAGCCTCTATATGTTTTATACAGGTCAGTGATATCCATATTATTTTATTTAATAAAAATGTTTCCGCCATCTTGTATTTAATAATGGTGCTATTGCCGTGATCAGTAATCCCTAAACCTTGTTAGTCATATTAAATTCTGCGAAATTAAATTTAAAACGGGATGCCAATTTCGTACACACAACTTCAAAACGCCTGAAAAATAACACAGATATAATTTTTCTAAAGCGCTACTTGATAACCCCTTCAACCACATCGAAAATTACCAAAAGGTGATATAGTAAGCAAAACCAAACCTACCCACATAATTATAGAAACAAACAATGTATTAGGTCCTTACATATGAAATTGGCGTTTTTCGTACTGGCCTTTAATCACGAATTTCTCCTCTTTGGTAAGGAATTCCAAATTCAAATTTGTACAGCTATAGACTCATGTATTTGTGCTTCGATGATCGTCATTCATTTGTTTTTTTTCTTCTGTTTTTTTCTGTTTGCGTCACTCATTTTACAAAATGGAAAACCTTAAATATCGCATTATTTACGAGTACGAGTTCCGCCGTGGCACTAGTGCTGCGGAAACAACTCGAAGGGTGAATGATGTGTATGGCGGTCGTGTTGCAAAAGAAAACACAGTTCGTTTTTGGTTCCAACGTTTTCGTTCTGGAAATTTCGACCTGCAGAACAAGCCCCGTGGACGGCCTGAGACTCAAGTTGATAATGAAGAGTTGAAGGCTATTGTGGAAGCGGATCCATCGCAAACCACGTCCGAGTTAGCTGCAGGCTGCAATGTTAGTGATAAAACTGTTTTAATTCACTTGAAGCAAATTGGGAAGATTAAAAAGCTTGAAAGGTGGGAAACCTACCTCACGAATTGACTGAAACAAACCGGCAAACGCGCGTCGACTGCTGCGTTACATTACTAAACCGGCACAATAATGAAGGTATTTTAAACCGAATCATTACCTGTGATGAAAAATGGGTTCTTTACGATAATCGGAAGCGCTCAGCGCAATGGTTAGATCCTGGCCAGCCAGCCAAATCCTGCCCCAAGCGAAAATTAACCCCAAAAAAGTTACTTGTAAGCGTTTGGTGGACTAGTGCCGGTATTGTTCATTACAGTTTTTTCAAATCTGGCCAGACTATTACGGCTGATGTCTATTGTCAGGAATTGCAAACCATGATGGAAAAGCTAGCGGCTAAACAACCTAGGCTGGTCAATCGCTCCACGCCACTGCTGCTTCACGACAACGCTAGACCACACACTGCGCTACAGACGGCTACTAAATTAGAAGAGCTTCAATTGGAAAGTCTAAGACATCCTCCGTACTCCCCGGACCTTGCTCCAACAGATTACCATTTTTTTCGAAATTTGGATAACTTCTTGCAAGGGAAAAAATTCAACTCTGATGGGGCAGTCCAAATCGCCTTCAAAGATTTTATTGATTCCCGTCCGACTGGTTTTTTTAGTAAAGGGATCAATGAACTACCTATGAGATGGCAAAAGTGCATAGAAAATAATGGTTCATACTTTGATTAATTAAATATATTATATTAAAAAATATTCGACTTTTTGTTCCTCCCATACAAAACGCCAATTTCATATGTAAGGACCTAATATTAATGTCCGCCACGTGCAGTTGGTACTGTGACTCCGCCACTTTGACAACGTTGGCAATTTGGCATGTAATGACAAAATCTTGATCTCACTAAATAAAAATATTTAATTTTCTGTGTGTGTTACCTTTTTTTTTTGAGGGGGGGAAATGCCTTTGCACTGCCCATCCACCACGGGGGTGGTGGAAGGGGATGTGTGGGACTTGAACCCACTAAAATCCCCCCGTGAGCAGTCCTCCGCCGAGGTGGGACAAGATAGGGTCGCTTTAGCATTCACCATCTTGCCCCGGCGGTAGGCCCCAACTCCGTCAGGCCTCTGCGCCTGTGGAGGGGCGACCTTGCTCACCAAGGCCACCCCCCAAACGTGTGGGGTCGTGCAAGCTGGTCAAGAATCCCCCACCTCATCACCAGTGACCCCACTACGGAGAAGGGAGGAGGCGGGCGAACTGCCGCCTCCTCACCCCCGTTCATCTGCGCCGGAGTGGGGCAGCATGGGCATCGCCCTCCCTGACCCGCTCCGCGGCCTCTTTCTGCGCCATTACCGCTTCGCAGAAGGAGACCACCGCCTGCCACGATCTCTCTCCTCCGAGCATGGCGTTAACAACGCTTGGCAGAGAGAGATCCCCTCCTATGAGGGCTGAAAGTGTGTGCCGCTGCGGGCCCCATGCGGCACACACCTCCAGCGTATGGAGCGCCGTGTCTTCAGGCGCCCCACACTCGTGGCAGGCTGGGGTCGCCTCCCGTCTTGCGATCTAGTGCAGGTACTTCCCGAAACATCCGTGTCCGGAAAGCACCTGCACCAACCGGAAGGTCAGCGACCCGAACGGCCGCTTTACCCACCTCTGAAGGACCGGGCGGATCGCCTCCACCGTCCACTGCCCAGGGACCGGTAGAGCCAGGTCCTCCGTCCACCGCCGCAACAGGGCAGCCCTGGCCTGCCGCCGCATGCGTGTGACCTCCTCCCATGCTGGGGGCTCCCCACGTGATCTCCTCGCCGACACGAAGTGGTAAACTTCGGCGAGGATTTCCGCTTGGAGCTCCCATGGCGGATCACCGGCCAGCACGCAGGCTGCCGTCCAGGACACCGTCCGGTATCCGCGTATCGCCCTCGTCGCAATAACCCGCTGCGGACGTCGCAGCAGGGTCTTGTTGTCGGCCTTTCGGTTTTCCTTCGAGGTGGAGGCACCCGCAACCAGTGACACTGACGGTGTGACAGGCTTTAAGGCCTGACCTGCTTGCTTGCCTACTTTGGGGGCAGGTTTGCGAATCTTTTCAGGCGTCGGTTTAGGAGGTGCGGTAGCTACCGCCGTCTTCCTGGCGTCCACTCTTATGGGTGGGCGCACCGTTGGGGCTGGCAGAAGACGGTCCTCAATCCCTGCGAGTCGAGCACTGAGCATTTGCCCGAGCGTAGTGGTCAAGGAGCGTTTCAGTTCTTCTATTATTTCAGCAGACCCCAGCAGGGTGCTGGGGGCTGCCTGCGTGCTGGTTGTTGCTGCGCTAGTAGCGGCAGCGGCCGAGGCGCAGACGGCTGTTTTCAGCTATGAGCCGCCGCGTCTCCTCCGCTTCACTCCTGCTCGCAAGGGCATCAACCACTTCCCTCAAAGTCGACGCAGACCTTTTCAGACGGCCAACAAACTCGCCCTTAAGATTTCCAGACTTCCTAGCCACCTCTAATATACAGGCAAGCTTTTCGCCCGCTTGTGCCCTCAACTCCTGGTTATTTAGTGAGCTGAGGTCTCCAACCGTCGCAACAACATCAAACTCACATCCGGTGTCGTTCGCGAGGCTGGCGACGACAGCGGCCGGCCCCTTCTTGAAGTGCCTGCCTCGCAGGACTGCTTCCAGCTCACCGTCAGATGGCACGGGACATGGTTTTAAAATTTCCTCTCGCGAAGGACCCGCCTTTGCTTTTCTCCTGCGTCCTCTTCTTGAGGTCGACACTTTAGCAGCCACCGTCCCTTCGGTCTCCGTATCCGAGTCTAAGTACCCGGAGACGAGGAACGAAGAATACGGTCGCTTTCGGCTCTCCCCGTCAGCGGTATTGGTACCGCTGGACATCGACTCCATGCTCCGCGTACGTTCCAGCATGGTCCTCACTTCCCGTTCTTCTTCAGGGACCTGTAGGTCCACAGACGAGTCTCGGAATCGAGATTGGCCCTGAAAAGGGCCTTTTGTACTTTTCCCCAAAGTCTTCGACATATCTGTCACAGCAACGGCACTAAAAGCTGAGCCGGCAGAAATTGGCCTGCCTGGACACCTGCGTTACCGGGTCCAGGACAGTTTCCAGGGGCACCACGTGGAGGTTTTCTGCGCATTTGGGGAAGCCCCCCTGTGTGTGTTACCTGGTGTAATCGCAGTTATTTTGTTGTGCAAATCGATTACTTGTTGTCGCGTACGGCACACGTCGTTTGTATTGAAACAAACACGTGTAAGCCCTGAACTGTGTGTCCCCGACTACAAACGAAGTACGGCGGCATTGAAAAGGCAGAATGATAAGGATAGGATTTTCATTTGTATACACTGCAAATATATATATAAGATCACGTCTTTATTATGTATGGACGTGTGGGTGTAAATGAAGGTACCTATGAGTTCTGAGATGACGGGTAGTAGAGCGAAAACGAAAATGAATACAATGTGTCAACCCTAGTTAACATGGAATCATAACAAGAAGAAGAAAAATCGCAATTGTGTTCTATTTGATTTCAAAGCTTTTTATATTACTCTTGGAATTATAATTGAGTTTGGACACCGCTATTCAATAAAAAAATATTCCACTTTTATGGCGAAAGCCTTCGGGGTGTTTGGAAGCAAGTTAATTTGGTAAAATTTAATGGAAAGAAACTGGTCTGTAATTTGTTTTAATATACTTTGTAATTTTTGGTAAAGATTTACAATTAATAGTAACCTTGTGGATAATAATGGTAAAAGGCATTATCTAATGTAGCAAGTTAAGCAAAGCCTTTTTGTTATGTTGTTATTTGCATTGTTTACCTGTTCATTATATTATACTGAAGATGGTGAATCTCGTTAGTTTGTGGCTTTACTAGTTATCTTTTTCTTTAAACCGAAACACTGAATTAGCTACAACTCTTGGCTTGGAGACTCCCTGATCAGTATTGCATCTTTTATTAAGTATTAATGCGGAGATGGTACCAGATTAGATTATCCCTATATATACTTCTAGGTTAGCCTGAACAACATCTTCGACCACATCATCACTTACCATCAGGTGAGATAGTGGTCAAAGGCTAACCTACCAGGCATAAAAAAAAAAAAAAAACCCAAATGAGAACCAAAATTAAACCAGAAAGTATGACAGAGGTCCGTATGAGTTTCAAATGCCTACTCTCGAGTCTGGAGACGCAGGGTTATCTATATATCTAAATACTAGCTGCTCGCCCCAGCTTTGCACAGGTATATATATAAATTGAATGTTTCAAAAGTAGTTATTGTGACATAACTGTAATAGTCAGATACATGGTATTACACATTTTTTTGTAGATATTAATGTCTTCTATGAAATTGTAGAATTTCGCTTTGATCCGTTGTCAACAATTTCCGCAGCGTACGCGATGTAACGATTTTATTTGTATTTTTTTAACATTTTCGGTTACATTAACTAATGTTTCATAAGGATATCTAAGTTTTGCATTTATTCTATAAGCTATGTTCATCAGGAATAGAGTAGGATTCTAATGATAAAAAAATTATTGAAATCGCTCCGTAACCTTTGAAATTTTTTCGATTCCATACAAACATACAAATCTTTCCTTTTTACAATACGAGTATAATATAATATTAGATTTTAGGTAACATATGTAATATGTAGATACGTTAACAAATCAATAGGTAGCTCTCTTCCTAAAGACATGACTTCTATGGTTATTAATTATATTTTCTCTAAATACATTGATATTCACAGCGGACTTCTCTACGACCCGGTAAAAAACTTGGCTGTACATACACTACAAAATAAACTATTAAATTAAATAAACACTTTATGGTGCACACTTGTTTAGGTAATATTATAACTAGGTAACTTTAAGCTTAAATGAATCCTACATGCATATAATCACGCTTATATTCCCCGAAGGAGTAGGCAGAGGTGTGTAAGCACACTCGCTTCGCATTTTTTTTTATCATAATACTTAAACTTTACAGACTCTGGGTCCGTGCTTTTTTTATTTTATCAGTTTAATACTATTTACAGAGAATTAGCTGTCTCCAATATATCAGTATTTCAGTCGCAATTGGGGTTTGGTCCCATGTAATAGGGTGCGAGTCTATTTCCATTCACTGGGAACAGTTTCAGAGTCATACAAAATGTCTCTCTAACACACTGGACGAAACACAAGAACTTATTACGCATAATATGTTTACGCTAACAACATCTAAGACAGGAATACAACAACATATTTATTGAAACCCTGCTATCAGGGTTTCAATAAATATGTTGTTGTTATATATATATGGTATGGTAGTATGATATATATATATTATGTTGTATGGTACTAAGATGGTATACAGCCCTGTCCTGCGTCTAACACAACACCCTACTCACATCCACGTGAGAAGTGACATGCTGCTCATTTGGCGCACTTTTCTCATAGTCGCCTCTTACGACACAAATATTACCTAAATATTACACTTGAATATTCCAAATTCCGACGAATAAACGAACTTGAGCTTCACCGCATGATGGAAGGGAAAAATCCTTAACCCTGCCTATGTCTTTCGATAGAGATCAACCTACAGCAGGATTCAATTCATGAACTGGGTCATCCTAGCACTGGCCTACCATCGAAATATTTCGTTACAATAAATGCATCTCTTTCCCAGATACATCGCTCCGTTTCTGTTAGCAACAACGATAGTCGCCAACACGTTGATAGTGGTGGTCCTCTCCCGGCGGCACATGCGGACCCCCACGAACATGGTCCTCATGGCTATGGCTCTCTGCGACATGTTCACGATGCTCTTCCCGGCACCATGGCTGTTCTACATGTATACCCACTACAAGCCACTCAGCCCCGTGCGCGCGCGCTAGGCCTGGAATTATATGAACGAGGTGAGCTCTAGATGGCTTGCATTTATTTTTCTACCTTTATATGTTAATAATGAGAGTTTTTACAGCAATATAGTCGGTTGAGACGTAAAAATGTGTAAATTACGTTCAAAAACATGAACAGCAGTAATGGTTACTTCAGCTGGTGTGTGTTATTCTAGCCCGGCACCACACGGTACATTTGATTTTACATATATATTTTTGGGTCTCTTCAGTAAAATCCGCTTAAAGTAAGCTTAACTAATAATTAATTCCCTCGTAGTTTGAAAGTTGCTCTTAAAATATTGGCTCAACCTTTTTAGAATTCTATTGATGTCGGTCACATATCCGCTTATATCCGGAAGCAGTGATGGCTCAGTGGCATTGGCTATGGACTGCCGCGCAGCAGGTCCATGGTTCGAATCCCGCCCAGAGCTTGAGCTTCACCGCATGGTGGAAGGGCATTTTGCGAATGCCCGCCTGGCTAGCGACCACCCTCAAGTAGAAAATCTGTCGCCAAGCACCTAACGGTGTGTTCCGGCAGCAGTCCTCGAGAGCCAGTGAAATAACAGGCAAAATTAGACTTAACAGGTATGTCTCAAGGTGATGGGCGCAGTGCAGTTCGCCACTTGTGATGAAATGCGTCTGTTATAGGCAGAGGATACCGCTTAACATCAGGTGGGCCTCGCGCTTGTTTCTTCACAAAAACATTTAAAAAAAATTAAAAAATAGAGGGATTATTGGATGTTATCCCTAACAGGGTTGCCAAATATTGGAAATGCGAGTTGCGAGTATTCATCTACTCGTACGATGTATATTTTTATGATATGTTTAACCAACTTCTAGAAGAGGACGAGATTCTCAATAAAATTTTTATTTTTTGTACGTTTGTAGTTTTTTCAATTTCACTGTCAATTATGTTTTTGATAATTATTTTTATGTATTTCCAAGGTGGTTCCATGTAAATTTTATCCAAATCGATTGAGTAAATTTAAGGTTTTCAATTAATAACAGTATCAATTAACTGAAAAATGTTTTCGCAACCCTGGCTGATTTAATGGTATTTGCTGTTGTAGATGGCAAACAATATTTTAGGCGAGTTAATGATCTTGTGAGCTTGTTGAAGTCGGTACCATGCTGATTCGAAACACTGACCTCACCAATGTATTACTGTTCAGAGTTTGAAGTCTAAAATAACCTTCCACCATGCGGCCTGCGACCAGCTCAACCCAGCATTTAATTATCTTGTTAGTTAACAAGATAATTAAATGCTGAAAATATATATATATATACACCGTGTCCCAAAATTCAAGCCGGCATCGGTGCATGGACCTACTCATGACTACTCGGGAAAAAAAAAAAAAAAATTATCTCTTTTTTTTTTTTAATTACAGAGACTTTTATAAAGTTGCGCCAACTTTTAATAAAACTTGCCATGGTAGTGTCCATACTTTTTTTTTTAACCCAGACTATAGAAAGTGCATAGAATGTTAAAATCTATGAAAATTATAAGAAAAAATTTTTTTTTACTGATTTTTGTAAAATAACTACAGACTTTCTGTAATTTTAAAGGATTGTGGAGAGAGGTAGGTAGAGGCTTGAAACGCTCGTAGCGAAGTTTGCTTAGCCCTTCTTAACCAATCAGCTTAGTGAAGCAACGTCCGCCGCGGTTATGACTTGGACGGGTGACCACTAGTGACATTACTACTGAGCGTGCACGTGCTTTGGAGGGCACGGTCAGTCCCGGTTGTTGTCTTACTCGTAGGACGGCAGTCGTTACAGCATGGTGGTAGGGCATTTTACGAATACCCGTCAGGCTAGCTACCACCGTCAAGAAAAAAAAACTGTCGCCAAGCACCTAACGGTGTGTCATGGCAGCTATCCTTGAGATTCAGTAGTTCTAGGTTAGTTTGAACAACATCTTTGACCACATCATCACTTTCCATCAGGTGAAATATTGGTCAAAGGCTAGCCAATCAACTGTAAATATCATATAAATATAGGTTTAATTTTTCATGATTTTATGGCAGGTGTTTTAGTCCGTAAAAGTTATTCATAGACCGGATTTTATTTCACGATTATTCGAAATAAACTCTCCACAGAAGAAATTCCTATGCAACCCATCATAATATTTATAATAACAGTAAAATCCAACTACAGCGCCACAGGAAGTCAGTGAACAGGTAGTTGCGGAAATGGGTTTCGTTGACGGATACACGCGTGACGTATTTTAATAATAGCTTGCTATTATTTAAGGGCTTTGCTACTTACACAATACTGATGAAAAATGCATAGCGTAAAAGTTTTATCATTTTATTTAAAATGTTTAGAGCACAACTTAGAGATAAGTTTGAGAGTTTCCAAAAATAATTTTTATATCCTTATTCTTTGAGACAAAATTTAAAATAATTAATGTACTTCGATGACGAACCCTGCCCGTTTTTGTACGTACCCTAACTTTAATTTTGATTTTGAATTTAATTTTTTTATTGCTATTATATAATTGTCTCTTGTAAACATATTAATTTAATTTCACGAATTGATGGGTTAATATTTCAGATTTGTATCACATTCTGGTTTCTGTTCAATACTAAATAGCGACAGACAGTAACTGTATTTTACATATGCTTGTTACGGGTTCAATTTCCATTTATAAAATATGAAAATGTAATAATTTTGTTTTAAACATCATCGACCCCGAGACAAGATTTTTTCGGTTCCGTACTTCGGTCAAGAATACCTGATGTATTGTATTCCTGATCGAAGGTTCCGTGCTAGTACACGGAACCTTTTAAGCCTCTGTTGTACATCAATCCGACATTTAAAAAGCATCATTGGAACCATACTAAGTAGCCAGTTACATTTTTCACAGAGTATATGTTATTATGGCAGATTCCCTATAAATTATAATATTTAAAAAAGATTAAAACATTCAAGTCTAGGAACATACCGGAAATGCCATAGTTGTTCTTAGTTTATTTAGATGCAAGTTTACTTGTGTATAAAGCATTGTGTTAATCAACACGTCATTCTAATTAGATGTATATGTCACCGTTATATTGTACTAACCGTTAGTTTATAATAAATCTAGTTAGATTATAAACTGTCAATAGATTGTGAATGGAAACTAAAATTTACAATTTAACGTTTAACATTTCGTAAGATTATAAACTGACCATGTCGAGCCGTCCAGTTGTAAATATGTGGATCAACAACAATTTACCATAGATCTACGAAAGTATTACAGTGGCCATAAGCAAAATACGTAGGTACAGGTTTTTATTATATTATTTTTTGGCTTATATTTAACTTACAGATATAGTAGAGTAACATATAACAGACAAAAATGGAAAATGATCACCAACATTAAACCCGCATTTTAATGTAATCTTATAACCAAAGTTTCAACATCTCCCTATCCTATTAAAGCAAAATTACTCAAAATAAATCATTGTTAACCCAAAAGTAGTAAAGGTCACCAAAATTAAATTCTTGTGGCGCATCGCCGGCCGCTGCCGCGGCACGCTCGCTTCGCTCGCTCGGCTCGCGCGTTGTTGTAGTCACAAGTAACCTAACGTTCCTCCTAGCTTCGCTCGTCGTCGCACCTAAATACGACTTTGCCCTAGACTAAATGATATTTAACCCCTCGCTAAAATATAGTGATCATTTACTACATTTGGTGTCCGATTAAATTTTTTGGTAAAAGAACTAAGGGTATCAAAGCATTTTATGGTGGTTATTATTTTAAATTCATTAGTTTTTTTAATGCACAAACTGAGTGAATCAGACAAAAAGAGTTTTTTTTGTCTGACTATTCTTTTTGTTCTTAACTCTATGAAATGAAGTCATGGCACCTATAACGGCGACCAATCACGGGACTTTTCACAATATTGCGGGCGATTAAAGATCGTTAGATTATAAACTGCCAGCTAGACATTGTCAGTTTATAATCTGACGAAAATGTAAGCGTTAGATTGTAAATTTTTATGTTCGTTCACAATCTATTGACAGTTTATAACCTCACTAGATAGTTTATAAACTAACGTGTCGTACAATTACCCGGTGACATATGTACATTGAACGATTGGACTTTGTTATTCCAAAAATATAGCAAATGGTCAATTAAGTATTTTAACTTTTGCAATCACATTCCATAAGATTTTTTTTTAACCGTTTGCAATCATACTCCATAAAAAAAAATGATTAAAGAGATTTGCTATTAGAGACACGTTGCTACGTTGAGGGTTCCCCAAGTGCTACTGGCCGGCTCAGGGGAACTGCTCGTTGTCACAGATGGTTGGACGTTGCAGGAATAGTACGAATCAGGAATATGGTTAACCAGGAACAGCGAAAATCAGGAAAACGATGATACAATGAAAAGAACTTTAATATATTGTTATTTTGACATATAATTTTTTTTTTCAAATAAACTTTCTTTTAGATTTTAATTAGATTTAAATAGGTACCTATATATATATTATGTTAAAACCATGTAAGTAATCAATACTGCTCGCAATGAAAGCTCCGGATTAATGCGTCAAATTAGGCAAGTGTGAGTTGTAGCGATTGTTTTTATTTAAATTGAATGAGGATATGAAAAATATTTATGGACAGTAGCAAATTATGAAATGATGTGATGAAAGAGGATGACTTCATCACAATCACAAAGTGTTAGAAAATTATTTCATAGAAATCTATATATAGACAAAAGTTATATAAAAATATAATTTAAAAGCATTATTTATAATTTTAGTAGTGTATATTTATAATTCAAAAGAACGAAACTTATTTAATTTATTTTTTAACAAACTCTCTGACTCTTTAATCGATCTCCATTCTTGACTGGAAGGGATCGCTTTAAACGATTAGTCCGCCCTGTTTATTTTAGTTTTTTGTGTTTCATTGTATTCTTCTACTGGTGTAAAATAAAGTGTTTGTATTGTATAGGATACCTGACCGGTTTTATTCACTGAATCTAGCATAAATATTACTCGGAAAGACCTAAATAATAAAAAGGCATGAAAAAACATTTCTCCATCTTCCAACTGAAGCTAAGCCAGAGAGGATAAACCTAGTTCATAAAATACTGAACACATTTACATATAATATGTATGTGTGTCTGGTATTATGCAAGCGACGTTCGTCTTACAATTGTTTGGTAAAATACGTTCCGTTTTATTCATGTTTTACTCAGTGAATGAAATGAATATGAATAGAGTTTGTATAAAGTGTTTTGCTGCAGTGATATAATAAATTGTTGTAGAAGTCTGTAATGTGATGCTACAAATGTGGGATTTTATCGTCGGGTAATTTGACAGAATTGAATAATCAATGTTGTTTCATTTTCCAAAATTTGTATTTATTTCTGAATTGAGGAGTCATAAAACAAAGGTGGATTTTTAACCTACAAGTCTTTGTGGACGTGAACGAGAGATAAGAAATCGAGACAAAAGTGCGTAAACAAGAAATTTTCCTTTTTTGTGTTTTTACCTAAACTGAAAATGTATTTTCAAGACAGACATTTATAATGAATTGAGCATATAAAGAGTTATTTAACTTTTTTATTTATTTTATTTTTAATTGATAGGCTCAGTCTTTTTCTATACTTCATTGGCTAGACTTTGACCACTATCTCACCTGATGGTAAGTGCGGATGTGGTCAGAGATGTTAGTCTGGCTAATCTAGAAATACTGGCTCTGAAAAACAGCTGCTGGAACACACGATTAGGTGCTTGGCGAAAGATACTTTAGAATGGTAGCTAGTCAGGCGGGCATTCGCAAAATGCCCAACACTACTAACCGATAAGGATAAAACGACTTCTGGGCTTTTACTCTGGCATTTCCGAATGTATACAATACGATTTTTGTGTAACCTAGATTTTTAAATATGTATATTCATCACATTAAATTCAGAATTTCCATTCCAATGAACAAGGTCTCCCCCATTTGAGTGAATTTGCCCCACGCTTGGCAGGCGTCTTGGGAATCGTAGTAGTACTCGTAGTTGTCAGTTTTTCAGAAAGCGCTGCTTGCCACTTTCCGGTATTTTTCCCTTAGTCGCCTATTACGACACCCATGGGAAGAAATGGGAGCATGACAGTCTTGCGCGGCACCCTACGGGCACTTTACTATTGTTGTGCACTAAAGGCCATTACCATTGTAAATATGCACAGCCTATTTTCTACATTGTTTCATTGGTCAAATCCTGGATAAGGCAAATATATTTTTAATATATGACAGTGCTAGTTTAAGGGAAGTGTATTCATAGTCCATTTCCATACAAATCTAGTTTCGTCATATTTTGAATACCAAATGATAAAACATGATACTGTGCATGCCTAATATAATATGCTACTGGTTTTTCAGTTTTTCATAAAATTACGTGTGTTTGAAAACATTCTGAGGAATCATTAATATACTTATGTAATTAATATTCTATTTCCACATTTAGAGAAAAAATACATAAGAATACGGAAAACTGGCAAACCAGAAGCATATTTAAAATATGACGATAATTCGTTTTCATGGCGAATGCTACGGAGACACTAGCCTTAATGCTGTAACATAAAATAATGGAATGAAAAGTATCAATTGAAAGGGGAAGAGTATTCATTTCTATCAAGAGCAAGCTACGAAATTTGTGTACTGCTGCTGAACTGCTACGAAGCTACTTAAGCTGCTACGAAGCTACGTAGACTGCTACAAATTTACGTAAACTAATTCATAGCTTTTTAAGAAAAGGTTTGTTGTTCTGGTCCTTGGTCAAAAACCGCTCTAGATTATAGGATCCTGATGGTAAGTGGTTACCGTCGCCTATGGACATTTGCAACACCAGGGGCGTTACTAATGCGTTGCCGTCCCTGTAAAACTCTTTTAACACCCTTTTTGAAGAAATCCATACTGTAGCCCTGCGGAAAAACGCTGGATGGAAGATCATTCCACATTTTGCAAGTATGCGGTAAGAGGGAGCGCATAAATCGAGCTGTGTGAGACTTCCAGGACTCGATTATGTGTGGATGAGCTTTTAACCGGTGACGCGAGGAACGATGATAGAATCGCGATGCCGGTATAAGCTCAAACAGCTCTTGGGAGCAATCCCCGTTATAGAGCCTGTAGAGTATACAGAGCGATCCGATGTCTCTACGGAGGCTCAGTGGCTCAAGGCGGTCAGAGAGCTCGGGGTCGTCGACAATTCTTACCGCTCGACGCTGTATAGCATCGAGAGACTGGAGTTGGTACTTTGGTGCGCCATTCCAGAGGTGAGAGCAGTACTCCATGTGAGGGCGAACTTGTGCTTTGTAAAGCAAAAGTCGCTGGCTCGACGTAAAGTACCGCTTTGCCTTATTAAGCACACCAAGTTTCTTGGAAGCCAATCCAGCCTTACTCGCGATGTGACAGCGGAACTGGACATCTTTAGAAATGTCGACGCCAAGAACTCCAATACTCTCTGCGATTTCTAGGGGAACACCCTGAAATTGCGGTGCGATGATGAAGGGGGTCTTTTTCGCGGTGAAAACGCATGTCTGAGTTTTTTTGGGGTTGAATTGGACAAGTTTCTGCTGTCCCCAAAGCAAGACGAGTTCCAATGAACCCTCAACTTCAGACACAAGACCAGTTCTGCTTCCTTCTGCTTCGACGCGAGGGGCATTAGCACGGCCAGAATATTGCGCATCGCCCGTGCTATCATCCTCATTTAAAATGTTAACATTTCGATAAATTTAACCAACAATACATCCTATGTATGTATCCCCGTGGGATGCTGGGCTAGAATATCCCCCCGCCCCTCCCCATTGCTACCTGTCGGTGCCGTAAAGGTAGACAAAAAGTAAAATACCGGCAGGTGTGCAGCAGCGCCTTCTAAGGAACTGATACTAAACTGCGATCCCCAAGATGCCTGCCAAGTGTGGGGATTATGGCAAATCTCCTCTTAATGGGGGTGTGATCAAAACAAAAAAACGTTTTATTGGATTATTACAACGCAGAACCCAGATAGAGTGAGGCGCGAGTTTTTAATACATTTAGTTGTTTTCATGATGAAGTTACATTACATTTATTTTATCATATTCTCATTATCATAGCGCATCATCACTTACCATCAGGTGAGATAGTGGTCAAATGCTAGCGATAGCTATAATAAATACTTTTCTTAAACGTCCCAAAAGCATGTAACATCAAACACAAACAACATTAAACAGAGTTTATTGACATTAACACATAACAAAACATTATCCGTTGGCCTTCACAAATTGAATTTACGTACATTAACGAAGTAAGTAGTCCAAAGTGAGTGGTTCCCTTTTTAATCTATTAAAAATACACACCAGAAGCTCTTTACCTTCGGGCTTTTAAAACTAAAGCACCCTTATCAAAAATTAAGTACGTTTAAACCATAACATTATGTATTTCAAAGGAATCTTGGTGGTTAGAGATGAGCTCCGTAAATTATGGTTATGTGATTTGCAGAATTCCGGATGACATTGCTTGCTAGCAATTTCAGGGAAAATTATCCGCTACTGATCCGCCTTGTGCTTTCTTAACATTAAAAAAACACACATTAAAAACACATATTTAATGACTAAACCGTGTGATAGTTACTGTTTCAGCCTCTAGATGAAACAGGTAAATCGTGGTCACTTATATCAAATATTGCTTAACATAATTATTTTATTGCTATAATAATAATATTGCTCCATATATATAATATTGCTCCACCGCTGAGTGTAGCGTACTTTTACAGTTATGTGTGCAATGTGCACGTTATATAGGACACTAAGCAAACGTCTAATTGTCCCTGATCAGACACGTATTATTATAGAAAATAGATATGGTGGCAGTACTTCCACGGCCGAATACGTTCTCCAAGAGTTTTACTGCTACTGGAATAATACGTTCGGCTATTCTTTTCCGGCACTTATCCGGCTAAAACATGAAATCCTAATTCAAGTACAGAACGTAACGAATCGTTAAATAATTTTACAAAGCGCGTTTGTGGCTAGGTGATAAATTTAACGAGCGATCCGTGTCAGACTTTAAAATGGCCGACGCCGAGCATTTTATTTAGAAGTGATGGATCTTGAATTTTTTATATGCATAAAGCTTTCAAGGGGAAGATTTGCTTGAGATATTTCTATCACTGTTTTATTTAAACCTTATTACGTGTGGAATCACATGATTTAAGCGCTTATTGGCCATGTTTATTTGTAAACTGATATAAACAGTAAAATTAATAAATGATATTTTAAGCGCTCGTAGCGAAGTCTCCTTAGCCGGTTTTAAGCGATCAGATAAGTTAAGCAACGTCCGCCGCTGTCATGAGTTAGAAGGGGTAACGCTATTGACATTAACTACTGAGCGCTTCTTATGAAGGCGGTAGGGCATTTTATTAATGCCCACTATCTACCACACTCAAGTAGAAAATCTGTCACTAAGCACCTAACGTATTCCGGCAGCTTTACTTGAGTGCCAGTAATGCAAGGTTAGCCTGAACAACATCTTCGACCGCATCATCACTCACCATCAGGAAGATACTTCCACCATGCGGTGAAGCTCAAGCCTGCGACGGGATTCGAACCATGGACCTGCTGCGCGGCAGTCCATAGCCAAAGACATAGACAGAGGCAATTGGATTTCCGTAAAGTAAAGCCTAAATGTATTAAATAGTCTTATATAATGGCTTATTGGAAATCCGTGGTCTCTGCCTACCCCTACGGGAAAGAGGCGTGATTTTATGTATGTATGTATGTATAATTGCTTATATATTAACAGGTGCACAATGCCGATAGTAATGAAATGCCTGATCTACATCGGCATCGCGGCCTTCCTCCACCAGCTGCCGCGGTTCTTCGACCGGCAGTACGTGCCGCATCTCACCGTGTGGAGAGGGCATCTTGAAGATGTCTGCAGTGTAAGAAAATTTCCAAGAAATCCATCGCTTACTAGATTTTGGAGTTTAGATAGTGGGACAAAGACTGTCTCGTTGGTCACGCTTTCACTGAATGGGTACATACGATGTTTTGTCCAACTTCAGAGCATTACCCCACGGAGTGCAGCCCCTTCTCCCTCTCCTCCCCGCTTCCCCTCCCTCATATCATCCTGCGGGAGTCGTAAGACGCGACGAACGGGAAAATACCAGGTTTCAGCAGCACCTTCTAAAGAACTGCCAACATCCACTGCGATCCCCAAGCCACCTGCCAAGCGTGATTATGGCAAACCTCCCTTTGTTCAGCAGTGGACGATATGGTTTTTCGTAGAATAACTTCATATAAATTTAATTATTTATACAGAAAAATTAAAAAATTAAGTATATTTAATTTCAAATTTGGGACAAAATACTATTAATGTACGATCTCACTACAGTATTTTTATTTCAAGACAAAATAGTTTTTTTTTTGGCCATTACATTATTATTGAATCCAATTTTTAAAACATCTCATTTTGAATTAAAAAGACAAAATTGCACATTAACGGTTATATGAAAATGAAACTGCCCTATGTAGCTCCTTATTTGTTTAATAAAATACTTAAAACATAATATCTTCTATGTCCATAAAATAAACTATATCGATCAAAGGGAAACTGATATTACTGATGTGTCTATCGGGATAAAGTTAAACCCTTTAAAGTTTTTCTTGTTATAACTTTACCATCTCAAGTTATTCTTTAGAGTTATCTAAGTTTTTCAGTATTAAAATCCGTAATATAATCTACAAAGAACCGACAACTAAACGCTAAAGAAGAAAAAGTATCGAATGGCCAACGCAACGGAAAGATGAAACGTAGGTATTATTTTTTGTTAGACTACAGACTCTCACACACGAAGGCGTTCCCCTCCACAGGCAATTTAGGATGAGCATTTGTATGTGTAGGCCTCGTTTGTACACTGCGTCTTAGTGTGGGTGTAATAGCGCATACATACAGCAAAACGATAAAATGTAAAATAAGATAGCTTACGTAGATAGTAGTAGTTCCCACTACACTCGACAAATGTGAAAGGTCGTCTCTTCTCGAGTTGAAAGGTCTGTACATAAGGTAAAGTGATGACATGGTGCGAATCGACTGAAGCCGGAGGACGCAAATGTCTCTTAACATATTGTATGATAATGTTATTTATAAGAATATCTGCGAAGCGCTCGCAGTGAAGTTTGCTTAGCCTTTCTTAACTGATCAGCTAAGTTAAGCAACGTCACGTGGACAGTATTATGTTATGATATATTGAATAGATACTTTTATTGGTAATCTACAATTCAGAATTAGATTGATATACTTACGCGTATGTCTCACGCTGTCAAAACTGTCTTCAATTAATAAAATTTTATATAAATTTAAGCTTAAATTACTAGAGTAGGTATGTTTATCATAAAAATTTCTCTAAATATATCATTAGATATATCGAGAGCAATGAATCCGGGTCACTTAAAGAATCCTAAAAATCTCGGAAACTAAAAATGCTAGGTTAATGCAATAAATTGTATTTAATAGACAATGTAATACTCCTTAAATGAAGGTATTAAAACTTCTTAGTTATTGTAAAGTTATATCATAAAAAAATTAAATTTGAAAAAGGGCCACTTTCGAAGATGGAACTACGAAATTACAGCATTTGGTTTTGCTTTTGTTTGTAATCTGTCATTTATGTGGGTACATAAACCATGTTGATAGTGCTCTATATTCATTATTCAAGCTGAAATTATGTCGCTTACGCCTGAAGAATGCACCAGAATACTTACAATGCTGGAAACCGGCCGGAGTCAGCGCGATACAGCCAGGACTGTCGGTGTGTCGCTGTCAACAGTACAAAGAGTTCTCCGACGTTACGAAGAAACTGGTTCTAACCTACGCAGACCAGGAACGGGCAGAACCAGGTGTACCACAGCACGAGAAGACCGATACTTGGTGAACACCATGCTTCGAAATCGCTTTCTCACAGGAACTGAACTCACCAATCAGTTTCGACGCCTCGGAGGAAGTAACCCAAGTGCATGGACAGTAAGACGTCGGCTTGCTGAATCTAACTTAAAACCCCTTAGACCTGCAAACGGCCCTAAACTGGAGCGTGGGCATCGTATTTCGAGACTAAGATATGCCCAGAGCCACGTAAATTGGAGTATTGAAGATTGGTCAAAAGTTATGTTCTCCGACGAATCAAAATTTATGCTCTACAAGCACGATGGAAGACACAGAGTGTATCGAAGACCAGGGGAAAGATTCAAGCAAGCATGCATCGAAGAAAAAGTAGCCTACGGTGGTGGGTCTGTACTTGTGTGGGCCGGAATTTCTTCTGAAAGTCGCACAGAGCTGGTGATCATAGAAAACGGCTCTTTAACTAGCGTAAGATATGTGGAAGAAATCCTCAATGATCACGTTGGTCCATTTATGGTCAATTTAGGTGAGGATGCTATATTTATGCATGACAATGCCCGACCTCATACAGGTAGGATTGTGAATGACTACCTTCAAGAGATGAACATTACTCGTATGGAGTGGCCAGCGCGCAGCCCGGATATCAACCCGATCGAGCATGCTTGGGACGAGCTAGGCAGATGCGTAAAACAACGAAACCCTCCCCCAATCACGCTTCGTGAGCTCAAAATTGCTCTCACAGAGGAATGGGAGAATATTCCCCAAAATCGTATAAGGAACTTGGTGTACAGCATGCCAAACCGCGTAAACGCAGTAATGGAAGCACGAGGAGGCAATACGAAGTATTAAAATTCAAGAAAATCGTAATAAAGTTCAAAAATTGCATGTTTCCTATTTTTGTTTTAAGGAGAGATCAGCAGTTTTTTTCTTTATGTAATTTTGTGTTAATAAAATGTATGGTGACTCATATTTTTTTTACTTTCATTTAAGGAGTATTACATTGTCTATTAAATACAATTTATTGCATTAACCTATCATTTTTAGTTTCCGAGATTTTTAACATTCTTTAAGTGACCCGGATTCATTGCTCTCGAGTGTATTTAGAGAAATTTTTATGATATTACCATTCATCAGACGTTTTAAATACAACACAGAAATTATAAGTACTTATCGCAACTACTATGCGCAACTAGCGTAAGACATATAAGGGGCACGCTTGATCAGAAAAATATCAAGCGCGCCTTCGATTGATACGTAGGTACCTTCTTCTGAAATTCACCATGAATTTTTTCGTCAAGAAACAATCTCTCTTCTCAAAAAACTTACGTCGCATTCAATCTTTTTTGTCTTTTTTCAGATTGAAATGGCGCCATGGGTCAAGACTGTATCAATGGACCCGTACTTCATTACTACTTCGTATTTTGAGTACTTTTTTAGGGTTCCGTAGTACCTACAAGGAACCCTTATAGTTTCGTCATGTCCGTCTGTCTGTCCGTCTGTCCGAGGTTTTGCTAAGAGACCGTTTGTACTAGAAAGCTGCAATTTTGTACAGGTATGTAAACTTCAAAGTGGTAAAATAAAATTTTGAAAAATACTTTTTTTTAGTGTAGCTCCCATACAAGTGGTGTGGTTATGAATTTTTTTTTCGTCGTCTATCCCTTCGAATGGGGTATCGTTGAATAGGTACTTTAAAATTATTTCAAGGTTGGTAATACTATTTTTCGATTTAATGCTCCATTTACGAAATATTCAACTTTAAAGTGCAAATTTTTGTTCCAGTAGGGCTCCCCCCCCCCCCTCTAAAACCTAAACTACTGGCTTGAAAAAACTGAAAAAATTCAAGATGATAGTTCAAGTAATAAACTTTCAAGGAAAATTATAGCGGTTAAGATAACTTTATTACTTTAGCAGTAATAGTCGTTGAACTTGGGTATTAGATAATTTTGCTCCAAATACAAAATCCTTACAATAAATCCTTTAAAGTTACTAAGATGAAGTACTGGAAGGACTAGAATCGGTATAGATAGTTATGTACTATAGGAATGGGTGGAGGAGGGAGAGGGGAGGGTTGTAGCATCCCCCCAGAGGGGTGGGGGATTACGAAAACAATTTTTTTTTATAATAATAATTTAAAAAAAAATGTGTATCTACATACATTAGAAGGACTTTAGTTATGGTATATATGTATATATTTTGTGCAATGGGGAGGGGGAGAGAGGGCGGAATATTCCCCATTGATGGGAGGGGGTTACAGAAACCTATAGTTTTTTTTAATACTGATGAAATATCTGGAAATTTGCTTCTTCATCGTGAAAATCATTAATCATAAATCACAAGCACGAAAACGTCAACAAAAAATGGTTAGGCTTAGAGACAAATGTCTTATTAGAAGTGAAGTAATTCTATGACAGCTTCGGCGCTGTGGGTACGCAGCTTTAGTCTTCTCGCAACCTTAGCGTAGCGTACCCGCTACACCTTCGCAGTAGACTTGCGTCGCTCCCTCTCCGCGTCTCTGGCTTATAAAAAACACTCTAGGGGTAGGGCAGACAAGACTGCTTGGAAGATGGGTGCTCCAAAAACAGCAAGTGACCCAGTCGATATTAGTAACATTTACTCGAATCACTTCCAATCAGTATTTGGAACTCCTTGACTGTTACCGACGGCTATAATTCAGATAATAAATTTTATATTTCTGAAGATAACCACACGTCAGATTTAATTATCAGTGATGTTTGTTGTACTATAACTAAATGTATATCAAATCGGAACTACGTAGGCTCGATCCAACTAAGGGCGCTGGAGTTAATAATGTTTCACCATAAGTTCTTAAATACATCGCTGACACCATTTGTTTTCCAGTACCTATATATTCAACCTAAGGATTATTTAAAGTTGTAGCAAACTATCGCCCAATCTCAATTTTGCCCACCTTATCGAAGCTTTACAGACATATCAATCGACAGTTTTATTTTAAATGCAAGATAATTTATAACATTTTATGTATGTTCGCTAAAGTTTAACGTAAGAAATTACAATTATTACTAATAGTACTATTTTAGATGAAAATTTAATACAGTTAAAATTATAGAAAAAGGGAATATAGACTTAGGTGTTATAAATATCATATTATATATTATTTGTACGTTTTTTGGTTTTAAGACTTTGATTTTCAATAATGTGATTGTTTGGTACTTTTTCTTGGCTGTGTGATTACTTAATAAATTATTTTTATTATATTAAATTGCAGTAATTTTTGAAAGTTATATTAGTTCGAACTCTAACGATTAGCTAGTCGCACAGTCTTTAAATGGCGAGCCCCCATTTAGAAAAAGTATCTGATATTAAATGTATATTTATTAAATCTTGTAAATATTAATAAATATATTTATAACTAAGTGTAAGTCTGTAAATGAAAAACATATGTTATTAAATAAAACGTGTTATATCGTTAAAAATAATTGTGTACAAGTTTTTAGAGAATTTATATAAAAAATAAATAATTATTTATTATTGGTATTGCATTATCGTGGTGGAGCTTTTCCTTGTTTAGACTTAAATATTTTTGTGTAATTTTTGTATGATCATGGCAGGTCGTGTATGTACGAAATTTTAGGTGCGTATTATTCAATAAAATAAGTATATAATAAAGGATTGCTTAATATAACGTACATCTCCCGGCTTAAGATTATAAGACGCCTTTTACTACAAAATAAAATAACGCTGAGGCGTGGCCAGAGACCACGTATCTACTTGCTACCATTTTAGCATATTTGAAGGCAGCAGAAGTAATTTACTCTAATCACATGCTTTATACACGCCGGTTAGTAAAGAGTAGGTACTCATGAACTGCTTTTCTATAACGTATCCAATCAGGTCCCGATACGTTCACCGATCTTCATCTCGTTATAGTATTATGTCAGATAATGACTCATTACTGTCTGATATAGTTTTTATTAGCTCTTTGTACTACCAACGAAATTTTCCAATGACAGTTACATTCAGGTGGCAACATGATATATTTTTTTTATCTCTGATGGGCTGGCCTTGGGCCACTACCTCATCTGATGGTAAGTGATGATGTGGTCGAAGATGTTGTTCAGTCTAACCTATAATTTCTGGCTCTCAAGGACAGCTACCGGAACCCATTGTTAGATGCTCGGTGACAGATATTATTCTCGAGGGTGGTAGTTGTTCATGCGAACAATCTCAAAATGGCCTTCCACCATGTGATGCAGCTCAAGCCGAGGCGGTGAGGATCAAACCATGGACCTGCGGCACGGCAGTCGATACCTATAAACGCTTCGTTCTTTTTTATTTTGTGTGGAATGGTGATCACTCACAATAATGAAAATAAAATTATTTTTAAAGGTCACATGAAGAATGTAGGTAACTGAAAAATCTTTAATAGCATATGGGGCATCAACCAGAACTGAAGATTTTTTATGCCTGATAGGTAAGCCTTTGACCACTATCTCACCTGATGGTAAGTGACGATCTGGTCGAAGATGTTGTTCAGGCTAACCTTGAATTACTGGCTCTCAAGGACAACAACAAACGGAACACACCGTTACCGAACCTCACCTGCTTGGCGACAGATTTTCCATTTGAGGGTGGTAGCTAGCCAGGCGGGCAATCGTGAAATGCCCTACCACCATGCTGTAACGACTGCCATCCTAGGACAAAACAACCGGATCGACGACTTAAGGTGGCCTGTGAAGTACGGAAGCGCTTAGTAATAATGTCACTAGCGGTCACCCATCCAACTCATGACCGCGGCGGACGTTGCTTAACTTTGCTGATCAGTTAAGAACGGCTTAGCAAACTTCTTACTTGCTAAGAATCTGAACTTCTGGTATAATTGTATTATATATCTACCATTACTATATATCTTCTACTTAACAAACAAATATTGATAAAACGCCAATTTAACATTTTGCACTTTTTTTAGTTTTGGCTTGAACGAGTATGTTTCAGTGGCCGAGTAGACTAGGCATCCAGCGCTACATTGGAGGACGCGGGTTCAATCCCGGCTACGACCAAAAATGTTGTGCTCCGATAATTTGTAAATGTGATTTTTGCTTAGCATCTTCATACGAAACTTATGAACAAGAGAACAGATTAGTCATGAGTTACATGTAATGTTGTATATGTTATGGCTTAGCGGCTAGAGCTCATATCCCGGCTATAGGAGTGGTTTGTGCGGGTTCAAATACCGCACATGACCATAATATATGCTCTCTTTGTAATTTTATAATTACGACACCTTAATTGTTTTTCAAACTATGTGCCCTCCCAATTTATACATTTTTGCGTTCGCTGGAAGCATTGTAAAAAGCAGTTCGACCAGTTTTCCTTAGGGACCTCTTCAATAATTTCGTAGATCACATTATCTGCCTATTTAGGACTCACAAAAGTTGTACCTCTAAGTTTGGATTTAATTTTAAGAAACAAAAGGAATTCGCAAGGTGTTGGGTCTGGGCTGTATAGCGAATGCGTCATCATTTCTATGTTTGAAGTCTTTATAGATGCTTCCGTTATCTTAGCGGAATGTGAGGACGCGATAATGTGGTGAAAGACAACATTGCTTTGTGGACACTTTTCACGTACTTTTCCCAAGCATTGTAATAGTGACACCAAATTTTCTGAAGGACGCGGAAAAATAAGTCTCACAAATTCAAAAATAATATGTTTTTAGAGAGTTCTGTTTTCGAATTACGTAAATGATTTATTTAAAGTGGCAAGTTTTAGAACCCTTCAAAACCCTCCCGTTCGCTGGTGATGTGATGAAGTATTGCTAAAGAATCTAAAAGTCCAGGGTTCGATACCCAGGTCGTAAGTTTATAATTTATCTGTTAAAGTTTCTTTAGTTTACTTGAGTAGACATTGTACCGACATCACAATAGTGGAATTAGGGCGGAATAACAATTATTGACTTTTTTCACGGCTGAGCGGCTAATCCTTGATCACAAACCTATTTAATGGTAATTGATGATGCGGTCGAAGGTGGTAAACAGGCATATTTTAGTTTGTAAGCTTTGGACGTGATGCTTACCTTCAGGCACCGGCCTGTCCATCTCGGCAATTAATAAGATCAAAAAAATAGTGTAGAGGTGCTACGACGTTTCTGTAGCATCAAAAGCCGTAGACAATAAAGAACTGCTACAAGCCTGGCTACGATCTTTATCGTCACCTCTACATTTAATATTGGTTCTACATTTGTATTATTATTTGTTATCTGATATGCATGTTGCATGGTGGTAGGGCATTTTGTAATCCCACTATTGTGATATCAGTATATGTCTTCTCTTATAACTCAAGAACTATTTTTTTTTAATATTTATAGCTAGCTTTTGACTGCTATCTCAACTGGTGGTAAATGATGATGTAGTCGAAGACGTGGTTCAGGCTGACCTAGAATTACTGGCTATCAAGGACAGTTACCGAAGCACACCGTTAGGTGCTTGATGCCAGAAATTCTACTTGAGGGTGGTAGTTAGCCAGATGGGCATTCGCAAAATGCCCTATCGCCATGCTGTTACGACTGCCATCCTATAAGATTACAACCGGGACCGACGGCATATTATGCCCTCCTAAACATGGAAGAGCTCAATAGTAATGTCTCTAGCGGCCACTCATCCAAGTCATGCCCGGCCGACGTTGCTTAACTTAGCTGATCGATCTAGAACGGCTAAGCAAACTATGCTACGAGCGCTTTTGATATTTATTAACCCCACACAGGCACACTCGGATAGTAGTAGACACATCGAAAATTTATTACAAGATTACTTAAATGTATAAGCTGGTACAATAAGTTGGAAACACCTTGTAAGAACTTTACATACCTACCTTACAAGTACATAAAGTAATACCTTCCACAATAGTAAGGTGCTCGTTATCGGGTCTCTTAGGAACCGTTCCTTACAAATTCACGTCAAACATACAAGTTTACAAGTCGAGAATATCGTGCTTCATTTTACACCACAATGGAAAATCACATGTTCCCTTTTTAAGGGTCCGTAGGATAACTACGGAACCCTTTACCTTTATGGTGCATTATGATACAATCGCGATAAGCCGAGTGTGTGATGATCAACTGATCAACAAAAAATATTAAATTACAGGCACAAGATACTTTTAACGTCAGGTTATCTTCGTGTTTATTTCGTCAAATACAAATAACAAACACAAAAAAATGACTAGAGTTGTGATTCGTGTGGACGGGTGGTTACGTACCTCAGACCCCGACTACATTCATCTCGCTCACTTTACTCTAAGGCAGGTACCTATCTGCAATTAAAAAAAATGTCTCAGGATAACGAGCGCAGTGCAATTTGTCAATAGTGACAAAATGGTAGGTATAGGCAGAGGTGACTTCAGCTTAATAGGTATCAGGTGGACCGCTTGCATGTTCCGTCACAATCGAATAAAAAAGGTTCTTGGCGACAGATTTTCTACTTGAGTATGGTGGCTACCCAGGCAGGCATTCGCGAAATGCGCTACCACCAAACAGTAACGACTGCTATCCAAGACAACAACCGGGATTGGGGGACGACCCTCCGAAGCACGTGCACGCTCAGTAGTAATGCCACTAGCGGTCACCCATCCAAGTAATTACGTTGGTTATCTTAACCTATATCTATAAAGGTAGATTTTATTAATTAGTAGGAAGTAGGTATTTAACACAAGCGAGTGTGATAAAGATTTATTAATTTGATTAAGCACATCAACATTTGGTTGATAGAACCACATAAACTCCGTGGGTGGGAACTTCTAAAATTTGGGATAAATTATTTAGGCACCAACTATGTAACTAAGACCATGATGTTATGAAGGTACCGATACCTTCGATATATTATTATAGCTACCTACAAGCTTATACCTGCGTGAGCAATGCCCTGATCGACTGGAATCATGCTGAATTGTTACATATACCTACTAGGTATCTACATTGTGGAGCACACAACCATTTTACTATGACACAACGCTGCCGTTTTGGTTAGATACCTACTTCCATATTTTCGTAGAAGGAGCAGATGTCACCCATTTATTACGTGTACCTACGGTGCAATTACATACCTATGTAGGTATATCGCTATGATAATATTCTTCTAACATGCACGTCAATTTTTGACACGTATAAACTTACTTACCTACCTACTCTTGCTTTTTCAGAACATCTCTATCATTACATTAGCTTGTTACTGATGATTTTCTAGAAATATCTTTTAAAAACAATAGGTTACATTTAAACTAGGTACAAAGACATACAATTGATCTGTAAAATAACAAGTAAAATTTAAATATTATAAATTAAACTGGCATCACTCACGTTGGGGATCGAATACGTCAATTAATTTACAATATTTAAATACAATGTGTGAAACTCACGAGAATTTAATTTCAAAAATAGCAAGTTTAATGTCCAAAATAAGTTGGTACCTAGATAGGTATACAAGTTAGAAACCGCCTCCCAACGAGTTCGGCCAATTTTATTATGTTTGGTCTTCGATTCGACTTCGATCGTTGATATGAAACGCAACACCCACGAGTAGAGATGGGGGGTGACATTTTAACTTGGCACCTCACGGGACATATTTATTATTTATATGTATATTTAAGATATATTGATTTAGTTTTTTAAGACAACGAAAAAAAATAGATAATAAGAAGAATATACGAAAAAAAAACTAGTTGTTTGGATTACTTCTGACTAACATCTCACATGATAATCATCACATCATCACTTACTTATAGCGGTCAAAAGCTGGCCTATCAGCTATAGCAGTCTCTATCAGTTAGTGTCTTTCTAAAATTTAATGAGTACAATATTGGTTGATAGTGATACAACATGGTACAAGTTCCAAACAATATATCATGTGATAGCTCAGTGGCATTGGCTATGGACTGCCACGCTGCTGCATGGTCCATGGTTCGAATCCCGCCGCGGGCTTGAGCTTCACCGCATGGTGGAAGGGCATTTTGCGATTGCCCGCCTGGCTAGCGACCACCCTCAAGTAGAAAATCTGTCGCCAAGCACCTAACGGTGTGTTCCGGCAGCAGTCCTTGAAAGCCAGTGAAATTACAGGCACATGAGACTTAACAACTATGTCTCAAGGTCACGGGCGCAGTGCGATTCCTGATTTGTGACGAAGTGCATCTGTTAAAGGCAGGGGTTAGTCCTATTAACATCAGGTGAGCCTCGAGCTTGTCCTGTCACAATAACATAAAAAATACAGATAAATAAAATAAAAAAGAGTGATTCATATCTCTCAAATATCCGTGTTGAAGGCCGATACGTGGAGACATAACTACAACATGTAAAAAACAAATCGCGTCGAATGATGCCATTCACATAATTGTGATCGAACTTCACTTGGTAAGTTCTTTTGATCATTAATTATATAGGTACCCGTTAATGATTTAGAAACATAGTTACAGTATATTCGTTCATATGACAGTTTAGGTAGCAAAAGCTACAGGAACTATAAATTAGCCAAGTTTGTACCCTGTGTATGGACACAGGCTACAAGACTGTTACTGTACACAAGCTGTTGTTTTGCATCTCCGCCATATTTATAGAGGTAGGTATATTCCACTTACAGAACACGAATCACAGAAAAAATTGTGACCAAAAAATTACAAGTTGAAAACTTATTATCATTTTTAAAGAAAACCGTATGTGTGTGCGGTTTAGTTTCGAATCACCCTGTGAGGAACGATGATTGTCGCGCGCAAACAAACAAAGCGCCCGCACGTCTTTCAGCACAGCTCAAAGCCTCGCTGCCGCACACGTGTTTCGATCAAAAGACTAGCCGCATGCGGGAACCCGCCCCCCGCCGCTGGCGCAGCGGTTTTGCATGTTCCAAAACACCCAGCACTCAGTCACTCGCACGCCGCGCCGCACTTCGCTCGTGTTTGAGAGCTACGCGCGCTTATTAGTGTAGTGAACTAGGGACACAAATGGAGCAATTTTCGAATGTAGAACTGGTAGAGATGGTACGCTTGTACGCCATCGACGGAAACAGTTTGACGCAGGCCGTGCAAATGTTTAGAGTACAGAGCCGAACAGCCGGACTCCAACACATGACGTGATGCTGGGTGCCACGCAGGCACTGAGAGATTATAGACAATTCCAGGTACAGCCTGCGTACCTACTTTCTCAGTTTAATTCCAGTAAGACAAATTAGGTATTTTAACGGTCCTAAGCCCGGAATCGTAATTTGTTTTTGAATAAAATCCAGTGCATCTAAAAATCTTAGGAATACCTAAACAACCTAACTGATGTTATCTACGTCGTGTTGATTGGCTCGTTCGACAAATAAAAATATTTTAAGACGAAGTGATCATTAAAAAAATGTCACACTCCGTTCTACGGAGAGACTTCGTTTTTTCATGCAGATAATCTAAACAGAACTATGCAATATATAAATAGAGTGAGCGCATTTTTTGAAATAAATGCATATATAATGAGTTTTTTAAAACTGAAAGAATATTACACATACTTACTTTTTATAATAATTTGATATAAATATTTTATTCGTACGATTTACTATATTGACACAAAACTTGATCAAGCGACATTTCAGAGCTGTATTCGTGTTTTTCTCTTTAGAAATATGTAGAATCGTGTTTTCGGATCAAGCATTGTATTTGTCAAATATTTTAGAATACCTATTATATTAATTCCTATTTTTTGCCTCCAGATGAATATAAATATGCATATCTGGAGGCAAAACACTCATTCAAAAATGAATGTTGTAAAATTGCCGTTTGAGACTCACTTCCCGTAATGATTCTAAACAAGCGTAACCAGGTTTAGTAACAGGTTTCAAACTGATATTTTATGATGTGTATTTGATTGATGCGATCCAGAGATTTAAATTTATCTCGAATATTAACAATCGTTTCAGGATCAAACTTGTATCTTCCAGCTATACAAGCCACACATATTTCCGTTTCCACTACCGAGACCAACAGCAGAGGCACGATCTATAACCAGAAAGTATGGAATCGATTTTCTCTCGGTCTACAAATTTGTGAGTATAAAACAAATTGATCATCGTGGGATAAGCATCAAGAGTTGTTAAAATATTTAGCAAAAGAGCTTTCGTGTAAATGCATACATATTGGCAGAGCAATAAGTAACAATTAACAAGATCACAATCGTGTATTCAATTTAGGTGTCTACGACGCTCCTCGATTGATCATAAATTTGAATGTTGAAATATTCTATAATTGACAGCCACGTTCAAAAATAGTGTTATAGAGCAACTGCGAAAAGAAACTGAAAGAAACTCGGAGCATTCTTTTTAAACGTCATAAACAAAATATTACAAAATATATTATAAAATTATTACGATATTTGATGAAATTACGTTAATAAGTGACGGAATAGCTTGTCAGAGGCAGAATTATCCAAGCATTTAATAAACGTAATTGAGCAAAGCCAAATATGTTAAAAATGGACTGCGTGAAGAACGCTAAGACTACGAAAGGTGTAAGTACTGAGATGTCCTTGCAACGGAGTATATAAATCATCATTTCCATTTCATATCTCCAAAGGTCTAGGCAGAGGTTTTGAAGCACTCGAAGCTGAGCTTGCATAGTCGTTTTACCGATGTACCAGGCTTAGCAACGTCCGCTGCGTTTATTACTTGGATGTGTGGTCACTACTAAGCATTTACTACTATGATTTGGAGGCCTCGTTAAGCCTTCAGCCCCGATTATTGTGTTAGATTGGGAGTAGCTGTAGCATGGTGGAGGTGTTTTTTGTGAATAGGGCCTCTGGTTAGCTACTACCCAGGCTTAAGCTATATTGGAACTTACTTTCAAAGACAGCTTTAGAAACTCACCGTCAGGAGTAATTCAACAGGTTTGACTACTTGAGGATAAGTAGCCAGGCGGGCAATCGCAAAACGCCTACTTCCATACTATGATGCTTACAATCCATCCATAGTCAACAACCGGGCCCGACATGCCCTTCGAAGCACGGAAGCACTGAATAGTAAAGCCACTAGAGTTCCATTAAAGAACGAAACCTTTAAGACACTGCAAACTCCATTACCAAGTTGTTAAAATAAATTGTAAATCTTATGCTCGCTTAGTATGCCATAGCTGCTTAGTATCATTTTAAATAATGTTTCATTTTCTTTGTGTTCCAACAAATATTAAGAGATCTCATTTGCCTAGCGAATGTATTCCGAATTTCTATCCTGTGCTGAAAGAAATCTTCATTTACAATGCAAACCGAAGCCTACCGGCCTTAATTCCTCAACACACCTTTTCCTTTTTTTCCAAGTTATTAGAAACCATAATTTATTCTGCTACCGTATCTTGTAGTTATAAATATACCTGCTCAATAATTCATTTGGCACAGCAACTTTGATTACGGTTTTTAATATTCGACCCGTGTTGATGTTTTCGTTACTATTCATTGGTGTTTTGTGAAATTGACGGATTATGTCTTCAAGTTTTACACTAATAAGAAGTAAAGTAAAAACTTGGTGTAAAAACTTAGCTTTTGAAGATATTGAAAAGTTTTTTATGACTTTTGTTTGAATAGTATAAGCACATGAATAAAGAACGGTACCGAATGATAGCTTCAGTACTACACGCACAGCTATGTGTGCGTAACTAGTCACTGATAAGACGCGTAGGGCGCGAGAAATTTGTACTGCAACTTTTTGATAACGTTAGAAACTTTTTAATTATAATATTATCTATCGACAGAGCTTGACATTCTAAATGCAATGATATATTTAATTTATTATCGGCAAAATGGCCCTTACGTTAATTGATACTAAAAAATATCAAATCGATACCAGATGGTATCGATTTGATATTTTTTTTTTATTATGTTCTGAACTGCCACAGATCAGTTTATTACATAATTCAGTTGTAGTTTTGTTGGTTAGCACGTTCCCTATTCACCACACAAGAGCTAAATTAAGCTGGTCAAATCATCACTTTTTTCATAACATAATCATTATGAATGTCATTTACTGTTAGAAATGTAAACATATTATCATAAAACAAGATTTTAGAAAAAATATGGAAAAGAAAATGTTACTCTAATGGCAGTCGTGGACTTGTCACTATAAACTTACACCAAAAAAAGACGAATAAAGGCACTTCTAAAACTGATTACTGATTAGTTCCTGTATCAGAAGAGATCAGTATCGCTTTTCATCTCTTTAGTAGGTTTTAGGCGACTACGTGACTCTATTGGAGGGTCGTGTTTGTTCACGGTGAGAGGTTCGCGACTTCTATTAGAGTATGTACGCAAATGTGTTTAGTTTTAAGGCGGAGGTGTAAACGGTCCACAATTTTTAGAGAAATGGTAAATCAATGCATGTTTACATGTTATGTATATACGTGAGCAATCGATAAGACTATAATTGAACTTTAATAAGTATCTCCTATTCATTAAAATAAATCTAGATATTCTTTAATCAATCACGAATCACGTCACTTTTCAATATAGCTTCAGCCTTAATAAACCAGTCCAAACCTAAAGTTTATTTAATAACAGACAAACACAGATTGAGCCTCTTAATTAATTTATTGATTGAGAGTAATTTGGTTAACTTTGACCTGAGTTCTAAGAAGCGCTCAGACTTTAATTACTTCGATAATATTGTCTTAGGAGAAACACGCAATCGATAACGAGTTCAAATTTGCCCAGTTTCTAGCAATCGCTATTAAAATTTTGTTGAAGCGCTCATAATGGTGATTTCATATAGTCGTTCTTAAAAAATAATTATCACCCTCACAAAAAGTTGAAAGAGCGTCTATTGTTGAATAAAAGCCTCCCTGCGACTTTCTCTATGTCGTAAGTCCATTTAGTGTAGAGCTTACCTACTATTTTATCTTCTGGTTTAGTGTGGTTAACACTCGGGAACCTTTCTTCCCCGTCGGTCGTCGGTTCTTCAAGTGACCACATCAACTTGCAAATTCTGTGATTTAGGTCAGTAACTTTGGTTCATCGGCGAATATCGTTATAATATCGTTTCGGATTTTGTAGCCCAAAGAAACTCCAAGCATTGCTCTCTTCATGGCACGTTGTGCGAATATGAGCTTGTTTAAAATGCCCACTGTTAAAGACCATGTCTCAGTGCCTATGTCACTGACAACACAAACTGGTTGAATACCTCTCTAGTTTTCAGGCTCGCGGGATGTTCGACGAGAAGATGTCGCGCACCTTCCCGGACGCTGCTCATCTGAAATGGATTCTTCGGGCAACTCTCTGTCAAAGTTGTACCTGACTAATTGAACAGTTTGTCATACAACAGTCCGACAACTTCGAGAGTATTTCTTCCTACAAGTAACAGTATAGATGAAACATGGAAATTTGATGAGTATATATATGATGAGATGCATGAGAATCTTAGTCTTGTCCATTTTAAGACCGACTTGCTGAAAATTCAACCGATCAAATATAAGTAAATAATATTCTTTGCGGCCACTGTACCTTAATGGGGAACTATTGGGGGTATTTACTACTAAGCGCTTATGAGGTGCTTTAACAGGTAAGTTAAGCTGTTGCTAGGTCGCAGTTTGCTTCTAGCCAAATGATCTGGCTGTCACTGCCGATTCTGTTGTCAATGTGGTGTTTCAGACTACTGAACTTTTATTTATTCTGCAGTGCCCTTTGGTAGCAGATCTTAGTTGTGCATTTCACTGCGCCTTCACCGCATCCATATCTACTCTTTAAACCGTAACACAATAGTTTATAGTTATTAGCGAAGATATTCGGAATAAAATCTTATAGTTGCAAGTTAATCTTTGGTTATTTCATTATATAAAGATATATAAAAATTCATATAAAGTAGTATTGACATGAAGGTATTTACACACATAAAGTAATTATTTGAACAAAAATATCATAATTTTCTCAAGTACTGGCGTTTCGTTTTAATGTTTCTGTAAGGAAGCAGGAAAACAAATTCAATTAAGTAGTGACAAAAGAAAAAACATGACCGCGGGCTGTTTTGGACTATTGGCTTTGATCTAATTATGTACTCTTAGAATGATTTCCTTGAACAATAAAGGAGCTTTCCAACCTCACAAAGTCAAAAAAAAACCAAAGCACACTCGAAGTTATACAACGTTTGAGAAATACAACATGAAAGATTGCACGTCATTAAGTAGAACTTTCAAATTGGTGTAGATGTATTCAAGAAGAGTTTTGGAGGTTCCAGACTCATTTGATGGATGGCTTATTTCAGAGCGAGATTTTTAATAAGTAGAAAAAAAACAGAGCTTAATTAGAAATTAAATTCTGTTTTTTTAATTAAGATAATTTTAGGTAAGGCAGAGGTTACCGCTTAGGATAAGATGGACCTTGTACATGTTCAAACACAATACCATTAAAAAAATGCGTGACGAATATGTCATTTCAATATTTCTGTCACATTCCTTCAACGAAGGGATTCGCTATCTACCCTCTTTTATAAAGAGAATCCAGTGAGTGTGTAGGCAAATTTGACCTTTATTATTTAGTCGCAATAACAAGACTCACAAAAAGTTCAACGCAATATCAATGATAGAGTACTTAATTTGTTTCAAACCTTTGTCGGAATTATTTGTCGTACACACTGTCGTAACGGATGATAAACTATATTGTCTCAGTGAATGACGACGGTTGATCCTACGGCAGTAGGTTTAGACGCCACCAAGAGCTCAAGCTCAAGCCTTAAAACCTTGAACCTTGAAGCATAATAGAAAGCAATTCCTCATGTATTACATATTACAGTAAAGGCTAGTTCAATGCTAAAGTAGCGTAATCATCTTGAAATTTTGAGGTCGTTTTATTAGTTGGTGGATTTTATAACAAAAAAAAATCAGGAGCAGTCTCCATTCTAGAATACTGTTATGACAAGATCACCGTCGTATACAACGTACATATAAACACCTCTACCTATCTCTTTGGTAAATACAGGTAAGTACGTTCAAATATTACACAAACAAAAAGTGTAAGGCTTATTATATAGATGTTTCTTTTTGTGGATCTGAGGAACATATTTTTTAACTTTTATTATTCAAAAACAATGCGGTTTGAAGGCCTTAAAATAAGCGTATATACCTAATGAGTTTGTTAGCTAGGTATCTAGAAACTAATTTCAAAGACTTCTCACCAGGAAATTTTTATAATAGCTTGGTGAAACTACAATGCACCACTAGTTGAGCACTGTAGTTTGTCCATGGGAACTTCCTATTATTTTCTATATAGTAGAGTGTGGTATGTGCAATTTTTACACCTTAGTTAAAAACCCCTGTATATAACAAGCGCACAATGTTAAGTACTTTGTATGCGTAGAACTGAATTGCGTTCAATTATATTTGAAATAGGTTTCAGATAGATTTCACTGGCTTAATTATATCTGAACAAATTTACTTTCGTACTATTTTGACCGTTTGTCAGGTGAAATAAAGATTTAAGTTGCCAACAACGAGCGATATTCCTTCTCTATTGGGAACTGTTGCGGTCTGCGGCTTTGCAAATTGCTTGTATGTTTCAAATAATTGCAATATCGATTTCTGTTCCAGTAACTTATAGTAAATTTAATACAATAGAGACTTTATTCGTAAGCTTAGCGTATTAGTAAACTAAGCAAAACCTGTGAAATGAATACACTAAGAAATCGTTTCAACCGTGACAGTCGTAATTCTGCTATCCACCATTAATTACCTAAAATTAAGTGAAGTAGGAAAGTTCTTATTATGTTCACGCTTAAATCCAAATTTGTATAACATATAAGTACAACAATTACATTAAACGTTTGTATTTAATATGTTAGTTAATTATTTAAGCACTAATATAGATAACCACTGTATCTGCTTACAATCACCTTTTTAACTATAATTTTTAATGTTAAATCAATTTGGCAGGAACAGAATTGGGCACAAACAAAATATGAACAAATATCTTTATTTTAATTTGGTGGTGCATAAAATAATTGCCTATTACCCATTCTACCAATATGCACAAACAAAATAAAAACTTTTATATTTTCCTTGGGAAGGCTTTGTTCAACAGTGGACGTCTTCCGGCTGATGTTGTTGTTGATGATGATATAATAATTTATTTTATTTTAGTTTCTGATGCATAATAGAACTGCACCCATTACCTACTTAAATAACGTCTATTCTGAAACGAAGATCACCTCACGAAATAATACACGTTGTTGGTTTATTATTCTATTTTTTAATTTTTTTCGATGTACTGTACTTATATAACACTTTTATAACTGTGCTATATCTACATCAGAGGTTTCTCTAATAACATGAAAGATGACATAAGAATATAATTTGTAAAATTCCTTTGCTTCGATATTATTCGCTTCATGCCAGTTTCTGTTTTGAGAATACTCTTGTTGTCAGCCCCGTTAACGGTAAATTGTATAAGATCTCATTGTTATTACACAATATGCAGTAGCATCCCACTCATATCCTCGACGCGAAAAGTAGCATAATCATTCTGTGCATTATTTCCCATAATTGTCTTTTTCTAACCTGGTTCTTAAGCAACGAACTTAATTATTGCAGTCAAGGAGTGATCAGTTACAAGTCTAATACAACTTTGTAGACCTGTGCAAAATCTAAGTGAGTAGGTTCTGACAATATGTATCGAACTCGATTTTCTTCTTGAGGATGGTAGCTCGCAAGGCGGGCATTCGAATAATGCTCTACCACCATGCATTAACGATTACCTTGGGACCGACGGCTTAACGTGCCCTCCGAGGCATAGAAGCGCACAATAGTAACGTCACTAGCGATTATTCATCCAGTTTTTAAAAGCTGACCAATGCTGAAATTCTGTCACTATCTAAATGCGTAGAAGTGAAAGAGAGGCGTAGAAAACGACGGTGAAAAAATAATGAAAGCGTACTAACACAAAAATAGTATCTTAAATGTAGCCTCACTTGTCCCTCATATACTTTATTGTTTTATTGTTATATTTTTATATACTTCGAAGCGCTCGTAGCAAAGTTCACTTAGCTGTTCTTAACTGATCAGCAAAGATAAGCAATGTCCGCCGCGGTCATGAGTTGGATGGGTGACCGCTAGTGACATTCATACTGAGCGTTTCCGTACTTTGGTCGTACGTTAAGTCGTCGGTCCCTGTTGTCATCTTAAGATGGTAGTTGTTATAGCATGGTGGTAGGGCATTTATCGAATGCCCACCTGGCTAGCTACCACCTTCAAGTAGAAAATATGTCGCCAAGCACCTAACGGTGTGTTCTGGCAGCTGTCCTTGAGAGTCAGTAATTCTAAATTAGCCTGAACCATATCTTCGACCACATCATCACTTACCAATAGGTGAGATAGTGGTCAAAGGCTAACCTACCAAGCATAAAAAAATACATACCTATAGGAATATATTACCCATTAACGTTACAAGCTCAATTAAGACTCAACTTTGCAATTTTATTTATTTGAGAAAGTTTTAAGGAAATTTGTATCGGAATTTACTTAGCCTAACATATGATCATAATAAGTATACAATTATCTTGCAGTTACAAACTAGATAACTTTTGTTAAAAATCTGTTCAAGTAAAACTATTAAGCTAGTGTCAGCGCCTTTACTTCATTTCGATATCAGCCGGAACAACCTCTGCTCACATACAAGCGACGCTTGTATGGGTCTTATAATTTTCTTACATTTTAAATAATTTTATTCCTGCAGTATTATCACTAAACTGTTACATACAACTTTACTTTTTCCTATAATCCACTTTATGTCGACAGAACTTTCTTTATCGTCCTAAGGAACCGGGACAAAGTAAACATCAAAAAGTTTAAGCACACTATTACTCTCAAAATAGCACCTCAAGTATATATGTATGTGAGTTTAGGCGAATCACAGAGGACTTTAAACTTTGCAACTGGCAACACAATAACGTTCCTTTGTACGCAAACAGGCGCAAGTTAGTTTCGTTCCGTTTAACGGAAGTTTGTTATGTTTTGGAAAACTGTTTTGGAACAGTCCCGCTTATCTTTTACTTTATAAGTTGAACATATTTGTGGTTAAATGCATGCAAAGTTAATGCACAAGTCTGTTTGAAGTTTAACAGTATAATAATATAGTGCTGATAAAATGTCGGAGTTTTGCTCAGGAAGCGTAGAGTAGAGTTAAGGTCTGTATATTTTAAACGAATTGTATTTAATATGACGTAAATAAAGAAAAGAACACAATGAAAGCTACGAAAACTTTGCCTGCTTTTGATCTGGTTCAAATTGGTTCCGCACCCGAGCGGACGCTACTGTGGCCCGAATCTGCACCCCCGCGCATCTTGTCAGTGACTTATTAGTTACGCACACATAGCTGTGTGTGTAGTAGTGAAGCTTCTTTGTTCACCATCGTTCTTTATTCATGTGCTTATATATTACTTAATAGGCTCTTAGCGTTTTCCTTGTACTATGACCTTGATAAGTGGGGCCACTGAGCGTACCACTAAACAACGCAGACATATCTTTCTGGCACTTCTACAAGATCGCCTTGCCTAATTTTTACTACGACTCGCAAGCTTTTTCGGAGACGCGGCGATGCTGAATGTCGTGTGAAACAATGTGATTCAGCCCAAAATCACAAATCTTGAGCTGGTCAGGATTAAATTATATAGTTTTCGGGGGTGAAGGCACCTCCGAAAACTAAAACTATCCCGAAAACTATCCAAAAGAGCTGCACCGAAACTAGTATTAGAATTGACTTTTAAAGCAGAGCCGTCTTAGACTGTGCTGGGGCCCTTGGGCACACAAGAATTTGGGGCCCTTTTGGAATGTAAAGAAAATGAAATACATTTTTTTACTGTGATCTGCTTTATTATGGGTAATCTAATCTAATATAATTAATGATATTAGTATGATGCGAAATTACGGTAATAGTTTCTTTCGAGATTTCTGTTGAGCAAAATCTTCTATTAAATCCTCGAACTCAGTTTCCTAAAGAATATCACTTTCTATGCTCATAATTGACAAATTATTTAGTCGTTCTTGTAGCATTGATGTTCGCAATTCATTTTTAATTCTCTTAAGCTGCGAAAATGAGCGCTCCCCACTACAATTGGTAACCATTAGGCAAAGGAATATTCTTGTAGCAACTTCAACATTTGGAAAAGTTTCTTCTAATTTATCAGTCTTTATTAAGTTAAGTAAGACTGAGATATTTAAATCCGCTGATGGCTTTGCTATATTTTTTAAATATTGGCCAATTCAAGTATTAAATGAAAACATTCTGTTTTGAGCTCATATGCATTAATGTCTTCGTGATAAAATTCTGCAAATTCGTTGCATTTTTTGGTCAATTCGTCAGATTCGATTGTTGTTAACTGACAAAGAAAACTAAATCGATTATCAATTTCTTTGTATGCTGCCGAACGTTTTTTTAAATGTGTAATTAATTTGTCAATTATGGGAATGAAAGTATCTACACGAAACTTTTCCTTGCCTCTCAACTGGAGAGTCTCTGATGATGATGGTCCTTCAAAAAAAGTGAGGCGTGAGCTGCGAATTCTTTTTCTTTCAAATTTATCTTTGTAATCAGCACCTGGATTTTTTTCTTTAGCAGCCGTTTCATAATGATCAGAATTATTGCGTGCGTTATTAACATAACTGATCAGAGATTCGTAAAGTTTTGTCACAACGTCCATAGTCATAGTGCTATTCTGTAAACTTAGACTTGTTTTATTCATAATTCCCAAAATATCATTCCATATTTCCGTCAGTAGAGCAGTCTCAAATTTTTCCATTTTTTTTACTAAGCTTTGGGCTTCGTTTCTAGTGTCTCCTGGTTGATTGATGTCACTTGCGATGAAGGATAATGCTTCAGAAATATTTAAATAACCATTTTGCAAAGCATTAATAGCATTGGCATGTGCGGACCATCTGGTTTGCGAAAGGGACTTCAGGACTCTATTTACACCTAAATGCTCTGTCAAAATTTTCCAGCGTTTGGTCGAAACTGAGAAAAAATTATACAATTTTTGAACAAATTGAAAGAATGCTACTACTTCAGTAATGCATTCAACAGCTTGAACACCCACTAAATTTAGCGAATGTGCCGCACATGGAACGTAAATTGCATATTCGCATACTTCTTTTATTCTAGACTGGACACCAGAGTACTTTCCAGACATATTTGACGCATTGTCGTAGCTCTGTCCGCGGCAATCTTTTATGGGGATATCAAGGCTTTCAAAAAAGTTTAAAATGGTATCTGCTATATATTGCGCATCATGTCCATCCATAGGCAAAAATTGCAAAAATCTCTCAATAGGCTGTCCATCTTTTACGTATCTAACGATGAAAGTGAGCTGGTCAACATGGGACAGATCAGGCGTAGAATCTACGCTAATAGAGTAATATTTCGCTGATTTCAGTTCGTTGACTATTGTTTTTAAAACTCGCTGTCCCATTAAATTAATAAATTCGTTACAAATATTTGCAGATAAATATGATACACTTCCTTTTCCACGATTTCCGCAGTTTTGTATGTGATTACCAAGAAAAGGATCAAATTCACTAATCAGGTCTAAGCATCCCAAATAATTTCCATTATTTTGCGATCTAAGTATCTCATTATCACCACGAAAAGCAAGACCTCTTGAAGCTAAAAATTTTACTACTGCAACAACCCTCCTAAGGACATTTTTCCAATAGCTAATTTCTGTATTATATTGGGACAACAACTCACTATCAATTCGTCCAGTAGTTTTCATTCTTGTGACATAATTCATCATAGATTGCCTGTGTTGCAAACTGTTCTCATGCTCCATCAATAAGTTACTTATATGCTTCCAATCCTTATATCCATTTGGAGAACTCAAATTATTACCAATAGTGGTATTAAAGAGACGGCAGCAATAACAGTACACAGATTTCTTTGTTGGAGAATAAAGAAGCCATTTTCTGTCCAAAGACTCACCATTCTTCAATTTACGAGTAAAAACATTTTTTGTCAAGTATCTAGTTTTGGTTTTACCGCTTGAATCTGGAAAACTTGTAGAAGTTTCGGAGAAATCGCAATGTTTATTTTGGAAAAACTCTGGCCCTTTTCGAATCCAAATATTACGGACTTCTTCCGTTAAAATGTCATCACAGTACTGACCAGGGTCATTAGATACAGATACATTCTCCATGTTTGCAATTATTAACTCACAGTTGCTCAAAGTCGAGAGTTCAGCGATTGATGTGTGTTTGTCATTTTCGTTACACGTAATAACCTCTTTTTCCTGGTTATTCTCAGAGGTATTTTTATCTTGAGGTGATGATGATGAACAACTCCCCGACTTATTTGTTTCTTCCACCGTAAAAAATGACGTAAGCTTTGGAAGTTTTTCCGTGATTTCTTTTTGAGCTAAAACTTTTTTTCTCTTTTGTGAACCACTTAGATATGTTCTTTTCGACATAATGAAATAATATTTAAACGAACAAATCAATAGTTCTATTAATTTTACCCAAATAACATTAAACAAAATTAAATCACGACACTTCTGTGAAAATAAGTGATATAATAAGTAATAACTTTAGGTAAAAAGTCCCAAGCCCCAACCATAGACAAAGTCGACATTTTTTATGGTCAAGTAAAAAAACTCAAGTAAATGTCTGGTAAGTTATATCAGACCAAAAACAGCCCTTTAGTACAGCCAAAAAGCGCACTAAGTTTAAATTAAGCAAGAAGCTACCGTGTCTATATACCGCACACAACCGAGACCCTGTAGGCTTGATGTCACTCAAATTCATATAAATATATTGATTCGAATAAATCTGAAAATAATCGATATTCGGGCATTGAGAAAAGTGTAATGAGTATTTTGAGATTAAATGTGAGAGAAATTGTCGGCCCTTCGGGGCCCTCTGAGGATGGGGGCCCTGGGCACTGGCCCCTTGTACCCTTATGGTAAAGACGGTACTGTTTTAAAGTACCTATACTGCTTTAAAAGCGTAAAAATGTGAAAAAAATATGTTTAGAATAATACATTTCCAACATATAATTTGTCCGTAGCGCCAAAACTACTCTAGTAAATTTTTTTCAAAATTGAGTTTTGTTAAATTGAGGAAAAAAATTCATATTTTCTTCTAAACAAAATTAACGCTTTCTTTCTAAATCATGACCATCGATGATAAACATAATATCTGTAACGGATACATATATTTTGAAATGGTGTAAGTTGTCCATGTGAAAATGTAACTCAGTTATTCAGAGTTGTACCCGTATTGTTGTATGTTAGTTTGTTTGATTTTCGTACTGGATCGCAAGACTATACAGTCTTATATAGTTTTATTGGTTCCGTTGCTCAAAGTAAGTTTTTGAGCAACGGAACCAATAAAACTATATACTTCTTCACCCGAGTCGAATAACCTTTTTAACCGACTTCAAAAAGGGAGGAGGTACTCAATTCGTCTGTATTTTTTTATGTTTGTTACCTCAGAACTTTTGACTGGGTGAACTGATTTTTATGATAATCTTTTTATTTGTAAGCTTGTCATTTGTTTCCATTTAAATTACATCAAAACTGGTCTAACCGTTTTTGACTTACACTCCAATAACTAAAACGTACTCTCCTATTTGATGAAATAACTTGTCGAAGTCGGTATCATGCGCACAACATTGTGATAATAGGTACTTTTGAACCATCATGGTACCGACTTCAACAAGTTATTCCACACATTTGGGTGTTGAAGTCGGTTCCATTTTCAGGTAAAAAGTTTTTAAAGGTAAATTTAGCAAAGCTTCTGTCCCGTTATTTATTTTCCGTGTATTAGTGTTATTGTTGAGTTTAAAGAAAGTCTGCGTTTACGATAACACTTCTCGCTATTCAATGTTTTGAATGGACTTTAGTAGCTTACGAGTACACGATGTTTGTGCTAACTTTGTTCTCTGGCGTCTACACAAAACAAAGCTTCTTACCCCTACCACACTTATGTGGGGATTGGTGAAATGTATCTTTCTCTAACAACTACAAAAGAAAGCTATTGGAACTTACTACTATCGTGATATTAGTCCATTTTCACATGTTTTAACATACATACTATCAATCCTTCAGTCTAGTTGAGCTGTTGAGCTATTGCTTTTATTTACATATTACCTGATGATGAGGTCCCCAGGTGGTGCCAATCGGGTGACAAACCAGGTGGTATGCCCTTAAGCATAAGGGCGTCTTGGTGGGCACCACTGCAGTATCAAATATTCTACCTAGCAGCAGTGTTCTAGCTAGCAGCAGTGTGTAAGCACTGTGTTTATTTTGAAGGGCACTGTAGCAAGTGGAATTACTGGGCAATCGGGACTTAAATAGGAATATCTCAGAGAGTCGAGCACAGTGCACTGTGACACACAATGGTGGCACAGTAACTGTAATGGACAGTCGTGATGCTTACCATCAGGCCACCGGCTTGTCTGCCTCCACACTTATTAACATAAAAAAGGGGACGCGCTATACTTTCTCGTGCTGCATAATTTGCGGTGAGCCAGGAAACATTATAAATGCCTGCAACTTACTTAGCTTTTACAAAATTACGAGAGGAAATATTATCGTTATGTGCGGGATCTGAACCTACGCCATCAACCCCTATAACCGGTGTATGCTCTGACCGCTAAGCCAACATCACATATAACTCATGACTCTTATTTTTCCTCTCGTTTATTAACCATCGTATGGGGATGAAGCGACATCTATAGTTTAACTTACGTTTTACTACAAATGAGACAAATTTTAGAAATAACCTTCAAACTAGTTAACGAAGACGCAATTCAATATTAATATTATTATATTTGCAACGCCGCATACTCCGCGCATAACATTACAAAATTACAACGAGAGGAAAAATTTGTTATGTGCGGATTTCGAACCCGCGCCATCCAACCCTATATCCTTAGAGCACAGATATCTCTGATAGACATGTGACAGTTGAAAAACAGGCCTCCAAAAACAAAAGCTCGTAATTGTTGACTCTGTATCCATTCTGTTAATAATTTATCAGCCTCTATTCAAACTATATACTCCAACGTCTGAGTGGAAAGTTTTTATTAAAACTTAGTTGACAATTTTCTTAATCAGCATTTATATGTGAATATTAAAAACTTTTGTTTTTGTAGTTGAGTTGAGAAATCAGCATTGCTGATTTACGTGTAAAGGAACGTAATTATTTTTACTTCTGGAACATTAGGTACCTAAATAGGCGGGAAAATCGAAAAACTGTTTTTGATTTTACTATATTCTTCCTAACTTTTTTTGTGTTAAAAACAAGTTGCCCGCGTGATGGTAAGCGGTTACACTTGTCCATTACAAATGCAGTGTCACCAACCTCGTCCTGTTTGATACTGCACTGCGTATAATATTCCGAGACGAATTTATGTGTCGTTTGCTCGGAAATTTCACTCGCTACAGAACCCTTCACGGCTAAACACAGTGCTGTTTGCAAACTACTGCTATCAGGCAGAATATCTGGTATTGCCGTTGTACCCAGCAGGACGGATGCTTGCTGAACTGACCTACCAACTGGTAGAACTGTGTTATTGCGGTGGTGTTAATCATTGTTCGTATTGTGATCGAATGTGCACCAGCACCGACGTGCAACTGTAGGTAAATTTTGCAAAGTTCATAAACATAACCTTCTCGTATTTTCACGGCACGGCAATCTTCACAAAATCTTCCACCATTTGACTGAAGCATATCTTAAACTTGGCTATGACTTTTGTAATGTTTGTATTTCTGTGTTCCGATTTAAGCCTTAGGTGACAACTCATCTACAAAAATCTCACCAATTGGTGAGTAGCCAGTGCGTGAGATTTTGTTGGTGAGTTGACTACTCCACAAATTTGGTAGGGGTCGATTCACCGTGCAATTAGTCACTTCTGACAAAATACATTTGTTATGGGTAGTCTCGAGCTTTTTCCTTCACATAAAACTTTCCTCTGATATGGATGATACTTAATTTTGACTTTAACTTGGAACAATCTTAAATTTAATCATAATAAAACTTGAATAATTGTATTAATACTAATAAGATATGTACGAGAAGGGCATGTTCAGAAAGAGAGCGGACTTGTGATTTGACTTTGACAGGCAACTCTTCGTTTTTATTACCCTACTAATCTTAAGCTACTAGCTACTTGAATCGTAACCAGTCACTGCCTTTATTTGTTCATTTTTAATGTTAGTTTTATAAAAGAAAGACTATTATATACATAATAACAAAGTTTTTACAAATTGGATTTGTATTGTGTACTATTTCACCCAGATCACTTGTTCCATTTTATTAAATTTTGTTTTGGTTATATCTAAAAGTTTACTTACGTAATTTTAAGTGTCGGTTTTTAGTTATTACATAAGGGAATGAAAAAACGAAAGATACGAGTATAACAACGTCAAAGTTTACTTATTACATAATATTTTATTATTATTTTTATGAGTTTCATTACCAATGATGAAATTATGAAGCAATGATGGCCAAACGGTAATGATTAGAATGTACAAACAAAACGAATTACCCAATAATTTAGAAAATATATTTTTACAGACAACTGACAAACCAGAAGCATCGAGCTTAGACATGACATGCATGCTACTTGCACCGAGCTTAAACACTAAGTGTATTACCAAACTGCATTTTTATGGAAAGCCATATGAAGACACTAGCCTTTAGTCTCAGGTGCCGAAGGCAGATGCAAATCTATAATTTCACCGGTGAAATTATAGTATTTCTTTTTTTTTTTTTTTTTTTTTTTTTTATGCCTGATAGGTTAGCCTTTGCCACTATCTCACCTGATGGTAAGTGATGATGTGGTCGAAGATGTTGTTCAGGCTAACCTAGAAGTACTGGCTCTCAAGGACAGCTGCCGGAACACACCGTTAGGTGCTTGGCGACAGATTTTCTACTTGAGGGTGGTAGCTAGCCAGGCGGGCGTTCGCAAAATGCCCTACCACCATGCTATAACGACTGCCATCCTAAGACAACAACCGGGACCGACGGCTTAACGTGCCCTCCGAAGCACGGAAACGCTCAGTAGTAATGTCACTAGCGGTCACCCATCCAACTCCTGACCGCGCGCGACGTTGCTTAACTTTGCTGATCGGTTGAGAACAGCTAAGTAAACTTCGCTACGAGCGCTTCACTGGCTCCTACCCTTCAAAAATAGGTACTGTATCAGCTGGATTGTCTACTGCTGAACACAGCTTCCCCCATTCAGTGGGGGTTTGCCATAATCCCCACGATTGGCAGGCATCTTGGGGATCGCAGTTTAAAATATCAGTTCCTCAAAAGGCGCTACTGCCCACCTTCTGGTATTTTACCTTTAGTCGCCTCTTCCGACACCCACAGGTAGCAATGGGGTGGTGACATTCTTGCCCGCCACTCCACGTGGTAGACAGTAATGTAAACATTTATTGCTTGGCGGTGATTCTCATTTTAATTAACTAATAAGTAAATGACTATGCAGGCTTCGCTACGAGCGCTTAACACCTGCTACATGGCCTGGCATTATATTTGAACTTGGCACATCCTGAGACGGGACTCGTTTCTATCATCACGCAACATTGCAATCTATTTATTTGTTGTCATATGTGTTATTACTTACCTATATGTATTTATTTATTTGTACTTCCTTCGAATCTCTTGCTCTTTTAACGTTGAGTGTTGTTGGAGTAAACTTCATGTCATTCACTTTACCTCTCGGCTTTTGCAACAACGAACTTCACAAAACTCTATTAAAAAGTAAATTTTCTGTGAGCGAACACAGTTTAGTATAATCTGTGCTTCATTAACTCGCGGCGGCCATGACAGCTATTTTGGCACCAAAACGAATACCACAAGCAGTTTCCCGCGCAAATCGTATAATTTGAAGCTAGATTGTCTCTTGGCTAATTGTAATAGGGGGTATAGTGAAACGGCTATTTTTGCTCTTGACACGCAAGGTTTTATTTCTATAAGGTATAGAACAGATTGGAAATATAGAATACTGGTCTTTAGTGAATATGAAATGGCGCGTCTGACGCTTCAAAACGCTAATAAGTGCAGATTTATTTAACAAAGTTTTTGAACACCACTGTTCTGATATACCACCTGATGATACACCTGATGATACACTTATCATCAGGGGATAGAGTGTGAGCGGTGAGATAGTGGTGAGTTGTGATTGGGCAGTTATCGGAGCACACCGTTACGTGTTTGGCGACCAATTTTCTACTTGAAGATACTTGAGGTTGTATCTAACTGAGCGGTATCAACCGGGTCCGACGACGGTATAACGTGCCCTCTGAAGCACGAGAGCACTCAGGAGTCAATGCCATCAGTGGTTATCATCCAAGTGTTGATAAATAATGACCGCAAGTAATGATTGCTTAATCTAATTTATTGGTTAAAATTACTCGGCAAGTTCTGCTACGAGCGTTTTGCGTATTCATTCTAAAGGGTGACGATATTTTTACGAAAGTTTGAGTGTTTTCAAGAACGCAACTTTCTTGTAGTAGACAGAGGGATAGCGTACTCGATGACGGTGAACATAATAACACTTTCGCTACCGGTCTCAAGTATATTATTATAATTTAGAAACTTAGTATTGTTCTAAAGTTTGCATACCAAAAAAACTGACACTCAAACCTGATGAATAGAGAATTTATTAATGTGATTAAGGGGCGGCTTGCCTCGAGAACACTATTTGAAAATCAGGCAGTCTTATACTACGAATAATAATTTTCGTAGGTCTTATATTAAATTTGTTGCAAGTTCTTCTTGTTCAAAATAGGTTAAAACATGGATTTATATTTACACATTATAATAATATGTAATACTCCTATACAAAACTACCATACGACCGATACTCATGTACGGATGCGGGGCCTGGTCACTGACCCTCAAAGATGAGAACAAACTTCTAGTGGCGGAGAGGAAGATTATGCGCAAGATTCTGGGCCCGGTCCAACGTGATGATGGCAGCTGGCGTTGGCGAAAGAACCAGGAGATTGAAGACCTGATCGCCGAGCCCAATATCATGGGAGAGACCAAAGCCCAAAGGCTCCGCTGGGTGGGCCACGTACAGAGAATGGGGGAGGATTGCAATGTCAAGAAAGCATATCTTGGAGTTCCAAGTGGCCGCCGACCCGTCGGCAGGCCCAGATATCGCTGGATTGACGCTGTGGAGTCGGACCTGCGCGAACTACAAGCTGCCGATTGGCAAGAGACAGCGCGGGACCGAGACCGATGGCGTTCTCTTGTATCGGAGGCCAAGACCCACTTTGGGTCGCTGCGCCAGAGGAGTAAGTAAGTAATACTCTTTTCTGAGGGTCTTAAAATATTATGCCAATAGTTCGTTAGAAAGTTCTAGAGCCTCGAAAAATGAGATTTGACTTCGTAGATTTCTGTAAAATATGAAAGTAAAATTAGTTTAACAATCTCTATTATTATGGATGAGCTCTACCAAATAACGGAAGTTCCGTATCTTGTTAATGGGAGGTGAATTTCAATCACTAGTTTCGAAAGATAATTGTTTTTGTACCTACTGTTTATGTTTGTATATTCTTGTAAGTTTGTAACAGTATTCATAAATAAGTTGTTATTTTCTCTGCATGTCATATTCAGGGCTGACTGCACTCGAGTGAAGCTGGCTTGACGTTTACTGTACAGTATGTGAAAACAAAGGAACTAAGATGATTGTTGTGTTTGCTGAGAGAACTTCTTGTCGTATACATTCAACATTATTTTATTGGTATAAAATTATGTAAATTGCTTTTTTTTACCTCATTTTTATTGTGTTTTGTTTCTCTGATTATCTGCCTTTCCGAGGAGAATCTTTTGAATAAATTTTCGAGGACTTTCCGATAATTTATCTAGCTAGCAAAACTTATCAGAGCGCTCGATCGATGTGACGCGTGATTAAACATTTCAATCCAACGGGGCAATGTTGCAAGCCTGTAGGGCATGCTGCCAACTGGTAGCTGAATAAGCTGAAGTATTTGGATTGCCTGTGAGCCAGCAATGACCTTTGGGTTTCGTAAGTGCTTTCGTTGTAGTAGCTGTTGTGTTGTAGTGTCTGGGTAAAAAATACTTTCTGTTATTACAGAAAACTATTGTGTTTTTCTCGTATAGCCAAGAATGCATTCTTTCGAAAACCGTTTGGATTATGAAAATCAGACTTTCGCAGATTTTATGGTGATTTAATAAATACGACTATCGACCGACGACCGGGATTCAGGTTTGGACAGATGATTATGTATAAAATAACTACACGAATATTTCTCTTACGGAAATCAATAGTTTTTGAAAAATGATTGAAGTTTTAATTTTCACCTTGTTATTTGTGTATTTTGTAATTATAGTAATTTGAAATTCACTAATTTGCACACAGCTAACTAATGAAATAATGCACAAAATATTTCACAGAATGACAGCTAGCATTGTTTGCATAATGATGTACGGCTTATAATGTACTGTTATGCACATAGCATAGCCTAAGCATAATGGGTTCAAAGTTCTCTTCCGACTGTTGCAGACAACGAATTATTCTGGTGGCTTAAAAGTGAAAAAAAAGCTGTTCCGTCGATAATCTAAAGTTTTCTAGAATATATAATAAAATCGGAACCCGGTAATCAACTTATTTCCAAATCGTGTAAATATGAAACAAATAAAAACCTCGTACGAAATTCATACCTATGTACTGTGACGTAGCAAGCACCTTAATTAGCTCAATGACAATCAAACTTATCCTTTAAAACAATACAAATGAAATACTTGACAGAAATAAAAACATTGTAGCACCACTGAAAACAATTTTCATACCAATTTCCACGTCATATAACGAGGCAAAGTATTACCAATATCACTATGCTGAAGGCTCAAGGGGCAATGGGCTTAACACGTTCGCCGTAGACCCGATAACCGTTGAGATAAATGCGTCACAGTATAGAAAACACTGCAGTATACTTATCTCTTATGGTCGTAGAGTTTCCAATTAATACTAATAAGCATTACATAATCTCAAAAGCATCACCAAAAAGAAAGATCATGCTTCCTAACAGTTAATTAAAGTATGGCGTATTTTAATATTGTCTAGCTGGTAGTCATTAATTATAAAATGTTATTTAGTGACATCAAAAAATTAATAAGCGCTGATCTTCCTGTGAAAACTTTTATTTGTTATATCAAATATAGCTTAATAGCAAAATAAAATAAATATCTATGCAAAAATTTAGCGCATGCGAAAAAGTGTTCTCGAAAGCTGATAACTAATTAAGGTAAACACATCACACAGTAAAAAATACAGTCAAATAATAAAAATATGGTAATACTTTTTAATTGATATCTATCTGATGATAGGTGAGACAGATTCATACGAGTACATAGGTAGTGTGCTCTCATATTCCCGCTGTTTTACAAATGCCAAAAGCTGAATCGACAAAAAATCTATATCATTATCGAACCTGCTTACAAAATTTTACAAGAATCGGCTTAGATATTCTTACGAGTACAGCCTGTAGAGGATAATAACCTGAAATCCAGGCAGACACACTTTTTTGCCGAAGCGGAGATGGTTAGTCTCTTTGGTGTCGTTCAGTCAATTACTGTCCATGAACCTCGTTCGTTCTAAGTAAAATTATAATTCAACAGTGCGAGCTGAAACAGAAATTAAACTAACATTAATGTTTAGTTTGTATGTTTGATCACTACCGCGTACTCAGATAAGACACAAGCCTAACTAACACCACATCTTATTATAATTTAAAACTAATAAAGAGCATACCAGTGACCTAAGACCGTACTATTTTAAAACAATTCTTAAGTAACTATAGAAAGTCTTATTTTTTTAAACTTATTTTGTTCAGTATACTCGTAGTATCCTGATTTATCATTTGTAAATAGATATAGCTTAAGCTGCGTTGCGAAGATGTGCTTCTGTTTACCTTTTGACTGTGGACACATTCTCGAGGGTCACGATTAGGCAAATTTCGAGCAAGCCTGGGCCAAATGTGAATATGAGGCAAATGTGATACGGAAAATATAGCAAGGTAAAGTAACTGACGCAGAAATAATAGAGATGCGAGTAATAACGGGGGTTTATATAACTTATCGCAGTTTTGATACACTAGCACTTTGAATAAAATTATACCTGCGTACTCGTATATTATATTCTATAAAATGGATACCATAATAATTATGATTACACTGGCGCTGTTAGTTATTTCAGAAGATTAAGTTTACCAAAAACAAATATGTAAACCAAATTAGGGAGTATAGTTTTGATTTTCAATGTAAATTATCACTAATTTACTTTGGTTATTTAACCAGTACCTAGCATTTTTTAGTAACAGTGAAAAATTGTGTGTTTCGCTCGGCAGCACAGTTACTTTGCACCAAGACGCTCAGGATTCTTTACTGAAACGCTTTGCTCGTTCAATCCTAAAGTCTTTTGGTTTCTCAGGTTTCAACACAATTACTTGCACAGAACAACCCAACAATTTTTCAATCTAGCACAACGAATAACCATTTTTAAGTTAACTTAAATAAACTAGGTATTTGATTAAATTTAACGAGATTTACTTGTAGATATACCTACTCAACTCTACAAAAACGTGCTTCAGCACAAGGTTATTAATATATACGTACGATGTAACGATATTACGATGCAATATATTTTATTAACGATTAATGTATTTTTCCCAAAAAATAATAGATAATACCTTATACAAACAAAAACGCCGTATCAATCGTCGTTTTGATAAGTAGTTCAGATAAGCGAACAAAAACCGATAGTAGGCTTTATATCTCCATGTTTTTTTTTTCTTTCGTATTGCTGATTGTTAAGCCTTTGACCACAATCTCACCTGATGGTAAGTGCTGATGTGGTCATAGGTGTTAACACACTTAACCTAGAATTACTGGCTCTGAAGGACAGCTGCCGGAACACAACGTTGGGTGTTTGGTGACAGACTTTTTACTTGAGGGTGGTAGCTAGCCAGGCGGGCATTCACAAAAAGCCCTTCCACCATGCAGTGAAACTTAAGCCCGCGGCGGGATTTGAACCATGGACCTGCTGCGCGGGAGTCCATAGCCAATTGCCACTGAGCCATCACTGCTTCAAAAATGAATACACAAAAATAAACACAATAACAAGAATATACCGTATTATCAATATCAAATGTAACGACATATTTTAAAATAATTAATATAAAGAGTTTGGATTGCAAGTATTTATAAATAGTATTCATTTGTGAATATTGACATAAAACCGAAATAAACTTTCGAACGATCCGTACTAAATAACATAAACGATCCTATATAAACCTATATAAAACGTACTTTATGATAGGTACGAAATTCATATACTTACACTGAAAAAGGCGAATTCTGAACATTATAATGGTATTTAAATTTAATGCTTCATTATGCGAAATCCCATGACAAGCAGATCCTGCGTCGTGCTCGGACAATCTGGCTGTGAAATATTAATTTGCCTCTGTCGAAATGCCGGTACGGGTTCGATGAACGCGCAAAAATATATAATTTATATATATTGGATATTTTAACCGACTTCCACAACAGGAGGAGGTTCTTATTCGATTGTATTTTTGTTGTGTTACGCGATAACTGCGCCAATTACAAACGGGTTATGATGATTATTTATTGTTGGATAGAGAAATAATCCCGTATAAGTTTCATCATCAAATTAGTTGAGTAAATTTTAAGTAATATGTTTATTTTATTGAAGGGATAAAGTTGAGGCATACTTCATTTATGTTACACTTATAAAAAAGTATTCAGATTTTTCAGTAAACATACCACTTTATTTACGCATTTAGTTTTTAAACCACATCTTATGTCTACGTACAACTACGTTTATATTTATTGCTAAAATCTTTTAATCGATCCACTCAGAGAAATTTTCATGATACTAAAAAAAAGTAATACAAATTATTAATTAATACATAATTGTAAAAATAAAATAAAAATAAAAATAAAGATTAATGTTAATTTATTTGAAAGAATAATATGGGGTTTAACAATTCCAAAACATGGGACCAATATTTTGGGGCGAGAATAGATCTATTCAACCTGTAAGCCAACGTGATAAAAATCACGATTCGTATAAAAAAACATTTTAAATAATAACTACTTTTTATTATTATGTTTATGCTCTATAAAGTAACTGAAACTTAATTAATACATCTACAATAACTAAGCAGGTCGATAAGGTTATTTTGCTCATAGCAGCATGATTTAGCATTGAATTGGCATATAAATATAAAAGAACAAACCTACTTTAAGCTATAGAATACCACAGTGTAATTTTTTTAAGAACTTATTAGCTCTGGATGGGCGAGGAGCCAACCGGCTTTATAAGTGACGCAGAAGAGATCACGAATTTCAAGAGGGAAGGCTCACGCCCAAAGTCTGGTGGAGTTGTATTGTTGCAGTGACAAACAGCCTCTTAGTCCATTCTAAATAGATCTATGGTTTTATGTTTATTTATATTCAGATTAGATGTAAATGAAAAATAATTAATGGTTTTCTAATAATATTTATAACTGATGTGTTTGTACGGAAGCTAAGGGGCTGATTTTATTCTTGTTCTGCCACTAAAGTTTTATTTAAAAACAAACGTGGTCACCATACATTTTGAAAACATTTGCGAGTGTTGCTCACCTTTGACCACCATCTGACCTGGTAATGTAGTCGAAGATGTTGTTCAGGGTAACCCAGAATTACTGGCTTTCAAGAAAAGCTGCCGGAACACATCGTCAAGTGTTAGGCGCCAGATTTTCTACTTGATGATGGTGGCTTTTACCATATTACATGCCACAAGGTATTCTTCTATCAAATACTTGCTGTAATGATTGTCATTCTAGACAACCGGCACCGACCGTGGGACCGACGGCAATGGACAATATGTTAAAAAAATTATATCATCGACATTTTGATCGCTTTCCTCTCGAATATCATAAAACTTATAGTTCTAGTATTGAGTCAAATAAAAGAGACTCTAAGAACTCCAGAAACTCTAATGGTGAAACTTTCCTCGAGATATGTCCAAATTTGGCTCTGAGCAAACACTTTCGACGGTTTTAGTCAAAGATATGAAAAAATAAACACTACATTTTCATAATGTTTGTTAGACTGTCATATAAATAAAATATTAACTAGTCAAATTATTATTTTTAGTTTTAATGTGATAGTTTCTAAGATATGAATTATTTTCTTGTTTGTCGCTTACTTATTTTATTTTAGTTCACGTTTCGATCAATACCCAACGCTTAGTTATTAAAACCTTACACTGACGTTTTTTAATGTGCCCTTCGAAACAATGCACGCGCAGTGTAATGCCACTAGAGGTCACCATCAAAGTCATCGCAGCAGCGGACGTTGTTTAACATAATTGATTTGGCAATAACTACTACACAAAGTATGGTACGAGCGCTTCACAAGTTTACGTTTCAACAACATCAGGGGGTGATTTTCAAGAAGTCATACACGCTCACGTGTTGCCTTGCACCTTCGAGCTTAACTTGCACTGACCTCGACTGAGTGCAAGGTTAAGAGTAGAGTACACGGAGCGCTTTCAATGCAAACGTAGTTTCGACATATTTTAAATACCAAATGTTCAAGCTCGGTGACATTTTAATATGCATATTACTGAGCCTAGATATTAATGAGCAATGAGAGAGCATGGATATTAATGCTTCTGGTTTGCCAGTTTTTCGATTTATTATTTATTTTATCCCTAAATGTCAAAATAACAATTTCCATACAAAACGATTTTTAGAATTATTTTAGAGAATTCTTAATTTTACGGAAATTTGGCAAACCAGAAACATAGATTAGGCTCAAAGACAAACACCCAAAGTTTCACCGAGCTCGAGCGCCACGAGCACTCTGGCCTAAAAAATCGAGCGCAAGCGTCCCGAATACTCCTTAAATGAGACCAACTAAAGTGGTTGAAACTATAATTTGTAAAATCCACTTAAATTTTGTTATCCTTTTCTTGTTTTTTTTCTACAACAGTGTTTAATTTCATTTTCGAGTGTATATCTATACATATTTGTTTAAAAAATAATGGCTATGATTTGACCACAAGCTTTCTGTGAATCTATTGTTTTCTCTTTCAAAACAATTGCAAACCGTCAACCAACCAAAAGTCATTGCCATATCATACACACATTTACCTACAAACCACCACTCATAAACAACGCAACATGATCTGAATAAATCACCTCATAAAGCGGGGTAAAAGGACAACCTTTTTGGCAAACTCCCAATTTTTCAGACCCCGACGCGTAATCATATCATACGGGATTTTGTTTCAGTATGAAATATGAAATATTTCACGTTTTCAGGGTATACTACACCTGCTTTATTGGCGACACCTCATCTATCATAATGGTTAGTATTACATATTGTGTTTGCAATAGAAAGCGGTTTATTAAAGCTGTTTCATTTTCATTTCTTTTCACGAACTTTTATGTATGGCTTACCTGATTTTGAAGATAATTGGTGTGGATCTTGGGCATGTCCAAGGTTCTTTATTAGGTGCATATCTTTGTGGTTCACGTTATGACATGTCAAGTGAAATGTTTGTATCGCAATAGCAAGCACGATTTCTAATAAGTATTGTGGTATTTAAATAGACAACTGGTAAACGAATAGTCTTAAACAATTACATTTGATGATTGATGATGATTTGATGACCAAATTTTATTTATTCTACTACGAATAGAAAAAAACACTGCAATATGGACTTAAACCCAGGATACCTGCAGTAACTCTGTGATTGGGTACTGAGCTATCGCAATTAACTGCAGCAATAAATACATCACATGGTATATTAGTACCTACTAGCAAGTAGTATTAAGTAGATTAACTACGCTGCCGTCGTACGAGAGAAGGGCACATCTATCATTTTGGTCAAACTGAGATAATTAGGGTTAAAGTTTTAACCATATTCTGCTTCATAGTGTGTAAACCTATTACTTTAAAGAAAATATAATACTGATGATATATGTGTGAAAGTTAGTACTATTATATTTAATACTTTTTAGTTTTTTATATATAACTAATTATTAAATAAATTCAATTTTTTCCTTTCAACTTAAAAATAAAATATTTAAAAAATACCACTTACTACAAAGAAAAGGCATAGTTAACCAAATGTGACCTTTCTTTTTAATATTTCAAGCAAATTGGTCATTGAGTCTAGAAGAAAGGGCACATTGTGTATTGACTTAATGTTTTCATGTTTTCTTTATAATGTAAATTGACTTAATGTTTTCTATAAAAAAAAAAGACATGTGAGGAAAGTTTAATAAACTATAAAACATATTTATTATCATGTCATTTTTGGTTAGCTTATCCAAATAACTGAAACAAAACAAATCTACTTCTAGGACACCAACATTTAAACAAAAAAAAACGTTCTTTATATTCAATAGTTATTTATAAAGTATTACGGATAAGCATATACCTACGATTTTGGTTAACAAATAGAACTTATGAATTAAAAACTAAAAGTGCTAATACTTAAACTCAGTTACACTTTTTGGTTAGTTAGACACCTAAGGAATGTAAGAATTAAATATTTTTACTAATAGGTGGGACCCCTAACTTAAAAATCTATAAAAAATATTTACTCTACTAATCACAATATGAAAAATAAATCAAAATATTCTTAATTCTTATTAGAAGAGCATACATTTTGGTTTTGAACCTTCATTAATTTACTCTATTAGACCTAATTCCAATTATTTATTGCTCATATACAGGAAATAGCTTACACCCGTAATTATTAAAGGCACTCGTAGTTTAATATAAAAAAATACTATTATTAATATTATAAAAATTAAATGTAACTATAACAAACATAACATGGCACTTGGTTGAATTATCACAATGCAATATATTGGTTAAAGCTATAAAAAAGTTTAAATAAAATTAATTAATCAGTTTTAGTTAAAATATTATTTTAATAAATAGTCTTTAATTTCAGTATTCATAAATTTGTGTGAGATCAGCTGAACAGTCGTTAACAGGTAGGGTTTCCTAATCTTTTGTCACCTACAGGTACAAAACTCTGATTGAAAACAATTAGCATTGGACAAAATATTACCATTTTAAATTATTCCACGCGATTATTTTGCGATAATCCTCCGAGACTTTTGCTGAACATTTTTTTTTACAAATGTTCCCTTGACTCTCTCGGAGCCAGAATCATCCAATAAAATATTGGAATCATGTTTTTTTTTTTTTATTACTTGTAGGTTAGCCTTTGACCACTATCTCACCTGATGGTAAGTGATGATGTGGTCGAAGATGTTGTTCAGACTAACCTAGAAGTACTGGCTCTCAAGGATAGCTGCCGGAACACACCGTTAGGTGCTTGGCGACAGATTTTCTACTTGAGGGTGGTAGCTAGCCAGGCGGGCATTCGCAAAATGCCCTACCACCACGCTATAACGACTGCCATCCTAAGACAACAACCGGGACCGACGGCTTAACGTGCCCTCCGAAGCACGGAAACGCTCAGTAGTAATGTCACTAGCGATCACCCATCCAACTCATGACCGTGGGCGACGTTGCTTAACTTTGCTGATCGGTTGAGAACAGCTAAGTAAACTTCGCTACGAGCGCTTCAAAAGCGCTTTTTCATAATTTTCATTATGACCCCAAATATTTAAGTTTTGAACCGATGATGTTTGGTGGCACATAATCTTTATCGACTACTGAATCATCATAATTTGTGGCGTTTTTAAGACCACGGAATCTGTTCGTCAATATCAGATCTAGGCTTTAGATTTTGTAAAGCGGCGCTTGCTGACCCTTTACCACGTGACTGCATTTTTTAAATTATCTGAAATAAGGATAAAACAAGTAAAATGAATGATACTATATGTTTATTATCACACTTGAACCCGTTTTAGTGTCCCACTGCTGGGCACGGGTCTTCACTTGGCCAGTGTGTGTGGATTAAGGCCTAAACTCTCTCAACTCTTAAGATAGTTGAGAGAGTTTAGGCCTTAATCCACACACACTGGCCAAGTGAGGGTGGGTGGATGTCACAAGTCCACTAATGATTAGATCTTAGACATGCCGGTTTCCTCATGATGTTTTCCTTCACCGATAATGAGTAGCGGTGATGAAACAATTCACACAAAGATGCGTGGGCAGGACCGGGAATCAAACCCGCGACCTTATATTTCAAAGGCGAGGCTGATACCACTGCGCCACCGCTGCTTTCATGTTTATCATATCCCTACTTAATTAATAAATTATTAAGACATGTCACGTTAGGTGTTAAGCTAAGGCATAATATAATGTACGACCTAACCTACAAAGTTATGTACTTCATACTTAAATTAGAAACAACATGTAATATGGATAAACTTACCTAACGCGGGCTGCAGCTGACAAGTGTGGAGTCACTTTGACGTCGCAGGCACAACTGGCGCGTTTTAATCGAACCCTGTCCTCTTTTCCTCACCCCTAATCGTAAATAATTTAAAGAAAAGGCACAACTGGTTATTTGTGTCTTTTATACGTAATTTAATTGAGAGATGCATGGATCATTAATTAAGTAGACATGGCACATCTGGAATTTAGGCCTTTTCTTTATATTATGTTGTAAGTATGCCTTTTCTTAGTAGTTTTTAGTAAAAATCTGTATGAAGTAATAGTCACATTTACGTATTTGTGCCTTTTCAATATAATGGTAAATAAATGAGCCTTTTCATTCTATTAAACATGAATATTAGTGTTATTTGTGCCTTTTAAGCCTACAGTATCTCCGAATTCCTTAAAGATAAAATTCTAAAAAAAATTGAGCAGATGTGCCTTTTTTTTCTGATTCTAAATATGTATATAACTCAATTTTTAAAAAAATGTTAGTTGTGCCCTATTTTCTTACGACGGCAGTACGATGTGTTTGAGTATTGAGTTAAGTTCTGTTGCAGCGATGTTAACTCTTTGGTTTCCTAGCAGATGGCGTTAGTAGTACAAAAACATTCTATCCAATGAATATACGAAACTGTTAATGTTATTTTTTTGTGGTTTAATATTATATTTTATGACATCTAGATATGAAGTTGAATTTATTTGAAGAGATAATTATTAACAATCATAAAAATCGCATCTGTAGGTAGGTATTGATTTGTTGTAATATGCATAATATTACAAAGATACTCGTATAAAACTTTGTAATATACAATTGTACAACCCTGTGCATCCAGACTAGAGTAGGCAGAAAGAAAGTCCTTATTACTCCTCCTCGTATTTCTTGAATGGCACAAGGAGACCTATTATCATGTCAATTATCAGATATCAGATATTTTGAAGCGCTCGTAGCGAAGTTTACTTGGCTGATCTCAACCGATCAGCAAAGTTAAGCAACGTCGCCCGCGGTCAAGAGTTGGATGGGTGACCGCTAGTGACATTACTACTGAGCGTTTCCGTGTTTCGGAGGGCACGTTAAGCCGTCGGTCCCGGTTGTTGTCTTAGGATAGCAGTCGTTATAGCATGGTGGTAGGGTATTTTGCGAATGCCCGCCTGGCTAGCTACCACCCTCAAGTAGAAAATCTGTCGCCAAGCACCTAACGGTGTGTTCCGGCAGCTGTCCTTGAGAGCCAGTACTTCTAGGTTAGCCTGAACAATATCTTTGACCACATCATCACTTACCATCAGGTGAGATAGTGGTCAAAGGCTAACCTATCAAGCATAAAAAAAAAAAATATCCTTTGTTATATTGTTTTCCTCAAGAAGCCGCGCCCCTCCATATTTTTTGAATGCAGTTGCAACTACTGCCTACACAAACAATCATATGTTATATAGGTATTGTTGTTTTACTGTATGTACCGTTAGTAAGGTGTAAATACACCCACAATAAGACGTAGTGTACAAACAAAGCCTACCTGTACATTTTACTGTGGAAGAACGTGTCTTCTTGAGATATAGGTCTTGTATAAGAAATGCACATTTCAGTAATAAACAACTACTTGCCATGTATGACACTTAATAGTGCTACGTAAATATGTGTAAAGCTTTCCTTGGCGAGATAAAAATAGTTTGCAGTATAATATGAGAGTATGATGAACGAGCGTGTAAATAAAATGAATGTAATAGAGGCGATAATGGCTTTCAAGTTTTATCTTAATCGATCGTTCACTTTGCATTTTTACCATAGAGTACACTTTCCACTTCAATATTTCGATATAATGTCACCGCTTTAGGATGAAGTTTTAATACATCCTTAAATTTTCATGATTTGTAGGCTACCTTCCGCCCTAACTATGTCACACTTGTGTGTGGTATTTGCGAATGCCCACCTGGCTAGCTACCAAGTAGAAAATCTGTCGACAACACCTAACAGTGTATTCCGGCAGCTGTCTTTGAGAGCCAGTAATTCTAAGCTAGCCTGAACAACATCTTTAACCACATCATCACTTACCATCAGGTGAGATAGTGGTCAAAGGCTAGCCTATCAGCTATAAAAAATATATACATTTAGAAAAATGTTTATTCTTATGACACGAACGATGACACTTAACATAGGGTTATAAAAATTGTCTTTTCTGCCATGAAAAAAGTCTTTGCAGATTATTGTAATTTCTGAAGGGCCTATCCTTCAGATTTTTCTATATGATATCATGGATTTGATTTTACATCTTTCCACCGGACAGATGTCAACTCTCATTGATAATACTGTTGTTGGTAATAAACCCATAATATTTTTTGATAATGAGTACATTAAGATGCCAAGAAGCCTTGATGTGCACCTAATGCACCGCAAAACCCTAACCACTTGTATATGAATAGTAGCATGCTGCTCATTTTATGCTCTTTATTGATAATCAACCTGCAGAAGATATGGAAAAATACATATCCTATATTATTTTAAGCTTGCTGACAGCTTCGTTGATACGTGTTTGTAAAAGCGTTGCTTTGGAGTCTGGAGCTTCCGGTTTAAATCCCCGGGTCGGATAATTTATTGGGTTATGATTGCTGATATATAAATTTCCAGTACCAATCTGGAATTTGGAACTGTGATGTAATGTAAAAGGTGGCAATAGACTCGCTCCCTTCCTTTTTAGATCAGATCTAAACATGTAGAACGAAATGTGGGAATGGACACAAATCTTTTCACACACAAACATATAATCATATCCAATTCGCTACTCCTCGTAGAATCCCTTAAATTTTCCTGAGCTTGATTAACACTAGGAAAATATGGATTTCTGCAATAAATGTTCAGCTAATGTTTGTTTAAACTCTTTGCTTTTCAACAGTAAATCAGGCAAAAGTTTACCCGCATCCACTAATGCACACAGTAAATCTTCCGAAAGAGGTAAACAAAGACATTTGCACTCATCTGTCTTAGGAGAAAGCTTGATAAAAGTAAGTGTTGAATAAAAGGCAATGACAAAAATGCTCAGATTAAAGGCAAAGAGAAAACATTAATTAAATATATGTCATTGATTTATTTATAGCTCATGGGATAGTGGTCAAACACTATCCCATCTGATGGTAAGTGATGATGTGGTCGAACATGTTGTTCAGACTAACCTAGAATTACTGTTTTTAAAGCCAGCAGCCGGATTACAGCATTAGGTGCTATCAGACAGATTTTTCTACTTGAGGGTGGTATACTCCATAATGCGCTATAATGACTACCATCCTAAGACAACACCCGGGACCGACGGCTTAACGTGCCCTCCGATGCACGGAAGCGCTCAGTAGTAATGTCACTAGCGGTGACCCATCCAACTCATGACCGCACGACCGTAAGACGCTGCTGCCTACCCTCTGGTCCTTTTGTCTTCTCTTATATTTCGTCACTCCCTCAGGAATATAAGGAGGGGTGCCATTCTAGCCCAGCACCCCACCGGTCTCGTACTTGTCTAAGTTTATTGATCATTAATTATTTAGCCTCAAAACGGACTTAAACGACAAAAATGTATTATTAAAAATAAATATACTGAAAACCAACTCAGCAGGAAAAACTGCGTTCCATTAAAAATACGTTACTTTTAATGACTATTCCGAGGTGAGAATGAAACCTCAAAACGAACCAACCACCCATTTGTTCACAGAAAGATTTCTCTTATAAACCTGAAAATTCTACAAATAACGCCTTTAAATGTATTTGTTTGGCATTCTACAAAAGAGACCACCAGACATTACAAAAACACAAGGGAAAATAATATGCTTATATTTTAAAAACTACTGCTCCTTTCGCACTCAAATAAACGGGAAACGTTCGGGGATATATAATAAAGCTTTATAAAAAAATACACTTCATTAAATAAAATACATACATACTTATTATCACGCCTGTATTACCCGAAGGGGTAGGCAGAGGTGTGTGAACACCCACATTTTGCCAATTGGGTTTTACTTCCATATAATAGTGGGCTAACCTATGAAGAAACTGTGCATGTGTGCCGGTTCAGGGCACACATGCACAGTTTCAGGGTCATACAAAAAGTTTTCTCTAACACACTGGACGAAACACAAGAACATAATTACGCTCTTCACGCTAACAACATAACAGACTGGAACACAAGAACATAATTATAAACCTTCCTCTTGAATAATTCTATCTATTAATACAACCGCATCAAAATCCGTTGCGTAGTTTTAAACATCTAGCATACATAGGGACAGACAGACAGCGGGAAGCTACTTTGTCTTATACCATGTAGTGATTAACTGAAAAATGTATTCGCTTACCTGGATGATTAAATGTTATTTGCTGTTGTCGACGATGAACACTATTTTAAGTGTGTGAATGATCTTGTAAGCAGACTTATAACTATTAAAAATAAAAAATCTATAAGTATGAAATAATTTTGACGTACTACATACGCTGATTTATAACATCGACCTCACATTAGCATGTTCCAACTTCCACAAGCTATTTCATACATCTGTGTTGAAATACAGTTCCAATTTTTGTGAAAAATATTTTATATTATTTTATTTGCTGATAACCTAGCCTTTGAGCTTTATTTCACCTGATAGTGAATGATGATGTGGTCAAAGATGGTGTCTTGAACCTAGAATTAAAGAGTATTAAGGACAAGCTGCCTAAACAAACCGTTAAGTACTTGGCACCAGATTTTTTACTTGTGGGCGGTAGCTAGCAAGGCGGTTATTTGCATTATGCTTTACTACTAACTCATGAAAATCGGATTAGTACGAGTCTAGACGTATTGGTTACGGTCACAACCCGTGGGAGCAATAGTCAGAGCTAAAAAAATTACATCAGTAGACTTTTTCAGCATGGCCTTTGAAGCAATGATGGCCAATCGGTAATAGCTATAGACTGCCGTGCCGCAGATCTATGGTCCGATCCCTACCGCCGGCTTTGAGCTTCACCGCATGGTGGAGAGGCATATTGCGAATGTACACCTGGCTAGCGGTAGCTGTAACCCTCGAGTAGAAAATATGTCGCCAAGCACCCAAGAGTGTGTTCCGGCATTAGTCCAGGAGAGCCAGTAAAATGATAGGTACATGAGACTTAACAACTGTATGTCTCAGGGTAACCGGCGCAGTGTCATCTCAGTTTCAGTCTGTGTACATCTGCTATAAGCAAAGATTAGTAATCACAACATCAGGTGGACCTCGTAGGCTTCCGGCACAATCACATAAAAAAAAGACGTAACTAGGACTTCATAAATTTTAGTTCGCAATATATCTACACATTTTTTATCTGCATGTATAAAAGTGCCATGTCGTGCTTTCGTAATAAGTGAGCAATTATTAAATTACTTATAAAATATTTCTCGTTCAAAATATTGCCGTATGACACATGCCCCGTGAGCTTGAAGCAATAAAGCAAATGCGTCAGAGCGTGAGTGCCTGGTTCAATCAGCCGTAAGTTTGCTCGACTGGGTTACCCTTTGATGAAGTAGAAGTCAGTGTAGAAAAAACATGGTTCTATTAGGGTTCCGTTTCGCAATAACCCGTAAAATACAAATGTTTGATTTTATAACAACCGTGTTATAAAATCGCGTTATCAAATTCTTGTTAACTACAGTATGTTACATAATAAATATATATATGAACTTTTTGCTTTTTCTCTTAGATTATTGATGGGTCTCCGCTCGCGCTCCGACTAGATACCGCCGGTGTCCTTGTAAAATGCGGCAACTAATACTACGCCGAAGTCGGCGTACCCGAGCCAGTCTCGTTGCAAGCAGTGTGTAAAGTAGGCGTGCCGAGTGTTTTGATTAATTTCCGACATAATCTGAAGTAAAATGCCAGTTTGCGTAGTGAAACTGTGTAAAAATAATACTACAAGAAATAAGAAAGACACTGGGATCACATACCATCAGTAAGTATCGTATATACTACTTTAAAACATAAATAAGTTACCAAATAAGAACGACGCCATCAGTGTTGCCATGTATGCAGAATAAAGTTCCACGAGATTGAGATTCTTTAAAGTATAATTATTATTACTATATTGAATAGTGTATTTGCCTGCTACAAATATGGTCGCGAGTTCGATTCCCGCACATGTAAAACATTTGTGTAGATGAACATAGGTGTTTGTTTTGGTCTGGATATGTCCTATGTAAAACATTTATTTACAAAAGAAAAGGATAAACTTTTCTTTTGTAACTATTTTTTTATGTATTACTTTTCTTTTATATCTAGTATGTTATATGATGTCTCCTCTCTTAACTTAGAATCTATGGCGGTGGCTGAATTTTGCTCGTTTTTTAACTAAGTTTAAAAAGGAGGAGGTTCAAAATTCTACTCTTGTTTTAATATTTTGAAGCGCTGCTAATAGATGATGGTACACGATACCGGATAAATAACGATGGATGTGAGTGAGAAGTGAGAACTATACATTGGCTATTATATAGTAAAATATTATTATGTTTGCTTGGTACAGATTTCCTGCTGATCCTGTTATTTTTGATCGTTGGACTGCTATAGTACGACGCAGCCGTGAAGAGAGTTGGTGGAAACCAGGAAAACGCAGTGTTATATGTTCCACTCATTTCAATGAGAGTGACTTGTACTTAACAAAAAGTGGTTTGAAAAGATTGTGTAAGGGAGCTGTACCACAACACGCGTTATTTTTGACATCAACACCATCGGACAACATTTCTTACAACAGAACGGTAACTGCAGAACCGAACACAACAATTCCTGTACTAAATTTTAATAACAGTGATGATCCAAGCACATCGTTTTCAGTTGTCGAAGAAGCCATTATAGCTACTGATGATGAAACTCCACCATTAAATGATTTCCCCGAGATTGATTGTATTTTTGATACACCGAGAAAAATAAAGCTTAAAAAGGAAATTCACAAGAAAACTGTTTTACAAATAAAACATGCGAGAATAATTAAAACCTTGCGTGAAAAGACTCGTCGACTAAAAAAAGCTAATTGTAGCTTAAAAAATGTTATCAAATCTTTAAAACAAGAACGTTTCATTGATAATGACATATATAATATTCTCAGTAAAAATGTTGTCGCAGCAGACTTATTCAATAATATATACAAGAAGCATAAAAATGAAAAGAAAGTCTTGCCAAAATATACAAACGAACTCAAGAAATTCTGTTTAACTTTAAACTTTTATTCTCCATCTGCATATAATTACGTGAGGAGTAAATTTAACACATGTTTGCCACATGTCAAAACTTTAGGCAAATGGTATAGTAAAATAGATGGTGGTCCAGGCTTTACTGAGGAAGCGTTCACATTACTAAAACTAAAAGGCAATAATAATACAAGCAATGTTATTTGCTCGCTGGTAGCCGATGAAATGGCTATACGCCAACAAAGTATGTGGGACCGAAATCAAAATAACGGTTATGTTGATATGGGCACTGGTGTAAACGACACTTCTGTATTAGCATCAGATGCATATGTGTTTTTATTGGTATGCTTAACTGAGCACTGGAAACTGCCTGTAGGGTACTTTTTAGTGCATGGCCTAACAGGATCTCAAAAAGCGAATTTAATATCGTTATGTTTAAGTAAATGCCATGAAGTGGGGGTACGTGTCGTATCAATTACGTTTGATGGACATTCGTCGAATATATCTGCGATGGAAATATTAGGTTGTCAAATAAAAGATTACAGAAATTTGAAGACTACATTCAAACATCCGTCTTCAAATGATGATGTGGCGGTTTTCCTCGATCCTGTTCATATGTGCAAATTGATCAGAAATCATTTCGAAAGTAAAAAGATGTTTCTAGACGACGAAGAAAATGAAATTAATTGGAGTTTTCTAGAAAAACTAAACGAGTTACAAGAAAAAGAAGGCCTCCATTTGGCCAATAAAATAACGAAACGTCATTTAGAGTTTCACAATAATATAATGAAAGTAAAGCTTGCTTCTCAATTATTAAGTAGAAGCGTTGCAGTTGCGCTGAAGTTCTGTAGAGAAGATTTATATATACTGGAATTCAAAAATAGTGAAGCTACGGAAAAGTTCATATTATTATGGAATAATTTATTTGATATATTTAATACGAGAGATTTGAAGCAACATGGATTTAGCCATCCCATATATCATGGAAATAAAGATCATATTCTTAATTATTTGGAATATGCAAAACAATACATTACAGAGTTAAATATAAAAACCTCCAGAAAACGTTCTTTTAAAGAACACAGGCAACAAAAGAAAATTATTATTAAAAGTTTTAAGCCTGTTTTAAACACTCAAGCAAATACTGGATTTTTAGGAATGTTAGTGTGTATTGAAAGTCTCAAACACATAACTAATCTCTTAGACGAAGGTTTGATAAAATTCATTTCAACGTATAAATTGAATCAAGATCACATTGAATTATTATTCGGTGCAATTAGAATGCATGGCGGATTCAACGATAATCCCAATGCTAAACAATTCAAAGGCATATATAGAAAACTACTGTGTCACTTAGAGTTAAAAACTAGCGATACTGGGAATTGTATCCCTCTGGAAAACATTGCTGTTTTAAATTGCTCCTCAGCGCTTAAATGTATAAATACAACTACCATGAGTGAACGATTTGAAGAAGAAGATTCAGCCTGGTTGAGAGAGTTAGAAACTGTTAAAGATGAATTTGACGAAATTACAGAATTCTTGGATGTGCCATGTATGTCGAATTTTAAAAATCATGTTGTTGGCTATATAGCTGGTTTTGTTGTCAAGTTCTTGACTAAGAAATTAAAGTGTATTCATTGTATTGACAACTTAACTGCAAATATTCGTAGTTGGTTTCACAAATTTGTGACATTGAAAGATAAAGGTGGATTATCATATGCCTCTGAAGATGTATTTTTAATATGCATGGTTTCCGAATCCATAGTTCAGAACATAGAGAAAGTGTCAGACATAAAATCAAATTTAATGTATAAAAAAATTGTTATTGATGTCATGAAAAAATTTATTGGGACTGGTTCGAGACAATATTTTGACTTTGACGCAAACCATATAAATGGGGCTATTCATCAAATTAATTTGATTCGGCTAGTAATTGAGAAGTATTTACAAATTCGACTTCATTATATATCTAAAAAAGAAAATATGCAAAAATGTGCAACATCTAAAAGGCAAATGTATCGTAAACTTGTACAAGTCCACGGAGTGTAATTTTAATTAATAACAATAATATTTAATTTTATTTTTTCATTAACCTACACCTTTCATTAACCCTTATCTTTCAAACAATGTACGCTAAAACCTACATATAATTATAATTATTTTAATCATATTATTTAAATATTAGTTAAGAGATGTAATTAATAAAATAACTGTAAAAAATGAGGCCTTCAATTAATTAAAGTCTTATTTAATTTACGCCTTTTTTTACAGAAATAATCTGTAGGTATATCATGTAAACAAATATATTTATTAATTCACTAGATATTAATTGTTTCTTTTTAAATTATTTCTGAGCAACATTCTTACCCAGTAACTTAACTACCAGTCCATGGTATAGAATATTTTTACCCATTAATCGGGCAACAGTTAAGCAGCTGGCAATACAAATTTTCGATGAACTTGGGAGAATGCGGCCTTGAGTTGCCGCATTTACGGATCTATTGTTTTCAGGTAGCGCGGTATCTAGTCGGAGCGCGAGCGGAGACCCATCAATAATCTAAGCTTTTTCTATATATATTACTAGCTTTCCTGCCGCAGCTCCGTCCGCGGGTATATCGGTTATCGCACAAAACCATTAACCTCAATTTGCGTAGTTGTATAAAAACTATCCTATGTCCTTCCCCGTGTCTCAAACTATTTCCATACCAAATTTCATCCTAATCGGTCCAGTAGTTTCAGAGCCTATTCAATGCAAACAAATAAACAAACAATAAAATCTGTCCTCTTTATTATATTAGTTTAGACAAGTATTCATTTTATTAAACTCCATCGAGTCCTCTCTAAGGTACATTCGATTAACTGAAAAAAATTTATGTAAATAATAATAACCTAACCTGGGTGACTTAATATTTATTCTAACTTTTGTCGATGGTGTTCATGCACTTTTGTAGGATAGTAACAATCAGACTTGAGCATTATGCATAATTGAAGGGAGAAAACTTAACAATAAATAAAAACGTATCATACTTGCTACACTGAAAAGTATTAAATAGACTTCGCACCATGAAAATTGCGTTAAAAAAGTGTTTTAATTCAGCGTGGTACCGACGACATCAAAAAATTATTTCCTACTTTCAATGTTGGAATTTGGTTCCGATTTTTATTTAATTTTTTTTGAGATGCTGTTACAAATGTACTGACAAACTTAACGGCCTAAGATTTCTTTACATGATAGATACAAATTATTTATAGGTTAAGAAAGACTAGAAGCAAAATATCAACAGGTGGGCAGCAGTGCCTTCTGAGGAACTGCTATCTTTAACTGCAATTTCCAAGACGCCTACCAAGCGTGGCGATTATTACAAACCCTTCTTAATGGTGGCTGTGTTCAGCATTAGACAAGGACAGCTGACGGAACGCACCGTTCGGTGTTTGGCGACAAATTTTCTACTTGAAGGTAGTTAGCCAGGCAGATATTTGCAAAATGCCCTACACATATGCCTTATCCATCGTAAGACAACAACCGGGACCGGCTTAACGTGCGCTCCAAAGCACTTGCACGGGCAGTAGTATTGTCACTAGCGGTCACCCATACAAGTCATGACCGTGGCGGACGCTGCTTGACTTCGCAAACTTCGCTACGAGCGCTTTCTTTCCTTTAACCCTAACACAAAATTCTCCACTGTACCGTTAGTGATAAAAAAACGTATTTATTGCGATAAATTGAGTGACGATTACTGTAATGTATCAGCCAGTTTGTCCATTGCTGAACACTGCCTCCCCCATGAGGGGGGTTTGCCATAATCCCTTGCGTCTTGGGGATCGCAGTTCCTCAGAAAGCGCTGCTGCGCACCTTCTGGTGTTTTACCCTTAGTCGCCTCTTACGACACCTATGGGTAGAGATTGGGAGGCGGGCCCGGCACCGCACTGTTTCAATACCACGGACGATTAAATATCGCAAACTTTTCATGAGCTTTGGATCTCACTCACCTACATGAATCCTCATTGATTCTCAACTCAGTAACCCTTCTCACTACATCAAAGAAATAAATAAGAAAGAGGGAGTCTAATGAAAATCAAAAATGAAGCATCAAATTCGTCCAATTTTATGTAAGACACAACTCACTCACACAAACGTATCCAAATTCGGTCAATTTTGTCCTCATTCACGATAGACCGTCGCACATTACACACGTCACACTTAACGGAATTAATAAATTTAAAACCGACTTGAGTATTAAAACACACGTAAGTATTAAATATAATGTACTTTCTTTAATATTATACAACGCAATTTAGGTTATAATTTCGAATAAAAATGTAAACAAAAGTGTTGCCAGACATACATTTTAGGTTGTTTCCAAAAGTGTGCAGTTTTTTTTTAATAGTCGGTTCGTGTAGCTGTAACATTATATTCTTTATATCTAAACAAGCGTTTGTTTATTAGGAAAACTAGGGATTATCTTATCTTATAGTGGAAATAACCAGTAAAGAGTTTTGAAACGAATCATGTTTTAGTTAAATTTAATTTATTATAGTTATAGTGCAATATCTTTGTTATCACTACAACTATATTATAAAACAAAGGACTAGAATCGGTCATCGAAGGTAGACGTTATTCTTGTTACGCGACGAAATAATTAGCAAATTGTTGTCTAAAGTGATTATTGAGTAATGGAGAGTGCTAAAAACCGTCAATAATAGTGCAAGTGACATATTTGTGACATTTAATTAATCGGGAAACGCTTTTTGCAAGAAATATTTCCCATAATTTTTAATCAGCTGAGGGTGTTTGTGTTTTTGCTCGAAACGCGAATCCTACGATTACTGCTAGCTAAGCTGTGGCTCGAACGCGAATTCTACGATTACTGCTAGCTAAGCTGTGGCTCACTTGACTACTGTTACATATTCTGCTGCGTGCCGCGCTATCGACGACTACTACTACGCATTCTGTGACAAGTTCTCTGCACCAGTGATATAAAGCGTCAAGATGTCTTCGGTTTGCGGAGGATGCCATAATAAGATCAAAAGTAATGAGTTTATGGTTTGTTCAAGTTGTGACGTGAAATTCGACTTAGAATGCTGCAACATCACCGTGAAGCGTTTTAATGCGTTCTCCTCGGAAAAGAAGACAAATTGGACTTGTTGTGGTTGCTCGAGCAGACGGCCAAAAACGGACAACACCAACACGCCTGTGAGATCTGGGGCTCAGGCACCGAGCGGTTCTGAGAACGTCACCAAGCGCAACGCCTCTAAGTCCAAAATGCGCCGCGCCTCTTCGGGAGATGCTCCCTCCGAGATTCCCGACTCCGACGGTAAAAATAATAACGACAAAGACATTCGAACCATTATACGAGAAGAAATATCTCAGGCAATGAGGGGCCTAACGAAGGAGATGCAAAACGTTGCCGAAAAAGTTTCTTCGTTCGAGCAGTCGCTCTTGTTTTTTAACACCGGCTACGAAGAATTAAAAAAATGTCTAGAAGAGAAATCGACTGTCATAGACCAACTCCAGAGAAGTAATGAAGAGCTAACTTCGAAGGTCGTAGAGCTGGAAAAAGGTCTAAACGGACGACTGAACCAAATGGAGCAGCACCAGCGCGAGTGCAACGTGGAGATAAATGGTATACCGGAAAGCCGGTCAGAGAATGTCCTCAAAATTATAGAACAACTTTCTAAGAAGACAGAATGCTCTATTTCCGGTAATGACATCGTCCACGTATCGAGAGTGGCGAAGCTGAACAAAGAAAGCGATAGACCTCGCACCATAATCCTTAAGCTGCGGACCCGACTTATGCGCGATAATCTACTTGCAGCAGTTCAGAGGTTCAACAAAACTAACATCCGCGACAAGTTGTGCTCGGCCCACCTGGGTATTGGTGGAAACAGTGTTCCCGTTTTTGTTTCTGAACACTTGAGTCCAACCAACAAGGCAATCCACGCCGCTGCGAGGAAAAAGGCGAAGGAGTTGAGTTACAAGTTTGTCTGGGTTCGTGACGGCCGGATATATGCAAGGAAGGACGAAACTAGCGCCGCAATTTTAATACGCACCATGGACAGTAACTTCTTTACATTCAAAAATTAAGTGTAGATTTCATTGTTTTTAGTACATTGTTGGTGTTATAATATATAAAAATGGCTACTATATATTATCAAAACGTTCGTGGCATGAGAACGAAAACAAACGATATTTTGAATAACGTTTTACTTAATTCTTACGATATTTTGGCATTTACTGAAACGTGGTTAAATTCCAGCATTTACAGTAGCGAAATAATAGACTCTCGTTACGAAGTGTATCGACGTGATCGAGCATGTTCCGACTACACTCCTAATGTAAAGAAAGACGGTGGTGGCGTACTTATAGCTGTTTCACGTAAATATGTATCCACGCGTTTACACGCCTGGGAATCTAGCTGTGAAGATATTTGGGTGCTAGTAGATAGGCGTACAGGCAAGACCACAAAAAAAATTGCTGTTTGTACTGTTTACTTGCCCCCTCCTGTAAAATTGGACACGTTAAATGTTTTTTTGGATAATGCCAATAATTTCATCGGTCAGGTAGACGAAGTTGTGATGCTTGGAGATTTTAATCTACCATTCATAAAATGGACCAAATGCCATAATTTTACAACTCCATCAAATTATGGAAACTCGTTAGGAAATGCCTTAGTTGACTTTATTTCAATATCCAACATACAGCAGTTTAATAGCATATGTAACGAAGATGACAGAATATTGGATCTTGCTCTAAGTACGATATCTGACATTTCTCTAACGGCGCCCCCCGACTACTTAAGCAAACTTGATGTTAAACATCCTCCGATTTTACTTACTATTCCGAACAAAGAATTTAATTTTTTGCGTCCTAAGCCGACTATTGAATTTAATTTTTACAAAGCTGATTTCGACAGCATCTCGTTATACCTGAGAGGCATAGATTGGTTTGAGGCTTTTAATGACTGTACTACAGTAAATGAAATGATTTCTACTTTTTACACGATAATTAGAAAAAGTATTGAAGATTTTGTACCCAAACACAAGTTTAATAGAAAGTCATTCCCTCCTTGATTCAATATATCATTGATCAAATTAATCGCAGAAAAAGAAAATATTCGGACTAAATATCGTAAATATAATAACCCTCGTGACCTTATGCAATTTAATATTTTAAGGGAGCGTTGTCATAAGTTGTTTGATGCATTATACAAAAATTATATCCAAAACACAGAAAATAGCATTGCGAAAAATCCGAAAGTATTTTGGCGGTATGTTAGGGACAGGCGGAGGACTAGGTCGTCACTTCCTGCAGAAATGCACTTGGGAGACGACGTAGCTAGGACAGGGAAAGATATAGCAAATTTATTGGCAAAGAATTTTTCTAACGCATTTACTTCAAACACGGCTGTGGGATCTAGTGTCAGTGCATTTGAGTATAGTCTACAACACAACTGCATAAGCAGAGTAAGCTTCACTGAACGCGAAATATTGAAAAAAATCAAACAATTAGATGCTAATAAAGGACCGGGTCCTGATGATATCCCACCGCTTCTAGTCAAGCGTTGCGGCGCTGCACTAACACTTCCTCTTTCCCTAATATTTAACCGTTCTTTGTCTTTGGGAGAATTTCCCGATGAATGGAAAAAGGCGAAAATTATACCCATCCACAAAAAAGGCAACATTGACGACGTACAAAATTATAGACCTATTTCAATCTTATCTTGTTTTTCTAAATTGTTTGAAGCACTCCTGTGTCCGATAGTATCTCAATATTCTTCGCGCTTCCTATCGCAACATCAGCACGGTTTTAAAAAAGGTCGGTCTCAAGAAACAAATCTTGTTGGGTTTATTACTGATCTTACTGAAGATGTAGACAAGGGTGGTCAAATAGACGCAGTTTATACAGACTTTAGCAGTGCATTTGATAAAGTTAGTCATGTTTTACTTGTTAAAAAGTTGGAGCGTATGGGATTTTATGGGTCATTTTTAAAGTGGTTTTGGTCATATCTTACAAAAAGAGAACTAAATGTTATGGCTAATGGATTCAAATCAGGGACATATTTAGCGGAGTCTGGAGTTCCCCAGGGTTCCCACCTAGGTCCAATCCTTTTTTCAATCTTTATAAATGATATTACCATTTGTATAAAACATTGCAAATATAAATTATTCGCGGATGACCTAAAAATATATAAAACAGTAAACAGCGACAGGGATATTAATCTTATACAAAGTGACATAAATAATATTAGTGAATGGTGTGATATTAACCAAATGCATCTTAATGTTAAAAAATGTTTCTACATAAAATATACACGCAAAAAAAAAGCCCATAAATTCAACCTATGCGCTTAATGATGAGTTGCTACAGGAGGTGCAAGAAATCCGTGATTTGGGAGTGTTGATAGACAGCCAATTATCATTCAGATCGCATATTGACTCGATAATAAAAAAAGCAGCACAGCAACTAGGTTTCATAAGGCGTAATTCTAAGAAATTCAAGTTGCACACTAAAATATTACTGTACAGCTCTATGGTTCGTAGTTGTCTAGAGTTTTCGAGCGTCGTGTGGAGCCCCTTCTACTCTGTGCACTCACAGCGCATTGAGAGCATCCAGAGAGCCTTTACTAGATCCTTGGCTTTTTCGAGCCAAGGTATTTCGCACAGAAGTCCATATTCTAACCGCTTGTCCTTTTTCAAAATAGTTAAATTACGCGACCGAAGAAAAATTAGAGATCTCTCATTTCTGTATAAACAAATTCACAACCTAACCGACTGTCCCATGATCTTGAAAAATATTTCATTGAAAATTCCTGGCAATTACCCACGTGGTAGAATCGCTAAAATCTTTCACATTCCTCATGCCAAAACGAACTTAGCTCGTAACTCCCCAATACCTAGAATGTGCCGCACTTATAATGAAATAAATGCCTCCGTGAAAGATCTTGATATCTTTCACGACTCTTTAAACATCTTTAAGAACAAACTAGTTAAGTATTTAGATAGATGATGTTCTGCCATTTTCGATCTTATAAGCATTATATGTATATTCTAAAGTACTTATAATCATTAAGTTATGGATACCATTATTTTTTTATTTTCTTTGTATACAAATAATATGTAAGATAACAAAAAAAAAAAAAAAAAAGTTTGTTGACAAAATTTGTCGTTCAACAAGAATAATGTTCTACGTGTTTTAATTGAATGTTGTAAACACCCATAAGGGGTATATATATCAGAATCAATATTGGTTATCATGTATTTTAAAATTTTATAATATATATACTGTTGGTGTTTCGTTGTAAATAAATAAAATAAATAAATAAATAAACTATAGTAGTTAGATAGTTCGACCGAGAAATTTGATACTTCTTATAAAAGTTTGCAGGTTAAAAGTTATTACAAAATTGTTCCACAGTTGGGCAAAAGCCTACATTTTGATTATTAACGAAGACAATAATCGACCAAAAGCGTGTCAAGACACGCATATGATATACTCCCGTCGCAGATGCCGTAGATAAATAGAAAACCATTTAACGAGTATTGTTGGTTTTTTATTATATTTATTATAATTTCTCAAAATTTAACAGTTATAAACCAAAATTATTGTGGGAAAAAGTCCTTCAAATGACAGGAACGGTTATTTTATTATCACACAATGCTCAAACCAATTTTCGTTTCATGTTTTTAGTATAATCTATCTAAGGTAAATAATGAAATCGTTGGTCCGTAAAGTTAGAAATATCGACTAGGCTACCAAATTTTCACAGAAAAATAGTTAATTAGCAGTATTTTTTAAAACACTCCCGTGGTTATTGTTGTTAATCATTTCAGGTTTCCAATAGGGAGTGCTTATATAGATGATCGGCTATCCGCGGTTAGGAATAATCGTTAGAACCTAAAAACCTTATTTTACACATTTTTTCGGTAAAATTGTAATGTTTTTTCTAACTCTGTTTTCACAAACATTATACACAAGTTGATAGAGATATGTGTAAAAATAATCGTAACTGTGCGCTATTTATTGTCCTAGAGAACGTAAAGTCTAGAATGTCTTAAAAAAAATGCGAAACATATAAAACAATAATCGAGAAGATTGTGCAATATTATAATAATATAGCGCAATATAAATAATATTATGATATTGTGAAGTATTCTTACGAACAGATTTTGCTGTATATTTATATCTCAAAAACTTTTCGCCCATAAATCCTACAGTTTAGTTATTTTTGCTTTCAACACTTCTTGGCAACACTTCTATCGCACACATGTATAAAGGTGTGGCTTCAGTTTGATGTTTTACGAGCCTCCGTCTTTTCTTCTATTTTGTCAGAGCTCACTACATATTGTATGGACGCTGAATGTTATTGTTGATTGAGATACCTTCACAACAAGAGATAATACAAAATACAGCTTCCCTTTAACGTTGTCGAGAACAAAACAAACTCGCTTGCTTTTATTGAATTTTTGTTTGTTCAGTTTCATATTGTATGTTTTTTATAGTGTTTTGTGATATTACATATTTTTTTACTGGTAAATATATACCATTATGTTGAAATGCTAGTATTTATTTGTTTGTTTTATTTTTTTCTGGTAGGTAATCGTTAGACCACTTTCTCACCTAATAGTAAGTAATTGTGTGGTTGAAGGTGTTAACAGGCTTAACCTAGAATTATTAGCTCTCAAGGACAGCTGCCGGAATACACCTTTAGGTGCTTGGCAATATATTATTCTGCTGGATGGGTGGATGCCATCCTAAACTGCTGATCGTTTAAGAACGGCTAAGCAAATATGTCTAAGAGCGCTTCTAAAACTCATTTCAATCGAACCAGAGATAGAGACAATGCAGAAGAAGAAAATCAACTTTGTTCCAGAGCACTCAATAGCAACAACAGTCCTCCATGAAAAACACCTTTCATAATCTTCGTAATACTTCAAGCGTAATAAGTACTTGCACTTAGTAACTTTGAAACTTTTAGAACTTATCACTTAATTTTAGCATAAAATTAAATTAAGGACGTTTTGTTAGTTATTTTAAACACGTAATGTATGAATTACGTAAGTATAATGTAAGTTGGAAGGTGGATAGGGCTGATACGTGAAAATTTATATTTGAAATAGATGAAGACAAGCGGTTACTTGTTATTTTAGTACGTATTTTAAAAATTGAGACGGTGAACCAAACTGTACCTCTGGAATTTTTATTACCTACTACTTAAAATATTTGTTTAAAAAAACGTTTTTATGGAATGTTAATTTCAAATCAAAGCTTAATTGTTATAATTTCTCACCGTGTCAACTGCCCTATCATTATTTAAATAAATATTGCAACAGAGTAAAATAGAATTTAAATTAGTATTTGGGATGTTTGAATTGCTATTGCTTGTTCTGAGGCAAAGTTGATATTCTTCTTTTGCATTGTCACTAACTCTGGTTTGTTTGGAAGGCATTTTGAAGCGTTCGTAGCGGAGTTTCCTTAGCCGATCTGCTAAGTTAAGCAGCATCTGCCTTTGCCGCGGTCATGACTTGGATGAGTGACCGCTAATGACATTACTACTGAACGCTTCCGTGCTTCGGAGGACATGTGCACCTAGACCAAAGGCTTAGGTCTCGGTTGTTGTCTTACATTGTTGCATTCTTCGTGGGGTTAAAATTGCACCTCCCAATAACATCCTTTGGGTGTCGTAAGAGGCGACTAAGGAAAAACTACTGGAAAGTTGGCAGCAACGCCTCCTAAAAAACTGCCATCTTTCATTGCGATCCTCAAGCCGCCTGCCAAGCCTGGGGATTATGGCAAATATCCCCTTAATAGGGGATGCTGTGTTCAACAGTGGACGGTACGGCTGACACAGATGTTTGTTTATAACATTATATATAAATGAACACAGAACGACACCGCAAAGCCTAAAAAATTAAAGTGATGAAATTTTATCAGTTGCATTATTAAAAGCAAAGCTTTTGTTAAGATAGCTCTTCTAATGTCATGTATTTTGTATCTTCTTATGTACTACGGCAAAAATTAAAAATGAATGTGTTTTGTAAATTGGAAAATATAATGCACCAAGCAACCCACTATATGCATCTTTGTATAAGCTGGCTAGGCACAAATAGTTAACTAAAAAAGTTTAGATATAGATATACGAGAAAAAATATGTACTGTATCGAATAACTTCATAGATTTTTGCTGCGAGAGTAATGGCAGTGACAACCCTTACGTTAAGATCATGCGTGAGTTCTAAGAGAACAATTTGTGATTTATGATAACACGCCCTTAAATTATTTTACCTGCAAACTTTGTTTTGCGTAATTTTATTATTATCACTCCTTTCTTCAATATCATCAATCATCCAAGTTAGTAATTTCTTATTTTTTTGCGTGAAGTTTCATAACAATAACTTCTTCTGTTTTAATATTTTTATGTTTGCAATAACGAATGCTCTGCGGATTAAGTTACAAAATTACAAATGTTTTAAAGAAATCGAAAATTAATATTGCTTAACCTAATTGATCCGTCAAAACGAATTTAGGAAATCCATAAGTGTTTTAACAAACATGCACGTTTTTATTCGCAAGTACTATAATAATGAAGTTTGAAAGATAGTTTGGACCTAGATGGCGTAAATAATTTTAATCTTACTTTATTTTTTTATTATTTTATCAAACTAAACTAAAAATAAAAACTAACAATAAAAAATTTAATATTTTATCAAAAACATTTTATCAATCTTTCACTGCCTACGCAAACAAAGCCGCAAAAGTTCATCTTTTTATCATTCTAAGATATTGAAAAAGTATGTTCCGGTGTATTTTTCCGTGGGGTGCCGAGATAGAAGGTGTCCTTCATTTTTCCCGTGAGTGTCCTAAGAGGCAACTAAGGGAGAAATATCAGAAGGTGTGAAGCAGCGTCTTCTGAAGAACTGACAACTTCTCTACGAAACCCAAGACGCCTACCTTCTATAATGGCGGACGTTCCAGAGAGAGGTATTTCTTAGCATTCCATGATTTCATCATCCGGGTGCCGGGTCCACAGCGTTCCAGAGGAAGAAGCCAGAGGACTGGGACTTGCAACTTGCAACCCAGGAGTAGAGTTAAGAGGCCCCTTTATGATGCATTAATGCTCCCTTTCACCGCTCGTGCCTCCTCCCCTGCCGAGACAAATTTGGTAAGATCTTACTAATACCACACGTTCTAGGATGGAGATTACGGTTGTTCTTATAAAGCCAAGGTCTTTAAGTAGGTTATACAATGATATCGCTGGTATACCCCTTGCTCCATTTCTACAGTAAATAGATTAAACACATAACTGTTTTTGGTTAATTCATTTGTTAGGTCATAATACTTTTATGTTTTTTTTTTGTGTGGTATTTAGGTATGTGTGTCCCACGGCACAGTAAGTGCTATAAGTATTATGCGTTTTAGATTTTTGAGTACAGAAATTTCTGGTATGGAAAACAAGACAACATTATCTTCAGGAATTTTGTAATGTTTTTCATACGTGTCCATCAAAGAATCCAATCGGGAGCTTCGCCTAAAATGGAGTATGGCTTGGAATTTGATTTTGTAGATGACCCTTATTTTACAAAATAGTCGTGTCGTTTATTCGTGGTCAAAACTTTTTTTGCGACCGCTTCTCGTAAGATCAAGAGGACTTTATCCTTGCATTATTTTATTTATTTATTTTATTATGTAATTGTCACGGGACAAGTGCGAGTCCCACCTGATGTTAAGTGTATTATCGATATTAACCGATTATCCTCTGCCTACAACAGAATAAAAGAATCATCACAAGTGACGAATTGCGCTGCGCCCGTCACACCGAGGCTTACAGTTGTTAAGTCTCATGTGTCTGTAAGTTAATTGGCTCTCAAGGACTTCTGCCGGAACACACGGTTAGGTGCTTGGAGACAGATTTTCTACTTGATGGTGCTAGCTTGCCTGGTGAGCATCCGCCAAATGGGGCGGGGATTTAACCATGTACCTGCGGCACGGCAGCCCATAACTATAACAACTCGGTTATCATTGCTTCAAAAAAATCAATGATATGATGATGATCTTCCCGAACTATCCAAACTAATTTAACTAGGTACACCACATCACAGAATAGAGACGTGTAACTTCGTGATGGCTATCAAACGCCAAAGCGATCTTGATACGTAGCTATCCTCGAATAGTTTCCATTTAGAATCTCATCTAAATACCCACGTACGTACAGAGCAATTTCATTATCCTAATGTCTGATATTAGACGAACTTGAGTGGCCTATGTACAAGATACAAGCTGAAGCGATTTTTCTATTTAAAAAGCCAAAAAACTTCCCGTTCCTGATGATCTCTGAAACGATATAAAGGTAATGAGACAGTATCATCACGGATTTATATCCCCAAAAGGTTGCCAGAGTTATCTAAATTTGGCGGTATATGATCATTCTGTGTGTTAAAGTTGCGATAAAAGGTGGAAGTAACCATTCAAACATGGGCATCAAATTGCGTACATTCAAATACCAAGCCGTGTCTGTATCCTTCCGAGCTTACTCCTACCTCCAGAATGGAGTTCTTCCTGTAGACAATCAACTCGAGCTCCTGGGTATATTACTTATGCTCCATGTGAAGCAATGATAGACAAGCTTTAATAGCTATGGACGGCCGTCCTGCGGGTTGGGTTCCGATCTCCACCGCCCGCTTGAGCTCCACCCTAACCTGTCTAATTAATACAGGTATGGGCGGAAATATCAAACAAACAGTCGAGCCTTCAGCATCTCATTGGTTTTAAAATATTTTACGTTAAGAATATAAAAATTTGTAAATTTTGTCAAATAATTTATTGCAGACTTTTATTAATAATGTTCCGTAAAGCTGGTGTGTATTTTTTTGGAGTATTTCATAGAAGTAGGGTAAAAAAATATTCATTATTTTATTTTTCAAAATGGGCACATTTGTCAATGTATTTTATACATTGTCAAGAAGAAAACAGCACCTTGCTACACATATTTCAGGATACGGCACATGTGGCGAGTTTTTCTTTTAAGTTGCTTTTTTTTTTTTTTGTTTATTCCCCTTTGACTACTATCTCACCTGATGGTAAGTGATGATGTGGTCGAAGATGTTGTTCAGGCTAACCTAGAATTACTGGCTCTCAAGGACAGCTGCCGGAACACACCGTTAGGTGCTTGGCGACAGATTTTCTGCTTGAGGGTGGTAGCTAGCCAGGCGGGCATTCGCAAAATGCCCTACCACCATGCTATAACGACTGCCATCCTAAGACAACAACCGGGACCGACGGCTTAACGTGCCCTCCGAAGCACGGAAACGCTCAGTAGTAATGTCACTAGCGGTCACCCATCCAACTCCTGACCGCGCGCGACGTTGCTTAACTTTGCTGATCGGTTGAGAACAGCTAAGTAAACTTCGCTACGAGCGCTTCAAAATTTAGATTCAATTACACAATGAATCAGTTCTGGATTGAGCTTTAAAAATATGGCTTTCCATTATGATAATAAACAAACAAATGAATTTATTTACGTTTTCTGCTGTCACTTACACCACACCCTTACACGTCGTTTAGACTCGTAAACTTAGTGGAAGTAATTAGTAATGTTATCAGATAAATAAACTTTGTTATTTGTAAACAATCGTTGTTTACTAAACAATTATTGATCTAAAGCACTTCAGTGGATTGCTTTCGTTTCAGGTATGATGATTTTATTTTTATTTTTTATTTATAGCTGATAAGTTAGCCTTTGACACCTGACACTATCTCACCTGATGGTAAGTGATGATGTGATCGCAATATCGTTTAAAGCAACAAATTTTACGTTCATTTTACATCAACGAGTGAAAATGAGAACATCAGTAATGTAGTCGAAACCAAATAAATTAGCTTTATTAGGGATAACTCAAATACTTCTCGTCAGATTGTGGGCAGCAGCGCTTTCTGAGGAACTGGTATCACACAGCGATCCTTAAGACTCCTGCCATGCGTGGGGATTAAGGCAAACCCCTCCATAATGGGGGAGGCTGTGTATATCAGAGGACAATCCGGCTGATACAGTACATGACGAGTACTATCTTTGGAATATAGAAAAAAGTGAAAAGTTATGAGGTAACAGACACAAAAAAAATACAGTAGAATTTAGAACCTCCTAATTTTTTGAAGTCGGCCAAAACAGGTTCACGGTTATGCATTTTTCATCAGCATTGTGTATATAAGAACGTCCCTTGTTATTATTACAATACGTCACGCGTGTATCCGTCAACGAAACCCATTTCTAGAACTACCTGTTCACAGACTTCCTGTGGCGCTGTGGTTGGTTTTTATTATTATTTATTACAAATATTATGGGTCGCTTTAACGTTTATTTTGTGGAGAGTTTATTTCGAATAATCGTGAAATAATATCCGGTCTATGAATGGCTGTTACGGTACAAAAAAACCTGCCATAAAAGCTTGGAAATTCCTACCTTCATTTTAATATTATATAATCAGCTGATAGGCTAGCCTTTGACCTTTTACCTTGTGGGTTGTAGTTAGCCAGGCGGGCAATCGCCAACGCCTACTACCATGCTGTAACGACTGCCATCCTAAGAATACAACCGGGACCGACGGCTTTATGTGCCCTCCAAAGCACGTGCATGCTCAGTAAGTAATGTCACTAGCGGTCACCCATCCAAGTCATAACCGCGGTGGGCGTTGCTTAACTAAGCTGATCGGTTAAGAAGGGCTTAGCAAACCTCGCACTTCAAACCTCTATCTACCTCTGCAAAAGTCCCGGTGTGTTCTCCTAAAAACATTTTTTTCGACAACTCTCGACCTTTTTAGAGGGCTGTACCCAACGAGATAAACGAAGCCCTTGTAATGGGACTACCTTTCTGCCTGTCAGTACATACATCCGTATATGCCACGGGTATCTAGTTTATTCCTGGAGTTAGTTACAAACCTGGAATATAGATTGTTTAGAGCATTGACGCTGATGAATATTTGACGAAAAATTCAATTGAAATGATGTTTAAAACAGTACTCAAATACATGAGATAAAGAAAGTATGTTTTGCAGCCAAATCACGATCTTTGTCTTGAGCTTATTGTGTTAAGTATAAATATATATTTGATATATTATTAACTAACAAGATAAATAAAAGCTGATTGCAGGCCGCATGGTGGAAGGGTTATTTAGACTTCAAACTCTGAACAAATAAAATAAAATGCAAAATAAATAAAATAAATAATGTCTAAATGTCACAAATAAATTGTGACATTTAGACATTGATAAGGTGAGGTCAGTGTTTTAAATCAGCATGGTACCGACTTCAACGAGCTTACAAGATCATTTACTCGGCTTAAAGAATATTTACTATTTACAACAGCAAATACAATTAAATCATCCAGGGTTATGAAAATATTTTTCAGTTCATTGGCTGTAACTTCAAAATTACTCAATCGATTTCGATAAAATATACATGGCTTCCTTGGAGATGTACATAAAAATAATTATCAAAATCAATTCATAATTGACAGATTGCTTTGTTTAACGCGATTATTTAATCGCGTTACACAAAACAGCCGAATTAAGCATCTCGTCCTCTTCTGGAAGCCGGTTAAAAATGTCATAAAAATATACATCGAACGAGTATCTGAATACTCTCAACTCCCATTTCCAATATTTGACAACCCTGTTAGGGATAACATCCAATAATCCCTCTGCATAATACCAGATATAAGCGGATATGTGACCGACATCACTAGAATTCTAAAAAGGTTAAGGAGCAACTTTCGAACTACGAGTGATTTAATTATATATGACTGGCTTTAACTGACTTTAAGCGGATTTAAATGAAGAGACCCAAAAATATACATATATTATGTGATATCAAATGCAGCGTGTGGTGCCGGGCTAGTTAGAATGCCACCCCCCTATTTGCTACCTGTGGGTGTCGTAAGAGGCAACTAATGGTAAAATACCGGAAGGCGGGCAGCAACGCCTTTTGAGGAACTGATAACTTAAACTGCGATCCCCAAGACGCCTGCCAAGAGTAGAGATTAAGGAAAATCCTCTCTTAATGGAGTAGGCTGTCTTCAGCCACTGCTGATCCCCTAATTACTGTATCAGCCGGATTGTCAGTTGTTACAATCCGGCTGATACAGTAATATGGGGATAATTAAATATAATGTTGAGTATCTTTTATATTCAACTTATTAATGTGTACCTATATTATTATGTAAGTTTGTACCTCCTACGAAAGGGAAAAAATTAACCACAAACGGGATTGAAACCTGAGATCATCCATTCCCGTAGCCGGGACAGGCTCTGCACATTTAAGCTATCGTGGTGAATGTGTCATAGCTCAAATTTATCATTCGAAAGCGCTATGAAAACCCTAACATTAATTAAATTTATTTTGCACATTTTCATTTGAATACTATTCACTGGATATAATTGATTTTTGTCATAAGGAACTGTTTATTGTATAATTTTATTTAATATTTCATTTATGTCATCGAAACCTCAGGTATACCTGGGATACACTAAACATATAATATAAAAACAAAATCACAAATATACGATAGGAAAAAATGTAGTCATGTGCGGGTGCGCATAGCAGGCGTTATTGCAAACCTAACAATATTAAAAATAATATAATTTTTCGTTGAAACACGTTTACACTCCAAGAAACACATATTTTGCAAAAAAATATAACTGTACTGTATCAGCCGGATAGTCCACTATTAAACACAGCCTCCCCCAATTTTGAGGGGTTTCCTTCCAGTATGTTACCCTTCGTCGCCTGTTACGACACCCACGGGTAAAGATGGGGAAATTCAAGAGAGCACGCTACGGAACCAGAAAAAAATACAACACCAAAGTCAAATTTCACATTTAATGATAAGCGGACTAACCTCTGCCTATAACAGATGCATTTCGTCACAAGTCACGAATTGCACTGCGCCCGTCACCTTGAGACATAATTATTAAGTCTCATATGCCTGTAATTTCACAAGTAAGTTTAATACAGGGCACTTGAAGTGCTCTATTTTAAATTTATTTTTATAGTTAAACAAAATACACATAAACTCTACAAAATTGAGTTCTAGTCGATGATAACCTTTTCCATAATTCGCATCAACATTTTTATCCCTCAAGGTAAATAATATATTAGAATTAACATTTCTACGATTTTGTTTTGGTACAATATTGTACACAGTTTTAAAAGATATTGTTATTTTAATACGAGCTATTTTATATTGAATACCGACACAGACTAATAATGCGTTTTAAACATGACAATTCATGAAAATCAATGGGCGTGTTGTCCGGCCAGGAGAATGTATAATCTACAGATGTTAAATCTTAAAAATAGTTCAAATTTTAGGATTTTTCATTTCTTCTCACACATACTTATATTAATGAACTGTACATATACCAAAAATATTACAAATGTTTCTATTATTTCATGTAGATTTGAAGCAATATTGGCTTTTTGGTAATATCCATGGACAGCCGTGCCAAGGGTCCGTGGTTTGAATCCCACCGTGAGTACTGGTGGGCTAAAACGTTTTGTACATGATTGCCCTCAAGTATTGCCTGATACTGACATTGCCCTCAAGTAGAAAATCAGTCACTAAGCTCTTATCGGTGTGTTCCGGTAGTTGTGCTTATGAGTCAGCAACTTCTAGGTTACGCCTGCTTACCGTCCTCAACTACAACCAAATACCAACAAGATAAATTATATTTAAAGCCTAAATGCAAAAAATCAGATCTAAAAAACAAAGCTATGACAGACTAGCGGTTGTAGGCTATGATTGCCAAGAACCAGTCTTCATTATAAGTTAAGTATGCTAGCATATTTGACTGCTAGCTTTAAAGGTGACCAGGAAGCCAAATAGTGATCAAAAGTTATATAAGTATAATTAAACTTCGGGTCTTACCACAGGTACAATTAAATTTCCCTCGTAACAGAGACTTATATTGTACCCTGTGCACTTGGAGCACTAAAGCAAACGCGTCGGACCGTGAACGCGCGCTCGAGTGCGCGGTGTAAAGGGTGAAAAACTGACGGTCAGGACGTTGTAGTTCACGTACGTTGCCATATAAAAATTTATGTATACGTTAAAGGTAGCGGCCGACATGAAGCTGCAGCAAACGACGTGTCGCAACGACACTACTGGTTTCCACGTATTTCTATGAAATTCCCTCCGTAGTTAGCGACATGAAGCTAGCGAGGCTTCGTCGAGCGGCAGACGGCAGTGTCGTCCAACTGCAGATCAGTAGTGCCGCTGACGCCGGAACAATGACACGTCGAGCGTGTTTCTTTTCAAAATAGATTTCTTTCATATCGCTTTTCAAATGGTTTTTGATAAGTATTGAATAAGTTCCCTCACTTGCTCTGCATTTAAGCAGAAGACGTGTGGCTTTTCGTCTGTTTCAGTATAATAAAACCAAGTCTTCTTCCTCTTCTCATAAAAGATATAAAAAAATGCGATCACTTTTCTTGAACACGTCAGACATCTTCACGGCACTCAAAATCAACTGGTTGCCATCTTCTGTTGCCGTCTGCAGTCGGGTTCGAAATCATGGCTTCAGCGACATGACGCAAAGACGTGTCGTGACGACATGAAGCGACGACATGTCGTCTGCTGCTGCTGCGGGCAGTCGGCTTCCAATTTGTACCTTAATACTTTTAAAATATTTGTAATGATTTCGCAAAGACATCGAAAGCTGTAAGCTATATAATGCTATTAGTAGACTTTTAGCATTATGGTTTTAAAGTTGGGTTAAGTTTATCTAAATTCAAAGTCGGGCTAAATTGAAGAGAACTTTTTATTGTGTGTTTTACTTTCGCCTGCGCCCAGAAAGTTGTTGTCTAATAAAAAAATTGCATCAAAATCCGTCACGCAGTTTTTAAAATCAAAGCATACATAGGGACATACAGACTTTGGGAAGTGACTTTGTTTTATATTATGTAGTGATAAAAATTATTTATAATTTGGATCTTACAATTATTGAAATGCAGTTAAAAAATATTTAAATAATAATATTGAGGAATAAAGTTTTGAATTTATCTGATAATTCTTTAAAAGATACTAAATGCAAATCTTCAGAAAATGATGTACTACTCTTTGATAATTTCCAATTCAGAAAATATTGATACGCCTTATTATTGTTTTTTCGACTTCTTGGTAATAATTGGTTAGAAATTTGTTTTGCTGCATGAAAAATATCTGGTGGTGGTGTGGTATCAAACCTTGTATCACTTCATTTTTATAAAAAACAAACTTATACAATTTTGCAATGCTTATATCGAACAAAAACGGCGGGATACGACGTAACGTGAATTTGAATAACAACACGCCACTGTGATAGTGAAAGGCGCGTGCCTGACACTGTTCTTTTTTTGAATAAGGAATTGCATTATGGAATTTAATACAACATTATAACACTCATTTGGATGATATTATGGGTACTATGACACATAATATTTTAATGTTGGCAGTATATAAGCTAGCTGTTTCAGAAACTTTTATAGAGGATTTATAGCATCTGTACTGTAACAGCCGACTCGTCCACTGCTGAACACAGCCTCCCCTACTACGGGGCTATTTGCCATAATCCCCACACTTGGCAGGCGGCTTGGGGATCGCAGTGTAAGATGGCAGTTCTTTAGAAGGTGCTGCTGCCCACCTTTCAGTATTTTTCCCTTAGTCGCCTCTTACGACACCCACGGGATGATATGGGGAGGTGCAATTCTAACCCGGCATCCCACGGGGGATTATCCCCACGGGATTGTCCCTGATTTATAGCATCGGTGTAAATAACATATTTTATTTTCCTCGTTTTAGTGATGCATACTGCTTACAATATTATCCATTCGCTTAAAACACAAGAGTCGCATTTACCATTAAGTCATCCGTATGCAAATACAATTTTCAGTTAATTGACTATAAGTTAAAAACTGCTTAACCGATGAAATGATATAACTCATGAGATCAATTTGGAGATATATTCTACTCAACAAAAAATTATCATGAAAATTAGTTTATAACTGGCGCAGAAATTAGGCAACAAAACACAATAAAAATTTCATGCAGTCGAATTGGAATCTTGCTTTTAAAGAAGTCGTAGATTCAAAGAGCTTTTCATGTAAAGATGTTTGTAATTTATGGTACGGAACACTCGATATGCGATTCCAAGTCACAATTGGTCGGTTTTGAATCTCTGTAATTTCAAAATGGGAACTTTCCGCTACGCTTGTCATAAAGATACAAAAACGTTACGTGGGTGTCTTATAACTGTACTGCATCAGCCGGATTGTTCACTGCTGAACACAACTTAGGATATGCTATGATCCCACGCTTGGCAAGCGTGGTTGGGATCGCAGCTTAAGATAACAGTTGCTCAGAAGGCGCTGCAGCTGTCGTTTACCCTTAGTCACCTCTTACTACACCCACAGGTAGCAAAGAGGGGGTAATATTCTAACCCGGCACCCACGGGGCCCCTTGGTGTCTCATAATATTATTATATAATACAATACCACAGACTATAAATATATAATATATATTGAAGCAACAACAGCCTATCAGTAGGGACTCCGCTAGCAGTAGGGCTCTTCACCCGAACTTCAGTTCGGAAGATTGCGAAAATACCCAAACATTATTTCAGACGAAGTCTCGAAGTATGATAGATGACCGATGCACTGTCAATGATATTTTTTGAAAAACAAAGCGATAAATGCTTTTGCTATCGGTCACGGTAGCGAAGACTCAATATCCGGCGCATACAGCTAGAAGTCTGCATGGCATGTTTTGCATGGTGGTAGGGTATTTTGCGAATGCCCGCCTGGCTAGCTACCACCCTCAAGTAGAAAATCTGTCGCCAAGCACCTAACGGTGTGTTCCGGCAGCTGTCCTTGAGAGCCAGTACTTCTAGGTTAGCCTAAACAACATCTTCGACCACATCATCACTTACCATCAGGTGAGATAGTGGTCAAAGGCTAACCTATCAGGCATAAAAAAAAAAAAAAAAAAAAAACTTAAAACGTAAATTTTGCCGTAAAAATTTTTGGTTGTCATATTCGCTAAGCGTACGAAAGGGCTTGAAAATCATATATGTCATGATGCTAGGGCATTTTTCAAACGTTCGCCTGGCTAGCATCCACCTTTAAGTAGAAATTCTGTCGCCAAACACGTGTCGATATACACTGGAAAGGTGTCTTGAGAGCCAGCTGTTCATTCTAAGATTGTCTTATTCTACTGTATACTATCTTCGGCTATATCATTACTAGTACTTATTTTTACGTAGTATTGTGGTCAAAGGCGAGATGTACAGTAAAAAAAATTAAATTTTAATTGTATTACTAATATCTAGATAAATTCGCAACTTTAACACGATATGAAAGTATTTGAGAAGTACTTTACGTCAAAAAATGCACGCTTATCTATTAAAAGTCATTATATAAAAGTGTGTGCGTGCCGTGCTTTTACTGTCAACTCGAAGTACTCGGACACGTTCGCGCAGATTGCACACACTCCACGGTGACTGCAAAAACCTGCAAAATACGACATAGCAAAATATACTTATAATATTTGAAGCAATGATAGCCAAGCGGTAATAGCTATGGACTGCCGTGCCGCAGGTCCCTGGTTCGATCCCCACCGCTGGCTTGAGCTTCACCGCATGGTGGAAGAGCATTTTGCGATTGCCCGCCTGGCTAGCTACCACCCTCAAGTAGAAAATCTGTCGCCAAGCACCAAACGGTGTGTTCCGGCAGAAATCCACGAGAGCCAGTGAAATTACAGGTACATGAAACTTAACAAATATGTCTCATGGTGACGGGTGCAGTGGAATTCGTAACTGAAGTGCATCTGTTATAGGCAGAGGTAATACCGCTTAAGGGTGAACTGGCCAGCCCGTTCTCCATACAAACGTCGTAGGGTGATCACTCCCTTATTTGAGGATATAGGTCCAAAATGAAGCATAATACCGATTGATCTCGTCATTATCAAGGCTTGTATGATGCCGAAATTTTAATAAAATAATAACCTTGAGAATTATGAGCCTCGAAACATTTTCATATAAAGTTTTCGAGGCTCATAACTAACAACTTAATTATCTTTTTAAATTTTTGGCATCATACAAGCCTAGATAATGACGATATCAATCGATATTATGCTTAATTTTGGACTTAAAATCTCTAATAAGGGAGTGATCACCCTACGACGTTTGTATGGAGAAGTGACCGGCCAGTTCAACCTTAATATCAGGTGGGCCTCAAGCTTGATCCTTCACAATAACTTTATATAAAAAAATATACTATTTTGCATGTAGGAGTGAAGACATTTGGATCTGAATGATTATGAAGTCTGAGAGATCTCTAAGTGAGATTAAACCTTCTGCAAATAATTCAGCTTCTTCGCGTTTTATGAAACTGTCGTGTCCAGAATAACCTTTCATTCGAATCACAATATCCCGGATGATAAATATCCAAAGATGACATTAAAAAAACGCTTCACATGTTTACGAGTATGAAAATGTATAATCCTGGTATTTTATCACTTTATCCGGTTATATACCGGTGCTCCGTGCACCTGAACGCGTCCATCACTTGAAATCACTCCGCATATGTAAAGTTATGCCCGTAACTTGGTGCCGTGTCAAGCTTATAAATTGCAGGCGTCGTGTAAACAGAATACATAATACTACCCTGAGGGGATGGATTTAATTTAAGGACTCAGAAGAGGGCAGAAGCGGATAAATTTTATATATTATATTTTCTGTATGTAAGCCGTATCGAGAAAAGATTCAAAACTGTAATCTCATAATTACTTATCAGTATTATATATATATATATATATTTACCGGCGGGTTCCCTTTATTAACAAAATACTACGAACTATACAGCTACACACTACACACTACAGCTACTACAATAAAAGCATTTAGATCCCTATAAGCCATTGTAGATTGATTTCATAGCCAGTATGTATATTGTAATATAATTTTATTATAATTGTCTGACTGCTGAAAGAGATAGTTTTTATTTAAAGCTGATAAGCTAAATAATAAGCAACTCTAGCTACAACGCAATAACGTGCACTTTAGCTCACGCAAATCACGGAGTACCTAATATTTATATTACAAGGCGTCTATCTCTCTATCGTGTAGCTCTAATCTCTTCTGACGCCTCGTGTATAATGTGCAACTTACCTCACCTGTATCATAATGTACTATAGACTGTGAATAATTTAACAAAATTTTAAATTGTTCATTAATATATTTTCTGAAGTTTTATTTTTTCAGGCTTGTGCGCAAACAAGCTCGAGGCCCACCTGTGTGAAGCGGTAAACTCTGCCTATTACAGATTCATTTCTCCACTAGCGACGAGCTGCACTGCACTCATCACACTGAGACATACAATTAAGTCTCATGTGCTATTAATCTGCCTGAGTTTCAAGGGCTGCTGCCGGAACACACTGTTCGGTGCTAGGTGACAGATTTTCTATTTGAGGTTGGTAGCTATCCGGGCGAGCATTACCGAAATGCCTTTCCACCATGCGATGAAGCTCAAGCCGGTGGTAGGGTTCGAATCAAAGACCTGCAGCATGGCAGTCCATAGCTTTTACCGCTCGGCTATAATTGCTTCAAAATTGTATTAAAATTAACTGCAAATATGGGGGTAAAATAAATTTTAAATCAGAAAACTACCAAACTAGAAGCATATATATTAGCCTCAGAGATACACATGCAAAATTTAACCGCGTTTGAACAAATCGTATTCAAAATATGACGAAACTACGTTTGTATGGAGCGCGGTATGTGCACTTACAACTAACTGAAATACATTTCGGTAGTCACGTTGATAAATATAAATCGTTAATTACAATGCGGCAGACGTTTGTTCAGCTTTAATGCAATCCGGCTGCACGTTAACCTGTTTTTTTTTCCAGATTGTGGATCATTGTCTGAAATATCACTACAAAACACGTTTGTTGGTATATGTGTAGCTGCATTAGCAACTTTATTATTAGCTATGGTAAAAGAGACAGAAACAGATTATATTAATCAAAACAATACTTTATTTAAATAAATCAATCGCGGTTTTATGTATTATCTCTTCATTTTTCTTCTGTGCTATCAGTCCTATATTAAAACAATGATATCATTACAAAATGGTCTGCGATATCACAGTTGAGAAGCAGCCTACGCAGAAACAAAAATTGACCGAAAAATTAGCGCACAGAAATAAAGTATGGGAAACATAATTCTTACATTCACTTTCATTCATTAAATCATTTCGTCTCAATGGCTTATTAGCTCTTAGATATCTTTTGCCTAATAGGAGGCCACCTCAACGGTCCTGTCAGATGCATTCTCGAAGTCCCTTGTGTGCAGGTAATAATATCAACGTTTATTTAAAGTATCACTAGTTCAATCTAAAATAGTATGGAGTTATAGCTTATATTTGATAAGCTATAAGTCCATATTATATTATTTTAGATTGAAGTACTGATACTTTAAATAAACGTTGATATTATTTTCAGAAGCAAACGAGAAAACAGAGATTATTTTTGCATGAAAACAGTACCATTTGATTTGTCAAAACGTACGTTCATTCATATATGGTAGTGTTAGTAAATACTACAGTCGACATTTGATCTCTTTCCTTATAAACATGGATTCCGCTCAAGCCTTCCCGCCCAAAAAAAACAATTGCAGAAAAGTTTTATTGGCACAACTTTGTTATGACTAAGTAAGATCTATCTGTGACTTCGAGAAAGTAACCCGAAGAGACGCCATTCTATTAGCTTTGTAATAAACAAATTTCTGTCAATTTTTCTCATATCGAAACACGTTCTAATTGGCTAAGCCACGACCACGTGATTTATAGTGATGGGACGGAATGAATGTGCAATTTTAATCGATATCGATATAGTGCATACTTAGAACATCAACGTGGTAATATATCTATAAACATCTTAAGCGTTGAGTGTGAATTCTATTTATGCTTGGCTGTAAGAAGTAGGTAAACAATGGAAACTACTGTGTAACAAAACCTAATGTTAGCAAATTACAACGTCAAATACACTTACAAACTGCTGTATTGGCAGGATTGTCCACTTCCGAACACATTCTCCACCATTTAGGGAGAGTTTGCAATAATTCCCACGCTTGGCAGGCGTCTTGGGGATTGCAGTTTAAGATATCAGTTCCTCAGAAAGCGCTGCTTCCCACCTTTCGGTATTTTACCTTTAGTTACCTCTTACAACACCAATGACACCGATAGCAATGGTGGAGTAAAATTCTAGCACGGTACCCCACGGGATACTTATCAATTAACACTTATAAATTAACATGAGTCACTCACCGTGTCTATTCTACTAAGTCTATTTTTAATGAAGTCAGCGCATTTTAGCTAATCCACATAATGTAACTTAATATTTTAGTTTTCACAGCTATCAATAAGAGAAAATAAAATTAAGAAGAAATATGAAGCAGTGATAGCTCAGTGCCATTGGCTATGGACTGCCGTGCGGCATGTCCATGGTTCGAATCCCGCCGCGGGCTTGAGCTTCAAAGCATGGTGGAAGGGCATTTTGCGAATGCCCGCCAGGCTAGCGACCGCCCTCAAGTAGAAAATCTGTCGCCAAGCACCTAACGGTGTGTTCCGGCAGCTGTCCTTGAGAGCCAGTAATTCTAGGTTAACCTGAACAACCTCTTCGACCACATCATCACTTACCATCAAGTGAGATAGTGGTCAAAGGCTATGTAATTAACAACTATGTCTTAAGGTGACGGGCGCAGTGCAATTCGTGACTTGTAACAAAATGCATCTGTTATAGGCAGAGATTAGTCCGCTTAACATCAGGCGGGCCTTGTGCTTGATCCGTCTCAATTACACAAAAAAAAAGACTAAAACAACGGAAAAAATTGTAAGTTAGAATACTCATTCTAACTTATAATTTTACCAAACTCATTCTAGCTTACCAAATATTGTTTTATAAGCTTTAAGTTATATATATAGGTTATAAATAAAGTAATTACTATGATTCGCATCTCTTAAAATAAGTAAAATATTAAATGACTCCCTAAATAACCTAATCAAATATCTACTACGACATCATTGAAAAAAATTTGATCGCTTTGTATTAAGAAATTCGGTAGTTGAAAATATTAAAAATGGTTTATTATATAAGGCTTCCTTCGAAATGTAACAGGTTTAGGTATAAAATAAGTATTTGAGCAGGTTTAGATATACATTAAACTAATTCAAACAAATAAAATAAAGATCTTTTATACAATACATATAATAAATTGAATAATAATAATAATGGCCATATAATAAGTGTATAGGTGTAGTAGATATTTTACTAACTATGTAAGACAAAACTATATAGATAGAAATTAATAAGTTGTGCGATATCTGTTTAAATTCCACTGTATCTTTTAGAAGCAGTGATGGTCCAGATGACTATGAATTGCCGTGTAGAAATTCCATGGTTGGAATCAAAAATTTACCATAAGAAGGGTATCATAATATCGACAATTATCTATATAAAATCGATATACGTAATCATAAGCACTGTAATCACAACACTAGGAGGAAGGATATTTTAAATTTGGAGTGTGTCCGATACAACACACTAGTTGCCAGATAAACCGAACCATGAATTCCACTCTCGAGGTTAGTTTCTCGATGATCTGTGACTATCTACAAACAAATTAACTTAGGAAAAAATGTATGGTAAACTTACAAACCGCACAAGTAAGTTTTATACTCAGGAAAATATATTGTATTACCTAGTGGTACGTAATTATGAAGTACAGTATTAATGTCTGCAAAAAGTAAGAGGTTAAACTTTGAAACTCTCAACGAAAATGATGGAGTATATTTCCAGAGTTGTTGAAAAGCGCAATTTCCTACTGGAAACGTTTCTGAGGAAATAAGAAAGCGGCGTGAATACTGTAGTACCACTTACGAGAAATAAACATGCCTTTTGTATTCATGGTAACAAACGACACTGAAGTTTCAAGCCAGAATTAACATAAAAAATCACCTCTTCAAGTCGATCAATAACATAAATAAATGTTGCTTAGTTCTCACCCGAACCTTCATTGTATTTGTAGACATTATTTTTAATATAAATCCCATATTTTGTCTAACAATTTATTTTATTGTATGTATTTCAAAATCACACTACAATTAAAAACATTTTCAATTAATTTAATATTATTTAATTGTAGAGTAAAAATATATTTATAATACTTTTAATGGTAATAAAATAATATTAAAAATATTAAATATAAATAATTAAATCGTTTTTTTATACCGGTTAGGTTAGCCCTTAGCTTCTCATCTTATGGTAAGTGATAATGTGGTCGAAGATGTCGTTCAGGCTACATATTATTACTACCTAGAATTACTGGCTCTCAAGGACAACAGCCGGAACACAACTTTAGGTGCTTGGCGATAGATTTTCTACTTAAGGGTGGTAGTGAGCCAGGTGAGCATTCACAAAATGCCCTACCACTATGCTATAACGGACTGCCATCCTAAGGCAACAACTGGGAACGACAGCTTAACATTCCCTACGAAGCACGTGCACGCTCAGTAGTAATGTCACTAGCGGTCACCCATCCAAGTCATGACCGCGGCGGGCGTTGTGACCGGCTAAGCAAACTTTGTTACGAGCTCTTTAAAATAAAGAATGTACTAAAGAAATATCATAAGATAATTAATTACCTATTTAAATGTCATATATATATAAATATATGTTTGCACTTTCGTTATATTACATATACTTTATTTAAATACACCATTCTCAAATTCAGCTGCAAAAAAAAAGAAATAAGGTATTAGTTAAAAATAGCTCCAAAAATGTACAATAATAGATTTTTTTCTATAACGTATTAAACTCTCTTTTGAAGAACTGATATCCGAACGGTAACAGCTATGGACTGCCGTGCTGCAGGTCCTTGGTTCGATCCCCACCTCAAGCTTGAGCTGCACTGTACGCTAGGCTTACCACCACCCCTAAGCTAGGCGAGCATTCGCAAAAAAACCGTACGTACTTCAAATAGAAAATCTGTCGCCAAGCACCTAACAGTGAGTTCAGGCAGCAGTCTTTGACAGGCTGTCAACCGTATATTATAGGCAGAGGTTACCTCTTAACATCAGGTGGTATTCGTGCTTGTTCCGTCAAATAAAAAACTGAGTAATTAGTAAATCTATTACAAACAAATTTATAAAACGTATAATATGATTCCCCTCTCGAAATATATAAATATAGTCGTATCGACACCAGAGATAAAAATAAATAATATCTCCATAAAAAATTACGATAGGAAAAATTATAGACATGTGTGGGATTCGAACCCGCGTCATCGCCCCTATAGCCGGGGTATTATCTGACCGACTGCCTTCAAAGTTGTTAACATGAAAATTTGTCAAATACCAGACAATAGCAATCGCAGAGCCTGCGTTATTGCAAAAATTTAAATAATATATCCATGTTTATATAAATAAATTGTTAAATAAATCAAATCAAATCTTATTCAAAAGTAAAAATTAATAATGTTGCCATACTACAAAACACCCCAAGCGGGATGTCAGTGTAGGACATATCGCCCCCATTAGAATAAGTATAAGAATAATACTTTTGTTTAAACTTTCGTGAACTAAACTCATGTTTCTAAATCATTGACGGGTCTATTCACGCATCAATTAACATCAAAATCATATGTTGACTAACTTCGACGTTTCGAACAAGTTGCATTGACCGTGGTCACGAGTAGACTGATCAAATATATGATTCAATGTTAATTCGTTAGTGAATTGACCCGTGATGAAATGATTAAATGATTAAGAAATATAAGAATAATGTGGTCGTAGCTGTTGTTCAGGCTAACCTAGAAGTACTGGCTCTCAAGGACAGCTGCCGGAACACACCGTTAGGTGCTTGGCGACAGATTTTCTACTTGACAGTGGTAGCTAGCCAGGCGGGCATTTGCAAAATGTCCTACCACCATGCTATAACGACTGCCATCCTAAGACGACAACCGGGACCGACGGCTTAACGTGCCCTCCAAAGCACGGAAACGCTCAGTAGTAATGCCACTAGCGGTCACCCATCCAAATCATGACCGCGGGCGACGTTCCTTAACTTTGCTGATCGGTTGAGAACAGTTAAGTAAACTTCGTTACAAGCGCTTCTAAATATATGATCTAATGTTAATTCGTGCGTGAATAGATCCATTTATAATTAAGAAATATAAGAGTAATGTTTCAATTTTCCCATTCAAGCCGGTAATAATAAATTTATCAGAGTGCAAACTTCATCCAATCGTTCATTTCAAACTAAGAATTCAGTCAACATGAGAGTAAAGCTGTAAAACTTCCCAGGGTTTTGCAGTTTTGTCGATTCTACTCGTAGTTATTCCACATTCGATCTGAACAGAGTTTCAAGTATTTCTAAAAGTGCCTTTCTCAATTTTCAGTTACTGATCTTGAATTCCTTTCAGATGTATAACTTAAAGTTCGATTTGTTTATAGAATATAGGCTAGATGATGATGTTATTCAGGCTAATCTAGAATTACTGGATCGTATGGACAACTTCTCGAACACACCGTTAGGTTGCGTGGCGACAGATTTTCTACGTAAGGGTGCTAGGCAGGCTTTTTAAAAATACCCAATCACCTTACTATAACGACTGCCATCCTAAGATAGACGGGATAGACTTAACGTATCCTCCGAAGCACGGAATCGCAGTGACACATGAATAAATAATTCTTTATTCATGTGGTAGTAATGCCACTAGCGGTCACCCATCCAACGATGACCATGGCGGAAGTTGCTTAACTTAGCTGATCGGTTCAGAACGACTAAGGAAACTACGCTACGAGCGCTTCAAATGATTTATGATTATATACCATATCTTTTAGTGTATATACATATAGATAGCGTAATTGAATAATTTTAACGTATCATATATGGGCAAATCAAAGTCTAGCTGTTGTCGCAGTCACTGCAAAGTGTTTGAATCTTTGGGATTGGTAATAATGTCTTCTCTGATGGGTCAAGGAGATGATAGGACTTACTTTATAATTCCACATTTTTTCAACATACTTGCTCATAAAGCGGTCCTAATTTCACTGCGATTAGGCATATAATGACACCTGTAATCAAACTGTGACTTTTTCATTCACAAGTACGTTATAGTTTTTTTTACATATATTATTGGTTGAGTACCTTTGTGCTTATAAAAGTTTCGATACAAAAAATATCGTGTTCAATAGTACAAATAAATTAATGTACCTATAGTTTGCTAATTTCATACAACTTCGTATTTCAATAAATAAATTAAACTTGTACATATGTACAAGTGTTTAATAAATAAAACTTTTACTCATATATAACTTTTATTTCATCTACAATAAAGAAAACTTTAAATTGCCTATTTTGTACGTCGCAATCTTTTTCGCTATCCGCAAAAAGCCAAAAAAAGAAAACTCATTCTTTAGTCTATGGCCGATTGTCATTGAGCGCGCATAGGAAAACTGATTAATTTTTCCCGCCATAAGAAAAAAAATTGCATAACTTGTTTTCACTGTTGAAATTATTGTTTTTAATTATTACAAGCACTAGTTATGAAGAAAATTATCTTTTAGTATTATTATCTTCACAAGTGTGTTGAAAAACGTCGTATGATATACGTGTGTATTGGTGATTACCGTCCTCGGCGCTCTCTTAAGACCCTCACCTAACGGCTCGGGTCTCAATGGCGCCTAAGAACCTAAGTAAATAAAAAACTTAAGGTGAGATTGCACGTACCGCTTTCATAAATTTAGTTTATGTTCTAAATGTTGAAACTGGCTGAAATTTTTCATGCATGTCTACGTTTCTGGTTTACCAGTTTTCTGTCAAATAATACATTTCAAAATTATATTAAAAAAAATTAATAGTACGGCAATTCTTATTTTAAAATTTTGAGGTCGAGTAAATAATAAAACGAATGAATAGCAAACCAGAAACATAGATACTACGATAAGCATTAAAATGTTACCAAGAGAGTAGATCAATTGAGTCTTTAGAATACGCTATATAACTAACCTATAACTGCCATGTTCGAGGGCTTCCAGTAATAGAGCAGGGTGTTTTCGTGCATTTGCGATCCATCAAAAGCAACATACGGAAATATACGGAGCACGTCCGAACGAAGAGCTTTACATATATTGTTTAATTTCATTTTATATTATTTTTAATTTGTTCATGATGGGTTTAGCCAGAAATAAAAAACGCATGTGCGCCTTGCAGCCAGCGTGAGTCGTCAGCTGCGCGTCTGTCGCAGACCTCGGAAAGTGGAGTAATGGGCAGTATCTAACCACAGATTAGGTTCAAGTTTCTTTTAGATATCATTCTGCTGCAATAGAATCTATTATTGGATCTGTGGGGTTAACCTGGGATATTTATAACGCCAATATTTTGCATTATCAGTTAATGTACGTTACGAAGACAATAGAATTCAAACAAAAAGCCTTTTGCTTTGATATTTTGTACAGTAGATAGCTATCATAAGCAATTGTATTCGGACAATGGGTAATTTACGTTCAATGCAGCAATTAAGAGTTATAATAATTCAGTATTTATGGAATACCTGGGACATTCAACTCCGATGTTCTAAGCAGTTTCCGAGGCAACTCAATATACCTAACTAAAATAAAGAGAACAAAAGCTAGACCGTCCCCAATAAAATTCCTTTGTTTTATCACTGTTGATTCAATAATACCTGTTGATATTTGTTTGATTTGTTACGCACGGTTCGATATGACTTGTACATGACTGTGAGTTTATTGCAACTACTTTTAATATTACTTGCTAACTAATTCCGTTTATATTGAAGTACCCGTTTCACGGTATGTCCTGATTATCTGTCGCAATACGACACGACATATGTTTTCCGACGACCGACTAATGCGATCAAATGCAAACAGCTTTTCGTACGCAATGTCCTACTTGTTGGTCGGCGCGTTTGAATATCAAAACGGAATGATAGTATCGCGTCGGTGACAATTCAATGTGTTTTTTGTGGAAAAAAATGAATTATAACTGTAGGTACAGAGAAGATCGAATTAATAACATATATCTGCCTTTATTCTAATATACTGGTAGAACAGATTGTTGTTTTTTCGTAGCTAAAGTAAAGGTGTGGTGGTGGTGAAAATCTATCGCGAGCACCTAGTGGTGTGTTCGAGCAGCTGTCCTTGAGAGCTAGTAATTGTAGTCTAAAAAATATCTTTGAACACATGATCACTTACCAGCAAGAAAGATAGTGGTCAGACGGTTGCCTATTAGCTTTTGAAGTAGTGATGGCTCAGTGGCATTGGGTATGGCCTGCCGTGCAGCAGGTCCATGGTTCGAATCCCGCCGCGGTCTTGAGCTTCACCGCATGGTGGAAGGGCATTTTGGGAATGCCCGCCTGGCTAGCGACCAGCTTCAAGTAAATTCTGTCGCCAAGCACCTAACAGTGTGTTCCGGAAACAGTCCTTAAGAGTAAGTAAAATTACAGGCACATGAGACCTAACAACTGTACGTCTCAGTGTGACGGGCACAGTGCAATTCGTTTATAGAAATGCATCTGTTATAGGCAGAGGTTAGTCCACTTAACATCAGGTGGGCCCGGGCTTGTTCCGTTACAATAACATAAAAAAAACAATGATATTCAGTAGAATCGGTCTATTACCGCTTTCTTTTATACCGCCTATATATTTACTATATTTTCATATTTACTCGCCCTCGTGGGGTGCTGGGTTAGAATGTCACCCCCACATCTCTGCTTGTGGGTGTAGTAATAAGACGCGACTAATGGAAATATATACCCGAAGGTGAGCAGCAGTTCCTTCTGAGGAATTGATCTCATAAACTGCGATCACCAAGACGCCTGCCAAGAGTGGGGATTATGGCAACCCGTATATGGAAATTAAAGGCACATGAAACTTAACAACTATGTCTCGAAAGTGACGGGTGCAATGCATATCGTGACTAGTGATGAAATGCATATGTTATATATAGGCAGAGGTTAGTCCACTTAACATCAGGTGGGCCTCGGACTTGTTCCGTCACAATTACTTAAACCCCTCCCCCCTTTTATGGGAAGGCCTAAAGCGACGAAAATTCAAACTGAAGTTTTGTTTTGTTCTGGCGTATTATGAAAATATATCTGAATATTACGACTCCGGTATAAGCGACCAGCTGCTTTAACGACAATTTTGACAAAAAATTATCTAGTTTAAACGACGCGTATCGTTTTGTTTTCCTACTGGATTCTTTTTTAACGTATTTATTCCGACTTTCCCGCCAACTTTAAATTTTATTTTGGTGCAAAAACAATAAAAAACGATCAGTAATAATATTAGTACCTACGTTTAATTTAAAAAGTAATTATATCTTTTACAGTCAACGACTGATAGTGCGATTCAAACAGAAAGCCTTTGCGACGTCATTATAACCCCGTAACAAATACCAGGTACTTATACAGATAGTAGATTGCTATTATACTCGTAGGCCGTAACATTGTGTTCCGACAATGAGCCATTCGAGTTCGATGCAACAATAGAGCTTGCGCTGCTCATATTATCTCTTTAAGCCGTAATTATGAACTCTCGCTAACCAGAGCTATTAAGGACCGCCTTAATATTCTCGTTAATGCTATCGCTGCAATGACGAGATAAAAGCTTTGCCTTTTACTTAGTTACTAAAGTATTTTAATGTAATCTGTTTCACCGCACCTGTATAAGCCCGAAGATCAGCCACATGCCGAGGATGATGACCCATACTTTATCTTACTCTCTCTATCTCTAAATAGAGATGAACGTTCTCCTCAAGAATAAAATCTGAGGTCTCAAATAACTTTCTCATATGTATGCATGATTCAGGATTCTTTATTGCTTCCATACAGTTCAAGATGTTATAAACGTATCGGTATATAGTCCATTGGATGAGTTTGGTTACTAAATCGACTTTAGAATAAGCTTCTGGTTAGTATTAGACAAGCTTCAGTTTATTGATGTATACAAAGGTCAAATGAAAGACCATTATTTATCCACTTTTTTTCCATCTCCTTGACATTTTAGTATACATAATAGTGTAAGTAATTCGTTTTATGGCATGTATTGTGTATGTTTACGTTTTGTAGGCTTAGACTTTATTTCAGTATACTCTATCTATTGTAGAAATTAGTATTGTATTTAAATACTTAATTGTTCGCCAAGCTCCCAGACTCTTAAAACTCCATCCAAAGGTTGACTGCAATAGATGGCTTTAAACGATAAGTCTGCTCTTTGTACTTTAGTTTAAACTGTTTCTGTATAATTGTATATACAATAAAGTGTAGGGTATATATACCTACCACAAATACGTTGCGTATTAGTACGGAACACTCGACACGCCAGTCCGACTCGTACGTGACCGGTTTTATTCACTGAAGCAAGCATCAATAATACTCGGAAAGAACTGAGTAATAAAATGTCATGAAAAAACATTTCTCCGTCTTCCTACCGAACCTAAGCCAGAGAGGATAAGCCTAGTTCATAAAATACTGAGCACATTTACATATAATATGTATGTATGTCTGGTATTATGCAAGCGACGTTCGTCTTACAAATGATTGGGAAAATTCGTTCCGTTTTATTCATGTTTTACACAGTGCATGAAATGAATATGAATAGAGTTTGTATAGAGTGTTTTGCTGCAGTGATATAATAAATTGTTTTAGAAGTCCGTACTGTAATGTAATGCTACAAATGCTTGTGGGATTAAATCGGCGGGAAATTTTCTCATCATTGATTAATCATCGTCGTTTCGTTTTCCAACATTTGTATTTGTTTCTGGACTTAAGGTGTAATAATATATAGGTGGATTTTTAACCTACAAGTCTTTGTGGACGTGTACGAGATTTAAGAAATCGAGACAAAAGTGCGTTAGCAAGAAATTTTCTTTTCTGTGTTCTTACCTAAACTGTAAGAGTTCCTTGAGAATTTAACCTATATTGTTTTTAACTGATATTCCAAAGCCTAGCCTTTCACCACAATCCACCTGATGTTAAGTGCTGATGTGGTCAGAGATGTTGTTCAGGCTAATCCACAATTACTGACTCTGAAGAACAGCTGCCGGAACACACGGTTAGGTGCTCAGATTTTCTACTTGAGGGTGGTAGCTAGCCAGGCGAGCATTCGAAAAATGCCCAACACTACTAAGCGACAAGGATAAAACGACTGGGACTTTAGTTGTACTAACGAAAACTTATTTACTTCGTTATTTGAATATATGCAATAGTGACGTCACAAACCGGACGGAACACCAGCACTGGCTTATAACCAGCATAATATACTGAGTTGGAGACCGATTTATGGCATTTTTTTTTTTCATATCTATATTACATGTACTGCCAATACAATTTGCGGATGTCATAAAAAAATGATTTTTTATTTTTCATTCTTTCTCTCAATACGATAGATTCTTATTCTAGGTTCTTATTGAATTTCCGAATGTATAACCTTACTATACAATACGTCTTTCGTGTAACCTAGATTTTTAAATATGTGTATTCATCACATCAAATAGAACGTCCACCGTTGAACAAGGTCTCTCTCATTGGAGTATATTTGCCATAACCCCCACACTTGGCAGGCGTCTTGGGAATCGCAGTACTCATAGTTGTTAGTTCTTCAGAAAGTGCTGCTTACCACTTTCCGGTATTTTTCCCTTAGTTGCCGCTTCCGACACCCACGGGAAGAAATGGGAGTGTAACATTCTTGCCCGGCACCATACGGACGCTTTACTATTGTTGTGCACTAAAGGCCATTTCTATTGTAAATATGCACAGCCTATTTCATACATTGTTTCATTGGTCAAATCTTGGCTAAGGCAAATATATTTTAATATACGACAGTGCTATTTTAAGGGAAGTGTGTTTGTAGCCCGTTCCATACAGATGTAGTTTCGTCATATATAGAAAAACAAGTGATCAAACATAACACTGTGCATGCCTTATATTATATGCTTCTGGTTTTTCAGTTTTCCGTAAAATTATGTATGTTCAAAAACATTCGGAAGAATCATTACTATACTTAAGTAATTAATATTCTATTTCCACATTTAGAGATAAAATACATAAGAAGACGGAAAACTGGCAAACCACAAGAATATTTATTTCAAGATCATGCGTGGAAATTTTAACCAAGTTTGACACTTGCTATTTAAAATATGACGAAAATTCGTTTTATTGCGAATTCTACGAAGACACTATCCTTAATGCTGTAACATAAAAAAATGGAATGACAAGTATTAATTGAAGAGGGGAGACCACATAAAAGAGAAAGCAATATATTTCTCTATGGGAAGACTATGCATATCTATGAAACGGCCAAGAGCAAGCTACGAAATTTGTGTACTTTTGCTGGACTGCTACGAAGCTACGTCAGATGCTACGAAGCTATGTAGACTGCTACAAATATACGTTAACTACAAATGTACGTGATTCATACCCTTTTTAAAAAATGGTTTTTTGTTCTTATCCTTGGTCATAAATCGCTCTAGATTATAGAATCCTGGTGAAAAATATATCTGGATTGGTACCGCTGCCTTACCCATTAATTAATTCACCAAGCAACAGTGATAACATCGCTCTGGTTAGTATGATAAGGTAGCTAGTTATATAACAGGCACGTTACATATGTGAATGTGATTTCCTGTTTACTTATGTTTTGAAGTTATAACACGGTCAAATCTATTTCCTAATAGTAAGCGTCACAATCGCCTGTGTATTACAGTTGCAATGTCACCGTTTTCATCCTGCTTGACACTGCACTGCGCTTATTGCTCCGAGACGTTAGTTTTTATATCACGTTCGTCCTGTAATTGACTTGTTACAGTAGCATTCACGCTGCTGAATTGCTGTAGTGGCACCCACCAAGACGGAATCTTAGCAAAGAGAACTATCACAGCCTAGAAATAGGCCGTTTTAATAATTTTATGGATTTTCGCAAAGTAACGCCTGAATCTGTGTATTACCCATACCAATACAATTACGTGACCGCTAACAAGAATATATTCAACCGCCGTAAAAAGCGTTTTGTTTTCGGTGTCAACCGTAAAGGCAATCAACCAAAAGGTCCTCCATTAGACAAAGGTCTTCCTCATTTTTGATTTTGCCATAATCCCCACGCTTGACAGGCAGCTTGGGGATGGCAGTGTAAGACGGCAGTTCTTCAGAAGGTACTGCTGCCCACCTCCTTGTAGTTTTCCTTTTCTCGCCTCTTACGACATCCAAAGAAAGAAATGAAGGTGTCGAATTCTATACCGGCATCCCACGTAGATACTCGCTTCTTCTTACCCTTTTCCCAATGGTTCCAAGATGCCTACATTAACTCTTTCCATATCGGTTATCTGTAAAGTTATTTTATTTATTTATTTATTTATTTTATTAATCCACAGCTCTTAAAATTTATCTATATATTGAGAAATACTTAAGCTTACAGCCAAAAACGGACTAACATTTTATAAGTATACAAAATTACATTCAACGTATTAATATATAATATATAAACTAATATATGTATAAATAATGTAATGTATATAAAACTTAATGTATAAACAGTACTTAAAATTAAGTTTACATTATATGACATTTATTAGGAGGTTTTAAGAGTACATTTGTACGATGTTCTGTATGAGAATGCGAGTGATTGTGTGTGAGTGTAAAATCACATGCTCTATGAAGTAACACTACTTATTTGGTTTTACTAATTTATTTTAGTATAAAAGGTGTGCAATTTGATGTTTGTGGTGTGAAAATGCATGTGTGTATCAATAATTATGTGATTTGTTATTACTTAATATCTATTGGCCCTTGTTCTCCAAAACGTTTAAGATTAATTTTCTAAACGCTTGTTTGCTAGAGCAGAAAATATCTATGGTATCAAACATTTTATTATAAGTTCTAAGTAGGCGGCTTGCAACTGCATTATTTGTGTAATTAGTTCGAGTCAGGGGCGTTGAAAATAAATTGGTATGTCGAGTACGGATTCTTGGGACGCAAAATCTTAAAATAAGGTTACTCAGATCCATGCTGTCAATTTTACTATTACAGATATTGTACAGAAACATCATATCTAAGATAATACGCCTGTCTTTTAGAGGTAATATGTGATGAATAGTACAAGAATCAGAGTAGTTATTAAGATAAGTAAATGTTCTGTAGTTTAAATGTTTTAAAAATTTAATTTGTATATTCTCTATTTCGTGAATGTATGTTACATAATGTGGGGTCCATATATTACTACAATACTCAAGTACAGAGCGGACGTATGAGTAGTAGAGCGTTTTAATACAAGCTGTGTCAGAAAAAGGCTGACTTAATCTCAATACAAAACCTAAGGCTTTATAGGCTTTGCTAACCATACTCATAATATGCTCAGAGTAGTCAAAATTAGAATTAAGAATTATTCCTAGGTCTTTAACGGATTCCGTTTTACTTATAGTGTTATCATTAATTTTATATAAATATTTAATAGGTATTAATTTGCGTGTAAAACTAATTTGTAAACATTTACTTACATTAATATCTATACGGTTATCTTTGTAGTATACGTTTAATGCATTTAAATCTTTTTGGAGTTTAAAACAATCATTCAAGTCGTTTACTTTGCAATAAATTTTAGTATCATCTGCATACATTAGGAATTTAGAGTGTTGAAAGCACTTTTTTATATCATATAGATATGCTGCGTACAGGAGAGGTCCTAATATCGATCCTTGGGGCACCCCTGATGTAACGTCAGTATAGTCAGATCTATATAGCCACCAACAACAACCGCCTGGCTACGATTTCTCAGATAAGAAGTAACCCACCGAAGCAGATTCCCGTGTATTCCAAGCTCATGTAGTTTACGCAATAGGATCAAGTGATCCACACGGTCGAATGCTTTTTCGAAGTCCGTGTAGACCACATCGACCTGCCCTCCACACTCCATGTCACGGAGAACATCGTTAGAAAATATGGCTAGGTTAGTGCATGTAGACCTGCCTTTCATGAAACCATGTTGTTCTATAGGTATGGCTTTGGAAATGGTAGGATACATAAAGTGGTGAACGATTTTTTCCATTACTTTACTTACAACATTTAGTATAGAAATAGGTCTGTAATTTTCAATAGACGTCTTAAGGCCCTTTTTATGAATAGGCACAATATGCGCTGTCTTCCACACTTTGGGAAAGTAGCCTTCTTTTATACATCTATTAAAAATAACAGTAAGAGGCAATGATAGCGTTTCAGCACACCTTGTATATAATAAGGGCGGAATACAATCACTTCCAGGTCCTTTTGATGTATCTAAGCGTTTTAAGAGTTTGAATATAAACTCTCTCGATACACAAATATCGTGGATACTATCATTATTATTATTCGTTGATGCATGGGCATCATAACGAGAAGAAATATGGGACTGCGAATTAAAGTTACTAACAAAAAAATTATTATAAGCTTGACAAATTTCCTGTGGGTTATTAATTTCCGTGCTTGCATATGTCATTGACTTTGGGTAATTAGACTTAGTTCTATTTTTGGATTTAACATATGTCCAAAAATATTTACTGTTAGTTTTAATATTTTTTTGTGCATAGTTAATATAGTTTTTGTAACATATACTTTCAAAACGTTTTATTTTAGTCCTGAGTTCAGAAAAATCTGCGTAGTCAACGGGGTTTCCATAATTTTTCCAGTGCTTGTGTTTCAGCGATTTTTCTTTTATCATTCTAATAAGTGACCTGCTATACCATATAGGATAATTATGTGATACAGTGATCCTAATTTTAGGTACGAATTGATTTATAGCCGAATTTATGTGATAATATAACATGTTTAACGCACAGTCTAAGTCATTTCCGGTATCAAGGCATTCCCAGTTACAGTTTAAGAAGTATTGATTAATAGAATTAAAGTCTGCCTTATGATATTGGTATTTTAAGCGTGGCAGAGGTTTAAGTTGAGCTACTGACAGATCTGAAGCATTAATTAAAAATGAAGGGTGATATTTATCCTCTTTAACTATTGATAAGGCAGCTTTTTTAATTTCAACCGAAAAGTTACTAAAAACTAAGTCTAACGTTCTATTTAGCGAGTTCATCAAATGGTTTGATTGATTAAGGCCATTGAATGACATTTGCTGTATTAAATTACTAGCAGCATTTTGCAGTTCAATAGATCCTTTCTTGAGAAATATTGGTTCAAAGGCCTCCCATCTGATGCATGGGAGATTAAAATCGCCCACAATTAATACATGATCTCTTAAGTTCTTATTAATAACCTGGGTACTAATTTGTATAAATTTCTCTATGCGTTGCGATAACTCATCATTCGGTGGGATATAAACAACAGCTATGTGTAGGGACGTGTTCGAAGCAAGCGATGAAGCCGGCACCGTGACCCATAAACACTCAAGGTCGGGTACCTGCCACTCGTGCCGTGCGCGTGCACCGAGCCTCGCCGAGCACAGAGCCATAACTCCGCCACTAAGTGAACACCGGTCAGCTCTAAATACGTCATATGCTACAGTACATAATTCGGAACTTATTGGAAGGTCGCAGACAATTTGTCACGATAGGTTCTTATTGTAGTGATAGCCTTCTAATTGATTTTGGGGTACCACAGGGAAGCATTCTCGGTCCTACTCTCTTTACCTTATACATGAACGACATTGTAAGCTGCACCCTGAAAAACGCAGAAATTATCACCTATGCTGACGACACAGTAGTTCTTTTCCATGGAAATGACTGGACTCAAGTGTATTGCCTTGCAGAGGAAGGCCTTGCACACATTTCAACCCTACTAGACAAGAGCCTTTTAACTTTAAACGTTGCGAAGACCAAATACATTGCTTTTTCCATAACTTGTGTCGGTAGCCCCCTTTCAGACATGATGTTAAAAATACACACTTGTCCATATCGCATTAGGACGAATAGTAATACTGGATGTTCATGTCTTAGTATTCAACGTAGCAGTTCAATCAAATATTTAGGTGTTACGATTGACGAGAACCTTTCATATAAGAACCACATCATTGATCTATCGGGTCGAGCGCGGAAACTAATTTACATTATGAAAAAGTTGAGGGACTGCACCCCGATAGACATTTTAAGACAAATCTACCTTGCATTGTGCCAGTCTGTGTTACAGTATTGTGTCTCTGTTTGGGGTAGTGCTGGCAAAACAATTTTTATTACTATAGAAAGAGCACAAAGGGCCCTTATTAAAGTCATTCTTAAAAAACCTTTCCGTCAACCTACAGATAGCATTTACAAAGAATTTAAAGTTCTACGAGTTAGACAACTATTCGTTTTAACTGCAACTGTTAAAGCTCATAAGGCTTTTCTAAATCGCGATGACTATGACGTCTTGATTTCAAAACGTGTTTTCCGACTTCCACTACCGCAAGCTACATCTTTACTCACAAGAAGAGCTCCCACTTTCTCTCACTTTAATCTATATAACAAAGTTTGTAAGCACTGTGAAATTAGGGATTGCAAGGTCTCTCTTTGTAAAAAAATTGTCAAAGAATTTCTCATAAAGCTCCCCTATGAGGAAACAGAGGATTTAATATAAGTTAGATAATATCAAAACCGGCATGTTCAGGGATACTTCTACCGACTCTCACTCTCTACACTCAACCTACTTCACACATTTATATTTTATACTATTCAACATATTATATATATATATATATAATACTTAATACTTAAACTTCTGCACCTAATTGTTATTTTATTTTGTATTTTCGCATCTCTGGGTTCCAAGACACAGGCTTTTGCCTAGTTTGGAACTCGTCGTTACTCCACTTCTGTTTAATAGATTTGTTAACTGTGTTCTAAATAGAAGTGTTCTTATTGTGTAACTCTTTATGGAAATAAATATTATTATTATTATGTTAAAAAGGCTTCAGCTAGAATTTGATTTCAAGAACAGCTGCTCAGACACATCTTTGTCCACAATCTCACCTGATGGCAAGTGATGATGTGGACGTGGTGAACAGGCATAATCTAGAGTGGGAACTGACTCTCAAGGACAGCTGCTGAAACGTACCGGTTGGGGCTTGGCAACAAATTTTCGCCTAGAAGAAGTACAAACAATCAAAATTTCTGCAAGTAAAAAAAACAAATTGCGTATAATACTTTTCAGTACTGGAAGTCGGTTTTGTTTTTTTTAAATATAATTATTGTACGGTTTACGTACATTTTGATGAGTTAGCGCGACTGTGTCCGCTTATAATATTATGTAAACTGTGTTTAAAGTTCAGTCTGCATTAAACCTCCGTTCCGTTAATACGTCTTTTACTTCATATCATATAATATCATAATTTTATGTAAGGACAATCATCAGCCCGTACATAAATGGTCCTTCGAACCTCCGAAGGTGGGATCATCATCGCGAGTGAACTATCATCACAGTAGTGAACTGTCATCGCGCGTGAGGTTCCACTTAGGAACCAGCAGTGAGCATATCAAGTTTTCATCACTAGTCTCTGGCCTGGCATCAGCCGCCGAGACAAGCAACATCATCATCATCATCAATCCTCAGCGTAGCAAAAGCGTCAGGATTAATCACCGTCCTAGGCTGACAGCGGTCGCCGGGACATAACAACATCAAATCTTGGCTTAGCATTAGCCATAAAAGTGAATCAACAGCAGTCTTTGTCACACCAGCAGTGTCAGGACACCATATCATCAAGTAAGGCGGTTCCATATATTTTAACGTTAACTATCTTCTTTTATCAAGATGACTACTTTAGAAGATTTAGTATCAAATCAGCAGCAGATCACAGGCGGCATAAATACGCTTATAATAAACTTTAAAAAAGACGGGCCGGAACGCAAAACATCTGATTATATCAAACGTCGCATAGAAACATTAGATGGGTACTGGAAAGAATATCAAGCTAATCATGTGCAACTTGAACAATTTCTTGACACATCTCATATGTATTTTACGCAAAATCATTATCAACAGACTTACGACTTGTATATTTCGAGTAGGGAGAAAATATTGCAAACTCCTACTACATCAATGATCAGACCAGCAACTCCGTTATCAGGTAAAAGCACCGATCAAATGTTACAGCCTCCAACAAAACCAACAAGCAGACCATCCACTCCTGTAACAAATAAAAACTTCGAAATTCCAATGGGTGACAGTTCTATTAAATCACAGGGTGTAAATAGCAAATCCGATGATTTGTTAAAAAAGCAAATCAGCAACTTTAAAGCCTTTACAAGAACAGTTCAAAATATCAACCTTGAAATTATCTCCGAAAAATGGGAACTTGAAGATAATTTAAAGAAAATAGAGTCTCGATGGGCAGTCATTGATACCGTTCATTGGGAATTGGACAGCATTTTAGAAAATAGCAACGAAAAATATGATCGTATTTTTGCTGAGCACGAGATGACTTATAACAGCATGAAGAAATCTCTTAACAGTAAACTGTGGTCAATGTCTCACAAGGAAAAAATCACTCCACACATGGAAGTCCCAGTCTTTCACGGTAACCCCCATCAATGGGTTTCCTTTAAAGATCTTTTTACCGAAACTATTCATAACAACAGCTATCTATCAAACGCACAAAAAATGCAATTTTTAAAGTCAAAAATAAAAGGTGAAGCAGAGAGGCTCATATTGCACTTAAACATCAGTTCCGAAAATTATATCACTTGCTGGAACATTCTCAATCACAGATTCAATAACAAGAAATTGATATTTTCATCTCATATCAACATTTTACTTAATCTATCAGCAATACAGCAAGCATCTTTCACTAATATTAAACGCATACATGACATAACGCAAGAGACATTAAACGCTATCAAAAATCTAGGAGTCGACGTGAAGTCATGGGACCCGCTTCTCGTACATATTCTGTGTCAAAAACTAGATAGTGAGACACATAACGAGTACATATCATCTCTTAAGCAGCCTCGGGAATTACCCTTGTTATCAGACTTCATGATTTTTCTAGAGAACAAATTTATGAGCATGGAATCTAGCAGAAAGAAGCAAGAATATATTAATCAAAAACCAAATCATCAAGTAGCAAACTCATATAACAATTACAATCACAAGAAACCATTTTCTGTGAAACAATCATATTCAAGTAACAAAGAAGTACCGCCAACAACTTCTAATTACAAATTCCATTCCCATAAAACTTGTCCATATTGTAAAAGTGAACATGGGTTATTCCAATGTAAGCAATTCTTGGAAATGACACCTGCAAACATGAAGCAATACATATTGAAAAATAAATTATGCCAAAACTGTCTTTATGATCATCACGGTAAAAATTGTTTTTCTACTAAACGATGCCAAGAATGTAATGGGTTTCATAATACACTTTTACATGAAGCCTTTAAACTGAACACTTTTAAGAATCAAAGTAATACAACTACTTCAACACAACAATCTCAAAATAATGTTAATTCTCACGTAGCACAACAAGATGAAATGCCCGAAATTTTGTTATCAACAGCCTTGATTAAAGTTCAAAAAGCTGACGGTAGCTATCAAACTATGAGAGTTTTGGTGGATCAAGGTTCACAAACTTCCCTCATCACGGAGAACGCTGCACAGCAGTTAGCATTGTCTAGACGGAAGTGTAAGGGGATTATCAGCGGAATAGGAGCAAAGGATAACAGCTGCAAAGGAATCACCAGTATCAACTTTACATCATTGACTAATAATTATCAATTTAATACGGACGTCTATATCATGAAACACCTTACTAAGCATTTACCAAACAACTCATTTCCAAAACCATCGTGGGATTATTTGGACAATATTCAACTGGCAGATCCAGATTTTAATATCTGTCGTCCAATCGACATATTATTAGGGGCCGATGTATACCCAAATATCATTTTAGAAGGCATATGTCGATCAGAACACTCATCATTGATCGCACAACAGACCCGCCTAGGGTGGATCTTGTGTGGTAGCATCAAAACCTTGCAATGTAACATAGTTCAAGTAAATATCGACGAAATACAGAAGTTTTGGGAGATAGAAGACATTAGCGAGGAATCATCCTACTCATCAGAAGATTTAGAATGTCTCCAATTCTATCAATCGACTACAGAACGGTTAAAGGACGGAAGGTATCAAGTCAAACTTCCCCTCAAACCTAGTTTTGAAGAAGAACTAGGTCAATCAAAATCCAAGGCCGTAGCTCAATTTTTTCAGCAAGAGCGAAAGCTATCATATAAACAGCATATCTTGAGCAAATATAAATCTTTTATTCGTGAATATCATTCATTAGGACACATGCAATTAACAGAATCGTCAAGCAATCGGACACCGGAATGTTTTTTACCACATCACTCAGTACTCAAAGACAGCACAAGTACTTCTTTGCGCGTTGTATTCAACGCGTCATCAAAAACATCGAGCGGTAAAAGCCTAAACGATTTAATGCAAAAAGGTCCTAACTTACAACAAGATCTTCAAACACTCATCCTTAAATGGAGACAATATAAGATTGGTTTTACCGCGGACATTGAAAAAATGTTTCGTCAAATTTGGATGCATCCTGACCATCAAATGTTGCAAAAAATAGTTTGGCGGGATAGTCCTAACGAAATCTTGCAGGATCATAAACTTTTAACAGTCAGCTATGGCACAAAAGCAGCACCTTTTCTAGCTATGATGACATTGAAGCAATTAGCAAAGGATGAGCAAGAAAATTATCCCGAAGCTTCCAAGGTTGTCGACGAAGCGTTTTACATGGACGACTTGGTGCACGGGACACACTCTACCAGCGAAGCAAAAAAGTTAAAACAAGATTTGATCGAAATGTTAAAGCGAGGTGGCTTTAATCTGAGAAAGTGGTCATCAAACGACCCCACTTTATCACAGGAAGGAAATAAAGAGCAGGCAATCAAAGATTTCAAACAAGCAGAATCAGCAAAAACTTTAGGGCTTTGTTGGAATCCCATGAAAGATCACTTCACCTTCGTATCTACAATAGAATCATCAAATGACAAGGTCACAAAAAGAAGCATACTTTCCGATATAACAAAAATTTTTGACCCTTTGGGTTGGATTACGCCAATTACAACCAAATTAAAATTATTATTTCAAGAAATATGGACATTAAAATTAGGGTGGGATGATAAAGTACCTGAAAAAATATACAAAGATTGGATTAAAATCAAAACCGATCTTAAAAATATCAATCAATTTAGTGTACCAAGATGGCTAGGTACCACCTTATCAGGCAATATAGAATTGCACGGATATAGTGATGCATCTCTAAATGCATATTCAGCGGTTATTTATTGCAAATTTAAAGATGTTAAAAATCAATCGAAGGTCACCATAGTTGCAGCAAAATCAAGGCTTGTTCCGACAAGCAAAACCATATCATTGCCCCGCCTAGAGCTTTGCGGTGCTCATTTGTTGGCAAAACTGATGAATAAGGTCACGAAATGTCTGCCAGGATATGATCTGAAAATATATGGATGGAGTGATTCCACGGCAGTACTCGGTTGGATTTATGGAGATCCTGGCAAGTGGAAAACATTCGTAGCAAACAGAACGCGTCAAATCACAGCAATAATGCCTGCAAATTGTTGGCAATACGTCAAATCAGAGTTAAACCCAGCAGACAGTGCCAGCAGAGGTCTCTCTGCTTTACAATTAAAGAGCGACCCATTATGGTGGCATGGTCCTCCTTCGTTGACGACGTACTCACCTGAAAAAGAGGAAAAAAGAGGAGTTTACGTCACCGACGAAGAAAGCAAGGAACAAATGCAAGTTAATATTATAATAAAACATGACGAAAGCATTATCACCGAATTATTAAACAAGCATAGCTCAATATCAAAAATTACGCGTATACTAGCATGGGTATACCGATTTATATCAAAAAGTAAGCATAAGGGTTTTCTTACACTACAGGAAATCAGCAAAGCGAAGCAAAAAATAATCAAACATGAACAAGAGAAGGAGTTTTCTGAGGAGATTAAGAGTTTGAAAAAAAAGGTCGAAGTACATGTGAAGAGCAAGATATCAAACCTTAATCCATTCTTAGATGAAGAGAGTGGAATAATGAAAGTTCGAGGTAGGTTACAGCATGCATCAATCAGCAAAGACATGCAGCATCCTATCATTCTACCTCATAAAGGACGACTAACGGAATTAATAATTAATGACGCACATGTGACTATGTTACATGGAGGAGCACGATTAACATTAGCTTTCATTCGACAAAGGTACTGGATAGTAGGTGGTAATAGAGCCACTAAAGCCCACATTCGTCGTTGTGTCAAATGTGCAAAGTATAAGCCTATTTTAAGTCAACAAATCATGGGAGATTTGCCGAAAGTAAGATGTAATCCATCACGTACCTTTGAGTTCACTGGTGTGGATTTTACAGGATATATCTACGTAAAAGCTAGCAAAGGGCGTGGTATCAAAAGTACAAAGGGCTACGTGGCAGTCTTTGTATGCATGATGAGTCACGCTTTGCACTTTGAACTTGTGTCAGACCTTAGCACATCATCATTCATAGCAGCATTACGGAGAATGGCAGCACGAAGAGGTGTTCCAAGTCATTGCTACAGCGACAACGGACGAAATTTCGTAGGTGCTAATAGAATACTACAAGAGCAATATCATGAAATTCAAAAAACAGTACAGAGCAGTGAAGTGCAAGCAGAACTGTTAAGCATGAAAATCCAATGGAGTTTTCTCGCGCCCTTATGGCCTTCGGCTGGAGGTATTTGGGAGAGCGCGGTAAGAAGCTTCAAAAACTTATTCAAAAAATCGGTAGGAGACCAAAATTTGACATACGAGGAATTATACACTGTCCTCGCGCAAATAGAGGCATGTCTTAATTCTCGTCCATTGTGTCCAATATCAGAAGATCCGGATGACATCAATTTTCTAACTCCTGCGCATTTTTTAACTGGTGGAGTTAATGTCACGTTCTACGAGACTGAAACAGACAAAAGGACTCGGTGGCAACTCACACAAAAAATTGTACAAGACCTGTGGAAGAGATGGCGCAATGAATATCTCACACAGTTATCATCAAGGTGCAAATGGAAGCAAGCTAAAGAAAACATCAAGCTTAATGACGTAGTTATTATCCATGACGCCAATCTGCCGCCAGGAAAGTGGTTAATGGGCAGAGTTATCAAATTACATCCAGGTTCAGATTCCTATGTCAGAGTCGTCACCTTAAAAACTAAAAACGGTGAACTAAAGCGTCCAATCACTAAAGTATCAATTTTACCTGTCAATGAAGAAAATCAGCAACAAACTGCACCTGAAACAACGCAATCAGCGAAAAAACAAAATACATCAAGCACTTGCCATCGGTACAAGTTATCAACCTTGTTTACATCGATTATTTTGTTTTTGAGCATCATAACAAGTTCACAATGTGCTATGAACACAACAACGTTTAGAGACAACCAACATCTCTATTTTGACAAAGTATCAAATATGAACATTGTTCGAGATGAGTGGAAACTAATCATATACTACAATATGCAACCTTACTGGGAAGGTGTTACAGCACTCAATAAATCTTTAATTACATTAGAAAAAGCATGCAAAGAAATAAAACACAACACATATTGTAATATAATATTGTTGCAATTACGGCACGAGCTTAATGAATTAGATTATAACAATCAACTACTTCTTAATCAGCCAGATGGCACGAGACCCGGTAGACAGCACAGCCGGCGTCGTCGTGGGCTTATCAATGGTGTCGGGTATCTCGGGAACTACCTTTTCGGAGTACTCGATAGTAGATTCGCCGAACAGTACGGGAAAGATATCACGCTCCTACGCGATAATCAAAGGCATATTATGTCACTATGGAAAAATCAGACATCAGTCATTGAAGCAGAGTTTAACCTTATAAAACGTGTTGAAAACGTTATGACCGAACAGCATAAAATTATTCATCAAAAACTATTTCAGTTAGAAGAAAATATAGAACTTATCAAATCTGACATTGAACTAATAAGCCAGTTTACAATGGGATCATTAATAACCAGCAATTTATTACAAAATTTAAAGCATTTACAAAGGACATTGATTGACACCGTCACCGATATTTATCACGGACAACTCAATCCGCAAATAATAAATCCTGAACAACTTCAAGATCAGCTTAGTATCATATCAAGTCATCTGTCCAGTGACGTCACACTTCCGATTGAAAACATCTACATTGGTATATCAAGAATATTTAAACTTATAACTACAAGAGCACGAATGATTAAGGATTATGTAATCTTTGAGCTGCGAATCCCATTGATCAGTAGAGACTCATACGAAATATATAAAATCATACCTATACCTGAAGCAAATCATATTAACATGATAAATATCAAACCTTTATCAGAGTATGTAGGAATAAACCTGAAAAAGGATACCTATTTAACCCTGTCGGAAAATGGCATCAGATCATGCCTAGTAACAGACACGAGTACATACCTGTGTCATATCAGTAAACCTATATATCGAATTAGTGGATATAAAGATTTCTGTCAGATGAAGGAAGCAACTTGTGAAACAATAATCAGTCCCTGCCAAGACATTTGGATGGAAAGTCATTCCCTAAATCATTTTATTTACTTCTGTTGTAAACATTGTCAGTACCAAGCGATGTGCGGGAGTCAAGTTACCACTTATCAGCTGACTCGCGCTGGCCTAGCAACTGTCGACAGAGGTTGTATAATAAAAACAGATACATTCCAAGTTATTGCACATGATCTACCATCAAGCGAAATAAGCGTTAAATCAGATGTATATGCCCCTGTGATCGCACCGATCAACCATATCATAAATGTTTCAATACCGCACAATATTTTGGAACAACTTAACTCTGAAAGAGAACAGAGAGCACTCGAAAACATAGACGAGAAAATCAAGTCTCTTAAAGAGAACGAGTCGTTATCAACCAGCCTATCATACCACGATGTCCATCACTACACGGTGATCTATGTGATCATCGTGTTGACCACAATTGGAGCAGCAGCGTGGTGGTGCGCCCGAGCGCGCGGCACGTGGGCGCTATGCGCGCGCACCGTCGCGCCGCCACCGCCGTCACCGCCCGCACCAGCCGCGCCGCGCGGGCGTGCGCCACCGCTGCCGGGCCCTGCGCCACCGCTGCCGGGCCCTGCGCCGGCGCCTGCGCAGCGCCCACTTCCCATCATCGAGCAAAGTGTTAGTGCTGTGAGTGCGCGTATCAGTAAGGGTACATCCCCAATAATGTTTCAACGCAGTGAAATATTTCAGTGAAGTGAAGTTAAGCGTAAATTAATCATCGTAAATCCATCAATGACTATGAAAGGACATCATTAGTTTTAAGCAGCATATAATATCAATGTATACATAATTATATAAGCAATTTTCATATAGTATTTGAGTCATCGATTATATGTTTTTTCTATGTTTTCTCCCGTGTTGGGAATATGTACGGTTTACGTACATTTTGATGAGTTAGCGCGACTGTGTCCGCTTATAATATTATGTAAACTGTGTTTAAAGTTCAGTCTGCAATAAAACTCCGTTCCGTTAATACGTCTTTTACTTCATATCATATAATATCATAATTTTATGTAAGGACAATCATCAGCCCGTACAATTATTTTATTTATCTTATAGTTTAAAATTATTTTTCTAAAGGAATGTGCCTGGTATGTATATGGCTTAAGGTGCGTCCTCTACATATTGGGACTGACCATTCCTTTTCTTAAAAGTGTCTCTGCCTACTTTTTAAGATATACTTTCCCTTTGGCGTGCTATCAACAGAACTTTGCTTTTATACGTAGCATTATTAGACCTCCTGATGATGCTTCATATAAAAGCGAACGCGTTAAAAATTCTTCTGGAGTGGCTACGTGGCGTAAGTCACGCTACGTAGGCTTAGCAAGGAAATTAGATGGAAATGTCACTATATATATTCCTTAAATATTTTATATATGTTTTACCAAAATACTAATAATATAATGTTTCGTTCAAATTATTTAACATATATATGAATATTTTTATTATTTTCAGGTACAACAATCATAGCAATTTACAAATCTTCGTAGTCTTCATCTACATTGGAAATTTTTGTGCTGGTAAGTTATAATTACTTAATTATAATTTTATTTAAACCCAATAATGACAAATATATTCATAATGATATTTTTCCTTTGGAGTATATCTAATATATAAAATTCTCGTGTCACAGTTTTCGTTGCCATACTCCTCCGAAACCGCTTGACCGATTTTGATGAAATTTTTTGTGCTTATCCGGTATCTATGAGAATGGCCAACATCTATTTTTCATCCCCCTAAATGTTAGGGGTAGTCCACCCCTAAATTTTTTTTTTATTTCTTAGACAAAAATTTTAATTTCTATTTTTTTATGATACAAGATACAAAAATACATACAATCCTCAATTTTCACCCTTCTACGATCAACCCTTATATTTATATGGCAAAGCAACGTTTGCCGGGTCAGCTAGATACTATATATAAATATTTGGCAACACTTAGTCATTATAAAACTTATATTAACTTATGTCAACGTTCTGATCTAGTTGTATCGATCGTAATGTGAGTTTAAACTATTTGCCAATATAACTATCAAGCTAAACAACTCAAGCATTAGATTTTGACCTTTAAGCCATCTTACACTCAACTGAATCCTAATTCCGGAGACCTTGATAATGTCTTTCCCCATTTGACAATCGATAGGCGCTAACTTTATGGTTACTACTTCTCCACCCGTGTCTACGTGACGCGATCAAAAAAAGGTATAACTTTTCCAAAAAAAATAGTAAGTGGACCCATATAAATTTCATCAAAATCTCTTAAGTAATTTATAAGTTATAGTCAATTGACTGAAAATGTATTCGTTTACCTAGATAATTTAGTTGTATTTGTTGTTATCGACGATGAATTTAGTTGTATTTGTTATTATTTTAGGTGCGTTAATGATCTCGTAAGCAGTCATTATTACAATAATATATTTTTAAAAACTTTGTCAAAGTACTTACCAACATTCCTCTAAACCAGCAAAAGTAACAGTATATACAGAGATCTTGATAAAATCATTCCTTTTTTTAAATTATTGACTGTCATACTTAAAGGACGGCGTCTTTTCTCGCATCTACGTGATGTGAATGTACCTTTGAATTCTATTTCGGAAGTCGCACTTTCCTAAAAATAAAGAAGTCACACATGTATATCCCAAATATAAACTTTACCACAGATTTAGTACGATCTATCCAACCTTCCACTAAAACCAACCAAATCAACACTACTGGGACCTTAATAATCTCGTTCCGCATTTGAAATCAGTGACTGTCACACTCAAAGGAAGGCATCTTTTCTCCCTCCTACGTGACATGAATTTACCAATCAATTCGAATTCCGAAGACGCATTTTGTGAAGATTAAGCTATCTGAACAAAACTCTATTGAGATAGTATAGGCAGTAAAAAGAAACGCTGGAGAAACCAATTTATGGAAAGGGTTTTAGTTCTTTGCTTATAGTGCCAAATGAGAATCAGAGATGGAGTTGAATGCTGATATCTAACAGGCAGAGGCTTTTGCTGTTTCTACGAACAAACATGAAAATACTTAAGAAATGAAATGTGAAACAAAATACAAACATATTTTGTTTCATATTTACATATTACATTTCATTACATATTTTAAAACATTTCTTTTAATATACTAAAAATTACTAATAGTGTAAAAATTATAGTAAATACTCATATGATTTTTGTAAATTTGAAAATGTAAGGGGTAAAAATGAGAGGACCAAAATGTTGAGCGAAAATGGACCTGAGCGAACAGTATAAATAAATAAAATATTTGCAAAAAGAAAACCAACTTCAAACGCATAATACGCATTTAGGGATGACCCAAACACTACTCGTCAGAGTTCACTCAAATATAAATGAACCACAAGCACAAGGTTTCGAATGTAAAAAGTAATCAAAATCGGTACACCCTGTAATTATATATGAGGAAATACGCACAAAAAAAAAAAACGGTTGAATTAAGAACCTTCAACTTTTATTGAAGTTGGTTAAAATAGTATCGCACGCTATACAAACAAGAGCATAGATGGCTCAGTGGCATTGGCTATGGACTGCCGCGCAGCAGATCCATGGTTCGAATCCCGCTTGAGTTTCACCGCATGGTGGAAGGGCATTTTGCGATTGCCCGTCTGGCTAGCGACCACCTTCAAGTAGAGAATCTGTCGCCAAGCACCTAACGGTGTGTTCTAGCAGCTGTACTTGAGAGCCAGTAATTCTAGGTTAGGCCTGTTAACATCTTCGATCACATCATAACTTAACATTAATAAGCAATAAAAAAAAATGTATGTGTTATATTATGTCTGTGTATTGGCGGTGAGAGCATACCCCGGCTACAGGGGTGGATGGCGCGGGTTCTCGAATCCCGCACATCACTATAATTTTTCCTTTCGTTGTATATATGTAACGTAAGAGTTTACCTTCAGTACAAACCGTTAAAATAACGTCGTTAAAGTAGCAGTATCGAGACTTAGACACCAGGAGTCGTTTGTAAACATCTCAGTAACATTATACAATTACGTTGTGTAACACTCGCGCGGCCAGATTGTGGCGAGTTAGCGTTTTTTCGAGCTACGTGAGGGTTACGTGAGGTGACTTTAATCACTTTGCCTCAGCTCATAGCTTTTCATAGTTACTTCAGCTAATCGATAACTGATGGGTTAGAAAGAATCTCCAGTCCAGTACCACATTAGTCGCTATATAGGTACCTTCTGGGGGCAGTACTGACGAGAGGCCAGTATCGCCCGAATCGCGGCAAGCCAATTCCATTGTGTTTATTCATTTGTATGGTTACTGATAAGCAAAAACAAACAAGTCTCACCACGAACAATAAGTTATTTCTTTCAGTGTAATTCCGTAGCTATTGTAACTATATGTTTGGCCAAGATTTCACCCTGAAAGCATATGTAATCTTCCCGTAAAGGTCAATGCAACTTGCCCGAAACGTCGAGGTTTATCAAAACTTCGTTTTGAGGTTAGTTTGTGCTCTTGAATAGACACGAAAACCAACCCGTTCAACTAGCTAACGCTTTAAAAAACAAAACTAATAGTTTTTTTATTGTGTGTGTGTGGGGGGGGGGGGTTGCTCCAATCCCCACGCTTGGCAGGTGTCTTGGGGATTACAGTGTGCAATACAGATCCTCCGAAAGCGCAGTTGCCCACCTTCTGGTGTGTTACCCTTAGTGGCTTCATACTACACGCACGGTAGAGACGCGGGGGTGATATTCTAGCCCAGTACCACACGGACCTTTTATCATAACTAACTAGAGACAAATATTTTTTCATATACATATCTATAGGCGAAAATGCTTTTAAGTTTGATCGAGAATTGTAGAGATCACTGAGTACTATTGCTCAGTAAACGTGCAAATGACCACTCAAATAGTTTTCTTCAAATCGTTTGCAGAATCCAAGAAAACAGCCAAAACGCCCTTACAACATTAAGAACGACAGTAAGAAATGGTCTCTCTCGATAAAAACATCAAAACATTTCAGTCCCTAAGGCAACTGAACTAAATTCGCGTTAAATCGCGTCTTGTCAAGGCAGCTACGTTCATTCCTTTTCACGCTCCGCGACGTTTCGTGAGGTGAATAGATTGCAGGGGATTTTATTTTCAGTTCTGTTTATGTATTGATTTAGTTTACTGTTATCAGGCTATTGACTGAGCGAAAGGGGGTATCGGAGGCCTCAACATATACTAAATGTTTGTTCTACGATAACTTTTTATGCCGTAGGTGGCCAACAAAAAGAAAGGGATGGCTATAGAAAGCGATCAGCGTTGGCATCGTCTAATTGCTATCTGTCACACTGGTGGCATTACAAATCGGTAGACTTTGTTGCCTCTAATTATATACTGAACTAAGAACTATTTCATTATACTCAAATATTATATGAATATAATAAAGCGTTTATTTCTCATAAACATTACGTAAGTCTTTTAAGATATATAAAATGATGACAATAATAACTAACAGGGTGTAAAAACTTTTTAATTTATCAGAGCGCTTGGTCGATGCGACGCGTGATCAAAATGCTGGCACCTATTTGGCTCAAAGAATAAGCATTGCTATTCAACGGGGCAATGCTACCAGCATGCTAGGCTCGCTGCCAACTGGTAGTGGACTAGAACATTTGGACTGCCTATGAGTCCAAATGCTTTTATTGTAGTAGCTGTGATGTTGTATATAGTTCGTAGTATTTTGTTAATACAGGGTTTAATTCTTATTAAAAATTAATTTCACATCCTTGTACTAAGAAATATACTTGTTTCTCACGGTACAGAGATCCCTCTAATGTCAAAGACTTAGAGGCATAAAGTATTTTTAGCACATCAACAAAAAATTACGTTGTAACTTATAGGGTAACTGGGAGAGGGAGCTCTACATTTTCAGATAATTCAAGAACTATTTATGGTATAGTTATAGATGATAGACTAGTTTTTGACCACTAGCTTACGTGTTGGTAAGTGATGATGTGGTCGTAGATGGTAAGCAGACTAGGCCTAGATTACCTGGCGCTGAAGGACTGCTGACTGATCGCACTATAAGTTGTTTGGCGACAGATTGAGTGTGTTAGCTAGCCAGGTGAGAAATTGCAAATGCTCTTCCACCATGTGGTGAAGCTCAAACCAGCGGTGGGGATCAAACCAAAAACCCGCAGCACGGTAGCCCATAGCTATTACCTCTCGGATAAAGATGAGAGATAACTTCGGCAACATCGTCAGCATTCATGTAAATTTCGGCGTTGTCTATGGCGTTTGGAAGATCAAGCAAACTGAACAAAGTCCCAAAACAAGGTCCCTGGTTTGATACCCACCGCCCACTTTGAGCTTCACAGAAGGGCATTTTGCGATTGCCTGCCTGGCTAGCTACCACCTTCTAGTAGAAAATCTGGCGCCAAGCACATTACGGTGTGTTCCGGTAGCAGTCCTTGAGAGCCAGTGAAATGACAGGCACATGAGACTTAACAATTATGTCTCAAAGTGACGGGCGCAGTGCAATACGTTACTTGTGATGAAATGCATCTGTTATAGGCTGAGGTTAGTCCGCTTAACATCAGGTGGGCTTCAAGCTTGTTACGTCACAATTACATTAAAAAAGAATATATACGTTTAACTAGCTCTCAACGTTAGAATAATTAACTTTGAAATGAATCACTTCAAAAACTAATAAAGGAATGGATTAATTTCCGTTTCCGACATAGTTTTGGTAGCCTACGTAGTTAAAATACTATTAATTATTACGAGATGTCACGCAAATATGCGATGTTATCAATGGATAGTTTATGATTTCGTGAACTTCAAATTACGTTTCTTAATCTTTATTTCCCATCAAAAACAAATGAGTAATAAATGTTAGAAGGTTTTCAAGCGATTGTAACGGAGCATGCCTAGTACGTGTTTACCGAACGACAATGTTATACAATGTACCCTGCGGTCTTGACTTGGATGGGTGACCGCTAGTGAGTTTTAATATTGAGTATATTCGTGCTTTGAAATCGGCTGTCTTGGGTGTTTTCTCAAGATGGCTGTAGTAACAGCGCGGTGGTTGGGCATTTTCCAAATGTACGCTTGCGTAACTACCACATTCAAGTAGAAAATATGTCCAGGCGCTTAATGGCGTGTTTCAGCGGCTAGTTCTTAGTAAATGTTATTCTTGTTCAGAATAGTATAACAATACAGTAAACCTTTAGAGATCCATATATAAGGCACAAATCTATGGAATAATGTTATGTTGAAAACAGAAATTGGTAGTACCCCATTAGTTTTACCTTTTGAAGACTTTTACTGAATCCAATAAATGGTCGGATATAGGACAGTTCTCATTGTTAGCCCGGGCACTGGCGGTATTTTTGGGCATTATTGAGTAAATTTTATAGTCTTACCTTTATGTACAGCACTTAGGTAAATACAGGTCTAAGGCGCAGTTCTTAGGTACAGATTTTTGTAAAGCTCTTATGTACCCGAGAACTGAGCTGTATGCACGCAACCGTCTGATGTGGAGTCGCGTGTACATGAGCTTATTCCTGAGTTCTGATGATGCGGCGCCGACACCCCTCAATGACGACGCCTTGTGCCCTGTTAGGACCTTACGCGGGTTCTTGATTGTTCTGAGCGACTGAATAAAACTATCTTGTCCACTGAATTTATATTGTTGGTATAGTATTACAATATTTAAGGTCTGATAATAAATTTAGGTATGCACACAACAATTACTTGCATTTCTGACCACCATTCTGAATGTTAAAATTGAAGTGAAGTTAACTGAAGTTGGAATAGACAAAATTCACTGATCTGAACAACGATCGATTCTAATTAGTCAAGTACATCATATTCTCAATAGATGGCGTTAGGAGTTTCGAAATGCATATCCGATACATAAACTCAAGGTAAGTATTTTATACATAACCATGTTAATTTGGATTAACAAGCTGTTTATTGGATCTAAGTGGTAAAATTTTTGAATGTCACCATTGTGAGTACAGTTTTAGATTCAGCACTTAAGTAAGTACAGCGCTAAGAATACAAGCTTAGTTCTAAAGAACAGCATCGATGTACATCTTCAGTATAGCTCTTCGGTACAGCATCTATGTATATCTTCAGTATATCTCTTAGGTACAGCTTTTATGTAAAGTTCTTGGGTATATGTATCTCATATGTACATTTTTTAGTTACAGCTATTAGGTACAGCTGGCAATATACCATACTATTTTGTCTCATCTGTACAAATATCGACATTTCAATAAAATACTCGTAAAACCAGTTTAGTCCAAAAAATCAAACGAATTCTCCCCAGCACCCCCACTACAGTACTGACATTTTAACGACAACAGTATGACCAAATCTATACACGTTTGTGCAATCTCAATATAAAATGGACCATAAACGTAAAGCAATAAAGCCGTTTCAAAGTCAGCTCATCAAACTTTTACTGGTTATCAGAACTTTAACATATAAATCGAGACAGATATTAAACTTCAACCATTTTTTAAGTTGGAAGCTATAGTATTTTATTGTTATTTTTACACGACTGTTAAAAAAAAAGAAGTGTTTGTGTATGTTTTCAGGGTTCATACCGTATCATTTTGATTATTCATATCGTATGTATGTTTATGAGTTTCTTTATTACAGCATTACTTCTAAACGGCTTAACCGATCTTCATATAATGATATGTCATAATATTCGTCTTAATGGCGCAAGTGATACTAGGTATATAAAAAAAATAGGAGAAACACTGGTTTTACTGGCTTTTAGACGCGTCAATGTGAGAATTTCTTTTTCTTCCAAACTTATAGTGTGGCATATCAAAATGAAGGGCATTCAAAAACAAATATACATATAACTTGCAGTTTTAATTTCAATGGAACGATAAAACTCTTAACGAAAATAATTAATATGGAGTCGGGTTTTTTATTTATTCAATTAATTTATACTTTTACTACACATCAGGTTGAAACTTTTTTCGAACAAAAATATCTTCAGCCATTCGACACGGACATGCTGCCACTTTACTGCCACTTAGCAGCCTGCCGAAATAACTATAGTTACGTGTTATGCTAAACTACATTGTTATTGGCGCGAGTTCGTCTTGTATTGAAATCTAAGTAAAATAGCATTAAACTTATAATCAATTGTTTCCTAAGGATTCAAACATACAAAACGTAAAAAACTGCCGAACGAAATACACAATACATTTCACCACTATCTCACCCGATGAAAAGTATTGATGTGGTCGAAAATATTGTTCAGGCTAACCTAGAAGTACTGGTTCTTATGGACAGCTGCCGGAATATACCATTAGGTGCTTGGCGACAGATACTTAAGACACTTAAGAGTAGTAGTTGGCCAGGCGAGCATTCGCAAAATGCCCTACCACCATGCTGTAAAGCCTGCCATCCTAATCCTGGCACATATTTCGCTCAACGAATAAGCTTTGCAATCCACCGAGCCAATGCTGCTAAAATGCTGGACACGCTGCCAACTGGCAGCTTGCAAAGTTATATATAGTTGTATTAAGGGCCTCTTGTACTTGCACAGTAGGCAAATTTAGCGTGCGAGAGTTGCAGGATATGGACACTACGCGGCGCTGCGCTTTAGATGCACAGCGCTCGTCAGGTCGATGTCCCCAGCCGCACGCTATCAGCTTCATAGTGTAACTAAAACAGTTGATCTACTTTAGGTATCTGCTACTAAATCCAGTACTCAATTATTATATTCTTGTGACTATTCCTTTAAAGTGCAACTAACACAGTTGAAAACCTTTAACTATTACTATTAAATACATACCGTTAAGTGCTTGGCGACAGATTTTCAACTTGAGGGTAGTAGCTACCCAGGCGGGTATTCGCAAAATGCCCTTCCACCATGCCAAATTACTGGTTCTATCTAGAGGACACATAGCGGCACATACCGTTAAGTGCTTGGCGACAGATTTTCTACTTGAGGGTTAGGTAGCTAGCCAGGCGGGTAATCTCAAATTGCTCTACCACCATGCAAAATTACTGGTTCTGGAGGACTCATAGCGGCACATACCGTTAAGTGCTTGGCGCCAGATTTTCTACTTGACACATAGTGTTAGGAAGCCAGGCTGGTATTTGCAAAATTCCCTACCACCATGCCAAATTATTGGTTCTAGAGGACTCATAGCGGCACATACCGTTAAGTGCTGGGCGACAGATTTTCTACTTGAAACATAGTGGTAGCAAGCCAGGCGGGTATTTATAAAATGCCCTACCACCATGCAAAATTATTGGTTCTCAAGGATACATAGCGGCACATAGCGTTAAGTGCTTGGCGACAGATTTTTTACTTGAGGGAGGTAGCTAGCCAGTCGGGTTTTCTCAAAATGCCCTACCACCATGCAAATTACTGGTTCTAGAGGACTCCATAGCGGCACATACCGTTAAGTGCTTGGCGACAGATTTTTTACTTGAAGGAGGTAGCTAGCCAGGCTGGTAATCGCAAATTGCCCTACCACCATGCACAACTACTAGTTCTCAAGGATACATAGCGACACATAGCGTTAAGTGCTTGGCGACAGATTTTCTACTTGAGGGTGGTAGCTAGCCAGGCGGGCATTCGCAAAATACCCTACCACCATGCAAAATTACTGGTTCTGGAGGACTCATAGCGGCACATACCGTTAATTGCTTGGCGACAGATTTTCTAATTGACACATAGTGGTAGGAAGCCAGGCGGGTATTTGCAAAATGCCCTAGCACCATGCAAAATTATTGGTTTTAGAGGACTCATAGCGGCACATACCGTTAAGTGCTTGGCGACAGATTTTCTACTTGACACATAGTGGTAGCAAGCCAAGCGGGTATTTATAAAATGCCCTACCACCATGCAAAAGTACTGATTCTCAAGGCTACATAGCGGCACGTAGCGTTAAGTGCTTGGCGACAGATTTTTTACTTGAGGGAGGTAGCTAGCCAGGCGGGTTTTCTCAAAATGCCCTACCACCATGCAAATTACTAGTTCTAGACGACTCATAGCGGCACATACCGTTAAGTGCTTGGCGACAGATTTTTTACTTAAGGGAGGTAGCTAGCCAGGCAGGTAATCGCAAATTGCCCTACCACCATGCCAAATAACTGGTTCTAGAGGACACATAGTGGCACATAGCGTTAAGTGCTTAGCGACAGATTTTCTACTTGACACATAGTGGTAGCTAGCCAGGCGGATATTCGCAAAATGCCCTACCACCATGCCAAATTACTAGTTCTAGAGGACTCATAGCGGCACATACCTTTAAGTGCTTGGCGACAGATTTTCTACTTGAGGGTATTAGCTAGCCAGGCGGGCATTCGCAAAATACCCTACCACCATGCAAAATTACTGGTTCTGGAGGACTCATAGCGGCACATACCGTTAAGTGCTTGGCGACAGATTTTTTACTGGAGGGAGGTAGCTTCTTAGAGGGCACTGCTGCTCACTTTGTACGTTCCTGGAGAGTATGTTAAACTTTATATAAATGATTTTATATATTCTAAATTTTAAATTCTATTCGAATTACAGATTTAAAAAAATGTCTGTCACATTACCGTTGCTTATCAAAATATTGTTTCATCTTGTAGAAAGTTTACTATCTTTGTTTTAAATTTTCTTTCATTTCTTAACTGTGCAGTTGTACTCGTAAAATCACTATAAATAATTTATAAATCTTTGAGCAGATGGATCTGCCAAAGTTGCAGGTCCACATGATAATATGAATCATGTAAAATGCATAAAGAACTAAGGTCTTAGAAATTGTGGTTATTCTTGGCGGACCTTCTTTTTCTTTAGATACATTTGCAATTTCTAAAGAGTTTAAATACCGTTTGTTTTTTGTAGTACAAGCCTCCTTTTCGTTTAAGGTAAATAAGCCATTTTATGGTATGGTAATAGGGGTTGTAAATGGTTGTTTTACCTAAGAATACCGATGTTGTGATGGTACAAGAAATAAAAAGTAGGGTAGGAATAAAAAATTTAAGGGACCAAAACGGTTTTATGTGATGAATAAAAAGGTTGTTGAGATTTTTACAGGCTGGAAATGTAAGCAAAATACTTTGTGACCACGATAACATGATTTTCGTACAAAGGTTTAGGAAAACTGTATTGGTACAGAAGGATGAAAAAGATTTAAATATTGTAAAGAAGTCAATTGCTTCTCGCTACACTCGGATGATAAATTTTCACTTATTGCACCTAACTGAAAATTCAGATTTATATCCAACTATAATTGAGAATAGATCTCAAAGACTAAATATATTTTTTACACCACTGGCCAAAACTAGTGTAATGTTTCAACCGAAATTCGAAAAAGAAAAAGGTTCTCAATTCTACAATATGTTTTTTTATTGCTGTTAGGTAAGCCTTTGACCACAATCTCACCTGATGATAAGTAAAGATGTGGTCGAAGGTGATAACAGGCATAACCTATAATAACTGGCTCTCGAAGACAGCTGCCGAAACACACCGTTAGGTGCTTGGCGACAGATTGTCTACTTGAAGGTGGTCGCTAGCCAGGCGGGCATTCGCAAAATCCCCACCACGCGGTGCACGGCAGTCCATAGCCAATGCCACTGAGCCATCACTGTTTTAAAATTTTTGTATATTTGTTACGCACTTGCTCCGCAAATTATGAGCTGAATGTGATGATTTTGTGGTGTACAGTAAACCTTCAAGTTTATTTAAAGTTTATCAAAATTGGTTGAGTAGTTTTTAAGTTATTGTCATTGGTTTAGTATGTGGAGATGGTGAATAGTATTTTATGACTTTACCACTAACCTCTCAAAAATCACTTCCTGATGGTAAGTGATGATGTGGTCGAAGATGTTGTTCAGGCTAACCTCGAATTACTGGCTCTCAAGGATAGCTGCCTGTACACACCGTTAGGTGTTTGGCGACAAATTTTATACTTGAGGGTGGTAGCTTGCCAGGCTACCATCATGCTATAACGACTGCCATCCTAAGACGACAATCGGGACCGAAGGCTTAACGTGCCCTCCAAAGCACGGGAGCCCTCTGTAGTAATATCACCAGCGGTCACCCATCTAATTCATGACCGCGGCGGACGTTGCTTAACTTAGCTGATCGGTCAAGAAAGTCTAAGCAAACGAGTAAGTACGAGTATGTACGATTATGTATGTATGTGAGTTTCTTTATTTCACTATAATTTGTGTTTGTCTGAACATGTTTGGATGTATGTGGTATCGTTGGAATTACCGAGTAGGACTGGCTATACATTTTTACGCAGATTAGCCATGTTTTTAATGTTTATTAATTATTATGAATCTTCTACTCAGACATACTGGATGGCTACAACTCCATTATAAGCAACTGTTTAGACGTAATATTGATATAAACAATCTATATATATATGTATTTATGGTAAATAATTACTTAAATTCTTTATGTAGGCACTGGACATAATTCCAGAAACCCTGTATACAATTTCCTCGTTAAAAATATATTTGGACAAAAAAAGCCAAGTATGTTTTCACCCTGATTAAATCCCACATCGTTAAAAGAATATCGGATTTTCGTAGATTAATTATTTATCAGGAGTTAATTCCTCCTTCTATCCTTGCCTCACCCCTGAGCTGTGGTATTTTAATCCGATCCGACACTCGAAAGCTAGATCCGATGTGAAAATAAGTTAAACTCCGTATTTACACTTTCTCACTGTGGTATTGTCACAGTAAAAAAGAACAGCAGGATATTTTCATATAATCCATTATCACTAAATGTAAGTGACGTTTAGATAAGTTTATTCGATGTTTAAAACTAAGATACATTGATGCCGCAAGAAAAACGTTGTATGTATCTTATACATGTAATAAGCAATTTAAGATACGAAATATATGTTCATAAATTTGTGGGTAATCCGTGGCGGCGTCATTAAGCATTTTGCTATATGTAAGTTAAGTTAAAGTTAAGATAATTATGCGCCGAGTAATCCTTGATTTCACAGATTTGCTTGTGTCGGATAAGAGGGACAGACAAACTAACAGTTCGTTGGTCTCACTCTTATAAATAATGGGATGATACTATAAATAGAAAAAAAAATTAAACATTTGAAGAACAAATTCAAATCGCGATACCACATGGCAATACTGAACATTTGATACAAGAGAAAACCACATTTTATTCCACTGTAGAAAACATTTAAAATTATGTGATTTATCCTGGTCACGGTCTTATCTCAGGATTTGAGAAAAAAGGTCTAATTTTGCAAACGTAAACACGAGTAGACTGCTTGAATGACACGAGTCCTCGGAGACTTGCGTCGTGCCTTTGAGTTAACACATGCTTCTAATACTCAAATAGCGTTGTGTTTATTTATCAGTACATTTGTATGGATGCCACGTGAACCTTTGAGGTTGTAAGAGTAGTGATTCAGGGTATGTATAAGTAAACAGATTCAGATCCTCTATAATGACTGTAATGTGCCCTAATAAAAACTGTGGTACGGACTGGTATGCAGTATGTGGGTGACTTTTGTGGGCGAATTCGTTCTAATATAAATATATTCGACGAGGTATTTATATTTCTATTGAATCAATAACTTGTCGTGACATCGTGTTTAACCGAAATTTTCTCAGCAAGCTCTAGATCAATTGTTTTTTTCTTGACCTTACTCCAGACGAAGTGAGGTATGAGTAACATAATATTTCTCCGATTCTGTCCAATTGCTCGTCATCATGAAGAGTACAGAGCAACAACTACCTTAATCTTTTTAGTGTCAGCATGAAAGTAAAATCTATTTTTTTACTGTGGCAGTCTGTCCAAACCCTGAATCAACATCCAGCAAGTTATTAAACCACTGGGCTTCGCCACGTCGACACTAGACGTCACCTTTCAAATTAAGTGGACCTGCCCTTCTGGACTGATGGTTTATGTCTGTGACCAGTAATAGCTGGCCTTCGCAAGATTTCTAAGTGGTACAAGCTGATTTTTAGTTATAAACCAAAGCGAGAGCTGCAATATTCTAAGTTACATATTGTCTATGTCAGTATATGTGTTCTCGTATATTTACTGCATGTTTATATGACAAATACTTTCATTGATGTCATCAATTTATCTACAGAAATGAAAAGGGGCAGATTTGAATATTTATTTTGAAATTATTATTATTTACACTAATTAAAATAAATATTAATAAGGATTTTTCTATTTCCAGTACTACATTAAGTATGCATCTTACAAATTTAAATAAGTATATATATATATATATATATATATATATATATATTTTACGTTGTTGAGTAAATAAAAAATAGGATCGAATTTAAATTATTTATCTGTAGAATAAACGGTTCTTTGAGAAAGAAGATTTTTTTTGAAGATGATGGCTATTCAAATGTGCATACTAAATGGCAAAGTACAGTCCGTAGAAGATTCAGATCTGTTAATACATATTGACTGTTGACTCCAACGCCCAGCGATATTATTCGTTTCAAAAATACACGACTTTATAGTTGACGTGTTACTTAGAGCGTGACTTCAATGATGTAGCTGGTAATATGGTGCTTCTTTGGGACCTTTACTCAGTGATTAGTGCTAAAAAGTATCATGTTCTAATTGAGAACACAAAAAGTGCTGTGTGGCGGTCTATAGCCAATGCCACTGAGCCAATACTGCTTCTTGTGTTACCCTTCGACTTAATACGATACCTACGGGTGATATAATATATATTTATATATATATATATAAATATAAAAATATGTATGTATATACAAAAAGCAGTAGTGGCTCAGTGGCATTGGAAATATATATATATATATATAGTCGCATTGGGTTGAGTACCTGTAATGATAGCTGTAAGTTGGATAGTAAATAAATAAATATAGGGGGTGAAATTCTAGCCCGGCACCCCACTTGCAATAAGAAATATATAATATTACCTACTTAAGGAATATATAAAGCATACCAAGGTCGTAAGGTTCGTAGATTAGTACAACAAAAAAACTTTGGCCATTTCCCAAAGCCTAGTGAACTACAAAAAAGGTTCTAAGCCAGCGCTATACTCTAGCCAGATCCGTTCTCGATAGCCCCCTTAATTCTACCCCTTGTCACCATTAGACGAGATAAAAACCAACCCTTATTGTAGTAACATATTTGATATTTTTGTGGGATAGAAAAGGATATTTTTATATTGGAAATAAATTATTACGCATTGTTATTGGAGTTCGGGACCGTCATTTCAGTTGACGATAATTTACGAATTTTAGGGATATGAAATGAGTCTTAGGAAAAAAACCTTCGGAGACATAAACATTTCTAGACATACTTACGCATGTTGAAACGGTGTTTAATTAATATTCGGTGGTAGGTAAAATTCGGGAAACCGACAAAATTATAACAAAATTGTGCTAAGGTAGTTAAAACTCAGGGTGTCTAGAATTCAGTACAGACTTTTACAAATCAAACTATGATTATAATATATTTTTGCTCAAGAAAATTCTTTTCTGATTTAGACAATTGAGTGGATACATCTATGGGGCTATTGCACCTTGATGTAGAGAGGCGAGAACAATTTACTTTGATCTGATGATTGAGTATAACTAAAAAATCGGCCAAGTGCAAGTGGGACTCGGGCACGAAGGGTTCCGTATCATTATCTGTAACCTAATCTTGCAAGTTACAGACACTTTTCGCAGTGTCCGATTGAGCTGGGTAGGTACGGCGAAAACCTATTTTATTTTATGGGAGCCCCCTTAATCATTAATTTAACTTAATTTAAGTTAATTATATTTAAGGAGAACATTAAACTAAATATTCTGTGAGTAATTAAAGCGTCTATCTGTCACTGTTATTAGTATCGAGCAAGAAACGGTAAAAAAATAAAGTTTATTGTATGGGAGCCCCCCTTAAATATTTATATATTTTTATTTTTAGTATTGTTTGTTATAGCGGCAATAGAAATACATCATCTGTGAAAATTTCAACTGTATAGCTATAACCGTTCTTGAGATACAGCCTGGTGACAGACGGACGGATGGCGAAGTCTCAGTAATAGGGTCCCGTTTTTACCCTTTGGGTACGAAACCCTAAAAATAACTTCACTGAAAATGGTGTCAATCTACGACTATTAAACTAACTAACATGGATCAACTTGATGATGAGGTTTAAAAAAAAACAAGAATTAAAGACCAGGTAATGCGTGGATAGGATCAAATAAGTATGCGTCGAATTGAGTATCTTCTTATATGGAAGTCAGTTACAAAAAAAGGGGAAAAAAATATTACTAGCTGGATTTGAAGCCAAAGCCATCCGCCCCTAGAGCCGGAACATGCAAGTTTTTTTATTTATATCTGATAGGCTCACCTTTGACCACTATCTTATTCTAACCCTATAGTAGGTGATGATGTTGTCAAGGATGTTGTTCAGGCTAATCTTAAATTACTAGTTCTTAAGGACAGCTGTCGGAAAACAGAGCGAGGTGCTTGGCTACAGGTTTTCTACTTCAGGGTGGTAACTAGCTCGGCAAGCATTCGCAAAATGCCCTGCCATCCAACTGTCATCCTGAGACAACAACTGGGACCGCCGGCTTACCGTGCCCTCCGAAGAACGTGCACGCTAAGTAGTAATGCCACTAGCGGTCAACCATGACCGTAGCAGACGTTGTTTAACTTAGCTGACCAGTTAAGAACGGCTAAGCAAACTACGCAACGAGCGCAACTAGCTTCAAAACTTGTTGACGTCTCTTCATCTGCAGTGTATACATACTGCTATCAGCCCCATGTATTGTTATATACAATGAATTTACTGAAGTGTGCTTAGGCCAAGAAACTCATATTATAAAGTCGATGGTTATTATTCCAGCAATGACCGTCTTGGCACAGATTCAAAGCAACTAGGGAGATACGGGTTAAGTGAACCGGATTACAAGCTTTATAAGGTTATAAATAGATTAGATACGCGTTTATTTGCGGATATCCATATTTAAAAATAAAAAAATATTTTAAGAAAGCAAGAAATTCATATTTAATAAATATAATGTTTTGTTAACATGCATTATCTTGAAAACGAAGAGTTAAGTTAAGAGTAAGGTGTATCATAGTAAAGACAGTTCGTAATAATGATCTAAACCCACTTAACCAGTAATCCTATATAAGGTCTATATAATCGATCGCTATTAAGTCATGTTAAGTACTTATTAACTCAATTGTTTACATATTTAATAATAAATAATCTAAATATACATGTTAATATCCTCAGGTCTACAGATAAACATACAGCTGAGTGACAGCAATAGGCATCGTTGTGCTCTTTATGTACAGAAGCATTAAATCTTCTAGTCGTTCCTCTACCTGTCTTGCACTGTAGCATCTCATAACAAGTTAGTTAACACCTAGCCTAAGAGATTAAATACGCCAGTAGATTTACTATATCTTAGAATATTCTGAGATAATTAATAAGACAAAAGCTTAAAATAAGCATCAGTTTTCATTCTCTTCCTATGTTCATTTTATGGCTTTATACCGGTTTTGCCATTTAAAAATACGCTAGAAGTCATCGGATCAGAGTGATGAAAACAGTATTTTTCTCCCTACGTTGTAGTATATTAATTCCCACATTTTTTGCTGTCAAAAAAAAAACAATACAAGCTATGGCCTAGCTTTTGATACAACCAGTCTTTTTAATTGCGGCGTAAAATAGTTATTAAACAGGTCAAATATCAAAAATATTGTTACAAGACTTACTTACTTTGTTTTTTATTATAATTTACTTCCAAATCAGTTATTATATTTTTTCTTTCTTCTTTGTCGAATCTTCGTGTTTTGGTCATGATGATTATTTTTCATATTCTCTAGAATATTACAAATTGTATCCGTAGAAGCACACATTCCTGCTAAAAAAACAAATCAAAATTACTTTTTCTACTCGTATGGCACACGTAAATAAAACGAGTCCACGATTTCCGCTGCCGCTACCTCTCTAACCTTGTACCATTTTAAAACAGATATTTGCCATCCAATCGTCCGTCTATCCTAGTTAATACTTTGTATAAACTACACCTTGTGGATTAAATGGTCGTAAAGTAATATAGTATCATAAAGTAAAAGTTAATGGAGTAAATTTACTGTCTTTTCTTATAATATTCTGGGAGAGATATTAATAAAATAACAAAGCTCTTTTGTAGGACAACATGTTATATTAAAAGCGTCTGATGAATTCCTCTCATTTATTAAAGTAAGTAGCTACATCAATAAAATTATAAAAAAAAAACGGGAGAAACGGCACCCGTACCTCGAACATGACTTTGTCAAATCAGACGACGTCTCCCGATTGAGTCTCAACAATGTCACAGAATAAAAATGACCAGAATAATCACTCCGCACAGTCTTTCCAATAAATAAGCGACTAACAATAATAAGCGACCAGTAAAGCAATAAATTGCACTTCAGCTCGCGAAGCATGGAGTACCTTATATTTATATTCACCTACAGGGTGTCTCTCTTTCTATCGCATAGCCACGCATAGCTCTGATCTCTTCTGACGCGGCACGTACCGTAGAATAATTCCGTTCGGATATATACGCCGATATACCTGTAGCTTTGTACCCAAAGTGCAGAGTGGACCAGTCCTGGTAGTGTGCGTATGTATTTTTTTATGTTATTGTGACGGATCAAGCACGAGGACCACCTGATGTTGAGCGGATTAACCTCTGCCTATAATAGATGCATTTCGTCACAAGTCACGAATTGCACTAAGCCCGTCACCTTGAGACATAGTTGTTAAGTCTTATGTGCCTGTAATTTTACTGGCTCTCAGGGACTGCTGCCGGAACACACCATTAGGTGCTTCTACTGACTGCTCCTCTTCTTATCTTTGTCATTCATTACAACGTATCATATACAAAGGAAGTGTAGCTGATTACATCATATGCTTGTGTTACATGTTCTCCTGTTAACTCCTGTTCATGACTCTTGAAGCGCAGGATCAAAAAAAAAAAGATTTTCGATCGCGTGCTATTAATTAAATGTTTTCTTTATATTATTTTTTGATTGAACATGGATAAACGCGTGAATTTATGTTAATTACTTAAAGAGCTATTTCATATCAAGATCTTTGAAAATAATGTTTTTGAGAAGAAGCTTTATCAGTATTTATTTCATAAGTTGTTTTAACACTGAAAGAAAATTAAGATTTTAAAGAAAATATAATTCTTAGATATCACTTAAATAGTTGACATAATTACTAATCAAACATTTTAATATATACACGAGTAGTTACCCCGTGAGGTGCCGGGCTAGCACCCATTGTCACCCATCCAAGTATTGACCACAGAGAACGTTCCTTAGAGCGACTTACAACGGTACGATACAAGCGCTTCAACAAATATAGAACTTGTGCCCGCAAAAGTTTTCATCTTTCACCCTACATTACGATATGAGTTACACAGCCAGTTTTCGTCTGCTCTACTAAAGCTTTGAGAAATCTACCTACTTATAGGATTAACCATGGCAGATAATAAGGGCAAAGTGACAATGTTTATTTGGTGACCTTTTTTTTTTTTTTTTTTTTTTAACGTGTGAAAAATGCATTTACGCATTCCCGTCCACCCCGGGGAAGGTGGCCGGGATATGTCGGGCTCGACACCAACTACTCCCACAGCAGCAAGTGCCCCTACCGACTAAATAACACACGGTGTTCCACCTCTACCGCTTCTCGGCGGGATCGCAGGGTCGCTTTAGCACTCAACCACGAACCCGCCACGGTTGTCCGTTGCCGGACCCCTCCTGGGGTGCTACCCCTCACGACGCACCAGAACACATGGCACGTCGCTACCACCCGGGGACCAAGCCCGCAAATGGGCGTCAGACGACCCCGCTTCCGACGCCCAAGGTCCCCCTGCGACGGGTCAGATGAGTAGCCCCGTCGCCTGCTACTTCGGCCGCAGAGGATAGGGAGAGCGGCGCCTCGCTATACCAACACTCCTCCTCCCCTGCGGCCCCTCTGCGTCCGCCATCCAACGGTGGCGGCCCCGCCGTGGCCACGGAAGGTAGGGAGAGCGGCGCACCGTGATACCGGCACTCCTCTCCCGCCGTGGCCCCTCACCGTCAGCTGTGGTGTCGCCCATACAGCACCACAGCCCGCCTCAGATGCGGTGCTGCCCATACAGCACCGCAGCCTACCCGTTGCCGCTCCAGTCTGGACTTAGAGGCAAAGCCCAGTGGAGCGGCCCCTCTGGGGCCGGCCGACTGCCCAAGCCAGCACGGCCCCTGGTTCCTCTTCGCTTCACCGTGGGTGACGAAGCCACGGCTACTAAGCCCCACCGCCACGACAAGGCGGGAACCCTTCGGGGGGTTTATTTGGTGACCTAAAATATGTTCTGTCAACTTAATGGTCGGTACTTACGGTGCTAAGGTACTCAGGCGATATATTTGCGTTTATTATTTTTGATCTGATCATCACTTAAGACTTATTTACTCATCAATATGTACTACTGTACTTGTTTTATTATAAATTTAAGTAGCATTAATATGTGTTAATTTTATGTAAAATAATACTTTTTATAAGTAAAAGTATTCATTTGAAGTTAGTTAACCAAAAACGGAATAAATAATAAGAGCATTTATCAATGATACAGCCTTTTTATTTGTGAACTAGGATATTTTCTTGCAAAAAATGTTACTAGTATTTGCATATACAAAAATTTAATATAAAACTGGATAAAATATACTTTTTTCATCTATTTCTTGTAATACTTATTGTTGTTTATCTACGAATTGTTTATGAAAAACAACTCACATTACCTTGACATCCTGAATAGTGGAACACTCATGGAGGTCGGTCCATGAACATTGGAGCTAGTGTTTTGAAACAGCAAGACTTTAACAATTTATTTCATATTATTTTCGTTCGAAGTCAGTTCGTTTTATTTATTGTAACTGTAAACACGACACTTTATACAAATATTATAGATACTATAGTTATGTATGCGCGTGTGTTTGTTGAATGCTCTGAAATGGTTTAGTAGATTTTAATGAAATTTAGAATATTTAAATTTACATTTCTACATTCTAAGATTAGATTTATAGGATACTTTTAATCCAAAAGAACTTTACAGAAAAAACAGTTTTAATACCAACTAAAATGTATCGCTGCCGCTTATAATTTAATCCCAAACACAGCTTAAAAGCATAATTCCACGGAGATTTCAAATCTAGAATCTCCAGAGCATCTGCCAGCTTAAAAGCTGTCTGTATATCACAAGTTGAATCTATTTGCCTTTGAAATACTACCCTTTGTTTTACTCTAAACCTGTTTTGAGTCTAATATGTTTCCTTCGCCACAGTAACGTTGGTTTAACCTTCCGGCAAAACATTAGGTATTATTGTGTAATTGGGATTTACCTACCGTGGGCTGAATTGGTAGAAAATTATAGACTTTATTGGTAGGTAATATGTAAAGGTTTTATGTATATTTTTTGTTTATACTATTTTTTCTTTCTATCTACATATTTTAATAAATCTCTACAAATTTAAACCACCTATCTGTTTTTATTCCTCACATTTCAATATTTTCCCTTCTTAGGTTGACTGTAAGATATCGCTTTAAAAGATAAACCCGCCCATTGTACCTTAGCTCTCAGAGTTCTTTATATATGTTTTGTAACATTTAGTTGCACAGTACAAAAAATATTGTATTGTATAAAAGAGATGTCAGTAGTATATTATTGGGAATTCTGTCCCACCTTGTCGCTCGGCGAACAAGTTCGCCTTCACGACGGTGTGTCAGAAATTCCCAATAATATACGTTCGATTTCATTGAATTATGAAACAGGAAGTCATCAGTTTCTTCTTTCATAAATGATTATGTTATTATAGTGCTTGCTCATTACCAATCAAACCGCAACACGCATCAAACATGAGATTTGTCAAACAACCCCATTCATTGCAGATAAACACAATCTGCGATGATTTTCCTAAGTTTGATTTTCGGCATGGAGAATTATTACCAAACACAGTTCGGTGCATTATTTGTGGACCGTCAAATTGTGGAAAAACAAATTTACTGATTGGACTTCTCTTACACGAAAATGGTTTAAAATTTCAAAATATTTATGTTTATTCAAAAACTCTGTACCAACCTAAGTATATATTTTTAGAAAAAGTTTTACAACAAGTGCCCGGTGTTTCACTTCAGAAATATCAAGGAAGTGAAGAAGTATTAAAAGTTCAAGATGCCCAACCCAACTCAGTAATAATATTTGACGATGTTGCCTGCGAAAATCAGAATAACATGCGTGATTACTTTGCTATGGGAAGACATAAAGGCATTGACTGTTTTTACCTAAATCAAACTTACAGTAAGGTCCCTAAACAATTAGTGAGAGATAATGCCAACCTAATCATACTTTTTAAACAGGACGAAATTAATTTGAAACATGTTTATGAAGAACACGTTAATACTGACATGAGTTGGCTTGATTTTCGTGAAATGTGCTCAACGATATGGAGTGAGCCTTTTAACTATGTTGTAATTAATAAAGATTGTTCCAAAAATAACGGATGCTATAGAAATAAATTGGACACTTTTGTAGTCTTTGATCAATAATATATATTTAAGGAATACTACCTTCTCAATATCTTTATTCTTCAGACGACTCTTAATCGATTACAATCTTTTTACTATTATGGAAAAAATGTTGAAAAAACAGATCGTTGATGCTGCAGAAGCTGTAAAAAGAAAAGTTCGAAAAATGAGAGACTTTGAAATCGAAAATAATCAAGCGCTGGAATCAGTTTTCAAACCTGTAACAGAACCTCTCAACGTAATAGCTAACATCAGTAAGCAAACTGCTTTTCCTCGTTATCCAACAGAACCTGAAATTCCTCATATTGAAAAAAAAAAACAGGACGAAAACTGTGATAGCAAAAGAAACATTGTTGACGATAACGAGTCAGATGAAAATGAATCTGATAGTACGAGTAATATTTCATATGAATCAGCTGATGCTATTGAAGACGACGATACATCATCCGGGTTAGTTTCTCAAGATGCACCGATAGATATTCCATTTGGTGTCCGAACCGAGCGCAAGAAACTCATGTTAGGCTCTGCTTGTATTACAATCAGCAACGATTATATCATAGTAGCGGAACGCAAATACCAAAACACTCCTGGTTTAAAACAGTTGTTGCTGAAAAAGGAAGTAGACTTAAATTTGGTTACTGAAAGTGATTTGCGATATTATAAGTCCATGCTACTTGATACGAATGCACATCGTCGAGATTTTGACCCTACTAAACCAATCAAAAGTAATAAAGGACAAAAGTATATGCAAATTATCAAACCTCTTTTCACCTCACAAAATAAGAAACAAGATGATCAATATAAGGGAGAAGGCCTACCTTTGACTAAAATGTGGAAGAAAAATGTAGATTTTATATATTGGGATGATCCGAATGAACTAGTAGATCGATTAAAGTTATTGATTGCATCTCGAGATGCTGGAAACACTGGCTTAGATAATGAAATCATATCTATCATTGAAGAGTTACGTGAGAGTAAAATTATTAATAAATAAATGATATATTATGTGCACTGTTCATTTAATTATCAACCTTTCAATACAATACATCTTAAATATGAATGTAGATAAATTCGGACACTATATCCATAAAAGAATGCGTTTATCAGAATTATTTGAGTTTAGTGATAACGCTTTGTTAAAATCAGAAAACGGAGATTTCGATTTGAAAACGTCTAGGTTGAGAGGAATCAGACTGCCTCTAGAAGCAGATGATGCTGTTAGCAAGGAATATGTAGATCAAGTTAGAGATACAATAATACAAGACGTTAATAAACTGATTGGCTCATTACGCTCAAGAATTATATCAGATGCTCGAAGTACTACTGAAAATTATTTAAAAGCGAAGACATCTGAGATTTTAACTCATTTGGAAGAAAAATTCTACACCAAAGCAGAAGTAGAACAATTGTTTGAAACAAAACATTCAGCGCAATGGCAAAACAAGAAATTATAAATGAAATTCACAAATCAGCAAGGAAAAATTTTCTTAGACGTTCTGTTATACTAAAAGGGATCGATGACTTGTGGCAAGCTGATCTTATAGACATGCAAAACTTAAAAAGTTATAATAAAGGCTATAATTACATTTTAGTGGTAATCGATTGTTTCTCAAAGTACGCTTGGACCGAACCATTAAAACTAAAAAATAAACACAGTGTTACTCAAGCATTTGAGCGAATACTGGCTATAAGCCAGCGTAACCCAGTTCACTTACAAACTGATTTAGGAACCGAATTTTATAACGCGGAATTCCAAACGCTTATGAAAAAATATAACATAAATCACTACTCCTCTTTTTCTACTAAGAAAGCTTCAATTGTAGAGCGAGTAATTAAAACTATTAAAAATAAACTCTTTAAATGTTTTAGCCTTAATGGAAACTATACGTGGTTAGGCAGAGAATTGAAAGATACGCTGGATACCTATAATAACACAAAACATCGTACAATAAACTTTAAACCAATCGATGTTAAAAAATTTAACGAGTCTATAATAAAAGCCAATATTAAAAAATCACACAAACATGTATCCGTTCAATGCAAACCTAAGTTCAAAGTTGGTGATAATGTTCGAGTCAGTAAATACAAACATATTTTCGAGAAAGGCTATACTCCTAACTGGTCAACTGAACTATTTAGAATTAAAAAGATCAATAAGACTATACCAGTGACCTATCTTATAGAAGATCAGCAAAAGCAACCAATATTAGGAACTTTTTACGAACAAGAACTTCAAAAATCTTACTGTCCAAATATCTATTTGATAGAAAAGGTTTTAAAAAAAAGAGGCCAGAAACTGTATGTCAAGTGGTTGGGTTTGAGCAACGAAGAAAATAGTTGGATTAACAGATCAGCAATAGTAGGCTAGTAATATAATTAATATTTTTGACAAATTTCTTTCATTATACTTCAAGCAATGCAAGGTGGTGGACTAGTTAATAGTTTAATTAATAATCTACCGTTTGAATTACATTTACCTGGTTACAACTATTGCGGGCCGGGTACAAAACTTCGAAAACGATTACTGCGAGGTGATCGAGGCGTGAATAAATTAGACGAAGCTTGTATGCATCACGACATTGCCTACGCAAGCCATCCTGACTTAATAAATCGTCATAAAGCAGATTCACAACTATTAAACATGGCCAAACAAAGACTTAAATCAAAAAACGCTGGGAAAGGTGAAAAACTTAGCTCATGGTTAGTGAGTAAAATTATGAAAGCCAAGTTAAAGTCAGGTGCCGGTGTTAAAACTTTTAACAGTTTTGTGTCAAAAATAAGATCAAAAATTAAAAAAATGAAGCCTAAGGGTAATAAAACTTTAGTAAACGCAGCTTACTCAATTGCAAAAAGAATCCAACGCATTCCTAAAATTCGAGTACCTCGAGTAATACCGATACCGAAAACTGGAGGAATTCTGCCGTTAATCCCAATTTTTGCAGGCTTATCGGCTTTAGGAACTTTAGCTGGTGGTGCAGCTGGCATAGCAAAAACCGTGAACGATTACAAAGCAGCTCAAGAAAGTTTGAAAGAAACAGAACGACATAATAAGACTATGGAGGCTTTAGCCGTAGGCAAGGGTTTATATATTAAATCATATAAAAATGGTAAAGGTTTGTTTATAAAATCTCAAAAAAACTGAATACAAAGCTACCCAGTCGTGCCTTAACTAATGTAGATATCCAAATGCACGCTAGCGACATCCCCTACTTTCGAGGAGTCTACATGAAAGATCAGTTACCAAGGACGCCAAAACGAAGAGAATGTGGTATCGTTAACCTAGATGATTCAAAAAATGAAGGAACGCATTGGGTAGCTTAATATGTTAAAGTTAATAAGTATTGTGAATATTTTGATAGTTATGGTGATTTGAAACCTCCAATGGAATTGATGCGGTATTTTAAAAATTGTAATGTTTATTATAATTACATAAGATTTCAGAAATTCGATACTATAAATTGTGGTCACTTATGTTTAAAATACTTACAGAATTTTTGGAATAAAAACGTATAAATCTTATGATTTCTTTTATTTCAATCATTAGCAAAATGTCTCTCACATTGTCGATAACAGGAAATTCGTCAGATTTAACTACTTACTATCTTAACTCGTTGCAGTTATACGGACAGTATGAGTGCGCCTTGTTACATTTCTCAACATTTAATTCTATTCCAAACATTGACACAAGAAACAATAAGCTGTATTATGGTTCCAGTGAATTAATTGAAATACCAGAAGGCAGCTACGAGTTACAAGATATTGGTGATTATTTAAAATCTGAAATAAAAGATGCTACAATTAAACTACAGTGCAATAACAATACTTTGAAAACTACCTTGTACTGTTCTAAAAATATTAATTTTACTAAAGATGATACTTTTAGAGGTTTATTAGGCTTTAATAAGCAGATCTTGAAAGCAAATAAATGGCATGTGTCAGAGTTTCCAGTCAACATTTTGCCTACGACCGTGATCAGGATTGAATGTGATATTGTTAGCGGCTCATACATAAACGGAGAACCCAGCCACATTGTGCACGAATTTGCTCTCAACGTACCTCCCGGATACCGTATTATAGAAATCCCGAAAAACGCAATATACTTTCCAATCAATCAGAACAACATAAGCTGTATACATATCAGGTTGCTTGACATAAACAATAGTTTAATAAATCTACGCGGTGAAGAAGTACAGCTGTATCTACATCTGAGAAGAAAAAATGATTGACTACAATAAATATGAGCACCAACAATCTAAAAATATCAGTGCTACTCAAGCTATCAAGCAAAGAAGAGATCGCTCTAAAAAGAAAATAAAATTGACAAAAGACAATAAGGCGTTTCTTAAGGCAATCGGTTTGCTAAAATGAATATTTTAGATGTATTATCCGCTCCAACCTATGACAACACCGTCGAAGGAATTGAATTTCATTCGTACAAGCCATATGTAACAAGTTTCAACAGGAATGATGAAATTCGGATACCTATCAACCAACAAGATCTATACATACTACCGTCAGCAAGCACTCTTTATTTAGAAGGAACTGTGATCGTTAAGAAAAATGATTCAAAGGATATCGCAAGTAGCGTGCAATTCACGAATAATTCTCTACTCTACTTATTTCAAGATATAAGGTATGAACTAAACGGAGTGGAAATTGATAATGTAAAAAATGCAGGTGTTACAACTACGATAAAATCGTTAATATCGATGAACGAGAGTGAGTCAAAAATATCTCATGCTTGGGGTTGGAATATAGATGGTATAAAAAATATTCATGGTGGTAATTTTTCTGCTTCCATCCCTCTTTGTAATATTTTAGGCTTTGCTGAAGATTTTAAAAAGGTCGTAATAAATTGTAGACATGAATTAATATTGTTGCGAAGTAATACTAACTTGAACTCTGTAAAACTTAACACTGGTGAAGTAGTAGAGGACGTTCAGATTAATAAAATCATATGGCGTGTACCGCATGTTAAAGTGTCAGACAAAGAAAAAATAGGCTTACTTAAAGTCTTGGAAAAAGATCGACCACTTCAGATGATTTTTAGAAACTGGAATTTGTACGAAAACCCTGTATTACCTAAAACTACAAAACATACGTGGTCTATCAAAACTTCATCGCAAATAGAAAAACCAAGATATGTAGTCATTGGTTTACAGACAAATAGAAAAAACCATCCGACTGCTGATATGTCTCAGTTTGACCACTGTAATATTCGCAATATTAGAGTCTACCTAAATTCATCCTACTTTCCATATGAAAATCTAAATGCAAATTTTGCACATAACAGGTTTGCTTTATTATACGAGCAGTACACAAGATTTCAACAGTCGTACTATGGACGTCGTTCGGAGCCTTTACTAAGTGAAAAACAATTTAAAGACATAGCGCCATTGTTTGTAGTAGACTGTTCGAGACAAATAGATAATCTAAAGGCTGGTCCTGTTGTGGATGTGAGAGTGGAAATTGAAAGCAATACGGATATACCCAATCAAACTTCTGCATATTGCCTTATTTTGAATGACTGCATAATTGAGTATAAGCCGTTGAGCAATACTGTGAAAAAACTATCATGAATCCTGATACTATTATATTGGATGTTCAAGGCTTTAAAGATTTACATAATAATTTTATAATTAAAGAATTAGCTTTCGCCACTCATGACTATACACAAACGTTTTTGATAAAACCTCCATATCTGTTTAAGTATTTGACAAGAGATGAAAAGAAGCAAGTTAAATGGTTGGAAAGAAATAGAGGTATTTACTGGAGCGAAGGATATATTGACTACAGAGAATTCCTACGTTTAATTGTTCCATACCTAGAAAATAAAAAAATTTTAGTTAAGGGTTTGGAGAAAGTAAAATGGATAAATAACCTAGGCGTGCATAATTGTAATATATCAGAACTTGATGAAAATCAATGTCCTAATTTAGCTGAACTGCATAAGAAATACTGTGGAAGAAGTAATTTAAATTGTATTATGCATTCAAATCAATGTGCGCTTAAAAATGTATTATGTTTGAGAAAACATATAGAGCAAAAATAAATGTGTACCTATCTTGCTAGTTTTAGATAATGAATAAAACAATTTTTAAGTAAATAGTTTTTCATTTATTTTACATACTTCATTATGTAAGGTATTTTATAAAATACAATGCAATGTAATACTAAACCTATATAACTACAGGTTGTAGAAATCGTTGTCAATTAAAGACTTAGATATTTTCTTAACTAAACACTCTGTTTCATCCATAACGCTATCAACAACATCTTTAACAATGTATTGTGCCTTTATCAAAACATTTTCACTGTCACTGTCACTGTCACTGGCTTGAACGTTATTACACAGGTCTATGACCTGAATTTTTATTAGCTTAAGTCCTCGCTGATGGAGCCGACTCATAACGAAAGATTTTAACGAATTTGGTTTTTTTTGTTTTTCTCGACGTCGTTGTTTCAGGCTCTTATCTTTCGTCCCCAATTTTAATTTCGTACTGCACTCAGCTTCATGGCAACGCATCTCGTTAAACTCAGCTTCATTTAAATAATCCTGATCCTGGGCATATTGACTGAATATTATATTGTCTGATCCTTGAGTAATCTGAAACAAAGAGTTAATAAATTTATAAATGTATTGTAATGTACTAAGCAGTATTGTTATATACACTTCGTTACAATCATAGTGTTAATTCGAATTAAATAAATAACTTTATTATTATTAATTAACTTACCGATGTCATGATTATGATGTGCTAATCAACTACTCGAAGCCAGTGATATTTACGAAATAACAAAAAAATACAATTACAGTGATTATTGGCCCTGCCTTGACTTGATAACCATAGATCAATAAAAAATAGATACCGCATATATACTCAAATTCATGATTGAAATGAGAGACTAAAATATTGCAAAAATCATATGCGATTTTTAGTTTTAGGCAGCCTATAAAAGTGTAATTTTATATAGTTATAATTCATCTTCTAGTGATCAATCATCGGTAATATAGTAGATCGGTCATGCATTTTTTAACGCATGTCATATCTATTTATTATTAATCGTTGGCACTACCTATGAAAAAGCTAACTAAGCATTTATGTCTCAAAGCCGGAGGACAATGAACTGACCTACTTAAATATAGATACGATGTATATTATGCTCTCTCTATCTATTACATGGTACTGTAAAATAAACGTCTTATAAAAGAATGACTTTACTACCAGTATACTGGTTTATCGTACTTAGTATTATAAATTTGTAAGATTCTCTGTCTGTTGGTTGCATCATCACGAATAATCAGTTAAAATGATCATGATCGAATTCGGTAGAGAAATAAAAGAACCTGTAAGAAAGTATGTAGACTATTTATTATCAACATTATCGTCAGCACTTTCTAACTGCAATTTAAGTAATAAAAATCCTGCTATTCGTAGGTATGTTTGTTGAAACTTGATATAAGATTGGTTAAATTTTATTAAACAAATGAAGCATACCTAGCGGTTATAACTTAACACGGATAGATAAATAAGACAATATTGTTATAATTACACAGACACTTTATTTACAATTGGTTTATATATACAATTACATTTAAACACCTACACATATTCCTCGTTAATTTTACCTATTCTAAGATTATATCTAAGTTATATAATACAAGGATAGCTTACATTCTATTATTGTTTATTAAAAATATTTACACATCTTTTAGCATAGCCGAGTGACCCCAGGCAAGTGTGGATACCTTATCTACAGATATCGCACGTTTGTCATCGTTATTTGATAAAGCAATTTTGTTTATACTCTGAGTGAATATCTCGTGCTTAATTGATTTGAACATCATATATTTTTTGCGGATTATACCACCATTAAATAAAATATTTTCATAGTCTGTGATGCTTAAATCTTTCACTACGCACGATTTTACTCCCTTTGCTTTTTTAATGATTTTATCATGAGTCTTTATGGAATAAAGTTTCGATCGTAACCCGACAAAATTTGAAATATACTGTCCTCCCATTTCATCTTTGAACAGCCCGGGTACTTTTTTGTTTTTTAAAGGTAAGTATGTTAAATTCATTTTCATCAGTGTAGTTACTAGTGTCAAAATATTGCAAAAAATTGTATTTCAGATCGTGATAAAAATCATTGGTATAAATTTTGTAGACAAACGAATCGGTATCTGTGTAACACAGCTGCACTCGATCTCCGTAAAAAGGTTTGACAACATTGTAATGAAAGTCATACATATGTGACTTAGAAAGCTCTAATACAGTGAATCCAATATAAATAGGTTTATCTAAAATGATTCGATCTGGTTTCATTTGTATTGCAACTAAATTTTCTGTGAGGATACATGCACTATGGAAATAAGGATTAGCTATAAGTCTCTCAGCGGATATAGATTTTTTTGTCTTGTTGTATTTATCACACCACTTACTAACCAAATGAACACATACTCTATTTTCGGTATTTTCTAACGTCTTACCAAAGACGCTGTTATTTAACAATTTGAAAAAGTCTTGTTCGAATGAATTTTTTGCGTTTTGTCTTAACTTTGTATTTAATTCTATATACTTTTTTAAATAGGGACTCTGTCTAAATGTAATAACTCGGTGTACTTTACGTAAAATTAGACCGTGTTCTAGACACTTTTTTAAATGAACATAGTGAATCACATAGTTATATTTGTTATACAAATTTGCGATTAATTTTTTTGTTTTACCTCCAGGGGGTACACATTTTTCAGGGCAAAATGGTAAGTCGTTGTGAAGCTTATGCAAATGTTCAGGATACAAAAGGTCAACTTCTAATATAAATCCCCATTCAGCATCGCTTTTAATTTTCTCAATACATAAATTATCCATTTCATCTTGACTAAGAAATCTAAAACTAGAGTAGGGTAAAGCTTTACAAAGCGAAAAACCATATAAATTGCAACAGTCAGCATAGAATATAAAACAGGAGGGCTTTGCAGCATCATATTCTAACATGTATTTATGATTGGCTTCTGCATATCGATGGGAACACATGCACAACCCCCCTCGAATACCGCTTTGAATCATCCTCACGATAGCTAAATCTGATATGAGTTCTAATTGTACACCTGTTTTGAGTAACATTGCATCAAAAGATAGGCTAGGCGCAGTTACATAAAACGCGGGGTCGAGTTTATAATGTTGCTTGCATGTTTTTCGGAAATTCTGAAAAATATCTGTCAATAAAAGTACATCCGTTTTTAGGTATAAATCAGTATATTCACCCATATTTGTAATGTTGAATTCACTCCAAACAATTTGAGCATGTTCATAGTCATCATTCGAAATATTTTCGTTAGTCAAAGAGTTATGAAAACTGTGCTTAGGCGGTAACGATTTTTCATCGTAACTTGTCCAATGTGACATGAAGTCATACGGGTATACGCCTTTTCGTGTTAATAAACTAAATTGTTTTTTATCAGGAAAATGAGACTGTAGATAAACAAAATCGTCTGTCTGCATGGTTTTCGCCAGCTTATCTAAACTTGATGCTAAAAAGTTAAAGGAATCTAAAAATCTTAGCTGTATAATCTCATTAGCACTAATAGGGATGAACTTTGAGAATGTTATATATTTTTCCTTAGTCTTAGGAATAATTTTAATTTGACCAGGGAGTTCAGCTAACTTTTTAATGAATAAATGACAATCATATCCGCATAAATTATGAAAAAATATTGGAACAAATTTAGGTGTTTTATACTGCAGATTACAATGACGATGTGCTGCGCCTCGATATCGACCAGTTATATGACAATGATCTCTAACTCTATCGTTCCACAGTAAATTTTCACATATGTGACATGTGATAGCATGTTCGAAATGCAGAGCATCTTTTTCTGTAAATATCATGTTCTCGGTTTTGGACAGAGTTCTATGTATTGCTTTAACATCTTCAATTAAATATTGTATAAATTTCGAAATACAATCTTCCCCCCGATAGCTCCTAAACCCATCGACTAAGTTATTTGATGATGAAACAACATTATAGGCAAACGCGGCTGGCACGTGTCGTTGCAAGTATGACGTATTGACGGTGTCTAATGTCGAGTCAACGTTGGGTACAAGCAATGTTTCGAAATCAGCATATATGACGAATGGAATATTTTGTTTTCGCTCATAGTTATTAAACTTTAAAATTGATCCCTGTTCTGGTAAAACTGTGGCAACTCCTCCACACAAATGTGTTTCGATTTGATGCAAATCAGGGAAAAATAACAAACAGTTTTCGCAAAAGTATAATTTACCATGATGTTTGCTTATCTGACATCTGACTAAACGAGAAAAGTTGGTAATTAAACAGTAATGAGAATCAGTATTATTTTCTAAATATAGTAGATGGATGCTTCTAGATTTATTATTTGATGTTTTATACAAAGGCCCAGTTACTATCTTGTCATTTTTTAATCCATAAACAAAAATATTTAAAAAAGGATTATTTTTTTCAAACACTGCTATATCAGAAAATGTAATTGGAAAAGACAAATCATTAATATTTAAAACGTCTCGAAAATGTGGATATGACGAAATTCTTTCAGGATGACTATTTGTAGGATACAAAGCTGCTACAACACTCCATAAAAAGCAATACTTATCTCTGTTTTGAATATTCAAACATGCCTTTTTATTCCTTATATATTTTGGTAAAGAAATAAATTTTGATCCGCTGAGAGGCTGATACTTACTAATATTTATTTCTAAATGTGAATTGCACAGAAACGTCCAGCCACTATCTCTCTCCTGAAACTCTTCGATTTTCTTTAAAAGGGTCTCGATTGCTGGTTTATAAATTAAATCAAAGTCATAATGTACATGTATGATAAAGTTTTTTGTAGAAAATGATTTCAATTCCTGTTCATCATTTTTATACAAAAGAAAATAAGAAAATAGTTCTAAATTAATCTTAACACCTGTATGCTTTTGTAGCGACCTATCTATAAGGTTTTTTACATGTTTACTGATGTTATTAAGAAATATTTCAGGGAAATTATTTATTTGTTCATTAGTTGCAGTGATCCGGTAACTTGTAATTCTTCTTTTGAAAGAAGAATCAATTATTTCAACATTGTCATACATCAGAGTTTTGCTATTATTTTTATGAACATTACTACGTAAATGACCGGACCACCGACGATTATCTATATCTACTTTACAAACTGAACAATGCGGCATTTTTACTTTAACTAAGACCTACGACTACTTTTATACTGAATTTAACCTTAAATAGATTATTAATACTTACTATTTTTATGAGTGCCTTTTCTTGTTTCAGAAATATTAGTTTAAACAATTAAGCATAAACAATTAAGTAATGCACTAGGATTTCTTATCACCAAACCAGGACTGCTTTACGGTCTTCCGTAGGTTAACACTTTCGGTCAAAGTAATCGAAGATCCTCCGTGATGTTCTTCCTAAAATTGTAAAAAAATAATAATAATTAGCATGCGTATGTAATTGTAGCGAAAATTAAAAAAAGATTTACTATAAACAATAACTTTAAATAAAAAAATTACAATATAGGTACCTGATAATTTATCCAAGTTCCAATTTAGGATTATCCCGATTTTTTGGTCACCAAATCACATCACCCAATCGTAGTGAAATTTTTGTCCTAAAAACAAAAAAATTATAGTTTCTATATAATGGTGAAAAAAAAAAAAAAAAAAATAAAAAAAAATTAAAATGATTTAATCTATTACAATGGTGTTAAAAATATATATTACCTGATAATTAATAGATGCACGATCCAATTCAAGGTTCAAACCACAGCCGTGAACGTTACAGAATTAATCTTGTGATCAAGTAGTCTAAGTGGTTGTATCTAAAAAAAAAAAAATTATATAACATAGCTTATATATACAAATAAAAAAATGTGTAACAAAAAAAAAAAAAAATGCTAAATATTACCTGCTGATTTATGCGTCGCTCTTGAACTTTATTAATTAATTGAATTTATTATTTATTTTATTTACAGCTGCCTGCACAGCTTTAAATTACTTTTAAAACTGTGCAGACAGCTGTCTTTCAAAATAAGCAATAAATTATACCGAACCGACACTTGATACTTGCCTTGCCAAACGTGATGTCGAAATATCCGCGAGCGTCGGTCAGCAGTTTCAGGTAAGGATGTCGCGCACTCACATACACATTGTCTTTGGTATTTGTTTTGCTTTAGTTTACGCAATAATATAAATATATCAACCCTAACTATTTCGCTGCATCGACAGTTGAAATAATTACTTAGTCATTATTTTGTTTAAGTTTAATACGGCAAAAAAAAAGAGTTGGTTTTTACAATATCACCTAAACATTAGCGATGATTTTTAATATAGTGAATTATCGCGAGTTTTCACCTTATAAGCGGCTCATTTTCTTCAATACGTATTCGTCAACGAATCGAAGCCTGCAAGTGATCCAGTAATCTGCAAGAAGTCATCATAGAAGAACAGAACCAGCCCTGAAGAACGAATCCCTGCCTCCTGCGCTATCTCTGCTGCCATTGGGACCATCAGTCTTCAACGACAGTCCTGCGCTGCTGCCAGCTGACCCGTCAAGCAAACATTCAAGAACGATCCGCTGTCACCCACCGAAGGCTGCACCACCAATCCATCAATCAGTTACTTATCAAGTTCACTGGAAAATGTAAGTACCTTCAGACGTATTACCGTAGCCTGCTTAGTTTTTTTTTTTTTTTTTTTTTTTTTTTTTTTTTTTTTTTTTTTTTACTTCAAAGTCACAAACCAGATTAACTTTGTTTTTGATGCTCACCCAACCTTAATAGTTAAGGTTCTGAGTAAGAGGGCTTGGGTTGGTGGGTGGGTGGACCAGGCTCACCTTTCAAATCGTGAATTTGTATGCTACAGCCCTAACACACGAAAATCTTAGTGGAGAGCTACAATACAATATAACTTTATAGCACATCAAACAATATGGTAATATAAATATAAGTAGTAACATTTCATTTCATTGGGCGACCTTATCACTTGCAACGATTTCTTTCAGGCAACAGGCTATGAGCTATGAGTGTGAAAGTGTTTATTTTGACATTATTTATTTTTACCATAATATGATTGCTTTATACGCTTCAACATATCTGATGGCAAGGAATTAGAACGGCTCCTCGCCACAACCGGCTTACGTAGTAGCTACGGACCTCCCGTTTATGTTAAGTAACTTTATCAATTGCGTAAATAATTACATCTTAATTCTTTATTTCAGGTCTGAATCTGAGTGCGAATACTATCAATCATGCTCGAGCGTGGAGCCAGCAGGGAACACCAAACCCACTCGCAAACCCGCTGCAGACAACAGTAAGAAGCGTAAGCCGCGTTCATCAACAACGGATTCAACTACACCAAGGTAAATTTGACTTATAAATTTGTACTATTTTTATTACCTTATCTTATGATAGCTAAAATAACGTTACTTAACATAGGGAAGACCCGGACTCCGGCCTGTACCAATAGGTTCTTTGGAACTTATGTACGGATCATACCACTAGCTTTTCGGTGAAGGAAAACATCGTGAGGAAACCTGCATGTGTCCTGAGAAGAAATTTAATAGCACATGTGAATCCACCAACCTGCACTTGGTCTAATCGCCCTTTGAGGGTAGGCCTATATCCCAGCAGTGGGATGCTAAAAAGGCTGATACAGATAGGGTTTAGGCCCTATCCAAGACAGAGCACGTTTGATATGAACGAGCCGATTCACTTTCGATATGCAAAGGCTTGGAGATTAGGGATTGTATCAACCAAAGTACAGATGATCAAACAGCGAGTTGTACAGTGCGCACATAATAGGTCTACCATTCAACATAATTTTCTATTGATATATATTGTATGCTAACGATGAACAGGTGGATAATATAAAGAACATTAATTAACAAAGGTTTTCTTGCTTGTTTCAGTAAAAAACCTCATACTGTCTCCGATATATTCGGAGTCAATCAAAACCGCGATCCCGCCTCAACGCACAATGAAGATGGAAACCAGCAGCTGCCTTCATTTTTCGTCAATCGGGTGGGCAACAGGTGCGAGCGGCGTACGACGACTACAGACGGCGACTACTACGTCGACTGTAAAGTTTATAAGACGGAGGACGCGCGTGCCGCCGACTCCCTGGAGCTGTGGAAGAAGGCGCTCGTCCGCATCAAAGTCCAGACGAACGCTGAGTCTCCGCAGTGGCGAGCACTGCAGAAGTTTGTATTATCATCGGACTTGTTATTTCCAAATCCACCGCGATTTTTTGATAAGTAAAAATATGTACATAATATAATAAATGTATCTAATCGTTAATCGTTTTTATATTGAATTTATATATACATCCATACATATATACATTTTATATATCATACAAGGTTCTTGACTATACTTACAGGCAGGCACTTACATTTAAACTTTTACTTAAATTTGCATGTTTAAGTAAAAGTTTAAATATTTGGAAAAATTACTAGGTTTGTCTATTTAAACATTTAAATAGACAAACCTAGTAATTTTTCCACACTTACAGATTAATTTAATCTAGCTGATCGTGTAAATTTACACATTCTGAAGCTTCGTCGCGAATGAAATCGAACGTATAATAATGGGCATTTCTGTCCCACCCTGTCTATCAGCGAATCCTGTTTCAGTTACATTTTTTCAATGAAATCGAACGTATATTATTGGGAATTTCTGACACACCGTCGTGAAGGCGAACTTGTTCGCCGAGCGACAAGGTGGGACAGAATTCCCAATAATATACTACTGATGTCAAAATCTTGTACTCAATTTGTGTTCACGCTTCTATGAATGTTAAGGTTATTACTTATAAGTATACGTAGTTCTATGTAGGTAATAAGGTAGAAATTATGTTGGTTGTTTTTCTATACCGTTAATGCTCTGAAAGTCCTGACTTGGCGGAATTTTCCCGCCTCATCGAGATAACGCTTTTTCAGCTTTTCTCGAAATCATTCCCATTTCTTTGTGAGTTGGCAAAAAAAGGATTTTGATTAGGTAACAGCGTTTTCTTTGCTTGCGTCTACGATATTAAAATAGGAACAAAAATCTTTTAAGCGACTTTACTAAACAAATATGTTAACATATTTTTATATCGGTTTCGCCATATTCCAGTGATTGTTTTGACTTCCCATTTGCGTGATCTCAAGGGAATCTCTCACATGTTGGAATAAAAGGAGATGAAAATTTCGTATGTATAACTCAAAATTTTATTTTATTTAAGACGTAGTGGTCTTTGAATAATGTCCGAATGAGGCTGTAGAACGGAGAGACCTCATATCGCATGCGAGTGGGCGAAACATAACTACGCATTATAAAAATAGGGTGAGCTTATTGTTCAATGTACTTTTTCGTAGTCTATGACTAAACGTCATTCTCATTTCATTCATTCTCTCCATGTGTCAAAACCATCTTAATATTCTCGATTTTTTCACTACATCCTAATTCACAGCATATTGTTTCCATATCACACTTAAACTAAAAAATTATTCGCCTAAATTACTTGCGTACTTTTTCTGCCATACTCAACTTTTACAACCATACATTAGTGTCGGACCCAAAAAGATAAAAATATATTCCTTTTGTACTCAATACTCTGTCGCGTATACTACTGATCAAGTTTGGCCCAGAGCAAGAAGATTATACTAACACTAGATTTTAAAATAAAAAAAAATGCTTTGAAGAGAAGACATTTGGCCTTACATGACGTCACACATGATTTTAATCTTTCTAAGGGGATCAATGAACTTTCCTTCAAAAAAAAGTTGTAAGCGCACGTTCCAGTGTAATGTATAATCTTCTTAGCCCAGAGATAATTAGTCCTCTAGAGATGGATATAGAATACTCCCGAAGGGGCGAGATAAAATGTTATTAATATCGAGCACTGACAACGTCGCGGGTGAGTTATTTTTATTAAAATGCCAGCCTCCGCCTGCAGCTTCACTCGCGTAAGTTTTTTTCCTATACGCTAGTTTTTGACCAGTACTCACCTTATGGTGAGTGATGATGCATACGAAGATGTTGTTCAGGTAAACATAGATTGGGAACTGGCTTTCAAATATATAAAGCCTGGGGACGGATTTTCTATTTGATGTTGGTAGCTAGCCAGGCATTCGCAAAATGCCCTACTATAACCCTGCTATAAAGACTGCCATCCTAAGACATCAACCGGAACCGACTGTTTAATATGCCCTCCAAATGCTCATGCACTCTTAGTAATAAATGTCGATAGCGGTCACCGTGCTAGGAATAACCGTAGCGTACACTGGTTGACATAGTTGGCGGGTTAATAACGATTAGGCAAGCTCTAATACGAGTGCAATACTTATTTTTATTTTTTTGCCTTTTAGTTTAGCCTTTGCCCACTATCTCATCTGATGGTAAGTGATGATGTGGTCGAAGATGTTATTCAGGCTAACCTAGAATTATTACAAAATTACAAATATACGATAGGAAAAATTTAAGTCATGTGCGGGATTCGAACCCGCGTCCATCCGCCCCTTTAGCCGGGGCATGCTCTAACCAATTGAGCTAACATGACATGACTTCATAACTCGAATTTTTCCTATAGTTCATTAACTATCGTATTGGGATGGAGCGACATCTATAGTACCACTTACGTTGTACTACAAACAAGACCAATTTTGCAATTGGTTTTATACTTGTAAATGATGACGCAACCTTATAATTTTTATATTGTTATGATTGCAATAACGCCTGCTAAGCGGATTACATTACAAAATTACAAATATACGATAGGAAAAATTTAAGTCATGTGCGGGATATTGTAGTACAACGTAAGTGGTTCTATAGATGTCGCTCCATCCCAATACGATGGTTAATGAACTATAGGAAAAATTCGAGTTATGACGTCATGTCATGTTAGCTCAATTGGTTAGAGCATGCCCCGGCTAAAGGGGCGGATGGACGCGGGTTCGAATCCCGCACATGACTTAAATTTCTACTATCGTATATTTGTAATTTTGTAATGTAATCCGCTTAGCAGGCATTATTGCAATCATAACAATATAAAAAAAAAAATAACCTAGAATTATGTTGAACTCCTTCGGCAACTGCTTGGTTAATTCGGGATTAAAAGAATCTTATGTCCTAAGCCAGAACCTTTGAAGCTAATTTCATAAAAATCCGTTCATCAATTTCGGAAATAAAATGGCAACAAACTCTAACACACTATATTTTACGGCAGCTGTGATTAAGAGCTATTAACCCTAGATTAGGTATGATCACCTCCTCAGCCACAGAAAGCCTGCGAGTCAACAATGGCTTGTATGTCGTTTAAATACTTCCTTTGTAGTAGATGTTGTTGTATATAGTTCGTAGTGTATTGTTAATAAAGACATATCGCCGGACAAAAAGGCGTCATGATATACCAAGGCAAATAATCTATGCTATAGGTTTAATTTTTTTTAAATTGCACCTTTGTTTAAATCGTTGGACCATGACTGTTATCTTTTTGTCCGGACTCTAGCGGCAATGTGGTATCTCCCAAAGAGCTTTTAAAGAGGAAAGGCCACGGGCGATTTTTCATGCAAATGTATTTCCCTATTTTCTTCATTGATAATGCCTTTAGAACAATGTTTTTGTGTCCATTTTTTAAACGAAGCTCTATAGACACTCTCCTGTCATTTCCTTTTATTCAGCAACTCATTATTACTAAAGAAAATGTTACCAAAAATACATTTAAAGTGCCCCATTTTATTTGCCGCCATTATCGAAAGATTACCAGACAAATTTGAGAAGTTTTAAACATATAAAATAATAATAAGAGCTAAGATATTCTCTTGATTAGTATTTAGTCCCAAAAACTAAATGGATCGGATCAATTTTTGAGAAGAAAATAGAAGAATAAGAAACGTCGATATCGTAAATTTACTTTCTTTTCCTTGCACGTTCCCTATTTATCAGAAGCCTTTTTGTAACTTGCGACGTCAATGGTATTCCGTATTTGCATGTCACTTTTATCCACAAACATAGTCTTATCCCATGTATAGTTTTTTTTCTCTAAATTTTACTTGTTTGCGACGCTTCCTCAAGTTCCCTTTGTTTTCTTTAGTAATCAAATTGCGACATTAGTAGCGTCTAAATTCTACTGGTTTTTAAGAGCGCACCGAGCTTTTTAGGAATTCGCGTATGTGTGCGTGAGTAAGGCACGCCGCAAGCATCCGTCCCCGTCCGACGGCCAAAGCTGTACTAAAAGGGGACAGGGACAAAACATCGCGGCACTGGCTAAAATGGGCGGAACGTGGGTGAATTAAGCTATTTCCTTCGTATAGTAAAAACAAATACTTATTTGAAAAATATAATGTGTATACGTTATAGAAAATACGCTTTTTTTTATTATTCTAAAACTGATGACTTTCTGAGAAGTACTTACGCAGTACTAAGGGTTTATTTAATTGTTTAGATATAACTTTTGATATAACTTTGATTTTTTTTTCTATCAAGGAAACTTTTAGTAATCGTGTTTCTAAAGTGTATGATTTATGGAATGAATCCTTAAATATCATATATATTAATTTCATAACTCAAAATTAAGAAATAAAGATACAGCAAGGGATCAAACGACCGTAAGTATTTCACAATTGCCTCGGTGCAGGCTTAAGGTCCAAAATCTTTTCACTGTTTTATGTTGCGGGTTGAAATTTTTACATAATTTTTTTGAAACAATGACTGCCGTGCGGATGTCCATGGTTTGTTCCCCACCGCCAGGTTAAGATGCACCACTTGTGGAATGGCATTTTGCGAATGCTTGTCTAAATAGTTATCATCCTCAAGTGGAACATCTGTCGCCAAGCACCTAACAGTGTGATAGCAGCAGTTCTTGAGAGCCAGCATGAAATTAAGGCACATTAGACTTAACAACTGTATGTCTCATGGCGCCGTACTGTTTGTCACCTGTGACAAAATGCATCTGTTATAGGCAGATGTTACCGCTTAACAGCATGCTGGGCACGCTGCCAACTGGTAAGCTGGAGCATTTAAACTGTTTGTAGGCTTGCGTTGGCCTTTAGGTTGGATATATGCTTTCACTATAGTAGATTTAATGTTGTATTTAGACATGAAGCTTACCATAATCAACGGGTAACATGTTTGACTCCCTATTTTCATAATTTTTTAAACTTGCCATCGCGACTCCAAAACGGTAATAAGTACCGCCTTTCTCAACAGATACTAAATTACATCTCACTTAAAAAGCTATAAACTCCAGACACCAACCAGCAGGGACTGAATACTGCGTATAAACGGTATTTAAATAAATGACTTACGGTAATTATGTTTCAAGCTTTGTCCTGAAAGTCGTGCATTTTGTGCCTTCATAGGAAGAAGAGCTACTGTGTTTTAATTTAAAATAGGACCAGTAGAAACGTAAAATTATGATTAATAAAACGTAGGTTTTAGTAAAGGCTGTATTGTCTTCTGAAAACTATGGAACGTGAAACACTGACACTTCATTAAACTGTTAAAGTAAAAATGGTGTGATTTAGTTTACTTGACTTTATTTGTACTGTGTGATGAAGGAATCACAATAAGTAAATAAAAATAATTCATCTGTATCTATTTAGGTCTAAGCTGTCAGTTTTAACGTTTCAATAAACATTCAACAATATAAAAAGTAACACTGAACCAGATCTAATAATTATAACAATTAATAATGTTTTCCTTAAATGGAAGATTGATTCATTTTACCATTGCATAAACTAAAATATCACTTTCAATACAAACAATTGTATATTATTTTAGTTAGTTATATTTTATTCCTGATAGCAAAATAAATTTAAAGGTTAAAATTTATCTTTAAAAACATTAAATAGTAATATCTAGTAAGAGGCCAATCGCACGTTACCTACGCTTTTAATCTAATAATAAAATAAATACCTTTCTAGATCAGGTTATTAAGTCCTCGCTGCAAAGTGTAATTCTGCAGATTTAGCAAATACCAGTGAACGAAGTGGGCGACCACTTTGCAATATTGTTTACAAGTATTAAACTTTTATGAAATGGTCAGACACAGATAGTAGCCAATGAGGCTATTTTAAACAGTATGTTTTTGAGTGCTGGTCACCTAAACTAAGAAACAAAACCTACGAATCCTTGAAGGACAGTTTGAATTCTAAGTACCCAAAATACTTAAGCTGCCTTATTAGTGTGTAAGTGTGTGTAAAAGCATCTTTTTAAAATCTCAAGGTGCTTGGTGCAATTGTCAAATCGGTTTTAATTACAAATAAATTTGGTAACAGTTCGAAAAGAGTCAGAGTCGAAAACAGCATCCGGAAGCTTTTTCTCTATCTATCTCTTCCTAATTTTTAACTGAGGAGGGCTTACGAAAAACGGATACTCCACGCTGTACTTCAAGGAACTGCCTAAAGCCGAAGGTCCTTTGTATCGTAAGACAGCCACAGACGATGGATGGTGTAACTGTTAAAAAGAAGAAGTCATCTATCATAGACACAATACCTCAATTAGAAAAACTGCAGACAAGCACCCAACAGTGTATTCTGGCAGCAGTCCTTGAAAGCCACCGTAAGTCTCAGAGTGACAGGCACAGTGCATTTCGTCAGTTGTGCATCACTAACCAATAGGTGTTATAGTAATCAAAGACAAGACTCTGTATCAGTTATTTTAGGAAAATAAAAACGGGCCAAACGCGAGTCAGCCTCATATACTGATCCATAACAACTTTATAATTGAAAAGCCATCAAAGTTGTCAATTTTATACCATTAGTGTTGCGGGGTCTATCGTAAAACTAAACATAACCTGACTCGTACTTAACTGCTTTGTTTTTGTTGCCAATTAATAGTAATTTACTTAATAACTGACTTCGACAAAAGGAGAATGTCTTTCTGTTCAACAGTGAATTTTTTTAGGTATTATTTTGTTGTTACGCAATATGCCTTATCAATATTTTTGGGTGAAAATTTCAACAAACTGTGTATTACAGTTCGAACGATACAGCCGTTCATAGGTAGGATCCGTCCTACCTATGAAAGGAGACGGACGGCTCATGGACGGCGATACAGCATAAGGCTTAGTATTATAGGGTCCCTCTTTTTGGATACAGATCCCTAAACATGTTGTATATAAGAATTCCTTAATTTACTTTTCTAATCAACCAAGAAAACGATTTTTTAATGGAACTCCAATCGCTTGTCGGGAAGTGATCGCTCAAGCCTTTGTCGGCTGCATCTAGGAGGAAATGAATTCTCGCACATCAATGGAATTTAATTTAGAATTTAATCACAAACTGCAGCTTGTAAGGTTCTGTTGATATTGAAGCAAGGACTTTCATAAAGGCATAAGAATATGAGTTTGGCTGGAACACTGAGGGACTTCAGTTCGTGAAAGCTATTGTTAAGGCCATTAGGGGCCATTGGGGCCAATAACCGTTTTGTTTCGGTACTGCATTCCTTAAAAAACTTTATCTTTCTATTTGTCTTAATCTGTATACCTTGCATTATTGTACACTCTCAAACGGGTATTTGAAAAAAACGTACTTAGTTAAGTAAGAAAACGTACGCAGTTTGTAAGAAACAAATGTGTAAAAGAACCTTAGGTGTACCTAACGAAATGTCAGCCATACAATATCCCCAAGATACTGGCTCGCGTGAGGATTATGCCAAACTCGCTATAAAGGGGGAGCTTTTGGGGAACTTTTGGTGAGCTGTGGACGTTATGACTGTTGATAACATTAGATTCAGCTTTTCCAGATTACATTTTGTTTTAGAAATATTCACCATTTATGTGGCCTCTAAATTTTTTATATTCTTATTTTCATGCATGCTCCATGCGTTACATTACAAAATTACAACAAGAGGAAAAATTCCCGCACGTGACTAAATTTTTTTCTCGCAACTTATCAGTGACCTCAAGATTTTATATAGTGTGTATTAATATCATTTCACATTGAAAAAAAATATTGAAAAGGCACGCAAACTAAAACAACAAACGTATTTTTTTTTTCTTTTTAACCGGAGGTATGCCTTTATTAACAAAATACTACGAACTATGTATATTGTTCGTAGTAATTTTTTTTTGTAGTAGCTGTAACACAACAGCTACTACAATAAAAGCACTAAGGCAACCTAAAAGTCATTGCAGACTCACAGGCAGTCCAAATTTTACAACCAGTTCGCAGCGTGCCCAACATGCTGGCAGCATTGCCACGTTGATTTGCAATGCTTATTCGTTGAGCCAAATAGGTGCCAGCATTTTGCCCCAAAGTTAGTTGTACAGCCTACAGCGGCATTCCACATCCTTATACTCCAATTATAAAAACGATTCAAACATTTTAGTCAAGCTTATGTTAAAAAAAAAAATTCAATAAAAATAAACAAAGGCATCATCAAGTCTGTATTCCCCGAAGAGATTAGTAGCCGTGATTCCAAGCACCCACGTTCCACCAGGAATGTTTTGGTTTTGAGTGATAGGAGGCAAGCATATCTACTGGCATTGCACCGTGGGGCGCCGGTCTTACATTGAATCAGAACCCCGAGAATCCTAGAATGCTTCACTTCCTCAGGTTTCAATACAACTCACGCCAAATAACAAATCTGCAGCTCTTCATAACAACTAAATGTTGATTGATAGTCAGATTTGAAAAAAAAGGATTTAACTATTTCAAAGATCTCAATAAAAGAATTATTAGCTTAAGAAGTTAACATGAGGTCAAAAACACTATGTACATAATTCAATTATAGTGTAGGTACTAGCGGCCCGCCCCGGCTTTGCAGTGGTATTTAACAAACACTATAAACTGAAACACATTAAAAAGTAGTTATTATGACATAACTGTTGTTAATATATAGTATTGTAGACTTTTTTGTCGATATTGATGTCTTTTATAAAATTGTATTACAACACTTTGCTCTATTGTCAACAATTTCCTCACCGTATGCGATATAACGATTTTTGTATTTTTTTTACTCGTTGGGTTACATTTTCCATACATACCATATCCATGGATCCCTAAGTTTTTGAAAATATTCCATAGCCTTTGTTAATCACGAATATTGTAGAATACTAATGGTTTAATAATTTTTCAAATAGGTCTAGTACTTTTTAAATTTATTCGTTACATACAAAAATACAAATCTATCCTCTGTAATATTAGTACAAGTATATAAGTATGTAGATTATCTTTGAGCACACAAAGAGAAAAAAAATAAAAGCAAGCAGACAGATGCTCACAAACCTTTTCTACGAACAATCTCGAAGGAACACCGACCGCTGCTGCCAAAGAAAATACTTTAAACAAAATTAGCCGTATTGTACCCTAAAATATAGATTAAATAAAAGTTGATCCCTCCAAATGTCAAGCAAATGTAATTTGCCGCATTTCTTTTGGCATAATTTATGCACCACCTTTGAATAGCCCAAAATGGCGCCCTCTGAAGAATATTAAACCTTATCAGTTAAGGTTTGGTTATGTTGACAACGAAGCGCGAGTATATACAAGGGAAGAGTTTTACTTGAGACAGAAGTTGATTGGGAAATAGTGTTTCTTACTACGAGACACAGAACTTAAAAGAGTGCCACAATACTAGAAAAAGATTGATAATATTTTCAGAGAAATGAGTTTTGACTAAATTCTTAGAAATAAAGTTATTTGTAATTTTAACGGATGCAGTCCACGAGATGTTGTTAGCATTTTTCCAATAACCCTGTTTATGTAAAAATATACATGTCAGTAAAAAAGTATTTGTTTTCATTTGTTAGCACGAGTAAAGTATTTTTTGTGGATTTGTGGGTAATTAAATGAATTACGTACTTTGGTAAATCAATCAATAAAGTTCAATTTTGAATAACTTATAAATTATATTTATAAGTTATTCAAAGTTGACTACACTCGCTTACATAAGGCAAGGGCCTTATCTCAGTTAGAAGTCCCTTTCTGTATTTTAACAGAATTGAGTGGCAATCAGAAGTATTCCTTATCAAAGAGTATAGGGGCTGCAAGACGTGCCGAGAACATTTAGGGAATTCCTGAGGAGTTTTCCTCTCTTTTGCATAATTTGAGTTTATCTACCTCTCCCTACTTAAGCAAACTGTATTCATAGTATTTAAGTACCAGGTTTTCAAACTCGGTCTAATTTTGCATGCATGTGTGCAAGCATTGATGGCCGAGCGGTAATAGCTACGGACTGCGACGCCGCAGGTCTATGGTTCGATCGGAGGCACAGGCATCGAAGGTTGGAAGGGAATTTTGAAAATGTTCGCCTGGCTAGCTACCACCTTTAAGTAGAAAATCTGTCACCAAACACTTGACAGTCTGTTCCGGCAGCAGTCCTTGAGAGCCTGTAAAATTACAGGCACATGAGACTTAACAACTGTATGTCACAGTTTACCGGGCGCAGTCCTATTCGTCATTTTTGACGATATGAATCTGTTATAACCTGAGGTTAGTCCACTTAACATCATATGGGCTTCTTCACGACAATCACATTAAAAAATGTTCTTGAGATTTAAATCAAACTATCACACTTCTGGTTTGACCTTAGTGCTTGAAATCATATTAATAATTATGTCTAACTACTAGCTTTTGCCAACGGTTCCACTCGCGTTAAGAAGTATTATTATCAACTAGCTTTTGCCCACGGCTTCGCTCGCGTTAAGAAGTATTATTTATAGTCGCATTTGTTTTGTTTCGGTTATAGTTATTATTAATTAGGTATAGTTGCAGTAGTTTTGGTTATAGACTTTGCTTTGTAGTTGGCATTTGTTTTGTTTTCGTTTGGTTTAAGTATAGGTTTTGTCGGTTAGACTTTTTTTAAATGGCTAAAGAAAATCTGAACGTTAATGGAGAAGTTGAAGAATGTACTGTCGTCCCTATTGTTGGTGACGGTGCATGTTTGTTTCGTGCTCCCTCTTATTTAATGTACGGAACACAAGATAGAGCGATGGAGGTGCGTTCAGAAATTGTCAGATAAGTGGTTAATGACTGGAGCAAGTTTTCAATTATGACCCACGACAGGAATAGTGATAACTATGTAACAACTGACGAATATTTTGCTGATATGATGAAAAATGCTACTTATGGTGGATTTCATGAGTTAATAACAGCAGGATTAATATTCCCATTTAAGTTTGAAGTTCCGAAAAGGCAATTACGATACAGCCAAGATTTGTTCAGTGGGCATTTCGATGCCTATCTTCTCATAGCAGCACAGAAAATTACTCGGCGTCGTATGGAGGACGCTGTAGAAGTACATGATTTTGGAATTGATACACCTTCGCAAATAAAAGTAGATAAAGGTTGTCAGGAGGTATCTGTTTTAGAGCGTGAACCTATGGTATCTTCAATAAATTATGATGAAAATTTAATAAAAAGTTTATTGTCCCAATCTCAGTCTGTGACATTAATAGAAAAAAGAAAAACAAACGCAGGGCAAGGTTTCATTCTTGATTTGAGACCAAATTTAATCAAACAATTGCAGATTATGTTACATGAGATGAACCTAAACACAAAAGATCTAAAAACAGCTATTAATAAAATGTCGCCTTTAGAGTCATTCAAGGTCGTAACACATGCAGATAAAAAACCACAAAGGGAACACAGAGGCAGATTTAATGCACCAACGGCAAATGAAGTGACTGTTGTATTGGTAGATCAGCATTTTGACCGAAGAGACATAATACTCGAAAGCCGAAGCTACTCACTTCAGCGTATCAGTAAGATACATCGAGCTTATGACGCGCTGCAGTACCCGTTGATGTTTTGCTGGGGGGATGATGGCTATTCAATCAACATACCACAATGCGATCATACAACTAAGTTGCCCTTGAAAAAAACGGTCTCTGCTGTAAGTTTTTATTCATACAGAATAATGATCAGAGAAGGAGAAGATAACTTTTTGGTTAAATAACGTTAACGCTCTTTTCTAATATTTGGTAGATGAATACGCAAAAATAGTAACTGAAAGACTAAACTACATAAAAAACAATCAAGCCAAATTGCGCGCTGATAATTATATTCATTTAAAAGATGCAATTGGACGGCAAGATACTGAAGCAAATCAGCTAGGACAAATGGTAGTACTTCAATCATATTTTACTGGTGGACCAAGATACATGCATGAAAAAACGCAAGATGCCATGACCTATGTTAGACATAGTCTGCTTTGCCATGACAATAAACAAGTCTTGAGAGAACTTTCACTCAGGGATAGTTTTATGTTGCTTGCTCACGAGTAATTTCACCCAACACCTTGATAGTTTTAGCGCCTTATGTCAGATTAGTTAAGAATATTGTGTACAAAGAAGTATTGTAGGCCCTAATTTTTTACACACGCTAAACGAAAGTAAAGCCGCAAAAACTATACCTAATTAATAATAATACTTCTTAACGCGAGCGAAGCCGCTGGCAAAAGCTAGTATTTTTATAAAACACTTAAAACGATTCGAAAAGATATATATTGTATGGTCAAGGTCTCCTGAGGATGCTTCGTATACAAGCGAACCGCGTCGAAAAGTCTTCCGGTTTGGTTGCGCGGCGTTTGTGACGTCACGTCGGCTTAACAGGTAAATTAGGCGGAATTGTCACTAGATACATTTTTTAAGTGTTTTATAAAATATTAATTTGATGTTTTCTTCATATATTTTAATAACTTTTAGTATCATTAAATTATGCTAAGCCTGAGTGATCGGTTCATAAACACTACGACTTGCGATTATAAGTACTACGCACGTTAAAAGGTATTGTTTGTATTATTCCTTTCATTCTGAGTTTCATCTTAAGTCAACAAACTACTGAGGACACAAAAGTAATAAATCACAATAATATCGATATCCTCTATTCAGAGCAAATGGTCCAGAATGAAATGGGGTCTCAGGAGAATTGGTGCTGGGATCAATTTTATGTGTTTTAAAGATGTATGCGGTTTACGAGTTCAAATAAGCTTGCTGCCAGTTGACCTAGCCCGCACTGGTTTGTACCCTAATATAATTATCATCCAAATTAAGAACTTCTACTTTTTATAACATACAGTATACATTTGCCTGAAGCAATGGAATTTTTGTGTAGCTGAGAAAATAATTCCTTAAAATGGTAAGTAAATGAATATTTTTATTTTTGCAATAACGCATGCTCCGCGTATTACATTATAACATTACAACAAAAAGAAAAAAGTATACTCATTTGAAGTCGTGACATCCACCTCTATAGCCGGGGTATGCTCGGACCGCTAAACTAACATGATATATGACTAATAACTAATTTATCCTCTCATTTTTAACCATCGTATGGGGATGGAACGTCACCAATAGTTCAACTTACGTTGTACCATAAACAAGGCTGTTAACTTAGTGGTCAAAGTATGTTTTGACCACTAAGTTAACAGTATATAAATACCCCTATAGCCGGGGTGTGCCCCGGCTGCAGGGGTGGATGGCACGCGTTTGAATCCCGCACTACACTATAATTTTGCCTGTCGTTGTAATTGTAATGTTATTGAAAATTATCTAAGTGATGAAAGAAGACTTTAGAGAAGACGTCAATTCAATGGTTAAGTAACATCGTAAGACAATTCAAGAAACAATAGATAAGGCTGACATTAGATTATACATCGGACAAGAGATAAAAATCGTGTACATAGAAAGTAGTTATATAACAACAAATTCAATTATCGTACAATGAGAGTATCTATTCTTTATAAAAACGCTCGGTGCATAGCTAACTTAGTCGTACTTGACCGAACAACTAATTTAAACAACGTCCACTGCGGTCATTACTTAGAGGGGTGACCGCTATTTGCTTTACTACTGAGTGCTTCCATGGTTCGGAGGACACGTTAAGCCGTCGGTCCTGGTTGTTATCTTAGGATGGCAGTCGTTGTGGTATGTCGGTAGGGCTTTTTGCGATAGTCCGCCTGGCTAGCTAGATGTCACTAGCGGTCACCCATATAAGTCATGACCGAGGCGGACGTTGCTTAGCATAGAGAGGTAATCGGTTACTAACGATTAAGTAAACAACGCTACGAGCGCTATAATCGCTTTGAGCGCTTCACTACGCTACGAGCGAATCACTACGCTACGAGCGCTTCCTGTTAAGGCCAATTTTATAAAAAGCAACTCAAGTGGTTCCTAAGCTCAATCCAAATGCAACTATTGGTATCGACCGCTTTCAAATGAAAACTATTTCGAATACATTTTCAGGATTGAAACGATGAGATAAAATTGACTAAAATGTTATCATCCATTTATTTACAAACTTCTTTAACTGATTCTCCATACTTATAATAAAACAAAATCAATATAGTTCTTGACTGCACCTGAAGATAGTTTTCCTAATTTTATACATCTATATTAAACTTGAGCATCATACATTTACCTGAGAAGTTAGAGCAGTCATCTCAATCTCAAAGTTAAAAGAAAGGACTTCAACACAATTTTCTTATCACGGTTTTATAAAAACTTGGATTGCTTTTGAAAACTAAAGATTTTGTCGGGTAGGGTTGATAAAAGCTTAAAGCGTGATATCCTTTAATGCTCTGCTAACGGCAATTAATATAATTTTTGAGTTGATCTAGTACCTACGTGATTTAATTCGGTTTCGTTTAAAATTCGGGTTGACGATGCGAGAAATTTACGACTCAAATAATTAGTACTGATTTGATCGTCAACCCCCGTTATCAAAATTGATGCCATTGCCCTAATTGATTTTATCTGAATTGATTAGACACATATTTTTTAAGGGCAAATAAGGTACATTACGTGGTGCAAGTAGTATTTTTGTGTCCAGGTATTTGTATAAATCACAGCATCGTTTAATTAAATAATAAGAGGGCACACATAACGAATATTTTGTCATGTGCTATGGGTCCTAACCCAATTGGAAAGATAATCATCACTTATGTTTTTATCTGAAAGTTTACAGTCAATTATTGACACAACTCGGTAGCATAACTTGCAACTTCGCAAAGCACCCATTGGATTAAATAGCTCATTAAGAGAGTTCTTTCGTAGCACAGTTAGCGACAGTCTACACATGGCGTGATTAGAATCTCCACATGGCACCTTCTGCCAAAAGTCACACGTAGCGCACCTCAAATCAAATCAAATCAAATATTTTATTGCAGAATTATGTGGTTGTACATGCAGATCTTAAATAAACACAAGGTTATAGGTATCACATAATTACCCTATTTGGGTGTAGCAATGTTGGTAAGGAGTGGGCCGGTCTATTTCCAATCATTAATATACTACATTATTCTTTAAGGAATTCGTCAAGAGAATAATATGATTTTTTAATTAATAGGTTTTTTAGACTTATTTCAAATGTATGTTCATTTTCTTCTTCTTTTAATCCAACTGGTAATTTGTTAAATATTTTAATGGCCATTGAATTTGGGCTGGAGCCATGCATTTTTATTCTAGATTTCGTCATCACTAAATTGTGTTGATATCTTGTTGGGTACCTACGTGGCATATCAGTTTCCTTTTTAAAAAAGAAGGGGTATTTTTTGACGAATTTACAAGTCTCTAATATGTATATGGACGAGATGGTTAAAATTTTATATTTTATAAAAAATGGTTTATGAAAGTATGGTTTACTAATATTGGGGGTTTTGATGTTGGCAAGGATACGGATACATTTTTTTTGTAGTATAAAAAGATCTTCTATCATTGAACTATTTCCCCACAGTATAATCCCATATCTGAACCAGGAGTATGCATACGCGAAGTACGCTGTTAAGGCTGTGTTAGCGTCTGTAGCTCGTCGTAGCTCTCTTAGTGCATATACAAAACTTGATAATTTTGTTTTAATTTTTTGAATATGCGATTTCCAATTTAAATACGAATCTAGTTCTAGGCCTAATAGTGTTGCCGCGTCAATGGATTCCAATCGATTATTATTATATACAAAGTTAATGTCAAGGGGGGCTTTTTGGTAGGGTCTAAATTGCATAATTTTAGTTTTTGGAAAATTAAGGTCAAGGTTATGGTCAGTCATCCAATTAATTATATTATTAAGTATGTCAGTTAGATTATTATTCAAATTATTCAAATTATGAGTGTCTATACAGGATGTCAAGATAGAAATGTCGTCGGCAAAGAGTACACATGTTTCATTTATTGATTTTGGGAGGTCATTTATGTAAATTAAAAATAGGATACATCCAAGGACGCTACCTTGGGGGATGGAATGATTTATTAGGGTGGGGGTTGATCTCGCTACGTTAATAAATCCGGTGTGCCAGTCATAATTTTCAATCTCTACGTATTGCTTACGATTTTCTAAGTACGACCTAAACCATTCATGCGTAATTCCACGTATCCCTATGTTATCAAGTTTTTGTAATAAAATTTTAAATTGAACTTTGTCATATGCCTTTTTCATGTCTACTAAAATGCCTATAGCGTATTTTTTATCATCAATTATGTTTAATATTTGTTGTACATATTTATACACTGCCAAAACAGTCGAGCGATTTTTTCGGAACCCGTTTTGCGAATCGTCAAATATATGGTATTTTTCGCAAAATGAGTTCAAGCGTAATTGCATTATCTTTTCAAATATTTTAGAAGATGTAGGCAAGAGCGCTATTGGCCTATAGTTGCTTGGGTCTTGTTTTGACCTAGAGAGTCCTCGCGTAGCACACTCAGCCAAAGGCCACACGTAGCGCATCTAAAGAGTCCCCGCGTAGCACACTCAACCAAAGGCCACACGTAGCGCATCTAAAGAGTCCCCGCGTAGCACACTCAACCAAAGGCCAGACGTAGCGGATCTAGAGTCCCCGCGTAGCACATTCAGCTAAAGGCTCCACGAAGCGCACTTAGAGAGTCCCCGCGTATCACACTTAACGAGAGCCCACTAAACATTTTTTTTTGCTGGTTGGTAAACCTTTGATCGCAATCTCACCTGATGGTCAGGGATGATGTGGTCGAAGATGTTAACAGGCTTAACTTATACTTAATTTGTGCACAATTATTATAAGTTCACAATAGCCATCTAATTATCATTGCGCTAATTTCTTCTTTTACTTGCCTCACTTTCCATTTCACTAGAATTCATAGAATTCATAGGCCAAATGCAGCCTTACCCACTTATTCCTAATGGTTGCATAATTTTGGGATCTATCTATTACTTTACTTAAGGGTCTCAAGTTTGTATTATAAGTTAAGCTCTTGTTCTGAAGTGAATAACCGTCTCATCTTTGTAAATATGCCTAGTTTCTGGGTCAATAACTGAGCCAAGCTGAAATTCAGAGCCAAAGTTGGGATTCAACGTCAAAGTTTCATCTAAGTTTAACATCATTCGTTTTCGCCACATAAAACGTTTCTGAAAAAAAGTAAGAGACAGATTCAATAGACTCCGTTGCAAAGGAAATACGTGCCTGGGTTTAAGTAGCTTTGAACTTGATCAAGTCCGATCATGTGAACCTTAAGCAGAGGCTGCATTTAGGGACAACTTCATGCGCTTTTCGGTAACATCAATGCTTTGATAGGTAAACGGGATGCAGAAATGATAGCCAAGCGGTAATAGCTACTAGACTCCCTTGCCGCAGGTACATGGTTCGATCCCACCCGGCTTGAGCTTCACTGCATAGTGGGTGGAAATTTCGCGAATGTTCACCTGGCTAGCTAAACACCCTCAAGTAGAAAATCTGTCGCCAAGCACTTGCCAGTATGATACTGCAAGAATTCTTGAGAGACAGTAAATAACAGGCATATTAATGAGACTCAACAACTGAGCTCTCAGGGTGATGAGCGCAGCGCATTTATTCGGTAGTGACAAAATGCAAAAGTGGTACACACACCGTAAGGTGCTTGGCGACAGATTTTCTACTTGAGGGTGGTCGCTAGCCAGGCGGGCATTCGCAAGATGCCCTTCCCCATGCGGTGAAGCTGAAGCCCGCGGCGGGATTCAAACCATGGACCTGCTGCGTGGCAGTCCATAGCCAAAGCCACTGAGCCATCACTGCTGCATTCTCAAAAACATAACAAAATAGCGTCAATAATTATCACTTTTTACGTTTTATTTCTATTTCTTATCTTCCTATAAGTAACAATCTTATCTTTCTATAAGTGATATGTAATAAGTACTACCATATTATATTCATCTGAAACTTATGTTTTGTTTTAAATATTTTACAACCCAATAAAATAACAATATTTCAAATAATGTAGCTAAAAAACAAATCTTGACGCAAGCTATAAAAGTTTTGTGTAAAAGCCGACTGATCGCTTTATCAAAAAGTCAGGAAAGATTTCAGACTTTTATGGTAAAAATGTAGATAAGAAACCTTCCAATATGTTAAAGGCCACTTACTGCGTGCTCATTTGTTACGAGAATTATATTGCTGCTGCTCGAGAAGTTTTACTATTCTCCAAAAAATATTCTAACTGACCGGTTTTTATTATTTGTTGTTATATTTGAATCGTTCTATAATCATACCAAATTATACGCTTGTATCTGTTACCGTTTATACGACAGAGCATAAATAACAAACATGAAAATAAAGACATGTATCAGATAATACTCTTTTTTATTTTTAACATATAACGAAAAAATTGTGAAAATTTTTTGTATAAATGATCCGTAATATTGGGCACAGAATGGAGAGAAAATGGCTCGAATCGAAGCTTACTTAAACTGTATGTAGTCTTTGTAAAAGGACTTTTTTCAAACTTTTTTCGGAAAAATTAGAAGAATTATACTTAATATTTGAAACAGAATAGGGAGAAAATGGCTTAACAGAACCTTGTTTTAACTTTACGTAAAGTTTTTGAAAAGAGATCAAGAATGCGTTATGCGTATATTGCCGAATACTATAGCACTGCCCCAAGTGTTTTTTTTTTTTTTTATGTTATTGTGATGAAACAAGCGCGAGGCCCACCTGATGTTAAGCGGTATCCTCTGCCTATAACAGATGCATTTCATCACAAGTGACTAACTGCACTGCGCCCATCACCTTGAGACATACCTGTTAAGTCTCATTTTGCCTGTTATTTCACTGGCTTTCAAGGACTGCTGCCAGAACACACCGTTAGGTGCTTGGCGACAGATTTTCTACTTGAGGGTGGTCGCTAGCCAGGCGGGCATTCGCAAAATGCCCTTCCACCATGCGGTGAAGGTCAAGCTCTGGGCGGGATTCGAACCATGGACCTGCTGCGCGGCAGTCCATAGCCAATGCCACAGAGCCATCCCTGCTTCATAAGTTTAAAATATTGTTCGATTTCAAGCGTGGTTGAGATTTTAACTAATTTAAAACAATAGGAGTCATCGAATTCTTGACGACATTTTGAACACTGTGGTAGCACCTAAACTTCTTGAGTAAAACAAATTTTACCTAGTAAATAAATAAAGAACAATATTCGCGTCCTCTTAACGACATTGACGATTATCTTCAGACCCATGTCAATTGTTAATCAAACTTGATATCTTTAACCAATCATCGATACAGTCGTTAAATTGTTTTATTTTTTCAATATCATTGAGAGTACTAAAGACAAATTGAATTACATAAATTCCATTCCGAAGATACCCTAAAAATCTCTTTCATTTAAAAAGATCCAAATTTACAGGAAACACAGTTGACGGAAATGAGTCCGATTGGTTAGCTCATTCAAAATGGCAGCGGATTGATTTGTAGGAACGCTGGCATACCTACTTATGTAAATACTAATGTATACTGACAGTCAAATTGATGAAAAAGTCTCGGAAGACGCTCAATGGAGAATTTTAAGAGGTCCCCAAAATACTTTCAAGGATGTTTTAAAAAGGGTTTTTGGTGATCTCCGTCTAGTTGTTATAAGTGATTTGTTTTCTTTGACTACAATTTGATTGTATTTGTGGTTGATTGGGTGAGCCCGGTTTTTCTTTGCTTTAATTATCCTTTATTATTTATTGGACTTCGTGTAAAACTATAATACTATCTTGTTAGCGTCAAGCGCGGCATTGGTTTAGGTAATGAATGTGATTTACATCCCAAGATCAAATATTTATAAGCGATTTTTGAAAAAAAAAATACTTTTTATGTAGTCCACAATAAGTAATCCTGTTTTCATTGTAGGTAGTAATAGACTAGTCCTGTATTACAAGAGACTAAAACGTATGAAGAAAATGTTTGTTTTTAGCTTCCTGGCTGACATAAAAACATCTATAATTAGGCAACTTAAGTGGAAAAACGCTAATTTGGTTCAAGTTACATATTTAAATGGTTTGATGCAGATACATTGAGTCCATGAGGGCCGCGAGCTCACCTTATTTTAATAGAACTTATCAGAGCATTTACTCGATGCAACGCGTCATCAAAATGCTGGCACTTATTTGGTTCAAAGAGTTGCAATCTAACGGGGCACTGCTGCCAGCAGTAATCCTTGTTTAAAAACAAAGAGCTAGAAAAGTTCAGAAAAAATCAAGATCACTTTGTAAGCTACACTTCTGCCAAATACAAATACACAGCGAGATCTGCGAAATAATTTTCAGTATTCAACCCCATTCACACATTTGCATGATAATAGGGCATTTTATGAATCCGCGCCTGGCTAGCTACCATCCTTAAGTAGAAAATCTGTCGCAAAGCACTTAACGGTGTGTACCGCCAGCTGTCCTTGAAAGCCAGTAATTCTAGGTTAGCCTGAACAAAATCTTCGACCACATCATCACTTACCATCATGTAAGATAGTGGTCAATGACTAACCTATCAGCTTTAAATAAAAAAACACAAAATTGGAAGCGGCTGGCAGTTTTAATTGGTCAAACTATTTAAGACCTTTTCTTTATCACTAAATGCAAAGTATCGGTTGAAAGACTTGCATAAGTCACGCGGCCACCTGCGGCTCCTCCGTTAAGCGCCCAGAAGCGGCCTATCAAACTGACGGCGGCGGTGCTAGGTGGACTGAATAGGCGTTGCCGGCTGCTGTCACTTTGGTAGTGAGCCTTATGTTAACGATTTTGAAAATGCGTAAATGTTACTATCAAAATGAAATAGGTTTTATTGCCCACGCTTGAAGTGGTGAAACCCATTTGAAAATTTAAGTAGGTACCTAAGTAACTTCTGCACGAATAATTACTTGTGGCATTTCATCTTAATAAATGCGCTTTAGTTGACAACGTAGGCAATTAGTTAAATGGTTTATTGCAAGAATTGAGGTGACGTGTATGGAAGCAATTTCAAAATTATGGTCTGATTTTTATTTTCGTAGTGTATCATATATCTAGTCCAGCTATAAGTTCTGTTAGAAATGAAATAGTTTTTTTTTAAGATATTACTTTTTGCAACATTCTTTCAAAGCACTCATGGTCCAGTTGTTATGGATATGGACTGACACCTTGATAGTATATGATGGGAAACCCGACGTGGGTTTGAGATTAACCGAATGGTAGATCATTTTGTAAATGAACACCAAGCAAGCTCCTACCACCCTCAAGTAAAAGATGTGTTGCCTAGTACCTAACGGTATGATCCAGCAGCCGCTCTAGAGGCTAGCAATTCTCTGTTCAAGTGTTTTCTATTATCGCTTTCAATTACATCATTACTTACCTTCGGACTAGTTGTGGCCGCAGATTCATCGATAGAAATACTATTTCAGTAATTATCATTATAAGTTGCTTAATATCTAATAATTTGCTCAACTTCTAATAACTTGCTCAATATCTAATTGTAGATTGCAATCGATTGAGCAAATGAACACGTCGGGGGGTAGGTACGCTTACTAGATAGGATGACGTTATGATAATTCTATCTGTTTAGATTTAAAATTGTAAAATGTCATTTAGAATATCCCTAGGCTATAACTAGTCTGTGGTAGGATTATTTTTCTCAACACTGCTCTTGTAGGTTGTGGATGTTTTCACACACTAATGTTTTGTTTATGTCAAGTGTCATATCCACTTCCATTTCTTTTTTATTTCTGACCGTTGTGGCGTAACGATGTAAAACAATGTAATTATCTACGAATAAATATGAATTTGTTCGTTATATATGGAATAACTTTTAAGGTTTTTTACTCAAATCTTCATCGTCGACGTCCCAGCTCCGATAGTTCAACGCGCCTACGCTATAAATGTTTAATATTGTTTTCTGTGTTATGTTATTTCTTTTTTGAGAATAAATGTCTTCAAACGTAAATTTATCCTAATAAAACTGTTTCCTCTTTGTTTTATTTTGTATGTAATGTTATGAATAAATGCTTTAATATCTTGTTTTTTTTTAACAACAGATGTGGGTATAACTTCCAGATTGGGATATGACAGCCGTTAGAACAGAGAAAAAAAACACTTGCTGCCCCTACCCCACCGAGCATGGATTAAGGGCAGAAAAAGAAGGACTGTATATCATACCAATATTTCCCAAACGATACGTGTATGTACAATGTTAACCGGAAAAATAACGCGAAACAAAACAAACATACGGTCAGAAATAACGGTCATAAATTTAAAATATGGGCAGCGTTTATTTCGGAATGGCCTTTTAGATGTAGTCTGCTTGAAATGATTCACTGTCGAGCTAATAACTGACAAATGCTAGTTAGTTGATACACGTTTTAGGGTTCCGTACCAGAAAATGGGACCCTATTACATAAGCCCCAGCGGTCCTACCCATTGCTATCTGTGGGTGTGGTATGAGGCGACTAAACGTCAAAAACGTAGACTATCCGTTCCGTAGTAATGCTGCCTAACTAATAGAAGGATTTTTATTATCATAAACCAACTAATTACTCGTGTGGTGCCGAGATAAAATAATGCTCCTTCCCCGTCTCTTCCGGTAGTGGCGTAAGAGGCGACTAAGGGTAAAATACTGGAAGGTTGGCAGATGAAGAATAAATAACGAATTATTCTCTGACCGAGTCCCAAACGCCAGCTTTTATATACCTACTTCCTCCTTCACGTCATTACGTTCCTCTGTCGTCCAGGCGTGTTAGGGCTGCTAACTGTTAAATAATACTTAGAAACGTCTAAAGATAATATCGCTAAAATATATATTTCTTTTTTTTTTTAATTATTTTATTCTTCTTATACAAAATATGAGATTTATAAATACTTATCTGCGTTATTTTGTTACGTACCTTCATTGTTGATACTTATAAATAAAAGGTTATACTAAGTACCGTAACAAACAAAGGTATTTAAGTAAGTATTACTCTCCTATTAGTATGTACAAAAGCACACGTCAGTTTTAATTACTTATTAAGTGAGAGCACATAAACAGCATAAAAGAAAACTTGTCTATAATGTATAACAGCTGTCCTTGAGAGCCAGTACTTCTAGGTTAGCCTGAATAACATCTTCGACCACATCATCACTTATCATCAGGTGAGATAGTGGTCAAAGGATAAAATATCAGACATATAAAAAAAAAAAAAAAAAATAAAAAAAAAAAAAAAAAATCGCACCCGGATGTGAGACTACATTTGCTAACAAAACTATTACATTGAAATTCAATATCCGTATGGATTGAGAAGCCACTACTAATTTTAAAAGGAAACTCACAATATTATTTAGTAGCAAAGTTAAATATATTGTATGACACATCATAAAATTTGTAGTATAACACATCAAAAGTAATATTAATTTAAAAGTAGCTCCTCAATCGATAAGGACGTGAAATATAATGCCGTGCCGGATAAATATACTGTGCTCCTCAACACAGGCCCTTAGGCCTGCTTGGTGTACCTACATAGGTATAGGTACTTCGGTAGTGTGCATTTTAAATAAATGAATTGCGCTAATGCCAATGGCGCGTAGCCTCGCTTTGATCGAGGAGGTATGGAACGCACAAACTGAAAAACGCGCACACGACGACGCCCCGCGCCCCTGCCGTGACAGCCCAACTGCGTATCCCGTTTACCGTGTAGACTAATGTCCTCACCTTGAGCCCGTCCGGGGCGGAAGTTTACGTTCTACTCTGTTATTATTTATTCTTATGGAAGCATCGCCTTCTGAGGAGCTGCTTGCTATCTTACACTATGATCCTGAAGACGCCTGCTAAGGTTGGGATTATGGCCCTTAATGTGAGACGCTGTGCTCAGCAGTTCGTATTCTGGTTGATATAGTTATCGCTGATCAGTACCTACTAATCTTAACTAATCAGTCCGACTTTTAGATATCGTATATCAAAATGATACATCATAATTCTCGTGTATAGTATCGGTCTAAAGGCTATAAATCTACGCGGGGTAACTAATGCCCGCCCGAAGCCTAACTCGGGGATATCGGTTTTTCGGCGTCAAACTGGCAGTGAAGGGTTTGTTCTGCCAACTTTATATAGTGCCAGTTATGGAGCAAGTAGAGAAAAACTTATACTCAGACAATTTTTTTAAACTTTTCTTTTTCAATAACTGTTAATACATAACAATGAACTAAAATGAACAAAGATACATTGTATATGTAAAGTATTTATATTTTATTTTAAAAAACATCATTGAAAAATATCCCTAATATAAAACTAAATTAGGGATATTTTGATGAGGATAAAACTATATTAGGGATATTTAGGATATATAACAAATCAAACATTATTGAAAAATAAACTTTATATAACACTTTTATAACAGTGTTATATTAAGTATATTTTTCTATTTCTTTTATGACACTGTTATATTAAGTATATTTTCAATATTTTTTTAAACTATTTTATGAAACGCTGAGCCTGACTTCAAAATTAATTTCTTTATAAAAAGTTTAATCCTTTTCGGGCTATCTACATACACAGTATCTATGTTTCCGTACATCAAAGCTTGTGTGTTTTTGGAATATACTGGACTAATTAAGATGGAATTCGGTACATACACTTATATACAATTAAGTAACTCTGATTATGACGATTACATTAAAAGAAAATAAGAAAGTAGATCATCCACTGCTGAACACTGCCTCGCCTATTAAAGGGGGGTGAGCCATAATCCCCACGCATGGCAGGTGTCTTGGGGATCGCAGTGTTAGATGGCAATTCTTTAGAAGGCGCTTTTGCCCACCTTCCAGTATTTTTCGTTTAGTTGCCTCTTACAACACCCATGGGAAGATATGGGGAAATGCAGTTCTAACCCGGCACCGGACGGGGCTTATATATTTGGTTTATTTAATACGATATGTAAATATAGTTTCTTTTTTTATATTTTAATACCTCGAAACAACATTTTCTGAAACAACTCATTTGAAAGTGAATGCGATTTCCGTATTATTTTTTATATAATTAATGTGATGTATGAAAAGTTAGTCTTTGCAAAATAAAAAGTAATTATAGTCATGAAAACAAATTAAAGTCATCAGTAAAGTCGTAAGTGTTTTTGTCTAGGGCTGAAACGGAGACGCAGCGCTCACCCGTCGGCCTCGTTCAGACAGCTTCGCTCTCCCTTTGTGCTCGCTCAATCAGTTAGCCTAATATTTGTGTTATATATTAGGCTATTTTTAAGTTTTAGTCGGAAACGCATTGGTTTCATACTACAAAACATTGAAATAAGTGCTTATATATATAAATAGTACTATTTGTCATACCACAGAGCCTACTTTTTACTGGGTCAAGAACTCGCCTCATGTAAACAAACTTGATCGCCATTTTGCCTTCGCAATGCACACTTTTTGTCCCGGCAGTGTGCGACAGTTCCATTTGGAGAATCCGTAAATCATAATATTGTACCCGTTTGTTGGCCTAAAATGTTGATGGCCGGGATTGAAACTTAGGCATCTGTGACACATAAGACACATTTTTTTTTTTAAATAATAACATTAATTAGACCAAATATTGGTGAAATTGTGAATTGTGAGTTTTTTATATCTTCACATGATTAATAGTTAACAAGCAGCATTGCGTGTTAAGCAAAAGTATTTTTAAAATGATTGGCGAACAAAATTATAGGTAATCACTAAGCACCCGGCCCGAAATCGGAGAAAGCGGCTTCGATTCCCGTCCAGAACAAAAAAATGTATGCCCCAATACTTTGTTAAAACTGTGATGTTTGTTTAATTCATACTCTTTAAGGGAAGTTTCATCATAGTGCTTTCAATATAAGCGAAGTTTTATCATATTTTAAAAACCAAATACTCAAACTCAGTGGAAATTTAGCATGCATTTCCTTGAGCCTAAAACCTATGCTGCTGGAGTAGGCCAGTATACCGTAATTTTTTTATTTCTAAATTATTAGTAAAAAATCGTTTTGCTTGAATTCGTTTTTTACAATTAAAGAAGAGATGGATAATAAAATGCGAAACCGGTATACCAGAAGCATAGATATTAGGCTCAAGAATATGCATTTCAACGAGTTTGAACATTTGGTATTTAAAATATGACGAAACCAAATTTGTATGGAAAGAACTATAAAGACGCTAACCTTACGCTAGAATGCTTGAATAGGTATATACGTAAATGTATAAAAATATCTTAAATTAACCATTTCTACTTGAAGGTGGTCGCTAGCCAGGTGGGCATTTGCAAAATAGCCTTCCACCATGCATGTGGAAATATTGGGGCTGAAAACTTAAAAATAAAAACATTTTTCAATCGCGAAATCTTAAGCTCACAGAATCACTAGTATACAATAATCTACATATTCTATTCAAGTATTTCCTCTACATAAATGTATAATTTCTCATTTTCATTCTTAAATAGATAAATATTATGCTCCTGAGAAAATAACAAATACAGCGTTAAAAACTAACCTCAGGCAGACAGTGAAATAAATGGTGCTACTTTTCTTGACAAGTTGTGCAATTTAATAGAACTTCAGAGAAAGTATTTATTTAAACACTTCGTTATTACTAACTCAGTTTGTTGTCTGTTTATGAATATTTTGCAATAGTCTTTAAATTTTCTTCCCGGTGAATTGTATAGGTTTGATACTTGAATTTTTATTTATAATCGGGATGACAATGACAAACTAATACAACGTGTTGGCTAGAACTCCGCGTTCAAAACTCATGAACTAGAATCTGCTTCAACATTTCACGGCGATCACATGTCAATACTTTACTCAATAAGGTCAGCTCACTGAAAATTTCATCAAGCAACTTTTGTATATGATAAAATTTAAACAACCAGAATATCTTTTCAAAAAACTTGTATGGTCATTTACGCAAAATTTAACTTACAAGAGCTGCTTTAAAGTTTTATTTAGTATATGTGTAGGTATCGTGTATTACATTAACTCTTAGAGTAAATGCTATATGTAGAAGCATGTACACTAAAAAAAAGAAAGGAACGTACTTCGTGTGTAAAAAGGTCTGTACACACGCACCTCTGTTTGCGTCGGGGTTTAAAATAGTATCCATTCATCGATAAGAGCAAGTGAACCAAAGAAAGTTTGTATATGTGTAATTACCTTCCGGGGTGAATAAAGAACCTATTTCGTAACTCGAGACAAGGGCAACGCGGCAAATTGAAGACTAACATTTGTTTAGTAACTTTGAGAGGACCTTGATTTATTACGACAAGTCATGAGATGTAGCGTCTTGTTAATTCAATAATAACAGCGTGATATATTAAGCTGTGATAAATGATATGAACGCAGTTTATATAAAAAAAACATTTATTGAATGATTCAAATTCATTTCATGATATTATTTTAATCTGTCATAGCTGCCTTGATTATTACACAAAAAAAAACAAGTGCGATACAACATGATATTATTTTTATGTTATGTTATTATCACAAAAGTACGTCATAATTAAACCTTGAAACGTCTATCTGTCAACTTTTGACCAATTAGAATAAAAAACTAGCCAAGTGCAAGTCAGGCTATTTTAGGGTTCCACGTACAGACCTAAGATTTTTTCGCTACGCTCAACAGACCTACGAAGTGTATGAGTGAAAGGTCCTAAGCTGCTACAAACCGTCGCGAGAAAAAAAGAGATAGTGAAACAGGAAGACGGTATGTCATTTTTTACTCGAGTAAGAGGCCATAGCGTCCCGGCCTCTTCCAAGTCGGCGCGAATTTTGTGTATTTGCTCAAATATCTTACGATTATAATATAAAATATGTATTCTGCAAGCATGGTGTCTTGTTCAGTGAGTGAATGTGAGGTTACAAGACACAGTAACCCGAATATATACACGTTTCACAGGTAATTTATGTTTATTTGTACTGCTTTTTGGATAATCATTATTTTGTCATTTTGTTTTAAAATTAGTTATATGAACTATGTAAATATTAGATAATAGGTTTCTCTTCATACTTATCATCAAATTACATTGCTAAATGAAGAATTGGTTGGTATTTTACGAAAAATATAAAAACATTTGTTTACGATAGGGCTTGACAAAGTCCTGACGTCACAAGTATCGATAAAGTCGATAGTTTATGTCTGACCTGTAGCTTCGACGTGAGTGCTCGGGTACATATTCGAACCTCAAAAATTACCGGTAGTTAGTTTAATCATAAATTTGTTTAAAAAATTATATAATTACATAATAATTAGCGAGAAGTTGACAGATCAGTTTATAGCTTATTGAGTATTTACGAATAAGGGAGTAAATATTATCACAAGATATATTATTCAAAATTTATTATGATGTTTTCTGTGAAAAGTTCCCCTAACTCTCAATAAATAATTGGAAATATCTCTTACTTCTATCATAAAATATTAGTATCTTTATACAAATGGCTATTTAACAGAATTTGAAATAACTATATGCACGCGTATAATAATGTTTGTGTTCTTACAGATTACCAACACATTTTCAGTATGTGATAAAAGGGTTCGGATTATTGACGCAATCTAAATAAAAACTCTACAGTTTGTTGTAAACTTTGAATCAAAATGCTTCATACAAAGAAAACCTCGATGTATACTAATGAAAGACTCAATACCAACTTTTAATGTCCCTGAATGCATAAAGCTGTGGAAATGGTAGTGAGTAGCTTTAGGAAATGATGACACAAGTAACGTAAAGTTTAATTTGTAGTAAAATACATGGTCAAATATTTTTTTTTCATGTAAAGACTGTAGGATATGTTGAGTCAATCTAGTAACCCTTCCCTTAGCGTCCCTGGTGCAATAAAATCTACGATACTCGCTTCATTGCAGCGCTGGATATCTATGGCTATCCTGACACAAAATAATTTTTATTTTTCCTTTTAGATCAAATTGAAAATAAGACGGCCCTGACCTTACTTAAATAGAGATATATTACCACCGTAAGCCATTACCTGCCCTTCAAATCAAGTACTGTCTCCAAGGAAAAAAACTTATTAACTAATGTTCTAAATTGTGACAAAAATTACAGAAAAAAATTTGCTCTTAAGAAGTTTAAAAGCTGAAACAAAAATAATCATAAAACGGCTTTTAGACTTAAAAGCAGACTTTAAAGAATTATATGTTTTGTAGGCCAGTTAGGAAAGATCATCGAAATTATGTACACATCGTCATTTCTACAGCCCAATGAGCTATGTTTACACAAGGGACAAATTCGACCTTTGCTTACCACATGTGAATGCTTTACGCAAATGGTATTCAGATAAATGTAATTTAATAATTTACAGTACCTGTATATTTGCAGCTTAATGATTTTGTTAATGGTAATCATAATACTTAGTAATGGTAAGTGTTATTTCATCTTGTTACGATGAAATAATAGTAGTTTACTTTTAAAAGTGCTGTACCATTTTAGACCTACAATAAATGCATTTGACTTCAACTTTGAATGAGTTTTATTTTTAACTGATCAAAAAGGGAGCAGGTTCTCAATAAGGTTGTATTCATGTTATGATATTGGGTTTGATTTTCATTTGAAAACATCGTATTTTGTTTGAAAGGATATACTTTAAGATTCATCCCTTTGAAATTTCATCATAATCAGTTAAGTAGTTTGGTTTTTAAATCATAATAACTTGAAAAATAAGTTGTTCAAGTTAATGAAAATGCATATATTGCATTTCTGTGATTTCAGTGTTGTTTACGATCATTACAATAGTCTCAATGAACTATATAGGGCATAATTTCAAACGAATGTGTCCTAAGATTCAACAAGTAAAACTGTCGATAGTATTACGCTCGCGTCATTACAACACTATGTCACTCACACATTTACATTTCATTTTTTGTTACACCATTCATCCGTCACTGTTGGTCTTGTACATCCTAAGCCTATGGTTCCACGTATCAAGAGCCCGTAAAAGAAAATAATAGTTTTGATAATAGTTGCAAAAATACATTCCACAATTTTCACATAGACGTGTTCAGGGTCTAAGTTAAGTATATGATGTGGTCCATATTACTTAACCGGTATTTTAATTTCTAACTAGTTTAAAAATGGTACATAATTGACAACTTCGACAGCTCCCCATATATTTACGAGCTGCAGACCCGTGACGGACGGACAGACAGACAGACAGCTAGAGCGTGGAGCCTCTATAATAGCGCTCTATTTGGCCACTTGGACACGGGAACCTAAAAGCCTTTAATAAGATCTTTAGTCAACAAATAGGATTCAACCGGTAATGTAATGCCTAGGAGATGATATTTATGGAACGCATTAACTCCTTAGAGGCTATTAAAATGTCATCGTATAGGTAGCCAGATTTTAACTTGAGTCAACACATAAAAATATATTACAAGTCTCCCAGAAACCAAATTATGATACCAAGTGAAGCCTATATCAAATAATGTACAGATATTTTTGTACCTCTAGCTCTTTTAGCTTGTTTATAATCCTTTGCAAACAAATATCGAATAAGCTTTGCAATTCAACGAGACAATACTGCCAGCACACTGGGCACGCTGCAACTGGTAGTGGGCTGGAGCATTTGGACCGCCTGTGAGTCTTCAATGACTCATAGGTTGTCTAAACGATTTTATTGAAGTAGCTGCAATTTTGCATACAGTTCGAAATATTTTTTTTACAAATTGAATATTTTGGTTTTATTTAATAACGTATATCTCATGTAGGAAGTATTGCATATTATTATTTAATTCAGTTTGGAAAACTTAGCTTGAGTTCAAGTGCGTCACACTTTTGTATAGCGTTCTTTGAAGTATTTGTTATTTATATACAGTACATCAATGTAAAGGTATTGATTATATATATATATAGTTACTATGTAATATACACACACTGCAAACACTACATACTAAAAAAATATCTATAGAATGCATGATGTACTCGTATAGCCATCAAGTATCTTAAAATATTTCAGAGGTCGCCGCCACCAGAACACATTATATTAATAAATAGATTTCGGCGTTGCTTAGCAAAAGTCGATATTATCGATACATAGGTGACTTTAAGAACAGTACTTTACCTAGCTGGGATAATCTTACGCATTTTGTTTCATAATTTCATGCTGCATACTTTAAAGTTAAATCCAAAATCATTTATTGAATTCAGCGTTTTGGGAGTCTCATTTACCTTATTTGTTCTTAATTACAAGTTATTATTAACATATAAACACAAATTTAATGAAAAATTCGCGAAAACGCAACTCGAGAGATATTATTTTTGAGCTCTGGAGCTCTTGAAAATATTTGGTGGAGAACCGAATCGCGTCGAATGTAGTCTGGTATGGTTCGCGGTGATTTTGACATCACGTTGATTTGTACTCGCATACGATATCTTGGCTGGATTTTTAAATGTTTGTAATTTTAAATTAATTCAGTGCCCGCTACCGCTTATAACTTAGCTCATCATATCGAAGAAAGTCCGTCCCTAGTATACGAAGCGCCTCTCAAATGAAGGGTGAAAATGAAATGTCTTTTAATTGTATTTAGTTGAACAAAGGGATGCCGAGGAATGTCTCCATCAATTATGGGAAATATATCACAAGTTATTATTACTAGGATACCTGTAAAATGGTACACGTCAATTTGAGGATATTCTTTCCTCGAAGTGTATTAAGAGTATATTTGCAATCTACGGATAAATATGTCAAGAAGTCTAACTTCCATAAAATGACCGCTTTGATTTCAGACTCATCAAGTTCACAATTAACAAAACATGCACAATCTTCCAAATTCAATTGGATTTTTCTTACCTCTGTATCTACCAACTAATTTCACAATAAGAATATAGAACAAGTTCATAGAGTATTATATATATTGGATAAATTAAAGTAGAACTTACTAATGCATTACACGGTACTACCAATATAATTGTTAACTCGAAGGAAGCAAACGCCCTCGATACAAGATTTTTCTTAGTGAGGGCTTTGCATGTCATGTATAATTTAGTGAATAAAACATATCATGTTATCTTGAACCTCTTAAGTAATGTATTGTATTTATGTGTGTGTGTTTTAATGAACAATAAACTTTTATAATTAAAAAAAAAATTGCTTATCTGATTTGGCGCTCATTGGCGATAATTTGGATCGCATCTGCTTAATTTCGTCAAGCTAATGTTGATAAAAAATGTGTGTACGAGCCATATTTGGTCTTAAACACTTAAACGTGACAACTGTGTACACTATTTCAAAACAGTTAATTTTAATGATCCTACCCTCTCTGTAGATATATGGAGTCTTGATCTTTTCAAGATTTAATTGAGCTTGAGCTTCAGCGCATGGTGGAAGGACATTTTGCGAATGCTCGCCCGGCTAGCTACCATCCTCAAATAGAAAATCTGCCGTCATATGCAAGCACCTAACAGTGTGTTCCGGCAACAGTCCTTGAGAGCAAATAAAATTACCAGCATAAGAGACTTAAAATCTGTATTTCTCAGGGTGACGGGCGCAGTGCAGTTCGTACTTGTGATGAAATGCATCTGTTATAGGCAGAGGTTACCGTTAAACACCAGGTGGGCCGGGTGCTTGTTTTATTGCAATACCTTTTAAAAATAAATATTACTTACCTACAAATATATTATAAAATACATACAGGCTCATGTTTATTCATCGTCAAGGGAGCTAGATCTGAGAGCTAAGTTCCATAATGGTCTTAGAGAACGGCACAGCAGTCAGGGCCTTGTCTGAGAACGAAAAAAACATAATAGATTAAAATAAATGAAGTAGTGGATGAAGTTGCGGGTAAAAGCTAGTAGAAAAAAATTAAATAAACATTATCATATTATAAATATAATAAACATCATAATAACATTATTAAAATTAAGCAACGTCGCGCGCGGTCTTAAGATGGATGGATGACCGCTAGTGACATTACTACTAAGCGTTTCCGTGCGTCCGAGGGCACGTTAAGCCGTTGGTCCCGGTTGTTGTCTTAGGATTGCAGTCGTTATAGCATGGTGGTAGGGCATTTTGCGAATGCCCGCCTTGCTAGCTACCACCCTCAAGTAGACAAATCTGTCGCCAAGCACCTAACGGTGGGTTCCGGCAGTTGTCCTTAAGAGCCAGTACTTCTAGGTTAGCCTGAACAACATCTTCGGCCACATCATCATCAAGTGAGATAGTGGTTAAAGGATAAACTATAAAGCATAAAAAAATATCAAAAAAATTATGGTTAATAGTTGGGTTGAAAATGGCGGTATTTCTCAGAAAAACATTTTGACTGGTAACATATTTTGTGACAACTCCGTTTTTGAATTGTTTGTACAAAGAAACTTCTGAAGATGGTATACATTTTTATTTTGTGTTTGTTGTTTGATATGTGTGATTATACGGTTTACACATCAGTGACACACATGTGGGTCCCTCTGAAGTGGGAGATAGACGTTTTTTGACCTTCTTTTAATTTTCTGAGCTTAATGAGTTTTGGAAGTTAGGGGTTTTATCGGAAATTCAACTGACCAATTTTCAACCAACTTTTTTTCAATGATTGCAAAAACAGATGTGTACATGCATAATTACATATTTTGATATCGACTCTCTTCAATTTTTAATGTTTTTCTATACGACCTTTTTTTGTTTCCTTTCCTTTCATTTTATTTTCTTTGCATTAGTTATTCAACTTCACGATCATGCTTCAGCTTATTTTTCATTTATATTGTGAGCAGTATAAATATGAAATGTAAACTTTGCTTCAATAAGGAGCTCTTTGATTGTACTTTATATTCGATGTCCCGAGGCTTTCACTTGTCAAGACTTTCTGATATAACTTCATGCAAATGAAAAATCATAAAGTTAGATTCTTTTTCTTGTTTTCCAATGCAAGCGCGTATTTCATTTCACATTTTACTAAATGCACTCGTAATACGAACTTATTAAACATGAATTCGACAGATTTTTTTTTGTCAAAAAATTATAGTGTAGCGAGCTAGTGATTCACCTGATGTTCACTACTTATTGTTAAAAATATTTTATTATAACCAAACTAAAAAGAAAGTCCAACTACTTAATTAAAAATATCATAATAGGATGTCTCAAAACGTTAAAAATATGCTCTCAAATTTTTGATTTCATGAAACTTAGACGAAACTATTTTAACACTACACAATTCATTCACTACACACACACACACACATACACCCCAATAGGTACATTCACAACACTTCAATAGACAACAAACATAACAATTACAATACTAACTTTCATTCAGTTTCCATAAATGTATAGCTTTTACGAGCAAACAATTCGATGGCATATGTTATTTTTCTAAAAAACATTAAGGTAGAAGCCACTAGTTCCTGAAATTCAGTTTTACACTATTGGGGGAACTTTTGGGTTCATTGTATTTGCTGTATCTTATATTATTTCAATAAAAATAATTTGCTTATTATGTTTTTGTTTGATATTGGTATTGCGATGAGGAATGACCAAAACGGAGATTGCTTGGGCATAAAACGCTCGGGCATATTTGGAAATGTATACATCAGATTACCGTTTATTATTTTCTGAATATGTAAGGAAAGGTGTATTATATAAAAGGACAAAATTTTACCAAGTGATTTAAGTTACCTACGAACGAGAGAAGTGAGACTATTACCATTATATCTTCAATTCCCTCTAAACCATAAAACAAATCCAACGGATTTTATTCCACGTTGAGGTCGATCAACGGATGTTTGAGTCTGCTTTTACTCAAAAATTTAATTGATTCTGAACATGACTTTTCTCATCATTATAAGTGAATGTTGAATTGTTAAAAGCGCTCGTAGCGGAGCTTGCCTAGTCATTATTATTTGATCAACTAAATTAAGCAACTTCCGCTGCATTTATGACTTGGATGACTGCTCGTGATATTTACTAATAAGCGTGCACGTGCTTCAAAGGGCACGTAAAGCTAGCTGTACGGGTTGTTGTCTTAGGATGGCAGCAGTCGTTCCAGCTACCATCTTCAAGTATAATATCCGTCGCCAAGCAGCTAACGGTGTGTTCTAGGAGCTGTCCTTGGGAAAATATAATTCTCTCCATGACCGCTTCACATAATTAAAGGCTAGAACGATCAACAATACAAAAAATAGATCCACCCTGCAGAATATAGTTAGCTCAATCCATGCAAGTACTTTTCCTCAAGAAAATGATAAGATGAGGATGACCTCTATAAAAATATCACGTTACGCTACGAAAAGAGTGTCGATAAGGCTATTGTTTCTTCTGTGGTACCGATACAATATATCGTTACAGCTATAAAAAGTGGACATTCGATCAAGCGATATTGTGTAGGGTGTCCACGTTTTGATTTTATGAACTCATTTTTGGTTTCCAAACAAGTAAACTATTTATAATAATAAAGTATGTAAAAAAGTTAAAAATAATAATAAATAATAAAGAACCTATCCAAAACTTATACATCCATAAGTTTTAGATAGGTTCTTTATTATAAAATCAAATTTTGAATTGCCTAGACTTAAGCATTCGGAAACCTAATGTATTTATAATATTAATAGTATTATATAATAGTAATAGTAGATTACCTATACAACAAGTACAGGAAACAAATCATTTAAAGATCAGATGATAAATTCGAGGAACGGTATTTAAGTCAAGGCTTAAACGGGTTTATGCACGAGTTTCTGATTTTCACTTCGATTGTGAGGAAGTTAAGCAGTGATGAACAATGTTCTATTCTGAGTGTCATTTCATAGATTTGCAAATTTCATTGCAGTATCTGTTTTATTTTCAATAATTAGCATATAAAAAGAACTTGCTATATATAAGTTACGGGCATTGAATACTTGTCTTTGACCACAATCTCGCCTAACAGTGGTGATGATGTGGTCCAAGGTGATAACAACAGGCTTAACTTGAATTACTGGCTCTCAAGGACTGCTGTTGGAACACACCGTTAGGTACTTGGCGAGAGACTTTCAACTTGAGGGTGGTAGCTAGCCAGGCGGGCATTCGCAAAATGCCCTTTCTTCGTGCGATAAAGCTCAAGCCCGTGGCGGGATTCGAACCATAGCCAATGCCTTTGAGCCATCACTGCTTCGAAATTCGTTTACAAAACATTTCTACTCGAGAGTTGTAAGCTTGTGCCAGACGAAGTTTCGATGAAACAACTTTCACAAGTTATTATTGTATCATGTACAATAACTTTTACTTAACTAATAATTGGCTTCGTCAATATACTATTATATAAATATACAAACTTATTATAATTAAAAGTGATACCGTGTGTTTCACAAACAATAACGAAATTAATTTAATTTTGTCGATATATACAATATTCGGTTTATTTAAGTCACAATAATTGATATTGTGGGTACAAATTCGGGAACAATAACCGTACTATTTGAAGGGATACAATTTCATTTGTTAGAGTAAATAATAAAGTACTGATGACAAAACAAAGTTAGTAACTATAATTTTTATATATATATTTATAAACGTAAAGGTTTGTGTTTTACGTGTAGTTTGCATATCTATACTTATAATAAAACTGTAACAGGTCCAATTCTGTACATTGAAGATAATTTGCAAAAAAAAATTGAGTGCACTCTGTAGCTGATACTGATGCCAAAACTGTATTTTTTTTAATTTTTGTCTGTCTGTCTGTCTGTCTGTCTGTATCCCGACCGCGCATCACTCCAAAACTACTGAATGGAATTCAATGAAACTTAACACGATTTGAGTTCATACTACGAAGAAGGTTATTGTATACTTTTTATCCCGAAATTCAGCACGGTTCCCTCGGGAAAGGGGATGAAAGTCAAAATGTACACTTAGTTGTAATTTACTAACGCGTAGTCCGATTTCAAAGATTCTTTTTTGTTAGAATAGTGATGAGTGAGCTCGGAACCCCATGGGCAGCCCGGCACCCCACGGGCAGCCCAGCACCCCATGGGATACTGAATGGAATTCAATGAAACTTAACTCGATTTGAGTTCATACCACGAAGAAGGTTACTGTATACTTTTTATCCCGAAATTCAGCACGGTTCCCTCGGGAAAGGGGATGAAAGTCAAAATGTTACTTATTTATAATTTATGAACGCGTAGTCCGATTTCAATTATTCTTTTTTTGTTAGAATAGTGACAAGTGAACTCGGAAGCCTACGAGGAGCCCGGCACCCCAAGGGCACCCCGGCACCCCACGGGCTACTGAATGGAATTCAATGAAACTTAACACGATTTGAGTACATACTACGAAGAAGGTTATTATATACTTTTTATCCCGAAATTCAGCACGGTTCCCTTGGGAAAGGGGATGAAAGTTAAAATGTTACTTAGTTGTAATTAATGAACGCGTAGTCCGATTTCAATTATTCTTTTTTGTTAGAATAGTGATGAGTGAGCCCGGAACCCCATGGGCAGCCTGGCACCCCACGGGCAGCCCAGCACCCCATGGGCTACTGAATGGAATTCAATGAAACTTAACACGATTTGAGTACATACTATAAGAAGGTTATTATATACTTTTTATCCCGAAATTCAGCACGGTTCAATCGGGAAAGGGGATGAAAGTTGAAATGTTACTTAGTTGTAATTAATTAACGTGTAAGTCCGATTTCAATTAATCTTTTTTGTTAGAATAGTGATGAGCGAGCTTGGAACCCCACGGGCAGCCCGGCACTCCATGAGCATCCCGGCACCCTACGGGCAGCCCAGTACCCCACGGGCATCTCGGCATCCTTATTTAGATTTGCCAGCTTGCTAATAAAACTCTAAAATCTTGAACATTCTATTTTTTTAACTATCTATCTTTTAATGTTTTTAATGTTTTCAATAACCGGCTGTACTCAGGCGTATTGGTCGAGATTGTCGACCTAGGTTTCGGGCATGTCCGATGCCCTTCATCAGGTGAGTTCACGCGTCTAAATCGTGGCGACGACTCCGCGCAACTGCTCGTTCTGCGCGGCGCGAGAGTGGAGGCGCGGGGGGCGCGGGGGCGGCCAGTGGGCTGGGGGAACGCCCCGCGCACCGCGCCGCTGATGGTGGTGCATCCTCTTCGTCAGTGAGTTCTTCGTCGAAATCTCCAACACAAACACTGCTAACTGTATCACTCTCTAGACTGCCTAGCACTTTTCGCGTTGAGGTAGCATTAAGAATAGGTGTCCAGGCTGGTGGGAGGGTCCATCCACGATCTCTATTGAAATTGGGGTGACGGGTGATCTCGATAGCCTCACGTATTTTTCGAGGTATAAAGAATTTTTCTCTTGCTAGTACGGAGGCTTTGTCGAACCGTATAAAATGTTGCGTGTCCGAGAGATGTGCGTGCTCCGCGATTGCTGATTTGATTGTGTCTATATTCTTAATGCTCCTAATGTGTTCGGCAAGTCTAGTTGCGATGTTACGACGAGTTTCACCTACATAGCTCTTGCCACAGTCACACGGTATTTTGTAGACGCCCGGTACATTAAAATGGTCCCTGTCTTTCGGTGAACGTAGCCACTTACGAAGTTGACCCGGGGGACGGAAAAACGTGCCGATGTTATACTTCCGTCGTAAGAGATATCCAATTTTGTCTGTTACTCCTCTTACGAACGGTAGATATGCTGGCGATCGTTCCACTCTCGTTGGTCTCTTCTTTTCACTACGACTGTCCAACCGACCACACTGTCGCCACCTATACCCATTCTCCTCTAATACTCCCCTTACGTGCTCGAGCTCAATCTCTAGTATTAGAGGAGAATGGGTATAGGTGGCGACAGTGTGGTCGGTTGGACAGTCGTAGTGAAAAGAAGAGACCAACGAGAGTGGAACGATCGCCAGCATATCTACCGTTCGTAAGAGGAGTAACAGACAAAATTGGATATCTCTTACGACGGAAGTATAACATCGGCACGTTTTTCCGTCCCCCGGGTCAACTTCGTAAGTGGCTACGTTCACCGAAAGACAGGGACCATTTTAATGTACCGGGCGTCTACAAAATACCGTGTGACTGTGGCAAGAGCTATGTAGGTGAAACTCGTCGTAACATCGCAACTAGACTTGCCGAACACATTAGGAGCATTAAGAATATAGACACAATCAAATCAGCAATCGCGGAGCACGCACATCTCTCGGACACGCAACATTTTATACGGTTCGACAAAGCCTCCGTACTAGCAAGAGAAAAATTCTTTATACCTCGAAAAATACGTGAGGCTATCGAGATCACCCGTCACCCCAATTTCAATAGAGATCGTGGATGGACCCTCCCACCAGCCTGGACACCTATTCTTAATGCTACCTCAACGCGAAAAGTGCTAGGCAGTCTAGAGAGTGATACAGTTAGCAGTGTTTGTGTTGGAGATTTCGACGAAGAACTCACTGACGAAGAGGATGCACCACCATCAGCGGCGCGGTGCGCGGGGCGTTCCCCCAGCCCACTGGCCGCCCCCGCGCCCCCCGCGCCTCCACTCTCGCGCCGCGCAGAACGAGCAGTTGCGCGGAGTCGTCGCCGCGATTTAGACGCGTGAACTCACCTGATGAAGGGCATCGGACATGCCCGAAACCTAGGTCGACAATCTCGACCAATACGCGTGAGTACAGCCGGTTATTGAAAACATTAATATGTCTCATACTCACGGGAACTTTCAAACAAAAATATCTATCTTTTGCCGGATACATTTTGGAGACTGCGCAATGGAAGTGTACAATCTAATATATTTTAGTTCTACCGCCAAACAAGGAGAACCTCGGCAAAAAGATATCGTTTTATAATTGAAATTCCAAAGAAACGCACAAAGTACCTACTTTGCTTCAACATTTATTGTGCGAACCGCGAAGGAACTCTCTGAGTTACTTAACTACTGTCTTTGGTCGGAAAAACAAGCTGGGGGCTATCAAACCCAAAGTAAAAAGCTCCTTTTTGAGCTATGCTTTAATAAGAGTGCTTCACCACAGACCACAACGTTGCTTAATATGAGATAAACAGTGCTCAAATGTGAATAATTAGTTTGCGGGTACGGCAATCGCGTACGAAGTCGCGGGTACAGCTAGTACTTCAATATAAACATACGCATAACGTTAAAAAAAATAATGTAACATGGAAATGAACGGGTTATTTTCCTAACTAATAAATAAAATTTATTAACCATCGACTTGACAATATATTTTGATGTAAGTAATAATAATATAATTTTTAACATTGATCTTCTATAATATAAAAATTTTTACCAAAAAAATAGAACCGACTTCAACACTCAAATGTGTGAAATAACTTGTCGAAGTCGGTACCATGCGCACAATATTGTGATGATAGGTACTTTTGAACCATCATGGTACCGACTTCGATAAGTTATTTCACACATTTGAGTGTTGAAGTCGGTTCTATTTTTTTGGTAAAAATTTTTATTTCGCCCTTTTTTGTGACCCTTGCTACTTATGGGCTTATGTTTAACTTACCACCAGATCTAGTAACTAAAACAGACAAAAATAGTTAATGATCACCAAAATTAACCCCCATTTTAATGTAAACTTATATCCAAAGTTTTAACATCTCGCTAGCCTATTTAAGCAAAATTACTCAAAATAAATCATCCATAACCCAAAAGTAGTAAATGATCTCTGTTTAATATTGCCCTATTAAATAAGTAAAGCTGTCTCGCTCTCTCGTCTTACACCAGCCAACAGGCCATAACTGTTCCTACAAAATAAATTAATTAAAACAGTAAATTAAGTGCTGTGTAACCTAAACTATGTTCAAAGGACAATACATATATCAAGTGAAGACTTTCATTTCTAGCGAGTACCACAGGATCCCTTATATATTTAACAATCACCAAAAGTAGTAAATGACCACTAAAATTAAATTTGCTGTAATTCTTCTGGCGCATCGCCGGCCGCTGCCGCGGCACGCTCGCTACGCTCGCTCGGCTCGCGCATTGTTGTGGTCATAAGTAACCTAACGCTCCTCCTCGCTATGCTCGTCGTCACACCTAAACATGGCTTTGAGATTTAGTGACCATTTACTACATTTGGTGTTCGATTAAAATTTTTGGTAAAACAATTAAGAGTATCCAAGCATTTTATGGTGGTCATTATATTTAGTCCCCTACTTATGGGATCGATTGTCATTTACTGTCATTGACTATATGACTAATTCTCATCGCAGCGATTCCCATCATCACCTTCATAGACAATTTTAGTTTTTGCTTATTTGAAATAGTTTTGTAAAACATTGCTTCAAAAGTAATAATACTATTATGTAAAGTATCGGAATTATTTGACCGCCCAAAGGTCTCTAACAAATCCTGCTATCCTAAGACAACATCCAGAACTGACATGACGGTATAACGTGCTCTCCGAAGCACGACAATAGGCCAATTTGAATTTCATGTGAAAATGTTTTAGACAATCCTGCCTCCGCGACCCTACCAAGTGACATCAATTAAACAATTATTGTGATAATTACATAATGTACTTTGTTAAACATTGTTAAAAAACGTTCAAAATGAATGGCTCTAAATTTGTCTGTCCTTCTCGCAGTGACTCTATAACAGAGGGATTTGATGAACGTGGTAGTAGAATTAAGAATGTTTATATATTAATATTTATAATTGACGTTCTAGAGACCATCGTATATAAAACCTACATTGAATAAGTTATTTAAACTAACTTTAAGGGGCACTGTGGCAAAAGAAATCACTGTACAAATCAGAAATAAGAACAACAACATGAGACATCTTGGAGTGACGAGCTGAGTCCATTGTCATGCAGAACGAGGATGGTGACACTTCGACTGTAACAGACTGGCGTGACACTTACCACCTGGTGGCTGAATTATTTGTCTCCTCAATAGATAACGTTATAAAAATAACTAATCGTATGGACAGTTTATGTGTCAAAAGGTACTCCTTTACTTATATAATATACTACCGCCCCAGCTTTGCACGGGTATTAAACAAAATTATAAATTAAAACATAAAAAGTAGTTATTATAACATATAGTATTGCGGACATTTTTGTAGATATTATTTTGTCATCTAAAAAACTTGTGGTACCTACATAACTTTGCTCTATCGTCAACAATATCCGCAGCGAAAGCGATATAACATTTTTGGTATTTTTTCATACGTTGGGTTCCAGTATCGAAGGTCAAATCATCATTCAAATCGGTCTAGTAGTTGTTCAATTTATTAATAACATACAAAAATACAAATAATTCCTCTTGATAATATTAGTATAGATATATATAGTTTTTTTTTTTTTTTTTTTTTTTTATGGCGGTATGCCTTTATTAACCAAATACTACAAACTATATACAACACTACAGCTATTGCTATATACTATATACTACAAACTATATACAACACTACAATAAAAGCATTTGGACTCATAGGGAGTCCAAATGCTCTAGCCCACTATCAGTTGGCAGCGTGCCCAGCATGCTGGCAGCATTGCCCCGTTGAATTGCAATGCTTATTCTTTGAGCCAAATAGGTGCCAGCATTTTGATCACGCGTCGCATCGACCAAGCGCTCTGATAGATTTTGGAAAATACGATGAGCTCCCGGTCCCCACGGACCCAACGTCTCTACACCAAACGGCTCAAATATGTAACCCATACCGAGGTTAGCATATTTGCGCCGCTTGAGTTGCTCCGCCGAAGTAGCCGCAGCGCCAGCCCTCACGTTGGTTTCAGAAAGATGTGACGGCGCTAAAGTGTCTACGCATGTAGCGTCCCACACTAAGGGCCGTCCTAACTTCCAAGGAACCAGAGTCATGCCGTCAGGTCTTTTACCATCGTCACGCATCAGACCGTTCGGTTCGAGAACAGCTGGAACATTGGCGCTCGTAAAAGCCCGGCGAATGATATCGTTAAGGCTGGCGTGGCGGGAAATTCGACCAGCACTTCGAGAGCAGGAGAGGCCATGGTGACCGAGTTGGTCAACTGCAGTACCACACTGGCAGTGATGTGGAACACAACACCTTGCACCCAAGCGTAAGCTAATAGCGAGACGAAAAGCGGAAGGATCTATAAGGCTACCAGTTTTGTAAGAAGGAATGGCTTGTAACCAAAGACCTGATTCCCACACAGAAACAGCGAGAATACATTAAATGTAATAATACGTTAGATGTTTAATATTGTGAAACCACCGAGTTGCCTTACCTTATGTAATCTCTCTTAGAAATGGGTTGTCTGGAAGAGATCGCTTTGAGCGATAAGACCACCCATTGTAGCACTAAGTTTTATTATTTGTTTGTATTAGTTGTGTAAATTATGGTGTGATAATAAAGAGTTTATCTATCTATCTATCTATATAATACGCAAAGAAAACACTTCTTCACGATTCATACCTGACACTTGAAATTCCTATAATACCTTAAACCTTCAGTTTACCTTCATAAATGTTCCATATAGTCAGAATGGCTTCCATTAACCAAAAGACAGCTATCTGGATCTTATCCCGAAATCTCCAAAACCATTGCGACCACACACAAGTGTTCTTGCAAGGAATGAGGGGACTTGATTAATACCTAGGGACTTGCGACAAGTACCACCCTTCACGTAGACGGGTGGAGTAGAAACAGTCTTAGGTATGGAGGTGGTAGTATCTTCTATCAGCAATAAATAAAACATTAGTACCTTACTTGACTTAATTATACATTATATCATCACATCTTTAAATGTCCGAAGGGGTCTGCACATGTACAATACAATACAAAACTCTTAATTGCATAGCAGTATTTTATATAGTAGAACAATCTTAAAAATAGTATATCTTAGACTATGGTAGCAATTGGCGGTCCTATCGCATAAAGCGATTTCTTCCAGACAACCTTTGTATTGACAGTATTAGATTTTAGGTTAAACGGTGACAACAAAGAATCACATTTTCCCATTATATTATCCAAGCTATCATGTTTAGCTGGATACTTGTATGTTTTAATTTCATGTACAAAAGGGGACAAGGAGAAAGTTACAGCCCTCTATGGCAGGTCTATCCGAAATATCAGCAATATAAAGAGCAAAGCTTATCTAGTCCAGGGCAACGTCTGCTATTGGATGGGAGATCGCTTGTGACATTTGCATAGAGAGCTTCACCGTAAGAGCACGTTCAGCCGTCGCGTCGGTCCTGGTTGTTGTCTAAGGCGGAAGAAGGGAGTGAGACTATGTTGAAATAAAAGGATTTGGTTTTGGTTTTATGGTCGGCCATCATCCTGGTAGTAGTATCCCATCTTGGGAATGCTCTAATTGTTAGTACTTATAGTAAATGAGGTGTTGTTTCACATTGGAAGCAAAACAGGACTCCTACTCATTACCCGAGCGGGTATACTAACAATGAGAGCATTCCCACGATGGGTAGTATGCAAAAAGACAGGTTCATTTGTTTTGTTTACAAAAACAAAATTATCTGCGTATGAATTACACCCTCCATATTGTATTGAGGCTCATCGTAAGAAATTGTAATTATAATATTCTAATTTGTGAAAAAGTGACTTCATCGTTCTTAAACATGTAGGTATACTATTAACTGTAGTAGTTTCAATAAAATTGCAATCCGTCATAAGAACATGAGCTGTTGCTATAAGTGAAATTGCTTAGAAAAATATGGGAAACTGTAATATACCTCCTAACACTACTATGAAGTGTTTAAAAATATTATCGTAGGGAATCGAGAGATAAGTCGCAAAAGTTAAGTGACTAATATTCAAGTATGTTGCGGTATTTTCAATCTGATAATAAATATTTCTTTTGACTTTAAATAAACGGAATATCAGAATATATTATAAGTCAGTTCAATTAAACAAAGTTATCTGGCTCACTACCATGGATGCTTTCCGAAGCTGAAAAATAAATACAAATAAATTTGAACTGACAAATTCAATAATTTTTTTTTTTTTTACTGGCGGTATGCCTTTATTAACAAAATACTACGAACTATATACAACACTACAGCTACTACAATAAAAGCATTTAGATCCCAGACCGATTGCAGACTCATACACAGTCCAAATACTCTAGCCCACTAACAGTTGTCATCGTGCTGGCAGCATTACCCCGATGAATTGCAATGCTTATTCTTTGAGCCAAATAATAACAATAATATACTTAACTGTCACATCTATTTTAATTTTAATTTCTTGTACCTATAGGTGCCAAGCATGAAGGTACCTAAGTATATAAATAGTACGGTAGAGCGCTGTCCGCTCCGTATGCCAACTCTGAGAGTTTATTAGCACTCCCCGAGGTGAGGAGGTATTGGGTATTGTCGTTACTATACTTCACAATCGTAAATGGCTACTTTTTGCGTGCGTCTCTAGTTATAACTAATGACATTCAATCATAGTTCCCTAGTAATTTTGGCGTTTTATCTATCCTCTATACGAAAAAATAACCGCCCGGTGCTGCATGCGGAAGAAGGAAAAGCCAAACAACAAAGAGCTTGGCAACATACAAAATCCGAGATATGTATATAACTAGTGTAGTTTTATGTCACTTTTTAGTTGTGTTTCGTAGTAAACCAAACAGCAGCAATGCCGCACGTGAACTGCGTAGCAAGAAGCGAAGCATCGTAAGCGAAGTTAGATAGGTATCTTAATATCCATAGGTACGAGTACATACCTACTGGCACTGCCGCCACTGGCTGCTTTAATAGCGCGTTTTGAATAATGCTGCGATTATTTAGATACTTCGATTTTATTTTTTATTATAGTATGGTAAAACAAAACTACTCATATACTGTAAATGTATAGCTAAAGATATTTGGTAGGATTGTCAGAAGGCAACCATAGGAGGTTAGTATTTTACCCATAACCCTGTATATAACTTTTACTGTAAAACTTAAAGTCATGAAAAATAAAATGACATATCAGAATTTAAGGCGCTGTTATGGTGATCTATATTATTATCCTACTTATATTTAAGTGCTACCTATTGCACTCCGTCCATATTCCGGGAATGTTGTCTACCCATTTTTTACTTGTATCTAATATATTCTGATATGCCAATTTGTTCTCCAATGCAGGCTATAAAAATAAAATAAGCTAACAAAGTAGTATTTCTTTACGCAGAGTTATATATTTTCGTGTTGCAAGTTTTACAGTTATGGATTGTCTCAGCAGTACCCGAACTATTTTCTGCCCCGCTGTTTTATGTCAACTATACTATGTCTACGATACATTGGGGATCGCGCTCGGTTGCAGGATAACAAAAAGATATAGTTTTGTATTGCAAAAAGGTGGTTGGCCTTTATTAAAAAAGCGTTATAAATTAGGAGGACAATAAACGATATACGCAAACTTGTTTATATTATGACTTACCTTTGTATTTAATAAAAAAGATACATAATAAAATAGTTAAAATTTCGACCGCATAGAATAGGGCTATGTATTGGAATATGATGATGAAGTACCTTATCATAGTAAGTTACTTCCAAAATTTGGTAAGCAGCAACAACATTGTGTCAACTTGTACAAAGTTCTTTGGACACAAGTTTAGCTCTGAGATGGGTTTTGATGACAATATATTGGTATCTATCTACCTCCTTTATCCAGTCTGAGGTGTCCAAGTTATCCGAAGTTTTGGTTTATCGAACAGAGCACATCGGCTGGGTAGGTATAAACTCATCGCTAACTTGGCAAGTGATAAGCAATCGAGCAAAGTTGTCACGAGAGACTAAACTAAGCTTACCTGATTTTAGCATATAGGTAACATGGGCACGAAATCACTGTAGATACTGCTCACTTATTGAGTCAAGGTACTCAATAAACTTAATTTTTTATTGCTTGCTTTTGAACTCAAGTACGATATACGAACATACCAAATTTTTGAAGTGTCTCGAACATGACCGACGACGGCTCCATACCCACTTTGTGCAAGGTTATCACTGCATTCCTATTTTCTTTAACACCGCATTCCATATTGTTATTTGATAATGAACACGAAAAAGTGTGTAAAATGGCGCAAAATCAAAAGAAGTTTTTAAAATAATAAACGCGTTCCAAATTCAAAATATTTAAAAAGTTGAAAAAAAGAAAAGTTTTTATGTAACAGTATTTATGGCCACACTATAACTAGTCTGTTGTATCAGTATATTATTCTATATAACCTTTATGATAAAATAACCGCGGAAAAGTAAAATATGGCGTAATTCAACCGATGTCAGAAACTAATCATCCAAAACTAAAACCGCATACAAGGAACAAGGTTAAATATAGGAAAATTTGTTACTCATTTATTATTACCAGTTCCTCGTAAACCCTTCCAAAATGGAAAATAGATTTAGATCCTCCAAAGGTCTTCCCCGGGGACCACAATTTGGTTAGAAATATTCAGGGAAACTCGCAATCTATTTCTGTGTTTAATATATCAGATGTAACTTGATTAAAATGCAAAATACGCTAGATATTAGTATCCGTAAACATTTATGATAAATATGAATTGATTAAAAACGGAGCAAAATGGTAGCCTATCTATGTAAGTTTCCTGTATATTTGAAACGCTGTTGTATAAAAACTATTGCGTCGAATGATGAATCAAAATCATAATGTTGAATTAGAAATTATCATGAATCAATGAAATCATTGTTCAGTTTTGATACAACATATATTTCCGCTAACAACACATAAGATTTATGGTAATTAAAATAGGGCTAGCTAACCACTAACCTGAGCCAAACTGCCAACTTTTCTTAAGTATGTCATAATTACTTACTGGCTATCAATGGAACACTGTTAGGTGCTTGACGACTGATATTCTAATCAAGCTTCTAAGTTGCGTGCATTCGTAAAATGCTCTTCCATCATGCGTTCAAGCTCAAGCCGGCGATAGAGATCGCATCATGCACCTGTAGGTGCGGGAATTGCTTTGGACTGCCGAGCTGTAGCTCGGCAGTCCAAAGCAATTCCCGCTTGGATTTTGAAGCAGTGATATGCTTCAAAATTGGTCGTAGCATCACTACACAATTATGAAGCTCGATATATTATTTTTCAAGACATTAGCTCCTAACAGACCTTTAAATGCACCGATTTTAGTATCATAATGGTTATGCACTCGTGCTTTATTTTCAACTTTACCGCACTTGTGTTTTAAATAGATAAAAAAAACAACGTTTCCACACTTCTTACCAAGGAGATTGTAGTTTGTATAATAAAAAAATAAATATATAGACGTCTCAAAACGTCTGGTCGACGCTACTTGTGACCAAAATGCTGGCATATACTTTGCACAGAGGATAAGCATTGCCATACAACGTGGCAATGCCTCCAGCATTTTGGGGACACTGCCTAATGGTAGCGGAACATTGGATTAGTTTCTTTTTTTTTTTTTAGCTAATTTTAAGATTTTTTAGTGTGTATAATAGGTTTTTCATATAAAATCAAAAGAACTTGAGACTTAAGACTTTAGAAGATTTAATTATAAACCTTCATAATCAGATTATTCTCTAGAAATACCGCCTCGGTTAAAATTTTCAACTTATCGCACTTATATCATAATGTACTAATATGCTCTTCTGTTCTATGGTCAGCCGAATACAAAGCAATCACTTTCCCTAATAACATCTTAATTCCCACCTCGTCCCAAACACCATCAATTTGTTGTTCAATTTTTCATTGTCATCATTCCGTTATTATTTTGTCGCATTGTGTCTCGTCGAGACTTTGATAGATGACGAACCGAAGAAAATTTATAGTTTTGTACGTAAACCGATTGTTGGAAAATTATTTTTGTTCACTATTTTATTGATTTCGATTTAGCTTTATAAGAACCTGAGAGATTATTAACCATCTGGTAATAATGTTCACGGTCTGTCTGATGGGACAGTTTTTATCGACCGTAGTCCACCTATGTTCACTTGTTAGCCTAGTTTAATATTTTTGTAATACGCCCAAAACGCTTATGGCTGACCATACAAACGTAGTTTTGCCATAATTTGCATACTAAGTGTTCAAACTAGGTAAAATTTTGCATACATATCGTTCGAGCCTAATATCTATACTTACAACATCTACTGTTTAGACTGCACTGTAATAAATCAGATAGCAACTATTTTAGCCCGGCCTGTACAAACGCTGAGCGCTCGCTGAGCATCGGTTATTTATGACAGATTAGTTATTCTATACTAGGTGTGGGATCATCAGTAACTTGTTCCTAACAGTGATTATAATCCCACAAATCTTATCCTAAGTTATTAAGCTAATTTAACGTTGAAACAGAACGCTTACTACTCGGTTGCTAACTGCTAGGTTGTATTTATAGTGCATACTATTTTTTTTTCTCTGAATGCTGGATATCACGCAAGCCCTTTTCCAATGTTCATTGAGGCTGCCATGGATCATGCATGGATCTATGACCGAATAACTAGTATATACATTCCTAATGGAATGTACAATTATTTGAAGCAATAAATATCTATAGACTGCCGTACCGCAGGTCCGTGGTTCGATCCCTATCGTCGGCTTGAGCTTCACCGCATGGTGAAAGGGCCTTTAGCGAATGCCCGCCTGACTAACATGTGTTCAAGTAAAAAATCTGTTGCCAAGCACCTAACATTTTGTTCCACCAGCAGTCCTTGAGAGCCAGTAAGTAATTATGAATTACAGGCACATGAGACACCTGCATGTCTCTGGGCAATAGACGCAGTGCATTTCGACACTAGGTAGAGATTACCGCTTAAAAGCAAGTGGGCCTAGTGCATGTACTTTTGACAGACCTAATCGTTCAATAGACCGTGCGCATGCACTTGTTCTGAAGTATCTTGAGAAACGGAATTAAAGCCACAATAATAATACTTTTATTGTCTACATAATTTTAGTCCACTTACAAGCCTTTAAGCGTAGCATTAAGCTCTAAGCATTGCCTTGTTTAATGAAAAAAAAGGGGAAAATAAATACTATCAGGATAAGAATATTCTAACAAGCTACTGAAGGCCGTGTACATTTCCTTTTTGCTAAAATTTTTAAGGCTATTTCGAGACAGCTTCAGGCTTAGTTGAACCATCTCTGGTTTCGTCAAATCGTTTGTCGTGTCAATTATTTAGTTGAAATAACGAACTTAGTAAGATTTTTACAAGTTTGTCGAGTTAAATTTGTTGCAATCCAGTCAGATTCAAGTCAGTTTGTTTTTCTTACCCAAGACTGAAAATTGTGGCGGAGAATCTTTATGAGGTGTTTCGTTATATAATATATATTATAAAAATATTTTCACCGCATACTATTTCAACCGTATATTGTATCGTGTATAACTCATAGATAATAACAAAATAAATCTGAATGCTGCTATTATATAACGGCTGACGATCAGCTATGACGGGATAAATAAAGGCATACATAAAACATTAATCTAAACATTTAACTATTTGGGCATACAAAAGGAAAGATTATTGAATATATTATATTCCTTATAACACAACTAGATATGCATACTAATTGTTCTTAAAACAACTTGGTCGGAAGTACGGGTTGCTCTAAGGTCCATGAGGAGCAACTGTAAGTAAAAAACTTAATTAACTATGACAGCTATGATACTATCTACTGACTGTGGAATGGTAGGTGTATACTATCAACGAGAGCATTCCCAAGAAGATTTGGCGTCAGGCTGGTGGCCAGTATAATCAAACGCAAAACTCTTTGTAATTATCTATATAAATCAACGTGCTGGTGTTCTCCGAAACGTTGTAAGCGAGGCATACTTTTGATATTTTGTGTTGTAATTGTACCGACCTTGACTTGGATAAGGGTAGAAGAAGCATGATCAAGATCCTATTATGATTCCACAGCTCCCCAATTAGCTAACCAACCCAAATAATTACCTACAATTCAGGGGACGAGATATATTCTCAGAAATCTGTTTACGGACCGTGTACCTTCAATTAATCAGCTACGGTATTCAGCCATCGCGCTAATGATGACGTCAGATCTGTTTCCAGAGAACAGCCTTTATTTCACTTGCGGTCTGAGGGTATTGGTCAGGGGTTCCATGCATTATAATTTCCTGGTAACTGGCTTGTTAAAGGAATGAGTTGCAGACCTAAAATTTTGGTATATTGTTAAAATGAGTATTGAAAATATATCAAATACTAAATGAAACTCATGGAATACCATATATATTTCTTTGTGATGAATGGCAAACAAGCAAAGCGGTCAAAGCGAAGTTTGCTTAGCTGTTCTTAAGCAATCAGCAAAGTTAAGCAACGTCCGCCGCAGTCATAAGATGAAATTACTACTGAGCGCTTCCGTGCTTCGGAGGGCACGTTAAGCCGCCCCGATTGTCGTCTTAGGATATCATGGCAGTCGTTGTATCATGGTGGTAGGGCATTTTCTGAATGCCTGCAACGAAGCGAAAATACCAGAAGGTCGGCAGCAGTGTCTTCCGAAGAACTACCACCTTACACTGTGATCTCCAAGACATCTGCAAAGCGTGAGGATTATGGCAAACACCCTCTTAATGGAAGAAGGATTTTGTTCAACAATAATTATCAGGGCTATTGACTGCACATACGAAATTATTAGTACTACTGAATGTTATGATCTCGGAACCATTGGTGCTCGAGTCTGAAATGTACTTGGTCAGCAATTTTGATTTAGTTTCTGCAATAATGCATTGCTTGATGGTTGCGAGGCATTTTACAAAACTTATATTACTGGATATTGATAAATAAGAACATAGACGTCTTAAGCCAAGGTCCGTACCGCAGTGGTGTCCTTGAGCCTATCAACCCCTCCTATAGTAGCGGTGCGTGTTCGGCGTCCGCAGGAGACGGAGGAGAAAGCGCGTTTCGTTCTTTTACGCCCGTCTCGGGAAATGTGCCTTCAGCACTTCCCCTTCCAGGCTATAAGAGGGCCTTCCCTCGCCCAAAGTCTAGTGGAGTTGAACAGCTGACAGCGGTTGTCAACGTTTATGTCCTCCCTAAACAAAAATAACTTGTACACGTGTAGGCTTTTTGTTTGTGTCAAATGCTTGCGTAATCTGACTTCCCGAAGTATCAATTTCATTTGTAAACAGGAAAAATTGTATATATACATAGCTGCGGGCTTCTAACAATAATAAAGTAATGTTGTCTTGCTTATATTGAGAAACGTAAAAGTCATGAGTCTTAAAAGCGTTTTCGTGTACATCAGTCAGAAAATGTTCAGTTAAGACTAGCACTGAAGGCATCACGGATATCGAGGATTTAGGGGCTGTGTCCGGCTTTTTGGGTTCTCCATTTGACATGTCTGGCATGCAAACTAAGATTTTTAGGGTTCCGTAGTACCTACAAGGAACCCTTATATTTTCGTCATGTCCGTCTGTCTGTCCGTCTGTCCGAGGTTTTGCTAAGAGACCGTTAGTACTAGAAAGCTGAAATTTTGTAAGTGTATGTAAGCTTATTACGCGGACAAAGGGTAAAAGAAAATTTTGAAAAATGTTTTTTTTCAGGGTACCTCCCATACAAGTGATGTGGGGATGACTTTTTTTCATCGTCTATCCCATCTTATTAGATATCATTAAATCGGTCTTTTAAAATGGTTTAAGGGTTGCTAATAATATTTTTCGATATAATGCTCCATTTACGAAATATTCGACTTTAAAGTGCACATTTTTGTTCCAGTAGGGCGTCCCCCCCCCTCTAAAACCTAAACCACTGGCTTAAAAAATCTGAAAAAAATCTTGATGATAGTACAGTTCATGAACTTTCAAGGAAAATTATAGCGGTTAAGATAACTTTATTACTTTAGCAGTAATAAACGTTAAACTTGCGTGTTAGATAATTTTGTACCAAATACAAAATTCTTAGAATAAATCCTTTAAACTGACTAAGATAAAGTAGTGGAAGGACTTTAGAATTGGTATATACATTTATGTACAATAGGAAGTGAACTTGCGTGTTAGATAATTTTGTACCAAATACAAAATTCTTAGAATAAATCCTTTAAACTGACTAAGATGAAGTAGTGGAAGGACTTTAGAATTGGTATACATACTTATGTACAATAGGAAGGGGTGAAGGGGGGGGGGGGGTTGAAGCATCCCCCCAGAGGGGTGGGGAATTACGGAAACTATTTTCTTTAAATAATAATAATTTAAAAAAATATGTGTATCTACATACATGGGAACGACTTTAGATATGGTATATGAATATATTTTGTGCTGGGACTTGAGATATGATATATTTTGGAGGGGAGGAGGTTACAGAAACCTATAGTTTTTTTTTTTAATACCGATGAAATTTCTCAAAATTAGCTTCTTCATGAAAATATTTAGTCACAAGCACGAAAACGTTCACAAAAAATAACTTAGTAGTGTTGCATATAGCTTGTAGTATTTTGTTATTAAAGGCATACCGCCGTGGAAAAAATTAACGTATTTATTGTGATATAAGTCAATGGTTCGATCTCAGTTGGAATACGCTGTGGCAGTGTGGAACCCACTTTACAAATGTAATAATAATGATATTATAAACATTCAAAAGAAATTCTTACGCTGTATGAATTACATTTTTTTTTTCATATAATTAAACCATATGAAGAGCTGCTAAGCAAGTATTATTAGAATTAAGCTCCAGGAGACAACAATTAGATGTTATGCTTCAGTATGATTATGTCATAACAGATATGACTGTGCAGAGTTGGTCGATGAGCTTCGGTATAAGGTACTTTTTAGACCTCATCCTTGTTGTACACAAGAAGTGTTTGCTGTTCGCGCCTGTCGTACCAAGGCTGGTCATCGATCACTATTGTGTCATATGACAGAATCCTATAATACTAGTTTCAATTGTATACCCATTTTACGAGCAGGTGAGTTGTTTAGGAGGTCTTTGTTGAATCTGCTCGAAGGTAGCCTCAATAATCACTCGTGATGATTCTCCTTGTTGTACGTTGTAAATTAACTCAACCCTACCCTGCCCGTTAAAATACTAAGATTGGAAGCCATATCCTATGTATTACTGCTAACCTATATATATATATATATATATATATATATATATATATATATATAGTGTGATGGCCCTTTTATAAGCTTGTACTTGCATTTATCGGTGTATAATTTTTTTTATATATATATGAACTATTTAAATGGTTAAATAACTTTTGTACTTTTTAAGTTTGTATCTATGTCTAACTCACAAAAAAATGTTTACTAAATATGTGGTCAACGATGTTGATCTCACAATTATCATTATTTAACAAGACGTTTACAAGAAAATATTGTGACACCGTTTGTTGATCGATAGCAAAAAAACCATATATTATTATTACAAAATCACAAATATACGATAGGAAAAATGAAGTAGAAGAAGAATATACGATAGGAAGAAGTCATGTGCGGGATTCGAACCCGCGTCCATCCACCCCTTGAGTCGGGGTATGCTCTAACCAATTGAGCTAACATGACATATATTATTATGTTCCACAAAACTGCTGCTAGATGGCAAAGTGCAAACGGATTCTGAATTGCGCTATCGTTGCGTTTTCATTCGAGTACCTATAGAAGTCACAAAGGCATTTTCGAACTATAATAACTTGGCAGCAATCGTGCTCTTATATTTTACCCTTGACAGGAAGATTGTGGAAGAGATAAAAAATAACAACAAAATCGTTATATATTATGATAACGGGCTACTACGGAACCCTACATTGCGCGTGGCCCGACACGTGCTTGACAGTTTATTTATTTTTTTATTCGCCTGGTGTATATCAATTTATCTGAAAAACTTTCGCAGCGCTCGTAGCGTGGTTTAGGTCGTAGATCAGGTAAGTTAAGCTAAATCCGCTATAACCACTGCAATTCTAGACAAGACATAAACCGGGACCGAGATCGGCTAAACGTGTCCTCCGAAGCACGAAAGCATTTAGTAGTAGGTAATGTCACTAGCGATCACCCATCCAACTCATTACCGCGGCGGACATTGCTTAACTTTGCTGATCGTTTATGGACGGTTATCAAAATACGCTGTGAGCTCTTCAAACGATATATACTCCTCACTTCTATGGAAAAATTCAGTACTAGTCGAAGTTGACTGAATCTTCTATAGTAACTTGAAAATCGATAGATTGGTAGCTTCTGATTTTCAGTTCTCGTTCAGTTCCTACGAGTATACGGTCTTTCGGCAACGTTATAATTTTTAAGGCAGCTCGTGAAAAAACCCCACTTCACATCATATTCACTGATGGCTTCGTTTCAATTTGCGTGGTGACGTCAGTCGATCACACGCTGCGCGCCTGACTGGTACGGAACGATACTAGCTTTTAGTAGGTACGAGTACTAGGTTAAATCTCTATGAAACAGTATCGATACCATAATTCTATAAATTTTCATTAATCTACAATATCAATCGCCAATAATATGAAAATTCCCCTTGTGGTGCCTAGCTAGAATTTCATGGTGATTATGGTAAAACCCTCCTAAATGGGGAAGGATGTGTTCAGCTGTGGACAATCCAGCTGATACAGTAATATAAAAATACATTATCGTTTAACATTTTCTCCGAATCTCGCGTGATAATGTACAATAGTTAGACGACTTTAAAATAAAACTAAAAGAAAGATCCTTTCGTAGACTTCATCGTCCACATGATCAAGATATATGGGAATTAAATATGGCAATTAACATGTTTTACGATTTGACATCATAATATTTACAGAATACCTACCTGAAAAAATTTACTTAGAATGCTTTGCATTCCAAGCATATGCGGTCTCACCAATATAATATTCAATAACAACACAAATTAATGTTTCATTGCAAATATGCATTGTAAACAAAGTATCGATACCGGGTATGTTTGAGTAAAAACATAGTATTTTTATCAAGTATCGACACCAATCCCAAAGCAATCGAATCATCCCCATATTTTAGGCAATATCAATTTGCAGCTCCTAAGTTTACCACATAAACACTCTATGAGATCGTACCGTAATGTTCAATTGACATAATAAAATTATATCAGTCGGTGGGGGTCCGTGCAAATAGAGTAATAAAATTATATCTGTGGGTGGGAGTTTATGAGATGTGGTATAGTAAAATAGTTATGGGCAGTGATGTGCAAAAGTAGGTGACGAGCTGGCGAGTAAGTCGACCTAGATCTCGATCATCTATACCAGGGGAGAAGTTATGCTGTGTAACTACTGAGGTAACTGTATATTCATGTATAGTCAAAAACATCGTTATTGAAAATATTCTATAACCTATGTATATCAGAGATAATATGGGATTCTATTGGTGAATAATTTTTTCAAATCGGTCCAGTAGTGTTCAAGTTTTTTCGTTACATACAAAAATACAAATCTTTCGTTTTTATAATATTACTGTACATGTAGATATATAACGGTACTATTAGCAAACAATCTAATCACAACACTATGGGCATCTTTCATGACCTTCTAGTAAAGTGTCAATTATTTACTTCATATTTAAGGTTACTCGGCTAGTAAAATTTACAATAATTATGGTGTTTCAGTTTTACACTAGAAAACAGATTCCTAATTAGTAACAACTCGATGATTCCTGGATGGATCAGGAATAAGTAAATTCAAATATACGTTCAAAACCTGTCAACAACGTCATTCATTCATACGTTACAAATTATTTTAATCAAGAAGTTTTTATCTAATATGGAGTTTGCAATACCCACCTTGTTTTGAAACCTATAAGAATGATAGACAGATGAACCAAGAAGTAAGTTAGTGGTCACTTTACCTCTGGGTTAGTACTACTCAGCCATTGTGAAATTCATATGCACGGTTAATTGTGACTTAAATCGACAATAAACCTACTCGAGACTTTGCTTGGAGGTCGTGAAAGAGTTCCTTTAGACTAATAAATAAAATGTTTGAGTTAAATTATCTTAATGGTGGTCTTGTGAACTTACTCGAGCTACGGCCTGTTACGGCATATTCCTGAACTTAAATTGCTTTTAATGTATGAGCGACGAAGAAGAATCAAATGTAATGCAGTCTGTCCTCGCGCTTAGACATATACGTATATACGAATTTATACATATTATCCGCTAAAGCCGCCTGCAAATACGGAACACTTGCTTGTGCAGAAACAGCAATAACTCTTCTCCATAAAATACAAAATGTGTTATGTTCTCCAGAACTACCGTTTTATTGCAATAACTTATACCGTAATATATTTTATACCGCTTTTATTCTCCCCATACAGTTTCTGTTGCTGTTCTTACAGTTTTATTGGTAGTTTGTATTATTAATCTAATATATTACTTCAGTTAAAATATGATTGGCTATAATTCTAAAAAAAAAAAAAAAAAAAAAAAAAACTGTTTTTATATAGATAAAGCACGGTTTGTAGTTTGCGCGTAAGGCTAGGGGATAAAATAAAAGAAAAGGCCAAGATCGTAGTAGCAAATTCATCATCTCTGCTACATGTGCTCGACATAAAAATACCTCTTTAAACTAAGGCCGTGAAAATAGATTAGAAGCAATTATAGCCGAGCGGTTACAGCTACGGACTGTGGTGCCGCAGGTCCCTGGTTCGTTCCCCACCACCAGCTTGAGCTTCATCGCATGGTGGGAGGGCATTTTGTAAAAAGAGAGTAGAGTAGAAAATAGGTCGCCAAGAATTAGGTGCAGTGGTTTCCGGCCGCAGTCTTTTGAGAGCCAGTAAAATTACAGGCACATGACGAGGCTTAACAACTGTATGTCTAAGGGTGTCAGCCGCAGTGCTGTTCGTCCCTTGACGGAATGCATCTGTTATAGGCAGAGCTTAACAGACCCTTAACCATCCTATTAGTCAGAAACCCCTCTAATCGTATATTTTTCTATTCCTCTTCTCACCTGTCTATATAAATTTATCACTTACCATCAGATGAGATTATGGTAAAAATCTACCTATGAATATTTAAAATAAATTATTATTAAGCCACCACTGTCGTGCTGCCTTCGGCCATTTTCGTTCATTTTGTCATGTAAATAATAACGTTCATTTTATTTTTTGAAGTTAACAAAATACTTGTGTTCGTTAAATGTTTCAAACGGGAAGCTTGAAAGCGAATGTTAATTAACCCAAAACAATTACCTTCCTAATTTCAATTCTATGCTCCAGTTTGTTTTGATGTGTGTGACATTGGATATATAAAGAGCTTGAAAATTAGAGTGCAGTAAAGTACTGTTCAAATCACAAGCTCGGAAAGATGTTGTTTTTCATTAGAAATCGAATGAACCAATAGGAGAAGCTTTATTATGCGGCTTTCCCGTGGGGTACCGGAATATAATGTCATGCCCCATCTCTTCTCGTTGGTGTCGTAAGAGGTGAATAAGGGGAAAATACCGGAAGTAGGGCAGCAGCGCCTTCTGAGGAACTGTTATCTTATACTGCGATCCCCAAGACGTGTGCCAAGCGTGGGGTGTATGGCAAAACCCCCTTAATTGGGAAGGCTGTGTTCAGCAGTGGACAAACCGATTGATACAGTACAGTACATTAGACTTTATAAACACGAATTTTTAATTCGGGTAACGTAAATAAATGACATTTTATAATACTATTATAATAAATAGACAGGGTTATTGGTAAAATGCTAACAACCTCTTAGGGTTGACTTCTTCTAGTCTTGACAAACATTTTGAGATGAAGGATTCTTTTTTTTTTTGGTTATTTATGTGTATTTGACGCAAGAGCGCCCGCCGCGGCAATACTGTGCCATGCCGCGCTCCATTTGAATAGAGTTTTGAATATTTACATCGAGCTAAGTCTATATATAGTAAAAAATATGACATATTACATTACAGACACAAGAGACTTTTAACATCAGGTGGACCACAAAAAAAAAAACTCAATATGTTTGTTAGGACTAGCAGAAGTCAACCCTAAGAGGTTGTTAGCATTTACCAATAACCCTGTATAGGCATCATTAAAACAGAGTCGGTGGCAAAAATCACCGAAGCAAAGGAAACCGGGGGCATAAGCCACGGACCCTTTTACTCAGGGCTTTATCTACCAGTACCATATATTTCTCACAAAACAAATAACGTGAGTACCTAAGTAGGTTAAGCTTCGTGAGGCCGGGACTGGATCCCGCAGAAATAAAAACCTGGTGCCCCTTACAAGCCGGATTAAAAGCTATACTTGCCGTCCTTAATGGGTGGTAACTGGAAGTACGCCTAATTAAGAATGGGAGGTTCACTTGTTCACTAGTTCAGTGGGTATATAATAATAGGGGTAAATATGAAGTTACCGTTCTACACTAGCCTTTGAATGAAAATTAAACTTGTATCAGTACCTTTTTATGATATCGTGATGGGACAAGCCCGAGGCCCACCTGATGTTAAGCGGCTACCTCTGCCTATAATAACAGCCACATCTAACTGCACTGCAGCCGTCACCCTGAGACATAAAGTTGTTAAGTCTCATGTGCCTGTAATTTCACCGGCACCCATACCCTGTAAAACAATACGCAGTAATATAAACATTATTGTTTGGCGGTAGAGATTGGATTGTTGGCAGTACTTCCCGGAAGAACTCGTACAAACAGTTCTACTACTAGTAAAAGTATATTAATTATGTATGTACCCCGTGGGGTGCCGGGCTGTGGCTGTGGTAGTCGTCAGATATGTCAAAGGGAGAAATAACAGCAGGTGGGCAGCAATGCCTTCTGAAGATCTGTCAACTTACACTGTGATCGCTAAGCGGTGGGATTATGATAAACCACCATAATGGGGAGGCTTTTGTTCAACGGCAGATGTTATGGCTACTATGATGATGATGAATATTTTGACAACATTATCCTTTTAAAGATACTGATGGACAGCGGAGGCTTAATATTGGGGTCTGAGTCTCTCTAGTGTAACCCTGAAATAGAAGATGAATGTAGTTAAATTACATTTAAAAACTGTTTTAGAAACTACCGTATGGAACCGTGCGTTTTGTCTCAAAACGAATGAAAATTGTATTATTACATTTAATAACTATCCTACAAACTTTCGTATGGAGCCACGGTTTTTGTCTAAAAAGGAATAAAACTAACATAACATTTAACATCTATCTTACAAGCTATCGTATGGAATCGCAGGTTTTGCCTAAAACTAAGGAAACCAAATAACGTTTACCAACTATCTTACAAACTTTCAATCAACAAAATTAAGGCTATTTGACAAATTATTGTATGAAGCCGCGGGTTTAGCATAACATTGAATGAAAACCACATTACATATAAACCGTATTTGATAAACCCTCGTACCTATGGAGCGCGGGTTTTGCCTTTAAATTACTGAAAACCATATTACATTTAAAAGTTATTTTGCAAACTGTATGTGAACCTGCGGGTCTTAACTTAAAATTATTGAAATCTCTTATCATTACAGCAAAAATATATGTATGAATTCAAATAGTTTTCTGATTACAGAACTCTCTTCAGTGCTAGAGAAAACACTATTTTCACCAAAAATAAAAATAGAAAGTTGCACACACAACTTTCCGTATACAGATCCTGAAATACACCATTAACGAAAATATAGCATTTTGTCTACGTTTGTTTTTCGCGTTTCTTGGGAGTTTTTTTACTCGTCTCTCTTTACTGTGCTTTAAATAGCTTCCGACTACAGCGAGATATCTGGAAGTCTATTATTTCCGTTTCTTAAAATCCGTTCTCAGCTTCGAAGTCAGAAGGATATCTATTCTTTATACATTTTACGTATATTTTATATAGTACAAATATTTAGAAGCAATGATGGCTAGTTATGTTTCAATCTTCACCACTGGCTTGGGCTTCACCGCATGGTGGAAGCGCATTTTGCGAATGCTTGCCTGGCTAGCTACCACCCTCAAGTTGAAAATCTGTCACCAAGCACCTAACGGTGTGTTCCGGTAGCCGTTCTTGAAAGCCATTAAAACTATAAGCTCATAAGACAACACCTGTATGTCTCAAGTGTTACGGGCCCAGTGCAATTCGTCACTTGTGACGAAATAGGCAGAGGTTAGTCCACTTAATACCAGGTGGGCATCGCATTTTTTTCGTCACAATTATATATGAAAATGCCCATTGGATGATTGTAAAATCGGACAGACAGAATATAAATGCCTGTTTACCATTCATACTGACATCATCACTTACCAACATTTGAGACAATGATCGAAGTCCAGATCTTTTTAGGAAGTGTTCGTCTTAACGGGTATCACCGCGGTGTCAGCTACTCTGCCTCAAACACTACTGTGTATAAGCTTGAAGGGTGCAGTATCAAGTGAAATTACTGGCCGAACGAGACGTAAGGGATCTCAGAGTGAGGAGGTCAGTGCAGTGTCAATCAGAACGAGAACTGCACTGCGAGGACAGGCATAATGCTTACCGTCAGGCTATCTTATCAACTTGGCCGCCTCATCATAACATAACATAAAGGATAGGGTAGGAAGGAGGTAAATCCATTATTTAGCTGATAAGTAATTTGCTTCCAATAAAGAATTATTTAAAACGTTGTGCTAGGAGGGTGTTGCTGCACATTTTGTCTCACAATATTAACCATTACCATCCTTACGCCCTGTGAAAATAGCTTACTCAAATTTCAATAAAGGTTGCGTCGTATAAACATATACGAACATGTTGTAGGTATATTGTGTTTAAGAGTAGTTACTTATTGCACGGCTGCAAAGTTATTTGGTGCGAGTATTTTTATTGAAACTTGAATGTAGCAAAGATATCAAAAATATCATTAAAAAAATAACCGGTTAGCTCAACTGAAAAATATAACACCAATTTGGTTATATTTACTTGGATGTCATAGATGTTTATTCTATAAGGTATTTTGACTTATAAACCGAAACACTTAAACGCATTTGATAAAAAAGAATTTGGACCACTTCTAATGTATGACTCACCAAACTAAAAATAATCATCAAAATCAAATCATAATTGGCGAAATGTTCGCGTAACAAATATACTGATAAACATACACTGGAATAAAAACCTCATCCATTTTGAAGTCAGTCAAAAATAAAAGTGCCTATATATATATAATCCATGTGCCTATAAGGTTCACCAGATTCAGATCACTTCAAAGGCAAAATACATAGAGCGCTATTGAAATTACTTCAAGATCTCAATTAATTTTATATTTTCATCGGATATTCTGTTAAATAAACCGTAATTGGACTCATAAATATCTTCGTTATTCTGGACTTAGTTATATTACAACCGACCCCTCGAGCTAAAACGGTCCAAAATTATTTTGACAAAGCGTTATTTTAATTATCGTTTAAATTCAAAGCTTTTCCAGAGTATAATCGTTATAAAGAGAGATTATAATAACACCAAAGGTCAAAACTCATCGTGAATAAGATTAGGAACCTACAAAGTCGTGAGAATTTATAATAAACGAGATAAAAGGCGACACTCACCTCGAAAGTCGCAATGACAAATCAGTCGTGCGTCTACTGCGTGTCGTCCTGTCTTTGTAATTTAATTAAAACGTTTTAATATAGTATCAGCTGGATTGTCCACTGCTGAACACAGCCTCCTCTATCAAGAGGGTTAAAATATACAAGCTAGCCTTAAAATTAGTACTTTACTGTACTGTATCTGAATAGGCAGTTTGCTTGGGTATTTGAAGGACCTAAAACAATTTATGTAACTGGGTATTATTAAATAATAATACCCCTGGAGGTATTAAGCAAGACCCAATCATATATTATTTTGTCGAAACAATGACACTCAAAATAAAACATTGTTAAAATTTCAGGTTGAATTTTATTTTAGAAGATTTACTTACAATATTATTGATTCATTTCCGCGCAATTAAAGTGAAACGTTGACTGTTTACCTCCTCCAGAAAACCCACCAGTGGTGACTTAAATAACAGCTAAAACGCCTCGGCTAGTATGGCACGTTTAATGTACTCTTTGTACGACAATTTACTATTTATTTGTGTTGATACCTTTATTAACCAAATACTACAAACTATATACAACACTACAGCTACTACAATAAAAGCATTTGGACTCATAGGCAGTCCAAATGCTCTAGCCCACTATCAGTTGGCAGCGTGCCCAGCATGCTGGCAGTATTGCCCCGTTGAATTGCAATGTTTATTTTTGTGTTAGTATCCGTATGTTCAGTTAAGTTTATGTTTTGTCATAAAACTGAGAAGTAGAAAGGTCCCAAATGTAAGCTCTAAGTTGTTATCAAAATAAAGCCTATTATTATGTGAAAATCGAATGTAAATATTGCCGGTTTTCTTAATATTGCTATTCCATTATTACAAATGGTTGTGAATCGCAATTCAAAGTAAAAATATACCCAACATTTTTATGTAATAATACTACGCCCAAATTGCCATACGAGTGTTTTTATTCAGCGAAATTGAAAAGCTATATTAATATGTAACTGATTGCTTTTTTATTTATTTTCGGGAACGTATGATGTTACATATCAAAGTTGGCACGCAAAGAATGCTTTGATATTTTTACAGGAATTTGTATTATGTACTAAGTAAATTAGTCAACTTAATAACTTATTGAATCGTTAGTACGGCTACGCCGACGTAGCTACGTTGGCGTAGCCGTTCATAACCCATCAGCTAAGTAAAGCAAAGTCTACTGCGGGCATTACTAGGATGAGTGGCCGCTAGTGTCAATACTACTGAGCGTACACGTGCTTCGGAGGGCACGTTAAGCCGTCGGTTCGGCGGTGTTAGGATGGCAGTTGTTTTAACATAGTGGTAGGACATTTAGCGAATGCCCGCCTAGCTATATACCACCTTCAAGTAGAAAATCTGTCGGCAAGCACCTTTTTTAGGGTTCCGTAGTACCTACAAGGAACCCTTATAGTTTCGTCATGTCCGTCTGTCTGTCCGTCTGTCCGAGGTTTTACTAAGAGACCGTTTGTACTAGAAAGCTGAAATTTTGTACAGGTATGTAAACTTACTACGCCGACAAAGTGGTTTTTTAAAATTTTGAATAATATTTTTTTTAGGTTAGCTCCCATACAAGTGGTGTGGTTATGAATTTTTTTTTCGTCGTCTATCCCATCGAATGGGGTATCATTAAATAGGTATTTTAAAATGATTTAGGGGTTGCTAATACGATTTTTCGATTAAATGCTACATTTACGAAATATTCAACTTTAAAGTGCAAATTTTTGTTCCAGTAGGGCGTCCCCCCCCCCTCTAAAACCTAAACTACGAGCTTGAAAAGTTTGAAAAAATTCATGATAATAGTGCAGTTCATGAACTTTCAAGGAAAATTATAGCGGTTAAGATAACTTTATTACTTTAGCAGTAATAGTCGTTGAACTTGGGTATTAGATAATTTTGCACCAAATACAAAATCCTTAGAATAAATCCTTTAAAGTTACTAAGATGAAGTACTGGAAGGACTAGAATCGATATAGATAGTTATTTACTATAGAAAGGGGTAGAGGGGGGAGGGGGGGGTTTGTTGCATCCCCCCAGAGGGGTGGGGGATTACGAGAACTATTTTTTTTTTAATAATAATTTAAAATAAAAGCGTATCTACCTGCATACATTAGAAGGACTTTAGGTATGGTATATATGTAAATATTTTGTACAATGGGGAGGGGGAGAGAGGGCCAAATATTCCTCATTGATGGGAGGGGGTTACAGAAACCTATAGTTTTTTTAATACTGATGAAATTTTGGAAATTTGCTTCTTCTTCATGAAAATAATTAATCATAAATCACAAGCACGAAAACGTCAAGAAAAAATGGTTAGGCTTTGAGACAAAATATGTTTTATTAGAAGTGAAGTAATTCTATGACAGCTCCAGCGCTGTGAGTACGCAGCTTTAGCCTTCTCGCAACCTTATCGCAGCGTACTCGCTACACCTTCGCAGTAGACTTGCGCTGCTCCCTCTCCGCGTCTCTGGCTTATAAAAAACACTCTAGGGGTAGGGCAGACGAGACTGCTTGGAAGGTGGGTGCTCCAAAAACAGCAAGTTACCCAGTAGATATAAGTAACATTTCTCATAAGAATCACTTTCGATCAGTATTTGAACCCTCAACTGTTACCGACGGTTATAATGCCGATAATAAATTTTATATTTCTGAAGATAACTACACGTCAGATTTAATTATTAGTGATGTTTGTTTTACTATAACCAAATGTATATCAAATCGAAACTACGTAGGCTCGATCCAACTAAGGGCGCTGGAGTTAATAATGTTTCACCAAAAGTTCTTAAATTCACCGCTGACACCATTTGATTTCCAGTCCACCATATATTCAAACTAAGGATTATTTAAAGTTGTAGCAAACTATCGCCCAATCTAAATTTTGCCCACCTTATTGAAACTACTGAAATATTTAAAACGTAGACAATACAAACAAACAAACAGTGTGTTTACTGATTTTCAAAAGGGGTTTATGGAATGGATCACAGGGTTTCACTAGACAAAAGATCTTATAACGCTATTCGAGGTAATTTTTGGCGCTGGTTCAAATCATATATTACGAAACATTTCCAGAAAGTTGGCTTTGAATCAGATGTGGTTCCAATTTGTTCTGGGGTCCCCCAAGGATCAATTTAGGCCCGTTACTTTTTAGGGTCAAACAATATAAAAAAATAATGTTGTCTTAGGTTTTCGCGATTATTACACATAGTAATTAAACAATTTTAAACGGTTAAAATCGCGTATATTTATCATTATTTTTGTCCCGACGTTTCAAACACTTTGCAGTGATCGTGGTCAGTCACCCCGTGACCACTAAATATAAAATAAAAACAGTTTTAAAAAATGCTATTACATGCCGATGACCTGAAAATGTATCATTCTATAAATACTTATCAAGACCACTTAAGATTCCAAAAGGATCTGGGCAGATTTTTCATGTATTTAATTAAAAATAATTTTACTACTAAGACAAAAAACAAATAATTTTATACAAATACAAATTAATTTTATTCCTCCTTATTGTGATACATTTATGATGAGTCTATGACTTTAAAACTAGGCTGGTGGACTGTATCTCAAGAGCCAGGTCCTTCCCGGCTTTAGAGAATCTGTCACACATCTATATTTTTTTCTTTTATATAAACTATTTAGTAACAATTCAAAATTGAACCAATACATTGAAACATATATACATATAGGAAAAATATTTGACGAAATTGTTTTTATTCGAAATAAATGTCATTTTGTATATTTTTAATAATTATATATACGTGTAGTCATTATTCTGTGATGTAGTATTGGTGTACGAGTTTAAGTGAATGTTTGTGAGGAATTTGAAAGGTGTAGGTGTCGATGCGTGTTTCTGTATGTTTGAGTATACGTGCATGTGATATGTAATGTGTAATTTTACATATGTGTTATGGGTTTCTAACTTTGATGAAGTTCAAGTCATAAAGGATATATTATAATATTAGGTAGTAAATTAATCGTTAATGTAAATATTCAAAATATAATAATAGCACGTAGTTTAAAAATATTTAATTTTGTCATTAGGTCCTCTAGTAACTTCAACAATGAATTAAAGTATTTATTGCATAATATTAAACCATTATGAAGAGCTGCTAAACAAATATAAATTATTGCAATGAAACTACTACTAGAAGGCAACAATTATATATTATGACTGTACAGAGTTGATCAATTTGCTTCTTCTCATAATTATTATTATAATTAAGAATATTTTTTCATTGGGAAAATATTGTGACTCTGTTTGTTGGTTCTTGAATATACATATATATATATATACAGTCCCTTCAGTATCGTTATATAGCTTACACTATATATAGATATTTGTATATACATATACAGTGTAAACTCAAGGGACTGTGCATTTAATGGCGTTATATAAAGGTGTCGTTAAATGGAAAGAAGAAAAAAGTTTGTGAGCAACTAAGAAACGTATAAATAATCCATGATTCCTTTTTTTATAGTCATGGTCAACAAGATTCTACACGTGCAAGCAATCACAATTTATAAACAAAAGAACAAATTGCTTAGAAAGTTATAGATAGAGAGATAAAAAGATAAAGATGAAACAAAATTATTCTATATTATGATAACGGGCTACTACGGAACCCTACATTACGCGTGGTCCGACACGTCACAGTTTATTATTATTGCTGATAGATAAGCCTTTGGCCACAATCTCACTTGATGGTAAGTGACGATGTGGTCGAAAATGTTTAACACGCTCGTTCCACTACGATCCCCTAACAGACTTAACCTAGAATTACTGGCTCTCAGGAAAGCTGCCGGAATACACTGTTAGGTGCTTGGTGACAGATTTTCTACTAAAGGGCGGTTGCTAGCGAGGCGGTGCAAAATGCCCTTCCACTATGCGGTGAAGCTCAAGCCCGCGGCGGCATTCGAACCATTGTCCTGCTGCGTGGCAGTCCATAGCCAATGTCACTGAACCATCACTGATTCAATCATCTAACGGTGTATTCCAGCAGCTGCCCTTGAGAGCCAGTTATTGTAGGTTAGCCTGAACAACATCTTCCATCACATACTTACCATCTGGTGAGAAAATGGCCAAAGGCTAGCCTATTAACTATATAAAAAAGTACTTATACGGTATTTCGGCGGAAGGAAAAGGTACAATACAAAATAACAAGTAGGTCGTATGATGAGATATTTTTATCTCCGGTTATATCTAAACTAATATAATAAAGAGGAAAGATTTGATTGTTTGTTTGTTTGCATTGAAAAGGCTCTGAAACTACTGGACCGATTAGGATGAAATTTGGTATGGAAATAGTTTGAGACACGGGGATGAACATAGGATAGTTTTTATCTAACTGCGCAAAAAAGGGATTAATGGTTTGGCGCGTTAACCGATCTACTGGACCGATTAGGATGAAATTTGGTATGGAAATAGTTTGAGACACGGGGATGAACATAGGATAGTTTTTATCTAACTGCGCAAAAAAGAGGATAATGGTTTTGCGCGATAACCGATCTACTGGACCGATAAGGATGAAATTTGGCGTGTAAATATTTTGAGACACGGGGGTGGTCATAGGATAGTTTTTCTCCAACTGCGCAAAAAGAGGTTAATGATTTTGCGCGATAACCGATCTACTCAACCGATTAGGATGAAATTTGGTATGAAAATAGTTTGAGCAATGAGGAAGGACAAAAGATAGTTTTTATCCAACTGCGCAAAAAGAGGTTAATGGTTTAAATAATAAAAAGGAAAGATTTGATTCTTTGTTTGCATTGAATAGTCTCGGCAACTACTGGACCGATTAGGATGAAATTTGGTGTGGAAATAGTTTGAGACACGGGGATGAACATAGGATAGATTTTATCCAACTGCGCAAAAAAGAGGTTAATGGTTTTGAGCGATAACCGATCTACTGGACCGATTAGGATGAAATTTGGTGTGGAAATAGTTTGAGACACGACGAAGGACATAGGATAGTTTTTCTCCAACTGCGCAAAAAGAGGTTAATAATTTTGTGCGATAACCGATCTACTCAACCGATTAGGATGAAATTTGGTGTGTAAATAGTTTGAGACACGAAAAGGACATAGGATAGTTTTTCTCCAACTGCGCAAAAAGAGGTTAATGGTTTTGCGCGATTACCGATATACTGGACCGATTAGGATGAAATTTGGTATGGAAATAGTTTGAGACACGGGGATGGACATAAGATAGTTTTTATCCAACTGCGCAAAAAAGAAGTTATTGATTTGGCGCGATAACCGATCTACTGGACCGATTAGGATGAAATTTGGTATGGAAATAGTTTGAGACACGGGGAAGGACATAGGATAGTTTTTCTTCAACTGCGCAAAAAGAGGATAATGGTTTTGCGCGATAACCAATCTACTTGACCGATTAGGATTAAATTTGGTGCGGAAATAGTTTGAGACACGAGGAAGGACATAAAATAGTTTTCATACAACTGCGCAAAAAGAGGTTAATGGTTTTGCGCGATTACCAATCTACTGGGCCGATTAGGGTGAAATTTGGTATGGAAATGATTTGAGACATGGGGAAGGACATGAACAGTTTTTATCCAACTGCGCAAAAAGAGATTAATGATTTTGCCAGATAAAAAAAACATTAGAACAAAAACAAATATAAATAAAAGTTCATAAAAAAAATATATTAAACATTCTTTACTATTTACTTTTCTTAGTAACCTGAATTAAATAGAAGAGTTTATGTGTTTGTGTAAAAAATATTATAATATTTTTTTAATACCCGTGCGAAGCCGGGGCGGGCTGCTAGTCTCTAATATTAGACTTACTTAGATTGGAACTCGAGTACCTACTTACCTAGAATTATACCTAACCCAAGATCCGTACTCAAGTAGTCCCAGTACACTAAACCTACTCCTGCCCACTATATGAATAGGTATGCTACATGGCACACCTGAGTCATATAAACTCTGTAGAGTTACGATCAAAAGATAATTCATCTTATCTACCAACTTACCTCTTGTGGGCGGCAAATTTGTTGAGTTGGTTGGATAGGTACCCACAATTAGGATGATTGTTCCTTGAGTTGTAGATAGCTCACGGTTGTAGTTTTAGTCTCATTAATAACTTCGATGTCAACATCATTTACCAACATGGCTTACCCCAAGCTATTAAATAAAATTTAACCAAATTGAAAAAAAAATACTAAATTTAAAGAATATTATAATGATAAAGCGACATTATTTTATTTATTTATAAAATTACACATAGATAGATATTATAAAATTATCGATTTTATTTATAATTAAATAAAAAACGATCTCTTCCAGGCAACCATGTTTGGGAAGGAACAGTAAATAAATTATAATGACGGCTTGGTGCAAATAATGTATAAAAGTATGTATTCCTTGCACCATTTCAGTTTTGTATGCCTGTTAGGGTAACCTTTGACCACTATCTCATCTTTATATTATAAATACACACATACACAAACACATACATATACTATAAAACTAACCTAAACTTACATGTATCCACTACATAAACAATACATATAATTAACTACGAAACTACGACGTAGGCGTAGCTGTTACTTTCTTTTCTTTTTGAAGCGCTCGTAGCAAAGTTTACTTAGGTGTTCTCAACCGATCAGCAAAGTTAAGCAACGTCGCGCGCGGTCATGAGTTGGATGGGTGACCGCTAGTGACAATACTACTGAGCGCTTCCGTGCTTCGGAGGGCACGTTAAGCCGTCGGTCCCGGTTGTTGTCTTAGGATGGCAGCCGTTATAGAATGGTGGTAGGGCATTTTGCGAATGCCCGCCTGGCTAGCTACCACCCTCAAGTAGAAAATCTGTCGCTTAGCACCTAACGGTGTGTTCCGGCAGCTGTCCTTGAGAGCCAGTACTTCTAGGTTAGCCTGAACAACATCTTCGACCACATCATCACTTACCATCAGGTGAGATAGTGGTCAAAGGCTAACCTACCAGGCATAAAAAAAAAAAAAAAAAAAAAAAAACTTATAGGTGCTATTGAAGGAGACACTTTCTAGGTGGAGATCTAACGGATCCCTTCGTGCGCGAGTCCAACTCACTTGGTTGATTTTTAATATTTGCTGTTATAGCGGCAAAAGAAATAAATCATCTGTGAAAATTTCAACTGTTTTTGAAGCAGTGATGGCTCAGTGGCATTGGCTATGGACTACCGTGCCGCAGGTCCATGGTTCGAATCCCGCCGCGGTCTTAAGCTTCAAAGCATGGTGGAAGGGCGTTTTGCGAATGCCCGCCTGGCTAGCGACCACCCTCAAGTAGAAAATCTGTCACCAAGCACCTAACAGTGTGTTCCGGCATCATTCCTTGAGAGCCAGTGAAATTACAGGCACATGAGTCTTAACAACTATGTCTCAAGGTGACGGGCGCAGTGCAATTCGTAACTTGTAACGAAATGCATCTGTTATAGGCAGAGATTAGTCCGCTTAACATCAGGTGGGCCTCATGCTAGATCCGTCACAATTACATTAAAAAAAAAAAAAACTTGCTAGCTATCAATACCTAATGCTTTACAGAGAAAAAAGTAGCGAAGAAAAGTTGTATGGGTGTAGGTTGTAAAGGGCATATTAGGTATATTAGTTATTGGTTTACGTCTTTATAGTATGGGTTAAAATATCATTATTTATACTTTTTCTAAAAACTGATGAAATTCCCTTGTGGTTTGTAATGACACTACTAAAAAGTTGCTATTTGACAAGGGTAAATAAAACTATAAAAAATTTATTAGTTAGGTAAATATACTTTTTTTTTAGTTTTTACAACCAATATATATAAATATATACAAATGAAATTCGTGCATACTTAAGAAGAGAGATTCTGTTTATTTGCTTCCGGTTCAAAGTAAATATCAATGTATTTCTATCCGCAGCTTCGTTCGACCCCTATCACAATTTGTTCGCTTTTACAACGAGATCGAGTCCAAGTCCAAACCCAACATAATAAGCTTCTACTCGATCTCATTCCAAAGGCATCCAACAATCTTTTCCAACCAAAACTCAAGATAAATCCCTACAAATTGATATCTCTGACAAACTGTTTGGAGCAGGGGCGTAGTAAGGATTACAATAGCTGTTACTTATAGCAGCTAGTGATAATAAAAAAGAAAACAAAATTGGCATCGGCGATAATTATAACAATAGAATTTCATTCATAAATTGGCCATAGTGGTCCAGTCCGATGCCAACTTATTAATCCTCGTGGTAATTACTTGAGTTTAATATAAACTGTGAATCAAATATTAAATTTGCTAAAATAAATTATACCAAAAGGTTACACCATGTAGTAATAATTAGAATAAAATAACATAAGAACTGTTTGTAAATTACTAGCTGTTACCTTTTTTACACGTCTGCCTTAAAAAGGACAGTTATAATTTCAGGGTTCGTGTATGTATGTATGTTTGTGAGTTTCTTTATTCCACTATAACTTGTAAACGGAGATGTTAGTATCTAAAGAAATAGTAAGTATTTAAAGTATATTTATATTTATCACCTTTGTACCAACACATTTTTGTAAACATTGATAATCAGAATTAAAAATACATAAAGAAAGTAAATTTGTGTCATTCTAGGATTCTATTAACAAACACAATATTATTCAAAAAAGGTTCAAAAAATAAAAATATAAAACACAATAAACATTTTGTTATAATAACTAACGACGTTTTTACAAATATTAAAGAAAAATAAGGGATTACTTACATTCGTAATCACGAAAAATGTGGTATTTTTAAGAAGTGTTCGCGTGTGAGTGGAGAGCTAAGTGGACGTTAGAAAACAACCGGATATAATCAAAATTATGGTCAGATATATCTGGCTAACCTACGTAACCAGTTCCGTATTTTTCTTTAAAAGCAATGAAAACATATATACATACAATATCCTTCTCATGGTTAAAAAATAATGCCTTTAATTTTAGTAGTAACTTATGCAGTCCCCACCCGTCCTGATTACGCCTCTTCTGTAAACTTAGAAATGTCATATCCACCTGATAGCAATAATGTCAGAATTGATGTCAGTGGTATATAGTTACGAAAGTTTCAGCAGCCGACAAACTTGTGAACGCTTTAGTTTGAACCGCAGGGGGTGCTTTGTGTGTAAGCGTTTTGCGTGCTAATAAGCAGTGGCGGTTGGAGTCACATTCATAATAATGGGTTATTAATTATTTTTGGAAAGTCTACATTTTTGTTTCATATAATATTGTTGTACTTTCTAGTAAAAGTACATTTTTATTGTATTTTTATAGAGAATCCATTGTGTAGGCTTTTTTGTGAGTCACGCATTTCAAACACGATTAAAGTACAAGATTAAAATAACCCTTTAAATAATACATGTATACCGAGAGGGTACAATTCATAAATATTGTATCCAAGTTCTAGGAAACTAAGATGCGAAATAGAAATTGTCGCTGATTTTTTATATATCTCTGCCAGATAGAAATTAAAAAATTATAAATTTCATCGCCTTTGATGCTAGGTTTGGTAGTTATTGTTCATATTAATAATTGTAATTGCAACATTTGATGCACATTGCTCATATTATCTTGAAATTTCATTAAAAATTAATGAACACGATTACATATTAATAACTGATAGGCTAGCCTTTGACCACCATCTCACCTGATGTAAGCCTGTATAGTAAGTGATGATGTGGTCGAAGATATCATTCAGGCTAACCTAGAATTATTAACTCTCAAGGACAGCTGCTGAAAAACACCGTTAAAAAAACCCTTTCAATCTAGTTACCTTAAAGGCAAGATGCCAATAAAAGCATTACACCTAAACTAGAGACTGAAACATTTAGTACTTAATGTTATTTACTCTTAAAATAAACATATCTACCTAAGAGTCAGGAATTAATAGGTATTGAAATTAATTTTATATTTTCGTCCAGAAATCGCTGTCATGATAACGCAACCCTAATCCCTCGATTGATAAATTGAAATGTTTTAATTTCCAACATAACTCAAGCCTACCCCACAGGTAGGATTTGTTTTTGCTGACTTTACGAGAACTTGCCGGCAAGTCCGACAATCTTACGCAATTTCGGTTTTGGCTACAAAGGAGTTTGTCAAACTTCTATTATGATGGATTGTAAATGCCTTCTTGAGATTGTCCCTTTAATTTATAATGTGGTAAATGTTGCTTAAAAAATATCCTACACCATTTATTTCTAGCTGTGCTAGATGCGTACAATGGAGAAATTTTGAAGAATTAAAGCAATGACGGCCGAGTGATAATAGCTATGGACTGTCGTGGCGAAGGTACATGGTTCGATCCCCACGCGGAATTTGAACCATAGATCTGCTGCTCGGCAGTCCATAGCCAAAGCCACTGCGTCAAGATTTATGCCTTTCATTAAATCGCTAGCTGGCCATTTATAAAAAACTTACATGAAAATGTTTATCATATAAAAAACGGAAACGGTCTGGCTGTTGGCGTTGATTTGCAAATATATTGGGTCTTTGAAAGCTTGTCGTCATGATTGACAATCTTCAATTCCTGATCGAGCAATTTTTCCTGTGCAAATATTTTTTTGCTAGCCATGACTTAAGTAGAAACATCAGAGAAATTGAAACGTAATGTGTTCTTTGTAGTAAACATTTAATGTTTGAATTCCACGTAAGCAGCTTATAGCGATGCATCACTAAGTTATTTGTATATAATAAAGACAAATGTAAAAATATTATTGAGAAAATTATAAAGAATGTTTTATAAAAATAGGGAAATTATATTTTTAAAAATCATTTAGGTATATAAATATAATAGGTAAGGTAAATACAATACTATTTGCCGGAATTTTGGATATACACAATGTTGCAAATATATCATAACATAAATTATATATCCCTACAATATCCTGCCTGTAATGGCGTGCTACTATTTTCATTATTGTGACCATACAAAATATCTATATATATATATATACATATATACATATAATGTCATGAACATACTACTTTTACATACTACTCATATATATAACAAAGACAAAAATATATATTTTTGCCTCATAAGGATCATTAAATTTCACTTAGAAAACTATCGCGAGTTTTGTCCATTACAACTTGATGGGCACCCAGCTGGGACACACGTTATATTTACAGGATAGATACCGACCAGTTTCGGGCTAAAGTCCTGTTTATATATATAGTTCTGGCTATAGGCTGTAAGCCCTTCGTCTGGGAGTCACGGTTGTGCGAAGCGGCGGCGAGCGCGGGCCTCAGCACGTAGCTGACGTAACGAGGGCGCTGTCTGTCCCGGCTCAGTCGGAATCTATCCGGTAAATATAACATGAGTCCCAGCCGGGTGCTTTTTTAGTTATTATCATTAAATTTATTAATGTTATCATCTAATTGTGTTGTCAATAAAGGAATATTGCCAGATAACACATGGTATGGTCTTGCAAAAACTTATATATGTCTGGTGATTCGCGCTCCCGTCATTACCGGGTTTTAAAGTACTAAGTTTGTGGGACTTAAACAAACATCCTATTCGATTCGTTTTCTTTCGTTTCAGATGGCTCAAACTTCAGAATTATCTGGTAAGTTCATAAACTACGCAAATGTCAGTGAATGTCGGTCATTTGCGAGGGTCTCTCGATAGAGAGACTCATGGAACATGGGCATGAATGCTGGCTTCCTAACTAGACTGCCGAAAGATGACTCAACTAGTTTTTTTATGTGATTGTGACAGACCTACGACGAGTTCCACCTGATGTTGAGCGGACTAACCTCTGCCTATAACAGATGCATTTCGTCGGAACGAATTACAGTGCGCCCGCTGAGACATACAGTTGTTAAGTCTCATGTCCTTGTAATTTTATTGGCTTTCAAGGTCTGCTGCCGGAACACAATGTTAAGTGCTTGGCGACAGATTTCATACTTCAGGGTGGTATCTAGCCAGGTGAGCATTCGCAAAATGCACTTCCACCATGCGGTGAAGCTCAAGCCAAATATCACATAATCACATATCAAATACAATATAAAAGCAGAGTACCCACTACTCAGTAACAGAGAGTCAATAAGTTAGACTTTTGCACCGAGGGTTCCGTAGCGACACACATAATAGACATATTATTGTGCATAGGAGTAACAAAATGTACTAAGTAAAAATAACCTTTCCAAATACTAGCACTAGGTTGTATTATAACTTTCGTCCATGTACTTTAAATGATACTTCAATCATAAAATTTGACATTTGTATACAATGACGTTAACAAGAGCAGTCTGATTTGGCTGTAATTACTTAATCCTATTATGACGGTGTTGGAGCGGGCCCGAACTCTGTGCACCAAACTCTTCACGTGAACGTGAATTGTCTGTAGCAAGGTCATTATTAGTCCTACGGACAAATTAGTGAACCGCACAAGAAACGGGTTATAACATTTTTTCACAGTCTTTCAGTTTCGCCAACATATCTACTAACACGTATACAGACATTCGCAAGATAACTTTCCTAGAGCGCCTTTAGAGTCAAACAAGAACTAATTTCCTAAAGCTAACTTAAATAAATTCCGCACCTCACACTGATAAACCTTAACTAATCTGCCAAGCTAATATGCGCCTTGAATCAAAGTTAAAGATCAACATATCAATGTTACAGTATTCTGAACTCATTAATTGCTTGTTCAGGATGTCAAACATTTCTCTAATTTGTTACATTGATGTGTGGACGTATAGTGAGGGTTAGGTCGGGAGATAGCCGAAGACTTAGGTTACATGTAATTTTTATTTTATTGCTTTCCAATTGTATTGTTGTAGCTTTTCGTTTGGCAGCCGTAATGTATTTAATTAATGCCAATTTTAAAATAAATAAAAAATTTGATATATATTACAGGATATTTAGATATTATAAATTAGACCGGAAAACACGTTAGGATTCGAATACGTTGACCTGGATTTCGAGCATATCAGATGCTTATCTTATGTAACGTTTCGTCATGATTCAAAGCTATAGCTATTGTAGTCATGCTTAAGGTAAATGTAGCGTAATTTACTATCCACTAACTCCCACACTATTATCTAATCTCTATTCATTCTACGCTAAACGCGTTGCATACTAAATGAGCGGCTATAGTAATTATGTTATCATAGGATTTTGTTAATTAGGGCCGGAAATCCTACATAATATGAATGCCTTCATACTTGTAATTTATTGATAAATATATAATATCAAGACGTATCATTAGTCATTAATTATTCACGTACAAAAATATATATGTATATATTAGGTCCTTACATATGAAATTGGCGTTTTGTATGGGAGGAACAAAAAGTCGAATATTTTTTAATATAATATATTTAATTAATCAAAGTATGAACCATTATTTTCTATGCACTTTTGCCATCTCATAGGTAGTTCATTGATCCCTTTACTAAAAAAACCAGTCGGACGGGAATCAATAAAATCTTTGAAGGCGATTTGGACTGCCCCATCGGAGTTGAATTTTTTCCCTTGCAAGAAGTTATCCAAATTTCGAAAAAAATGGTAATCTGTTGGAGCAAGGTCCGGGGAGTACGGAGGATGTCTTAGACTCTCCAATTGAAGCTCTTCTAATTTAGTAGCCGTCTGTAGCGCAGTGTGTGGTCTAGCGTTGTCGTGAAGTGCAGTGGCGTGGAGCGATTGACCAGCCTAGGTTGTTTAGCCGCTAGCTTTTCCATCATGGTTTGCAATTCCTGACAATAGACATCAGCCGTAATAGTCTGGCCAGATTTGAAAAAACTGTAATGAACAATACCGGCACTAGTCCACCAAACGCTTACAAGTAACTTTTTTGGGGTTAATTTTCGCTTGGGGCAGGATTTGGCTGGCTGGCCAGGATCTAACCATTGCGCTGAGCGCTTCCGATTATCGTAAAGAACCCATTTTTCATCACAGGTAATGATTCGGTTTAAAATACCTTCATTATTGTGCCGGTTTAGTAATGTAACGCAGCAGTCGACGCGCGTTTGCCGGTTTGTTTCAGTCAATTCGTGAGGTACCCACCTTTCAAGCTTTTTAATCTTCCCAATTTGCTTCAAGTGAATTAAAACAGTTTTATCACTAACATTGCAGCCTGCAGCTAACTCGGACGTGGTTTGCGATGGATCCGCTTCCACAATAGCCTTCAACTCTTCATTATCAACTTGAGTCTCAGGCCGTCCACGGGGCTTGTTCTGCAGGTCGAAATTTCCAGAACGAAAACGTTGGAACCAAAAACGAACTGTGTTTTCTTTTGCAACACGACCGCCATACACATCATTCACCCTTAGAGTTGTTTCCGCAGCACTAGTGCCACGGCGGAACTCGTACTCGTAAATAATGCGATATTTAAGGTTTTCCATTTTGTAAAATGAGTGACGCAAACAGAAAAAAACAGAAGAAAAAAAACAAATGAATGACGATCATCGAAGCACAAATACATGAGTCTATAGCTGTACAAATTTGAATTTGGAATTCCTTACCAAAGAGGAGAAATTCGTGATTAAAGTGGCCAGTACGAAAAACGCCAATTTCATATGTAAGGACCTAATATTTGTAGAGTCACCTCTGCTTTCGGATAGGTATGCAAATGTGGTGGGGTATTTTGCGAAAAAAGTAGAAAATATGTCGCTGAGAACTTAAAATGGTATATCCCGGCAGGTATTTCGAGAATCAGTTTACATACTGTTTCAGCCGCATAGTCCACTAATGTACACAGCCTCTCACAATATTGGGATTTGCCATAATACCCACACTTGGCAAGCGGCTTGGGGATCACTGTGTGATATCAGTTCCTCAGAAGGTGCTGCTGCCCACCTTCTGGTGTGTTACCCTTCGTCGCCTCTTACGATACCCACGGATAGAGATGGGGGTGACATTCTAGCCCGGCACCCCACGGGCACATGTTGTATGATTGGCATCAAATATCATCTCATCGCCTAACATTTTGGACATAATTTACATTATTACCTACGGATAAATAATGTATAATGTAAATAGTGAATTCATAAAAAAAAAAACCTAATGCTATTACTGTCTTTGTTTATTTTTGCGCTGTGATACAGGTGTCGAGTAAACAACCTATAAAAAGGTTGCCACACAAATTGTATTACATTTTGTAGCGTAGGTAAACATTTCGTATGTTGATATTCGTAATATATTAGACGTTTTTGTTACCTAACAATGTGAAAAAAGTCCATCAACAAATAAGCTACGAGCCATATTGGTATCTTAAAAGTTATAAGCCTTTGAGAAAATATATAAAAAGGAAACAGCTACTAGATACCACCCTCAAGTGGCAAATCTTTCGCCAAGAACCTAACAGTGTTTACAAAATGACAAATTGAACCCGCAACTATCCATCCATAGGGATGCATAGTTCAATTGGCAGAGCATGTCCCGGCTATAAAACCGGGACATGCTCCGCCAATTGAGCTATCTCAGTGAGTGATAGCTCACATGTATCCCTTCGTTCCTATTTCTTAATTCAAATGTCGCTAGTAGTTACAATTTTGCCTTTCGTTGTAATTTTGTTTGCTTATTCGCTGCGCAATGTAAAAATTACTGTATCAGCCGGATTGTCCACTGCTGACCATAGCCCCTCCATTAGGGGGTGGTTTGCCATGATCCCCACTCTTGGCAGGCATCTTGGGCAGTTCAGGATAACACCGTTCCTCAGAAGGCGCTTTTGCCCACCTTCCGGTATTTTACCTTTATTCGTATGGTGATAGGTCATTTTTCGAATGTCCGCCTGGCTAGCTACCACCCTCAAGTAGAAAATCTGTCTCCAAGCACCTAACGGTGTGTTCTGGCAGCTGTTTTTGAAAGCTAGTAATTCGAGGTTAGCATGAACAACACTTTCGACCACATCATCACTTATTATCAGATGAGATAGTGTGGTCAAAGGCTAACCCATCAAGAAAAAAACGACACCCACAGGTAGCGGTCACCCATCCAAGTCATTACCGCAGTTGGCATTGATTAACTTAGCTGATCGGTGATAGGTTATTGTTAGATGGTCAAGGGCGCAGGGGTTGGCGCAGAAATGATAGACGTGCGTTTCACGTATAGTAGTGTAATCGACTGAAGCTTGCCGGAGCCGTGTGCCGGTCGCAGCCGGCCGGTGTAGGTATATACGTAGGTATTTATAACTAACAGTTATGAAGCAAACTTTGCTACGAACGCTTGAAAAGTTACACCAACTTTTAATTATAGTGAGATGTTAAAACCGAACAAAAAGCTATAAGCTGCCTCTATTTCAGATAAGACATTATTAAGTCCAAAAAGATCCTCCACCCTTTCAACGAGATACTTTAATCCGCAAAGTGTCGAACTTGATTAAAAAGTTGCTCTTAGTTTTATTACTAATCTGGTAACAGGTTATTTTATGAATGGTTTATTTGCACAGTATAATACAGTAGTGCATTTTCGCTGGTATTAATGGAAAGATATTAATGCTGGTATTAATAGGCAATGATGGAAATCAGACTGACTAAACGGTATACATGGGAAAAGTGAACGGAACTGTTGGAAGGGGAAGATCTAGGCGAACGTTCCTAAATCAGATTGAAGACGTTCTGAAAATAAAATGCCAGGTCAGGAATACCCTACCGATACTTATATATGACAGGATTGGTGAGTAAAGTTGAAGTAAAAGGTATGTAGGATTGTAGCAAGTAGAAATATGTGATCTCTGCGTACCCTTCCAGGAATGAGGAGTGATTTTATGTATGTAATCCGGACACTTTTGTGGCAATTTTGTAGCTGCAATTGTGTACCCGCCAAGTTGCTGACTATATCGTGCAACACGAATCATCGCTTGCAGTGTGGCTTGGTGATATAGCAGTAACATGTTGATGTCTAGCCGGCTATTTTCTATCCAACATTACTGGTGCTTTGTTGTTGTGTTGTATAGGTTTACCTCTTGTCCTGTCGCCTGCTTGGCACGCGCGCACTCTTTACTATTTACAATTCTATATACCTGGCTGACATTGTAATTGGAACTCTTGTCGATGGTGGCTGGTATAGTGGGTAAATGTCAAATGGATCTTGTAAATAAAATTTACCCCTATAAAGGGTCTTATTTTTTAAACCGTTACTGATTTCTTACTTTGGAATGTATGATAGAACTTGTGGAAGTCGAACTCTGAAAATGGGAACTCAGAATGTTTTCGTGTTAAAATTTTGATTTGGTTTTTTTTAATTCATCTGTATGTTTCTTATTTGTGTATATTTGTTATGCAATTACTCTGCCAATTTGAATTGTTTTTTAGATAGTCAGAAAGGGAGGTAATTTAATAATTTTCATGAAAGAATGTTTAATTATTTTGTTGAAAAAACTTAGTATCATTGGGGCTTAACCACCCGCGTTTTGTCAAACTATCTTGAACGAGATCATGCTATATATTTATAAACGTTTTAATAAAATATTAATATTATGATTTCATATTTGTAAATATTAAATGCAGTGAACATCTAACACTGCGTTGGTACCCAGTGAGATATACTTATTATAAAGAGATCTATCACCTGGTAAGTCTATGTAATGTCCCCTGTTACATTACCATGGGACTTCGGAACAGATATCAGCGTTTCACAGTTTTTTCTTTTTTGCAGCTGTCAACCCTAGCCTGCAAGTCTGACAGTGGCTTACTTTAATTACCTCAATAACAGGAACACATTTTCCCTACTGTTCAAGTTGTACTGTGGCAAATGGCTGCCTTTTATTATTCCAGCAGCTGGCCATAATTTTTTCTTGTTTCATAATATAATTAAACTCAGGCATAAAGAAAATGCCAGATTCTAGACGAGTTATTACGAAGGAGTGAGACAAAATTAAAAATTTAACCGACCTGAGAGGATAAATTTCTTGTTATTAAAACCGTAGAGAGTAATCACCGGTTTTTCTAGAACCTGCACAATTAATGTCAATCACAATATTAAACTACTTAAATTTTACATTTCGTGAGAACGCGAAATGTACTATTTATTATTTATGCATGATAGGTTAGCCTTTGACCACTATCTCACCTGATGGTAAGTGATGATGTGGTCGAAGATGTTGTTCAGGCTAACCTAGAAGTACTGGCTCTCAAGGACAGCTGCCGGAACACACCGTTAGGTGCTTGGCGACAGATTCTCTACTTGAGGGTGGTAGCTAGCCAGGCGGGCATTCGCAAAATGCCCTACCACCATGCTATAACGACTGCCATCCTAAGACGACAACCGGGACCGACGGCTTAACGTGCCCTCCGAAGCACGGAAACGCTCAGTAGGAATGTCACTAGCGGTCACCCATCCAACTCATGACCGCGCGCGACGTTGCTTAACTTTGCTGATCGGTTGAGAACAGCTAAGTAAACTTCGCTACGAGCGCTTCAAAACCATATGTGTCTTTATCGATATTTTTTTCGAAACGTGTTGAAAATTCTTCCGGTTTGGATATGTGGCGTATATGACGTCATGTCAGCTTAGTTAGGAAAGTTGAGCGGATCTGTCATTAGATATATTTTATAAGTGTTTTTTTAAAATATGAATTTAATTGTTAGGTTTGCAATAACGCCTGCTATGCGGATTACATTACAAAATCATAAATACGAGTATACGATAAGAAAACTTTAAATCATATGCGGGATTCGAACCCGCGACCATCCACGCCTTAAGCCGGGGTATGCTCTAACCAATTGAGCTAACATGACATGAAGTCATAACTCAAATCTTTCCTATCGTTCTTTAACTATCGTATTGGGATAGAGCGATATCTATAGTACCACTTGCGTTGTACTACAAACAAGACCAATTTTGCAAGTGGTTTTATACTTGTAAATGATGACGCAACCTTATAATTTTAATATTGTTAGGTTTGCAATAACGCCTGCTATGCGGGTTACATTACAAAATCACAAATATACGATAGGAAAAATTTAAATCAAGTGCGGAATTCGAACCCGCGTCTATCCATCCCTTGAGCCTTGAGTAGGTATAAGACGAATCTGACGATTTCCCATACATTATAATCGGATTAGGCGCATAGGAGTTATGTTGAAATAAAGAAACTCACTAACATACGTACATGAACCCTGAAAACAAAACACTTCATTTTTGAGCATTCATGTAATTTTTTTTTTCTATTCTTTATCCCTGTACTCTTTTATATCTTGATTTCTATTCGGAGAAGTATACAGAAATCTAGCAAATAGTTATATCAAAATATGATTGCAAACACATGCTAATCGAAAATCACATAAACAAATTCGTAGAAAAAACAAGCACTGCCCTCTACGATCGATGGTTAAAATAATAAAATTAGAGCACAAGATTGCAGCTCAGTCGAGCTGCTAGTCTCGATCGCCCAGAGGTTATGGTACCCGGTGCGAAAAACCAGGGGATTAGATAAAATTTTGCGTTCAAAAATGTCTTAATATGAACTAGCAAACAATCACATAGTGTCCTGACCAGATGACTTATGTTAACTTAATCCAATACAATGTACAATATCTTATAGCAAGGCCCATCTTCATTATCATCGGACACATCTATACAGCACGGTGACGTAATTTTTTTTATTTTTATGCAAGCAAGAGGCCTCCTGAAGTTAAGTGATAACCTCTGCCTATAACAGATACATTTTGTCAACACTTAAGTACTGCACTGCGCCCGTTACCCTGAGACATACAGTTGTTGTCATGTGCCTGTTTACTGGCTCTCAAGAATTTTCCAGTTGAGGGTAGTAGCTAGCCAGAAAAGCATTCGCACAATGCCCTTCTATCATGCGGTGAAGCCTAAGCCATCGGTGAGGATCGAACCATGGACCAGCGCCACCGCAGTCCATAGCTATAACCGCTCGGCTATCATTGACTCAGATATGTGCGTTATTCATATGCAAGGCAATGTCAGTGCAGAGCTGTGCAGTGGAAAGGTTTCCGTGGAGGCCTGGCTCTCTCCGCAGATTAGGTACAAACTATTGATACATCGGCATATTCTTTCGGACGGGATTTACCTACGGTACGTGCAGCTTCAAAAAAAAAAAAACTATGCAATAGAACGAGAGAGGCCTTGTAGGTGAATATAAATACCTATTAAGAACTCCTTGCTTTGTGAGCTGAAATGCACTGTATTGTTTCTTAGCTATGGTTGCTTTTTTATTTGGGTGGCTTTGCAGCGTGATCCTTCGGGTCTTTTTTATTCTGTGGTCCAGCTTCTTAGACACTCTAATTCTTAAATGATGTCCATGGATCATTAAACATTTATAGAAACACTAAAAACATGATATTAAAGATGTTAACAGCATAGTAACACGAGATGGAAACTTAATATCAAGAATAAAGGCACATTTCCCGAGAAATACTGTAGTTTACATGCTCCGCAGATTCTGACAAGTCGTAAACTAGTCTAGACGTCTGGATTGTAACCTGAACTCTGTATTGAAGGCGAGAGGGAGGGCTTAATGACTAGGATTTACAGGTAAAATAGTTCTAGGGTTGCCACTTGCTCCATATTTCAGTCATAACTGTAACGATAAGTAAAACGCGATTGCAACATGAGACATCGATAGGATTATTCCTAGTTTATATGAACCTTTTAAACCGGACATGCATAGCGAAAGCTTGCGTTGCTTTAGTTATCGTATTTATTAGAGATCATACTTTAAGAGGTCAGTGGGAGCGTCAGTTTCGTATTAATTATTTACTAAATTACCTTTGAAACCGTGCATTTTAGAATAATTAAAAATAAACGCAACCTTATTGGTATCCATCATATTGACTCATTACGTTTTCTTCACACGTTCGTGACTGGACCACCCTACCTGCATGTTTTCCAACCATGAAGGTAGGGTTCCAAATATATTAGTAGAAACTATACTGTGGTAAGAGGAAAGACAAACACAATAAAAACGCAAGTGATCCTTATTTTATATGAGTGTGACGGAACAAGCACGATGTTAAACGGTGCCCGGTGTTAAACGGCAACCTCTGCCTATAACAGATGCATTTCGTGACAAGTGACCAAGTGCACTGCGCCCGCCACCCGCAAACATGTAACTGCTAAGTTTCATGTGCCTATCAATTAACGAGCTCTCTAGGGCTGCTTCCAGAACACACTGTTAGGTTCTTGATGATAGATTTTCTATGTGAATGTAGTTTCTAACCACGCATACGGAAACTACCTTATGCTTGGAGTTCATTTGCGTAATAAAATTTTCTCGTTTCGTAAATAAGCGAAGAACTAAATAAGTACTAATATCACATTTACGAAAATTGCTCTCAGAATTTGCAAGTTGAAGTGGCAATAAACAAGCCGTATTATTCGACTCCATAACAAACGGGGATGAAAGTTTCTCGAGAGACTTCGAACACAGCAAAATAAAGTTGTGAGGAGTAAGGATGCAAAGATCTTGTAGCCGTTCAATGGGGAAGAAGGTATATGTTTAAGATTGGACCACTTTTTGCTCATGAAACTTTGATTAACCGATTTCTACATATGATTTTAAGAACTCTGGCGTGCAAAGCTAATATTTTATTACATTCGCAAAATTTTAGAGCAAAATAATTACACCTCGAACTAGAATCGATCCCTCTTCTACAGTGAAGCGATAAAGGCATCTAGTACGTGAAACCTTGTAAACATACAAGTAAAAAATTTAGGAGTAACTGAATAAAGAAGGTAGTTTCTAAAAACGTGTAGTACACCTTGTTTATTTTATTTTATTTATGTTCGCAGAGTAGACGTTACAACTAATTATCATAAACATAATATAAACACGACTACAGCAAGTTGAACGCCTTCTACGGGCGCACACAGTCTGCGTATGATAGTTTACACTCTATTTAAAGTTAAAACTACAATTCGGAACAAAAATCTATCAAACGTGTTAAATAAATAAAATTAAACAAAGTTATAATTTGCACAGAAATCTGTTGATCGAGGAAATGAATATATCTACTTCATGACAAATATCGTTATAGTACGAACACATGCGAGACAGTAGTGAATTGATAATGATGATCAAGTTAACGTTATTGACGATAAATGATAATTATCACATCTATTTCTACCAAGCAGTAATTTTCAAATTACTGTGTTCCAGTTTGAAGGGCATGAGTGCCGGTGAAATTACAGGTAAGTACATGAGACTTAACAATTTTATGTCTCAGGATTATGTCCAGAGTGCAGTTCGCCGCTTATGATAAAATGCATCTGTTACGGCCATAACCCCTTAACACTAGGTCAATAATCACGAGTGATTACGATTTTGCGTTCAAAAATATTGTATATTATATTGAAATTAGTACCTATCATCATATGATTAAATATCTATCCACGTATCTAATGCAGTAACTATTAAAAGTAATTTTTTCAAGTCCCTTGGCATCCCAAGCCCTTTTTATTATGTGCCTTAGCTAAGTTCGGTAAGTGCTATGTTTTATTTATCGTTAGGATTCAGGACCCTTAAATGTTTATGACGATTTCTCTTGAAATGATGTTCTTTGTCTCTGAAGCGTTAACCGTGCTGTAAAATAAATCCAGTGAATTAAATATACCTGATTCTTATAAGAACTGGAGAGTTACATTATAAATAAAGATGGAATACGGTACTAAAACTTTATTATTCGACACACACAATTGTAACCATTACTGTTAATTGTTATATTCACAACAGAGAGGAAGTAGTATACACCGGAAACTAGTAATTCGGCCATAGACAACAAATATCTTAACACTCCCTCTCAATTTAAAGTAATTAAATTACATTACTATTTTACTAAACATATACTTTAAATTGTTACATAACAAAGATTTTTATTTTTAGTATTATTATTATTTCTTTGTTAATGGCTTCTGCGGTTTAATGTTACCACAATTCTGCCAATGTCCGTTCATGCTAGTTTCATAAGTCACGTGGAGTTATTACTTTAATTTTGAATATGATCGGTATTTAGAATGATGATACGACCAGACTTTTGAAGACCATGATGATTTATCTAAAACAAAGAAATGACACAACTACATAACTAAAATAATCTCTAAAATACTTATTACTAACATTAAACTGCATAAATTTTACAGTACATACAGCTATATATATACATACAATATGTAACAAACAATATTTACAATTTAATTTTGTTTATATTTACAAATTTACACAATAAATGGTTGATTAATGGGGAAAACATAAGAGAAAGAAGATATTTAAATGATGTTGGACGAGAGACTTCAGGAGGGAGGATATCATATAGTGAATAGCAACGATTTGGACATTCAAAGAAAATATGGTCCATGTTTCCTTCGTCGAGACCACAATCACATAATGAGTGGTCCCTAACCCTAATTTTCATTAAATGAACTGGAGTACAGGCATGACCCAGTCGCAGACGGCATAGTGTTGATGTGGTTACTTTATTGGACTTACGAAATTTGAAGAACCAAGGAGTTTTAGGAATCGTGGGTTGGATATCTCCATAATGTCTACCTCTATACTTAATGGAATTTTCCCAATATTTGGACCAAGATTCAAATAGCTGCAATTTTGGTAGAAGACACAAGTCATGGGAGTATATTTTGAAGTGCTCAAGGGAACCTATTTGTGAAGCAGTTTTTGCGCAAGAATCAGCTGTTTCATTCCCAGGAATTCCAGAATGACCTGGAATCCAAGCAAGCACAATGTTGATGCCAAGGGTATGACAATCAAAAAGAGACTCTCTAATTTTTAAAATCAATGGGAAACGAGATTTTGAACGAAATGGATTGGACAATATACTTTGAAGACAACTTCTGGAATCAGAGAAGATTATAGAATTATTTAAATTATGTGATTTGACAAACAGGATGGCTTCCAATAAAGCTAGGGCTTCACCAGAAAATATGGAAGAGTATGAAGGGCATTTGAAGCTTAAAGAAATTTTGGAAGAGGGAAACCATACTGCTGCACCAACCACACTATTAGATGATAGTTTGGATGCATCTGTGAACAAATAATGCCAACCTCTATATTGGGTATTAATCCGTTCACTGAATAAGACACGGGCTTTAGGACAGTCCTTATCAATACCAAAATGAAGTAAAATGTTAGGCTCAGAAATAAGTACCTCGTAAGAAGTTGCAAAAAGGGGATTTATGGGGAACTGACAAAGAGGATCTGGTAGTTTTGTATATTTAATATAGCTAATGACAAGGCATGGGAGACTATCCATGTTCAGAGAATCATAAAGGTCAAGAAGAAACTTTAATTTTGGAATGAGAGGGTGATTGCAATGTTGAATCAATTTGAAAATAAATCTATCTGAAAGAAATTGCCTACGAATGTTTAAGGGTGGCTCGCCACATTCTACTTGCATAGCATTGATGGGTGAAGATTTCATAGCTCCTAGGATAATACGCAGGCATTTTGATTGAATCTTGAAAATTTTTGCTTGATTAGATTTGTTACAAGTGTTCAAGAGAAATGAGCCATAATCAAAATGGCTTCTAATTATGGCGTTGTATAAAAGTTTTTGGGAGTATGGATGAGAACCCCACCATACCCCTGAAAGAGACCTTAGAATATTAACATTTTTTTCAGCTTTTTGTGAAATGTATTCAAAATGGGGGGTGCCAGACATTCTCACATCAAGTTTTATGCCTAAAAATGTAGTATTATTAACCTGGGGAATGATTTCGTTACATATGTACAACTCAACTGGAGGGATAACTCTTCTTTTGGTAAAAACAACCACTGAACTTTTTGAAGCGGATAAGGCAAGACCATGTTCAAAAAGCCAATCGTTAAGATATGATAAAGCTGTATTTAGTTTATTGGTTGCTTGATCGATGGATTGAACTTTAAGATATAGAGCCAGATCATCAGCATATTGAAGTATATCACAGAATGAGAGAACAGATTGTTCCAAGTCAAAGGTGTAAAGGCTATACAATAAAGGACTCAACACTGAGCCCTGGGGTAAGCCTCTCCAAATATATTTAGGAGGGAGAAAGTGCTGATTGTATTTTACTATCACAGTGCGTTCTATTAGCATATTGCATATGAACCGTACAAGTTTTACTGGTATACCTATCCGAATAAGTTTATTCCTGAGAACTGGTAGAAGGACATTATCATAAGCCGATGCTATGTCCAGGAATACTCCAACGAGGTATTTTTTTTCCTTAAATGCAATGTTGATGTCTGTTGTCAACAGACTTAAATTATCTATGGTGCTTACTCCCTTTCTAAAGCCAAATTGAGTCTTTGCTAAAATAAGCCCATTTTCCACAATCCATTCCAGTCTATGCTTAATCATATGCTCCATTATCTTACTCAAAACTGAGGATAAAGCAATTGGTCTGTAACTGTCTGGATCTGAAGCATTTTTACCAGGTTTTAAGAGAGGTAGAATTATTTGTGTTTTCCATTGATCGGGTACTATACCATGCTCAAAAAAATAATTTACAATATCTAAGTAGGTTTGCTTACATTTTATTGAGGACTTTGTAATAAATGAATAGGGAATTCCATCAATACCAGGAGTTGAGTCAGTCAGTCCGTCTAGTGCAAGGGATAATTCTTGAATGGTAAATGGGCAATCAAAACAATTATGAGAAGGAAGCGGTGATGGGGCCAAAGGAATGAGATCAGCAGAAGGGACTGAAGGAGGAGCCAACTTATCTGAAAAGGCCTCTAGCCATGATAAAGGGTCATTTGATGAAACAACTTGGGTGTTGCTCCTTCTCCCCCGGACCTCTGCCCAGAGCAAACGTATTCAAAGAGTCCCCTTAGTTTTTTATTTTTATGTAAATTATACAAAAATTCAAAAATTTAAACATTTTGAAATAATAGGAGTGCATAAACTATAAGGAGCAAGACAGGCGGAAGGCAACTGGCGAGGATTGTCTGTGTGCAGTTAACTGGTGAGTGTTATCTCATTCACGCACTCAACGAAAAACACGTGTGCATTGCTTTGCTTCCTCTTCACACACAGAAGCGTGCGTGTACAACGACGACCACCTGTTGCCGCTGTTACTGCACAGTGCACAAAGATACAAAGTGCGTCAGTGTGCACCCCAGACGGCTACATACGTGCATCGCTTGCTGCGTTCTGATTGCCTGGTACCTTATCTGCCTCCCTCGATTGCTTAGAATATATAACCAGGTAACATCTCCGAATTAAGATGCCGCTTAAACGTACCCCGCCACCGACGCCGTCTACGGTGTTAGTAACGCAGTCGCTTGGCCACTGTAAGTCAGACTCCAATATAAGTACGCCCTCGACATCAAGTACACTCGCTGCACCTATAATCTCTCGAGATCATGCTAGCAGCGAACCTAACATAGCAGTAGCACGTAAACGTAAAAGGAAAGATGATGTGAGCAGGGAAGAAATTCTAGAAATGTTCGCAACGCTAAAGAAGGATCAGGACGCAAAATTTACAGCCCTCATGAACACGGTGCAGGGAGATAAACAGACTAGTAGTGAGCTACATTGTATAGGTGATGAGGTCAGTAGAGCAGAAATTATGGCTATGTTTGCGTTACTCAAAAAAGAGCAGGAGGAAAGGTTTGGTACTTTAACTAGTAAGATACAGAACGGAATTGAGAAACACTCAGAGCAAAATACGCATATTCTGACTTCTATAGACTTTTTTGGTCAAAAATATGATGAGATGGTGTCTAGAGTTGCGACACTGGAAAAAGAAAAAAATGTGGATCGCCAATATATAAAGAGTCTGGAAGTCCGAATTGAGCAGATAGAGCGTAACCTACGGAGCTCAACTATTGAAATACGCAATGTACCTAAAAAAACGGGTGAATCAAAACAGGACCTAGTCAACATCATAAAAAGGGTGGGAAACGCACTCAGCGTACCATTTCAGCCGGCGGAGGTCCGCGACGTATACCGCTTAAACACTAAATCAGAAAATAGTCAGCCCATCGTGGCAGAGCTCTCTACTGTGATCACAAGAGATAAAATCGTCGAGTCTGTTAAAGCTTATAACAAGAAATATGCGAATAATAAATTCAATAGCACACATTTAAAAATTGATGGACCACCGAAACCAATCTTTGTTTCTGAAGGCTTGACGACGCAGGCAAAGAAACTATTCTTTATGGCCAGAGAGTTCGCAAAAAGTCATAACTACAAATACTGCTGGACATCGAGAGGTAGAATATACCTCAGGCTTACAGAAGGAAAACCGCTTGTAAAAGTCAACGACATGAATGATTTGGAAAGCCTGAAACCAACAAACATGTGACTAAACATGATGTGTTTTTTCTTCATATTTTTTTGTGATATTGGTAGACCTTGTGTATCTGTTTGTATTTTTCTATATTCATTTTTTTATATTAGACAAAGGCACATAAAAAAACAAACCTTATATTATAACACACAAACACAATTTGTAATATTTACACTTAACTTTCACACTTACACATATTATATACAATCATTATTCCATATTCTCACACACAAGTCATTCATTTTTATGTATTTTTATTCCAGTCCTTCAATTATTCCTAAAATAACATTCGATTTTCCATACATAATAGTTTCCACAAATATATTACTTAAACTGGCAATAATTCAGTTCATAGATAAAAACAACAACTATATTGTTTACAATAACCGGCACCCTATTACTTTCTCGAATAATAATGGATAATATCTCCTTTATATCTGCAGAGGTTGATAGGTCAGACAATGTGGAATGTTTCTCACTAAGTGAAAATAACGGTTGTCGCGAGGTGCTCAACGGTCACGTGAACATTAGGGATGCGTTAATAATCTTCACTGTTAATATTCGTAGCATAAGCTGTAATTTTGACAAGTTTCTTATATTTGCAGCAAACCTTGATGTATTAGTGGACGTTTTTGTATTAACAGAATGTTGGACTAATGCTGATAGTGTACTTCCTAATATAGACAATTATAATACGTTCTGGACTAGAATTAGTTATAACCAGAACGATGGCGTGGTTGTATATGTCCGCGATGAAATTAGCGTCTCTTGCTATGAACCTACAAATTTTTTAGATGGAAATTGCCTTGTTCTAAATATTGTACCAAACTATACAATCATCTGTAGTTATCGTTCACCGAGCTTCAAAAACCCCACTAACTATTTAGCATCTATGGATATACTTTTGCAAAATGTAACAACTAGTAATATCATTCTAACTGGAGACATTAACATAAATATTCTACCCGGCATCAATCTGGAGTCATTTGCCCACGAGTATTTGAATCTAATGGCTGTGCACAATTTCAAACAAGGAATTAATCGCCCGACGAGATTTACCACGTGTCTAGACCACTTCATGGTAAAAACTACTTATACGTGGAAAACTATTGTTTTTGAAGAGACAATAACGGACCACTTGCCAATACTCCTATACATACATAATAGCCAAATTACTAAAAAAGTTGTAAAGATAAATAAAACAATAATTAATTTTGACGGCATTAGAGATTTCCTTAAAGAAGATTTATGGAAAGATTTGTACAAACTTGACGATGTTAATATGGCAACTGAATTATTTTGTACGAAACTTCTGAGCGTAATTAATACTCATACCAAAATTACATCTTTACCCAGAAAAAACCAACCGCTTAAGCCTTGGATCACTAAAGGAGTAGTGAGATGTATAAGAAGAAGAGACAGACTCCACATGAAATCAAAAAAGGTACCAGAAGATAACAAACTAAAAGAAAAATACACCAGATATAGAAACATATGTAACAAAATTATTCGAAACTTGAAAAGTGACTATTATAAATATCAATTATTAAAAAATCAAGGTAACATGAAGGAAACATGGAAAGTAGTAAAAGAAGTGTGTAACATAAAACAAACAAGAATGCATTCACGTGATTTGTTAAAAGTAAATAATAATCCTACCCAGTCACTCAATGCTGTGAATTCGTATTTTACTTCCGTTGGGGGAACATTAGCTGATAAAACTTTAAGCACGATGAAAACGACTGAGACTGAACTTGCTATGTGTGCAAAAACAAATAACCAGCCTGTGAAATCTATGTCCCTTGCTCCCACAGACCCGGTAGAAGTCAAAAGTGTTTGTATGGAACTCAGGTCAAATAGTGCACCAGGTTGGGATAATGTCACAACTAATATTCTCAAACAGTTTATATTACTTTTAGCAGAACCCATCGCATTTATTTGTAATTTAAGCTTCGAAACCGGTACCTTTCCATCAGCTTTCAAAAAGGCAATCGTTTGTCCAATTTTTAAAGCTGGTGACAAAACAGTACCAGGAAACTATCGGCCCATTTCTCTCCTTTCTAACCTATCAAAAATTTTGGAAAAATTAGTAAAAAAAAGATTAATGCATTATTGCGAAATAAATAACCTGATTCATCAAAATCAGTATGGTTTTAGAGGAAATAAATCAACTGAAGATGCGGTCCTGACTTTGACTACATTAATCACATCTTATCTAGATAATGATTACAAATGTATCGGAGTGTTTCTGGATTTACAGAAAGCTTTCGATACAGTCTCAATACCCATATTATTGACAAGATTGGAAAATATCGGAATTAGAGGCTTAGCCCTGGAATGGTTTTCTGACTATCTAGTCGGAAGATCGCAGATAGTTCGAGTTGATGGGTATGACAGTGAGAGTGCAGTGTGTTCATTTGGTGTACCACAAGGTAGTACGCTTGGCCCTGCACTATTTCTCATTTATATTAATGATTTATGTAGTACTACCTTGCCAGGCATGGACTTACTTATGTTTGCAGATGACACGGTGCTACTCCTACATGACAATTCTTGGGAGAGAGTAACAAACCTTGCAGAAAGATGTCTTGCACATGTAACAAAATGGCTAGAAAATAGCCTTCTGGTACTTAATACAGAGAAAACCAAATTTATGTGCTATAGTATTACTGCTGCTGGTGAACCTAAAGCTAAAGTAAAATTAAAAACCCACACATTTCCTTGTAACCGTACTAGCGTTACCCCATCTAATTGTAGCTGCGCAACTTTGACTTGTGTTGATGCAACTAAATATCTAGGTGTCTGGATTGACGATAGATTAAACTGGATAACACACATAAATAAATTAGCATCTAGAGTAAGAAAATTCATATACATTTTAAAAAATTTAAGATCTGTCGCTCATCCCAAACTGGCTGTGGACACATATAAAGCTTTATGTGAGTGCCTAATAAGGTATTGCGTATGTGCATGGGGAAGCGCGGCTAAAACTCATCTTATTATTGTGGAACGAGCTCAACGTGCTGCTCTCAAAGTGCTAATGTATCTTCCTCGCAGGCACCCTACTACTGAAGTCTATAAGCAAGCGAATGTACTATCCGTGCGAAAACTATTTATTTATGAAAGTTTGCGACGCTACCATAAAAAAACCGTACCCTTACTACCAACAGTTTCAAAGAGGCTGGACAACTGTCCGATCCCCAGAGTATCTAGTAGGTTTGCACAAAAGCAGTATAAGGTAATGGTTCCACATCTTTATAATGTCCTAAATAAGAAGGTCAAATTGAAAAACAAGTCTAATAACGAGATTAAGGCGACTATAGTGACTTGGCTGAAGAATTTCAATTATGAAAGTATTGAGGATATGCTATCACACTTTTATTCCTAATGTTAAAATATGCTTCTTTAAATATTTATTTATTCATTCAATATTCAAAAACTACTCACACCCCAAAACATACATTCACTACACTTCAATCTACACTCTACACTCACAACACACATACCGTTTTTAATTATTTAATTTTCCATGTAATATTTATTTATTTTGGTATTAACTATCTTACTTAATATGATATAATGTATATTGTTAAGAAGTTGAAAATGGGAGAAGTCACTGGTTCCTGAAACACAGTTATACACTAGTTCGGGAACCTATGGGTTCATTAATAAGTACTGTGATCAATTATGTCAATAAAAATATATTTGTTTGTTTGTTTGTTTGTTTAAAGGAACCTCGGAAACGTTTTATTTGTTTCCATACCAGTGAGGAAGGAGTTCTCGGGGATAAACATTCGCAATAAGATACCCAGCCACATTTTTTCCTTTTGCTAACCAATTTTTTATATGTAGCTGCTGCTGCCTGGTACTTTAAAAAGTTTACTTCAGTCATAGAAGAGTTATAATTTAGTTCTGCTTCTTTTCTTCCTAAAACAGCTTTAGTACAATCAGAATCCCACCATGGGGTGGAGACTGCAAAATCTTTTGGTGGTTTCTTCAAAGGAATATGAAGAGAGGCTGAAGATATTATCATATCTATAAATAGGTTATATGAAATTACTGGGTCAATATCTAATGGATAAACAGATGAGGATTCTAATTTAAGGTCAAGAGCTGATGAGTATGAAAGCCAATCAGCTGCAGAAAGTTTGTATTTTAGGGAAGGACTAGGATTACAGTATCGTGTGACTCTATTTTGAATGGAAATGATGATAGGGAAGTGGTCACTACCATAAGTTGAAGGGAGGATTTCCCATGTGAGAAGAGAGGAAAGGGTGGGTGAGCATAAAGTTAAATCAACTGCACTTTTCGGATTTTGATATGGATAAACTCTGCGAGTAGGAGAACCATTGTTAATTACACAGAGATTTACTTCATCAAAAACATCAACAAGAGAATGAGCATAGGCAGATGAGTAGTGAGAACCCCACATAGTGTGATGGCCATTAAAATCACCCATAACTATCATTGGGGAAGAAACAGAAGAAAGCAGAAAGAGTAAATCTGGAATAAGAGTAGAATCTGATTTATTGATATATATGGAAATAAATGATATATTCAAAGATCTGATACCAACAATGTTGATACCATGCTGATGTGAGGGAAAGGAGATTTGGGAAAATGGAATACTGGACTTAATAAATAAGGCACTACCAGCACACCCGTCAGCCCTGTCATCCCGGAGACAGTAATATCCTGGAACCCGAAAGTGGGACCCAGGAACCAACCATGTCTCCGAGATGGCAATAACTGACGGGTGATATTTTACAATCAAGTGTATAAGTTCATGTTTCTTGCGTCGCATGCTCTGAGTGTTCCATTGTAACATGATCAAGGGATCCATATTGACCGGACATGGAAACTAATTGTGTAAGTTTGTGGGCAACGTTGGACGGTAAGGGTTGGGGACTCATCATTATAATATTAATTACTAAAGACAACAATGTTTCGATCATATTCTCCTGCTGAGGAGATGATGATCCTGATGTTTGGTTGTTATTTAAGGCACAACCATTTGGTAACATTGATGTAGGAGTTGCAACAATTTTGTGGTGAGCAGTTTGATCAAATGATTTTATAAAAGGAGTCTTAATAATAAATAAATAAATAAATAAAATAAATAAATAAAAGGAGTCTTTGGACGAGACTGGGAAACAGTTTTGCTATATGTTTTGTTATTAATAGCTTCAGAGGAACTTGCTGGTACACAAGTTACATTGGAAGAAGAAGATGATGATGAAATGCTACTTTGTGTGATTTCTGCATATAAGCGGGATACCTTAGGAAATTGTGATGCTGCGTCTTCATACGAAATACTATTTCGAGCCATTACACTTTTTATTGATTTTTGCCTTTCAAGTTCTGGACAAACCTTATTTGTGGCAAAATGCCGTCCTGAGCAATGAAGACATGAAGAATCCTTTTCAGAAACATTGCAATTATCACCAGCATGCTCCTTGGAGCAACGGAAACAACGAGGTTTAGACCTACATTGTATTTTTGTGTGCCCGAACCTACAGCATGTGAAGCATTGTATTGTGGGGAATAAATATAGCTCTACAGGTAATGAGGTATAAAATAAAAATACCCTATTAGGCAGCATTTGCCCAGAAAAAGTAACCACAACTGTCTGAGTTGGAATCCAGGTAACTTTACCACCTTCATCCACACTTTTCCTACTAAAGCGACGAGCTTTGAGAACTTTACCACACCCATTTGGGAGCTCCAATGAGCTCACAAACTCAGACATCGATATTTCTGTTGGGACCCCACGTATAAGACCCATCCGAGTAATGTTAAATGTAGGAATTGTAGCTACATACTTGCTCACACTCAAAACAGGAGATGAAATAAATTTGTTAGCATCGGATGCACTTGTAAATTCTACAGAAATTTTATTTCTACCTACTCTCTTGATGCCATCAGTACAAATGTTATTTATCATATGAGTTTTAAGGAACTGGCCAAATTTGATGGGTCTTATCATAGTCCCAGCAGAAAGGTCGGATTCTGTGCGAGAAACATGGACCACAAAAGGGCCTTTGTCTGAAAGAGAATATGATAACCCTCCAACAACCATGGAAGGGTCTACATACACGGTTTCAATGGAAGCGGAAGCTAGATCTGGCGAAATTATAGATTTCTTGGCTGGAGGTTGCACATCGGTCTCAATACGTCGCTTAGTAGCAGTCGGATGCATTACAGGATCTGGGGGATCAGGAGGATTCGTCGGATCGAAATCCATGATGGATGAATAGAGGTTATGCAAACCTCAAATTACAAAAATACACAATGAACTATTATTAATTTAACTTACCTATATCACAAATATACAATACTACACTAAGATAAATCAAAACAGTGGCTTAAACAGCCAGAAACTATAAAAAAACGAAAAATCTCTCCAACGCAATTAATCGCTATCACTTTCGAACGCCAAAACCATTTTTAGTATTTAAAACCTGGGAATACTAAACTGACAGATTTGACATTTACACTAAACTGACAGATTTGACATTTCAAGTTTGAACTCTAGTTTTGGCTTTGACAATAAAATCTAAACATAACCTCTAAAGAAAAATAATATAAAAAGGATTGACACAAAATCTCTTATTTAAACAAATTAGCACGAAAATAACTATGTTTAACACTACACAGTGGTTTAGTCATAATGTCTGAAGTATTTTCACTGGTGCTCACATATTTCACAGTAATAATGTTTCTAGCAATAATATCTTTAACAAAATGAAACTTTATATCTATATGTTTTGAATACTTGGTATTTTCACTATTCAACAACATCTTTATTGCACTTTGATTGTCCACTCTCAGTTCAACAATGCACTGATCACCAAAGTCCTTTGCTAGTCCTTGAACAAACAGCAGTTCAGATCCACACATTGCTGCGGCTACATATTCTGCCTCACATGTTGATAATGAGACAGATTGTTGCTTCTTTGAAGACCATGAGATCAGATTGCCTTGGTGATATGTGACCATACCACTGACACTCTTTCGGTCCCTCTTGTCACCCGCCCAATCTGCATCTGAAAAAGCTGTAATTAAAAAGAGATTATTATTATCTTCTTCCTTCTTATGATATGTCAATTCCATGTTTTGAGTTGCTTTCAAATAGCGCAATATCCTCTTAGCTGCATTCCACAAGCTTCTTGTTGGCTTATCCAAATATCTACTAAGAAAAGAAGTAGCAAAAGTTATATCTGGTCTACTGATTGTGGCCAGATAGCTAAGGCATCCCAAGAGTTCTCGATATGGTATGTTATTAATCACTTCTTCATTTTCAGGTACTTGGAAGTTTTTCTCCATTGGTGTCTTCGCTTCGCTACAGTTTTTCATGTTAAACTTCTCCATGATATTTTTAATAAACTGTTTTTGTGATAATTTTATTGTGTTTTCATTTTTCTGTATTTCAATACCTAAAAAATTTTTTATGGTTCCCAAGTTTTTAGCTTTAAATTTTTCTTGCAAAAGTTTGACAATTTTATTTACTTCATTTTCACTTCCCATCAGCATTATATCATCGACAAACAGTATTAACCATATATTATTTCCTGTATATAGGCAAATATCATTTTTTGATCTTGTCATATTTATTTTCTTGCAAAATGTGTCGAATGTATTATTCCAGCATTTAGGTGATTCTTTCAAACCATATAATGCTTTATTGAGTTTTAATACAGTTCTTCCTTCATTTTTAATGTTGACTCCCTCTGGAATATTAATATATACCTCTGTCTCTAGGTTTCCATTTAAAAATGCAGTAGGTATATCTAATTGCTGTATGTACCAGTTATTATTCACTGTTTGTGATAATCCCATTCTTATGGTGGTCATCTTTGCTACTGGAGCATACACATAATTGACAGTTTCTTGTTGGAAACCACGGGCAACTAGCCTCGCTTTTCTTGTTCCATCTGATTTTGTCTTGAAAATCCACTTGGTGTCAATTGCCTTATGGCCCATTGGCAGCTCTGCTTCTACCCAAGTGTTTTGTTGTTCTAATGATTTAATCTCATTCTCAGCTGCTGTTTTCCATTTTACACTCTGCTCTACAGCTTCTTTGTATGTTACCGGGTCGTTTTCACTAGACAATAGACAATATGCTTCATAAGCTTCATATTCATTTAAATTAAATATTTTAACCTATAAGTGGAAACTTGTAATTGGCCATCAGCATTACATGTGTTTTTCATGTAGTATATAAATGAATCATTTAATGTTATTTGCCTAGCTGTAAGTTTTCTGTAAAATTCTAAAATAAAATAAAATAAAATAAAAATAATATTCAGGTGTTTTCACTTCTCTACCAGACCTTGTATATTTTTGCTGTCTTTTATTGTCACTTTGGTCTTCATCTTGCTTTTCGACTTCATGATCTGTTGCATCGTCTAATGTTTGCTCTATTTCTTGTTCATTTGTTAAGTCATCGACTGTTTCCTGAATTATGAACTTATCTGGTTCTGAGTTTTGATTCTTTTCACAAAACTTAATATCAGCTTCATTAAATCTTACATCTCTTGATACTATTACTTTGTCTGTGTCAGGGTCCCATAGTTTATAGCCATTGATGGCATACCCTACCATTCTAGCCGGGGTTGCTCTGCTGGATAACTTGTCTTGTTTAGGCATTATATGTACCCAAGCTTTACTTCCAAAAGTCTTTATCTTTTTTAGATCCATTTCTTTATTCATGACTTTGGCTGGCACTTTGTCTTGTATGGAGGAACAAGGCGATCTATTTATAAGGAATGTGGCTGTCACTACTGCATGTCCCCACAGATGCCGTGGCAGATTAGACTCATCTAACATTGTACGGGCTTTGTCATCAATCGTTCTATTCATCCTTTCAGCTTTACCGTTTTGTTGGGGACTATATTTTTGAGTATACTCGATTCGCACTCCATTTTTTGAGCAGAAATCTTTTAATGATTTTGCTGTAAATTCACCACCATTATCACACCGGATTCTTTTGATTTTTATTTCCATTTGTCTTTCCATTTCCTTTATATATAGTATTAAATTTTCTGTTGCTTCCCATTTATTCCTCAATAAATATGTTTGGGTGAAGTGACTGTAGTCGTCGATTATTGTTTGAAAATATCTATACCCTTCAGCAGTCGGCACTCTAGCTGGACCTGCTATGTCTGTATGTATTAAGTAACCAATTTTACTGGACCTTGGTCTTTGTATTCGGTTGAATGGCAATCTTGTGGCTTTATTTTTCATGCATGTCTCACACAGTTTTTTGCTAAATGGTAACCCTAATATAGCCAATTTCTTTCTGCACATATGTCCAAATCTTTGATGCCACAAGTCTTCATTGGCTGGTTGACATAAATTAGCACTTTCTATTTTAGCATTTATGGTCACCTTAAATGTGTACAGCTTTCCCTGTTTTACACCATGAAAGTTTTCCATTTTATTCTTTATAAGCAATGTACTTTTTCTAAAAATCACTTGCATGCCTCTTTCAACTAATTTCCCTACTGAAATTAAGTTTGTGGTCAGTCCAGGTAATATTACAGCCTCAATCTTCAACTTCTTTCCTTTATTAGTGCAATCTAAAATTCCCTTTTTAGTGGCCGTGAGTGTTTGGCCATTTGCTATTTTTATAACCAGTTCATGATCTAATTCTGTTATCCCAGTCATGAATTCTTCATAACACTCTTGAATGAAGTGTTGTGTTGCACCTGAGTCTACCACAAATGATATTGTGTTATTTACATTCTTGGCTGTTAAAGCTTGTTCCGAAGCAATGAATATGTTTAACATATCCTCTTCTGCAGAATGAGCTGCTCCTGAGGTGGAACCTCTGTAACCTCTGGATCCTCTGAAACTTCTAGGTCCTCTATAACCTCTTCTTCGGCTAGACATTTGGCACTCATAAGATTTATGTCCTTTTCCTTTACATCTGTAGCAAATAACCGTTTGGGTGCCTATAAATGAAGTTTGGTTTTCTGAGTTGGAAGTTTCTTCTTGCTTCACTTGCCTCACTTCATGGTCCAATAGTTTGGTTTTTACAAATTCCAATCTTAATTCAGTGTTAACAGTTTCAATTGCTGTAATTATATGATTATATTCTTCCCCCAATCCCGTGAGGAGGTAACAAACTTTATCAGTGTCTTCTATTTTTTCTCCTGTTACTTCCAGTTCCCTTATAATATCATCAAATTTTTCAAAATATTGTTCCAACTTTGAACCACTTTTGTGCTTTAAAGTTAAAAGCTTTCTTCTTAGAGCTATTTTAGAAATAACACTTTTCCTCTGAAATGTGCTCTTTAATACGTCGAGCATACTTTTTGCTGTAGTGCAATCCTTTATTAAATTCAAATGACGATCAGTTAGACATTGCACAATTAAGCTTCTTGCCTTTGCATCAGTGACCTTTTGGGTGTCTTCGACTTTTCCTGTCAAAGTTATTTCTTTCAGATTTCTCTCTTCAAGTAGGCATTGTACTCTAAAGAGCCAATTATCGAAATTTTCACCTTTTAATTGAGGAAAATTTGCCGGCGTGGTCGCCATTTTGTTGCTGACAACGCGCTCGGTAAATTTTTTATGTTTCTAAAAATACAATATTACGTCTGACTGCCCTACTACCTATTATCCTAAAAGGCGTCAAAAGGCCCATAACCTATGAGAACTGGAGAGTTACATTATAAATAAAGATGGAATACGGTACTAAAACTTTATTATTCGACACACACCATTGTAACCATTACTGTTAATTGTTATATTCACAACAGAGAGGAAGTAGTATACACCGGAAACTAGTAATTCGGCCATAGACAACAAATATCTTAACAATTCTAAAGAATATAACGTTTTAAGTGGTAATGTAGCTACACAATAAAAAGCTAACCATAATCGCAAGTTGGGAAAAATAAAATATATTTGCTATCGTGCACTCGAAGAGCCACCACTTCTGAAAATGCTTCAAACAGGTAGATGATAAACGATTCGAAAATTGTTCCAGCTGCGTTTCGATTCGTTTTTAGAGTCACATAACCAGGTCACCTGAGCGAGACATTGTGGCTGAACTATCTCTTAATATTATGAAAATGTTCGTTGTCACTGTTGTTCTCATGACTCTATGAAATGGAAATAAATTCTTATTAGGTACAGATTATTGGGTAAAATTAAGTATATCTACTATCACTACCGCTTTAATAAAATCGGAACCCTACACTAAAAGGCAAAGAGTATCATCACTTTGTTGATCCGTAATTCCGTCAAGACCAGTTTCATAGGGTTTTTATTTTGCCGATGGGCTAGCCTTTGAACACTATCTCACGTGATGATAAGTGGTGATGAGGTCGAAAATGTTGTTCTGGCTAACCTAAAAAGGCCTCAATGACAGCTGCCGGAACAAACCTTTAGGTGTTTGGTGACAAATTTTCTACAGGAGAGTTGTAGCTAACCAGGTGGCTATTCGCAAAATGCCCTACCACCATGCTATAACGACTGCCTTCCTAAGACAACAACCGGGACCGACGGCTTTACAATCTCTTCTGAAGCACGGAAGCACTTAGTAGTAATGTCACTAGCGGTCACCCATCCAAGTCATGACCGCTGACATTACTACTGAGCGCTTCTGTGCTTGGGTTGCATTTTTAAGTTCAAATATATATATGAATATCGTGGTTCAAAATTGCCGCTTCAAATCAACATCATAGACTACAAGCTTCTACCAGCAGATGTCATACGTTTCTTCGCCTACCTACGCTACTACCCTCCACGAACCAGTCGTGATGTATAAATTCCCTAAACGTCATTTGAACACTTCTTAGAAAACTTCATTCAAGACAGTCATTTTCATTGTATACTAACATCCAAATTCAAGCAATACAATATATCTACAGCATTCACGGGTTTAATTTCAATTTGAAACTTGCAGTGTCTTGGCGAAGAGATAAGTTTTTTTTTTGGCTACCGTGATAGTACCCATTAGCATAACACGGACTTCGTCAACGTGCCAAGTGCATCAAAAAAACGGCGTGGCATCGAAATTCTGTTACCTGGAGAAACAAGAATACACCTTTTGTACAACAATCAGCACCGGCAGCATCTGGCAGCGAAGTAACAATCATGTATCTGCAAGACTTCGCCAACATCACGGCACACGAACAAAAGATAAGTGTCCTTCCTTTGTCCTTCACCACACACAACTTTAACATCATAAATCATTTGTTATTCCTTCCACAGTGTGTTCAAAGTCTCAGATAATTGCGCAAGGGCAATATAATACATATAATACAATCATTTGTATAAAGAAATACGAGTTAACCGATATCATATTTATTCATATCGCGCTAAGGTAAAGTATGTCCCTAGGTAATTTTATTCAATAAAAGCACTTTATATATGTCATAATTGGCAGTGAATATATGACTAAGTAAGCGCATACTTGTTTTGTGTGTAGAAAGGCATAATCATGCATGATCATCCAATTTCCATCAAGTAAAATAGCTTGACCTACTTACACTGTAAGTGACCAACTTACATTATTTAGTAAAAGTCAAGCTGTAGTCCCAGTGTACAACATAATCAGTATTATTCATGCTATTTACCCGATTTGCCGACTATTTCAGACATAACCGGGGCGCCCCGGCTACTATATCAAAACGTCAGCTGGTGATGCTCTCAGCTGGCGCTGGCGGGTGTCAAGTCAACCAGACACAGATTCCTGCGGATTTTTTGCACCACAGCGGAGACAGTGAGACCTTACTGCAGCTAAGTCAATAATAATTACTTACACGTTTTTACATTAACATTCAGAAAGTTTTTCCATTAGGTACAAGTTTCATACATGATTTTACCTAAAAGTCAAACTGCCATTGTTCACATTATTATCATAAATTCATTGAACTTTAAAACCAAAGTATTTAAAATAGTAATATAAATTTGTGCCTATTTTATCATTTGTGATCATGGCCACCGAATCATCAAAATCTAGTACTGAACTGAAAGATTTAATAATAAACCGTAGCTCGATTAAAGGAAAAATTACATAATTATAAATTATACTGCATTTTTACAATCTTCTGAGTTAAGTGGTTTAGAGCTAGCGGAACTTAATTTAATACAGGAAAATTGAGTCATTGTTTGTTATTTTATATATTCAGTATGTTTGTTAAGGTGATAACCTGTAACACAACAACCTGAACCGATGCTTAACGTGCCCTCTGAATAACGAAACCACGGTACTTACAACTGTAAAAACCACTAGCGGTCACCCATCCAAGACCGCAGTGGATCGATTTCGACAGACTAGGCAAGCACTGTTACGAACATCTTTCTACAGATTTGTAGTTCTAGACTGTATATTATACAGATAGATATAATAATTAAAATACTCAATAACAATTTAACCAGTTCCTCATTACGGTTACAAAAATATTAGGTCGGACGGACGGGATATTGGCTCAGTAAGATTCCGCCACATTCATTCGTATGGTACCATGAACAAGTTAAAAGTAATCAAAACAATCCTCTAACCACTTTTCCCTTTAACACTGGGGTTTGAGCACCCGCTTTTGTCAACAACTTACTAATAGTCTATATCACGATCTACAATGTTTTTCCCGTTGTAAATTTTGCAGAATTTTCTGCCTTTTTTAAGAAAGGGTTGAGGTTGATGGGTTTTGATTCTTGTATAGAAATTAAGAATTAAAGCTTAATATAATATAGAAATATAGCGGTCACTCAAAGCTGATGCCCAAATGTTTTATTCATCGGGCGTGCAGACTTTATATCGGAGTAAATATGCCTACTATATATAATTTTCCTTCTATTAAATAGACTTCCTTCCAATGAAGGGGTCATTAGGGTGGAAAAAGCATACAACGGGCAGAAATTACAAAGTTTTTTTTTTTAGTTTAGTGTTAGGTTTTAAAGATGTACATAATTCGCAACAGAAATAATCTCGTGCCTCATTTGAATCTGTAAAATAAAAATAAAATAAATATCAAAGCTTTTCGAGTACTAACAACCCTAGGTGAAGCATTACGTATTGTTTTAATAAAATATAACTGTGAAATCGCACAAGGGAATAAATGTTTTTTCAATTAAAAATAAAATTTTGATTCTTTCCTCATTATTCATGAGCGCACTTAAATCGCAATTTTCGTAAGAAAAGAAAGACTTAAGATGATTGTTTTTGTGAATACGGCTTTAAAGAATATTACTTGTTTGATATTGTAATCTGTGCTGGTGAAGCTCAAGAAAGTTTATAGAAACATCGTTCATATCACCACTCGGTAAGACGGATTTATTATCTTGTTCCGTATGCGTTCGACATGAGTATAAAAAATATTTTAAGAAGTGGTCATTATAAAATGTCAGACTCCGTTCTAAAGACAGACTTCGTTTCGCAAGCGGATGTTCCAAACATAATTACGCAGTATTTAAATAGAGAGATTGATTTTTTTTAATAAATTCATTTTTAATGAGCACTTTAAATTTGAATGAATATTACACATACTTGCTATACATAATAATTTGAAATACATTTTTTATTGATACGATTTACAATATTGAAACAAATGTTGATCAAGTGAAATTTCAGAACGGTAATTATGTTTTTTCGCTTTAGAAATACATGATCAACTGAAAATTCAGAACTGTAGTTATTTATTTATCCTTTAGCACAAGTAAGTGTAGAAGGAGGATTTAATGCTATGTACCATTTTCTACCAGTCATCCTGGATGTGCAAGAAAATGGTAGCCGCGCAGTAAAATATAGTAAAGACAAAATATGTATTGTACATTTATTAAATCATAGATAAGTTTATTGTTTACATAAAATAATAGGTACATGTATATATATAATACTTGAATTTATAATTAGTTATTATGTTTTTTCGCTTTAAAAATAACATGGAATCGTGTTTTTGAATCAAGCATAGTATTTGTCACATTCTTTAGAGTTTAAAATATTATATATTGTATCAGCCGGATTGTCCGCTGCTGAAGCCCCATAAGGGTGGATTTTGAAGCACTCGTAGCTGAGCTTGCATATTCGTTCTTAACCGATGAACCAGGTTTAGCAACGTCCATGGCGGTTATTACTTGGATGGGTGAGCGCTATTAGGCGATTAGGAGGCCTCGTTAAGCCGTCAGTCCCGATTCTTGTCTTAGAAAGACATGGTAGTGGCGCATGTTGTGAATAGGCATCTGGTTAGCTCTGGTAACTCAGGCTTAAGCAACATTGGAATTGACTTTCAAGGACAGCTCGAAACTCTCCGTTAGGAGTCTCGAAACTCTCCGTTAGGAGTGATTTGACAGATGTTTCACTTGAGGGTAGGAAGCCAGGCCGGCATTCTCAAACGCCTACTACCATACTATGATGCCTACCATCCATCCATAGCCCACAACCGGGACCGATGTGCCGTCTGAAGTACGGAAGCACTGAATATTAAAGCCACTGGGTGTCCATCTAACTACGGTACATTTTAGACACTGCAAACTCCAATACCTATGGTTGTTAAAATAAATTGTAAATGTTATGCACACTTAGTATGCTATAGCTGCTTAGTATCATTTTAAAGACTGTTTTGTGTTACAACAAAATGTATTATGAAATCTCGTTTACCTCTCTCGGGTATATTCCAAATTTCTTTCCTGTGCTAAAAGAAATCTTCATTAACAATGCAAAACAAAGCCTACCGGCCTTAATTCTGAAACATACCTTTTCCTTTATTTTTTTTCAAGTTATTAGAAACCATACTTTATCCTGCCACCGTATTTTGTAGTTATAAATAATATACCTGCTCAATAATTTATTTGGCACAACAACTTTGATAAGGTTTTTAATATTCGACCCGTGTTGATGTTTCGTTAATATTAATTGGTGTTTTGTGAAATTGGCGGATTATGTTTTCAAGTTTTACACTAGTAGAAGTTAAATAAAAACTTGGTGTAAAAACGTTTGCTTTGAAGAATTTTAAAACGTTTTTTAACGAATTTTGTTTTAATAGTAAGTAGTAGTAGTAGTAGAATAGTATAAGCATATGAATAAAGAACGGTACTGAATGAGAGCTTCACTCCTACACGCATAGCTATGTGTGCGTAACTAGTCACTGATAAGACGCGCGGGGGTTGTAGCAGCCATAGCGGTGGCCGCTCGAGTGCGGAACCAGTTTGAACAAGCTTAGTAAGCGGGCAAAGTTTTCGTACCTTTAAATCTGTACCCTTCTTTATTCATTGATAGTGGCACTGAAAAGCACACATACTACAGTAAGTTGGCTTTTTGAGATACAAGATGATGGACGAGAATTCTTTAAAAAACTTGTAAGGGACGTGTTATTTATTAAACTATCTAATTTGATATTTCAAGTAAAGGGTCTAAATTATTTAATACTATGACTAACTTTATTTTTCTTAGAAAAAAAAAGTGTATGACTGTTAAGTCACCTTTTTTGTATCACAAATCGTTTTACGCAACCCGAAAATTTGTATATCTTTTTGATAACGTTAGATTCCTATCGATAGAAAGTGAAATTGTTAATGCAATAATATATTCAACTTATTGCAAGCAAAATGGCCCTAGCGTTAATTGATACTTGTGGTATCGATAAGCATTTTATTTTTATTACGTTCTGAACTGCTACGGATCTTTTCTTTTACATAATTCGGTTGTGGCTTTGTTAGTTAGCACGTTCCCTATTCACTAAACAAGAGTAAAATTAAGCCCGTTAGTACACTGCTATTTTCATATATATTATATTAATGAATATCATATACTGTTAGAAATGTCAAAACATAATTAAGATTTGATAAAAAAGTATGGAAAATAAAATGTAACTCTAATGGCAGTGGTGGTCTTGTCACTATGAACTAACACAATTCAAAATGAGTAGTTTAGACCTGATGTTAAAAAAGGGATCGAATGAATGCACTTCTAAAACATTTGATTAGTTCCTGTATCAGAAGAGACCGTATCCCTTTTCATCTCTTTAGTAGGTTTTAAGCGACTACGTGACTCTATGGGAGGGGTCGTGTTTGTACACGGTGAGAGGCTGGCGATTTCTATTGGAGTACGTACGCAAATGGAAAATCTTTTTAAAAACGCTGATATTTTTGAGAATATTAACAATTCGTCTTGTTGGGTAGTTGGTATCAGCGCAGTGTCACATACTCTGTCTCAAAGGATTAACCGAAAAAAGGATTGTCCTACGAATAAATATTTATTCGTAGGGATTATCCCATCCAAAAACAAAGTCCACGTCTAGCTCACCAGTCCACAGAAATGTCTACTGTTATGGAAAAAAAATATCTTTTATTGCTGAGAATACAATATTGAGATGTTATGTTCCTAAAACCTTTTTTTTTCTGTTAAGGATCTACCGGATAATAAAATTACCCGTGGACCCGTTAATGGGTCAAACTGTAGGAGACCACGAGTAATAAGCCAAATATTCCCTATCAAACTTGTATAGATATTAGCGACTCCGTGCCCATGTGTTTAGTAATTAAATTTTGATCATAGTATTATCGCTTGCTCCGGTATATACCGAACATATGAATACATGTGACTCTATTCAGAGTCATAGACAAGTATTGTTTAGTTTTGAGGCGGAGGTGTAAACGGTCCACAATTTCCTGGGATACAAAATCATATTACAGAATGTAAACATGCATAGATTTACCATTAAATCTATGCATGTTTACTTGATAGGTATATTCGTGAGTAAGCGATAAGATTCTAATTGAACTTTGAATCTTCTATTTATTAAAATAAATCTAGATATTCTTTAATCAATCACGACTCACATCACTTTTCAATATAGTTTTTGCTTTAATAAACTAGTCCAAACTTTATGTTTATTTATTAACAGACAAACACAGATTGAGCCTCGTAATTAGTTTATTGATTGAAAGTAATTTGGTTAACTTGTAGCTGAGTTCTAAGAAGCGCTCAGATTTTAATTACTTCGATAATATTGTCTTAGGAGAAACGCGCAATCGATAATGAGTTCTTATTTGCCCAGTTTCTAGCAATCGCTATTAAAACTTTATTGCACCGCTCATAATGGAGAATGCATATGGTCGTTCTGAAACAATAATTATCACCCTCACAAAAAAATTAAAGAGCGCTTAGGAGAAACGCGCAATCGATAATGAGTTCTTATTTGCCCAGTTTCTAGCAATCGCTATTAAAACTTTATTGCACCGCTCATAATGGAGAATGCATATGGTCGTTCTGAAACAATAATTATCACCCTCACAAAAAAATTAAAGAGCGTCTATCGTTGAATAAAAGCCTCCCTGCGACTTTCTCTATGTCGAAGGTCCATTTAGTGTAGAGCTTACCTACTATTTTATCTTCCGGTGTAGCGTGGTTAACACTCTGAAACCCTTCTTCCCCCCCGATCGTCGGTTCTTCAAGTTATGTGGCCAGCTCGTTGCCACAACAACTTACAAATTCTGTGAACTACGTCAGTAACTTTGGTTTATCGGCGAATATCGTTAAAATATCATTTCGGATTTAGTAGCTCTCTTTTTAGTGCGTTGTGCGAATCTGAGCATGTTTGAAATGCCCACAGTTGAAGACCACGTTTCAGTGCTTATGTCACTGGCAACACAAACTGGTTGAATACCTCTTTAGTCTTCAGGCAGAATCTTAGTCTTGTCCATTTTAAGACCAACTTGCTGAGAATTCAACCGATCAATGCGAGTAAATAATATTCTCTGCGGCCACTGTAACTTAATGGGGAACTATTGTGGGTATTTACAACAGAGCGCTCATGATGTGCTTTAACAAGTAAGTTATGCTGTTGCTGGGTCGCAGTTATTGGCTTCGAGTTCATATTTCGGAGGCTGTCGGGGCCAGCCTGTAAACTCCGAAATCTCAAGTGTTAGATTATTTTGCGATTGCCACATACCATGTCATCATTAATCAACAGGTTAGGTTTGATCCATAGAAAGGGTATAAATTCATTGGGTATAAACATTATTTTAACTATCCCTACCGTGATAGTCTTTTGTCTTTTACTTTTTCCATTTCAATTAGCTTTATTTGGTTCAAAGCCAATAAGGTTTAATAAAACTAAGTTATTGCTGTGTTTCTACAAACAAGTTAATAAGAGTACTTGAACAAAGTACATTTATCTTTATTCCCATTTAGATAAAGTTGAAAATTACATAGAATTGGAAATAGTCTTGGAGCTGGTAATTATTAAAACAAAGGCGAAAACTTAAAAAGGTTTAGAGCCCAAACGAGCGAAGTGTTGTTATTCTGGCAAAGTCACCCTCTTCCATCCCTACCGTGGACTCTTGTAATAATCTGGGTCTCAGTTCCATTCAAATAATATCCATTACCCGCTGAACCTGCTCTTTCCAACCGAATCACAGATCTGCTTTCTGATAAACACCTCATTCCTCGCTTACCCCGAATACAAACTGGAAGCATTCCTTTTTGCCAAGGGTGGATGTGCATATTTTTACATTTATGGTAATGCTAAAATAGATTTATTTTTGTATCACATACAGATGACAACAGAATCCGTGCTTGAGCAAATTTTTTATCGAAGATATAGTGATAATTGGCGTTTGAATGATCCCAGATCTGGATGATCAAGTACCTTGAACTTTCTGCGGATCTCTCAACCGGACAGAAACTCAGTGTCTGTTATCGCTCCTCCCGAATCTTTGGATCCCAGCCTAATGCGATTATGGTGCCAATGTGGAACTTCAGAGTATGAAACTTTTAATTCCATACTCTGCAGTGCTTGTGGTGTTCCCGTTGGTGGCTGGTCTGGGTCATGCATTGAAATGCTTCCTTCATCCTAAGACATAAAGTTGTTTAGTTTCATGTGCCTGTTCACCGGCACCCATATCTACCCTTTAAACTGGAACAAAATAGTTATTTGACGGTAGAAATAAGCATGGTGGCAAAACTTACCCGGAATAACACAAAGAAAAAGTACTACAGTTACTTTGTTCTCAAAGATTATAAATTCCATTACCGAAAAATGGATTCCAATCTACTTTTTAAGTTCAAGGGGAGCGCTAACTGATTAGCGATCAGCACCACAGTTGTCGTCGGTCGGTCACTCAGGTGATAATCTTCCAGTGTACCTAAGTAGAGGTGGACATAGCAAAGGCCTTTGACGGTTTTGCGGGTGTGGCATAAAACTTGTAGCTTCCATCATATTATGAGCTCCAAGAGAAATTTTGCGAGTGGATCTCCAGTCTTTTGGCACATTGAAGCATCTATGTTGTTGTCGACGGTATGGGTTCCGACTTAGACTAATTAAAGCTGGTGTTCCGCAAATATGTGTGTTATCTCCAACTCTGTTTCTGTTGCATATCAATAAATGTCACTGAACATTGCCTTGCAACAACTTGCAGTTTAGTAAAAACCTTAAACTCATATTTTCATAACGAATAAACCTTATAGAAAAGTAATACACCGGAAAGAATAAACGATCACACCGATATTAAACCTTTATGCCTGAAAAATGTTGTTAAAATTTAATTAAATATTTCTCTAACAACTGATCTTGTACTATGGTGGTATAAAAGTTTGTATCAGTACAGAATTCCAATTAAGCATATTATGTTTGCGATACGGCAGTGACGTCGTTTTAATTGTACTTTATTGGAATTTTATTGTTATCATCAGAGTGTTGATGACTAAACGCTAGAATGAACGGCATTTTAGCGTCATTAAACAAGCATATTTAACTAAATAACAAGCACTAAACCGCTCGTAGCGAAATTTATTTAGCCGGTCTTAAATTTATTTAACCGATCAGCTAAGTTAAGCAACGTCCCTTATATATACTCGTATATACCGATAAGTACGTGATGACTCTATTGTCTACTTTAAGGTGGTGGCTAGCCAGGCGAGCATTCGCAAAATGTCCTACCACTAAGCTTTGACGACTGCCATCCTAAGACAATAACCGAGATTGACGACTTAAGGCCCTCTTGTACTAGCACAGTAGGCAAATTTAGCGTGCGAGAGTTGCAGGCTATGGACACTACGCAGCGCTGCGCTTTAGATGCACAGCGCTCGTCAGGTCGATGTCCCCAGCCGCACGCTATCAGCTTCATAGTGTAACTAAAACAGTTGATCTACTTTAGGTATCTGCTACTAAATCCAGTACTCAATTATTATATTCTTGTGACTATTCCCTTATAGTGCAACTAACACAGTTGATAACCTTTAACTATTACTATTAAAATACATACCGTTAAGTGCTTGGCGACAGATTTTCAACTTGAGGGTAGTAGCTAGCCAGGTGGGTTTTCGCAAAATGCCCTACCACCATGCCAAATTACTGGTTCTATCTAGAGGACTCATAGCGGCACATACCGTTAGGTGCTTGGCGACAGATTTATTACTTGAGGGAGGTAGCTAGCCAGGCTGGTAATCGCAAATTGCCCTACCACCATGCCAAATAACTGGTTCTAGAGGACACATAGCGGCACATAGCGTTAAGTGCTTGGCGACAGATTTTCTACTTGACACATAGTGGTAGCTAGCCAGGCGGATATTCGCAAAATGCCCTACCACCATGCCAAATTACTAGTTCTAGAGGAATCATAGCGGCACATTCCTTTAAGTGCTTGGCGACAGATTTTCTACTTGAGGGTAGTAGCTAGCCAGGCGGGCATTCGCAAAATACCCTACCACCATGCAAAATTACTGGTTCTGGAGGACTCATAGCGGCACATACCTTTAAGTGCTTGGCGACAGATTTTCTACCTGACACATAGTGGTAGGAAGCCAGGCGGGTGTTTGCAAAATGCCCTACCACCATGCAAAATTATTGGTTCTAGAGGACTCATCGCGGCACATACCGTTAAGTGCTTGGCGACAGATTTTCTACTTGACACATAGTGGTAGAAAGCCAGGCGGGTATTTATAAAATGCCCTACCACCATGCAAAATTACTGGTTCTCAAGGATACATAGCGGCACATAGCGTTAAGTGCTTGGCGACAGATTTTTTACTTGAGGGAGGTAGCTAGCCAGGCTGGTAATCGCAAATTACCCTACCACCATGACAAATAACTGGTTCTAGAGGACACATAGCGTTAAGTGCTTGGCGACAGATTTTCTACTTGACACATAGTGGTAGCTAGCCAGGCGGATATTCGCAAAATGCCCTACCACCATGCCAAATTACTAGTTCTAGAGGACTCATAGTGGCACATACCTTTAAGTGCTTGGCGACAGATTTTCTACTTGAGGGTAGTAGCTAGCCAGGCGGGCATTCGCAAAATACCCTACTACCATGCAAAATTACTGGTTCTGGAGGACTCATAGCGGCACATACCGTTAAGTGCTTGGCGACAGATTTTTTACTGCAGGGAGGTAGCTTCTTAGAGGGCACTGCTGCTCACTTTCCGGTTTTTTCCCTTAGTTGCCTCTTACGACACCCACAGTTAGTAATTGGGGCGTGACATAGCCCGGCACCCCACGGGCTCGGCTACACTATTTACAGCTCACTGAACTAAAATAAGTGAAATGTTTAGAAAACCATACTGTACTTTTTATACTGTGGCGCGTGAAAACAATGCCATCGAGAAAGTATTTTTTTTATTTGGCATGGTTTGAAATGACGTACAAGACACTCGCCTGATGGAAGATTCACGCCAGCGGATAACCATAAATGTTGCAGTGTCACCATTCTGCTAATAACAATTCTGTTTATAAATATTTCTAGCTCGTAATCGCCGGAGAGAATTTTGCTGGAGAAAACGACACACGTCCTACCTCGATGACGCCTAGGCGGGTACTGAATGACGTGCGCGAGAGCTTGAATCTTTAGATTTGTAGTTTATTTTTTCTTGTTAAAAAACTATAGCTAAATTTGAAAATGTGCCTTCATACGTTACTAATAAATAACAAGCTCTATCCATTGGTAAAACTTCCACATAGTTTCATGATAGTATCATTTAGTTCTATCTGATTTAAGTAGCGATATGGTGTCATGTTTGACATTTTTTTTTATCGAAGAAATTGTTCATAATCACGTTTTTGACTTTGTACGTTCCTGGAGAGTATGTTCAACTTTATATAAATGATTTTATATATTCTAAATTTTCAATTCTATTCGAGTTACAGATTTTAAAAAATGTCTTATGTAGGTGCAAGCTGGCCTTAACGTGCCCTCCGAAGCAAGGAAGCGCTTAAAAGTAATGTCACTAACGATGGTAACCCGTCAGCGTAAAGCGGTAACCCATCCAACCCATGACCGTGGCGAACGATGCTTAACTTACCTGATTGACTTAACCGTCAATCAGGTAAGTTAAGCAACTTTCGCCGGCTAAGTAAATTTCGCTACGAGCGCTTCAATGCTTGTTATCAAATTATATTATATGCTTGTTTATTTGACGATATGTGTGTTCCGGCAGCTGTCCTTAAGAGCCAGTAATTATAGGTTAGCCTGGACAACATCTTCGATGATAGCGTCACTTACCATCAGGTGAGATAGTAGTTAAGGGCTAACCTATCAATTATATAAAAAAATGCTTCAAAATAAAAACAATAGGTATGCATGCGGCGATGCAGATTGCTTATATTTCACATCATAAAATGAGGAGTAGCAAAGTATATGAATTGGTTACGAATATATAATTGCTTAAGTATAATTTTTAGAGAATAGTTCAATTCAATTAATATATGCGTAGTCATCATCACATCAACCGAACGTCCACTTTTGAACAAGGTCGCATAAAAGATTTGCCATAATTCCCACGTTTGGCAGGCTTCTTGGTATCGCAGTAAAAGTTGTCATTTCTTCAGAAGGCATTACTTTCCACATTCCGGTATTTTTCCTTTAGATATAAAGATAAATATATAAAGAAGTTTTATTAGCCCTTCAGTCAGGCAAGTCCAAATTACATTTTACAACTATTACTACTTAAATAATTCTAATTAGGTCTATGTAAATAATTTATAAAAATTTCATGATCGTAATTTTTTTTTACACTTAATATAGTTAAATAATTTAGTGTTATCCTCCTCTTACGACGCCGACGGGAAGTAATGGACCTGGACTTTGGTTACCACCATCCCTCTTTTCAATATTGGTTACTTAATAGATCCACCCGCTTTACATTTCGCTATTAGGTAGCGCTTGGGTGCAAAGTGTTGTGTTGCCCATCACTGGCAGTGTGGTACTGAAGTTGATCAACTCGGTCACTATGCCTTCTCCTGCTCTCGAAGTGCTGGTCAAATGTCCCGCTCCGCCATGTTTTACCAGCGCCAATGTTGCAGCTACTCTCGAACCAAATGCATTACGTGACGATGGAAAAAAACCTGACGGTATGACTCTGAGCCCTTAGTGTGGGACGCAACGTGCGTTGTCACTTTAGCGCGGTCACATCTTTCTGAAACAAACGCGTGGGTTGGCAGCTCAAGCGGCGCAAATACATGTCGCTTTATGGGTAGTAGTTGCGATCTAACAGGGCAATGCTCTCAGAGTACTCGGCACGCTGCCAACTATGGTAGTTAATCGGCTGGAGCTTTTGGACTACCTGTGAGCCAAAAAAAAACAAATAGATGTACTTTCATTTACTAGAAAAACGGAGCTTCTAACCGGTCTGGTAGTGACTTGTGACAGACACGAGCAGTCATGGAACCGGCAGGCTGGCTGCGACAGATTATATGAAACTTGCTACTGAATGTCGAAAAATTAGAAGTATCCTTTCGAAAGTTGTCTTTGAGCAATCTTTCCCAGTAACCACCGGAGGCAACTGGGAATACTTTTGAAATAACTTCGCATATATATTTGCTTCTGACAATATGTACGTACCTATGTGGGTATACTCTGTGAAGAACGATGTTGAGCCATTTCCTCCACAGGTACATTCAGTATACACAGTCAATTAAATTTATATACATACGTGAATCTACCGATCCTTGATTAGTTATCGTTGTCAACATATCTCATGAATCAGCGAAGATATTCGAAAGAGAATCTTATACTTGCAAGTGAATCTTTGGTTCTTTCATTATGTAAAGATATCTAAAATTTCTTAAAAAGTAATGAAAAAATTTACACACACAAAGTCATTATTTGAACAAAATAATAATAATTTTCTCAAGTTTTTTATTTTCATGTTTCTGTAAGGAAGCAGTAAAATAAATTCAATTAAGTAGTGACAATAGAAAAAAAACATGACCACAAGCTGTTTTGTTCTATTGGCTTTGATCTAATTATGAACTCTTAGAATGATTTTCTTTAACGATAATGGAGCTTTCCAACTTCACAAATATCACAAAGTCAAAAGAATGGCCAAACATACTTGTAGTTATACAACGTCTGAGAAATACAACATGAAATACTTACTGCATGTCATTAAGTAGAACTGACATATTAGTGTAGTCGTATTCAGGAGGAGTTTTGGAGGTACCAGACTTATTTCATGAAGGCTTATTTCATAGTGAGATTATTAATAAGTAGAAAAAAAACAGAACTACATTCCTAAATTTTAGGTTAGGTAGAGGTTACCGCTTAGCATAAGGTGGGCGTTGTGCATGTTCGATCACTATACCATTAAAAATTCGTGAAGAATTTGTCATCTCACTTTTTAATTCACATTGCTACAACGAAGGGATTCGCTATATACCCCTCATTTATGTTAATAATCCAGTAAGTATGTGAGCGAGTTTGACCTTTATTTTTTAGCAGCAATAACGAGACTCACAAAAAGTTCAATGCAATATCAATGATAGAGTACTAAATTGGTTTCAAACATTTCTCGGATATTATTTGTTGTACACACATTTATAACGGATGGTGAACTATTTTGTCTTAGTGAATGAGGACGGTTGATCCTACGGCTGTAAGCTTAGACGCCACCAAGAGCTCAAGGTCGTAATGGCTTAAGCATTTTCCCTGCTCACTCACGGATAGGATGTAATTACAAGTAATTCAAGGCATCTACAGGCTGTTCAAGAACAAGTTCAAGAACAGCCTGTAGATTCTCTGAGGATGAGTAAACAGCTATCCCGTTTGGAAGCGATGGCAAAAAAACATCACAATATTACAATATTTTAGTAGTTAAAATATTGTTTCATATTTCATTATCTATTGATTTATATATTAGTTTGTTTGGAGTTACTCTCCGCAAGTTGAATTTACTACTTACCAACTAATGTTCGATCGAGATATACACTATTATTTGTTGGTTATAACCAGACACTGTGATAAAATTAAATAATGCAGTTCAATTGATTACCCGATTCTACATGTCAGTATGTGTAAAGCCTTAGTGATTATTTATGTAACTTTCCGTTAGATAACAATTGATGGGTGCTTGTATATAATATCAGATTTTATACAGGCCGCGCTAGGAAGTGACAAATAGGCGCACATCAAACCATACTTGATTCTACGGCAACATTTACATTACTATTTTCTAAAGTCCTTATAAAATAGTAATGTTAATGTTTCCGTGATAATATAAATAAATAAATTAAAAAGAGAACTTTCCTTCAGTTCCATTTCAAATAAATTTGAGATAGATTTCACTGGCTAATTTAAAACAGATTTTTACATATGTAAACAAATTTACTTTCGTACTTTTTTGGCCGTATGTAAGGTGAAGTAAAGTTCTAAGTTGCCAACAACGAGCAATATTGCTTCTCTATTGGGAACTGTTGAGGTCTGCGGCTTTGCAAATTGCTTTATTTTTTCAAATAATTGCAATATTGGTTTCTGTTCATCTAATTTATAGTAAATTTTATACAATCGAGACTTTATTTGCAAGTAAAGCGTATTAGTTAACTAAGAAAAATATATAAAATGAATACACTAAGAAACCGTTTCACATGGAATAGTGGTCTAAATTGCACGGTATAAATTAAATTGAAGGATTATAATGAATAGATTCAGACGTTACTTTGCGGTATATATGATATATATCTAGTGACAATTCCGTCTAATTTCCTGTTAAGCCGACGTGACGTCACAAACGCCACGCAGCCAAACCGGAAGAGTATTCGACGCGTTTCGCTTCTAAACGAAGCATCCTCAGGAGGTCTTGACTCTACGAGCGCACGGTCGAGACTCAATCGTTGTCTCGATCGTGCGCTAGTAAAGGCGGAATTGTCACTAGATATACCTCATTTTTATAAAGATTATTTAAGTGTTTTATTAAATAGTTAATTAAATATTTTCTTAAAATACTTTTAAAATATTTGTTATTATTTAAGGATTATATTTTTAATGTTATACTTTTATATGGACTCGATCACAAAAAAATAAGGACAAATATATTTAATTTTAGTTTAGTTTGTGGTGCATACCAGAAATGTGTATTACTAACTATACTAATTTGGAATTTATTGTATCAGCCGGTTCGTCCACTGCTGAACACAGTCTATTATGGGGGGATTAGCCATAATCCTCACGCTTGGTAGCTACTTGGGGATCGCAATGGGAGATAGCAGTTACTCAGAAAGCGCTGCTGCCTACCTGCTGGTGTGTTACCCTTAGTTGCCTCCTATGACACTCACGGGTAGAGATAGGGGGTGACATTCTAGCCCGCCACCTCACGGGCCAACCAATGGCGTCTACACAAAACAAAACTCAACCACATCTTCTTACCCTTACCACACTTATGTGGGGGTTGGTGAAATGTATCTTTCTCTAACAAATACAAAAGATATATAGCTATCCATTCATATAGTCCATTTCCAGATGTTTTGCAACCGCCTACATGTGCACTGACCAGTGTGATATATCAGTTCCTCAGAAAACGTTGCTGCCCTCCTTCTGGTGTGTTACCCTTAGTCGCCTCTTACGACACCCACAGATAGAGATGCGAGGGTGAAATTCTAACCCGGCAACCCACGGGTATATATTGATACAGCCATCAATATTATAGCAGTCTTTTTTTATTATATAGTTACGAAACAACCACGAGGTCCACCTGAGTAAGAACGAACTGCACTGCGCTTGAGTTAAGTTAGTTGTCAAGTTGTTAAGCCTCATGTGCCTGTAATTTTACTGGCTCACAAGGAATGCTGCCGGAATATTTAGGTACTTAGTGAGGTGAGCATTTGCAAAATGCCCTTCCACCATGCGATGAAACCGAGGCCGGCGTTGGGAATCGAGTCCCGATCAGGCGATGGACCTGCGGCACATCGCTATTACCGCTCGGCTTGCTTCAGTCTAGTTGAGCTGTTGAGCAACTGCTTTTATTTACATATTACGAGTACTTATGCGGGGACAGTTTAGACGCCCGGATTTACGAGAGATGAGTTATTTTGGGGGCTGAGTCCCTCTTCCGTGGGTAGGTACTTTTAATCTCGATACCTGACATGAGATCCCCAGGTAGTGCCAATCAGGGGACAAACCAAGCGGTAGGCCCTTTCAGCATGAGGCCGTCTTGCTGGGCACCACTGCGGCATCAAATATTCTACCTAGCAGTAGAGTGTAAACACTATGTTTATGTTTAAAGGGCTCTGTAGCACGTGAAATTACCGGACAATCGAGACTTAAAACACTAATGTCAGAGTGTTGAGCGCAGTCATACACAATGGTGACACTGTAACTGTAGTGTACAGACGTGATGCTTACCATCAGGCCACCGGCTTGTGCATCTACGCACTTATTAACATAAAAAATGGGACGCGCTATGCTTTCTCTTGCTTTGTAATTTGCGGTGACCGAGGTAGCATTATAAATGCATACATCCCTCAACTTACCTAGCTTTTACTAAATTACTATTAGAGGAAAATGATAGTCATGTGCAGGATTCGAACCCGCACCATCCAACCCTATAGCCCTAACTAGAGCAGAGATAACTCTATCATAGTAGAAAGAGTGGGTAAGTAAGTTATCTACATACAAACGCACCGCGCGCGGCTTGTTTGTGTGCGCCATAGTATTTATGCGTCCCGCACGCACACTCTAACACAATCTCGACCCGTTTCTCAGTGCGCCAGCCGGGGCTTAACACCGATAAAGGAACGCGCGTCACGGCCTTTCGGCATCGCTAAATAAATGAAATATATTTGATAATTGCAGGAGAGAAGTTATTGCTGTGTGTTCGGCTGTTTATACATATAATTCGTCGATTCCAGAGTTAACTCTGTTCAGATTTCCTACTGAACAGGAAAGGCAAGCAAGTCACTTATTCTAGCATACCTATCATTTTTACTTGATGATGAGTGAGATACCTACTTATTTTTTTATTGTATTTGGTAGGTATGCCCCGCGTCACTCGTCCCTAGCCCCGCAACCACAAAGGGATCGCCTGTCGCTCTTTCTTTCATCGTGAAAGGTTTCATCATCGTTTAGGTAAAACCGACCTCACTAACCCTGAACACAGACACAAGTAAACAATACAACTTCCCGGCCCTTGCCTCTTTCTAGTTACTGAATTAAAATTTAGCATATACATACATTATAAATAAGTCACAACCCTGAGACAGGCAAGTATGGTAGGTAGTTATATCCCAGATTGGGCCGGAGATGGCCTACTTCCCCACTCTTTCTACTATTACTCTATAGACGTGTGACATTTGAATAACAGGCCCCCGAAAACAAAGGCTCGTGTTCGTGGACTCTGAATCCATTTTGTTAATAATTTATCAGCCCCTATTCACACTTCAATGGCTGAGTAGAAAGTTTTTATTACAACACAGTTGTCAATTTTCCCAATTAGCATATATATGTATATAATTAAAAACTTTATGTTTTCGAAATTGAGATGAGAAATCTTGAAATGAAAGAGATTTATGTGTAAAGGAACGTAATTATTTTTAATCTTGGAACATTAGGTACCAAAATAGGCGGAAAAATCCAAGAACCGTTTTTGATTTTACTATATTCTTCATAGCTTTTTTGTGTGAAAAACAAGTTGCCCGCGTGAAGGTAAGCGGTCACACTTGTCCATTACAAATGCAGTGTCACCACCCTCGTGCTGTTTGATACTGCACTTCGTATATTATTCCGAGACGACTAACTTGGAATAATATTTAATTTATTTATATAATAAAAGTTGAATTACAGTGTTACTTGATATTAATTAAATATGTACGAGAAGGGTCTGTTCAGAAAGAGAGCGGACTTGTGATTTGACTTTGGGACTGTGTTACATTGATAATAATGCTAAATAATATCAAGGTTTGCTCAAATATTTAAATTGTTTTTTTTTTTTTATTCCTTATAGTTTAGCCTTTGACCACTATCTCACCTGATGGTAAGTGATGATGTGGTCGAAGATGTTGTTCAGGCTAACCTAGACGTACTGGCTCTCAAGGATAGCTGCCGAAACTCACCGTTAGGTGCTTGGCGACAGATTTTCTACTTGAGGGTGGTAGCTAGCCAGGCGGGCATTCGCAAAATGCCCTACTACCATGCTATAACGACTACCATCCTAAGATGGCAACCGGGACCGACGGCTTAACGTGCCCTCCGAAACCCGGAAACGCTTAGTAATAATGTCACTAGCGGTTACCCATCCAACGTTGCTTAACTTTGCTGATCAGTTGAGAACAGCTAAGTAAACTTCACTACGAGGGATTAAAATGATTATATATATAGGTTATATATTTACACAAATGATTTGTTATTGTATGACAAAGGTAACGGTGAATTGCCCATAGGTGTAGTTTATTTACATTTGTTATTAGAAATCTTTCAATTAAAAAACATGCGTGCAAGTCGCATCGAGCTTGAAACTTAGTTTATAAAATATGACAAACTGGATTTTTATGGAAACCCTTAAGTCTCATGAGCCGAGCACAGATGAAATTCTATATTTATCACCGGTGTAGTTAGAGCATTTGACGGGCTCCTACCCTTCAAACCGATAGGTACTGTATCAGCTGTATTGTCCACTGCTGAACACAGCCTCCCCCATTCAGGTGGGTTTGCCATAATCCACACACTTAGCAAGCAACTTAGGGATCGCAGTTTAAGATATCAGTTCCTCAGAAGGCACTGCTGCCCACCTTCCGGTATTTTATCTTGAGTCGCCTCTTACGACACCCACAGGTAGCAATGAGGGTGGTGACATTCTTGGGTACACAGTAATGTAAACATTTTTGCTTAGTGGTGATTCACATATTAATTAACAAATAAGTAAATGACTATGCAAGCTTTGCTACGAGGTCCTAACACCTGGTACATAGCCCGGCATCATTTTTGAACTTGGCACATCCTAAAACGGTACTCGTTCTATCATCACGCAACATTGCAATCGATTTATTTGTTGTCATATGTGTAATAATTTACCTATATGTATTTATTTATTTGTGCTTCCTTCGAATCTCTTGCTCTTTTAATATGGTGTGTTATTGCGATAAACACTGTCATTTACTTTACCTCTTAATTTTTGCAACAAAGAACTTCACAAAACTCAGCAAGCGAACACAGTTTAGTATAATCTGTGCTTCATTAACTCGCGGCGGCCATGTCAGCCATTTTGGCGCCGAAACGAATGCTACAAGCAATATCCCGCGCAAATCTTATAATTTGAAGCTAGATTGGCGCTCTTAGCTAATTCTAATAGGCGGTGTAGTGAAACGGCTATTTTGCTCTTGACACACAAGGTTTTATTTCAATTACGTATAAAATAGATTAGAAATATAGAATACTGGTCGTTAATGAAAATGAAATGGCGCATCTGACGCTTCAAAACACCGAAAGATGCATTTTTTTTAATAATAGTTTTTAAACTGATCCTGATCCTGATATACCACCTGATGGTACACTTATCATCAGGGGATATAGTGGTGAGTTGTGATTGGACAGTTCCCGGAGCACACGGTTAGGTGTTTGGCGACAGATTTTCTACTTGAGGATACTTGAGGTTGTATCTAACCGAGCGGTGTCAACCAAGACCGACGACGGTATAACGTGCCCTCCGAAGCACGAAAGCACTCAGAAGTAAATGCCACAAGTGGTTACCCACCGTAGTAATTAAAAATAATGACCGCAAATAATGATTGCTAATCCAATTATTGCTCAAAATGGCTCAGCAAGTTCCGCTAGGAGCGTATTGCTTATACATTTTGAAGGGTAACGACATTTCTACGAAAGTTCGAGTGTTTTCAAAAACACACCTTTCTTGTAGTAGAGAGAGGGATAGCATCCGCGATGACGGTGAACATAATAACAGTTTCAAGTATATTATTATAATTTAAAAAATTAGGATTGTTCTAAAGTTTGCATACCAAAAAAACTGGCTTACAAACCAGATGAATAGAGAATTTATTAATGTGCTCAAAGGGCGGCTTGCCTTGAGAACACTATTTAAAAATCTTATATAAAATTTGTTGCAAGTTCTTCTTGCTCGAAATAAGTTTAAACATGGAGTTATATTTTCACTTTATAAAAATATTTAATACTAGTTTCTGGGGGTTTTAAAATACTATGCCAATAGTTCGTTAGAAAGTTCTAGAGACTCGAAAAATGAGATTTGACTTCGTAGATTTCTGTAAAATATAAAAATAAAATAAGTTTAACAATTCGGAGGAATCTCTATTATTATGGATGAGCTCTACCAAATAACGGAAGTTTTGTATCTTGTTAATGGGAGGTGAATTTCAATCACTAGTTTCGAAAGAAAATTATTTTTGTACCTACTGTTTATGTTTGTGTCTTCTTGTTAGTTTGTAACAGTATTCATAAAGAAGTTGTTATTTTATTTGCATGTCATATTCAGAGCTGACTGCACTCGAGTCTTTTGTGACCGCCTTGAAGCTGACTTGACGTTTACTGTGCAGTATGTGAAAACAAAGGAACTTAGATCATTGTTGTGTTTGCTGAGAGAACTTCTTGTAGAGAACGCACACATTCAACATTATTTTATTGGTATAAAAATGATGTAAATATCTTTTTTTTACCTCGTTTTTATTATGTGTTGTTTCTCTGATTATCTGTGTATTTCCAAGTAGAATCTTGTATTTACATTTTCAAAGATTTTCCGATTATCTGTCTAGCTGTCAAAACTTATCACTTGATTGATGCGACTCGTGATGAAAATGCTGGCTATTATTTGGTTCAACGAATAACCATTGCAATTCAACGGGTCAATGGTGACAGCAAGCAGCGTGCTGGTAGTTATCTGGAGCATTTGGAATGCCAGTGAGACAGCAATGGCCTTTGGGTTTCGTAAGTGCTTTCGTTGTAGTAGCTGTAGTGTTGTAGTGTCTGGGTAGTAAAAGCAAACAATAGGTTAAAAAAAGTTACGTTGATAAAATCCCGATAAGCGTCAAAATAAATATATTAAATAGTCATAACTTTGCGGATATACATAAAAATAGTTTAGACAAACATATCTCGTTTCACTCTCGCCTTATTTTCCTACAAAGCCAGATGTAACATCATAAATGCCATGTAGCCCAACCGGAACAAGTTATAATGTTTTAATATTGTTATGTGAGTGTTAAAATATTAATTTTATTTTTTCATATAGTTTTTTTTAGGTTATTGTGACGGAACAAGCTCGAGGCCCACCTGATGTTAAGCGGACTAACCTCCGCCTATAACAGATGCATTTCGTCACAAGTCACGAATTGCACTGCACCCGTCACCTTGAGACATAGTTGTTAAGCCGCATGCCTGTAATTTCACTGGCTCTCAAGGACTGCTGCCGGAACACACCGCTAGATGTTTGGCGACAGATTTTCCACTTGAGGGTGGTCGCTAGCCAGGCGAGCATTCGCAAAATGCCCCTCCACCATGCGGTGAAGCTCAAGCCCGCGGCGGGATACGAACCATAAACCTACTGCGCGGCAGTACATAGCCAATGCCTCTGAGCCATCACTGCTTCAAAATATGTCATTATAAAAGATATTCAATAAGTTGGCTTATTATTCACATTCAATAGAAACTGATATATTAAAAGCATTTCGTGCTTAATGACGATAGACTAGCAGCGATCGCAGACTATAATAATGTCGATAAGTGTTACCAGTCTCGTAGAAAACTCACTCCATACTGAACACTACTACACTTTCTGAACGTAACTTTCTGGATGGCTTGATGGATGAACGCTGAGAAGAACCCGATATGTTGCAGTATGTGCTCACGCTCCGACATATTCTAGGAGTTTCAAAATTTTACTCAGTTTCAACTTTATGTTAAACGAAATGTTTTATATAACTACCGCCACAGATGGCAAAAAGTTTTCGCTGATAATTTCCTTTTACAAACGTAAAAACGTGCTTTTCTATCGTGCAAAATAACTTCTACAACGTAGGTACAAACTGTCGTTTTAAAAGTTTGTTGCAAAAGCGTTTCGAATCGAACTTCTTGATACAAAATTTTGTTGCTTTAGTTTATGTAACAGGCATGACTCTACCAGAACTCTGCTGTATTTATGGGTATTGACCTTGAGAGTGTTAACACTATTTGGTTTGTGTGATTTTGATATTTTGTTTGTAGTATTTTTTGGTCCATCTTTAGAATCGGTATGCACCACAATGTACTTTCATTTTTTTTATAAACATAGATATAGTTACCTTAATAACCACACACATTTTATCTTACGGAAATCAATTGTTTTTGAGAAAAACATTATTGAAGTTTGAATTTTTACCTAGATTATTTATGTATTGTGCACTTCTACTAATTAGAAATTCACTAATTTGTACATAGATGACTAATCAAATAATGCACAGTCCACAGATAATAAAATATTTCACAGAATGACAGCTAGCATTGTTCACATAATGATGTATGGCTTATATTGTACTCTCAATTATGCACATGGCATAGCCTAATGGATTTAAAATACTTTTCCGACTGTTCCTGACCGCGAATTATTCTAGTGACTTAGAAATGGACGAAACATGATTTTATTTTTATGTTTCAGATTAACAAGATTTGGAAATAAGTTGATTATCGGTTTCTGATTTAACATATTACTAGAAAACTTTAGATTATCGACGCACAGATAATCTAAAGTTTTCTAGATTATATGTTAAATCAGACGTCTCGTACGAAATTTGTACCCCTGCATTCTGACGTATCAAGTACCGTAATAAACTCAGTAGCAATCTAAATTACCCTTTAAAACTATACAAATTATATACTTGACAGAAATAAATAGATTTTGTTTTCAAAGGTGCTTAAGCACCTTTGAAAACAATTTTCACAACACTTTTCACGTTATATAACGATGCAAAGTATTACCAATATCAATATGCTGAAGGCTCAAGGGGCACTGGGCTTAAACCGTGCGCTGTAGACCCGATAACCGTTGGGATAAATGCGTCACAGGGTAGAAAACACTGCAGTATACTAATCTCCAATGGTCGCAAACAGTGGTGCCAATTAATACTATTCATTATTGAAATAATCTCAAAAGCAGAACAAAAAGAACGATCATACTAGCTTACAGTTCATTAAAGTGTCTTAGTATGGCGTCTTTTCCTTTTGTATAACTGGTAGTCATTAAATGTGAAATTTAATTTATTGACTTCAAAAAATTAACGAAGCAAATCCTCTTGTGAATTAATTTATTTGTTAGTACATAGCTTCACCCATGAAAAAATAAAATAATAATCTAGAGAAAAACTTAGCGCGTGCATACAAGTGTTTTAGAAAACTAATAGTCGTATAGTAAATACATAAAAAAACACATAATAAAAATATGGTGATACCGTTATGATGCTCATAGTATAGTCATAGTTATATTTTTAGAGCCAGTACTTCTAGGTCTGCCTGAACAACATCTTCGACCACATCATCACTTACCATCAGGTGAGATAGTGGCCAAAGGCTAACCTATCAGGAATTAAAAAAAAAAAAAATTGGTTCAGACATATTCATACACAGCTAATGGCTCTGTAAAGTGATACCTCGCGCCTAGTTTTTTTTACTCTCTAAGCCCTCATGTTAAATGGTGGTAGGGCATTTTTCGAATGCCCGCTTGGCTAGATACCACCCTCACCCCAAGTAGAAAATCTGTCGAAGTTACGAGAGTGAGTTGAACGAGAATGCATCCAGCAGAGGAAAACAACCAGAAATCATTACAGACATACGCTTTTTTTCTGAAGCTGAAACAGAGACGCTTAGCTCGCTCTTCGGTTTTGTTCAGTCAATTATTGTCCATGAACCCCGTTAGTGTTAAGTATAATTATAATTCACCACCTGAAACAGCCATTAACATACAATAACTTACATTTAATTAGTATCTAGTTCGTTTATTTGATCACAACCGCGTACCTTAAAAAAAAATAAGACGCAAGTCTAACTACCACCACATCGTATGACAATTTAAAACTAATTAAGGGCATACCGGTGACCATACGGTACTGTTCTAAAACAGTACTTATATGTATATGTATTTATAGAAAGTCTTGTTTTTGTAGCTTAGCTATATTTTTCATTTGTAAATAAAGAGCTTAAGCTATGTTGCGGAGATGTGCTACTGTTTCTCTTTTGACTGTGGACATGTTTTCGAGGGTAGGCCACTATTAGGCAAATTTCGGGCGAGCCTGCGCCAAATGTGAATATGAGGCAAATCTGATACGGATGATAAAGCAAGGTAAAGTACCTGAATCAGAAATAATAGAGATGCGAGTAATACCAGGGGTTTAAATAACTAGTCGCAGTTTTGATACACTGGCACTTTGAATAAATTTAAACCTGTATATATATTCTAAAAATAGATAACATTTGATTTAGCTGTTTGTTATTCGAAAACTTCGTGGATAAGTGCTTTTTATCTACTATCATTGAAAAAGTTTTTAAATCTCGAACATTTTCAGATTATTATATTAACTTTTGAAATAACCAAATTAAATCAGTATAGTTTAAATGTTTTAATAACCACAAATTTACTATGATTATTTAACTAGTACCTAGAATTTTCCTCGCTGGAGTGAGGTGAAAATTTGTGTGTCGCGCTCGGCAACAAAGTTATTTAGCGTATCGTATCTTTGAAACCTTCTCTACGTACGCACAAGTTTTTTTATAGAAACCACTTCAATCATTCAATCCTAGATAACGAAAACAAAGTGATTCAGTGCAAGGTTACGAACTAAAAATAAACATTAAAACATTTGTGTGGACAGGGGCCCATCTTAATCCCCGTAGTCTCACAATTTACCACTGTATCGTGGCATATTCGACTGAGCTCCTGGAATGTCACAGGAAGACACCAGCCGATATATGTGCTATTAGGCAGGTGGGTATAAAACGGCGGGAACGACCTACCTTCGGACTACGTGCTAGTTGCTCCGTCGAAAAGGGAATTATCGCTAAACACCCTAAAGCTAGATAATTGATCAATCAGCTAACCATACGGAATTAAATTAGGATACGTTCCCTGATCGCGACGGTGAAGTAGTGGCCCGCCGACAGCAATCCGTTGCTCGCCCTTTCACTAATCACTATGAACGCCTGGCGCCTAATTAACAGTCACTCACACACAAAACAGCAATGTTTATCGTCACTAAAATAACAGACCGCTGCTATAATCCACCCGGTCGCCGCGACCCTAGTTTTACACAAACCACGTGAACGCGCGAACAGACCCCTGCTCGAACTCGTACCATATTATTATATATGTTCTATGCTCGTACTAAAAACTAAAGCAAGCCGACCGCCCCGCGTCTGCCGCACGCACACATTTACAAAATCCATCACAGATAACACGGACAAGATTCGCGTCCGCGTGCGTTCAGAAACAGATTGCTTTGTTTACCGAACAACATTTATAATCTATATACTTGTCAACTTGCATTCCTTCTTTTTAGGAAGTTGATTTGACATATCCAAATCATAATGAGGCTCAAGACATACCAACAGGCACAACGGATAGACCCCAGTGGTTCCGTTAGGCTCTATTGTGCGACACCTAAAAAAATAATCTAGTAATCAATTTTATTATCCACATATATATTTAAAAGCAAACAGATATATATAATATGCGCTAATGTAGAGAATTGGGCTAAACATAAACTGTTAGTAGATCTTATTTTAAAATTATAAACACAACAGCATAAATATACCGTTTTATATTAGTCTATAATCTAACGTCACAAAATAATTACAGTTTTTGATATAAAGAGTTTGTATTGCAAGTATGAATAAATAACGTTCACTCGTAAAACCGACGTATAAACGAAAATTAATTTTATTCCGAACGATCCATTATAAATAACACACCCAATAAGTACGCAATTCATAACTTAACATTAAAAAAGTCAGATAATGAACTTAATAGCGGTATTTAAATTTAATGCTTCATTATGCCAAATCCCATGACAAGAAGATCCTTCGTTGTGCTCGGACAATGTGGCTGTAAAATATTAACTTGCCTTTGTTGAAGTTTTGGTATGGATTCGATGGAAGCGCAAAAAGGTATTAAATTATAATATTGGATATTTTAACCGACTTCACAGTCGACACAACAGGAGGAGGTTTTTAATCCGTTTGTATGTTTTTTTGTGTGTGCGTAACACACACAAAAAACATACAAACGGATTAAACGTACGATTGCTGCGCCTATTATGAATTGATTTTGATTATTCTTTTTTTGTTGGATAGAATATTTCTCCAAAATGGTCCCGTATAAATTTTATCAAAATTTGTTGAGTACTTTTGAATTTAAATAGTATTCTAGGCGATTGAATGTGTTATGTCGGTACCATGCTAATTCAAAACACTGACCTCATATAAGCAAAAAATATTTTTCAAAAGAACTTTTGAAAAATATTTCTTGCATTATTTTTAGTGATGTAGACTCTACATGCTACATTTGACTTTGATAATACGGTATATATATATGCTATTTATGTAGACTAGCAGTCTACAATTTGAGGTCAGTGTTTTGAATTAGCATGGTACCGACTTACAACAAGTTATTTCATACTATTCAGTATTGGATGATGGTCCGTTTTCTTGAAAAATATTTTCCTAATAAAGAGAAAACAGGCAAAATAAGCAGTTCGTCGTAATGAACTAAGAAAATATATAGTATAAGGTATATCATATCAGCACACGCTGCAATTTGGCGATAACATCTATTTCTTCGTTCGAGACCAGTAAATATTACTTTTTAAATGGATGTGTTGAAAATAAAAACCAAAGAACATTACAAATCGTCATATAAGGTCATAATTTGTTTTCTTGTGGTGATTTTATACAGCACTCTCCGAAACAAACTTAATTTTGTTAAAAAATAATCTATAAGTTGAGATTTTTTATTCAAATTATAGAATTATACAATACAATTTGTTTGCAACGAACTAAGGAGTAATATAAATTGTCTTTAGAACCGAGTAAATCATGGAAAATTTACCTAAACAACGCTTTCACCATCGTTACCCCTTTCGAATATGTAGTAAGCTCAGAATCGAAAACTGCCCGGGTAAATGGCAATAACCTTGCTCCCTATTACGTAAGACCAAAACATGTCTATTTAAACGAGTGGGTTTGAAACCTCTGTCTACCTCTTTGTGAAATACAGGCGTGTAGATTTCTTTTATTTATATCTAAATATTCGTTCAGCAGCACGAATGAGTAGAAATTAACATTCTTTTGATTGATTATTATAAAAATATAACTAAAGTTCTTGCCATATTTATACACCCACAAAACACCACTCATAAACAACGCAACATGATCTGAAAAAATCACTTCATAAAGTGGGGTAAAAGGACAACCTTTTTGGCAAACTCCCAATTTTTCAGACCCCAACGCGTAATCATATCATACGGGATTTTGTTTCAGTATGAAATATTTCACGTTTTCAGGGTACTTATATTACACCTGCTATTTTAGCGACACCTCATCTATCATAATGGTTAGTATTACGTATTGTGTTTGCAACAGAAAGCGGTTTATTAAAGCTGTTTCATTTCACGTACCTAAATATCCATTATGGATTGCCTGATTTTGAAGATCTGGATTTTGGGCATGTTCTAGATCACTTATTATGTACGCATCTTTCCGGTTTGCGTGAAACATTATGTCATGTCAACTCAAATGTTGGCATCGCAATAGCAAGCAAGATCTCTAATAAGTAAAATAGTATTTATATACATATCTAGTAAACGAATAGGTTTAAAAATACTATTGATGACCAGATTTTATTTCTTTTGATACTAATAGAGAAGAAAATGCAATACTTAAACCCAGGATATCTTTTTTATTTTTTGAGGCCGGGGAATGCGCCCTTACCGCTTCGCACAAGGACACCACAAACCCAGTACACCTGCACTAACCCAGTGGTTAGAGCTACTGCGCTATCGCAATTTACTGCTGTAATAAATACACAAGTGATCATATTTTATGGGCCTATGTTATTTATAATGCTAAGTTGCCTGAAATAAATGGTTTATTTTATATATTACTTTTATATTGGTACCTATTTTAAATTCATATTGTTAGACGTAGGTACATACTATATTAACACTTAGACCTGTACGTATTTAACGGTAAAGAATATACATGTTTTTATCCCGAATAGTCCCGTTAAATATTTATAACTATAGTTATACTACTTTATACTACACACTATCGTCAAAACTTCATTTATTATGTGTGGACTGAAGGAATAGAATAGCTGATGATATAACATACACAAATAATTTGACTAAAGTATAACCAGACAAGTAGTTTGACTTGGTATAGCGGCACCAAACGCGGCTTGTTTGTGTGCACGAGCCACAGCATCCACACTATGACTAATGCCTATATCTACCATGCGCTATACCTACTGCCTACTGCTCGCAACGCACATGAGATAGACGGTGATGAGTGATGAAAGCAAGCGCCCGCGTGTATTGATGCGTAGAGACACTGAACATTTTTTAAAATGAAATTATTATTGTCTACCCGCACAAATGCGTATCAATAATGTACTGCACAAGCAATTGATATTTCAGTAATAAACAAGTACTTGCTATGTATGACACTTAATAGTGCTACGTAAATATGTGCAAAGCTTTCCTTGACGAGATAAAAATAGTTTGCAGTATATTATGAGAGTGTGATGAACGAGCGTGTAAATAAATGTAATAGAGGCGATAATGGCTTTCAAGTTTTATGATAATCGATCGTTCACTTTGCATTTTTACTATAGAGTACACTTTCCACTTCAATATTTCGATATAATGTCACCGCTTTGGGATGAAGCTTTGATAAATTTACATGACTACTACGCTACTACCTTCCGCCATAACCTTATCACACTTGTGTGTGTATATGGTTTGTCAATGTGATTTTCGAATAAAAACAATACAATTACTCTAATTAATAAGGATAACATACATATTTGGAAAAATGTTTTCTCTAACAACACGAACGAGATGTTTAATCATAGGGTTATATAAATTAACTTTTCTGCCATGAAAAAAGTCCTTTCAGCTATCTGAATCACCCCCATGTATGCGATTTTTCGTATTTTCGGAGTCATGACTTTTTTTTTCATTTTTCACCTATCGCCGAGCACGATGAGATTTTGATTTATAAAGACGTGAATTATTGCGGTAGATGCTTGATTTTTTTTTGTGTGCTTAGCTGATAGATATGCCAATTTAGTGTAGCAACATTTACTATCGTTAGATCTTTGAATTGAATAAAAAAAAATTAAATGCCAAGAAAGATAAAATTATCCAGTACCTATGTTCACAACTTCAAGTGCCTTTAAAAAAATAAAATCACATAAAATAATACCGTTTGGCTTTTAAAAACTTGCTCTATCTATCAGGTAGCTGAAAATTTAATTTTATTATTCATAAGGCTTCAATCAAAAATTTAAATCTAAATGTGGTAAGTGCAAAATTTTAATTCACATGATGATGGTATGATGAGTTAATTTTATCTTTCTTGGCATTTAATTTTTTTTGTATTCCATACAAAGATCAAACGCAATAATTCACATAAATAGCACACAAAATAAAATCATGCATCAACCACAATAATTCAAGTCACCATGAATAAAAATCTCATCGTACGCAGCGATAGGTGAAAAATTAAAAAAAATATCATAACTCCGTATATACGAAAAATCGCGAAACATACATGGGGGTGATTCAGATGAACTACTAAATGATAGATGATTGACAGCACGTGGGGTGCCGGGTTAGAATTGCACCTATATCATCCCATATCATCCCGTGGGTGTCGTAAGAGGCGACTAAGGGAAAAATACTAGAAGATGGGCAGCAGCACCTTCTAAAGAACTGCCATCTTACACTGCGATCCCCAAGCCGACTGCTAAACGTGGGGATTATGGCAAATACCCCCTTAATAGGGGAGGCTGTGTTCAGCAGTGGACGAGTCGGCTGGTACAGTACTAATTGATAAAGAAAACTTTACTTTACTTTCTTTATCAATTAGTAGTTTATCTATTAGGTTGGCATTGTCAGGTGCAAAATTAAATGTATTTGGTATTATATAGGTGTCGCCAGTAGTGATATACTGAAGCTGGGAGGTAGGAGACTTAGATGGCTATCTGAATCACCCCCATGTATGTTACGCGATTTTTCGTATATACGGAGTTATGATTTTTTTTTAAATTTTTCATCTATCGCTGCGTACGATCTTTCTCGATCGTGCGCTCGTAGAGTCAAGACCTCCTGAGGATGCTTCGTGTAACGCGTCAAATATTCTTCCGGTTTGGCTGCGTGGCGTTTGTGACGTCACGTCGGCTTAACAGGAAAATTAGGCGGAATTGTCACTAGATATATTTTTAGGTGTTTTGTTAAAATATTGATTTGATGTTTTCTTAGAGTATTTGTTATTATTTAATATGGATTTCCGCAAAGTAACGCCTGATTCTATTCATTAACTAATTGATAAAGCTTTTGTTGTTATATATCCGCTATACTCTTTGTTAATGAGAACATTAGGTTAACAACGATCCTTGATGTGCGCCTAATGCGCCGCAAATACTGACTCACTTCGATATGAATAGTAGCATGCTGCTCATTTTAACCTTAAGATGCTTTTTATGATCTAATCAGCTTTCGGAAAATATGGAGCTAAACATATCCTATATTTTTTTAAGCCTGCTGACTACTTCGTTGGTGTGTGTTTGTAAAAGCGTTGCTTTGGACCCTGGAGCTTCAGGGTTTAATACCTGTGTCGGTTTTTTATTTGGGTTTTTCTTGCTGACAGATACATTTTCTGTGTCAATCCGGAGTCTAAAACTATGATTGGTAGATGGCAATAGACTCGTTCCCTTCCTTAATAGATGAGATTAAAACTTATACAGTATAACGTGGGAATGGTCACAAATCTGCTTACACACATATTGTATCCAATTCGTTACTTCTCGCAGGATCCCTTAAATTTTCCTAAACTTGAATTACACTTGCAAAATATGGATTTCTGGAATAAATTTTCAGCTAATGTTTGTTGAAACTCTTTGCTTTTCAACAGTAAATCAGGCAAAACTTTACCCGCATCCACTAATGCTTATGTAAATCTTCCGCAGTAGGTGAGCATAGACTTTGCACTCATCTATTTTGGGAGAAAGCTTGGTTTCGTTCTTTGGTTAATTTTACGTTAGAAAAGTAAGTGTTGAATAAAAGGCATTGTCAAAAATGCTCAGATAAAAGGAAAAGAGAAAACATGCATTATATATGTAATATACTTATTTATAGTTTAGAGCTAAATTAGAAAAACCTTCAGATGTCACTATGTAATTATAACTGTTACGGGTTTGCATAAACATATTCTACACGCGATACAGGGCTTTCATCATCATTAAGGGGTTACAACTGCTTCACAAAAAATATGCAACAAAAGGCTGCATAACATTAAAGACCAGTATATCGTTGAACAACGACTTACTCCAATAAGGGGGATTTTCCATAACTATTTTTGAAGTACTGATGGCCGAGCGATAATAGCTATGGGCTGCCGTGCCGCAGGTCCATGGTTTGATCCCTACCGCCGGCTTGAACCTCACCACATGGTGGAAGGACATTTAACCAATGCTCGCCTGTCTAGCTACAACCATCAAGTAGAAAATCTGTCGCCAAGCACTTAACAGTGTCTTCCGGAAGCAGTCCTTGAGAGCCAGAAAAAATACAGACACATGAGAGTTAACAACTGCTTGTCTCAGTGTGATGGGCGCAGTGCAATTCGCATGCAGAGGTTACATCAGGAGGGCCTCGTGCCTGCTCGGCTTGGGAGGCGTTTTGGGTATCAGTGTAAGTGTTACTACTATTATATCTGTTGCTATACCCAAAATGGTTCACATGTATATATGTATTTGTAAAATGTATGTAAGATCAGAATGTAAACCATATAATGATGCAATAATGAGAGAGAATAAATTGAGTGTAAGATGGCAATTCTTCTGAAGATGCTGCTCACCCTCTGGTCTTTATCCTTTCGTCTTCTTTTATATTTCGTCACACCCTCAGGAAGATATGGAGGGGTGCCTTTTTAGGCCAGCACCCCATCGATCACGAACTTGTCTAAGTTAATTGATCATCAATTATTTAGCCTCAAAACGGACTTAGACGATAAATGTGTATCTTAAAAATAAATATAACTACTTAAAACCAACTCAACTAAACGCGAAATAAAGGTATTAAAATTACGTCACCTTTAATGGTTATTCCGAGGTAAAAAAAAACCTCAGAACGAACCAACCACGCATTTGCTCACAGAAAGCTCTCTCTTATAAACTCGAAAATGCTACAAATAACGCCATTGAGTGTATTAATGTATTTGTTTGTCATTCTAAGATCGAACGCGTAGAGTTGCGTGTTATTAAAAAGAAGTAGACCAAGCTAGAACAGATACTATAAAAGATACGCTATGCTACATTACTAGAAACGAAGCACAATTTAGACATGATATATATCATTTGCGTATTTGACAATGGCTTTTTAAAATTATATCTACTAATAATTATGAAAAATATTAAATTCATTTAAGCAAATGACGCCAAGATGTGAGGTTTGTTCTCATCCTAACTTGTTATAGAAAGTCAGGGCTGTCTCTAGTGGTGCTCCACGAATCAAACAAGCAAAAAGCATTAAAAAAATACTCTTAGTAAAATACTAAGATAACGTGAAAAGTACATAAGAATTTTTATAACTCTTTTCTCCTAGCTTGCGGCATGTCGGCCTCCGCAGCTCTGTCACGGATCTACAATCAGATTACATTTATTTTCTTAGTTTTTTTCCCGATATATCCCTATACATTTTGTAAAAATATAAATGATATTATATAAATAAATATGTTGTCTTTCTGTAGGTGTTTTCCTCAAAATTAGCCAACTATACTCGCTTTAGTATTGCGCTCAAAAACTAAGAACAACCAAAAAATATGAAATCTCCACATAGTGAATAGTTAACGTCTGCCTAAGTGCATAATATAGACTCACTTTTATTGAACGTTGTTTTGGTCCTCATCCTGACTTGTGATACATCGCTAGTGGCGTCTCCGGTAGTGCACCACAAATTAAACGCAAAATAGTGCCGGGTCTTTAGAAGAATTACCTCATCCTTCTAAGGTCCGCGCAATTGAATTATCTGCCCCTGACAGTGAGAAACTAAAACTCACCAGCTTAAGGAAAAATGTGGATTGACAAACTTTTTGTTATTGCATATTGTTAAGTTTCTTACCACAATCTCACCTGATGGTAAGTGACGATGTGGTCGAAGGTGTTAACAGGCTTAACCTAGTATTACTGGCTCACAAGGAGCTGTACTAGTGAAACCTGAACACACCGTAAGGTGCTCAGCGACAGACTTTCTACTTGAGGGTGGTCGCTAGCCAGGCGGGCATTCGCAAAATGCCCTTCCACCATGCAGTGAAACTCAATCCCGTGACGGGATTCGATCCATGGACCTGCTGCAAGGCAGTCAACAGCCAATGCCACTGAGCCATCATTGCTTCAGAATTGGAAACATTTTATGTACTATCGTTAACGAAGAGTTTCAAAACATAATTGTTTATTGTAACGAAAAACAGCTGCAGATTGCACCTGCTTCAGATTTTTCAGGCAAGGGTTTGTTGCGAAAACTTCCGTTCATAATATATATTTTTGCTCAATACATTTAATGTTTCTCTAAAGACGAGTTACCTTCAAAGGGTCCCTAATCTGGGTATCGTCGTAACAGTTCTACCTTGACTATTTCCATATCTAGATACGCACTGGCGCGTAAACAACGTTCACACATGAACCGTCTTGCGAATCGACGATAAGTCTGATTGACAATCAAATAGCTTTTGCTCTATCGGAAAAAATAGGACGATAATTTTAATAGCACATACATTATTCTGTATATATACCATATGTTATCATCATATCCATTTTTTTGTGACTGAACAAGCGCGAGGCTCACCTGTTGTGAAGTGGACTAACCTCTGCCTATAACAGATGCGTTTAATCACAAGTGACGCGATTGCTTTAGCCTTTATCAGCCTTTTTCGGTAAACTGATAACTATGTAAATCACATCCATTTATGCGATGCAAATATGACTTATAAGGATACAGTTTAAAATAAATTACACTTAGCTGAGAATTTTTATTCTATATATCCTCTATAATACCCAAAACATTGACACTATGGTCAGTCCAGTGTTTTTAAAAAATCGTCGTTGATTCACAATGTAGCTTTTAGGGCTGTGTCAAATACGCGAGCGATGTGAAGCTATAATTGAGCAAGATCTTGCTCGCACTTTGCCTGTGTTTATTACGTGATAAAAATGTTTTACCATATAATTAAAACTCATATAAATATAATTAATGTCGCACAGCCTGCTGGCGAAAGACGTTTTATTGATTGCATAAATCTTCTTTGTATCACCGACTTCATATCAAAATATGTGTTTGGTATTAATTCATTTACCTTAGATATTCAACATGCTCGTAACGTCAACCTTATATATTTAACAAATGATATCAGTGACGCGAAAAGCTCAATACATAAATTAATATCGAAGCTTCGGTAACGATAACTTTGTTAACGACGCCGTATTCGCGATAACGAAGGAGTGCGATATGAAAGGCTTTAAGAGTCGTCATATTAACAGCTCTGTGCCAGTGAGTACAAAAATCAATCAGCTTGCTGTTTAAATAACGTTCATATTAGCGTGCACTGCAATATTGGCGGCGTCGTCAGAAATCACAAAGTATTACTTAACTGACGTTAGAACGTAAAAGTGTAATAGAAAACGACGCTTTTTGATTTTTTTTTCATTAGATTATTTCATATGGCGAATTAGTTTCAACAAACACCTCCGCTGTACGTTCGTCCATCTGACTAATAAAGGGATGTATCTTTCGGACCATAATAGGTGTCCAGTAGAAACAGAATATGTGTTATGTTAATGTTATATGTAAACAAAATTGCAAAGAAAGGTCTCCATATCAAAAACGTGTTTTAACGTTATTTATTTTTGCTCTACAACTTGATTTTTATGGAGCTTAAAATCTAACCTTTAACAAACTGCTATATGCAGGTCAGAACACGGGATTTTGAACTGTATGAATAAATAATTTATATTAATACATACATACGAGTACAACTGAGAGTTCCGTACAAACATGTAGGAAATGTATGTTTGTACGGAATTCTCAGTGTCCAGCACGTACTTGGCCGGTTTGATTTTTACTAACCTAACTTAAGAACCTTACTCCATATCTCATAAAATGAAGATAGTCGTCAAAATCCAGTGTTATATTATTGAAGTCTAAAGTAAACTATCAAACACATCACATGACAAACCATAACGTCCGATTGTACATTAATTGCATCTTGTTCTTTTTTTTATATGTTATTGTGTCGTATCAAGCCACGTGTTGTAAAGAGGACAAACCTCTGCCTATAACAGATGCATTTCGTCACAAGTCACGAATTGCACTGCGCCCGTTACCTTGACACATAGTTGTCAATAAAATGCCCTTCCACCATGCGGGGAAGCTCAAGCGCGCGGCGGAATTCGAACCATGGACCCGCCGCACGTCAGTCCATAGCCAATGCCACTGACCCGTCACTGCTTCAGACTGCTTGAGACAGTAAAAATGCTATTTCTTCAATAGGCGCTGCTATCTACCTTCAGGTACTTTCTTCTTCGTTGCCTCATAAGTCTCTCAGTGGAAGATATAGGCAATTCTATATCGAAAAGAAAAAGAATAAAAGCATTCCCTAAAAGACAAAAAGGAATCATCACTTCGTACGATAGTAACTTCTTCATTTAATAATATCTCATACAGCATTAGGGGCGACTTATTCCGCTCGGAAGCATTAACATTTATATCCTTCGCAGACCATTCGTAAGAGCTTTGAGTCAATCTTACCCAAGATTTTCCTGTTCTCTCTTCATTCGTCTCACTTTAAAATAAAAATGTTTTGTCAAATATCCCGAACACCATTTTGTTTGAACGAAACAAATGACGAGGAAAGTGACGCATAATTTCACGGCAGGCGGAATTTTCTTTTGTAGATTAATTTTTTCTTTGTTTGTTGCTTTGAAGAATATTCCCGTTAATAAATATTCAAACATTTAGTTGTTTTACAAAAGAATACTATGTGGTGGGGTGCCGGGTAAGAATTGCACCTCCTCATATCATCCCGTGTGAGTCGTAAGAGGCGACTAAGGAAAAAATACTGGAAGGTGGGCAGGAGCACCTTCTAAGGAACTGCCATCTTACACTGCGATCCCCAAGCTGCCTGCCAAGCTTTGGGATTATGGCAAATACCCCCTTAATAGGGGAGGCTGTGTTCAGCAGTGGACGAGTCGGCTGTTACAGTACAGTACAAAATTAGAAAAATATTATTTCTATTAAATGTTTCTTTAAAAATAAGACAAAGATTGAAAAATCGATAGCCACTAGATGTTGCATGGTGGTAGGGCATTTTGTGAATGCCCGCCTGGATAAGTACCACCCTCAAGTAGTAAATCTGTCGCCAAGCACTTGACGGTGTGTTCCGGCAGCTGTCCTTGAGAGCCAGTAATTCTAGGTTAGCCTGAACAACATCGTCGATCACATCATCACTATCCATCAGGTGAGATGGTGGTTAAAGAAAATAAAAATGAAAAAAAAATTAAAAAACCTGCACATTGACTTGTGAACCTTCCTCTTTTTGGAAGTCGTTAGCAAAAAGAAATCAATCAACAAATAAATGCAATCATTTAGTTTATCGACCACGAAAATAGTTATATGGGTGCCTACACGTGTTAAGCGACAGTTCCTAATATAGGAGCTATTACATACCGCTGAATACTCAATTTCTCAGAAGCCGCTCTATTAATAGCACACTTTGCATAAGGGTGGTGTGACCCTGCACTAATTGCTATAATTAAGGCATAAGTGATAGGGCGGTCATTACGTGAAACGCAATCCGCCCTAGAATGTAGCAAAGAGCTGTATATTTAGCTAAAAATAAATATTTAGAGAAGCGTATCAGCGAAATCAATGAGTGAAAATGTTCACGAGTTAAATTCATTGTGATAGCGGCACACAATTTTTTAAATGACGCCACAATAAGATATCATCTGACAGTCCCCCAAATTAAAAAGTAACATGTTTCTAGCGAGGTCTGTTTTCAAATTCCATAACTTGTATTTATTTTTTTACTGTGTGTGGACAGTTCCAGGAACATTGAGTACAACCTCGCTAAATTTGTATATTTCAGATTTTAATTTAATTATAGCTACAATCAAATACAAAAAATATCTATTAAATTCAGTTTCATCGAAACGAATATTCACACATTTCGTACATTGCGGACGCATAAATAATAAATGCACTAAATAAAATCGTATCTCAAAGGCAGCTTGATTATTGATGTCAAGCGTTTTTAAAATAGAACGAAATAAAAATGGAACTCTGGATATTTTCCAATTTTAAAAGCCTTCACAAAGGCTTATTGTGTGCCACGAATATAGGCAGTTGGATCATGTCTACGTCAAAAATTGAGTTACATTTAATTAATAATATGCCCTCCACTCACGTCGATGTGAATTGGATGTTGCTACATGTTGGGTGAACAACGTAGAGGCCCTTCTTAACTAAAAGGTGGCACGTTTAAACTACCGGAAACTGTAAACGTTTAAATTTGAAGGGTAAATCCGATGGTATCAGAGGGATTCTGGGAATCAAACATCTTCTCCGGTACGCCGGCCGGAACCGCCGCAAACGCAATTTTTCAATCTGTAATATCTTCGAAAATATTCATTTAAATTATATGTAAAGGGCCATATAGATCTATATTAAATCAACAATGTATTTAAGGTATTTAATTAGATAAGGATTAATGCAGTATTGTTTAAAATCGCTTCAAAAATTAGCCATTATAATTGTCGTAAAAAATAAATGTCAAAAAAATGTTATTGTGGGATATCCATAATAGATAGACATATACCATTGCGAGTTGAGTTTTCTGTAGACCTTTTTAATGTGTACAATACTTAGTACATTATTTTGATAAATCTCGTAGGGTTCAGCCTGCGTTTGCAATGTAAGCGGAAAAAATTAAATTATTTACGACATCACATTAGAAACCTCAAAAATAACAGTATTTCTCTACTATTTAATGGATGTTATTATACATATAAACCTTTCTCTTGAATCACTCTATTTATTAAAAAAACCGCATCAAAATCCGTTGCGTAGTTCAAAAGATTTAAGCATACATAGGGATATAGGGACAAATAAAGCGACTTTGTTTTATACTATGTAGTGATATTATCGTGTTATGAAGTGATGGTATTGGGGTGTAAGTATTATAAAAACGCCATAAAGATCACACAATCACAGCGAACCCCAAGACGTCTGCCAAGCATGGGGATTACCATAACGTCTGCCATGCACGGGGATTATTGTAAAATTGGAAATATTATATTATTGGTAACAACACGAAACGCACGCATTCAATCAACTTTCTGTTCTTAAAATTATGATGTCCGTGGGGTACCTGGGCCCCATAGTGTTCCGGGCTAGAATCGTACTCTCCCATATCTTCGCATGGGTGACGTAGGAGGCGACTTAGGCCGGGGTCGTTTTCACGCGCCGCCTGCGGCCGACAGCGGCCCGCCGCCCGCGGCGTCTGAATCTAGACGCCGCCGACAACAGCTGTTTGGTCGTTTTGAGATCGTAGCCGCAGCGGCCAGTCGCGGCATTCCGAGGGTTTTTGCTTGCGAACGGACGTGTGTGTAGGTTCGTGAAATGGAAAAAACTCTAGCATATCTATTGCTTCAGGAGGAAGAGGATGAGGATTTCTTAATTATATTGAGGAAGCAAAAGAAAAAGAAGAACAAGATATTTAAAGCTAGACAAACGGAGGGTGCCTAATAATGAAGTGAAATTTGTGGAATATTTTCGACTTTCACGGGCGGAGTTTTCGACAATACTAAGGTTGATTGAACAAAGTTTGACGAATCCACCAACTAACGTCCATCCAAACCCTATTTCTGCTGCGGAAAAACTGGCGTTTACCCTGAGGTAAGTGAATAAAACTCATTTAAAACTGTTTACTATGTATTTAATGTTTAAAATAAATAACATTTGTTGCTAACCACATGAATAAAATTGAAAAATAATCAATCAAATTGGAAAAAAACTTAAAAAAAAACTAAATAATTACAGCTTCTTCTTTTTGTGACATAATAATTAAAAATAATTATAACATTAACCAATCAACAGTAACATTCAAAATTATGTTATTAATTAGTCTTATTTACTAGTTCTTATTAACAACTTCAATTACACGTTACCCGCGGTATTTCAATAAAAAATTGTCATAAAATAATTACAGCCCAAAAATCACATTTATTATGACTGTTATGTACTGTTACATTTGACTAGCTCGATCAAAAGTTCGTCCTTTTCTTTTGTGAATTTCTCCATATTGAGCCAGCGTCCACCCGCCGCAATGCTTCAAAATAACTAAAGACGCGGCGGCTAGCGGGCGGCAGTCGCGGGCGGCGGGGGGACGCCGCACGCGACGGGCGAAAACGACCACTCCCGAGCATTCCCGAACATACCATTCAGACGCCGCGGGCGGCGGGCCGCTGTCGGCCGCGGGCGGCGTGTGAAAACGACCCCTTATAGGGCGTTCGGATAGCCTATGGGTGCCAAAAATAACACTCACAAACGCTAAAAATGATCACACGGGCCGTTCGTTTTGGGACTTCGTGATCAAAAATATCGTTTTCGCTCACCGTTCGGATAGCTTTGAAAACGCTACAAATGACAGAGAAAAGTGATATTTTTGACCCATGTCTTACCGTGGGATCGTTGTGATCGTTTTTTGACAACTGCTGTTTTGACAGTTGTATTTGGCGCGATTGAAGAGTTTCACAAGTTTTTTATATAGTATTTATATTATATATAAATATATAATATAAATACCATATTATTTAGTAGGTACCTACTTGTTTTGTTAATTTTAGAGATTGATTCCATGTTTCAAAATTGTTAAAATATTGTCGGTTGTCAAAGTATGTTTTAAGCCGTTCGGATAGCATGCAGTAATTGGTGGTCAAAAATAGCAAAAGCTTCTATCCGAACGCTAAAACACAAATGCCACTTTTGAAACTGCTACAAACGCAATCGAGCCAAAACGAACGCCCCTTTAGAGTATAATACCGGGAGATGGCTAGCAGCGCCACGCCTGCTAAGCATAGGGGTTCAACGGTAACGTTCCAGTTGATGATGAATGCTTTAAAAGCTTGAATGCACGCGTGACAAGCAACACATTCAATGTGCTACAAAAATCATGGCGAATGCGCGCTACACTCATCGTTGTCTTAATAAAGCAATAATAAGAGCAAGAAATGCCATATTTGCATATTCAATCTATTTTGTAAAAGAATATTTATTGTTTTGCCCACGTTCAAGACAGGGTCACTCTATGACGACAAAAATAAGAATGAGCGCGGATGCATGTCATGAATGTTTGTCGTTACATCAAGCACCATGAAGCGAGCTTGTCAGGCTCAAATGAATGCTATTCAAGCAATCTTGACCGTCTAGAAATTCAACACTTTTCGTTTCGATGAGTCCCTCTCATAATTAGTCACAATAAATAGGGCACTCTGTTAACATCATAATATGCTTACTCTTATCCAACATTTGAAAGAGAAAAAATAATCTGTCCTTCACTATCAAGAAAACACATAGGTACCCTATTGTAGAAATTTTATCGGCCTTGTTCCGACTACAAGAATTCTATAACTGATAGCATACCCGCTCTTAATCCAAAGGTGGCTAATATTGGCCAAGAGCAGCATGAAGCTGCACGAGAGCGTCCCGCACGCAGTCGTTGCAGTTTCACGGCATACTGGAACCTTCACATACTACGCAGATGACGAAGAAGACGCCATAGGACGGTTCGTCAGGAAGGCGATGGTTGCGACACCAAAAACCATCCATAATTACAACCTCAAAATGGCGATCAAAGATCGAAACAGCGTGGTAATGGAGACCCTGTTACAATGTGACGTGGGGGAATGACACAAAAAAGTAGAGTAATCCCAAATTGTAATCGTTGGCACGGGTATCCAGAGCGGTCAAGCTCACATAAAGGTGTTGTCTAGCGGCGGTGTTGTGTGTCGGGTCGCCATCTTCCCTCAAAAATGGTTGAGGAAGGCGATGGCCGGCACATGCGTCAACTCGTGAACGGGTGCTGCTAGAGGACACTGGTCTGCTCTGGATGCAAGTGGTAATGACATTTATCGGAAAAAAAAATATGTTCTTTTAACACTGTTCTCTTTTAGAATGTTGCATGTTTCCTATATATTGTAAGTATCTAGTTTGTAAATAAAATATGGTCATAATTAAAAAAAGGCACGGACCCTGGAGTCTGTGGAGTGTAGATATATATAATAAAAAAAAAAAAAAAAGATTGGCTCTTAGTAATAGCAAACGCCCCAACTGATACTATAATTTTGCAGTAAGTTTTTCTTGCTGACAGATAAATTTTCAGTATAAATGCGGAGTCTGGAACTGTGATTGGTAGATGGCAATAGACTCGCTTCCTTCCTTTTTAGATGAGATGAAAACATGTACAGCGAAACATGTGAATGTTCTCAAAAATAAAATCAATTTCTACAATAGGGTACCTATTGTAGAAATTGATTTTATTTTATTGGCCTTGTTCCGACCACAAGAATTCTAACTTATAGCATACCCGCTCTTAATCCAAAGGTGGCTAAGATTGACTCGTAATAATAGCAAACACCCCAACGGAGTACTATAATTTTAGTAGTGGCATGCTGCTAACTTGGCATTCGGAAGGTCATCTGGTAGATGTAGCCTTAAACGATACACGCTTTTCGTACATTGTATTGCTCTGTAATTTTGTTTTCCCTTAAACTGGCGATTCAGATAAAAAGAGCTTGTAACGAGGAATAAAACATTCGTTATCTTTAAGGGGGAGTTCTATAAAATATATTTAATACAGCTGCTTATCAGTTTTTTATGTACGGGAATTTATCAGGCAGTTATGAAAAAACCTTGTTTCAACAGCTGTTTTATTTTTATCAAAATAATGTTCCCGGAAAACGTTTTCACTTCAAAGTTATCTAAAATTAGGGAATCGCCCCCTTACAATGATCAAAGGAAAGGATATGCATATATTGCGTGATAGTAGGGCATATTGCAAATGCCCGCCTAGCTAGCTACCACCCTCTTGTAAAAATCTATCGCCATGCACCTAATAGTGTGTCTCGGCAGCCAGGCATTCTAGATTAGCCTGAACAACATATTCGCCCACATTTATCCGGTAAAATAGTGGTCAAAGGCTAGTCTATAAGGTATAAAAGATAAAAAATAGGCAACAGTCCTATGTTTATGTCAACAACTAGTACGAGAGGTAACCCTTTCAATAGCTTATACTATGTTGACCCAAAAAACTATCTCAATTAAATATAAACAAAATTGTTAATTAACTCGCAGTATAACGCACTTTCACGATGATAATGAGTAATAATAGCCAAATTACGTATAAATTATGGCTAAATAACGAATAACAATAGCTAAATAGTAAGAGCTAATACGCTATAATCCCTTTGGGCTTTTGGGGTAGCAAAATTGAATTACCTACACACGCGTGTAAGCTTTTTGCTTAGAGATCTTGTCTGTAATGATATGTATATATGTATATGTAATACAATACAGTGATGAGAGTTTTTTTTGCTCGTAGCGTTGTCACTCTTAACCGGTCAACTGTTCAACTGCAACGTCCGCCGCGGTAATGACTTAGATGCGTAACCGCTAAAATATTCTACAGCCTATGTTCATCAGAGATAATGTAGGATCTTATGCTTAAAGAATTTTTCAAATCGGTCCAATAGTTTATAAGTTTATTGGTTTCGTACAAAAATACAAATCTGGACAGTTTTTTTTAAAATAAGTATAGATTTATATCAAAGTGCCTAAATAAGTATTCTCATACAAAACGAGTTTTCCGAATAATTGATATACGTATATATTTTACGGAAATCTGGCTAACTAGAAGTAAACATAGGCTCAACGACATGCGTGCAAAATTTCACCGAGTTTGAACACTTAGTATTTAAAATATGACGAAACCACGTTTGTATGCAACGCGCTACGTAGACATTAACCTTAAGCATCTCCTCTTCGCACATCTCCACTTTAGTGGAGTCTGGGCTTTTTTCTGCTTTGAACGTTTTAGGCTTATCTCACCCGATTATCGATGAAAAGCAATTAATAATAAAAAAGGCAGGTAATCGTGAAAGCAAAATGTTGATTGAATTTCGTAAATGCGCATTCAGGAAACGATGGTGTTTAGATTACTTACGAACTGTTCCATATTCTGTGACTGGGTTTAACGTGACGGTAGCTAATAAAGCATTTCACCTCATTTTTTTAAATAGGTATTTATAGTTCATAAGTAAGCCTTTGACCATTATCTCACCTGATACTCGTACTGGTATACGTAGGTGATGATGTTATTCTTGCTGTACTGTACTGTATCAGCCGGATTGTCCACTGCTGAACACAGCTTCTCCCATTTCGGGAGGGCTTCCTAAATCCCCACGCTTGCTAGTGATGCGAGCATTCGCGAAATGCCCTACTACCTGTTATAATAATTGCCTTCCAAGGACAATAACGGAGACCTATTAGGCTTAACGTGCTCTCCAAATCACGTGTTTAAGTTTTAATATTATTATTTTTGCAATAATGCATGCTCTGCGGATTACATTAAGAAATTACGAGAGTAAAAATTATAGTAATGTGCGGAATTCGAACCCGCGCCATCCATCCCTATAGCCGGGTTATGCTCTGATGACATATGACTCATAATTCTAATTGTTCCTATTGTTCTTTTACTATCGTATGGGAATGGAGCAACACCTTTAGTTCAACTTACGTTGTACTACTAATGAGAGATTATTAAAATTAAAGTTATAAACATATATCATGTTAGCTTACACGCTCAAAACATACCCCGGCTATAGGGTGAAGCGTGCGAGTTCGAATCCTGCAAATGAATATATTTTTTTCTCCTGCTGTAATTTTGTAATCAAGTGCCTTAGTGTTCAAGAACTGTTCTTAACCCATTGAAATCGGCGATAATTATAACAATAGAATTTCATTCATAAATTGGCCATAGAACGAGTTAATAATACGCCAAATACTATTTAAAACTCGCCAATACCACGATCTTGAAGTATGGTTACCAAAGCTAGTTAAAAACTGTTTAAGTTTTGTATATCACGCTACAAAAGTAAGTTCCCACTTTGTATATGAGGCTAAACTCCGGAAAGCAAATACATGTCCTGGCTCACTCCACACTTTACGTACAAAGCTACATTAGCGTATCCGTCCAGGCGGGAGTATTCTACGGTGCGTTCCACGTCAGAAGAGATCAGAGCGGTATATAAGGATGGTAACCCTTAAGTATAATATCTGTCGCCAAGCACCTAACGGTGCCTTCCGACAGCTGTCCAGTCATGCATTTTTTTTATTTTTATGTCTGATTTTAACCACTATCCACTATCTCGTCTAATGGTAAGTGATGATGCGGTCGAAGATGTTGTTAAGTCATTTTAAGTTTTTTATGGCTGGTAGGCTAGTTTTTTACCACTATCTCACCTGATGGTAAGTTATGATGCGGGCGAAGACATTTGTTCAGGCTAACCTAGAATTAGTTACAGCCTGAATGGACAACATCTTTAACCACATTACTTACCATTAGGTGAGTTAGTTAACAAACGGTAGCCTATTAACTATTAATATACATATAAATGTGAGATGTAACAATCTGCTGATTGCACGCATTTTCTCCCTTGATGAGCTTATATTTATTTTTATTAGGCGCCGCATTGTAAAACGGCACATCTCTGTGCCGTGGAATTTTACGGCGTTACTGGCTAACGGGAGGGTAAGGAACAGTCCTAATACTTTTAAGCCGGGAACTTTGCTGTACCTTTTAGAATTCTATTCCACAATCGTGCTTTGAATTTTTCTCATATGCGTAACGGTCCTTTTTACCAGTACATTTGCGCTGTTAAAAATTAACTTAGCCTAAAAATATGACGAAATTTTCCATATTTATGGTAAATCTTGCTACATTTACTGGGACCTTCTGGCAAATAATATGGAAACTTGCTGCATATTTATGGCAACCTTCGGGTTTTATGGTTTTGAGGTTCTGAAGAGGAAGTGTTTAAGTATTTAATAAAAGGAAGCTGAGTTTGGCGATTCAAACTTCTGTATGAGGTTTAGAGTTACAAGATTGTTCTTTGGAATTAATAATTTATGAGTTAGATAAGTAATAATGAAATTTATGATTTAATCTTGACACGATCTTTTAACGGACATGCAGAGAGAATGAATGAAATGAGACTGACTAAACAGGTTTACATGGGACAAGTGAATGGAAGTGTTGGAAGGGGAAGACTTAGGCGAACGTACCGAAATCAAATTGAAGATGTTCTGAAAAAGGGCCAGGTCAGGAGTACTCTAAACCGACACTTATGTATGAAAGGATTGATGAGTGTGGAAGAAGCTAAATAGATATACAAGGATCGTAGCATAGTGGAAATCTGTGGTCTCTGCCTACCCCTACGGGAAATAGGGGTGATGTTATGTATATGTATACATTTACTATCTGGTAATTTTTTTGGAATGTTTACGTTTAGGCCTGGTAGAATGTACCAATTTCTAGATGTCACAATATAGCCTTTTTTTATAAGGAAGCCAAACGAGCCGGCGCGGTGGTTCCTAGTGGTAAATGATCACCGTCACCCATGAACATCCGCCGCACCAAAAGTCACGAGAATGCACTGCCGGCCTTTGAGGAGGTAATATGCCCTCTTCATGAAGGCTCCTAAGTTGTCTTATATTTTAAATTCCACCTTAACGAAAACACGAGAGAACAAATTTGTGCCACGCGTAATAATATTGAAAAGGAATTAAATAATTTTTATTTGTAACAGCAGCAAATACCGAGTGACAAATGGGGTTTTTTTAATATAGATAATAATAATTAGGTAGTGTGGCGACTAGTCTAGACTAGTCGTAAAACGGTATTTGGTAATTGACTTGCTGGTCAATTATATGACCTGCTGGTCAATTATATACTCGTATACAAGAGTCTGGTCGAGTTGGACGGCCGACAGCGGTAGCCAACATTTATGTCCTCCTTAAGAAAAAAATATATCGTTAACCCGTTCAAGTGAAGCTACTGGTATACAGGGCGTCCCACGGATATGCCACATGCATTGCATATAATGTCAGTTGTATGTCTTTATGGCAATGTCAGCTTTTTATTTTTTCGGAACTATATTTCACATACAATTTTAAAATCTATGGTCTTCCTTTTTATTTCTTACACTATAATATTTAGCAAAAAATAATCATTGTGATGAAACCTTTCGATCGGTAAGATTAAGCTACAGCTACACAACTCATAAAAATTGGATTCGATTTTAGCCGTCCTGGATATTGGTCACAAAACAACCCGTGAGAGAAGTCACAGCTAATGAAATACATTTAGTCAACTTTTTCGGCATGGCATTGAAGGAATGATGGTCGAGTGATAATAGCTGTGGACTGCCGTACCGCAGGTCCATGGTTCGATCCCCATCGCCGGCTTAAGCTTCATCCCATGGTGGAAAGGCATTATGCGTATGTTCTGGCTAGCTACACAAGAAGATTTTTCACCAAGTGCAAGGCAGCAGTCCTAGAGAGTCAGTAAAATTTCAGGCACACGAGACAATAGCTGTATGTCTTAGGGTGACGGACGCAGTGCAAATTGTCACTTGTGAGAAAATTCATCTGTTAAAGTCAGAAGTTAGTGAGCCACAATCACATTAAAAAAATCACCAAGACATTTTTAAGGTTTACGATATATCTGCACAGTTATTTTCTTAAAGTATATAAGTGCCATTTTGTGCTTGCATAATAAGTGAGCCATTATTAAGTTTCTTGGTTAGAAAATATTTACCGTTCAAAATATTGCCGTGTGACACATGCCCCGTGAGCTTGAAGCAATAAAGCAAATGCGTCAGAGCGTGTGTGTCTGGTTCAATCAGCCGTGCGTTTGCTCGACTGGGTTACCCTTTGATGAAGTAGAAGTCAGTTTAGAAAAAATGGCTCTATTAGGGTTCCGTTTCGCAATAACCCGTAAAATGCAAGTCAATAACCGTTTTACATAATACACAGAAATTCTTTACTAATTCACTTTTTATATCGAGTATTCATTTTATCAAACTCCATCGAGTACTCTCTAAGGTACATTCTATTAACTGAAAAAAACGTTGTCAATAATAATAACCTAACCTGGGTGATTTAATAGTTATTGTAACTTTTGTCGATGGTGTTCATGCACTTTTGTAGGAGAGTAACAATCAGTCTTGAGCATAACGCATAACTGAAGGGAGAAAAACTTAACAATAAATAAAAACGTACCATACTTGCTACACTGAAAAGTATGAAATAGAATTCGCATCATGAAAATGCGCTAAAATTAGCTAAGAGTGTTTTAATTCAGCATGGTACCGAAAACATCAAAAAGTTATTTCCTACTTTTCGATGTTGGCATTTGGCTCCAGTTATTATTTAATATTTTTTGAAACGCTGTTACAAATTTACTTTTACACTGACAAACTTAACAGCCTACGATTTCTATATTTTATAGATACATAAATATTTATAGGTTTCTACTTGAGAATGGTCTAGCCAGGCAAGCATTATGAGAATGCCCGCCTGGCTAGGTACCACCCTCGAGTAGAAAATCTGCCGCCAAGCACCTAAGTGTGTTCCGGCAGCAGTCCTTGATAGATAGTAAAATTACAGGCACATGATGAGACTTAACAACTTTATGTCTCAGGGTGACGGGCTCAGTACAGTTCGTCATGTGACGGAATGCATCTGTTATAGGCAGAGGTTATCTGGGTCTTGTACTTATTCCGTCACCATAAGATAAAAAATAACTTGTTTACCCAGACTGGTTAAGGAATAAAGAAAAAAAAACAGTGCGTATGTTTGAATTCCCCAAAGGTGTCACACTTTTCACCAGACACATATTAGTTCCATGTTCTAGGGAGCGAGAATATGGGCATATATTCGGCTGATTTCCGAATCAGACTGATACAGAAAATGACTTATTTTTTAAATCCCAAAAGCGGTGCTCATACAATCATACGAACAAACTATACCTTATACAAAGGCAACTGTAAACGAGCGCTTCAAGGTGTTACGTAAAAAAAAACATTATTTTGTGTTAAAATGTTGATCTCAATCATAGATTACAATTTTGCGAACAGCTAAATAGCTTAAGTAGTATAAGTAAATAGCTTATTTAAAATCTCTTATTTTTATTTTTTGTTTTTAAAAATAGTCTCTCCAAAACGAAAAGAACGTTTTATTATTTATTTATTCATAAAGAAAACTATAACCTCACCTCAAAAACAAGGTAAATTCTTTTGTGATTATTGCACAAATCTTTCTTCTAGTTTTGTATGGCACCTTCTACGTATGATTTTGCTACATTGCTAGATCGCCACCCACCATGACGTTTCAAAGTCGTTATATCAGCTCCTGAATTAGCCAGCAATGTAGCTGAAGTTTGCCATGAACACATTTTCTGAAAAAGGCTGCGTATCTTGTTGTTTTGCCATTGCATGAAATTTTGGTACTCTAATACATGTTCTTCTTTGGAGTATTTAGGTAATAAACTTTCCATAACGTTAAGAGCTTCACGTCCTATGTCGGGTGATGTACAATATCAATGTTTTTCTTCATTACTAGTACTTGTAGATATCTTAATAAATAGATAACTATAATTTCAACAGTGACAACGAGTTGTGAAATTTTATTAAGCAATGGCGGGAAAAATCAACCAGTTTATCTATGCGCGCGCATGGCAATCGGCCATAGACTAAAGAATGAAGTTTATTATTTTTTTGGCTTTTCGCGGATAGTGTTTTAACCACATACAAAATGGGGAATTTAAAGTTTTCTTTATTTTGAGAAAATAAAAGTAAAATCTTAGTTAAAGCTTTATTCATTAAAAATGTACAAGTAGAAATTATCTATTTCAATAATTAGTTGTATGAAATAAGCATACAACAGGTATATTTGTTTAGTTGTATCGTTGATCACGATCTTTTTTGTATCGAAACTTTTTTATGAACAAAGGAACTAAACCAATAATATAAAAAAATAACTATATCTCACTTTTCAATAATAGTAGTTTTTTTTTGCGGGCGGCATATGTATGATGTTTGATTACATATGAACCTCTTTGATGTTACAAATCTGTATTACCCGTTTAAATTGAAAATGCTCTGTTTACTCGCATATAATTTGCAGTCATGTGCTAACTTCACTTTGTATGGATAATTCTATTACGCACTAGTGTATAATATTATTATGCACACCCTCGTTATAGTTCGGTTTATGGCCTTAAGAACGATATAGTAAAGCTCACTTTACGAGCAAGCGTGTTGAAAAATACATTATATACTACTAATACATGGGACGAGTGAACGAAGTATTGGGAGGAGAAGACCTAGGCGATCGTTCGGAAATTAAATTGAAAACGATCTGAAAAAAGGCCATGTCAGGAGTGAAAGGATTGATGAGTGTAGATGAAACGAAAGAGGTATGTAAGGATCGTAGCCAGTGGATACTCGTATATGTGGTCTCTGCCTGCCCTTATGGGAAAGAGGGGTTATTTTTATGTGTGTTTATATATGTTTTATTTCATTTGTGACGAGGCAACAGTATTTTTTTATTTATAGCTGCCCCGAAGCGTCCTTTACTAGAATGTCACCCCCCATTGGTACTTGTGGGTGTCGCAAGGGGTGATTTAAAGCAAAATATTAACAGGTGGGCAGCAGTGCCTTCTGAGGAACTGATATCTTTAACTGCGATTTCCAAGACGCCTGCCAAACTTGGTGATTATTACAGACCCCTTCTTATGGTGGCCGTGTTCAGCAGTAGACAAGGACATCTGACGGAATGCACCGTTAGGTGTTCGGCGGCAGTTTTTTTTACTTCAGGGCAGGAAGCCAGGCAGGTATTCGCAAAATGCCCTACCACCATGATTTGTCGACTGTCATCGTACGATAACAACGAGGATCGACGGCTTAACGTGCCCTCCGAAGCACGTACCTACACGTTCAGTAGTAATGTCACTAGCGGTCACCCATTCAAGTCATGACCGCGGCGGACGTTGCTTGACTTATACGATTGGTTAAGAACTACTAAGCCAACTTCGCTGCGAGCGCCTATTAATTATTTATTAATAATTGTATTAAAAGTGTTTCGGTAAAATACTATTAGTACCTGAGATGCCAGATTACCGGCTATTACCGTGGTATTACGGTATATGGCAGCTATTGATAACGACAAACAACCGCTCGTTGACAAATAAAGGATGTTTTTTTTATGCCTGAGTGACGAAACAAGCTCGAGACGAAACAGATGGATTTCATCACAAGTCACGAATTGCACTGCACCCGTCACCTTGAGACATAGTTGTTAAGTCTTATGCCTGTAATTTCACTGGCTCTCATGGACTGCTGCGGGAACACACCGCTAGGTGTTTGGCGACAGATTTTCCACTTGAGGGTGGTCGCTAGCTAGGGTCGCTACATTACCTATGTTTAACCGATTTCTAAAAATGAATGGTGTTCTCGCTTCGATTAAATTTTTTTTATGCAGGCGGGCATTCGCAAAATGCCCTTCCACCATGCGGTGAAGCTCAAGCTCTGGGCGGGATTCGAACCATGGACCTGCTGCGCGGCAGTCCATAGCCAATGCCACTGACCCATCACTGCTTCGTATATTGTATTTGAGCTCAACTAAAGAAACGCTCTATATTATAGCTCATACGCAGATACCACAATAAAATACTCAGTAGAATGACGTGACACTATTGCCGCAATAAGAAAAAAAACAAAACATGTCACACACAACTGTCACAACTGTCAGATAACCGAAATCCAAGATGGCGGGGAAAGATAAGGATTGGGTGGACTACTTCGGCGATTTCAACAACATATCGAGGCCGAATCCCGAAAATGATGTCATCGCATTACCGAAAACAAACAACACATTACGAGAACATAACACAATTGGAATATTCGAACTTTACGTCAGATGATTACTGTTCTTCAAATCATTCGCACGTTTATTTGAATGTTACTTGCGAATTTCTAATCAACTATGCTGAACCTATGGGTGAGTGAAATTGTTGTTATTGTTTATATAATAATATCTAAATCAGTATAGAATAAATAAGTGCCTAAGTGTGTTTGTGTTTGAATTAATTCAGAGTTTGTAAAATTCACAAACGTTTCTCTGAAACGGCTGAAGGTATTTGGACGAAAATAGGTACTAACTACGGGTATATTTCTTGGGTACTGCATTAGAATAATATTACTATTTGTTCAAGTTACCAAGTAGTTGCGGAGGGTCGCTACATTACCTATGTTTAACCGATTTCTAAAAATGAATGGTGTTCTCGCTTCGATTAAATTTTTTTTATGTTTTGTTACATGATTACTGCGCTAATTTGTAACTGGTTTTGATTGTTTTTTTACCATGATAAAGTATAAGTACATCCAAATTATGTCCTATTTAAATTTCATCAATATCGGTTGAGTAGTTATTAAGATAAAGTCAATTATCAGCAAAAAAATATTTGTATATCTGGATGATTTAATAGTAAATGCAACACTTGTCGATGGTGATTGAATGATCTTGTCAGCTGTATCAGCTCATGTATGGGCATTTTCACTTTCGGTTGCAGCGTGACGTATATGGAAGTGACGAAATAAAAAATCGTTTATTATGTCTTAAATATAGATAGTAACGTAGAAGATATATGTAGGATTCATAATATATATATATGTCGGCATAAATATTTTAAAGTATTGTACAAAACTGTTTTTTTGTGGAAAGTATGAAACCCACTGCTCCGTTACGTCACGAAATGTTTTAGGCTGTAAATTGATAAGGCGAGTTTAAAGTAGGCAAAGAATTTATTATAAAAGAATACAAACTTAAACATTATTTTAAAATAATAATCAAATGAAAGAAAACCATTTTAAGTACGAAAATATTACGTGCAATTGTTCCATAACGTCACTTTTCGATTCAAACCACTTCTTGTTTTTCTGTACGCTATTTATACGGCAAACTTTACAATTTTTAAATATAAAGAATTAAAAGCAAATCCAGATAGAATAGAAACATTTAAAGTACCTGGAATACTCAAGCAATCACGTTAAATTTTCACTCCCTAAAATATTGGGACAGTGACGTTAATGGAATCTTATGTTACGTTAGTGGAAAGGTAAGGCACATTCTACATAGTGGTCAAAATGTATAGGTATCGGAGTCTCACTAACAGTCTTAAAATATGATATATAATGATAATGAGATGACGACTAACATGATAAATTATCAATAATTTAATGCTTCTTTGTGGGAAACTAATGTCATCTGTGACGAGCTTAAACAGTCTTCTATACTAAAACAGTCTTACCTAAAATTATGTTATACATCTACACAAAGTAACAATATTAGGTTTCCTTTGGATACATCACATTATCAAAGAGATGTAAGCTACTTAGCTAATCAGTCTGAATCTTCTATCATGAGCTTAATAATTACACTTATTTCTTAAATCTAGTATAAAAATAACAAAATGAGATTTCTATAAGGCACTTATATCACTTTATAACACCAAATAACAAAATTAGGTTTCCTTGAGCTATCTAATCAGTCTGAATCATCTGTAACGTTAAATATATATATATATATATATATATATTTTCTTCCTCCCTTCTGAGGCAGTCGGGCAATAAGACTCGATTCTAAAACAGTCTCATGTCAGCAATGTCAAAAAGTAACACATTCCAGTGATATGTTTCACTATACTATTATGAAGAATAAATATACTGTGTGTTTACATTGAGATCACTAAGAAATCCCTCAATATTTATGTCCCTGTCCAGAACATAATTTATGTGTCATATAATTAATCAAATTATTAATTTAATACGAAATCCATGTATGTGAACTATGCCTTACAATTCCAATACGTCACTTTTTGTTATCCGCATATAAGTGACGTGACGTTGTGGATGTGACGAACTAGTCCACATTATTTTGAAAAATGATTTAAATATATAAATCATGCAATAGACAGTCAGCCTGCACTGTTTTGCATGCTGTATAGTGCAACATCGTAATAAAATATTGTATTACATGCATTAAGCACTACAAACTTTGAAGAAATGCGTAAATGCGTGGAATGTAGATTTTGACCCCGACGAAACACAAGCACTCTTCACCACATATTTTTGACACTGAACGCGCTAGAACAAAATGGCGACTTGACTAGATCATATAAATGTTGCCATTATTATAAAACAACAATGTTTTGGTAGAAATCATAGAAGAAGTTGCAAAAATAGCCCGTGACGTTATTAAGGAATTCCACTTCATGCTATTTCGTGGGACAACGTATTTAAGTAATTTATTCTATTTTATAGCCTATTTTATGATGTTTAAGGTTCAGAATTGAATTTTTAAGCGTATAATCCTCCAAAAAAATGCTACCAACTTAGCCTATAAAATCGAAAATATTTTGAAACTCGCGCTGAAACTTTAAAAATATGGTCGGGACATAAAAAAAAAGCCAATCTTTAACACGAAAAACTGCATTTATTAATTGATTTTAAGATCAGAAACGATTAATTGTTACTGAACAGTTAGAAAATTATACAAATTATCAGAAATATCTGATAATTAGTGCACAGGTTTAATAGTTTTACAACAACAGTTGATCAAAGTCATGGGACAGCTAGATTTTTGTCTTTGCAACCGAAAGTGAAAATGCCCGTATGTATCACTAATGAGAGAGAAAAACATATTAAAAAAAAAAAAAAATAACAGACTTCCAATACTGAAAAGTATCTAATATCTTGTTGAAATCGGACCATGATAATGTGAGGCCAGTGTTTCAAATGACTGTTCTACCGACTTTTACAAGTTATTGCATACATTTCAATATTGGAATGTGGTTATATTTTATTCAAAAATATTTTCATGTAGGTAGTAGTTTTAAACATATTGTTCGGTTTTTGACGTCAATTCTATGAACGTCTTACTCCAGCTGATGTCATCAAATGTCTGGCACAATTGAAGCGCTCGTAGTTCCAGTGACATTTTTCCCCGACTTCAAAAAGAAGGAAGTACTCAATTCGACTGTATTTTTTTATGTTTGCTACCTCAGAACTTTTGACTGGGTGAACCCATTTTGATGTTTTTTTTATTTGAAAGCTGGTGCTTACTGTATGGTCCCATTTAAATTTTATTAAAATCGGCAAGCCGTTTTTGAGTAACACTTCAATAACTGAAAAATGTTTTCCTATCTTGATGATATAGTCATTGACAGTGAATGACAATCGGTATCAAATAACTTGTCGAAGTCGGTACCATGTGCACAATATTGTGATAATAGGTACTTTTGAACTATCATGGTACCGATAGTTCAAAAGTACGTTTAATAAGTTATTTCACACTTATCAGTGTTTAAGTCGGTTCCATTTATAGTAAAATGAAATTTTCACTATGATAGATGACACTAGACTAAGATAGATGATCGCCATTGACTTTTCTTAGATACTGAACGCTTTTATGCTTCGAAGGGTATATCAAGCCGTCCTCGGTTCTAGGGCATATTTGTCTAATAAGGGTGTGTTCGAAAATCACTGGATGAATGTAAAAGTTAGCCGAGTGCGGTTAGGTAATCACTTCGAGGCAGTTCGAAAAACAAGTTTTTTTTTTACTGTGGCGGAACAAGCTCGAGGTCCACCTGATGTTAAGCGGACTAACCTCTGCCTATAACAGATGTATTTCATCACATGTCACGAATTGCACTGCGCCCGTCACTTTGAGACATAGTTGTTAAGTCTCATGTGCCTGTAATTTCACTGGCTCTCAAGGACTGCTGCCAGAACACACCGTTAGGTGCTTGGCGACAGATTTTCTACTTGAGGGTGGTAGCTAGCCAGGCGGGCAATCACAAAATGCCCTTTCGCTTGTCAGGTGAATGCTTGTGAGTTGTCATTTGAAAGTACATTTATTACTGTTTTTATTCCTGGTAAAAAACTAGAAAGTATTTGTTTATATTAAGAATGTGAACCTTTTTTGCTTATACTATATTTTCCAAGTTTTATTGATAAATCTTTGTTGCAATTGAAAAATATATGATAATGGTCGGGAAATAACTATGACTAGTAGTTTTTTTTTATGTTATTGTGGCGGAGCAATCTCGAGGCCCACCTGATGTGAAGCGGACTAACCTCTAACCTCTATAACAGATGCATTTCATCACAAGTCACGAATTGCACTGCGCCCGTCACTTTGAGTCATAGTTGTTAAGTCTCATATGCCTGTAATTTCACTGGCTCTCAAGAACAAGTTATATAGTTACTCGATGATCGCTCGGAAATGATTAAGGTATCATATTACATGACGTTTAACCTCTAAACATCGAGCTTGTGACTTTTGTTTAATACCGCAGTATTGCATGTGCAACAGGTGTGTAAATTGGCACAACCGATCTTAAGCGGTTAATATTGATTAATTGACAAGTGTTACACGAGTGAGAAATCTCTCGGTTTCGAAGGCAGCGCTATTAGTAATAGTGATGGAGATGGACGTCCTTTTGACAATTTCCTATATAAACCTTTCAGGAGTTGAAATGTAAAAAAAAGTTAATTTATCCTAACCATTCTACACACAAAGACCCCTGGTTGTTGTCTTAAGATGACAGTCGTTAGACTATCAGAGGCCTTCAGGCAGTCGAGGCACGTTAAGCCGTCGGTCCCGGTTGTTATCTTAGGATGGCAGTCGTTAAAGCATGGTGGTAGGGCAATTTGCGAATGCCCGTCTGGCTAGCTACCACCCTCAAGGAGAAAATCTGTCGCCAAACACCTAACAGTGTGTTCCGGCAGCTGTCCTTGAGAGCCAGTAATTCTAGGTTAGTCTGAACAACATCTTCGACCACATCATTACTTACCATCAGGTGAGATAGTGGTCAAAGGCTAACCTATCAGGCAAAAAAAAAAATATGTCCAAATTCCATTGTGTCATGTTTAAATTGAAATTTACACTTATTTTAACTACCTAAACATGAAATTTAAGTCTCTATTTTTCTGATTAGTACGTTATTTTTGAAATGCGGATATATTTGTTTACTTCTAATGTAACAAACTGGCTATCTGAAGTCACTTTATGTAATTTGCCTTTTTATCTATCCTTATTAAAATCAAAGAAATCGCTTTCATTCTACTCTAAGATCTTTATATAAAAAGGATTTTCGTGCTACACATGTCTTTAAAACGCTAAGAATACCCTTTTAAACCTTTTTAACATGAAACCCTACGCCTCTCGTCACAAAGGCGGCAAAAAATCAAAACAATAGTTTTGCATGCGAACGTTGTTTTGAGAAAGCCTTTGTTGTTGCCGAGGAGGAATCTGTGTAGGAACAGATCTGCTGAATCGGAAATTGATCGGCGTGTTAAATAGGCATGTTCACTATATAGGAGCAGCGAACCCGTTATAATGGGCATACAAACTCGCGTATGTGATAGATAATGAAAAAAACTGCCGAAGTACAAGTCGAATCTCACTCTTTTTGGGTACGTACCGCATTCCAACAGCCTGTAAAAAAAGTGTTCGTTAGTTTTGATCACAGTTTCAGAACTATATAACGTTGGTTATTTCAGTATTTGTTGGTTAAATAAAGAATATGTTCCATAATATAGACATTTTAGATTTTTATCGTCTTAAGTTGTAAAATAGCGACCGCGTAATATTTTTTTTTATGGTATTGAAACGGAACAAGCACGAGACCCACCTGATGTCAAGCGGTTACCCCGGCCTGTATCAGATGCGTTTGGACGCAAGTGTTGAACTGAACTGTGCCTGAAATACAGTTGTTAAGTCTCATGCGCCTGTAATTTTACTGGCTCTCAAGGATAGCTGCCGGAACACTCTGTTAGGTGCTTTGCGACATATTTTCCACTTGAGGGTGTTAGCTAGCTAGCTGAGAATTCGCAAAATGCCTTCCCACCATTGCAGCTAAAGTTGGTGGGGATCGAACCATGAACCTGCGGCACCACAGTCCATAGCTATAACCGCTCGGCTATTATTACTTCAATCTTGTTTATAGGGTTCACCATTTTAATAGCCCGTAAAACAAGTGTTCGTTGGTTTTGATCACACCCTTAAAACACATAAAGTGTTGGTTATGTTTTCAGTATTCTTCGGTAAAATAAAGAATATGGTACATAATCAACAGAAATTTCAGATTCCTTTCCAGTTGAGTATTTAAGATAGACCCCATAATATAAATGGTTTACAATTGACCACTTCGATGGCTCCCATTTCTTATGTGTTATATGTAGTATACTCAATGCGTTTCAGACGGTTATATTCTACATTTGAGGGTGTGAAAATATTTTGGCCAGCTTCTCATGTATGCCTGAAAAAAAATATTTCATATTTTTATTTAATTCTGTAAATCAGTTGCATTGGGCAGTTTTCATTGTTGAACTACACCGCAAGCCAAATTAATTTTCATCACAGACCTAAAGGTGAGAACACCTTCAAAGAATTGCCTTCAAATTCACTTTATTTCTTCTTCAATATTCAATTTCCTCACTCAGAATAGTCTAAAAATATACCGTTTAATAAACTATTTAACGTATAGATTGCACAGAAAAAGAAAATAAATGATTCCTCTTTCGTTCTATTAGAAGCAAAGACTGAAACAATAAATCTTTAAAACGACTTTTTATTGATTGAAGAAAGAAAATTTAATTTCAGGCGTAATTAAGTTAGGTATACAAATACCGCAGTATAAAAAACATACAGTAGTTAAACTCCTATAATGTTTACGTAAAAGCCAACACCACAAGCCCTTTTTACACGACTGACCAATAAAGGGAGAGTTTTGTTTTCAGGGCTCATGCATGTATGTTTGTATTATTGTTTACTTTTGACCGTAACTTCTAAACGCCTTAACCTATTTTGGTAAAAGATATATCGTTAGATTTGTCTTGATAACTTAAATGACCTAGGTACATAAAAAATATATATAAACGATCTGGCGGATACTAGACCACAAACTGTAAAATTAAAAAAAAACGTTTAAACCCATCGAGTGGAGTATCAAAATAAAGAGTTTAAAAAAACGATTCCATAAATATTTATAACTTGCAGTTTTAATTTCAATGGAAAGATAAAACGTATAACGGAAATTAATGATTTGCTCTCTCGGCACTCTGGTTGTTCTACATGTATACCTTTGGAAATCACTACAAGCCGCTCAGCCCCGTACGCGCGTGCCAGGCCTGGAATTATATGAACGAGGTAAGTTTTGCATGGCTTGCATTTATTATTTTACCTTTATATGTTTTAATGAAGGTTTTAACAGCAATATTGTCGGTAAAGACGTAAAAGTGTATAAATTACGTCAAAATCATTAACATCAGTAATGGTTCGTTCAGCGGGTGTTGCGGTTACTGTGCGAGTCGAGTATGTGAACAAAATCGGTAATCACCACCATGTTGACCGTCGTGGTATTTAGTTTACTATCGTGGTGTCATACGTGGAATCAAGGCTTTATTTATGTTTACATTTGGAAATCAACTGTAGAATTTATTAAGAAAGCAATTGAAACTATATACAACATTACAGCTACTATAACGAAAGCATTAAGGCAATCTAAAGGCCATTTTAGGCCCACAGGCAGTCTTAATGCTCCAGCCCCATACCAGTCGGCAGCGTACCCAGCATGCTAGCAGCATTGTCCCATTAGATTGCGATGCTTATTCGCTGAGCCTAATAAATGCCGGAATCAGGAGGTCTTGACTCAGAGTCAAGCCAAACCGGAAGAGTTTTAGTCAGTTTGGTTGCGTGGCGTTTGTGACGTCACGTCACGTTCGAAGCGCTCGTAGCGAAGTTTACTTAGCTGTTCTCAACCGATCAGCAAAGTTAAGCAACGTCGCGCGCGGTCAGGAGTTGGATGGGTGACCGCTAGTGACATTACTACTAAGCGTTTCCGTGCTTCGGAGGGCACGTTAAGCCGTCGGTCCCGGTTGTTGTCTTAGGATGGCAGTCGTTATAGCATGGTGGTAGGGCGTTTTGCGAATGCCCGCCTGGCTAGCTACCACCCTCAAGTAGAAAATCTGTCGCCAAGCACCTAACGGTGTGTTCCGGCAGCTGTCCTTGAGAGCCAGTACTTCTAGGTTAGCCTGAACAACATCTTCGACCACATCATCACTTACCATCAGGTGAGATAGTGGTCAAAGGCTAAGCTACCAAGCATAAAAAAAAAAAAAAAAAAAAAAAAAAACGTCGGCTTAGCAGGAAAATTAGGCGCTAGATATATTTTTTAAGTGTTTTATTAAAATATTAATTTGATGTTTTCTTAAAATATTTTTAAAATATTTGGTATTATTATTACAATATTTGTTTAAATTACGTAGGCGGCAGGTGCTAGCTTAGCAGGCATTAAATATTATTTTATATAATCTCATTCGGTAATATTCTAATTATAAAATGAAATACAGACTTTTATTAGCATATTTTGTTTACATTCTTCTTTAAGAAACTTAAAAAGTTAAATTAAAGCATTATTCTCATAACAAAACAATGCTATAAAACCATTTTTTAATTATTAAAGCACAATGTGTCCCGACCAAGGAGGTTTCAATTCAATTTAAGTACACATTATCTGTGGTGAGCACTGGTTCCGAGCCATAGACCAATAACAGACTTTTTCCATTTTGGCGCTATTTCGTACATACGAATATGAGTAATATTTTGTTGGATAAAAATGTATTTAATGTAGCTACCTATAGCCATGAGATTAAATAAAGTAGTGTATGCAACTGCATATAATTAGGTATTAAAACACTCGTGTAATTTTATTTTGAAAGAAAAACTACACTTATGTTTTAATACCCTCTATTATATTCGCATTGCAATGCATGCTCGGTAACGGACGTGTATCGCTGACGGTCAAATTCACAAATTGTAATTTGAGAATCGCGCGGCATTAGCCGCCGCTTAATTTATTGTAGCTATGGGTTCTCCGGAACTCGTAGCCAACGAATTGTTGGCGTTTATAACTTACGCAATAGACAGCATGGACGAGATCAGCATCTTGCAGATCTGCAAGGCCACTTTCAAGGAAGAGGAAATTTGCAGTGGCAAGGCGCTTCTCTTCAAGGTGCTTGGAAAGGCTGACCAGATGCCAGCTCGGCGTCGGGACGGAGGCGAAAGAAGTCTCCAAGATATCATCAACCTACTCAAAGTGACTGACCCAGACGACGTGCCAGTTGAATTTTGTGCGAAGGAGTTGGGCCGCTTGCCTTCAGTTCCGTGGGAGAGTCTCAACTGCGTGAGGCTGTTAAAGGACGTCACGGCTCTGAAGAGCAATATGAGCCAAATCTCGAGTAAGTTAGAGGCCTCTGAAACCACCATCAGTGACCTACGTGCTGAAGTAATGGCTTTGAAAAACATTATTTCAGTAAGTAGGTCACCCGAGGCCAATAACATTAACGTACATCGCGGTGGTAGAAAGAACGTGTCGTCGAGTTTCGAGTCAGCAAAATTTGACTCGCCGCCCGCTGTCGTCACCACACCGTCGCTGCCGCCACCGCTGACGCTGACCGATGCACCGCGCCCCGCACCCCGCGCCCCCTCGGTGCCGATAACGTCATGCGTCTCCGCGTCCACGCCGGAACGCGCTTACGCCGCTGTCGTTGCCAGACATACCCCGGATCGAACTGAGGGAAGGAGAGAAAAATTGGGTCACTGCGACCCAGTTCGTAAGGCTGTGCCTTTGCGCCCGCAAAACAGCCAATATGATAAAGACGGATACACAAAAGTAGAGAGGAAAAAGAAGAAGAAGAACTCCTCTCAGAATAAGAGTGGTACTGCACCTACCGGCGATAACCATCTGCTGCGCCCAGAGTTGCCGTCAACACAGCTTTACGTTTCTCGCTTGCACAACACCACGCAAGTTGAAGACCTGGTATATAAAACGAATATAAATCCAATAGTTCAGCGATTGGAGTCTCGTCACAACGTGACCTTCAAGTCATTTGTGGTGAGAGTGCCGACTCGCGAACTCCAAAAATTCATGGAACCTGAATTTTGGCCGAAGGGTGTCAAGTACCGGCGTTTCCTCGGTCGGATACCTGACGCCTCGCGCATCGCGTCAGCAGAAAAACGTGATTAAATTTCATCATATAAATTATTATATATGTTAGTTTAAGGTATATATTTTATGGGCCTGTGTTATTTATAATGCTAAGTTGCCTGAAATAAATTGTTTATTATTATTATTATTATTATATGTCAGTTGCATAAACTACTATAAGAAAAATATACATATAAATTAATCGTGTGAAATTTAGCCCAACTTAGAATTTATATAAAGTTAACCCAACTTAAAAACTTTAATAGACTTATAGCATTGTATAACAGCTTACAGCTATTGGCGTGTCAATGAGTATTTCTCAAAGACACGCTACATAATTAATAAAAACAAATATTTTAAAAGTATTATAGGAAAATATTTATTTGATATTTCAGAAAAATGTTAACGTATATATAGATTTTATATATGGCAACGTACATGAACTATAACGTCCTGACCGTCAGTTTTTCACCCTTTACACGCGCCGTCGAGCGTGCGTTCACGGTCCGACGCGTTTGCTTTATTGCTCCAAGCGCACAGGGTACAATATAAGTCTCTGTTAAAGGGAAATTCAATTATACCTATGGTTAGACCCGAAGTTTGATACTATCTAACTTTTGATCACTGTTTTGCCTGCTGATCACCTTTGAAGGTCAATGATGCTAGCATGCTTAACTTAGAATGAAGACTGGTTTTGGCAATCGTGGCTTACAACCGCTAGGCTGTCATAGCATTGATTTTTCCAACTGATTTAACTATTATTTATCTTGTTGGTATGTGACGATTTAGTTGGGGATGGTAATCAAGCGTAACTTAGAAATTAATAACTCTCAAGTACAACTGCCGAAACACATCGAGAAGTGCTTAGTGACAGATTTTCTGCTTGAGCGTGGTAGCTAGCCAGGCGATCATGTACAAAATCTTCTAGCCTACCAGTAATTCAAGCCTACAGTAGGATTCAAACCACGAACCCTTGGTATGACAGTATATAGATATTGCATCATAGCCAACACTGCTTCAAATCAACATAAAAGAATAGAAACATTTGTGATATTGTTGGTATAGGTACAGTTGATTAATATAAATATGCGTAAGAAGAAATGAATGCTTCTAAAAGTCAGGACAGTTCAGGACTGATTTTGATATCAATACATTATATATTCCCCAGGCCGGGGAAATTATCACGTATATGTATATAATTTATCAAAATTATCAATTTTGATAAATTCTATTATCAATTTTGATAAATTGTATACATAAAACGCATTATTAGTCTGTGTTGCTATTCAATATTAAACAGCAAACTCGTCATTCATATAAAAATGAGTGCAATATTGATCCAAAACCAAATCGTTGAAATTCATAATATTCTATTAAATTGTTTGCCTTTCAATACCATAAAAAGGTAGCCGAAGAAAACATTTTGATGTGAATAATAATGGATAAGATTATCATCGTCTAAAACTCAAGTTTGTAGAATATATTTTGTTTATTTTGTATATCTTTAATATAAAAATAAAGAAATAAAGCCCGTCAAAGTGGCAATTTTTCTCATTACTTATCTCACGAACTGACCTACATTTAGTAACCAACTTGAAATGTCTATTTAGTATGTTCCATGGACCGTTTTTGCGCAAAAAATACTACAAAAACTGATTCAAAGAAAAGTTTTTGAAACTGTCATCAAAAGAGTCATTGTAGTTACGGGACTACCCGTTAAATAATAACAATAACTTCATATAAAAGGGACTCGTTCCTTTTCTTACAATAATTTATTTCATAGTTATTGCAGTGTAGTACCCAGAAAGTGGGAGGCCTGACTCACGATTGGTAATTTTTTTTCACCATTGATTTCAACTTCACCAAAGGGTTACCTAGTCAAATAAAATCACGGCTGATTGAACCAGGCACTTACGGTCTGACACATTTGCTTTATTGCTTCAGGCTCACAAGGCATGTGTCATACGATAAAATATTGAACAGAAAATATTTTTCTTTCATCTACTAAGTAACTTCATTATTGTTCACCTTTAGTACAGGTCTAAACGGGATTTATATGAGCTATTAAAAAAAAAGTACAGAAATATTTTATGAATTTCCGTTCCAGGTTCCGTGAGTACCTTATAAAAATAAGCAATATTGAAGTCTTCGATTCTTAACTAACGCAGGTATTCAGTTTTATGACTTGTATTTTTACGAGTGTTATTGCGTAGTTATGGTGGACCTTTAAGTGCATATAAGTAGTTGGTAGATGGACGACGCAAAGTTTGTCTTTTAATTGATATGATTTTTCTTATCAGAAGTAGGTACATTAATCTTAACTATGACCTACGAAACAATGAACAAATACTCAGTGGGTGAAGCAAAGCATAAAGAAATACATATGATTCTACGGCAGAGTTCAGAGGATAAAATCTGGAATTTGACTTTGGTGTTGTATTTTTGCAAAATATGTGTTTCTTGGAGTGTGAACGTGTTATTGTGATAGACAATTAGCAAGTTAGTAATTGCTAATGTGCACGAGTGATAGCCTAGCCTTTAACCACCATCTCGCCTGACGATAAATGACGATGTCATGACTTATGATGACATGTTTACTATAATTACGACTTGAACAGCGTATATGACCATATAAAGGATCTCGGATTCACATTAGATCGAGATAATTGTAACCTTATATAACTCCTTCGTGAGAAGCAAACATGAATCTAGTGCGTGTGTCTGGAACCCTCACCAGGTCACATATGCAAGAATACTTGAAAAGGTTCAGAAAACCTTCATAAGATACTTGTATAAGAAACTATATGAGTACTATCCCTTCCTTTATCCGACAAAATTCCAGCTCGGCCAGCTCGGTTACAACTCGTTAAAAGTAAGGAGGGCCCTTGATCAACTTTTAGCATCTGCTTGCAGTAGACTGCCCGCAGTTACAGGCTTGGTGGAACAATTTACAACGTTTAGAAGTTATTAATTCATCAATATATTGTACCTAGCGATAATGGCCTTTGCTAAGATTATCTAAAAAGAAAAGACTATCTCTATCTGCTTGTCCCATTTAGGGATCAAAACACGTCCGAGGAAACGTGTTTGTTTGATAAATCTGCCTACACTTTAGGGGAGCACAGGAGTGACGACAGTTATTTTAATTAATATAAAAGAGGGCAATTTTGATTTCATTTCCATAACCACCGCAGTAAATAGCACGTTGGTTTGTCTACGCTTTAGAAAACTCCTACGATCGAGCTACGAATATCGTAGCTCCAGCGTAGCCCTTTAGGAAAACTTTTAATGAAACATAAAAGCTGTATAAGTTAACTAATTCATTACAATTTTATACACATAATGGTTTTATAGTCTATTAGATAGAGATATTAGTAATTAAAAAATACTTTATTTTAATGATGTAATGTGCTTGACCATTCTACTTAACATTTGCTTCAGGTTCAAATGGTGTCATCATAGGAGGGAAAATCGAAAATGTGAAATCTTTGGTTCATTGCCACACTTGTATTGAATATTAATGGTTACCTAATATACTCATAATAATAACTAAAGTATGTCCAATCGTATTTATATCCAAGAAAATTATATTATTTGCTTAGTATGTCTCAGTTTTACCTGAAGTTTCGATCATATAAATTGAATATGAAATAAAATTATACAACAAACAGTTCGTTATGACAAAAGTCATACGATAGGAAAAATTTAAGTCTTGCACATGATTAAAAATTTTCCAATCGTGTATTTCTACTTGAGGGCTGCTAGCCAGGCGGGCATTCGCAAAATGCCCTTCCACCATGCGGTGAAGCTCAATACCGCGGCGGGATTCGAACCATGGATCTGATGCGCGGCAGTCTATAGCCAATGCCACTGAGCCATCACTGCTTCAAAACTTGTCTACTGTTTACTTGTATTTATTTATTTTAGGTCTCTTTGTACAGCAATATATTTAGAGTTTGAATGTATTTAGATTAAACCTAACAAAATTTAAAAGCCTGTTGTAATAGATAGACTTTCGTCCATATCTTATTATAATTATCCCTTTGTAACGGGTTGTTTTGTTGCTCTCAACGATAAAACCGTCCATTGTCACATCTACTGTTAATGATTTGTTTCTAAGTTTGTCAATTTATATAATGTCAATAAAGAGTTATTAATATATTTTCTGAAGGTTTCTTTTTAATATATTTTTGGGCCTTGTGACGGAACACGCTCGATGGCCTGATGTTAAGCGGTAACCTCTGGCTATAACAGATTCATTTCTCCACAAGCGACGAGCTCCACTGCGCCCATCATCACAATTTAGTCTCATGTGCCTGCAATTTCTTAGTGGCTCTCAGGGACTGTTTGAATAGATTCTGACTGAATGCACTATTAGGTGCTTGGCGACAGTTTTCTACTTGAGGGTGGTAGCTAGCCAGGTGAGCATTTAGCGAATTGCCCGTGGTGAATCTCAAGCCGGCAAGGGGATTCGAACCAAAGACCTGAGGCACGGCAGTCCGCAGCTATTCAGAAATTCAGAAAAAATGTTACTAACCGACATCCAAAACGCAGGAGACTCTGAATTAATGTGTATGTTTGTTTTGTATGATATTTACGTGATTTGTATGTTAATTACTCCACCTATTTTGAATCGATGATGATGTTTTTATATCTCCAAATAAGTCCCATATAAATTTAATATCATCGGTCGAGTAGTTATTAAGTTATAGTCAGTTACAAAATTGCAAATATACCAGAGCAAAAATTATAGTATGCCGGGTTAGTATGTCACGACCCTCCCCCCCCCCCCCCATTGCTACCTGTAGGTGTCGTAAGAGGCGCCGAAAGTTAAAATACTGGAACGTGGGCAGCAGCGCCAGCGCTATGTGAGGTACATAATATGTACCTCAGATAGCGCTGGCGCTGCTGCCCACGTTCCAGTATTTTAACTTTCGGCGATTCGTATTTGCCAGTGTTAGGTTAGGGTAGTGGTTGCTCTAGTCGACATTTGATCTCTTTTCTTATAATAATGACTTTCCCCGTAGCCTTCTCGCCCAAAAAAGTTCTTTGGCAGAAAAAGTCTTGCAGACTCAACTTCGTTATGACTATTTACACACAAATTTAAGTTTTATTTTTATTACTTTATATGGTAAACTTACAAACTGCACGAGTAAGATTTATACTCAAGAAAAAATAGTGTATAGTGTAGTGGAGCGGAATTATTAAGTAGTGAATTAATGTCTGCAAAAAGTAATAGGTTTAACTTTCAAACCCTCAACGAAAATCATGGAGTACATTTCCAGAGTTGTTGAAAAGCGCAATTTCCTACTGGAAACGTTTCTGAGGAAATAAGCGAGCAGCACACTACTGAAGTATCAGAGGGACGTTCCTGCAATGCCTTGCCCAAATATTGATTGAGCTACATTTGGTCAATTGTCCTCAAACAGATTTTATAGCTACTGTCAAAATATGTGTTTGATAGTGATGTTTTACTGGGAAAAATATTTTCTGCATGCTTTGGGAATTTGGGCTCGTTACGTAGTTAAATCATGGTAACTTCAACTAAACTTCACGGTAATAATCACTAATCTTTAGCAAAGCTTGTACAACAATTATAATAAGAATCTTCTACATTTGACAGCTAGCTATTAGTTGGCCTATTCAAAAGGCTTTTGGCTAGACAGAGCTCTGACAGTTCGCCCGGAACAGGTATGCTAAAATCTTGCCTGGATCAATTAAGCTCGACTGGAGTGCTGGAGGGGCATGTATCCGCAGTTAGAGCAAAATTTGCCTTGGCCGAAGGAATTCTGGAACGTACCCCAGTACTTAAAAGATATAAACATGCCTTTTGTATTCATGACTTTGAAAACATAACACTCCTTATTTCTAAAAATGATAACAAGCACTATCGAGGTCTAAGCGAAAATCATATTTTACAAATTATTGGAGTGGTAACTGCCGAGTGGTTTAGGCATCCGGCGCGAAATTGGAAGACGCGGGTTCGATTCCCGCCCGGGGTATAAAATTTTGCGCTCCAATAATTTGTAAAATATATCACTACTTTTTTTGGGCAGTCGTGTACTTAATAAAACATCAATAATGTTGCCTTTTTCCCTTTCAAGCCAGTAATAATAAATATCCTAGAGCGCAAACTTTATCCAATCGTTCATTTCAAACTAAGAATTCAGTCTGCATGAGAGTAAAGCTGTAAAACTTCCCGGGGTTTAATAGTTTTGTCGATTCTAGCTGTTCGACGTGCGATCTGAAGAGTTTCAAGTAGTTCTAAAAGTGCCTTTCTCAGTTTTCAGTCACTGATCTTGAGTTCCTTTCAGTTGGATGACTTACAATTCGATATGTAGCTTATAGGCTAGATGATATGGTCGTAGATGTTGTTCAGGTTAATCTAGAATTACTGCCTCTCGTGGGCAGCTGTCTGAATACACCGTTTGGTGCTTGGCGACAGATTTTCTACTTAAGGGTGATAGCTAGCCTAGCTGGCATCTGCAAAGAGCCCTACCACAACCGAGATCGACGTCTTAACGTTCCCTCCGAAGCACGGAAGCACTCAGTAGTAATATCACTAGCGGTCACCCATCAAAGTCATGACAGCAGCGGACGTTGCTTAACTTAGCTGATCATTAAGAACGGCTTAGCAAACTACGCTACGAGCGATTTATGAATCTATAATATATCTTTTAGTTTATATACATATAGATAGCTATACTGATAAATGTGCATAGTAATTAAATAACTATAACTGATAATAATTATACACAAACCAAAGTCTAGCTGTTATTACAGTCACTGCAAAGTAAATCGTTGGGATTGGTAGTAATAATGACTCTGGACTTGTGTCTCCTCTGATTGGCCGAAGAGAAGACGGGACTTACTTTATAAATTTTATGTTATGAAGTAATGAGACCAATAAGTCGTTCGCCTGATGGTAAGCGGTGACGTCTGTCCATTCCAAGTGTAGTTTCACCATCCTCGTTCTGCCTCTGACTCTGCACTGGGCTCATCACACCGAGCTGTTAATTTTTATGTCTCATTTGAACAGTAACGGTACTTGCTGCATTGCCCTTCACGACTAAGCACAGTATTTTTGCACACTATTGCTTAGAGACAAAATATTGTAGTAGTACCCACAAAGACGGAGTTTTGCAAAATAGAGCGTGCGGATTAATTTACAAGTAAAATTACCATTGGCATTATGGCGCGTCTGATAACTTATAATACAATTTATGTTCTACAAAACGTTCGCTATTCACAAAGTAATTTTGTACAGAACAACGTCTGTGTAAGATCGTAATAATAAATAATTTGACGCGTATCAAATTTACAAACTGTAATCATTATCCGATGTACCATCCAGTAAATCTTATCGGACCCATAACATTAAGAGTTTTAAATGAGTAGCTTGTATATAATTTCAATATTTTTATTTTTGCAATAACACATGCTCCGTAAATCACATATTATTGTATTGTAATATCATCCCATGCGGATGATATTACAATACAATAATATGCATGCGTAATTGTAAACATAAAAAGGCTTAATTTATCATCAGATATAGTAACATATCACAGACAATAATAGTAAATGATCACCAAAATTAAACCCGCATTTTAATGTAAACATAAAACCAAAGTTTTAATATCTCGCTATCCTATTTAAGCAAAATGACTCCAGTAGTAAATGATCACCAAAATAACATTATTCTGGCTCATCGCCATCCGCAGCCGTGACACGCTCGCTTCGCTCGCTAGGCTTGCGCGTTGTTGTGGTCACAAGAAACCTAACGAATTTTAAAATATTAGGGTTGCGTCATCGCTAAAATTTAAAGCTATTTGGAAAATTAGTTTTGTTTGTATTACAACGTAAGTTGAACTATAGGTATCGCTCCATCCCAATATGATGGTTAAAAACAAGAGGACAAAATAGAGTTATGAGTCATATGTCATGAAAGCTTAGCGGTCAGAGCATGCCCCGGCTATAGAGGTGGATAGTGCGTGTTCGAATCCCGCACATGACTTTAATTTTTCCTCTTGTAAAGCTTGTATTTAAATTAAATAAATAACCCCGTGGGGTGCCGGACTAGGTTTGTACCCCTCATATCAGCATGTGGGAGTCGTGAGAGGCGACGAAGGGAAAAAGATAAGACCGTTAGCAGCAGCGTCTTCTAAAAAAAACCCCGTCTATGGCGAGGAGTTTGCTTAAAGGTTCAGATGTAGATATATAAAGACTAAAAAAATAAAGAAAAGCACAAACCGTCTTGATACCAGACTTTTGACCGTTCAGGGAAAGGAGGCAGCTGAAGTAACCTGAACCATGCAGTGTTACCATATATGCTAGTCTATGAGGTTATTACTTTTTGTTTTGATTTTGACTTTGTTTTGATGATGTGGACGAAGATGTTGTTCAGGCTAACCTAGAATTACTGGCTCTCGAGTACAGCTGCTGTAACACACCGTTAGATCCGATTGAAGCGCTCGTAGCGAAGTTTGCTTATCTGTTCTTAACCGATCAGCAAAGTTAAGCAACGTCGCGCGCGGTCAGGAGTTGGATGGGTGACCGCTAGTGACATTACTACTGAGCGCTTCCGTGCTTCGGAGGGCACGTTAAGCCGTCGGTCCCGGTTGTTGTCTTAGGATGGCAGTCGTTATAGCATGGTGGTAGGGCATTTTGCGAATGCCCGCCTGGCTAGCTACCACCCTCAAGTAGAAAATCTGTCGCCAAACACCTAACGGTGTGTTCCGGCAGTTGTCCTTGAGAGCCAGTACTTCTAGGTTAGCCTGAACAACATCTTCGACCACATCATCACTTACCATCAGGTGAGATAGTGGTCAAAGGCTAACCTATCTGGCATAAAAAAAAAAAAAAAGATACTTGGTGACAGATTTTTTACTTGAGGGTGGTAGCTAGCCAGGCGGATAATATGCAAAATGCTCTACCACCGTGCTGTTACGACTGAACTGATATATTCAACCTGTAAGCACGCCCTCTGCTCCGAGGTGTCCGTAGGGTGAGGGGCCAGAATTTTGTTGTTGTTTGGGCTAACTTAGATATTTTTGTTAGTGTAGTAAGAGTAGAGTGCGTTGTGCTTTCCATACAAACGTAGTTTCGTCGTATTTTAAATACCATGTGTTCAAACTCGGTGAAATTTCGTATGCATATTGCTGAGGCTAATGTATATGCTTCTGGTTTGGCAGTTTTTTGATTTATTATTTATTTTATCCCTATCGCTGTGTGTTCCAGCAGCTATTTACCATCCTTGTCCATCAGGTTATCAGTTAGCCCTATAACGGACAAATATTCAGGCAACGACCCAGTTTTACGTGTTCGGTGCTACAAAAGACCCCGCTATGCCTATAACTTTTCTTTTTATTCCGTTCTATAAAGTACGTTTACAGGGGAGTATGGTATTGCCAAACTCCCCGCTGGTGTAGTAGTGCGCAGTATCTTGTTAACTATAAAATTTCATTATAGAATCCCTGTTTTACTAGGTTCCCGCTGTGCATGTATGATTTCGTAGATACCACAGATTAGATTCAAGTTTCTTTAAGAGATCATTCTACTGCAATATAATAGAATATATCATTGGATCTGTGGGGTATAACCTGGAATATTTTATAACACCAATTTTTGCTTTAACAGCTAATGTACGTTACGAAGACAATAGAACTCAAACAAAAAGCCTTTTGCTTTGATATTTTGTACATTAGATAGCTATCATAAGCAATTGTATTCGGACAATGGGTAATTTACGTTCATTGCAGCAATTAAAAGCGCTCTGTTATAATAATGCTGTATTTATGGAATACCTGGGACTTTCCATTCCGATGTTTTAAGCGGTGTCCGTGGAAACTCAATATAACTAAAATAAACACAACAAAAGCCATTCTGCTTTACATTAAATTCCTTTGTAGTATCACTGTTGATTCATTCATACGATTAGTTAGTTTTCAGATTGGTTACGTACGGTTTGATTTGACTTCAACATGACTATGACTTTAATGCAACTACTTTTAATATTACTTGCTAACAAAGGCCATTTAGGTTTAAGTACCTGTTTTACGGCACGTCCTGGGTCTCTACTCTAATATGTCGATGTAAATATAACCCTAACAAATATCAGGTACTTATACAGATAGTAGGTTGCTATTATACTCGTAGGCCGTAACATTGTGTTCCGACAATAAGCCATTCGAGTTCGATACAACAAAAGAGCTCGCGCTGCTCATATTTTCTCTTTAAGCCGTAATTATGAACTCTCGCCAACCAGACCTATTAAGGTCCGCCTTAATATTCTCGTTAATGCTATCGCTGCAATGACGAGATAAAAGCTTTGCCTTTTACTTAGTTACTAAAGTATTTTTAATGTAAACTGTTTTACCGCACCTGTATACGCCCGAAGATCAGCTACATGCCAAGGATGATGACCCATACTTTATCTTACTCTCTCTATCTCTAAATAGAGATGAACATTCTCCTCAAGAATAAAATCCGAGGTATCAAATAACTTTCTCATATGTATGCATGATTCAGGATTCATTATTGCTTCCATACAGTACAAGATGTTATAAACGTATCGGTATATAGTCCATTGGATGAGTATGGTTAAGGAATCGACTTTGGAATAAGCTTGTTAGTATTAGACCGGCTCAGTCTATTGCTGTACACAAAGGTCAAATTTTTTTTATTTCTTTTAAGACCAATATTTATCCACTTTAACATCTCATTGTAATTTTAGTCTGTATCCGTGATTTTTAATAGTATATAGTATTAAATTGTGTAAGTATTTAGTTTTATAGTATGTAGGATGTATGTTTATGTATTGTAGGTATAAGCTATATTTCACTATACACTATCTATTATAGTAATAACTGTATTGAAATTAAGCATTTGATTTATGTAGTTAGTATATTAAGTAGACATATATATAATAAATTTATTGTGTTCGCCAACCTCTCTGACTCTTTAAGGCTTAAACGATCTCCATCTAAAGGTTGCCTGGAAGAGATTGCTTTACACGATAAGTCCGCCCTTTGAGTTTTAAGTGTTTATGTTTAATTGTATTGTTCTATTGGTGTACAATAAAGTGTAGTGTATATATATCTACCACAAATACATTGCGTGTTAGTACGGAACACTCGAAGTGGCAGTCCGACTCGTACGTGACCGGTTTTATTCACTGAATCAAGCATATATATTACTCCGAAATAACTAAGTAATAAAAGGGCATGAAAAAACATTTCTCCGTCCGAGGATAAACCAGAGAGGATAAACTTAGTTCATAAAATACTGAGCACATTTACATATAATACGTATGTATGTCTGGTATTATGCAAGCGACGTTCGTCTTACAAATGTTTGGTAAAATACGTTCCGTTTTATTCATATATTACTCAGTGAATGAAATGAATATGAATAGAGTTTGTATAAACTGTTTTGCTGCGGTGATATATTCAATTGTTTTAAAAGTCCGTACTGTGATGTAATGCTACAAATGCTTGTGTGATTTAAAGTTGGATTTTTAAGCTACAAGTCTTTGTGGACGTGAATGAGTGTTAAGAAATCAAGACAAAATTGCGTATGCAATAAATTTTCGTTTCTGTGTTCTTACCTTAACTGTAAGAGTTCCTTGAGAATTTAACCTATTTTATTTTTAACTGATATTCCAAAGCCTAGCCTTTCACCACAATCTCACCTGATGCTAAGTGCTGATGTGGTCAGAGATGTTATTCAGGCTAATCTACAATTACTGGCTGTGAAGAACAGCTGCCGGAACACACGGTTAGGTGCTCAGATTTCCTACTTGAGGGTGGTAGCTAGCCAGGCGAGCATTCGAAAAATGCCCAACACTACTAACCAACAAGGATAAAACGACTGGGATTTTAGTTGTACTAACGAAAACTTATTTACTACGTTAATGGAATATATGCAATAGTGACGTCACAAACCGGCCCCAACGGAACACCAGCGCTGGCTTAAAACCAGCACAATATACTGAGTTGGAGACCGATTTATGGCATTATTTTTCATATTTACATTACATGTACTGCCAATACAATTTGATTCTATCATAAATAAATGTTTTTTTATTTTTCATTCTTTTTTTCAATACGATAGATTCTTATTCTAGGTTTTTATTGAATTTTCGAATGTATAACCTTACTATACAATACGTCTTTCGTGCAACATAGATTTTTAAATATGTGTATTCATCACATCAAACAGAACGTCCACCGTTGAACAAAGTTTTATAGTATGTATGTATATCCCCCATTGGAGTGAATTTGTCATAACCCCCACGCTTGGCAGGCGTCTTGGGAATCGCAGTAGTAGTAGTTGTCAGTTCTTCAGAATGCGCTGCTTGCGACCTTCCGGTATTTTTCCCTTAGTCGTCTATTACGACACCCACGGGAAGAAATGGGAGTGAAACATCTTGCCCGGCACCATACCCACACTTTACTGTTGTTGTGCACTAAAGACCATTACTGCCGTCCTTATGAAAAGTGCAATAACTAACTCCTGGTAAGTTTTGAGAAAAACGCGGTAGAAAAAATAAAAATAGTTTTAAGTGTATCTCTGCCCCTATGTTAGGTATCAACTTGAAACTTGCACCAGATTGTAGATAAAAATGTTAAGCATATTAACAGGTATCTCAAAATAGTAAATTATGTTATTTAAGCTACTAAAATCACAACATTGTTTTTATGTTTAAAACTATTTCATAAATAGTGTAAACGATTACCAGTCATAACCACAATAAGTAACATAGTTATTGTACTTATTGTTAGTAAATCAACATTATTGCAATATAGTTAAGCAGATGCTTCTGAATCGTCTGTATGGTAATTCTAACCATTAGTGCAATATTTGTCTGACTTATTGCGGTTTTAAGTAGAGTTTCGTGAATTTTATTGAATTTGATTCAAATAAAAGGCATTATTATGTAAGAAAATGTTTACTGTTGTACATAAAATGAGGTTAATTTATTTTAAAACTATATGAAAAGCTTAATCTAAACTTTTACACATCACTTTATGAATAAATGACTTTAAAATAAGGAACTTTTAAGTACCTAACCTAAAATAAATCTCACTCATAATCACTTGTGTGATAAATTTTACAAAATTAATCTTTATATGAATTATTATACTTAAATTTAAGGCACAATGAGATCAACCTTTCAATCAGTCTTAAAAAAATTATATACGACAATTTTGGATTGAACTTTGCTCAATCCAAATTTGGCACCTGAGAGATTTCAGGTAAATTTAAAGGCATTACAGGCACTAAATCTGCTATGATTTTTTGCTTGCGCTCTTTTGGCAATACCTCAGAAAGAAGTTTTTGTTTTCAAAATTGGAATACATTGTATTTTTTTATTTTTACTTGAAGGAATCAAGTTCTTTCCAATCACAATCGTCATGCTTCTCCTTTTACTTTAAAATAAAAGCTCATCTGTCTGCCCTGACCACCACTGAGACTCAAATATACCCTTGGTACCGTATTTCTTATTTTACGTTGTGATGAAAAATCTTCATAACAATAGAAATCAGATATTGTCTTGACTTATACTGTCCAAGTCCCCAAAGTCATAAACCTTTTTTTCTTTGTAAAGGATTTTTTTTCGACTTGATGATGGAAGTGGTCGGCATGTACGTATGGCCAGGCTCAAAATATTTCACTGTAATAATAGATTCTGCAGAAATGAGGTCGCTGTTTACTGTGTTCACCATAAAACTTATGAACAACGAATTTTTATTTTGCTCCGCACAGTTATCAGGCCATAATACGACATTTTTTTGCGTCAAGTTTGTGAGTTAAACAGGATCTGAGGGCAGATATTATGTCTTCCTAGCTTCGTCCAAAGATAGTCTCGTTCCAAACTACGGCAGTGTAAGGTACATTCGTATCGCTGGTTTTTTCTAGGGGAACGAAGCTTTCGTAAAACGCTATTATACGTGGATAAAATATGGCACTTTTGAACTGCTCCATGCGAGGCAGCATGATCACTTTTTGAAGATCGTTAAATCATTGTAATCATAAGGACGGGACCAAAGATTATTTATATCCGTCACAACAAACTCTCTTTGAATAACAGGTGATTTAATTATAGGTACATCATTTTGTTATTTTATATTAGAATTTTAGTTTGGGATGAATCGCCTGTCTTCGAAATCGCCAAAGCTTTAATTTGATCGCTCCTGGACATATTGCTACCAGTAATAAAAAAAAGTGTTTTTAGTGCTAAATTCCAAATAAATGTAGTGATTTGAAAATTTAAAAATTATATAAGGGACATCATCCACACAAGGTGTTCAGGTCCCAAACTAGGCAAAAACTGTGCTATGCTAACCTGATGACTACATACATACTTATATACATATTAAACACCCAAACACAGGTCAAACAGACATGTTCATGCCCACAAATGTGTGACCTGTCTGGGGATTGAACCCGAGACCAGCGATGCAGAAGGCAGGGTTGCTACCAACTCCGTCAACCGGCCAGTCGATGTAACTGAACTCATTGCTTTTTACTATGCGGTTTTTGGCATTCCTGCTTACACTTTTAATTTTGAGCTATTAATTGACAAACATACATGCATACATCACTTATGATACTTGGAACACGTGTTCAAAAGTTGATATAGACTAACATATACAAAAACTGTGCAGCTCTGATAAACGGTACCTATTACAAGCTTATACAATACATGTTATTGATAAACTCCTTCTTCGAATGTGATTCAGAATTCATAAACAGTTACGTATTATACTTGGTAACTTTTGGAGATGCTCATCGCGCACATTTCTGATATATTACTTATTCAAATAAAAATTATAAATGAGAGTTAAACACTTAAGCGTAAATGCGATGTCGCGTCATGAGTGGCGACAGCAACACGGAGGCGTCCCGGCTTGCTGGCAGCGCCGCATCCGACTGAGACATACTGATCTAGCTTGCTCCAAAAAGTATAATTTGCTAACCAAAAACGCATTAACTAGTTGAAATATTGCAATTTACTTTGCGCAGGTTCACTATTTTTGATTGTTTCTTCTAATAATAAACGCCATAACTTCACCTTTCACCTTAAAATATAAGTTAACTTTCTAATAACTCGCCAACTTTTCTTAATATAAGTGCAATAACGTGTACTTATTGTACTTATGACTTGTAGACGATATCACAAAAAAAATATTAATCTAAATAAAAATGTTATAATTTTAAGTTATTGTATTTATGGCTAGTAATTATGCCTTACATATTATGAATATGCTAATAAAGATAAACAAATTCATAGTTATTGTAGTTTTTGCAAGTAATTCAACATCGAATTTAGACTTTATCTTACCTCAACTCAAGTTATTGTGGTCTTGTTTAGTAAACGAACACCAAATTCCTGATTTATTGCAGTTATGCTTAGCGAAAACTCAGGATTTTCAATAGATACGTAAAAACTGTCTAAGAAGAAAATGTAGAGCTTTTTTTTCTGATCACGAATATGTATATAACTCAATTTAGCCCAAAAGTCGAGTTGTTGCACTTTTCATAAGGACGGCAGATTACTATTGTAAATATGCATAGCCTATTTCCTACATTGTTTCATTGGTCAAATCCTGGCTAAGGCAAATATATTTTTAATATATGACTGCTATTTTAAGGGAAGTGTGTTCGTAGCCATTCTCATACAAATGTAGTTTCCTCATATTTTGAATAACAAGTGATCGAACATAATACTGTGCATGCCTAATATATTATACGCTTCTAGTATTTCAGTTTTCCGTAAAATGACGTATGTTCAAAACACTTGAAAGAATTATTAGTATACTTAAGTAATTAATATTCTATTTCCACATTTATATGACGAAAACATTAAAATATGACGAAAATTTGTTTTTATGGCGAATGCTACGAAGACACTAGCCTTAATGCTGTAACATAAAATAATGGAATGAAAAGTATTAATTGAAGAGGGGAGACCACAGAAAAGAGAAAGCAATATATTTCTCTATGGGGGAGACTATGCATATCTATGATACGGCCTACGGCATGCTACGAAGTGTGTGTACTGCTACGAAGCTACGTAAGCTGCTACGAAGCTACGTAGACATGCTACAAATTTACGTAAACAGCAAATGTACGTAAGTCATAGCTTTTTTAAAAAAAGTTTGTTGGTCTGATCCTTGGTCAAAAATCGCTCTAGATTATAGTACCTTGGAGAAAAATATATCTGGATTGGTACCGCTGCCTTACCTATTAATTAGTTCACTAAGCAACAGTGATAACATCGCTCTGGTTAGTATGATGAGGTAGCTAGTTAAATAACAGGCACGTTACATATGTGAGAATGATTTCCTATTATATGTTTTGAAGTTATGACACAGTCAAATCTATTTCCTAATAGTAAGCGTCACAATCGCCTATGTATTACAGTTGCAATGTCACCGACCACATCATCACTTACCATCAGGTGAGATAGTGGTCAAAGGCTAACCTATCAGGCATAAAAAATAAAAATAAAAAAAAAGTACATGCATGATGGTAGGGCTTTTTGCGAATGCCCGCCAGGCAAACTACCATACTCAAGTAGAAAATCTGTCAACAATCATCTAAAGGTGTGTTTCAGTGGTCCTTGCCCTAATGAGCGAGCAATTCTAGATTGGCCTGAAGACGAGTAGCATATTCGATCGCATCATCACTTAGAGATAACGTTGTGCTCTCGTTGCTGGTATACCCGCTACCTTTTGGGTAATAAAGCTGTTGTGATGAAGCCCTAGTCTAGCACCTAGGGCGCACACCACTTCGTTACTGTACTTGTTCGCCTGTGTCTCACTTGAAAATGTTTTTTTCTTCAGATGATACCGGCCGTGTTCCACACTGCAAGCATATGGCTGACACTCGCGTTGGCTGTCCAGATATACATCTACGTGTGCCACGCACCTGTCGCTAGAACTTGGTGAGTAGATAGATATACACAAAAATATTAAATATCATTAATATTCATAAAAAGAACTACAATCTCCACAGAATCCAGGGTCCGTGGTATTTTTTAAGTATTTTACAAATTTATACATTTACAATATTTTTAAAAGTGGGGACAACAAGTTAGTTATCTAGGGACGTAGAATGTTTTTTTTTGGATTTTAATATTATATTTCCGTTTTAACAATTCTTAATCTCGGAGTATGCCTGAGCATCCACAACAGACCAGTGTCCCTCTTAGACAAGGAGGTGACATTCTAAAATATTAATGATATTTTAGAATATCACCTGCCCGTTTCTTCCCGTGGGTGTCGTAAGAGGCGACTAAGGGAAACGTGCGCCAAATAAGTAACATGCCACTTTTACGTGGCTATGAGTAGGGTGTTGAGTGCATTAGACGCACAAACGGGCTGTATACCATCTTAGCGCCCTGCCAGAACATATTGTATGAAACCTCATACAATATGTTCTTGTATTCCTCTGATACATGTTTCTGTTAGCGTAAACATATTATTCGTAATATGTTCTTGTGTTTCGTCAAATCTGTTAGAGAAAACATTTTGTATGACCCTGAAACCGTGCCCGGCGTTATATTGACTTCGCATTGCGTTCGTACGTGTGTGAATGGAGTATACCGAGGTTGTCGTCTCTACTCTAGCATGCTCAAAGGGAACGCGCCTTCATTTTGATACCCCATTAAGTGGGGTAGGAAAAAAAAACTTAAAATATGGTGTCTAAAAACCACCAGTTTTTTTTTATGTACCTAATGTCACTTGTGTTATGAAGAAGAATGTTACAATATCTCATACATAAAAATCGGTTAAGCCGTTCAGAATGTATGGTAACATAATAATATACATACATGAACCATGGAAACATAACACTCTTTTTTTGGCAGTCGTTATAAAAATAATAATCGTTCGTTTATAAAAATTAAGATCTTACTTCTATTATGGAAACATATAAAAAGTATTAAGCACAAATTGACAAGTAGCTACTACAATTAACGGTAGCCTCGTATATCACCCATATTATGACGATAAAACCCTTTCTAATTAATAATAATTCCCAAAGTTCGCATGGGAAGTTTTAAAATATAGACACTCAATACTAAACACGACTTTCTCGTATTTGTAGAATAAAACAATCAACACGATCTGTAGATACGGGTCGGGGACCACTCAAACGTACCCTTTGCGGTGTGTTTGTTAAGTATTCGTAGTTCTGTAGTTTCAATAATAACAAATACTTTTAAAATATTTTAAGAAAACATCAAATTAATATTTTAATAAAACACTTAAAAAATATAAAAATATATCTAGTGACAATTCCGCTTAATTTTCCTGCTAAGCCGACGTGACGTCACGTCACAAACGCCACGTCGGCTTAGCAGGAAAATTAAGCGGAATTGTCACTAGATATATTTTTATATTTTTTAAGTGTTTTATTAAAATAATAATTTGATGTTTTCTTAAAATATTTTAAAAGTATTTGTTATTATTAAAAATGGATTTCCGCAAAGTAACGCCTGAATCTATTAATTTTCTGTAGTTTCTCATATCGCATATATATAGTTTGGCGATGGCGATATTATATAGTTTCTTATTTCAATTCTGCTGAATAATAACTAACCTATGTCAGAGTAAAGACACAACTAACAGTGTATGGCCTTGAACTTATAAATATTTTGGTAGGGCATTTTGCAAAGGCGTGCCGAGCTAGCTACAAACCCCGCAAGTAGAAAATCTGTCGTCAAGCATCTAACGAAGAGTTCCGGCAGCTTTCCTTGAGAGTCATTAATTCTAGGTTAGCCCGGACAACTTCTTCGACCACATCATCACTTACCATCAGATGAAAAAGTGGTCAAAGGCTATCCTTTCAGAATTAATAAAAAGAAACGGGAGTAACGGCGCCCGTACCTCGAACATGGCAATGTCAAATTAGGCGACATCTCCTGATTGAGTCTCAGAAATAGGTAAGTTACTCGTATTAATATAAAGCATAATTGTATAACAGAATATTATTCTCTAATAATATACATAAATAGGTGTGTATTGGTGGAAAATAATATTATTAATAATAATATTATTTTCTAATAATATACATAAATAGATGTATATTATTAGAAAGTAATAATAACTTTACCAAATCTTTGTGATATTTTTATGTTTAATAGATTTAGATAACAATAGAGGAATATGATACCCTCGACAAACCCAATAGGGTTTTTAGGGTATTATCTTATACTTCAGTTTGTCAAAATTGTATGAATGAAATAAATAAAGTGTGCCTATGTGTGTCTACTGCATGTTTGTCTTCCTGTCATTAAGACGTATCATATACAATGTAAGTGTAGCTGTGTGCGTTATATGCTTGTGTTCAATTAATTCTACGTTATGCTATCGTGATATTAGAGCGTACCCTTTCTTCCTTTTATTTAATCGATGGTGTATGGCTTCGAAATCACGACTGATTATAATTATCCGAAAGAAATATAGCTACAAAAACACCACACCACGGTACTAAACTAATTGGTTATCTCTGCTTAAACCAAAAATGACGGATTACACTGCACCCATTACCCCGAGAAATTAAGTTATTTAGTCTCATGTGCCTGTAATATCACGGTACCCTTCAAACCGTAACACATCAATGCGAATATTACTGCTAGGCAGTAGATATAGGTATGCTTCCCAAAGATTTCTATTGCTACAAACTAGACTAGAGTGAGATTTTGCTAAGAATTTGGTACACAAGAGAGCTGTTTACTATCTTTCTGAGTTGTTAATTATCCTTACGAGAAGTCCCAAGTACACATAAGAAAAGAGACAAATTTTAACAGCTTTAATAGCTGTCATCCAAAGTAAAAATCTGATAAGATAATGAATGAATGTATTGATGACGTTACAGTAAATAGTTCAGTTATGTGTTTCAAAATTCACATCGGCCAAACCATGTAGGTGCTAAAGTGAAATTAGAAAATTTAATGATACTTTTGACGCGTAGAACACGAAGCCTGTAGGTCAACAAGACAGTGCACCGACTCATTACTGCTGGGAGCATTGTGATACGGAGATGCTTTTGTGTTTTTCTGACAAAGGAATTCATTGTTGCAGCCCGAATTCTGTGACTATACAAGTTATAAAAGACTTCCCCTTTAATAGCATGAGACCGAAAATACACGACAAAACATGGGTATTTATAGACACTTCTGAAGCGTTTGTAGCATAGATTGCTTAGTCATTCTTAACCGATATAGTATGTGCAACGTCCGTATGCAACGTCCGTTGTGGTCATGACTTGGGTGGGAGACCGCTAGTGACATTAAGTACTACTGAGCGTGGGGCACGTAGCCGACGGTCCCTGTTGTTGTCATTGAATGGCAGTCTTTGTAGCATGGTGGAAGGGCATTTCATTAGGCTTCTAGTTTGGCAGTTTTTCGAGTCACTATTTATTTTATCTCTTAATGTGAAAAAAAATAATTCCCATACAAAACGATTATTCCAAATCATTTTATAAATACATATTGTTATGGAAAGCTGGCAAACCAGTGGCATAGATCTTGGACTCAAGGACAAGCATGCACAATATCTCCGAATTTGAACACATGTTATTTTAAATGTGACGAAACCACGTTTGTATGGCTAAAAAGACACTAGCCTTTATAAATGCGTCCCAGATTTCAATTGTTATTATTTGTACCCTGTTTGTATATTCGTTATAAGAACGTTATCGTTCAATTAGAACAATTAATGGGCTGAAAAAGCGTAGCCCTGCAAGGGAGCACTTTAAGAAAGACAAAATTATGACGGTTGTTTCTCTGTACATCTACAATTGTTTATAAGAAATTCATGAGGATAGGGATATTCCAGAAAAACAGGAAAAAGTTTTACATTACAATCTGCGTAATAATGAAAAGCGAATTATACAACATAATGAAATTCGGGTTGTATCAAACATCAGATTAGCTAAAGTACAGAAACAAGGTCGTTATTCGAAAATACTGATGTATAATAAATTACCAAAAAGCGTGACCACCTTAAAATATAGTTTGTTCAAACTAAAACTTAAGAACTTTTTTGAAAACAGTCCTTTCTACACATTAAAAGAATTCATGTCAATGCAGCTTTTAGAATCTTTGTTCTTAGGACAAGTGCAAACGTGATAACTGTAAATTTTATGTAACTGTATTATGTATAAAAATATTATGATTCTTACATTTTAATCAATTATTTACATAGAAGTAATTAGAATTATTATATTTAAGTAGTATAAATATGTATTAAATGTACCTTGACAAGCCTGTAAAAAAATTAAAAAAGGGCTAATAAAACTTCTTTATATCTTTATTATAGTAAACTCCGTTTGTATGGAAAGCGTTCTGAAGACACTTCCTTTATTCAGGAAGCTTAATCTTCTTACCCTTACAGGCCTTTACATAATGCAGGCTGGCTTATTTATAAAAGAACATGCTCATTTATACACACCGTTGTGCAATAATTATTATTTTAAAGGTACAGGTAGAGAGCCAACTCTACTTACCATACCAAAATGCCGTACGGCACTTCGTGACAAAAATTGTGAGGTAATGATAGTTAAAGTTTTCAATAAAATACCAAAAAGGATACACCAGCTTCCATTGAATTATTTTAAAATAAAATTACACCAGTTCCTAACGAAGCACTGTTTTTATAATTTAAAAGAATTTTTTGACTGTGAGGATACCTCATAGTTATGACATAATAATAATTAATTTGTAATGATGAATATTTAATTGTAATAAAATTATTTTCCGTTGTTTTGTATTGTAATATTGTGTGTGAGTGATAACTAGGACATTGTGATTTATAAATTTAAAATAAATATATTCTAATTTGACATTAATTTAATAGTGTATATTTTTTATGTTAAACATAATATTTGCATGTCGTATTGTGACGAAGCACGCTAAGCTGCTTAACTTTTTAAGACCTTTATTATGTAACCGTGTTTCTGGCAAATAAATATCATTTCATTTCATTTCATTTAAATTCTTGGTTGAAATCACGAAAATTTCAACGTGAAATAAATAATCACATTTTTCTTATATTAAATTGTAATACCTCCAATCGCTTATTAATATTTACCAAGGTATATTACTTATACATACATGCCCGTGGGGTTCCGGGCAAGAATTTCATCCCCCCATCGCTATCTGTGGGTGTCGTAAGAGGTGACTAAAGGTAAAGGGAAAATACCGGAAGGTGGGCAGCAGCGCCTTCTGAGGAACTGATATCTTTAACTGAGATCCCCAAGAACCCTATTAAGCGTGGGCGTGGGGATTATAGCCAATTGTACACTATTATGTGTATAAATGAAAATCGGTACAGTTTGGTGCAGTAGTAGTAGTAAAAGTATCAAGTAAGGACCAAACAATTTTACATAACGTTTAAAAGGTCATCAAAATACGTTCAAATATTTCAGTAATCACAAGCACTTTCTCATTTATATTATCAGCAGAAAGTGTTTTATTTCTTATTCATTCAGTTTCAGTTATTTTTACCAAAATAAAGTAGGTAGATTTTTAATCCTTAAGATCTGATCATCATTTTAGAATAAATACATTTCCAGTGGAACAAGTAAAACAGAATGGAAAGTTTAACTGTCTAAATATTTGAATAAACTCATTTATGTTTATTTTTTAACCGGCGCTATACCTTTATCAACAAAATACCATAAACAATATACAACACTACAGCTACTACAATAAAAGCATTTAGACATTGCAGACTGACAAGCAGTCCAAATGCTGGCATCATTGTCCCGTTGAATTGCAATGCTTATTCATATTTATAAATAATATTTCATATATTATGTTATGAATAATAATTATAATATTAACAATATTTGAAGGTAATATTTCATAATTATATTATGACATCCTTATTTAATAAATAATAATACATATTTGAGCTTCAAAGTAAATTTATGCCTTGTTTTATCATGAGAATGTACCGCAAATAAATATTATTTTCATAAGTTTACTTTATTTTATTATATTATTATTACTCAATTCCCAAAAACTACCATCCAATGTTTTAAACAAAATGTAATCAGAGGGTCTATCTGACAAGCCTGATTATTGCTCCCATTATTGCTGAAATTGATTAGCTGTAAATATATATATATAAATATATATATATAAACGGATATAATAGGAGTAAACTCGAGAACAATACTGTTTAGTAGGTATAGAATATATACATATTATATGTATATATTCTATACATCTCAGAAATGTCATGAATTCGTAACGCTTAAGGAACTTACGACACACGCCTAACCGCTTATTTGCTATTTAACTATTCTGTTCTCTATTTCAGAGTTCACGAGCTCTACAATAATGATATAATTTATAACTATACTTTGGAGGAATTGAATAAGTATTAATATATCATACCTTTTCTTTTGATTTTTTCATTGGTCCAGTGGTTTGCGTTTTAAATAAGCTTTAAAAGTACCAACACTTGCTAACCTTAATTTTATAACTTTTAACATGTAACCTGGTAACATTATGCACTATGGTTTTCACATCAACATTACGTCCACACTCAGCTTATAAACATTATTCTGTAGTTCTTCTAATAAAGTGGTTACTAAAAATATCAAGTAATTTCATTGGTATCTTCGGCGAAGATTAATACAGTTTGTACCTTGATGGGTTTAGTGGTTTGTAGATTGGTAGTACATCGTTTTAGAAATTGATTGTTCTGCGATTGATTTCCAAATCATTAGCTTTTTCTTACAAAGAATATTAATAGGTTAAAGGTACATATACGGCTGTATTCTCATGTATTGGGCGAGATTGTTGACCTAGGTTTCGGGTGGATCTGAGGGATATTATTGGGTTAGTTCAAGCTTAAAAATCACTACACCCACTAATAAAAACATAGGATATGCCTTGAACTTAGATCGACAATCCCGACCAATACCCTTGAGTACAGCTGGTTATTTAACACGTTAAGGTAGTGTCTCATACTCACGATAATTGTGAAACTTGATCTTAACATAAATAAACCGACTTCGAACATAAAATATTTATTATTGGGGATATCTCATATATTTCTCGTCAGTTCTCACTCAAATTTAAATACAACCAAATGACAAGCATCAGCTTTCGACTATAAATAAATCATCAACATTGGTACAACCTTTAAAGAGTAATGATGTAACATACACAAAAAAACTGTGGAATTGAGAACATCATCCTTTAATTTAGGTATATTATTAAAAAAATTGTTAGTATATACACTGACTAACATATTAATAATTATACGAACCTACAGTTTGAATATGAGACTTCTAAATGCGAGCTTAATTCTAGAAAGTAATACGCTATATTTATTATATAATACCATACAGGGTTGTTGTACAAATGCTAACAACCTCACGGATATCATTTAGCAATAAAAATACCATTTACTTACGTACTACAGGTTTGTACGGAACCCAAGATGCGCGTGTCCGATTCGCACTTGCCCAGTTTTTTAAATTCGATACACATCCTTGGGTAAACGTTTTACACAAAATATCAGGTTTGTACCTGAATCTGTTTACGAGCTAGGGACTAGTGTATATAGTATGCCACAGGATGGACGGATGGACAGACAGACAGACCGTGGAGTCTTGTTAACAGAGTTCCGTTTTGCCATTTGAACCCAAAAACATCGATTGTAATGTAGTGGGTACTTGATGCAGTAGGTACCTACATTAGACTATGCGGCCGTAGATAGATAAGATAACGAGGAATTAGAATAATACCAGCACGTGTCCATTGATTACCTTTCTCACAAATATCAAGCACGTACTAAGACAAGTTACAGTAATTGCTGTAGTACATAAGGTATGGATAATGTACATAAGTTAAAACAGTCTCAATACACGATAAAGGACATTCTCCTCCTTCATTTTGGTGGATTCAGTAGACCAACCTTACAGTAAACTTACTATTATAACAAAAAACTTTGCAAATTCCACCCTTTGAAGTTTAGAGGGTAGCTTATGGAAGGTAGTTCCATCACGTAGAACGTAGGCACGTAAAGTGAATGCGATGCAAGATTACGCCGAGACGCCGTTATGTAGCTACGTAGACGTCTTCGCAGGCGTATTAAGGCCATGATACTTCATTTTCTTCGGGTCACTAGTTCCTATATTTTTCTATTGATCGGTTTTTCTACCTTGTAGCGTGAACTTTGACGTGAAAACGTATTAAAATTGGGTATAACATGTATATAGTGAAGTTTTATGACATGAACAACGTCAAAAATATATCCAGTTCTAATTTTGTTCGGTGTCATATATCGACAAATATGTTTATAAAGATATTACGTAAAACTTTTATTTAAGGGTAGTGTCTTAGCGCATACAAACGTAGTTTCATAATATTTTGAATAATTGTGTTCACTCCGTGAAATTTTGCACCTACCTACCTATATTTGGCTCGAAGAATTAGCATTGCAATTCAACGGGGCAATGCTGCCAACATGCTGGGCACGCTGCCAACTGATAGTGGGCTGGAGCATTTAAACTGCCTGTGAGTCTGTAATGACTTAAAGGTTGTCTAAATGCTTTTATTGTAGTAGCTGTAGTGATGTATATAGTCTATAGTATTTAATTTATAAAGGCAAATCAAGTTTGAACTCTTGATATTTAAAAAAAAAACTGTGTCAGTCAGATTGTCCACTGCTGAACACAGCCTCCCCCTATTTCAGGGGGAATTGCCATAATCCCCACGCTGAGCAGGCTTCTTGGGGATCGCAGAGTAAGACATGAGTTTCTCATATGGTGCTGCTATAAACAGTCTCAGTCAGTTATATTAATATATTATACCTAATACCTGCTTATACCTTCAGGTATTATACCTTTAGTCGCCTCTTACATTTGTGTGACTAGTACTATGAAGTCACTTGAATAAATAATTCCTATTCCAGTTGTCTAGAAGCTACTTTCAAGTATAACAAAATCTCAAATATACGATAGGAAAAAAAATCCTATCGTAAATTTGTTATGTAATCCGCATAGCAGGCGTTATTGCAAACCTAACAATATTAAAAAAAATACTTTCAAGTATGTTTCCAAACTTTCAGTAACTTGATTTTTAAATATATAGTAATTTTAATATTAATAATAAGGTTCTTTAGTTTAATTTAAAATGTTTCAAAAGTGTTAAAAAAAATAATGCCAATATATTTAACTTACATATTACACTAGGAGGGTCGTTTTATTAAATATTGACGTTTTTAATAGATTAAGGAATAAAATTATCATTATGAACAGAGTTGTCATTATCATCGTCACACCAACCGAGTCATTTAAAGATCTCATTTGGGGGGTGGGCTTGCCATAATCCCCACGCTCTTGAAGATCACAGTAAGATGGCTGTACTTAGAAGGTGATGCTGGCTACCTGGTTTCCGACAACAACGAGTGAATGTGAAAACTCCATCCAAAATTTATTAGTCTTTAAAATAAACTTGTGATATGACCACTTTGAGTAGCGACCTAGATTACAAGACTATCCTTTCAGCAGAGAAAAACACAGTATTTGATACTTGTCTGCAAAATCTAAACGGGCTACGAGCGCTTATACAAAATGAAGCTCTCGTAGCTCTCAGCTAAGTCAAGCAACGTCGCCCGCGGTCATGAGTTGGGTGGTGACCGCTAGTGACATTACTACTGAGCGCTTCCGTGCCTCGAATGGCACGTTAAGCCGTCTGTCCCAGTTAGTGTCTTAGGATGGCAGACGTTACAGCATGGTGGTAGGGTATTTTGCGAATGCCCGTCTGGCTAGCTACCACTCTCATACATAATCACTTACTGTCAGCTGAGCTAGTGATCAAAGGCTTGCATACCAGGAATAAAAAAAAAATTAATACACAGCAAGTGAGACATTGGGAAAATTGCAATAAGAATCAGTCACGAACCTTAATTATTGACTTCAATCACATGATATGTATGAGTCTAAATGAAAATGATTAGCAGCTACCTGAGTCACTGTCTAAAACTACTGCAAAACTGTTTAAAAACCATTTCCTGAATTAAAGTCAGAAATAATCACCACTGTACGTAGTTGTAAACCCAGGGCAGATTTATCGCAAAATTTCAGAGAAAATCGAAACAACTACACGTTTTCATTACAAGAAAATCACAAAAAGAACTCAAGCGGACATTCCGCACGTACCGTCTATAAAGAAATACTTCTTATGAAGAAATATCCGATGTAAAAACGGTGAATTCCGTAGAATGATCGCACATTATTCGAAAATCGTAAACCGTCGGTTTGGCATCGGAAAAATGCTGTTAAAAAGTGATAAAATTATTTTTAGATGACTGTGTTTATCCTTGAGACTTCGCCACTCCTCAGGTGTGGATGGGGTGTTCATGTTTATGATCGGAGTGTTTAAAGATGTTGAACCGCAGATGCTTTTGTTTATTTCTGAAGTTTTAAAAGATCGATGGATTTATGAATCATGTTGCATTTATTAACTGAAGTAAGAATTTTTTTACTTTTTATGCTTGATAGGTTAACCTTTGACCACTATCTCACCTAACCGTAGGTAATGATGTGATCGAAGATGTTATTCAGGCTTATCTAGAATTACAGGTTCTCATGGACAGCTGCCGAAACACACCGTTAGCTGCTTGGCATCATATTTTCTACTCGAGGGTGCTAGCCAGTCAGGCGGAGAGACGGCTTAACGTGCTTGTGAATCATGAAAGCGCCAGTAGTAATGTCATCAGCGATCACCCATCCAAGTCATGACCGTGGTAGATGTTACTTTACTTAGCTAATCGGTTAAGATCGCTAAGCAAATTTTGCTATGAGCGCTTCTTGGTATTAAAAATTTATAGTAATATTCCTTCAAAGAGTTGGTAATATTAAAAATTAGTTATTATATTTCAGCTGTTATATAGGACCTAATTTCAAAAACTTTTCCCACTCCAGCGGATAAAAAGCAGTTTTGCTCGCAGATAACGAACGAAAAAAAAAACCTTTACTAGCTTTTAAGGTGCAAATAATATTCGTCAATATCACGCTTTGTTCGTTTAAATAAATGCCTCAACGCTATGACGCTATAAAAAATCCACGAAAGTATTCCAAGTTCACTACTACTCAGCATCTATTTCTATCCGTAGCGGTCATGACGTCCGCAACATAACTTTACGATGCCGCCAGTAGGTACCAACAATCCGTTTTCTTTTACTGTCGTTTCATCAAATTACTTTTACGTGACCTGACCCCTACTATTGACCCGGTGCAAGGTTTGTGAAACTTTCTAAAAACGTTATGGTTTGTTTATTCTGACTGTTCTGTATATTGCTATAACCTGTTGGGTGGAATAGGTATTTTTTTATATTACGAGGTGATCCAAATAATTTGCTTAATGGTAACCACATCTTAAGCAAAAAGGGTTTTGCTTACATATACCATTACATTATCTACTATGAAATTTTTATTGATTTGAGACATATTTTAGAAAATACCAAGTAGGGCATCGTCAATCGTCCAAGTTACTCTCGATATTATTGTTTGGGCGCTATCAATTTCCAATATTTCGTCAAAGCTGCACGATAAGGAAATAAAAAATAAAAGTAACGACTGCAATGCCAAAAAATTTAATACCCAGTATCGTTTAGGGCAGTGTACAGATTCAAACTTACTTTATTTATACGTTAGAGCTTCATATTTATTTATTTTACACATCGGTACGAACCACGCCATAGTAGCCTGGAAGCCCTAATCCCTCTATTTTATCTGTGGCCATAATACTTAACAGATTTACTCACGTATTTTCAGACACAGAAGCTTTTATCCCTGCTTCGGTACTCAATATTCACCATGAAAGGGTCAATATTACCTCCATAAAAACTAAATTTAGTTCAACCAATAAACTTTTCCAATAGTAGGGGCTCAAGACGCTAATAAAAAATTTGGTGGAATAAAATATGTGCGTCCTGTTTACGCACAGTTTATGTGTATTATGACATGGCATGACCAATGCTCATTTAGGGATGCAGTCAGAGGTGACTTGTAGGAGTAACTCGTACCATTACATCATCACGTTACAAAGGTACAAAGCAAACTGCGCTAAAGTAAACTGAAAACTGGGTGAGATGAGGAAGAAGGAACTTATTTTGTAGTCCCAAATAAAAGAGCTTTTTGCCACCCAGATTCAAAGAGTTCACCATTGAAATAAGGTTTTTATTTATATGACTGATAGGTTAGCCTTTGACCACTATCTCATATGATTGTGAGTGATTATAAGGTCGAAGATGTTGTTCAGGCTACCTAGACAGTTGCCGGAATACACCGTTAGGTGCTTGTAGGTGACTATAAAATATTAGGTACCCCGTGCTTTGCGAGCTGAAATGCACTTTTTTGCGTCGTAGCTAGCTTTTTTGTTGAAATAACTTTGTGGAATAATCCTTCTGGTCCTGTTTATTCTGTGGTTTAATGTAGGATATGGTGCACAATATATCTACGAAAATTTAAAATTTTTAAATACTAGTTCAGGCCCTGTAATGAAACTGGTTTAAAATTAACATTATAACAGCATTTAGACAGCCCCTCTATAAATGTGCTCTAATCAGGCAACGGCTGCTAGACGACGATATTTTGAAGCAGTGATGGCTCAGTGGCATTAGGCATGGACTGCCGCGCAGCAGGTCTATGGTTCGAATCCCGCCGCGGGCTTTAGCTTCACCGCACTGTGGAAGGGCTCTTTGCGAATGCTTATCTGTTCTTGCAATCACCCTCTGACCTGAGTCAGACCATCATCACTTAACATTAGGTGAGGTTTTGGTCAAAGGCTTACCTTACCAATAAAAACAAAAACAATATCCAACATGTTTCGGCTGACTTATGTTTAGGAGTCCGTCAATTCTAATTTAATTCAAATTCTTGTCCAATATTCATCTTTGACTCTACCTTGGACACCAGTAGCAGAAGAACCGTTTGTGCGAGTCTGTCAGAGAAAGTACTGCCACCATACCTATTTCTACCGCCAAGCAGTCATGTTCACATTACTGTGTACAGGTTAGAAAGGTATAGGCGCCGGTAAAGTTACAGACTTTACATGAGACGTACAGACTTTATGTTGATGATGGGCGCAATAATGTTAGCCACGTGACTAACTGCTTCTGTTATGGGTAGATGTTAACGCTTAACTCCAGGTGGGCCTCGTGCTTGTTGCATCACGATAGCAAAAAAAATACTGGTTAGTATTCCATTGCATTAACGACTTTAATTTATATGTAGACGGACAGACAGGCCCTTATACGTACTTTAAAAAGTTTTTTATTTATTATTTACATAAAACTGACTTTTAACAAAAAACAAAGAATGCACTTATAAATAAGGAAACCAAACCATCGTATATAGTATTTTTGTTCATTTTACATCGACAAGTAAAAATGAGAACATTATCAATGTAGTCAAAGCTAATTAAATACGTATTATACGGGATAGTGCAAACACTACTCGTCGTAAATTTAAATGGGACCACAAGACAAGCACTAGATCAGAATATAAAAAATGATCAAAATTGAAACACCTTGTAAAAAGTACTCAATAAAATAGAGTTGAATTGAGAGCTCCTTGTTTTGAAGTCGGTTAAAGAGAAGGCTATTGTATCTTATAAAGCAAGGAATAGACGCGTCAATTTACTATTACACTAGCCAACATCTTCCGCCATAATCCCCACGCTTGGCAGGCGTATTGGGGATCGCAGTGTGAGGTATCAGTTCCTCAGAAAACGATGCTGCCCACCTTCTAGTGTGTTACCCTTAATCGCATTTTACGACACCCACGGGTAGAGATGGGGAGGTGACATTCTAGCCCGGCACCTTCCAGGCAACTCATAACTTTTCTGCCTTCTACACTAATGTAATTATAATTTACAAAGTAACGTAATACTAAAACAAATCCGAGTCAAAACGAAATTTTCTATAAATGGAAATGAAACGGAAAGTGTAATGAAATTTAAGCTTCCTTTTGTCGTGCACGGTATAAGATTGTTAGTGGACATGGCGTGCCGTGACCGACGGACAGACCGACGGCTGTAAATAGCTTTGTGAGGATTAGCGTCACGCGACCTTATGTTGCTACGAAATAATTAAATTTGACCGTGAGCTGTACATAGATGTCGCTTTTATTAGAGTTCCGTATCAGAAAGTGGAAGCCTCTGCTGTTCATCTGTATGTCCATCCTTTAAGGATTAGAGCAATACCTTTGAAACCGTGATAGGTATAGCTTGTTTAAGTTTTCCTTGAATAATATGCGAATTAGAATAATTCACAGAATGTGTTAGGGTAGTGGATCACCAAACAAATAATACTAAAATGTTAACAAATAACGGACTTCAAACAGAAAATTTACTAAAACAAATTATGCACTAAATAGTAAATAAACCAAACCGTCGTATACAGCTTTTTTAACCGACTTCAAAAAATGAGGAGGTACTCAATTCGTCTGTTTTTTAAGCTTGTTCCCTCAGATCTTCTGACTAGGTGAACCGATTATGATGACTCTTTTTTTATTTGAGCTCATGTTTGTCGTTTAGTCTCGTTTAAATTTCGTGAAATCGGTAAAGTCGTTTTTGAGTTACACTCCAATAACTGCAAAATATATTACTACGATTTATTCGTAGATATAGCCATTGACAGAGAATGACAATTGATCCCCTAAGTAGCAATGATCACTAAAAAGGGTGAACAACATTTTTACCTCAAAATGGAACCGACTTAAACATTTAAAAGTGTGAAATAACTTGTTGTAAGTAAGTTTAAGGTATTTCTTATTGCTCTATAGTAAAAACCACAGATATCCATGGTATAAACCGTAATATATATATGCAATATCTAACTTATACTTAACAACAAAAAATAAAAACCATTCAACAGCGGGTTGGACTCCGGCTAAGGACCTCTTACTATTTACGCTCTACTATAAGCTCTCACAGCTTCCTTAGTCGTTCTTAACCGATCAAAGGTACTTTCATGACTTGGATAGGTGACCGCTAGTGGCATTACTACTCAGCGTGCACGTGCTTCGGAGGGTGCGTTAAGCCGTCGCTCCCGGTGGCGGAGCAATTTTTCAGTTTCACTCAGCTAACTGAAAAATGTATTTGTATTTAAATATTTTTACTATTGCAATAACGTATGCTCTGCGGTATACATTACTAAATAACAAATTTATGAGAGGAAAAGTTGTAGTCGTTTGCGGAATTCGAACCCGCGCCATCCACCCCTAAGACCGGAGCATGCTCGACCATTCAGACTAGCTATGACATTATAACTCATAACTCTAATTTATCCTCTCGTTCTTTAACCATCGTATGGGGATGGAGCGACACCTATAGTTAATTTAACGTTGTACTACAAACAAGACTTATTTTGCAATAATGAAGCGCTCGTAGCGAAGTTTACTTAGCTGTTCTCAACCGATCAGCAAAGTTAAGCAACGTCGCGCGCGGTCATGAGTTGGATGGGTGACCGCGAGTGACATTACTACTGAGCGTTTCCGTGCTTCGGAGGGCACGTTAAGCCGTCGGTCCCGGTTGTTGTCTTAAGATGGCAGTCGTTATAGCATGGTGGTAAGGCATTTTGCGAATGCCCGCCTGGCTAGCAACCACCCTCAAGTAGAAAATCTGTCGCCAAGCACCTAACGATGTGTTCCGGCAGCTGTCCTTGAGAGCCAGTACTTCTAGGTTAGCCTGAACAACATCTACGACCACATCATCACTTACCATCAGGTGAGATAGTGGTCAAAGGCTAACCTATATGGCATAAAAAAAAAAAATTAGCTTTAAACATGTTGATGATGACGCAACCCTATAATTTTAATATTTTTATTATTATAACAATTACGCATGCTCTGCGGAATTACATTACAAACATATAATTATCTATATAAATAATAATCCAGGCTATAGGGGTGGATGGCTCGGATTCGAATCGCATAATGACTATAATTTTTCCTTTTGTAAATTTGTCATGTTGTAATGTATTTGTAGTTTGTTGTTATATATCTTGTTGACCTAATAATTGCAACTATTAATGAATAAAAGTGTGAGATCGGTATCTGAATAAGCATAAAACGACTTTAACAAGTTATTTCATAATTTTCGTGTTAATTTCCTAAAAACATCATCTTTTGAATTAAATTACCTGCCATTCATTGACCTGTATATCAATGAAAATCAATTAATTTAATTGTATGAATGCTAACAAAACAATCAAGGCCGTTGTTTGGAGCCAAAACAATGCCTTTAGAGTTTGAAATGTAACTTCCGGCACTGCCACTTGTACCTAATGAGTATATTTCATCACATAAACGCTGGAATTACAGAGAAAATGTTTTTGCAATGTGTAAGAAATTAGTAAAATAACAAAAAAAATATCAACAGAACTACCGACTTCACACAAAAAAACACATTATTAGGGACAGCTAAAATACTACTGGTCAGATCTCTCTCAAATTTAAATGGGACCACGTGACAAGCACCAGCTTTCGGATATGAAAAAAAACATCAAAATCGGTACACCCTGTAAAGAGATATGTCTAAACACAAAACATTAAACAGAGTTTTTTGATATTAAAACAAAAAAAAAACATTACCCGTTGGCCTTCTCAAATTGAATTTACGTAACTTAATGCAGTAAGTAGAGCAAAGTGGTTCCCTTTTTAATCTATTAAAAATACACACCAGTAGCTCTTTACAGTATACCTTCGGGTTTTTAAAACTAAAGCACCCTCATCAACAATTAAGTACGCTTAGACCATAAAATTATATATTTCAAAGGAATCTTGATGGTTAGATATGAGCTCCGCAAATGATGGTTATCTGATTCTGAAATTCTGCCGGACGATATTGCTTGCTAGTAATTGCAGGCAAAATTATCCGGAACCTGTAAAAACAAATAATTTTGTACAGTACAATTTTACTGTTAAAAGTCAAAATAATTTATTAAATTCAGGCATCTAAAACGCCCTTATGAAGGTCATTAATTTTTTTTCTAATGAAATATTCTACATTGTTCTGTCACGTTCATCAAACGTACTTAAACTTAAAACGTATTGCTTTCAGTAACGTGAAAACTCAGTATACTTTAACCAGGTATGTTTCTTTAGCTAAACTTAATGTTAGCCTGACAGCATCTTCGACCACATTATCACTTACCATCAGGTGAGATAGTGGTCAAAGGCTAGTCATATAAAATAAAAAAGCGTTCATTACGGTGAATACTACAGCAGTGTTCAAATATTCTGCCTCAAAACACGATACAGTAGTTAGGTCTACTATTTCTTTTAGGTGTAAAAAGCACTGTGCCTTTCAAGTGCAATTACAGAGACATATTCTATTAAATAGAGATGAGTGCAGTGCAGTGTCAAGCAGAACGAGATAGGTGACACTGCAATTGTAATGGACAAGCGTGTTGCTTACCATGAGGTTTGCTACTTTTCCGCCTTGTATGTTCATAACATAAAAGAATACTTTATAAAAACACATTTATAACGACTAAACAGTATAATAGTTACTGTATCAACCTCTAGATAAAACAGGTAAATCGTGGTAACTTACATCAAATATTGTATAACATATATATAATATTGCTATATATAATACTGCTCCACCGCAGGGTGCAGTGTTCTTTTACAGTTCTGTGTGCAATGCGCATGTTAAATATAGTACTGAGCAAACGAGGGGCAATGAGACACTTAATATTATAGAAAATATGTAAGGAGGCAACACTTCCACGGAGGAACTCGTTCACATAGAGTTCTACTGCTACTTAAATAATATGTTAGGCTATTCTTTTCCGGCATAAATCCGGCTAAAACATTAAACCATAATTCAATTACAGAACGAATCGTTAAATAATTTTACAAAGCGCGTTTGTGGCTAGGTGATAAATTTAACGAGCGATCCGTGTCAGACTTTAAAATGGCTGACACTGAGCATTTTATTTGGTAGTGATGATTTCTCCAAATGATCTTGATTTTTTATATAATAAAGCTTTATGTATATAATTACTACTGAGCGCTTCCATGCTTCGGAGGGCTCATTAAGCCGTCGATCCTGGTTGTTGTCTTATGATAGGAATCGTTACAACATGATGGTAGGGCATTTTGCGAATGCCCGCCTAGCTAGATATTACCTTCAACTAGAAAATCTGTCGCTAAGCACCTTACGGTGTGTTCCGGCAGCTGTCCTTGAGAGCCAGTAACTCTTACGCCCTTTGACACCTTCGACGACATCATCACATACCATCTGGTGAGATTGTGGTCAAATGCTTACCTATCAGCAATAAAAAAAATCTTCTGACTGATTGTGCTTCGTGTAAAAATGAATTGTCACTAGATTTTTTTTTAGTTACTTTGCGTGGCAAAATCTGAAATGTGGATATTTGCTAAAGAACGAAAGTAGAAAGTAGAAAAAAAGAAACATAGTTTTCAGAATTCGCAAGTTGAAATAGCAATGGGCGGGCCACATTGTTCAACGAACTGATAACCGATGGGGAAGAAAATTTTTCGAGTGTTTAAGGAAGAAGACGTAGAGTTGGTAGGTCTCCCACTAGATGGACTGACGACATCTTAAAAGTCGCGGGTAGCCAATGGATACAATCGGGTTTAACCGTTCTTTGCAGCGTTATATGTTTTTTTGTTTTCAACAGTGGACGTCTTCCAGCTCATGATGATGATGATATTTTATTTAATTATATATATTGCATAAAAAAACATGTTCAAATAACATATTGTGATAGATGTATTTATTATATCATATAGGAATGCTTTTGTGGTAACAGGTTAACCTAGAATTACTGGCTCTCAAGAACAGCTGCCTGGAACTGATGCGATGCATGGCCAGGATTCGAACCACCTGCTGCGTGGCAGTCCATAGCCAATGCCACTGAGCCATCACTGCTGAAAAGTAAAGCCTGAATATATTAAAGTCTTATAGTATTGTTTATCTATTAACAGGTGCACAATGCCGATAGTAATGAAATGCCTGATCTACATCGGCATCGCGGCCTTCCTCCACCAGCTGCCGCGGTTCTTCGACCGGCAGTACGTGCCGCATCTCACTGTGTGGAGAGGGCATCTTGAAGATGTCTGCAGGGTAAGCTACAACCTTCACAATTTATCGAAACATATTTGTAGAAATTTTGAATTGATTAAAATTTCCAGGAAATCCATCGCTTCCTAGATTTTGGAGCTTAGATAGTGGAACAAAGACTGTCTCGTTGGTCACTCTTTCACTGAATGGGTAGATACGCTGTTTTGTCCAACTTCAAAGTATTACCCCACGGAGTGCAGCATCTTCCCCCTCTCCTCCCCGCTTCCTTTCCCTCATATCATCCAACGGGAGTCGGAAGACGCGACGAACGGAAAAATACCAGGTTTCAGCAGCACTTTCTGAAGAACTGCCAACTTCCACTACGATCCCCAAGCCACCTGCCAAGCGTGATTATGGCAATCCTCCCTTTATTCAGCAGTAGACGATACAGATACACTACTGAGTTGATTTATTTGAACACTCGGGATTCTAAAACGATGTACATAAACTACCATTCCATTACATTTGTGTGTTTTGTGTAATGGCCTTAAATACCATTACACAAAAGGCCATAATCGCGGTATCTTAGGCTCGTTTTAATATATAATTCTCATAGTTGATTTCAATCTTAAAATATACATTTTTTTTTATGGATATCTGTAGGGCTAGCCTTGCTAACTTTAAACTACTAGTTTATGCTTATCATAAAAGTTTCTCTAAATATATCATCATTACCATTCATCAGACGTTTTAATACAATACAGAAATTATAAGTAACTATCCCCTCACAAATATGGTCATAAGTTACAAGGTTTTATTATTTAATTTTTTTTATTGCATTTATGACTGAGGTTGAATTGTACTCAATTGTAATAATGTAAAATATGTAGAAAAAGTTCTAATTCCAACCTTACTATAAATTTATAAAGACGAACGATTTCACGTTAACCAGAGATGACTCAACTAAGCGTAAAATAAGTAGCGGAGGCGCTTGATCAGACAAAAATGGATATGTAGGTACTTGTCAAAAACAATCTCTTGTTATATACCTGTTTCAACTAACGTCGTATTAAAACTTTTTTGTCTCTTTTCAGATTGAAATGGCACCCTGGGTCAAGACTGTATCAATGGACGCGTACTTCATTACATACTTCGTATTTCGAGTACTTTTTGTTCATCTAATACCATGTACCTCATTAGTAGTACTAAATGTACTACTATTTCGTGCCATGCGTACCGCTCAGCTAAACAGGCAAAAACTTTTCAAAGAAAACAGGAAATCCGAATGTAAAAGACTTCGCGATTCGAACTGTACTACTCTTATGTTAATCGTTGTTGTTACTGTATTTTTGTTGGTAGAAATACCAGTAGCTGTGGTTACGATTCTTCACATTATCTCAAGTACTTTGGTAGAAATACTAGATTACCACATCGCAAATATACTCATTTTGATTACCAATTTCTGTATCATAGTTTCGTATCCAATTAATTTTGCCATTTACTGTGGCATGTCGAGACAATTTAGGGAAACATTCAAAGAGTTATTTATAGGAGGAGCTGTTACTAGCAGAAAGAATGGCGGATCTAGTAGATACTCTTTAGTGAATGGACCTAGGACTTGTACTAACGAAACAGTGCTTTAAACTTGGTATAGGTATGAATACTTGGTACTAGTTTACTATAGATACTTAGTATTTGCACACTTTTTTTGCATATCTTTACTAAATTTTTATTTGTAAATATTTGTTCATGTCTATGTTTTAATGTAGACATATCAATCGACAGTTTTATTTTAAATGCAAGATAATAATAACATGTTAAGTATGTTTGCTAAAGTTAAACGTACCAAATTACAATTATTACTAATGGTACTATTTTAGATGAAAATTTAATACAGTTAAAATTATAGAAAAAGTGTATAGGTACTTAAGTGTTATAAATATCATATTATGTAATTATTATTTTTACGTTTTTGCTTTTAAGACAATTATTTTCAATAATGTGATTGTTTGGTACTTTTTCTTGGCTGTGTGATTACTTAATCAATTTTTTTATTATATCTAATTGCAGTCATTTCAATATTAGTTCGAACTCGAACGATTAGCTAGTCGCACAGTCTTTAAATGGCGAGCCCCCATTTAGAAAAAGTATCCGATACTAAATATATATTTATTAAATCTTGTAAATATTAATAAATATATATATTACTAGATGTGCTTAGTGTAAGTCTGTAAATGAAAAACTAATGTAATTAAATAAAACATGTTATATAGTTAAAAATAATTGTGTACAAGTTTTTAGAGAATTTATATAAAAATTAAATAATTATTTATAATTGGTATTGCATTATCGTGGTGGAGCTTTTCCTTGTTTAGACTTAAATGTATTTGTGTAATTTTTGTATGATCATGGCAGGTCGTGTATGTACGAAATTTTAGGTGCGTATTATTCAATAAAATATGTAAATTATTAAGGATTGTTTAATATAACGTACATCTCCCGGCTTAAGACTATAGGACCTTCGATATCCTCCGACTTGGATAATAGAGTACGCCTTTTACTACAAATAAAAATGACATCATACTTGTCGCCGAGGGGTGGCCACAGACCACGAATCTACTTGCTACCATTTTAGCATATTTAAAGGCAGCAAAAGTTATTCACTCTAATCACATGCTTGATACATGCCAGTTAGTAAGAATACTCTTAAACTCCTTTTCTAGAACGTATCTAATCAGGTCCCGATACGTTCATCGATCTTCATCATCTACCTCATCTGATGGTAAGTGATGATGTGGTCGAAGATGTTGTTCAGTCTAACCTATAATTTCTTGCTCTCAAGGACAGCTACCGGAACCCATTGTTAGATGCTTGGTGACAGATATTATTCTCGAGGGTGGTAGTTGTTCATGCGAATCACAAAATGGCCTTCCACCATGTGATGCAGCTCAAGCCGAGGCGGTGGGGATCAAACCATGGACCTGCGGCACGGCAGTCGATACCTATAAACGCTTCGTTCTCTTTTATTTTGTGTGGAATGGTGATCACTCACAATAATGAAAATAAAATTATTTTTAAAGGTCACATGAAGAGTGTAGGTAACTGAAAAATCTTTATTAGCATATGGGGTGCTATCAACCAGAACTCAAGCCACGAGTACAATTACGTAAAATATAATTCTTTATTTTTTATGCCTGATAGGTTAGCCTTTGACCACTATCTCACCTGATGGTAAGTGACAATCTGGTCGAAGATGTTGTTCAGGCTAACCTAGAATTACTGGCTCTCAAGGACAACAACAAACGGAACACACCGTTACCTAACGTCACCTGCTTGGCGACAGATTTTCCATTTGAGGGTGGTAGCTAGCCAGGCGGGCAATCGTGAAATGCCTTACCATCATGCTGTAACGACTGCCATCCTAGGACAAAACAACCGGATCGACGACTTAAGGTGGCCTGTGAAGTACGGAAGCGCTTAGTAATAATGTCACTAGCGGTCACCCATCCAACTTATGACCGCGGCGGACGTTGCTTAACTTTGCTGATCGGTTAAGAACGGCAAGCAAACTTCTAACTTGCTAACAATCTGAACTTCTGGTATAATTGTATTATATATCTACCATTACTATATATCTTCTACTTAACCAACAAATACTGAGAAAACGCCAATTTAACATTTTGCACTTATAAATTATTGGCGCACATTTTTTTAGTTTTGGCTCGAACGAGTATGTATCAGTGCCCGAGTGGACTAGGCATCCAGCGCTACATTGGAGGACGCGGGTTCAATCCCGGCTACGACCAAAAATGTTGTGCTCCGATAATTTGTAAATGTGATTTTTGCTAAGCACGCGATAGTATTTGTAATCATATTTAGAAATTAAGTTTTAAAGATGAACCCTAATATTGTGACCCAATTCGCTCTTAATCAGTTTCTTAATAAGTAATTGTTGATAGCATAATCTATGACCACTATCTCTTGATGGCTTAGAGTGATTCGGGTTGAAATGGTTGAATTGTATTGCGACGGTTGATTGAACATTCTTAACCTGGAATGGGGACTGCCTCCTGAGACTAGCTGCCAGAACACTCCGCTACATGCTTGGCAACAAGTTTTCATTATTTTTCTACTTCTGTATTTAAGGGCTTCGCATTTTTGCCTTTCTTCAGCTTGTTCTTTGACCTCCTGATACTCACGATATTTGTTTTCTTTTAGCAGGTCTATGTAGGTTCTCTTCCTCTTCTTCCGTTTTGATATCCCATCATGTTGTATGCGGTAGCCCAACATCTTCCTCCTTCGTATTTCAATATAGCAGTTACCACTTCTCATCGACTGGGCTGAAGATTTCTCCATTTGCATTCTTCTATTAATGCAGTTTATTTTTTCCTTGCGTGTCCAACACCAAATTTCAAATGCTTACCAGTGTTTCTCATTGTTTTTTTATCTTATAGTTAGTACATAAAACTAGAAACTCAAAAAAAATTACAAAAAAGGCTTTTAACAGTTATTAATAGTTAAAAAGTAAAACGTATTACATACATTTAAACAAAAACAGATCTTGTAAACTAAAATAAATTGTCTTATTGTAAATCATATAATGAAAAGAAAACAACAAAGGTTTTCTTCCAAAAATGACCCTTAATAAATCCCTTGCAAACCAAAATATACATATTCTCAAGCCCAACCAAACATGTTTTTATCCGAAACATATAGGAGTAATACAATAAAATTCCAATAAGATTGACGTCTCTGCCCGGGATTCCCGTTATAGCTTGGGATACAACCCTATAGTAGTATAGATAGCCAATCATGTGGCACGCCTACTTTCATAACAATCGTAAACTTATATTGTTTATGGGTAGGGTTGCCACTTGGATGTTTCTAGTTTTTATGACATTTGGGTGTCGACCTCAAATCGAATTTCGTACACGTATAGGGCAAACTATGTCATAAAAATCTACGTTTGGTTGCCGTTTATTTTAAGATGATTAACATAATAGGTACAAGAAATTTATTTGTCAGTATTTATTATCTTGCTTTGTTATAACTTTATATATCGAAACGTCTCATAATTGACTCAACGCCACGGAAAAACAGGAATGAGTTCCGTCTGGGACGGAGAAAAAGGCTTTTATTTAGATAAATAGATAGATAGATTAACTTTTTATTATAACACACAGTTTCGCAGTGTTTTTTTCATCCGCGGTATGCTTTTGTTAACAAAATACTACAAACTATATACAATACTACAGCTACTAAAATAAAAGCATTTAGACAACCCGTAAGTCGTTGAAGACTCACAGGCAGTCCAAATGCTCCAGCCTACTCTCATTTGGCAGCGTGCCCAGCATGCTGGCAGCATTGCCCCATGGAATTACAATGCTTATTTCGTTGAGCCAAGTACGTGTCAGCAATAATTAAAACCAGCCAAGTGCAGGTCAGACACTCGATGTAGATCTTGAAAGGAAATTAAAATTAACGATATTTAATAGCATATTCTGTTTTTGTACGGAACCCTTGTTATGTAAGTGCAACTCGCTCTTGGCCGGTTTTATTTCTAACATTTTCTGTTTTCTCTATCGTCAAAACTGTAATGCATAAAAAGGTAAGATTGTGGGACTTTTAGTACAATATCAGAAGTATAACATTACATAATTAGGAGCACTATCGTGGTTATGCCAGACGTATATTTAAAAATAAACGGAACTGACTTTCAACACAGAAAAGTATGAAATAATTTGTTGAAGTCAGTACCACACTGATTCTTAACACTGATTTCACATTATTATGGTCTGTCTTCCACAAGTTATTTCATATTTTTCAGTGTTGGAAGTCTATTAAATTTTTTTAGTGATTATTTTTACTTACAAGATTATCCAATCGACTACAATATAAAAATACGATAACTGATGGGGGGTTGCAATTGCGTCGGAATGGTTTTGAATTTGTATACGTATATAGTGATCTACCAAGTAAAAATATTTACAATAACATCAGTTCCCAAATCTGATCTGCTGTAACAACCCTAAAGAATTGCCCCGTACCACAGAATAAAAAGAACCAGAAGGACCCAATGACATTACAATAAATAAATGACTCTGGACTGTGTGTGAATGTAGTGGACTTTATAGCTACGAAGCTGTAGTGGACTTTATAGCTACGAAGCTACAAAGTCCACTGCAGCTCGCAAGGCACGGAGTACCCAATATTTATATTTACAGATATAGATCATTTATTGGTAACAGTTGGACCAGTTTTCTTTAGTGACCTCTCCTATGATTTCGGGATTGCATTGTCTGCCGATTTGGGACTCATACAAGTTGTATCTCTAAGGTTGTAAGGTTATTAAAATAAGCCTTTAACTTAAAAAGAATGGATATTGCGATTTCATTTCCCATTGCTTTATAATGAATACAAAATATGGTTACACAAATACCTGTTTTATAAATACATATCGCTATTTAACTCATCATAACTATGAATTTGAGATCCTCTAGTTCGTGGCAGCCCTATAGAAATGCTTCGTCCAATATATCGGAACATTAATATGCCGCCATAGGGAGTATCAAGATAAATATGGATACCTATGTCTGCACTTTTATTGCTTCAATCAATCTTTCAAGTTCACTTTCATCTGTACGATGATGTGTTCAATTATGTTTCGTTTTGTAACTGCTAGTCTTTAACAATTATTTGGTAAATGATGATGAATTTAATACTAGCAAACGAAGTTGAAAAAAATGCAACTTTAAGAGTACCCACCCAAAATCAATCTATCTATCTATCAACCGTATTTTTTTTATAACATCCGAAACTAAGAAAATAATAACTATTTAGCACTTTATCATTTATAGAGCGTGATAAGTCACTTATTTGCCTTTGAAATTTGCAATATATCATATATTACTCTTTCGGCCAAAACTGAAGCTTCGTCATAATGTGAATCACAATCAAATTATGACGAAGCTTTAACTTATAAGCCCGCAATTTGCGGGAAGTTTTCAACATTATTTAGTCCGCCATTTCTGCAGTCTTTGTGGTTAAGTGTAAGCGGCAAACGTAGTGCTACGTCGTCGGTATCTCCTCGAGCCAGCAGATTATTCAGTTCCTCGGTGCTGTACCGCATTTATTGACTTGGAGGCATTATTTTATTAAATCATTTAATGCCCTTATCATCCAACTGTACTGTACGGCATCAGCTGTATAGTCCACCGCTGAACAAAGCCTCCCCTATTTGGGGAGGTTTTGCCATAATTACGCACGCTTGGTACCCACGTTTGGCAGTAATTTTCCCATTGTCGCCTCTTACGACACCCACAGGTAGAAATGGAAAATTTGACATTCTAACCCAGCACCTCACAAAAACGTCGTAAGGGTATGGTCGCTTTCTACCAGCAGTTTTTATTTATGTAACTGTGTCGGAACAATCGCAAGGCCCACCTGTTGTTAAGTGGACTAACTTCTGCCTATAACAGATGCATTTCGTCAAGTGACGAATGCCCCACATGACTATATTTTTTCCTCTCGTATGCCCTCAGTAGTAATGCCACCAGCGGTCACCCGTCCAAGTCATGACCACAGAAGACGTTGCTTAACCTAGCTGATCGGTGAACGGCTAAGCAAACTTCGATACGAGCGCTTCATATCGTCACGCCAGTGCTCCCCAAAGGGTTACTCGTGTTTTGGAAGTCGTTTATAAATAGGAAACTATATAAAACAAAGACCTGATGCTAAGATAAGATGTTATTAAGTAGTGGAGGGGATAATGATGTCATTAACTCTATCAGAATTCCCTTTACGGGCTTTACGTTACGGACCGAAAAGATAGGTGATATGGGTTGCAATATTAGTTTAAAATAACTAGTTAGACAAATCTGGAGCCAAGTTACTTGACGTTTGAAGCAGTGATGGCTCAATGGCATTAGCTATGGACTGCCGTGCCGCAGGTCCATTGTTCGAATCACGCCGCGGGCTTGATCTTCAAAGCATGCTGAAAGGGCATTTTGCGATTGCTCGCCTGGCTAGCTACCACCCTCAAGTGGAAAATCTGTCGCCAAGCATCTAACGGTGTGTCCCGGCAGTAGTCCTTGAGAGCCAGTGAAATTACAGGCACACGAGACTTAACAACTATGTCTCAAGGTGACAGAGGTCAGAGGTTAGTCTGCTTAACATCAGGTGGGCCTCGAGCTTGTTCCGTCACAATAAGATAAAAAAAAACACCTAAACTAAATAGATTTCAGGTTTCATTCAAATCGGTTAAGCCGTTTCAAAGTGATGGCGTGAAGAAACTAACATACTCACAAACTTTCGAATTTATAATAATAGTATTATAATATTTGTATAATCATTTATTTACATTTTTAATGAACGAATTATTACTATAACATATTAAAAATTTATTACAAATGTGTCAAAAACGAACAAAATATTTCTTTAACAAGTTCGCAAGGTGAAACCATTTTTTTTTCATTTCACCTAATTACGGTCGTCAGAAGCTCGCCCTTCAATTTCGTTTGTTGTTAGTTGATTAAGTAAGTTATAAAATTGGTTATTGCTTTAATTAACGTTGTTAACTTTGAAATTAAATTGTGTGTTGGCATCCTCTCTGTAGAAAATAACAGTTATGACTAAGTAGAAAAGATACATTTGACAATAACACTTATGACATATTTTAAAATGATATCTGATATGCTCGTGATAGAGCTTCCAACTGTAATTTCACCTCACAAGCTAGGAAAGTTGTTGTTTATCTGTGGGGAAATGGGCTTTTTATCCGCTTACATGGGTATTGAAATTTGGTCCTTCAAAACAGATCACGCAAATTAAATTCACTTTCATTACCAATTGTATTCATTTTACTTTTAATTTTAAATATAAATGATCACTGATTTACTATAACTATTTTAGCTGTTGTGCTCTATTGGGGTAAAAACTGTGTGATATTAAATTATTAATTAAAATTATGGTCGCGTCTCGTGACTTTGAAAACCTCGATACGCTCAGGATTATTTGTTTGAATCAATTTAAACCAACATTTAATCTTAGGATCCTTCTTCAGGTTTCAATCAAATACTTGCGCCAAAAAAAGAACTTTGCAGCCTTGCATAACAAATAAGTATTGTTCAACAAGTGATCAAAGTTGCTTTTTGGTGCACGCGCCGATTTTTGAGAAAGTGGTCATAAGCCAACGGAAACATATATAAAATATTATTTTTATATGCCCCTGACAAAATATTCTTTTTATATGATCTGACTAAAAAGTAAGGGTACGCGTTGCCGTACCCATACTTTAGCTACTTTACACGCAGCGGAACGCGTCGGTATTGACCAACGCGTTCAGCTGCGTGCAAGGTCATCAGTTCTTTCAAATTATTTTTTTCAGTTTTTTTGAGCCTTTGTAATATTATACCGTGGCATGGGGTGGCGGGAATGTCATCCCCCATATCTTCCCGTGGGTGTCGTAAGAAGCAACTAAAAGAAAATTACCGGAAAGTGGGCAGCAGCGCCTTCTGAGGAACTGTTATCTTATACTGCGATCCCAAAGATACCTGCCAAGCGTGGGGATTATGACAACCCTCTTAATGGGGGAGGCTGTGTTCACTAGGGGACAATCCGGCTGATACAGTACAGTATAATAATTTTAGAGGGAGGTTTTGCATAATACCCAAGCTTGGCAGGCTTCTTGGAGAGCGCAGTATAAGATGGCAATTCTTCAGAAGGCGCCTAGCTTCCGGTATTTTTCCGTCGTCACCTCCTACGAGTCCCACAGGGAGATATGGCATGTGCAATTCAACCCCTTTTTGAACTTGTTTGAATTTGTATAGAAAGCGCTAATACGTGCTACGCATTCATTCGCTGTCCTCAATTATAAGCAGATTGCTAGTTCTAAGTTATAATTAGTGCAACGAGAGCACAGCACCTTGTTATTAAACGGATTTGCGAGACGATCGCCAATTTGTGGCGCCACCGGTTCATCCCTAGAATAGCAGGCATGATTATAATATGGCTGAATTATTCAATGTATTGAGTTAGGGCATCTAATTTTGTAGCAACTATGAACTGAGCTGCTAAGGTATCGATTAGCAACTGCCGTTGTATCTACTCATTTCAAAACTACAGTAACCTCCACTCCTCTCCTTGTAATTACAAAATAGTACAAGTTCTAAACAATGTTATAACATCAGAGAGATATAAGAAAACCTCCACGGTCGTGGCATGAAATATAACATGTAAATACACGTGGTTTTGATTACTTTTGAGCTCTCCATATTTCGGTGTTGCTGCAAGCGCCATGATCACTAGAAAACATCGAAATATCCAGACCTCAAAAGCAATAAAAAACACGGTATATATCCCGTTTTTAATAATAACTATAGTGTAAATATCCGTGACAGTTTAAAACTCACATAACACGTCATCATTGTTCATATTTGGTAAATTATGTTATTTAGCGCTAATGCTTGTTACAATTAAAACTTATTCAAAGTTGCAAAGTTTAGGGAAATCAAATACGTTTTAATTACTACACCTCCTCAAAGTTGCAAAGTTTGATGAAATCAAAGAAGATGTTTTAATTATTACCTAAAATTAACAAAGTTTATCCCAATTTTCATTTTGGTAGTAACCTCCATATATTTGATTCAAATTTAAGCCCTCTAATAACTACTTGTAGGTTCGGATCTGTCAAAAAATTGATAGTTATAAACGGTTGTGGTCGATTCAAATGCATAACTTGTTACGTTGTAGTATACATTCGAAATTTTAATATGAGCTCGGAATAAAACAGAGATAATACAAGGTTTGTGAATAGTGTAGTAAGTCTAATTTTACGTTTCGATCAAGTTGCATTGACCATGGCCACGAGTAGACTGATGAAGCAGGTGTCATCGTTTTGAGGAGCGGTGAGAGCGATTTAAATCTACCCCCGTTAGGTTTTCGTTAATGTCTTTATTACACTACACTAACAGTATCGGAACTTGCACGCAGAGACAAATTATATACTCGTCAATTATTTAGAAACATAGTTACAGTCAGTATATTAGTTCATATGCCAGTTTAGGTAGCACAAACTAGATGAACTATAAATGAGCCAAGTTTTTACCCCGTGTCCACATAGTGATTTCAAACTATAAACAAATAACCTCAATATCGATAGTACACATTTTAATGTGTTTGGATATCGATAAGTTATAAAACAGTTTGCATATTGTACAAGCGTTATATAAATTATTCATGACAGATTATTTACAGATATTTAAGAACCATTTAATATATTTAATATAGTTGAACTACCCGCAATAGCATAAAAGATTATTGATGATGATTTTTTTCATTATGTTTGAGATCCACGAAGTCAAGATTTCTATATATATATTTTTTTTTTTTCAAAATATTTAATACTAGCCATTGTTTTCGTTTCCTGTTTATTATTAAAATCTGGGATTCTTCAAGTCTTCAGATACCTTTTAGAGAAACATTGTGTTGAGATTTCTTGTGTATTTCACAGCCTATGCGAATTGTATGTTTATATATAAATCTATCGATTTACTTTATCGAAAGTTATAGTGGACTATTGGCATCTCTTTTCCCTGCTACGAGCAGGTCAAAGACCGCCTTCACCTGTAGTAGCTACAACTAGCTACCTCTAAGCCACATTATTAAAAAAGTTCGCTGTACCTCTGTCGTGGTTTGAGGATAGCTGTATGTGAGAAAAATAATAAACTACCTTCGTATTATATTAAACAAAGTTAGTTTGTTAAAATTGCTTTAGTGTTTTTTTTTTATGGGATAGGAGGGCAAACGAGCCGGCGGCTCACCTGGTGGTAAGTAATCACCGTCGCCCACAAACATCCACAACACCAGAAGTATCGAGGATGCGTTGCCGGCCTTTGAGGAGGTAATATGCTCTCTTCTTGAAGGCCCCTAAGTCGTATCCGTTTGGAAATACTGCACCTGGCAACTGGTTCCATATTGCGGCAGTGCGAGGTAGAAAATGACGTGAAAATTGCAAAGTTGTGGACTTCCAGACGTCGACATGAAATTGATGAAACATCATGCTTTGTCGGGACGTCCGATGGCGAAATTGAGCTGCAGATAGTAAATCGAACAGTTCCTCAGAACACTCCCCGTGTTTTATGGTTGCAATAATGGGCAAGATGGAGATTATTGTGATAAACTATAACATACGTACTTTATAAATCAGTAACGAGCAATTTTAGTAGCTATTTACAAGTTTTGCAGTACATCATCATCCCTTTATCCTATTCATTCGGGGTCGGTATGAAGTGGATTCTGTAGCAACGCAAGAGACAACACAAATATAACAAATATTTGTAGTATTTCTCAAAATGTGATAGATAAGTTAAGCTCTCTTGGAGTGTAAATAAAATAATTTTCCAGGCGGGGATTGGATCAAATATCAATAGGTATTTATTTTAACTTTATTATTTGAAGAAAATTGCAACAAGTAATATTATTTTATTAGACACATAACTAAAATGTTTCCTATCGTATATTTGTAATGAAATCGGCATAACAGGCGTTATTGCAATTATAACAATATTAAAAGGGTATAATTATAACCTATTTTTTGTGAAATAATGTTCTACATTTCAAAAGAAAATGAACAAATTTAAGCCAATAGGTTTAATTTCGATAAATTTAGCTCTATATGCTAATAGCGGAAAAAACTTTTGGCCCTCTGAGAATGCATACATAGATATGCAAATCTGTGAAAAGTATCTTCAGGCTACAAAGCTCATTTGTGGTTTAGTCTGTTGACTGCAAAATTGTTTGTCTGATGGTTTTTTACAGCTGCAATTTTTTTTTCCAGATAGAATTTATTTACATTCGTGGCGTATTATTCTTAGCCGATCAGCCAAATTAATGACTTGGATGGGTAACCGCTAGTGGCATTACTACTGAGCGACTCCGTGCTTTGGATGGTACGATAAGCCGTTGGTCCCGGTTGTTGTCTTACAATGGCAGTCATTATAGCATAGTGGTAGGGAAAAATGCCCGCTTGGTTAGCTATTACTGTTATATAATTAAATTCTAGATTAGCCTGAACACCATCTTCGACCACATCGTCACTTACCATCGGTGAGATTGTGGTTAAAGGCTAGCCTATAAGCGATTAAAAAAAAGATATTCCGCTTTCTTTGACTGATGTAGGAGCAACCAAAGCTCCTGCCAACTTTATAGGTACACACCATTGTTTGAAATGGGGCATAAGGAGATGGATACCCTTTGCCAATTTTATTTCATCGAATATCGCAAAAAAAAAAATAAGAACGACGTAGGACCCGTAGGTCTCATATCAAACCGTCAAAATATACCCGTCAACTTGAGAAACGTTTTTATTATATTAACACTTTGTAAAAATGAAATATCTAACAGTTGTGCCCAATTTTGATCGGTTGTTTTGGTAGCAAAGCACAATTGGCCCATCTCAATGTTGCCATTATTTCATACGGCCTGAAACTATTTCCCATCACTGTTACAAAGTTCGTTGACATCTGCGCACGTTCCAATTTCAAAACTTTTTCTGTAGGATCCATTGACCTTTCACTACTATCAAACTTATAAAAAAGTACTTACACGGACGAAAATTTTCTGCCAATATCTGGGCTTGGCTTTCATTATAAGTTTGTATTACTTATAGGCTACTTTCATTTGTTTGAAACCTGTTGGTAAGTCATGAAATGGTAAAAAATGGTAGCAAATTCTGCACTGGATATATTAAGATTAGTTTAGAACAAAGTGATAGGGCCCTTTAGCAAGCTTCCGTCTTGGTGTGTACCACCAGATGTCGGATATGTTACCACGAATCAGAAGTGTGCACACACTACTGTGTATAGGTATGAAGGGAAATGGAGCAAATGAAATGACGGGGCGAATGAAACATAAGAACCTAGGTTCTACAGTGACGTGCGAAGTGCAGTGTCACAAGCAGAACAGGATGCTGACTCTGCAACTGCGATGGACAGGCGTGAAACATACTGTCACTGTCTTGTGACGTCATGAATTTAATGAAATTGTTTTAAAATTAACTTACTACATCCTCCTATATGGGGGAGGCTGTCTTCAGCAGTGGACTATCCGGCTGATACAATACATCTAATACTGTTCAACCGACATAATTTTTAAGGATACGACAACGATAAATTGACGGTGTAGCCCAAACACAGTATAAATAATTAGAATGCTAGATCCTTAATTCACACGACATATACAAAAGATATTTTATTTCTAGCTCCTCATTTTTTACATTTTACCCGTAAACAAAAACAAAAACCAAGTGTTTTTCCTGTTTCTTTTTGGAAACAAAGAGGTGTTCATAAATGGGTCTGAGCGACCACAATAAAAAGCCTTACTTAGAAGAAGGAAGTTTTTTACGCCTGTACTGACATCTTTGTTCGTCGGACAAAAACATTTATTTTATTTATTTATTTATTTATTCAAAAACACTTACATCTACCATTACAGGTTATACCTAATGCGATAGTGTAGTTAGTAGGAAGTAACTAATAATTAATTTACGTAAATATCTTAAACAATCTTAGTGCTAACATCTACTGGTTAACATTACAGTACTACTTAAAACAGTGTTATAATTTAACAATGTAACATAAAACATATAGACATATATTCGAAAATTCACTCATAGAGCAACAACATAAGTCTGTCTCTTCCGCTATAATATTGAGAGTGCGGAGTGCACGCGTCAGAGGCGCTTTGTTGAGGAGATTTGTCCGCGCACGCGGCACTACTACCAGGTGTGGTCGTCGCCGCCTCCATACATATCTGTCTGGCACACATAGGGATATTTGCGCTAAAATATCCATGTTGTGTATTTTGCCCCTAAATACCTTAAATAGATACGACACGAGTGCTAGTTCTCTCCTGACCCTTAGTTGGTTATATCCAACCATGCCCAAGATAAATAGAGTTGGGTACATCAATGGATAAAAAGGATATACCCCATAGTGTCTCATATATAGAAACCTAATGAATTTATTATGAATTTTTTCTAACATCTTTCAAGTTTGTTAGACTTCCAAATGAAACAAAATGGAGATCCTTTTAACTATAATTTGATTATGTTATTAGCTTATTAGAGAACTAAAGAGACCTATATGGTATGTAGTAATGATTAATGGTGCCATCATCGATTCGTTTATAGTCATTTCTTTATTAAATCGGGTTATATCTACATTACATACGTATAAGCACGCCTGTATTCCCCGAAGAGGTAAGCAGAGTGTGTTTCATTTTTTTATTTTTTTTTATGCTTGATAGGTTAGCCTTTGACCACTATCTCACCTGATGGTAAGTGATGATGTAGTCGAAAATGTTGTTCAGGCTAACCTAGAAGTACTGGCTCTCAAGGACAGCTGCCGGAACACACCGTTAGGTGCTTGGCGACAGACGGCTTAACGTGCCCTCCGAAGCACGGAAACGCTCAGTAGTAATGTCACTAGCGGTCACCCATCCAACTCATGACCGCGGGCGACGTTGCTTAACTTTGCTGATCGGTTGAGAACAGCTAAGTAAACTTCGCTACGAGCGCTTCAAAAAGTGTGTGTGTGTAAGCACCCACGTTTCGCCAGTAAAGTTTTGGTCCTCATGTTATAGTGGGCGAGCCTATTGCCATTCACGGGGCACAATTTCACGGTCTTACAAAAAGTTTTTTCTAGCACACTGGACGAAACACAAGAACATATTACGAATATTATGTTTACGCTAACAACATACAAGACAGGAACACAAGAACATACTATATGAAACCCTGGCAGGGCACTAAAATGGTATATAACCCTGTTGTGCGTCTATTGTACACAACACCTTACTCACATTCACGTGAGAAGTGGCATGCTGCTCATTTGAAGCATTTTTCCATAACCGCCTCTTACGACACCCAAGGGAAGAAATGGTGAGGTGACATTCAAACCTGGCAACCTTCGGGTATACTTACATTATTATACAATAACGAAGCGCAGAAAAACTCTTTGACGACAAATAAATCAAAAGCGAATGACGCTTTTGCAACAATGAAATAGCGCTAATAGCTATGGACAGCCGTGCTGTAGGTGAATGGTTCGATCCCCACCGCCCCGGCTTGAGCAAAATTCCCTTCCATCATGTGGTGAAAATTGGGAAAAGGGAATTTTGCGAATGCTGTATACTCAAATAGAAAATCTGACGCTTAGCACCTAACAGTTTGTTCCGGCCAGAGTCCTTGAGAGCCAATAAAATTATAGACACACAAGACTTCACAACTGTATGTCTCAAGGTGACGGGCGCAGTGCAATTCGTCACTTGTGATGAAAATGCATCTGTTATAGGCAGAGGTTAGTCCGGTAATATCAGGTAGGCCTCGTGTTTGATCCGTTACAATCCCTAACAAAAAAGTACTTCCCGAATTCTATTATAATAGATAATAAATCATAATTCAAACTGGAAAACTCTATCAGAGATAATTAATTTTCTCGTCAAAGCAAACAATCATTTGTCATGACCTCGGAGTATCTCAGAGAATATGGTAATTATAATTAACATTATGTATACTACTACGTACTCGTGTCTGAATTTCCTATATTAATATTTACTTTTAAAACATTCCTGTATAACATTAAAACGTACATCTTGTGTAAGATATCTACATATGCATGAAAGTATTTATGTAAATGATGTTATTCGGACTTACCTTCTCATGTGTGCGTTTGTACTACTGCTGTGGGAAAACAATGCCTTTTTAGGGTTCCGTACCTCAAAATGAAAAAACGGAACCCTTATTGGTTCCCTTTGTTATCTACATGTTTGTCAAAACCCTTTTTCTCAGGAACGCATGGATGTATCAAGCTGAAATTCATATCAAATACTCAAATCTATCTCTTAGAGCTGTGAAAAAATCAAACTTCTAATCAACGCAATCAAAAGGTGCAGCCGAATATTCTGCAAATTTTCGACACCTCGCAAGGAAATCAAAACCTACAAGGTACTTCCCGTGCACTTAGAATCTTGAAATTTGCTACAAAGCAACGTCTTATAGCACAAGTAAAGGAAAAATTTGCGAAAAGCATACATTCATATACAACATCAAATCATAAAAATATTTTTAATAATTTATAATGATATGGATTTCATTTGGCAATAAAAATTCACTTTAACATATAGTCATTTATATACCTACAGGTTTTGTACGGCACCCTCGGTGCGCGAGACCGACTCGTACTTGGCCGGTCGAAGATATTGTTCATCGTAACTTAGGATATTTTTTTGTTTGTTACCTCATAACTTTTAACAGGGGTACCGATTTAGAAAATTCTTTTTTATTTTCGAAAGCTGGTGTTTGTCATGTGATCCTATTTAAATTTGCGTGAGATCTGACGAGTAGTATTTAAGTTATTCTTAATAATGCGTATTAAATTGGCTTCGACTACATTGATGATGTTCTCATTATCACTTGTCGATGTAACTTGTACATAAAAACTGTATACGATGGATTGGAATAGAATTGAATAGTATTTCGTGGTGGTTTCTTTCTAGATAGTGATGTTCTGATGAAGTTTTTCGGAGACATACAATGGAAATCTTCAATAAATGACAGCAAATACGCGTGGTTGCTTCAATCATTTCCTTACTTAATTAAGAGACTGCACTCCTCCAGAAGTCTTGCGACAAGTATACCTGGCCCTATGCCAGACTATCATACAGTACTACATATCAGTATGGGTATGTGCAGGAAAAAGTAACTTCATTACTATCGAAAGAGCTCAGAGGGCTCTCTTTAAAGTAATTTTATTAAAGAAGAAACCCTCCAGGTATCCGACTAATGCTATTTACCAGGAGTTCAATGTTCTTCGAGTTAGACAGCTTTTTGTTCTCAATGCCACTGTAAAAGCTCATAGAGAATATATCAATCGTTCCGATTGCAAGCTATTGCAAGCCAAACGGGTCTTTAGCCTTCCACTCCCTAGAACTACATTTCTTATTTCTAAACGAAGTCCAGCTTATGCTCACATCAAAACTTTTAACAACGTCAGTAATTTCTGTGACATCAAAGATATCAACTCTAAAGCCTGTAAAAAGATAGTAAAAGAGTGGCTTTTGAAATTGTCTTATGAGATAGAAAATTTGATTTAAAATGAACAAGTACTATCCTCACCTAAGCGCCTAGTGACGTGCTTCACAGCTCACCGTTATACACCTCTCTCACACACACACACACACACTCCCACACACTCTCTCACACATACATCCTCACACACCCATAATTATATATATTTACTAAAATTCACAAACATTTCCATACCTTCCAACAATTTATATGTTGCATGCTATGTGCAAATTGCCTTACCCTCAAACATTGTTTTCAATTTATTCTAGAGACTTCATGAGATATAATAATTAACAAATACATATGCATATTTCCCACCTAATATATACTGTCATAGTAGGTACCTCATGTATCTATTTATATATATATAGATTTACAGAGCTCACTTGCACACATTTCTCATTGTAGAAAATCGCTTTTCTGCGTGTTGCCTAGGCTTAGTTTGGGACTCAATGCTTGCCTGGGATTAAATGAATCTTAGTTAACTTCGGATAATAATTGTACACTACTAAATTGTAAACTTATTTGGAAATAAAATTATTTGTATTTGTATTGTATTTGGAAAATAATTTATTATAATAAAGTCCACTATGTCTATTGAAGTTAGTTGCGAGTACACGGTCACTACCGGTCACTACCGACTTTGTGTATGTAATTTTTCCTTTAGACTATTTTATGTTCAATCAAATACGGTTTTATTTCTGTAATAACAAAATAATTGGAGCTTCGATAATCTTTCTTAATATTTTAAAGCAGTTATGGCCTAATGTCATTAGCTAAGGAATGCCGCGCAGCAGGCCCATGGTTCAAATCCCGCCGCGGGTACGCGTTCCCTCGTAACAGACCCCTTATAGGTACAGACCCTGAAAGGAAGACAGGATATTGCAACATAAAATACGAAGAGTACTTCCTTCCGTTCACATAAATCGTAGAGATTCTTTACATTTTTCGATAACGCTTCTCGCAAAAACGCGAAAACTGGCAGCCTGAAGCTTAGCATTACATAATTCAGTATCTTCAAAACAGGTTTCCAGTAAAAAAGTACAGTACCCTATTATATAATGCGTAACTGAATTTCAGTAGAGCGATTTTCCTCAAGAGAGGTCATGAGATCGTGGGCGTACTAAGGATGTGGTTTTGTGAATTGTTGGGCATGGCTGGATGAACTCCACAGGATGAATATTGTTTTGTCCTTAGCTAGATTACTGTGGGACGCAAGCCTATACGGTAATGCATTTTGCGAATGCCCGTTTGAGATGCCAGTAATTTCTGTATTAGCCTAAACAATATCTTTGAACGCATCATGACATACCATCTAGTATATTGTACCTGGTTAGGTTGTGGTTCATTGCTAGGACGTAAGTTTTTTCTTTCCTCTTCATATTTTACAATACGTTCTTGTCTACAAGAGACAATATTGCAAAATATGAAAAATAGCTAAAATGAACAAAGCCGGGAGTACTTTTTTTTTATATGGTTGACGTCTTATCTGACTGCAAAACTCTTTGGGATTGCTATCCTAAAAACATTTTACCTTATAACATTAAATAAATAACATAATATTTTAATGGTAAAATTGGCAATTTGTCAATCTTATTAACAATTGTATTGCTTTAAGTCACTAAAATATATAGTTACATTAAATCCCCCAAAGTTTTACCCTCAGTACGCTCACTTACGAGATCTTCTATATTTTATTAGTGGTGGAGAAAAAATGCTCTAACAATTCGCAGGCGATGATTTTATTCGGTTCTAGAATAGACGCCGGGGGCTACAAATTATACCCAATTTCTTGTATCTTATATTTCAAAGTATTTCCATTCAAAAGTTTTGAATTTTTTTGTGGAATCAGAAGCTGTTCTTTTGTTTCAATCGTTACTAATAGGGTAGTAAATTAATTGAATACAAAAGAAATGAAATAAAAAGTATTAAAAATTTGTTTCATTTAGAATACGAGATGGTTAAAAATTAAAAGGTAATCTTGTGATTGAAGATTTTGACAAGTTGTACTTAATATAATATCCTTAATAATATTATAAATGCAAAAGGTTATAACTATAGATGTTTGTTACTATTTCACGCAAAAAAGGACTGTATGTATTTTAATGAAACTACAATAATGCACATCGGAATAAAATCAAGGCTATAATATATAAAGATATTGTGTGAATTGCCAAAAATTTTACGATAAGTTTTAAGTAAGTAGGAAAAAATTCTGCCGTATGCGACCTATTCTGGCGTGCGCTGCAAAAACCTTTAGTAACATACGTGCATATAATGTATACTGGATATGTTTATCCTAAATTGTTCTATAAAAAGCCCGTGACAGCTAAAATCCATATTTTATGAGTAAACCATTATGAGGCGCTGGATTAACAGATATGATACTGTTAATCATCATCATCTATCACCACGCGGGTGTAACCGTTGGGCGCAGCTAGTTAGTATATATAAATGTTATAAGCAATTGCAAGGTGTATAATTATGGTAGCTATCAAGAATCCAAGATGGTGGGTTCAGATGAGAGTCCTATAAAGTATTTCGATCAAGCAAGATCTCATTTTATGTTTCACCTATCAAGTATCGTTGCATATGGGGTACCATGCTAAAAAAACACACCTTAACCTTTTTTGTGATTGTCGAAAACTAAAAAAAATATATTTATGTTTAAAATATTATCCGTTTTGGGCATTCATCTGGTTAATATTTCATAGCCTCTAAGCATAATTTCACGACCTTTAAATTTTTTAAAGGCATTCACCTGACTTATATTTCTTTATCTTTAAGTAAAATTTCATGACCTTTTGTCATAGGGAAAATTTCCCCAGCTGTCGGAAAACTGAGGCTACCGATTGTCTAATCAATAAACGTCCCCGTTTACGGGCATAAATCTAGTTAATGTTTCGAAACCTTCAAGTAAAATTTCACGACCTTTTGACAAAGAGTACATTTTCCAAGCTGTCCGATAACCAAGGCTATTGATTGTCCAATAAACATCTGAGAGATAATCTAACCATGTTACCCCCACTAGGTACCTGCACTACGGTCTACGAGTAAGCAGCGTGCCTAGCATTGCCCCGTTGAATTGCAATGCTTGTTTCTTTGAGCCCTATATATATTATGTATTTATTAATAGAGCATAAATTATTTTATTTATGAGTATCGCAAAATCTTATCCAAAAAACGTAATTTTAGTACTGTGTTTGATGTAATACTCGTTGGTAACGAGTTCCGAACAGCCCAGATGTTCTACGGTAGGATATGTTAAATAAGTATGGTTTTACTATGCTTCACCCGTCTTCAGTCCCATCTCTTATCATCATTTGAATAGTTTAGGTAGACCAGTGTGGCTAAAAGCGTTTGCTGATCTTCATTGTGTGTTCATGGCTGAGTGTCTTCGTAGCTATATCCATACAAACGTAGTTTTATTATATATTTTTTTACGAAATATTCAAACTCAGTGATATTTTTTACAAAAGTCCTTGAACCTAAAATCTATGTTTCTGTTATTCAGTGCTAGATTTCTATTACAAAATTATACTAAAAAAAATTTTTATAACTAATTTTGTGTACACATAAACAGATAAAATGAAAAATAATCCAAAACTGTGAAACTGGAAGCATACATATATTAGGCTCCAGAACACGTGTGCCACCAAATTTGAACACTTTGCATTTACCATTAAGTGTTAAAGGAAAAAAAACTGTATCGACCACACATACCCTACTTATTTCTCGAAGGACAGAGTTGTCTAAACACCACATGCTATATAACCTCTAAATTGAACCTTAAAAAAAATACGCACCCAATGATCAGCTCATATCCTTGTACTGTTTCAGTGCATGTTCGGGACAGACAGCACAGATCTTCCACTTACCCGCGATGCTCGCGTGCTGAGCGAAAATCACATTTACAAATGATTAGAGTACAAAATACGCACCGTCCCCTATGACGGTTAGAGCAATACAATTGGATTACAAATTTTCGACTCGCACGAGTAAGGTTCCAGTAGCCGTTCGGCCACTGGGCGATGCGGGTTCGATTCCTGTCCGGAATAAAAAAAACAACTATTTACTCTAATAATTTGTATATGTGATTTTCCACAATCTCACCTGATAGTCACTTGATGATGTAGTCGAAGGTGTTAGGCAGGGTTGACCTAAAATGAAAGCGGAACAGTTTTTGTTTTAGAATATTTTCGGTTTGAAGTCGGTAATTTTTCATAAAATTTATTTTAGTTTGAACGTGGTGGTTATCAGTATTACGAAGTTATTGGCATAATTAACTATTTATTTTTAGACAATTGCTCTTCGATAATTTTGTATTCTTGACCGACTTAAAAAAGGAGGAGGTACTCAATTCGTCTGTATTTTTTATTTTATTTGCTACCTCAGAACTTTTGACTGGGTGAGCTGATTTTAATGATTCTTTATTTATTTGAAAGCTGATGTTTTTTGTGTAGTCTCATTTCAATTTCATCAAAATCTGTTCAGCCGTTTTTGAGTTGCACTCAAATAACTGAAAATTTTTTTTCTCTCTTGATTATATAGTCATTGACAGTGAATGATAATCGATCCCGTAAGTAGCAAGGATCACCAAAGAGTGTGATTTTTTTTATTTAGAAATGTTTGCATACTGTGGACTTAAATAAATGTCTTATAATAAAGCTAAAATGGTATACAGATTTTCTAGATAAAAACTAAAACCATAGTCGAACCTTTGGAGAAGAGGGGGGGTGTCATTCTAACCCAGTACCCCACAGGCAGCCCAGAGTAGTCCGATTTTAATTATCCTTTTTTTTTATATAAAGGTGAAGGTATATCTTCTCCAAAAAAATAAAAAAATGGATCCTTATAAATTTCATCAAAATCGGTTGAGTAATTTAAGTTATAATCAATTGACTGAAAATGTATTCGTTTACCTGGATAATTTAGTGGTATTTTTTGTTATCGACGATAAACTCTATTTTAGGTGAGTGAATGATCTTGTCATTATTAGAGTCATTATTACTATAATATATTTTTAAAAACCTTATCAAAGTACTTACCAACCTTCCTCTAAAACCAGCCAAAGTAACAGTATACAAAGATCTTGATAAACACATTCCTTTTTTATTTAAAATTGGTGACTGTCATACTCAAAGGACAGCGTCTTTTTTCGCGTCTACGTGATGTGAATGTACCTCTCAATTCTATTTCGGAAGTCGCACTTTCCTAAAAATAAAGAAGTCTCAAATGTGTATCTAAAATATAAACCTTACTACAGATTTAGTACGATCTATCCAACCTTCCACTAAAACCAACCAAATCAACACTACTGGGACCTTAATAATCTCGTTCCGCATTTGAAATCAGTGACTGTCACACTCAAAGGAAGCCATCTTTTTTCCCTTCTACGTGACATGAATCCATTCGAACTCCGAAGACGCATTTTGTGAAGATTAGGCTATCAGAACAAAACTCTATTGAGACGATTGAGACAGTATAGGCGGTAAAAAGAAACGCTGAAGAAAGCAATTTGTGTAAAGGGTTTTAGTTCCATGCATATAGTGCTAAATGAGAATCAGAGATGGAGTTGAATACTGATCTTTAACAGGCATGCAGTTTCTACGAGCTGAAAATACTGAAAACTAAGTATTTGAATACTTTACCATGCAGAACATGACATGTATTTGTATTTTGTTTCTACGAGTAAGAATAAGAGTTAAGAGTAGAAATTAAGACTAATTTCTTCCGTTCACCTCAGTACTGGAGTAGATCTATCCTAGATCATTAAAAACAGAAAAAAAAAAAAAATTATACAAAAATTTACTACAATAGTAAAAATAATGTTAATACATAAAAAATATGATTTTTGTTAATTTGAAAATGTAGGGGGTTAAAATGGGGTGGGGGCAAAACTTTGACCGAAAATAGACCTGAGCGAAGGGGTATAATTAAAATATTAACAAATAAAAACGACTTCAAACATAAAATACGCATTATTAGGGATAATTCAAATATAAAATCAGTCAAACATAAATGGGAACACATGACAAGCACAAGGTTTCGAATGTAAAAAATTCATCAAAATCGGTACACCCTCAATAAAGTTATAAGGTATTTGTATGTACAAACAAAAAAAAAACAATAGTATTGAGAACCTCCTCCAAAATCAGCCAATAAGTTGAACTATAGATGTCGCTCCATCCCTATACGATGGTTAATAACGAGAGGTCAATTTAGGCTTATGTGTCTTATATCACGTTGGCTTAGCTGTGGATGGCGCGGGTTCGAATCCCGCACATCACTATAATTTTTCCTATGGTTGTAATTTTGTAACGTAAGATTTGACTTTCAGTACAAACCGTTAAAATAACGTCGTTAAAGTAGCAGTATCGAGACTTAGACACCAGGAGTCGTTTGTAAACATCTCAGTAACATTATACAATTACGTTGTCCAACACTCGCGCGGCCAGATTGTGGCGAGTTAGCCTTTTTTCGAGCTACGTGAGAGTTACGTGAGGTGACTTTAATCACTTTGCCTAAGTTCATAGCTTTTCATAGTTGCTTCAGCTAACCGATAACTGATGGGTTAGAAAGAATCTCCAGTGGTTACCACATTAGTCGGTATATAGGTACTGGGGGCAGTACTGACGAGAGGCCAGTATCGTCAGAATCGCGGCAAGCAAATTCCATTGTGTTTGTTCATTTGTCTGGTTACTGATAAGCAAAAACAAACAAGTCTCACCACGAACAATAAGTTATTTCTATCAGTGTAATTCCGTAGCTATTGTAACTATATGTTTGGCCAAGATTTCACCCTGAAAGCATATGTAGTCTTCCCGTAAAGGTCAATGCAACTTGCCCGAAACGTCGAGGTTTTTCAAAACTTTGTTTTGAGGTTAGTTTGTGCTCTTGAAGAGACACGAAAACCAACCCGTTCAACTAGCTAATGCTTTAAAAACGAATAGTTTTTTTATTGTGTGTGGGGGGGGGGGGGTTGCTCCAATACCCACGCTTGGCAGGTGTCTTGGGGATTACAGTGTGCAATACAGATCCTCCGAAAGCGCAGTTGCCCACCTTCTGGTGTGTTACCCTTAGTCGCTTCATACTACACGCACGGTAGAGACGCGGGGGTGATATTCTAGCCCAGTACCACACGGACCTTTTATCATAACTAACTAGAGACAAATATTTTTTCATATACATATCTATAGGCGAGAATGCTTTTAAGTTTGATCGAGAATTGAAGAGACCACTGAGTAAACGTGCAAACTGTGCTCAGTAAACGTGCAAATGACCACTCAAATAGTTTTCTTAAAATCGTTTGCAGAATCCAAGAAAACAGCCTAAACGCCCTTAGAACATTACGGACGACAGTAAGAAATGGTCTCTCTCGATAAAAACATCAAAACATTTAAGTCCTAAGGCAACTGAACTAAATTCGCGTTATATCGCGTCTTGTCAAGGCAGCTATGTTCATTCCTTTTCACGCTCCGCGACGTTTCGTGAGGTGAATAGATTGCAGGGGATTTTATTTTCAGTTCTGTTTATGTATTGATTTAGTTTACTGTTATCAGGCTATTGACTGAGCGAAAGGGGGTATCGGAGGCTGATGGGAGACCTCAACATATACTAAATGTATGTTCTACGATAACTTTTTATGCCGTAGGTGGCCAACAAACTGAAAGGGATGGCTATAGAAAGCGATCAGCGTTGGCATCGTCTAATTGCTATCTGTGACACTGGTGGCATTACAAATCTGTTGCCGACATTTAAAGACTTTGTTGCCTCTAATTATATACTGAACTAAGAAATATATCGTCATTATTATATAATATATAAATTTATTAAAGCGTTTATTTCTGATAAACATTACAAAAGTCTTTCAAGAAATATAAAATGATGACAATAATAACTAACAGGGTTTAAAAACTTTTAAATTTATCAGAGCGCTTGGTCGATGCGACGCGTGATCAAAATGCTGGCACCTATTTGGCTCAAAGAATAAGCATTGCTATTCAACGGGGCAATGCTGCCAGCATGCTGGGCACGCTGCCAACTAATAGTGGGATAGAACATTTGGACTGCCTATGAGTCCAAATGCTTTTATTGTAGTAGCTGTAGTGTTGTATATAGTTCGTAGAATTTTGTTGATACAGGGTTTAATTCTTATTAAAAACTCATTTTACGACGGGAGGCCTCATGTCTCTGTACTAAGCAATATACTTGTTTCTCACGGTACAGAGATCCCTCTAATGTCAAAGACTTAGAAGCATAAAGTATTCTTATCACATCAAAAAAAATTACGTTGTAACTTTTAGGGTAACTGGGAGAGGGAGCTCTACATTTTCAGATAATTCAAGAACTATTTATGGTATATTTATAGATGATAAACTAGTTTTTGTGACTACCAGCTCACGTGTTGGTAAGTGATAATGTGTTCGTAGATAGTAAGCGGACTAGGCCTAGATTACCTGGCGCTGAAGGACTGCTGACTGATCACACTATAAGTTGTTTGTCGACAGATTGAGTGTGTTAGCTAGCCAGGTGAGAATTTGCAAATGCTCTTCCACCATGCGGTAAAGCTCAAACCAGCGGTGGGGATCAAACCAAAAACCCGCAGCACGGTAGCCCATAGCTATTACCTCTCGGATAAGGATGAGAGATAACTTCGGCAACATCGTCAGCATACATGTAAATTTCGGCGTTGTCTAAGGCGTTTGGATGATCAAGCAAACTGAACAAAGTCCCAAAACAAGGTCCCTGGTTAGATACCCACCGCCCGCTTTGAGCTTCACCGCATGGTAGAAGGGCATTTTGCGATTGCCTGCCTGGCTAGCTACCACCTTCTAGTAGAAAATCTGGCGCCAAGCACCTTACGGTGTGTTCTTGTCCTTGAGAGCCAGTGAAATGACAGGCACATGAGACTTAACAACTAGGTCTCAAAGTGACGGGCGCAGTGCAATTCGTTACTTGTGATGAAATGCATCTGTTATAGGCTGAGGTTAGTCCGCTTAACATCAGGTGGGGTTCGAGCTTGTCACAATTACATTATAAAAGAATATATACGTTTAATCTAGCCCTCAACGTTAGAATAATTAACCTTGAAATGAATCACACCAGAAACTAATGAAGGAATGGATTAATTTCCGTTTCCGACATAGTTTTGGTAGCCTACTTAGTTAAAATACTATTACTTCTGAATTACGTGATATCACGCAAGTATGCGATGTTATCAATGGATAGTTTATGATTTCGTGAACTTCAAATTAACTTTCTTAATCTTTATGTTCCATCAAGAACTAAAAGAGCAATAAATGTTAGAAGGTTTTCAAGCGATTGTAACGGAGTATGCCTAGTACGTCTTTACCGATCGACAATGTTATGCAATGTACGCTGCGGTCTTGTCTTGGATGGGTGACCGCTAGTGGGTTTTAATATTGAGTGTATTCGTGCTTTGAAGGATACGTTATGTCGTCTGTCTTGGGTGTTTTCTCAAGATGACTGTAGTAACAGCGCGGTGGTTGGGCATATTGCAAATGTACGCTTGCCTAACTACCACATTCAAGTTGAAAATATGTCCAGGCGCCTAATGGCGTTGTTCAGCGGCCAGTTCTTAGTAAATGTTATTCTTGTTCAGAATAGTATAATAATACAGTAAACCTTTAGAGATCCATATATCAGGCACAAAGCTATGGAATAATGTTATGTTGAAAACAGAAATTGGTAGTACTCCACTATTTTTACCTTTCGAAGACTTTTACTGAACCCAATAAATGGTCCCATATAGGACAGTTCTCATTGTTAGCCCGGGCACTGGCGGTATATTTGGACATTAATGAGCCAATTTTTTAGTGTTACCTTTGTGTACAGCACTTAGGTAAATACAGATCTTAGACGCAGTTCTTAGGTACAGCTTTTTGGAAAGCTCGTATGTATCCGGGAAACGAGCTGTTTATTGGATCTTAGTGGGCACATTTTTGAATGTCACCTTTGCGAGTACAGTTTAAGATTCACCACATAAGTAAGTACAGCGCTAGGACTTCAAGATTAGTTCTAAGGTACAGCATCTATGTACATCTTCAGTATAGCTCTTAGGTACAGCTTTTATGTAAAGTTCTTGGGTATATATATCTCATATGTTCAGTTTTTAGTTACAGCTATTAAGTACAGCTGGCATTATACCATACTATTTTGTCCAATCTGTACAAATATCGACCTTTAAATAAAATACTCGTAAAACTAGTTAAGTCCAAGAAATCAAACGAATTCTCCGCATCACCCCCACTACAGTACTGACATTTTAACGACAACAGTTCGACCAAATCTATTCACGTTTGTGCAATCTCAATATAAAATGGACCATAAACGTAAAGCAATAAAGCCGTTTCAAAGTCAGCTCATCAAACTTTTACTGGTTATCGGAATTTTAACATATAAATCGAGACAGATATTAAACTTCAACCATTTTTCAAGTTGGAAGCTATAGTATTTTATTGTTATTTTTACACGACTGTTAAAAAAAATAAGTGTTTGTGTATGTTTTGAGTGTTCATACCGTATCATTTTGATAATTTATATCGTATGTATGTTTATGAGTTTCTTTATTCCACCATTACTTCTAAACGGCTTAACCGATCTTCATATATGATATGTCATAATATTCATCTTCATGGCGCAAGTGATATAAATATAATGTATATTAACCCATTGACATCGGCGATAATTATAACAATAGAATTTCATTCATAAATTGGCCATAGTGGTCCAGTCCGATTCCAACTTATTATGTATATTATATATAATGTATATTAAATATAATGTATATTAAATATAATGTATATTGATATAATTGTTATAAAAAAAAAGGAGAAAAACTGGTTTTACTGGCTTTTAGACGCGTCAATGTGAGAATTTCTTTTTCTTCCAAACTTATAGTGTGGCATATAAAAATGAAGGGCATTCAAAAACAATTCCAAATATACATATAACTTGCAGTTTTAATTTCAATGGAACGATAAAACTCTTAACGAAAATAATTAATATGCAGTCGGGTTTTTTAGGTTTTCAATTAATTTATACGTTTACTACACATCGGGTTGAAACTTTTCTCGAACAATAATATCTTCAGCCATTCGACATGGTCATGCTGCCACTTTACTGCCACTTAGCAGCCTGCCGAATAAACTATAGTTATTTGTTATGCTAAACTCCAATGTTGTTATTTGCCGCGAGTACGTCTTGTATTGAAATCTAAGTAAAATAGCATTAGACTTATAATTCTTCAATTCCTTAGGATTCAATGATAACAAACGTAATATAACTGCCAAACGAAATACACAATATATTTTATATTTTTTATTTTATTTATTGCTGTAAGGCTAGCCTTTGAACACTATCTTACCTGATGGTAAGTAAGATAATGTGGTTGAAGATGTTGTTCAGGCTAACTCAGAAGCTCTCAAAGACAGCTGCTGGAACACACTGTTAGGTGCTTGGTGACTGACTTTCCACTTAAGGGCGGTAGCTAACCAGGCAGGCATTCGCAAAATGCCCTACCACCACCCTGTAACGCCTGTCATCCTAAGACAACAACCGGGACCGACGGCTTAACGTGCCTTCCGAAGCATGGAAGCGCTTAGCAGTTGTCACTAGCGGTCACCCATCAAAGTCATGACCGCGGCGAACGTTGCTTAACTTAGCTGATCGGTTAAAATCAGCTAAACAAACGTCACAAGCGCTTCAACACCACATCATCCCTTACCATCAGATGAGATGGTGGTCAAAGGCTAACATAACAGGCATAAAAAAAATTGGAACAGCTTCAACATTCAAATGTGTGAAAGAACTTGTCGAAGTCAGTACCATGAGCAAATATTGTGATAATAGGTACTTTTGAACCAACGTGGTACTGACTTTGACTAGTTATTTCACAAATTTGAGTGTTAAAATCGGTTCCATTATTTGGTATTTTTTTTTCTTTTATTACATAATGCGATTTCTAAAGAACTTAAGTACCGCTTCTTTTTTATAGTACAAGCCTCCTTTTCGTTTAAGGTAAATAAGCCATTTTATGTTATACAACCCCTATTGGGTTGTAAATTATTGTTTTACCTAAGAATACCGATGGCGTACCATCATTGTAAGAAATAAAAAGTAGTGTAGAAATGTTTAGGGCCCAAAACGGTTTTATGTGAATGAGTAAAAAGGATGTTGAGATTTTTACAGGCTGAAAATGTTAGCAAAATATTTTGTTATCACGTTAACATGATTGTCGGACAAAGGTTTAGTACAACTGTCTCGGTACAGAAGTATGAAAAAGATTTTAATGTTGTCAAGAATAATATAATTTTATGCTATTGTGACGGAACAAGCTCGAGGCCCACCCAATGTTAAGCGGACTAACCCATGCCTAGAACAGATGCATTTCATCACAAGTGACCAATTGCACTGCGCCTGTCACCTTGATGTAAAGTAGTTAATTCTCATGTGCCTGTGTATATTTTACTGGCTTTCAAGGACTGCTGCCGGAACACACCGTTAGGTGCTTGGCGACAGATTTTCTACTTGAAGGTGGTAGCCAAATGGGCAATCCGAAAGGTGTTTTTATTTTTGTGTGTTTATGTGTATTTGACGGAATAAGCTCGAGGACCACCTGATGTTAAAAGTCTCTTGTGCCTGTAATTTTTTTTTTTTTTTTTTTTTCTAAGCTCGATGTAAATATTCAAAACTCTATTCAAAGGGAGCGTGGCGTAGTCCAGTGTTGCCGCGGCGGCGGTCTTAGCTCGCAGTAGGCATTGTCTTTTACTACGAGACACAGAACTTTAAAGTGTCAGACATACTGGATGGCTACAACTTTATTATAAGCAACTGCTTGTATGTAATATTTACATTAAACAATCTAAACACATAAATTTATGGTTTCAGATTAAATTCTTTATGTAGGTACATGAAAGACATCATTCCAGGAACCCTGTATAAAATTCCTCGTAAAAATATAATTGGACAAAATGCCAAATATGTTTTCACCCTGATTAAATCGCACCCTGTTATAAGAATATCGGATTTACGTAGATTAATTTATCAGGGGTTAATTCCTCCCTCTAACCTTGCCTCACCCCTGAGCTGTGGCATTTTAATCCGATCCGACACCTGAAAGCTAGATCCGATGTGAAAATAAATTAAACTCCGTATTTACACTTTCTCACTGTGGTATTGTCACAGTGAAAAAGTAAGAGAAGGCTATTTTCAAATAACCCCTTTGCACTATATGTAAGTATTGTTTACATAAGTTTTGGATGTAAAAAACTATATGCCGCAAAAAACGTAGTATTATAATAAGCAATATGAGATATACGTTTATACAATTGCTGATAATAAACGTGGTGGCTGGGCTATACGTAAGTCTACTTAAAGTTAAAATACGTATGCACTTGACAATGCTTATTTTCACAGTTTTGTTAAGTACAAGGAGGACAGACATACGAGTACTATCATTTTGTTGGTCTTACTCTAACAAATTACGGGGTGTTAACATTTATAGAAAAGCTTTATTATGACTGGTATGCAGTACGTTGGTGACTTTGCATATTTGTTACAATTTAATTAAATTTGATGAGGTATATATTTTTTACTGAATCAAGAACTTGTCCTTTGCCGAGAACTGTGACATCGTGTTTAACCGATTTTTTTTCAGCAAGCTCTAGATCAATTGTCTTTGTCTAACATAGTTTTTCTCCGATTCTGTTCCATTGCTGTTACAGAGCAACAATTACCTTAATTTTTAATTTTTTAGTGTCAGTACGAAAGTAAAATCTATATTTTTTTCACTGTGGCAGTCAGTCTGTCCAAACCCTGAATCAACACCCAGCAAGTTATTAAACCGCTGCGCTGGTCGTCGCCACGTCGGCACTCGACGTCACCTTTCAAATTAGGTGGACCTGCCCTTCTGGAGTGTTACATTGGTTTATTTCTGTGACCAGTAATAGCTGACATGCACAAGATTTTTAAGTGGGTTAGATTAATCTGATTTTTAGTTATAAACTAAAGCGAGAGAAGTGTTATTTTATGTTATAAGTGTTCAATGTCAGTAATTGTATTCTCATTTATTTACTGCATTATTAATTACTAACAATTTTAATATGTTTTTCAAATAAAAATGTATGTATTGTCTGTTCTATTTTAAGTATGCATATTACAAATTTACAAAAGTATATATTTTTTACTTTGTAGACTAGGATCCTGTTAATAGAAAATAGAATATAATTAAAATTATTTCTCTACATAATAAACGGTTGTTAAAGAAGGTGTTGGCTAGTCAGGCGAGCTTATATAAATTATATAAATGCCCATAAAAAAAGCAAAGTACATGCCATAGAAGATTCAGATCTGTAAATACCTATTGACTGTTGACTCCAACGCCCAGCGATATCATTCGTTTCAAAAATATGCGACTGTATATTATATAAGACGTGTTTTTTAGAGCGTGGCTTTAATGAGGTAGCTGGTAATGTGGTGCTCCTTTGGGAACTTTACTCAGTAATTACTGATAACAAGTATCATGTTCTAATTCAGAAGACAAAAAGTCTGTACACCAAATTTTATACCATAGTACAGATGAAAGGTTGTAGCGCCTCAGAATGTAAGTATTACCTACTTTAGAAATATATTGTATACCAAGTTCGTAGCGTTTGGAGATTAGTACAATAAAAAAACATTGGCCATTTGCCAAAACCTAGTGAGTTACAAAAACGGTTCTAAGTCAGCGCTATACTCTAGCCGCATCCGCTCTCAATATCACCCTTAATTCTACCCCTTGTCACCTTTTAGGGATATGAAATGAGTCTTAATTGAAAAAACCGTCGGATACATAAGAAACTTCTCTAGATATATTTACGCATGTTGGAAGAGTATTTAATTAATACTCGCTTGGCTGTATAGCTACCACCCTTTTTAGTGGTAAAATTTTCGATAAGCACCTAATTGATAAGCCTGCATTTTTTACGGCAAATTATAATAAAATATATACAGCACTACAGCTACTACAATAAAAGCCTTTAGATCCCTATAAGTCATTGCAGACTCACAGGCAGTCCAAATTCTCTAGCCCACTACCAGTTGGCAGCTTGCCCAGCATGCTGGCAGCATTGCCCCGTTGAATTGCAATGCTTATTCTTTGAGCCAAATAGGTGCCAGCATTTTCATCACACTAATATAATGTAAGCATTTAGATAAGCGACATGTCATTTCAGATTTGCAGGCACTCCAAATACTCCAACCTACTACCAGTTGGCAGTGTGCCCATAACGCTGCCAACTGGTAGTGGACCCCATATATTGTATTATACAATAAATTTACTGAAGCGTGCTTAGGCCAAGAAACTCATATTTTCAAGTGGATCGTTATTATTCCAGCAATGACCGTATTGACAGCGATTCAACACAATTAGGGAGATACGGGTTAAGTGACCGGAGAAACTCTATAAAATTATTAAGAGATAACGCGTTATTTTGCGGAAATCCTTCTTTGAAAATAAAAAAAATATTTTATGATAACATTAAATTAATATTTTAAACAAAATTCTGATATAAAAACAGTGTTTTGTTTTAAAGCATTGTCTTGACGCTTAAGTTTAGAATATGGTGTATCAGTGAGATATAATATATAATATATATATATATAATAGAGATATAATAAAATCAGTGAGGTTTAATGAAAACTAGAACATCTTAAAGGATCTAGGTCCATTTAACCAGTCATCCTGTATAAAGTATATATTATCTATTGCGATTTTGAAGCGCTCATAGCGTTTGCATTTAAGCATCGTCCACCGCGGTTATGAGTTGGATGGGTGGTCACCCATCCACTAGCGATAGCAAGGTTGTAGGGCATTTTTCCAATGCCCGCCTGGCTAGCTACCACCCTTAATATAAATTCCCTTAAACCCTTAACACCCAGAACATCTTTCGCCAAGAACCTAACGGTGTGTTCTGGCAGCTGTCCTTGAAAGCCAGTAATTTTAGGTTAGCCTGAACAACATCTTCGACCACATCATCACTTACTATCAGGTGAGATAGAGGTCAAAGGTACCAGGCATAAAAAAAGTCCCGTTCAATACTTAAATTTACTTTATTGTCTAAATATGAAGTAATAAATAATCTAAATACATACATTTATATCCTCACGTCTACAGAGATACAGACAGTAGAGTGACAGCAATAGGCATCGTTGTGCCCTTTATGTACAAAAACATTGAATCTTCTAGTCGTTCCCCTACCTGCCTTGCTTTGTACCATCTCATAACATATTAGTTAACACCTAGCCTTAAAGATTAAATACGGAAGTAGATTTACTATATTATCTAATCTTAGAATATTTTGAGATAATTAATAAGACAAAAGCTTCAATAATATGCTTCAGTATTAATTATCTTCCTATGTTCAGCAGCTTTACGGCTCTATAACGGTTTTGTCATTTCTCATACATAAAAAGTACGATAGAAGTTATCTGATCAGAGCAATATAAACAGTATTTTTCATCCAAAGGTACATATTTCCTCCACTGAGAAAAACGACTTAAAGGCTTAAATCAAATTTGACCTTTTACCGTTGATTTGTAACTACGTAAGATGAATTCACAACTCTTAAGATGATTTTCACCAATCAATAAAAATGTGCCATGTTTTATAATGAACACAACCGTCAAAAACGCCTTCCGTAAAGTATTTTCAGAATTGAACTTGTTATACGATAATACTTGCAGTATTGACCATAAAATAAACCTTACTATTACGGCGGTTTATATACGGTGATTATCACTATAACGTACGACTTAATCAGCCTCATCGAAAAGTCATTATTTAAGAAAGACCACAAAATACACCCTAAATGAAGACGAAACCTCGTTTAACGCCTTCTAGTTGGAAGGCGTTTTTGTACGTATTTACGTTTGGTCGGTTTTTGCCTTTTACCATATAAATTGGCCTACATTAGGGCGCTTTTGACTTTAGATCTATCTCAGTGTGCTGTAAAAAAAACTATACAAGCCATGGCCTAGCTTTTGATACAGCCACTCTGTTAAATTGAGGCGTAAAATTGAATTAAAAAAGTTAAATATAAAACTATTGTTAAATGACGAAAGTCATTTACTTATGTACTTTATTTTTATTAATATTTACTTCCAAATCAATTATAATATTTTTCTTTCTTCTTCTTGTTTTGGGATTGCAAATGATGGTTGTTTTCATATTCCCAATAAATATTTCAAATTCTCTCCGTAGAAGCATACATTCTTTCTAAATAAACAAATGAAAATTAGTTTTCCTATGGCACACGTGAATAAAACGAGTAAGTGATTTCCGTTGCCGCTACTTTTCTAACCTTGTACCATTTTAAAACAGATATATGCAATCCAATCGTCCGTCTATTCTAGTTAATATTTTGTATAAACTACACCTTGTGGATTAAATGGTCGTAACAGAGTAAGTTTACTGTCTTTTCTTAGAATATTCTGGAAGAGATATTAAATAAAATAACAAAGCTCTTTTGTAGGACAAAATGTTATATTAAAAGCGTGTGATGAATTCCTCTCATTTATTAAAGTAAGTAGCTACATCAATTAAATTATAAAAAAAAAACGGAGAAACGGCACCCGTACCTCGAACATGACTTTGTCAAATCAGGCGACGTCTCCCGATTGAGTCTCAACAATGTCACTGAATAAAAATAACCAGAATAATCACTCCGCACAGTCTTTCCAATAAATAAGCGACTAACAATAATAAGCGACCAGTAAAGCAATAAATTGCACTTCAGCTCGCGAAGCATGGAGTACCTTATATTTATATTCACCTACAGGGCGTCTCTCTTTCTATCGCATAGCTCTGATCTCTTCTGACGCGGCACGTACCGTAGAATAATTCCGTCCGGATATATACGCCGATCTTTGAGAAAGTATCCCGAAGAGATGCCATTCTATTAGCTTTGTAAGAAACAAATTTCTGTCAATTTTTCTCATATCAAAACACGTTCTAATTGGCTAAGCAACGACCACGTGATTTATAGTGATGGGACGGAATGAATGTGCAATTTTAATCGATATCGATATAGAGCATATTTAGAACATCAACGTGGTAATATATCTATAAACATCTTAAGCGTTGAGTGTTAATTCTCTTTATGCTTGGCTGTAAGAAGTAGGTAAACAATGGAAACTACTGTGTAACAAAACCTAATGTTAGCAAATTACAACGTCAAATATACTTACAAACTGCTGTATTGGCAGGATTGTCCACTTCCGAACACATCCTCCACCATTTAGGGAGAGTTTGCCATAATTCCCACGCTTGGCAGGCGTCTTGGGGATCGCAGTTTAAGATATCAGTTCCTCAGAAAGCGCTGCTTCCCACCTTTCGGTATTTTACCTTTAGTTACCTCTTACAACACCAATGACACCGATAGCAATGGTGGAGTAAAATTCTAGCACGGCACCCCACGGGATAATTATCAATTAACACTTATAAATTAACATGAGTCACTCACCGTGTCTATTCTACTAAGTCTATTTTTAATGAAGTCAGTGCATTTAGCTAATCCACATAATGTAAGTTAATATTTTAGTTTTCACAGCTATCAATAAGAGAAAATAAAATACAGAAGAAATATGAAGCAGTGATGGCTCAGTACCATTGGCTATGGACTGCCGTGCCGCATGTCCATGGTTCGAATCCCGCCGCGGGCTTGAGCTTCAAAGCATGGTGGAAGGGCATTTTGCGAATGCCCGCCAGGCTAGCGACCACCCTCAAGTAGAAAATCTGTCGCCAAGCACCTAACGGTGTGTTCCGGCAGCTGTCCTTGAGAGCCAGTAATTCTAGGTTAACCTGAACAACCTCTTCGACCACTTACCATCAGGTGAGATAGTGGTCAAATGCTATGTAATTAACAACTATGTCTCAAGGTGACGGGCGCAGTGCAATTCGTGACTTGTAACGAAATGCATCTGTTATAGGCAGAGATTAATCCGCTTGACATCAGGCGGGCCTTGTGCTTGATCCGTCACAATTACATAAAAAAAGAGTAAAACAACGGAAAAAATTGTAAATTAGAATACTCATTCTAACTTATAATTTTACCAAACTCATTCTAGCTTACCAAATATTGTTTTATGCTTTAAGTTATATATATATAGGTTATAAATAAAGTAATTACTATGATTCGCATCTCTTTAAATAAGTAAAATATTAAATGACTCCCTAAATAACCTAATAAAATATCAAACTACGACATTATTGAATAAAATTAAGTTAAGAAATTCGGTATTTGAAAATATTAAAAATGGTTTATTTATATAAGGCTTCCTTTGAAGTGTAACAGGTTTAGGTATAAAATAAGTATTTGAGTGTGTTTAGATATACATAAAACTAATTCAAACAAGTAAAATAAAGATCTTTTATACAATACATATAATAAATTGAATAATAATAATAATGGCTATATAATAAGTGTATAGGTGTAGTAGATATTTTACTAACTATGTAAGACAAAACTATATAGATAGAAATTAATAAGTTGTACGATATCTGTTTAAATTCCACTGTATCTTTTAGAAGCAGTGATGGTCCAGATGACTATGACTTGAAATTATAAATTTTTGACTATTAAAAAGCTTTATCAGTATTTATTGCATAAGTTGTTTTAACACTGAAAGAAAATTAAGATTTTAAAGAAAATATAATTCTTAGATATCACTTAAATAGTTGACATAATTACTAATCAAAAATTTTAATTTATACACGAGTAGTTACCCCGTGAGGTGCCGGGCTAGCACCCATTGTCGCCCATCCAAGTATTGACCACAGAGAACGTTCCTTAGAGCGACTTACAACGGTACGATACAAGCGCTTCAACAAATATAGAACTTGTGCCCGCAAAAGTTTTCATCTTGCACCCTACATTACGATATGAGTTACACAGCCAGTTTTCGTCTGCTCTACTAAAGCTTTGAGAAATCTACTTACAGGATTATCCATCGCAGATAATAACAAAGGCAAATTGACGAAGTTTATTTGGGGACCTAAAATATGTTCTGTTGACTAAATGGTCGGTATTGACGGTGCTAAGTTACTCAGGCAATATATTGGTTGATACAGGCGATTATGCTTTAATGGTTTATGCATTTAGTCTAATATGGTAATAGTTTTGATTTTATCATCACTTAAGACTGATTTACACATCAATAAGTGCTACTGTATTTCTATTATTATAAATTTAAGAAGCATTTATATGTATTAACAATATGTAAAATAAATTGATTTAATTTTATTATTGTTTTCTATATACGCAGAAATATTCATTTGAAGTTAGTTTACCAAAACTGAATAAATAATAAGAGCATTTATTAATGATTCATGCAGCCTTTTTTTTGCAAAACTTGGATATTTTCTTGCAATTTTTTTTATTTGTATTTGCATTTATAAAATTTTTATAAAAAACTGATAATATAATATATTTAGTAAATATATTACTTGTAAAATTTATTGTTGTTTATCTACGAATAGTTGTTGTGTTGTTTATTATGAAAAACAACTCCCATTACCTTGACATCCTGAATAGTAGAACACTCATGGAAGTCGGTCCATGAACAACTAGTTAGGAATCAGGAACACTTTAACAATTTATTTCATACTAGTAGCGTTCAGTCAGTTTTTATTTATTGTAACTGTAAACGTGACACTTTACACCAATATTATAAATAGTTATGTATGCGCGTGTGTTTGTTGAATGCTCTGAAATGGCTTAGTAGATTTTCATGAAAATAAGAATAGTTAAATTTACATTTCTACATTCTTAGATTAGATTTATAGGATACTTTTGATCCAAAAGAACTTTACAGAACAAACAGTTTTAATACCAACTAAAATGTATCGCTGCCGCTTATAATTTAATCCCAAATACAGCCTAAAAGCATAACTCCACAGAGAGTTCAAATTTAAAATCTCCAGAGCATCTGCCAGCTTAAAAGCTGTCTGATTATCACAAATTGAATCTATTTGCATTTGAAATACTACCCTTTGTTTTACTCTTAACGTGTTTTGAGTCTTATATGTTTGTTGAGTAACGTTGGTTTAAGCTTCCGGCATATCATAAGGTATTATGTAATTGGAATTTAGGTACCTATCGTGGGTTGAATTGTTAGAAAATTATATACATAAATTGGTAGATAATATATTTAGGTATTATGTATATTTTTTGTATATACTATTTTGTCTTTCTATCTACATATTATATTATTATTACTCTTTACAAATTTGAACCACCTAAGGTTGACTGTAAGAGATCGCTTTAAGAGATAAATCCGCCCATTGTACCTTAGCTCTAAGAGTTCTCTATATGTGTTATCTGTATGTCTATTATGTCTCTATTGTAACATTTTGATGTACAGTAAAGAATTTTTGTATTGTATTGCATAAAAGGGATGTCAAAATCATGTACTAAATTTGTGTTTACACTTTTATGAAAGTTAATTTACTATTAAAAGACTGTCGCGTTCAGCAATGGGGCGCGTCAAAACAAGAAAGACATTTAATAGCGCGGAACTATTTTGTTTTAAATATTATTTTGAATACGACTAACGTCATACTTTTTGGATTGTAGGACAGAGGTGGAGACTTAGTAGAGAGGGTCTTGAAAATATTGTTATTAATTCAGTTCAGTTTCAGTAGAGTCTTGATAAGGTATACAATTAATATATAAAATTTCATTCACCTTCTGTAGTATTGTATATTATTTAGTTTATAGTATTTTGTTAATAAAGGCATACCGCTACTTAAAACAAAAATAAATATATCCTATTTCTGTATATAGTTTTGTTGAAAATACAATTCCAATTTCTTCATAAAATACCTTTTTTATACTTCTTCACGTAAAGAAACACATCGCTTATTTGCAAGAAGGACGTCATATCTAAAAAAAACAGTGATTTTGAGATATATATACACAAATACGTAGAAAACTCGACTTTATTTGTTATAAAAACGTCGTAACTCTTGACCTAATAAGTGCGTGTAGGAAAGACTAGTGACGCTCTGTGTCTGTGTGGCTCGAGCGCGTGTCATGTTTAGACACCGACTCGTTTTAGTTGTCACGCGTGTGTCGATGCAAGTTCAGGTGATTCTTCGCAGCAAACACGACATACTTTATCTTATGACGATCTTCTTGAAAAGGTAAGTGAAGAATTAGTTGAGGAATATGTGCATGATGGACAGATTTTGATATGTGACTATATATAACTAAAAATGTGTATTGATAAGAGAAGTGTTATTTTATGTTTAGTCGTTATTCTTACTTTAAAAATATAAATATAATTGAATTATTTGTACTTGATACGTTATTAACAATAAATAAAACAATAAGTGCTATTCCACAAACGACATATTTGTTTAATTTTCATTTTGCCTGGTCTCCCCAATGACGTGCAAATACCAATAACATCGACAGATGCAAAAGGTAGATACAAAATAATTGCATTTTTACTTGCCTATAATGTTTGTATTTTTTGTTTGTGCATTAATATAGTATAATTATTGTGTTATTATTGTACAGGTAATAATAAAATACGTAAAACGAGTCCAAACATTTCTATAGAAAATGCAGAAGATGAGAACCTATTTAAAAACTGCTGATCGTGTCAGAGTTCTTATCTTCTGCCAGCACTACCAGTTCTTCGTCTTCCTCATTCACAGAAGCTATCAATTTTATTATTAAGAATATTTGATTATATCAAAAGAATATTTAATATAGAAATGTAGCCTTTTACGAAAATCTCACCTGATGGTAAGTGATGATATGGTCGACAATTAAATTTATATTGAACGGTTCCGGTTTTGATCTGGCCATTTAGCTTGAACTAATAAACCTCTCAGGGGTTTATACTATACATTGCGCTGGCTCTAACCTGTCTCTGCCTCTAATCTTTTGGTTGGTAAAATCATCTTTTTCAAAACTTCTTATTCGGATATAGAGTACAAAAAAGCTGATGTTATAAAATAGAAAAAATGCATAGACGTAACACCCGAAAATGCTTACAATCAGCGTCCTGTGTTATGTAAGAAGACAAAAAATATTATTGTTATTGCATATTGAAAAAAAATATGCTATACCGAGATATTATGCTTCACTTTATAATTCTCTATAGGTCTCTAACTAAAGTTTTGTGTACACAACTATTTAATGTCTAGCATTAAGTCTATGAAAGTACGATTAATTTTGATTTTTGTGCCATTACAATTAGTAATTAACTTCATGCTAGACACTAAATGGTTTGTGTTAATTGTTTATGAGCAAGGTAATTAGCATATATAATAATAAGCATGCATGTTTTCATAAGAGGTAAATATATATGTTTTTCTAAGATGTCATATTTCTTCACTTTGGAAATCGCGAGTTTTATCCATATTAACTTATTAGGAACCGGCTAGGACCCGCGTTATATTTTCCGGTAAATATAACGCGGGTCCTAGCCGGTTCCTAATAAGTTAATATGTCATATTTCATTTAAATCCTTTCATTTATATATTTTCTGCTATCAAGGACGACACAAGATGGATAATCCAAACAAAACTGATAACATATTTTCAGGTAAAACGACACAACTGTTACTAAGTCTTATTCAAACGCTAATTATATAAAAACTACCTTAACTGTATTCATTAGCAACACAGTTACAATTACGTGAATATAATACAAATAAAATAAATGTAGTGAAATTCTCTTTCATTTGATAGTTTTCTCTTAATCCATATCTGAAACTTTAAAATCTTGTTTCCCAAAAATTACTCTTTTTAAGTTGTGTCATGCTTCTTGCAAATGAGCGACATGTTCATGTTCAAGTGAAGTTTAAAAGATGACTTCACTGTTTTTATTACAGAAATAACCTAGAAATACCTAGTACTGGAAAAAGCTTTAAAAAGCTTTTTGTGATATATACGTAAAACCTCTCACTTGAATCAAATGCACGGTGATTTGGTACCCTAACTCGTAACTGCTTCAAACTTCCAAAAACTGAACTTTTCTGACCCTTTCAACTTTCTCTTTGTAACAATGAATCTATTGAATAAAGATATTTTGGGCAAAATAAAATCGGGTTCCCCAAAAGAGCTTACGGAGTTAAATATTTGGAACAAAAAAGGGTTTCTTGTACGTAACTTTATGTTATTATTACAATTTGTTAGGTTATTCACCTTCTGCATACTTGTAAGTATAGTGTATTGTATAATAATGTTACGAGCTGAGGGTTCGGGATAAATAATGCAATACGTTTTTCAGCAAACTGACACCTTTATTCCACAGTTCTACAGTCACTTAACACTTTACTGAACACAACACTAAAACACTGACTGTTCGCAATTTACAGATACACTAGTCACACACTTCACTCACTTTAACTACTCGCGCTTGGAGCACTTGGTCCAAAGGTAATCGCACTGTTTCTCGTTTCGTACTCAAAGTAAGACTGTCTCGTCGGCCGGGACCCGACCCTATTTATACCCAAAGTCAAAGCTTCAAGAATATTCTACACTAGCCTAGATAGAAAAACAAAAGGGGCCATAAATCACTCGTTTAACGTAAACAACTTTTGTATGCAATTCAATGGAAACTAAGTACTACTTATACTGTGGTTGTTTACTAGTTGCCTGAGAACAAAAGGCGACCCTTTTTTTATAACAAATGTTATAAAAAAAGGGTCGCCTTTTGTTCTCAGGCAACTAGTAAACAACCACAGTATAAGTAGTACTTAGTTTCCATTGAATTTTTTTGAAGTGTAGGTACATTCTTTGTTTAGTTTAACTTGTTTATTGACCTTGGATTACTCTAGATGGTTCGAGTTGCGCCGTAACACTGCCCCCTCCTAAGACATGCTCGTCCCGAGCATAGTTGGAACCACAGTATGGCGCCAATCGATCCACATGAACAATCTTAGATACTCCTCGTTGGCCCTTTCGTATCCGATACGTGATGTCGTTGATTTTGGTCACAACCAGGTATGGTCCATCCCATTTAGGCTGAAGCTTCGGTGACTTTCCTTTACTGCGTATAGGGTTATGCAGCCACACCATAGACCCTTCGGTAAATCCGGGATTAATCAGTCCTCCACTGTACCGGGTCTTCTTCATGTCGGCAATTCCAAATCTGTATTGATCTTGACGCTCGCAGATATTCTTCTGTTTGCGGAGGTCACTCACAAAACCCTTTACACCGCTTGTTTGAGATGCTCTTCTAGTAGCACAAATACTGCATTTGTTACACCAGTCCACAACATCGCTCCGACAATGGATCCAATAAAACTGCTCTCGTATCTTTAACAGTGTCTTTCTCACTCCAGGGTGACTTCTTGAACATTCGTTGTGACATTGTCGTAGAATTTCACAAATTTTCGCTTCCGGAACAACCACTTGCAGGTGATAGTTATCGCCCCGAACATTCTCCCATTTGCGGCACAGCACACCACTATGGATCATCAAGCTGTCCCACTGCGCCCAATAAACTCTTGTTGCCATACCCATTCCAGCAACAACATTCCACTTGGGCCTTCCAGTGCCAGCTTCCATCCATGACAGAATAGGCCGGATATTCGCATCATCCTGCTGTGCAAGTCGCATGGATTTCTTCCAGTCATCGGTTATAACTGTTCTCACCATCCTTACTGGTATGACTTCCTTCACTTTGCCGTCGTGAGTTTCTTTAATGTCGCTGCGTTCTATATTAGAGTGAAGTTGGTCGCGCTGTTGATTCCATCCTTGTCGAAGTCTGTCTTCCGATGTCAACTTCCATCTGGGGCAGCTGGATCTCAAATGCCCTTTTCCTCCACAGCTGTAGCATCTCGGGCTGAATCTTCGATAATTTGTATCAGAAAGTGTATCTCCTTTCCTGGTCCATTGCATATTCACACCAGTAGAAAGTTTTCTTTCCCATGTTCTATCGTGTCTTTTGTCACTCTGCTTCGGGCAGTTATACCGCAAGTGACCCCTTTCTCCACATTCAAAACATCGAGGGCTGAATCCCTGGTTGTCATCACGGTAACGTTGTGTGGTAACCTCTCGAATGTGATGCGATCGATGATCATGTCGTACGGCTTCCACCTCCAAAGCATGAGCTAGGGCGTCCTTAATTGATTCATGATGGCCCAGCCTCACTGCAGCTCTCACTTCTAAGTCACGTATCCCATCTACGAATGCTTGAAGTAGGATTCCATCGATGAGTGCCGGTGATGATTGATACGCCTTCCTTACGAGCATTTCCACTTCCAGCGCCCACTGCTGGAGATTTTCACTGCTTCGCTGGGTTCGTTCTTTAAGCTGAGCGCGGAATACATGCTCCAGATGAGCATCACCGAATCTAGACTCCAATGCCTCCAGAAGTTGGTCAAACGCTATGTCTTTTCCAAGCGCCTCCAGAACTGTTAAGGCTTTGTCACGTAGGCCTAGAGTAAGCGCTGTCATAGCCTGCGCTTTAGTCCAACCGTTGGCCTGCACTACAGCCTCAAATTGAATTTTGTAGGCCGACCACGAAGAGGTTCCGTCGAATGGTGGCACTTTAAATCCTCGTGGTGATGGCGCAGGTACTACTGACGCAGGTAATCCAGCTCCAATTTTTAAAATGCACAGCGTTTTTGCCATGTCATCCATTCGGGCTTCCACTTTCTCAAAGCGGTCCTCATGCTGGTGGACCTGATCTTCCACCACTTGGAGTTTCTTCCTAAACGTTGCGTGCAGGTCTTTCATCAGAAGAGTCTGCTCCTCTTGGCGACGGGTCTGTTCCTCTTGGCGACGTGTCTGTTCTTCTCTGTCCTGTCGCAATTGGTCCTCCAGTCGACGGGCCTGCTCTTCCTGGCGGCGGACTTGCTCCTCCTTGTCTTGCTGCAGCTGCTCTTCAAGACGTCGGGCCTGTTCCTGAAGCATTGCCATTAGTGCAGCAAAGTCAGTTGCAGCCGGAGCAGCCGTAGTTGAAGGGGCTCCCGACATAGTGGCGGTGGTAGCCTCTGCAGTTGGCTGTTCTTCGGAGAGAACTGGTGGTGTAGCTCCTCCAAACCTTCGTTGGTCGATGTCCTGTTGCCGCTGACTCCTCGTGCGGATGCCTTCAACGTCGTCCTTTGGTAGCACAGGCATTATTTATCCCACTTCTGACACCAATTTGTTACGAGCTGAGGGTTCGGGATAAATAATGCAATACGTTTTTCAGCAAACTGACACCTTTATTCCACAGTTCTACAGTCACTTAACACTTTACTGAACACAACACTAAAACACTGACTGTTCGCACTTTACAGATACACTAGTCACACACTTCACTCACTTTAACTACTCGCGCTTGGAGCACTTGGTCCAAAGGTAATCGCACTGTTTCTCGTTTCGTACTCAAAGTAAGACTGTCTCGTCGGCCCGGACCCGACCCTATTTATACCCAAAGTCAAAGCTTCAAGAATATTCTACACTAGTCTAGATAGAAAAACAATAGGGGCCATAAATCACTCGTTTAACGTAAACAACTTTTGTATGCAATTCAATGGAAACTAACTACTACTTATACTGTGGTTGTTTACTAGTTGCCTGAGAACAAAAGGCGACCCTTTTTTTATAACATTTTTTTTTGAAGTGTAGGTACATTCTTTGTTTAGTTTAACTTGTTTATTGACCTTGGATTACTCTAGATGGTTCGAGTTGCGCCGTAACAATAATTATATTCTGTACAAAACAATCGACTACAATACTCCATAGGTAATCTTCAAAGGTCAAAAGACGTACAACGGATGTTTATTAATAGACCCCATATTCTAGTACAGAACGCAAAACTATTGAAATATATTTCTTTTGCACTCAATACTATCTGTCAAGTACCTACGCTACTAATGAAGTTTGGCCCTGACCAAGAATATTATATATTAACACGAGTTTGAAATGAAAACAATGCCTTGAAGATAAGAAATGTGGCCTTAAATGACGCCACACATGTTTTAATCTCTATTTTATCATGAATGCGTTAGATCATATGTTTGGGATAATGCGTACTAAGGGAGGGAATGAACTTTCCTTCATTAAAAAGTTTTAGGCGCATGTTCCAGTGTTAATGTATAACCTTCTTGGCCCAGAGATAATTAGTCTGCTAGAGATGGATATAGAATACTCCCGAAGGGGCGAGATAAAATGTTATTTATATCGAGCACTGACAACGTCGCGAATGAGTTATTTTTATTAAAATGCCACCCTCCACCTGCAGCTTCACTCGCGTAAGTTTTTTTTCCTATACGCTAGTTTTTGACCAGTACTCACCTTATGGTGAGTGATGATGCATACCAAGATGTTGTTCAGGTAAACATAGATTAGGAACTGATTTTCAATGATACAAAGCTCGGTGACAGATTTTCTATTTGACGTTGATAGCTAGCTAGAATTTCGCAAAATACCCAACTACAACCCTGCTATAAGGATTGCCATCCTAAGACATCAACCGAGACTGACTGTTTAATATGCCCTCCAAATGCGCTTAGTAGTAAATGCCAATAGCGGTCACCGTCCTAGAAATAACCGCGGCGTACGCTGGTTGACCTGGTTGCGGGTTAATAACAACTAGACAAGCTCCAATACGAGTGCATTTTTATTATTTTTTTATGCCTGATAGGTTAGCCTTTGACCACTATCTCACCTGATGGTAAGTGATGAATTGGTCGAAGATGTTATTCAGGCTAACCTAGAATTATATTGAACTCCTTCGGTAACTGCTTGGTAAATTCGACATAAAAAGAATGTTATGTCCTAAGCCAGAACCTTTAAAGCTAATTTCATAAAAATCCGTTAAACAATTTCGGAGATAAAATGGCAACAAACTCTAACACACCATATTTACGGCAGCTGTGATTGAGAGAGAGCCAGTAATCCTAGATTAGGTATGATCACCTCCTCAGCCACATATTTGGACCATGTCGACCGCCGGCGAGCCAGCAATGGCTTGTAGGTCGTTTAAATGCTTCCGTTGTAGTAGCTGTTGTTGCATATATATCGTAGTGTATTGTTAATAAAGACATATCACCGTACAAAAAGACATCACGATATACCAAGGCAAATAATCTATTCTATAGGTTTATTTTTGAAAATCTGCATCTTTGTTAAAACCCTTGAACTATGACTGTTATCTTTTTGTCCGGACTCTAGCGGCAATGTGGTATCTGACAAAGAGCTTTTTAAAAGGAAAGGCCACGGGCGATTTTTCATGAAAATGTATTTCCCTATTTTCTTCGTTGATAATGCCTATAGAGCAATGTTTTTGCTGTCCATTTTTAAACGAGGCTCTATAGACATGCTCCTGTCATTTCCTTTTTTTCAGCAACTAATTATTACTAAAGAAAATGTAACCAAAAATTCATTTAAAGTGCCACATTTTATTTGCCGCCATTATCGAAAGATTACCAGACAAATTTGAAAAGTTTGAAACATATAAAATAATGATAAGAGCTAAGATATTCTCTTCATTAGTATTTAATCCCAAAAACTAAATGGATCGGATCAATTTTTGAGAAGAAAATAGAAGAATAAGAAACGTCGATTTCGTAAATTTACTTTCTTTTCCTCGCACGTTCCCTATTTAACTGGCTCTGGCTAAAATGGGGGGAACGTGCGTGAATTTAGCTATTTTCTTCGTATAGTAAAAACAAATACATATTTGAAAAATATAATGTGTATACGTTATATAAAATACGTTATTTTTTATTATTCAAAAACTGATGACTTATCGAGAAGTACTTACGCCGTACTAAGGGTTTATTTATTTGTTTAGATGTAACTTTGGATTTTTTTCTAACGATGAAACTTTAAGTAATCGTGTTTCTAAAGTGTATGAATAATGGAATGAATCCTTTAATATCATGTATATTAATTTCATAACTCAAAATAAAGAAATAAAGATACAGCAAGGGATCAAACGACCGTAAGTATTTCACAATTGCCTCGGTGCAGGCTTAACATCCAAAATCTTTTCACTGTTTTATGTTGCGGGTTGATATTTTTACATAACTTACCATGACTGCCGTGCGGATGTCCATGGTTTGTTCCCCACCGCCAGTTTAAGATGCACCACTTGTGGAATGGCATTTTGCGAACGCTTGTTTAAATAGTTATCATGCTCAAGTAGAACATCTGTCGCCAAGCACCTAACAGTGTGATAGACAAGACTCTGTATCAGTTATTTTAGGAAAAATAAAAACGGGCCATACCCTAGTCATCCTCATATACTGATCCATAACAACCTTATAATTGAAAAGCCATCAAAGTTGTCAATTTTATACCATTAGTGTTGCGGGCTCTATCGTAAAACTAAACATAACTTGACTCGTACTTTACTGCTTCATATTTGTTGCCAATTAATAGTACTTTACTTATTAACTGACTTTGAAAAAAGGAGAATATTTTTCTGTTCAACTGTGTATTTTTAACTATTATTTTGTTTTCACGCAATATTCCTTTTCAATATTTTTGGGTGAAAATTTCAACAAACTGTCTATTACATTTCGAACGATACAACCATTCATAGGTAGGATCCGTCCTACCTATGAAAGGAGACGAACGGCTCACGGACGGCAATACAGCATAAGGCTTAGTATTATAGGGTCCCTCGTTTTGGATTCAGATCCCTAAAAATGTTCTATAGAATAATTCTTTAATTTACTTTTTTAATCAACCAAGAAAACGATTTTTTAATGGAAGTTCAATCGCTTGTTAGGAAGTGATTGCTCAAGCCTTTCGGTAGTCGGCTGCATCTAGGAGGAAATGAATTCTCGCACAACAATGGAATTTAATTTAGAATTAAATAACAAGCTGCAGCTTGTAAGGTTCTGTTGATATTGAAGCAAGGACTTTCATAAAGGCATATGAATATGAGTTTGGCTGGAACACTGAGGCACTTCAGTTCGTGAAAGCTATTATTAAGGCCATTAGGGCCAATAACCGTTTTGTTTCGGTACTGCATTTATTAAAAACTTTATCTTCCCATTCGTCTTAATCTGTACACCTCGCATTATTGCACACTCTCAAACGGGTATTTGAAAAAAACGTACTTAGTTAAGTAAGAAAACGTACGCAGTTTGTAAGAAACGCTTTTGAAGCGCTCGTAGCGAAGTTTACTGAGCTGTACTCAACCGATCAGCAAAGTTAAGCAACGTCACACGCGGTCAGTAGTTGGATGGGTGACCGCTAGTGACATTACTACTGAGCGTTTCTGTGCTTCGGAGGCCACGTTAAGCCGTCGGTCCCGGTTGTCGTCTTAAGGCAGTCGTTATAGCATGTTGGTAGGGCATTTTGCGAATACCCGCCTGGCTAGCTACCACCCTCAAGTAGAAAGTCTGTCGCCAAGCACCTAACGGTGTGTTCCGGCAGCTGTCGTTGAGAGCCAGTACTTCTACGTTAGTCTGAACAACATCTTCGACCAAATCTTCACTTACCATCAGGTGAGATAGTGGTCAAAAGCTAACCTATCAGGCATACAAAAAAAATACAAAAAAATGTGTAAAAGAACCTTAGGTGTACCTAACAAAATGTCAGCCATACAATATCCCCAGACACTGGCTTGCATGAGGATTATGCCAAACTCACTATAAAGGGGGAGCTTTTGGGGAACTTTTGGTGAGCTGTGGACGTTATGACTGTTGATAACATTACAGTTTTTCCAGAGTACATTTTGTTTTAGAAATATTCACAATTTATGTGGCCTCTAAATGTTTTATATTGTTAATTTCATGCATGCTCCATGCGTTACATTACAAAATTACAACGAGAGGAAAAATTGCCGCACAAGTCTAAATTTTTTTTCTCGTTGTAACTTTTAGTAACCTCAAGATTTTATATCGTGTGTATTAATATCATTTCACATTGAAAGAATTTATTGAAATGGCACGCAAACTAAAACCACACAAGTAATTATATTTTTTTCTTTTGAAACGGCCTTTATTAAAAAAATACTACGAATTATGTATATAGCTCGTAGTAATATGCTTTCTTTGTACTACCTACAGCCACCTGTAACACAAGAGCTACTACAACAAAAGCATTAAGGCCACATATAAGTCATTGCATACTCACAGGCAGTCCAAATATTACAGCCCACTATCAGTTCGCAGCGTGCCCAGCATGCTGGCAGCATTGCCCCGTTGATTTGCAATGCTTATTCGTTGAGCCAAATAGGTGCCAGCATTTTGCCTTCGCCCAAAGTTAGTTGTACAGCCTACAGCGGCATTCAAAATCCTTATACTCCCTAAAAAAAAACAATTCAAACATTATCGTCAAGCGTCATATGTCTAGCTTACAAAAATATTCAATAAAAATGAACAAAGACATCATTAAGTCTGTATTCCCCGAAGAGATTAGTAGCCGTGATTCCAAGCACCCATGTTCCACCAGGAGTGTTTTGGCGTTGAGTGGTAGGAGGCAAGCATATCTACTAGCATTGCACCGTGGGGCGCCGATCTTACATTGAATCAGAACCCTGATAATCCTAGAAACCTTCAGTTCCTCAGGTTTCAATACAACTTCTCACGCCAAATAACAAATTTGCAGCTCTTCATAACAACTAACTGTTGATTGATAGTCAGAGTTGAAAAAAGGATTTAACAAGGTCAAAAGCCTTAATAAAAGTATTATTAGCATAAAACGTTAACATGAGGTCAAAAACACTGTGTACATAATTCAATATTAGTATACTAGCGGGCTGCCCCGGCTTTGCACGGGTATTTAACAAATATTATAAATTGAAACACAAAAAAAGTAGTTATTGTGATATAACTGTAATAGTTAACATACGGTATGGCGGATTTTTTCGTAGATATTGATGTCTTCTATAAAATTGTATTACAACACTTTGCTCTATTGTCAACAATTTCCGCACCGTACGCTATATAACGATTTTTTGTATTTTTTTCACTTGTTGCGTTACATTTTCCATACATACCATATCCATACGGATCCCTAAGTTTTTGAAAATATTCTATAGCCTTTGTTCATCACGAATGTTGTATAATACTAATAGTCAAATAATTTTTCAAATAGGTCTAGTACTTTTTGAATTTATTCTCTTTGTAATATTAGTACAAGTTTAGATTATCTTTAGCCATACAAAGAGAAAAAAAAATAAAAGCAAGCAGACAGATGCTAACAAAACTTTTCTACGAACAATCTCAAAGGAATGCCGACCGTTACTACCAAAGAAAATACTTTAAACAAAATTAGCCGTATTGTACCCCAAAATATAGATTAAATAAAACTTGATGCCTCTTAAAGTCAAACAAATGTAATTTACCGCATTTCTTTTGCCATAATTTATGCACTACCTTTGAATAAGCCCAAAATGGCGCCCTCTGGAGAATTTAAAACCTTATCAGTTGGGGTTTGGTTATTTTGACAGCGCATCCCAATATATACAAGGGAAGAGTTTTACTTGAGACAGAACTTGATTGGGAAATAGTGTTTCTTACTACGAGACACAGAACTTAAAAGAGTGCCACAATACTAGAAAAAGATTGATATTATCTTCAGAGACATGAGTTTTGAGTAAAATCTTAGAAATAAAGTTATTTGTGGTTGCAGTCCACGAGATGTTGTTAGCATTTTTCCAATAACCCTGTTTATGTAAAAATATACATGTAAGTAAAAAAGTATTTGTTTTCATTTGTTAGCACGAGTAGAGTATTTTTTGTGGATTTGTGGGTAATTAATGGAATTACGTACTTTGGTAAATCAATCAATAAAGGTCAATTTTGAATAACTTATAAGTTATAAATTATATTTATAAGTTATTCAAAATTGACTACACTCGCTTACATAAGGCAAGGGCCTTATCTCAGTTAGAAGTCCCTTTCTGTATTTTAACAGAATTGAGTGGCAATCAGAAGTATTCCTTATCAAAGAGTATAGGGGCTGCAAGACGTGCCGAGAACATTTAGGGAATTCCTGAGGAGTTTTCCTCTCTTTTGCATAATTTGAGTTTATCTACCTCTCCCTACTTAAGCAAACTGTATTCATAGTATTTAAGTACCAGGTTTTCAAACTCGGTCTAATTTTGCATGCATGTGTGCAAGCATTGATGGCCGAGCGGTAATAGCTACGGACTGCGACGCCGCAGGTCTATGGTTCGATCGGAGGCACAGGCATCGAAGATTGGAAGGGAATTTTGAAAATGTTCGCCTGGCTAGCTACCACCTTTAAGTAGAAAATCTGTCACCAAACACTTGACAGTCTGTTCCGGCAGCAGTCCTTGAGAGCCTGTAAAATTACAGGCAAATGAGACTTAACAACTGTACGTCACAGTTTACCGGGCGCAGTCCTATTCGTCATTTTTGACGATATGAATCTGTTATAAACTGAGGTTAGTCCACTTAACATCATATGGGCTTCTTCACAACAATCACATTAAAAAATGTTCTTGAGATTTAAATCAAACTATCACACTTCTGGTTTGACCTTAGTGCTTGAAATCATATTAATAATAATTATGTCTGTCCAGCACCCACTTTCATAGCATAATTGGAAATGGACGGTATACTGGAGTTGTAGGTTCAAGTTCCGCTTGAAGTTATCTTTTTTATGCGGAATAATTTCCATATCTTTGCTTAGCATGCGTCACTATCCTTTTAAATAGTATTTATAAATTATGCTAAGATAATGAATAGATTCAGACGTTACTTTGCAGAAATCCGTATTTAATAATAACAGATACTTTTAAAATATTTTAAGAAAACATCAAATTAATATTTTTATAAAACACTTAAAACGATTCGAAAAGATATATATTGTATGGTCAAGGTACCCTGAGGATGCTTCGTGTACAAGCGAACCGCGTCGAAAAGTCTTCCGGTTTGGTTGCGTGGCGTTTGTGACGTCACGTCGGCTTAACAGGTAAATTAGGCGGAATTGTCACTAGATACATTTTTTAAGTGTTTTATAAAATATTAATTTGATGTTTTCTTCATATATTTTAAAAACTTTTAGTATCATTAAATTATGCTAAGCCTGAGTGATCGGTTCAGAAACACTACGACTTGCAATTTTAAGTACTACGCACGTTAAAAGGTAGATGTAGGTATTGTTTGTATTATTCCTTGCATTCTGAGTTTCATCTTAAGTCAACAAACTACTGAGGACACAAAAGTAATAAATCACAAAAATATCGGTATCCTCTATTCAGAGCAAATGGTCCAGAATGAAATGGGGTCTCAGGAGAATTGGTGCTGGGAGCGCTTCCTGTTAAGACCAATTTAATAAAAAGCAACTCAAGTGGTTCCTAAGCTCAATCCAAATGAAACTATTGGTATCGACCGCTTTCAAATGAAAACTATTTAGAATAAATTTTCAGGATAGAAACGATGAGATAAAATTGACTAAAATGTTATCATCCATTTATTTACAAACTTCTTTAACCGATTCTCCATACTTATAATAACACAAAATCAATATAGTTCTTGACTGCACCTGAAGATAGTTCTCCTACTTTTATATATCTATATTAAACTTGAGCATCATAAATTTTCCTGAAAAGTTAGAGCAGTCATCTCAATCTCATAGTTAAAAGAAAGGACTTCAACACAATTTTCTTATCACGGTTTTATAAAAATTTGGATTGCTTTTGAAAACTAAAGATTTTTTCGGGCAGGGGTGATAAAAACTTATAGCGTGATATCCTTTAATGCTCTGCTAACGACAATTAATATAATTTCTGAGTTGATCTTGTAGCTACGTGATTTGATTCGGTTTCGTTAGAAATTTGGGTTGACGATGCAAGAAATTTACGATTCAAATAATTAGTACTGATTTGATTGGCAACCCTCGTTATCAAAATTATGCCATTGCCTTAATTGGTTGTATTTGAATTGGTTAGACACATATTTTTTTAAGGGCAAATAAGGAATATTACGTGGTGCAAGTAGTATTTTTGTGTCCAGGAATTATATGTGTAAATCACAGCATCGTTTAATTAAATAATAAGTGAGGACACATAACGAAAATTTTGTCATGTGCTATGGGTCCTTACCCAATTGGAAAGATCTCTTATGTTTTTATCTGAAAGTTTACAGTCAATTATTGACACAACTATGTAGCATAACTTGCAACTTCGCAAAACACCTGTTGGATTATGTAGCTCATTAAGAGAGTTCTTTCGTAGCACAGTTAGCGACAGTCTGCACATGGCGTGATTAGAATCTCCACGTGGCACCTTCTGCCAAAAGTCACACGTAGTGCACCTAGAGAGTCCCCGCGTAGCACACTCAACCAAAGGCCACACGAAGCGCACCTAAAGAGTCCCCGCGTAGCACACTCAACTAAAGGCCAGACGTAGCGGATCTAGAGTCCCCGCGTAGCACATTCAGCTAAAGGCTCCACGAAGCGCATTTTGAGAGTCCCCGCGTATCACACTTAACGTGAGCCCACTAAACATTTTTTTTTTGCTGGTTGGTAAACCTTTGATCGGAATCTCACCTGATGGTCAGTGATGATGTGGTCGAAGGTGTTAACAGGCTTAACCTATACTTAATTAGTGAATAATTATTATTAGTTCACAATAGCCATCTAATACTAATCATTGCGCTAATTTCTTCTTTTACTTGCCTCACTTTCCATTTTACGAGAATTCATAGAAGGCCAAATGCAGCTTACCCACTTATTCCTAATGGTTGCATAATTTTGGGATCTATCTATTACTTTAGTTAAAGCTCTCAAGTTTGTATTATAAGTTCACCTCTTGTTCTGAAGTCAATTACCGTCTCATCTTTGTGAATATGCCGTTTCTGGGTCTATAACTGAGCCAAGCTTAAAGTAAGAGCCAAAGTTGGGATTCGACGTCAAAGTTTCATCTAAGTTCAACGTTATTCGTTATCGCTACATAAAACGTTTTTGAAAAGAAATAAGAGCCAGATCCACTCCGTTGCAAAGGAAATACGTGCCTTTGTTTTAGTAGCTTTGAACTTGATCAAGTCCGATCATGTGGATGGAGGCTGCATTTTATCATACAAAAGCGTGCAATTCGAGCCATATATAAAATGGGTCCTAGGGAATCTGTGAGGGATCTTTTTAAAGAAATTGATATTTTAACTTTACCAAGTCTGTATATATTTGAAAATATTATGTATGTTCGTAAAAATTTGAGTAAATTTAAATTAAACAGTGACAATCACGATTACAATACTAGGAATAAAGATAAAATAGTGGTGCCAGGTTTTAGATTAGCAAAGACAAATAAAAGGTCCTTCTTAGGTAATTGTGTGCGGTTTTATAATAAAGTTCCCAAACATATTACAACGCTCACAGAAGGGAAATTCAAGTTGCATGTGAAAAACATATTGATTAAAAAATCCTACTACACAGTTTCTGATTACATAAACGACAAAAATGCCTGGACAATTCCGCCTCCGCCAAGCTATTGCCTGTCACCTACATAATTTAAACAAATATTGTAATAACTGTATTATATAGTATGTATGTAACACATTGTTAAAAGATGTTTAAAAGAATGGCCCCGAGTTTCTTGCCCGTTCTTCTCGCAGTGGCTCTATACAATTTATTTGCTGAACGTACAATGTAGAATATTTCAATACTAAAATTTGTAATTGACCTTCATAAGAGCGTCGTAGACGCCTAAATTGAATAAATGATTTTGACTTGACTTGACTTGATTTAGGGACAAGTTCATGCGCTTTTCGGTGTAGTTCGGTTATTGTATTTTTCGGTTAGGTAAACGAGATGCAGAAATGATAGCCAAGCGGTAATAGCTACTAGACTCCCTTGCCGCAGGTCCATGGTTCGATCCCACCCGGCTTGAGCTTCACTGCATAGTGGGTGGATATTTTGCGAATGTTCACCTGGCTAGCTAAACACCCTCAAGTAGAAAATCTGTCGCCAAGCTCTTTCCAGTATGTTACTGCAGCAATTCTTGAGAGACAGTAAATAACAGGCACATTAATGAGACTCGACAACTGAGCTCTCAGGTGATGAGCGCAGCGCATTTCTTCGGTAATGACAAAATGCAAAAGGAGAAAAGGCAGAGGTTATCGCTTAACATCAGGTGGGCCTCGTAGGGGTTTCGTCATAATTACGTTAAAAAAAACTTGCATTCTCAAAAACATAACAAATTAGCGTATTATAATTATCACTTTTTATGTTTTACTTCTATTTCTTTACTTTCGTTTATATGTAACAATATTTTCAGCTAAAAGTAATGTTTTGTTTCAAATATTTTACAACCCAATAAAATAACAATATTTATTTGCTGATCTCAAATAATCTACCTATAAAACAAATCTTGACTCAATCTATAAAACTTTTGTGTAAAAGCTGACTGATCGCTTACCGAAAAAGTCACGAAAGATTTCATAATTTTATGGTAAAAATGTAGATAAGAAACTTTCCAATATGTTAAAGGCCACTTACTGCGTGCTCATATGTTACGAGAATTATATTGCTGCTGCTCGACAAGGCTTACTATTCTGTAAACATATTTATAATTGACCTGTTTTTTTTTATTTGTTTTTATATTTTAAATCTTGTTCTATAATCTTACCAAGTTATACGCTTGTATCTGATACCGTTAATATATCACGAAAAAATATTGAAACTTTTGTGTACCAATGTTCCGTAATATTGGGCACATAATGGAGAGAAAATAGCTCGAATCGAAGCTTAGGTACTTAAACTGTATGTAGTCTTTGTAAAGGGACCCCCTTTGTTCAAACTTTTTCGGAAAAATTGTGAGAATTATACTAAATACTTGGAACAGAATAGGGAGAAAATGGCTTAAGACTACCTTGTTTTAACTTTATGTAAAGATTTTGGAAAGATATTAAGAATGCGTTATGCGTATGTTGCCGAATACTATAGCACTGAACAAAGTTTAAAATACTGTTTGATTTCAAGTAAGACAGAGATTTTAATTAATTCCAAATAATAGGAGTCATACATTTTTTTACGACATTTTCAACACTGTAGTAGCACCTAAACTTCTTGAGTTAAATATATTTTACTTAATAAATAAATAAAGAACAATATTCGCGTCCTCTTAACGACATCGACGATTATCTTCAAAACCATGTCAAGTGTTAATCAAACTTGATATCTTTAATCAATCATCGATACAGTCGTTAAATTGTTTTCTTTCAATATCATTAAGAGTACTGAAGACAAATTGGATTAAATAAATTCCATTCCGAAGATACCCTAAAAATCTCTTTTAAAAAGATCCAAATTGACAGGAAACACAGTTGACGGAAATGAGTCCGATTGGTTAGCTCACTCAAAATGGCAGCGGATTGATTTGTACGAACGCTGGCATACCTACTCATGTATATACTGATGTATAATGACAGTCATATGGATGAAAATGTCTCAGAAGACGCTCAATGGAGAATTTTAAGATGTCCCCAAAATACTTTCAAGGAGGTTTTAAAAAAGGGTTTTAGTTGATCTTCGTCTACTTGTAATTTGAGATTTGCTTTTATTGAATTCAAATTATATTTGCGGTTAATTGGACGAGCCCGGATTTTCTTTGCTTTAATTATCCTTTATTATTAATTGGATTTATAGATGAACATTCAAAATTATAGTTGCTAGAGACGAAGAGTAGGGGTATCAAAGACAAATGAATCAACTATCTTAGATTAAATGATGCTTAGTGAACTGTCTTGTAAGCATCAAATGCGGCGGCCGTTTAAGAAACGAATGCAATTTACATCCCAAGATCAGATATTTATTGGGGTTGAATGAAATAAGACATTTTAAGTTGTCCGAATGAGTAATTGAGAGACTAAAACGCGTGATCAAAAATTTTGTTTTTAGCTTTCTGACTTACATAGAAACATCTATAATCAGGCAACTTAAGCGGCACTATAAAAACGGCGACCAATACGCTAATCTCGGTATACTTGTTAAATATTTAAACGACTCGATGCAGAGACATTGAGTTCATAGCGGTCGCGAGCTCATCTTATTTTCCAAAACTTATCAGAGCATTTACCCGTTGCAACGCGTCATCAAAACGCTCGCACTTATTTGGCTCAAAGAATTGCAATCTAATGGGGCACTGTTGCCAGCAGGTGCCTGGTGATGGTGTTTATTATCACCAAAAACACATAAAGTATGTGATTCTACATATGGTGGAGTCTCATTACACTCGTGCAACTATAAACCAAAATAAATTTAAACCACATTAAAAAAAATGTGTTTGTTATTGAGAGCCATCACTCCTGTCACTTGTTGCTAGTTAATTAACAGTTACAATGTTAATATATATTGGATAACTGAAATCTCTTGTATAAAACCAAAGAGCTAGAAAAGTACAGAAAAAATCAAGATCACTTTGTAAGCTAGACTTCTGCCAGGTACAAACACGGCGATATCTGCAAAATATTGTTCAGTATTCAATCCCATTCAGACATTTGAATGTTGGTAGGGCATTTTGCTAATGCCCTACCAACCTACCTACTAACTACTAACCTACTAGCAACCATTCTCAAGTAGAAAATCTGTCGCCAAGCACCTAACGGTGTGTTCCGGCAGCTGTCCTAGAGAGACAGTAATTCTAGGTTAGCCTGAACAACATCTTCGAACTACATGGGCTAGCCTACCCGGCACAAACATAAAAAAAAAATTGGAAGCGGATGGAAGTTTTAATTTGTCAAACGATTTAAGATGATCACTAAATGGATAGTATCGGTTGAAATACTTGCATAAGTCCCGCGGCACCCGTAGCTCCAAGCCGGAGAGCACCCACAAGCGGTCTATCAAACTGACGGCGGTGTTAGGTGGACCTAATAGGCGTTGCCGCCTGCTGCCACTTTGATGAAAATTGGGCCTTACGTTAACGCTTTTAAAAACACGTAAATGTAATTATCAAAATGAACGAGCTTTTGCTCCACACGCTTGAAGTGGTGTAACCCATTTGAAAATTAAGTACCTAAGTAACTTCTGCACGAATAATTACTTGTGGCGTTTCATCTTAATAACTGCGCTTAAGTTGACAACGTAGGCAATTACTTATATGGTTTATTGCAAGAATTAAGGTGACGTGTACGGAGGCAATTTCAAAATTATGGTCAGTATTTTATTTTCGTAGTGTATCATATACCTAGTCCGGCCATAAGTTCTGTTACAAATGAAAATGCATTTTTTTTTTACTTTACATTTTGCAACATTCTTTCGAAGCAGTGATGGTCCAGTAGATATGGATATGGACATCTAGAAGGTATATGGTGGGAAATCCGACGTGGGCTTGAGATTCACCGAATGGTAGCAGAGCATTTTGTAAATGAACACCAAGCAAGCTCCTACCACCCTCAAGTAAAAAATGTGTTGCCAAGTACCTAACGGTAGGATCCGGCAGCCGCCCCTGAGGCTTAGAATTATGTGTTCAAAATTAGCCTGTTATCGCTTTCAATTACATCATAACTTACCTTCGGACAAGATTGTGCCCGCAGGTTAACCTATCATCGGTAGAAATAAGATATCAGTATTTATCATTATAGGTTACTTAATATCTAATAACTGGCTCAACATCTACTACCTTGCTCATATCTAATTGTAGATTGCAATCAATTGAGCAAATGAACTCATCGGGAGGGTTGTACGCTTACTAGATAGGACGACGTTGTGATAATTCTATCAATGTTTAGTATTGGTCTCTGTGTTATGTTATGTCTTTTTTGAGTATAAATGTCTTTAAACCTAAATCTATCCCTTGGATGATTTACAAAAGATTTGGGTTCTGAAATGATAGCCGTTAGAGCAGAGAAGAATAATACTTGTTGCGCCTTCCCCACCTAGCATGGAGTAAGGGCAGGAAAGAGAAGGACCGTATATCGTACCAATATTTTCCAAACGAAACGTGTACAATGTTAACCAGAAAAATAGCGCAAAACAAATCAAACATACACTGAGAAATAACGGTCATAAATTAAAAAAATCACCGGCGGCGGTCTATTTCGGGAGGACCTTTTAGATGTAGTCTGCTTGGAAAGATTCACTGTCAAGCTGATAACTGACAAATGCTAGTTAGTTAATACATGTTTTCGGGTTCCGTACCAGAAAATGAGACCCTATTATTACGCCTCAACTGTGATTCATCCGTCAGTCAGTCTCAAACTCCTACTAAGGATCTCGATAAATATCACCCACCCATTCCCAGTATGGAAATGTCACCCACCAATCTGTGTGGGTGTCGTATGAGGCGACTAAACGTCAATTATGTACATATCCGTTCCCGTGGTGCTGCCTAAATTATAGAACGATTTTAATTAACATATACCAACTAATTACCCGTGTGATGCCGGGCTATAATGTTCCCTCCCCGTCTCTTTCCGTGGGTGACGTAAGTGGCGACTAAAGGAGGCGCCAAGCGCCCGTGCGGTGACGCTATTTGTGACAGCCCGACCACATCCCGACTGAGTATCGTATCGTATATCAAAATGATACATCATAATTCTCTTGTATAGTATCGTTCTAAAGGCTATAAATCTACGCAGAGTAACTAATGCCCGCCCGAAGCCTAACTCGGGGATATCGGTTTTTTAGCGTCAAAACTGGCAGTGAAGGGTTTGTTCTACCCACTTTATATAGTGCTAGTTATGGAGCAAGTAGATCAAACACTTTGCAACAAAAAATATATATTTTTATTTTCAATAATTTTTTAAACGCAACAATGCACTAAATGATCGAAAATACATCGTATGTGTGTAATATAACAGTGTTATATTAAGTTTATTATTAAAAAATGTTTTAAACTAGTTTATGAAACGCTTGGCCTAACTTCAAAAATATTTTTATTTTTAAAAAATTTAACACTTTTTAGGGTTATTTACACGAGACGAATTTACTTAGCATTCCATGGATTCACCGTGCGGGTGCCGGGTCCATAGCGTTGCAGAGGAAGAGGCTCCAATCAAGGTGCCTGGGACTTGCAACCCAGTGAGTAAGGTTAAGGGGCCCCTTTATGATGCATCAATGCTCCCTTTCACCGCTCGAGCCTCCTCCCCTGCCTAACCAAATTTGGTAAGATCCTACTAATGCCGCCTTGGATACACGTTCTAAGATGGAAGTTACGGTTGTTCTTGACAGGCCAAGGTCTTTTAGTAGGTTGTATAGGGATTTTGCTGGTATAACCCTTGCTCCGACTTCTACAGCATATAAATTAACCACATAACCGTTTTTGATTAATTCATTTGTTAGGTCATAATATTTGTTAGTTTTTATTGTGTGGTCTTTAGGTATGTTTGTTTCCCACGGCACAGTAAGTTCTATAAGTACTATGCGTTTTAGATTCTTTGAGTATAGAAATATGTCTGGTCTGGATGACGAAACACCAACATCCTCAGGGATTTTGTAATGTTTTTCATACGTGTCCATCAAAAGAGTCCAATCGGGAGCTGCGCCTAAGATGGAGTAAGGCTTGGATTTAGTTTTTGTAGATGACCCTTCTTTTACAAAAGCAACGTGTCGCTTGTTCGTGGTCAAACCTTTTTTTGCTCTAGCTACCGCGAGACTCGCCGCTTCACGTATGATTTCGAGGACTCTATCGTGGCGACGGGAATAATGACCCCTATCGAGGAGCACCTTGCAACCTACCAATAAGTGCCGTGCTGTACCTATGGCCTCCCGACAAATACTGCAAGACTTTTAGGTGGCTTTCCCCCATCTTACTAAATTACTTTGGTCTGGGAGGGTCATCTGAAAGGCGTTAAGATAGAATTTTAATAAGGCAGGTGACCAATCGTATATCAAGGTGCGCCACTTTAATGCCAGAGGGATACAAAATTCACCTATGGTTAGCCACTCACTTTGCATTTCCAAGCGGTATCTGTGTATGTTTCCGTACCTTACAGCTTATGTGTTTTTGGAATAAACTGGACTAAATAGTATGGAATTCGGTATATACACTTATATACAATTAAGTCATTCTGATTATTAAAGGAAAATAAGAAAGTAAAAGTAAACTTTGTAGAACATAATAACGACATATTAAGCAAAGGACGTGATATGATGGCTATGCATTTTTATAATTTTAACCTTATTTAATACTGTTCAGCCGAATCGTCCACTGCCGAACTCAGCCTTACCTAATAAGGGGTATTTGCCATAATCCCCACGTTTGGCAGGCGGCTTGATCGCAGTGTAAGATGTCAGTTCTTTTTTTCTGGGTATCCGGACAGAAAACAGAAAAAAATTACGTAAATATTTTTGCCTAAGCTGAAACGGAGACGCAGCGCTCGCCCTTCGGCCTCGTTCAGACAGCTTCGCTCGCCCTTTGTGCTCGCTCATTTAGTAAGCCTAATATTTGTGTTAAATGTTATGCTATTTTTAAGATTTAGTCGGAAACGCATTGGTTTCATACTACAAAATATTGTAGTAAGTGCTTATATATAAATTAGTACTATTTGTCATGCCACAGAGCCTACTTTTTACTGGCTTAAGAACTCGCCTCATGTAAACACACTTGATAGCCATTTTGCCTTCGCAATGCACACTTTTTGTCCCGACAGTGTATTCCATTTGGAGAATCCGTAAATCATAATATTGTACTCGTTTGTTGGCCTACAATGTTGATGGCCGGGATTATAACTTAGGCATCTGTGCCACATTAAAAGCATTTTTTGTAAAAATAATAACAATACGTAGACAAAATTTTGATAAACTTGTGAATTGTGAGATTTTTCTTTTTAAATATTTAACGTTAAGAATATTACAAGCAGTACCGCGTTTTAAGCTAAAATCACATATTTTTAAATTATTTGAGCACACATTTGTGATAATCACTAGGCATCCGGCGCGAAATCGGAGGACGTGGTTTCACTTTTTCTGTCCGGAACTAAAAATTGCACACATATTTTTGTAAAAAATGTGATATTTGTATAATTCATACCCTTTAAGGGAAGTTTCATCATAGTAATGAATAGATTCAGGCGTTACTTTGCGGAAATCCATATTTAATAATTTCAAATATTTTTAAAATATTTTACGAAAACATCAAATCAATATTTTAATAAAACACTTAAAAATATATCTAGTGACAATTCCGCCCAATTTTCCTGCTAAGCCGACGTGACGTCACAAACGCCACGCAGCCAAACCGGAAGAACTTTCGACGCGTTTCGCTTCTACACGAAGCATCCTCAGGAGGTCTTGACTCTTCGAGCGCACGATCGAGAATGAGCGGCCGGCGGCTCAGCACGCCTTTATATAGACTAGAGCTGAGTCAGCACGCCTTTGTCTAGGCTCGAGCGTGAGTCACTGCTCTTTGTTGCAGCCAACAATTGGTGACTAATACGTTTTTAAAGTGACAATGACATCGTAATGGCCAAAATTCATAACAAATAATAATTAATAATGGCTGCAACAAAGAGCAGTGACTCACGCTCGAGCCTAGCCAATGTCTGCAGCGGAAAATTACAAATATAAATAGGTTTTTAACTTATGTAGTTCAGTTTAGTTGTACATGTTGATAACAGAATTCGCGATTTGTTAATAGCTCATAAAATAGGCAACATTTTTGACCATTAGCACCTGATGGTGAGATCTAAGGCGTTATTACGGCTAAGAATTTCTGGCTCTCAAGGACTTCCGCCGGAAGTTAGTTTTATGCTTTTACATATTATCATAATTGTGTCCTATGGCATTTATATAATCACATAAATATTATAAATCTTAGTCCATCAATCGTTACAAAGACGGCATTACCTTTGAAGCAATGGTAATGGAATAGCTATGGACTGCCGCACCGCAGGTTTTTTTTATGGTTTTGTGACGGAACAAGCACGAGTCCCACCTGATGTTCAGCGGTAGCCCCTGAACATAGCAGATGCATTTCATCATAAGTGACGAATTGCCCTGCGCCCGTCGTGTGCCTGTAATTATACTGGCTCTCAAGGATTGCTTAAAATACACCAACTCCTGTAATTGTACACCAACACTATAATATAATATTATAAAAAATAGCTCTCATTACTGTTAAAGCTAAGCATAGAATTGTTTCTTTTTTGTTAATTATAGCACTACTGATTTGTTGTAAAATAAAGATATTATTTTTATGCTAGACTAACACTACCATAGGGGAGGGCGCTGTATGCTGAAATACAGGCCACAAGCGTAGTTCGGCAGCAGATACCCAAGAAGCAAAATGTTAAATTTCTCTGGCGTTACAATAATTAGTGTTTTTTTTTTTTTTTTTTTTGTGTCTGTCGCCAACCACCTTACTGTGTGTACCGGCAGCTGTCCTTGAGAGCCAGTAAAATAACAAACACATGAGACTTCACAAACTTGCAAAGAAATGTATCTGCTATAGGCAGATCTATAAATATTGTATTAGATGGACGTAACAGACTAAAGAACTTTTTCCTTAATCTCTCTACTAACTCAAGTTAGTAGAATCAATTCTACTAACAGTGCAGTTAGATTACTTAGGGGAAAAATATTGTAATCTAATAAACTTATGGTGGAGAGAAAAGTGCCCAGACTGTTGGCTTCATTACCTCGCTGTATATTAATACTAATTTTTCGGCTGAGATACCTACAAGCACTCTCTTCACATGTCATTGCAAACACTTTAATATTAATGAACTTTATTATTAAAAAGTGCTGGGCACGCTGCCAACTGGTAGTGGACTGGAGCATTTCGACTGCCTGTGAGTCTGCAATGACTTATAGGTTGTCGAAATGCTTTTATTTAAGTTTTCTTTTAAAGTCATTTTCATATACATTTTGCAAAACAGTGGAGATAGGGGGTGAAAAAATAAAAATAAAACATAATATATCAGTCTCGAGGTCTTAAGCTCACACATACAATAATATACTTATTCTATTCTAACAAATATTCTAACAAGTAAATGTTTAATTTCTCACATTCATTCTCAAACAGAGAAATATTATGCTTCTGAGAAAATAACAAATACAGCGTTAAAAACTAAGCTCAGTCAGACGGTGAAATAAATGGTGCTACTTTTCTTGACAAGTTGTGCAATTTGATAGAACTTCAGAGATAGCATTTACTTTGGCCTTAGTTTTTATTAACTCAGTTTCTTGTCTGTTCATGCAATAGATATTAAATAATTTCCCGGTGAACTGTATTCTTAGTATAACCTTCGTGATTTTTTATATAAAACAGGGATTACAATGTAAAACTAGTACAAAATGTAGGCTAGAACAACGCGTTCATGTACTAGATTCTGCTTCAACATTCTATGGCGATTTCATGCCACGCCTTTTCTCAATAAGTCTAATTTATTTAATATATCAGCACGTAGAGAATTTCATTTGGCAACTTTTGTATCTAATAAAATTAAAGCATCCAGAATATCTTTTTAAAAAACTTGTATGGTATTTTTCACAAAATTTATTTAACACAAGAGCCTGCTTATATATAAAATATTTAAGACATCAGCGTTACTTGGAAGTTTTCGCTATCTGACAACTAAATGTTGAAACAACCTCCCTCACATTTAAGAAAACCCATCTCAATAACAACATAAGACTCCAGTAACTCCACCTAAAATAAGACTCCAGTCTATTACAAAATTACAAGAGGAACAATTATAGTTTTTGCGGGATTCGAACCTGTGCTATCCACCCCTATAGCCGGGCCATACTCTGACATGACTCATAGCTCTAATAATGTCCTCTCGTTATTTAACCATCGTATAGTGTGACACCTATAGTTCAACTTTCGTTGTGCTACCTACAGAACTAATTTTGCAATTAGCTATATACTTGTTAATGAAGACTCAACCATTGACCTATATATACTAGACGCGACATCTCAAACGAAACTAGTCGACCAGTGCAGACTTTCCCCCACACGCAGCTGAACACTCGTAGAGATTACACGCGCTTTACGTTCGAATATTGTTTATTCAAAATACACAATTGATAATACACAATTTTCGAACGTAAAGCGAGTGTAATCTCTACGAGTGCCCAGCTGCATGTGTGGGAGAGTATGCCGGCGGCATATCTGCACTGGTCGACGAATTTCGTTTGAGATGTCGCGTCTAGTATATATAGGTCAATGGACTCAACCTGATAGTTTTGCAAAAACGCATGCTGTGCAGATTACTATTTTATTGTTTTGATTGTCTAATTCCAAAATAAATGAAAACGATATGCATTTTTTAAATTAGAACTCCATAATGTAAATCGTTTTGAAAGGAACATGTCAAAATTACTTCTGTTTACTTACGAAGCGTTCATCAACAGTTAATTGTTGATGCGTATTTTATTTATAACAGATAGGCTACCCTTGTAACCCAACGTGCCCTCCGAAGCACGTAAGCGCTCAGTAGTAATGTCACTAGCGGTCACCCATCCAAGTCATGACCGGGGCAGACGTTGCTTAAGTTAGCTGATCGGTTAAGAATGGCTAAGCAAAATACGCTACGATAGCTTCAACATTTTATATAGTATGTGTATTGGCCTCGTGTATACCTACATTACCTCTTAATGTAAATGCTAATAGTACATACAGTAAAACAATAAAATGTAGACTATAATCGCTTATATGCAGAAGCATCTACTCTAAACAAAAGAAATAACCGTACCTCCGTGTGTGAAAAGGACACACGCACCTCTGTTTGCGCCGGGGTGTAAAAATAGTACCGTTTCATCGATAAGAGCAAGTGAACCAAAGAAAAGTTTATAAATGTGTAGTTACCTTCCGGGACGAATAAAGAACCTATTTCGTAACTCGAGATAAAGGCAACGCGGCAAATTGAAGACACACATTTGTTTAGTGACTTTGAGAGGAACTTGATTTATTTCGACAAGTCATGAGATGTTGTGTTTATTAAATTTAATAATCGCAGCGTGATATATAAAGCTGTGATATATTAAGGCAATTTATAAGAAAAAACCTTTTTTTTTTTTTTTTTTGTATGTTATGTTTTTATCACAAAAGTATGTCATAATTAATCCTTTAAACGTCAATCTATCAACTTAAGACCAATTAGAATAAAAAACTGGCCAAGTGCGAGTCAGGCTCTTTTAGGGTTCTGCGTATCAAGAGTCCGTAAAGGAAAAAAATTAGTTTTGATAATAGTTGCAAAAATACATTGCACAATTTTCACATATATGTGTTAAGGGTCTTATTTAAATATAAGATGCGGTCCATAATATTTAACCGGAATTTTAATTTATAACTAGTTTAAAAATGGTACATATTGACAACTTCGACAGCACCCCATTTATTTACGAGCTGCAGACCCGTGACGGACGGACAGACGGACAGACAGCTAGACCGCGGAGCCACTATAATAGCGCTCCATTTGGCCACTTGGACACGGGAACCTAAATGCCTTTATTAAGATCTTTAGTCAACAAATGGGATTCGACCGGTAATGCATTGCCTCGGGGATGATATATAGGGAACACGATAACTCCTTCGAGGCTATTAAAAAGACTTCGTATAGGTAGCCAGATTTTAACCTGTGTCAACGCATAAAAATATATTACAAGTCTCCCAGAAAACATATTATGATACAGATTGTAGCCTATATCAAATACTATACAGATATTTTTGGACTTCTAGCTCTTTTAGCTTATTTATAAATAAATATCGAATAAACATTGCGATTCAACGGGGCAATGCTGCCAGCACGCTGGGCACGCTGCTAACTGGTAGCATTTGGACTGCCTGTGAGTCTGCAATGACTTATATAGTTCGTAGTATTTTCTTTACAATTGGGTATATTTTATAATGTATGTCTCATGTAATGAGTATTGTATATTAATATTTAATTCATTTTGGAATACTAAGCTTGAATCCGAGTCCGTCACACTTTTGTATAGGGTTCTATTAAGTATTTGTTTTATAAATACCGTATATATGTAAAGGTATAGATTATATATATAGTAGAATGCAAGGTGTACAGCCATCAAATCCCTGATCAATCAAATCCCCACCAACTGAACACACATATTAATTAATGAATTTGGGCGTTGCTTAGCAAAAGTCGATATTATCGATACCTAGGTGAAATAAAAAAATATACTTAGTCATAATAGTTTCAGTGACACAAACGTGACGTCAAGAACAATACGTAACCTAGCTGGGACAGTTTTACGCATTCTTTTCATACCCAAAGCAAATATGTTTGAAACAAAATGCTTCCTAATTGCATGCTGCATAATTCAATATCATTTATTGAATTTAGCGTTTTGAGAGTCTACGACGCTCTTATGAAGGTTAATTACAAGTAATTATTTACAGTACAAATATAAACACATAAATGAAAAAACGCAATCCGAGCGATTTTATTTTCGAGGTCAAGAGCTCTTGAAAATATTTGGTGTAGAATCGAATTGCGTCAAATATCATCTGGCATGGTTCGCGGTAATTTTGACATCACGTTGGTTTGTACTCGCATACGATATCTTGGCCGGATTTTTAAACATTTGTAATTTTTAATTAATTCAGTGCCCGCTACCGCTTATAACTTAGCTCATCATATCAAAGAAAGTAAAGCAGACAAGCAGACGAAGCGCCTCTCAAATGAAGGGTGAAAATGAAATGGCTTTAATTGTATTTAGTTGAACAAAGGGATGCCGTGTGTCTTTATATATATAATGTTTCTATCAATTTTGGGAAATGTATTAATGTTACTAGAATACCTGTAATACGGTACACGTCAATTTGAGAATAATCTTGCCTCGATGTGTGTTAAGGGGTCAATATCTTTGCAATCTACGAATAAATATAATAAGAAGTCTAACTTCCATATAGTTACCGCTTTGATTTCGGACTCATCAAGTGTAGGAACAATTAACAAAACATGCACAATCTTCCAAATTCAATTGAATTGCTTAATTGATTTGGCGCTTATAAATGATCGGATCTGCTTGATCGCATCAAGCTAATGTTGAAAAAAAGTTTGTACGAGCAATATTCGGTCTTAAACGTTGGGACAGCTGTGTACCCTTTTTCAAAATGTTTTATTTAATGATCCTGCTCTCACTGTACATATATGAAGTTTTGATCTTTGTTAGATTGAATTGAGGTTGAGCTTTACCGCATGGTGGAAGGACATTTTTCGAACGCTCGCCCGGCTAGCTACCACCCTCAAGTAGAAAATCTGCCGATTTTGAGAACCAGTAAAATTGCTAGCATATGAGACTGAAAATAAAGACCTGTAAAAGAATACAACTTCGTTTTTGAATTGTTTGTACAAATCAACTTCTGAAGATGATCTATTTTTATTTAGTGTGTGTTGTTTGATCTGTGTGTTCCCATTTCAGAGTGACCCACATGTGTGTCACTCTGAAATGGGAGCACACAGATCAAAGAACACACACTTTTTGCGACCATTGAAAAAAGGTTTATTGGCCAGTTGAATTTCCGATAAAATCCCTAACAAGAAGGTCGAAAAACGTCTATCTCCCATTCCAGGAAATTCAACTGGCCTTTTTTCAATGGTCGCAAAAACTGAGATGTGTACATACATACACATACAAATACTTAATATTACATTTTTTGATTTCGACTGTCTTCAATTTTCGATGTTTATCTATTTGTATGAGTTTGTATATATACAATATTTGTATGTTATATGAGTTGTATAAATATGAAATGTAAACTTTGCTTCAATAAGGAGCTCTTTGATTGTACTTTATAGTCTCTGTCCCGAGGCTTTCACTTGTCAAGACTTTCTGATTTAACTTCATGCAAATAAAAAATCATAAAATTAGATACTTTTTTTCGACAGATTTTTTTTTTACATAAAATAAATGTGTAGCGAGCTAGTAATTCACCCGACGAGCAAAAACTTAGATGGCATATGTTATTTTTCTAAAAAACATTAAGGTAGAAGCCACTGGTTCCTGAAATTCAGTTTTACACTATTTGAGGAACTTGTTTGTGGGTTCATTTTATTTGCTGCATCTTATATTATTTCCATAAAAATAATTTGCTTGTTATGTTTTTGTTTGATACTTGTATTTCGATGAGGAATGTCCAAAATGGAGATTGCGGAAACGCTTGGGCATGTTTGAAAATATATACATCAGACTACCGTTTATTATTTTCTGAACATGTAAGGAAAGTTGAATTATATAAAAAGAAAAAATTTCACCGAATGATTTAAGTTACTTACGAGCGATAGAAGCGAGACTATTACCATCATATCTTCAATTCCCTCTAAAACACGTAACAAATCCATCGGATTATATTCCACGTTGAGGTCGATCGACGGATGTTTAAGTCTGATTTTGCTCAAAAATCTAATTGATTCTGAACATGACATATCTCATCATTATAAGTGAATGTTGAATTGTTTGAAGCGCTCGTAGCGGAGCTTGTCTAGTTATTATTAATCGATCAACTAAGTTAAGTAATTTCCGCTGAGGTCACGACTTGGAGAATTACTACTTGTGATATTGGCTAATAAGCGAGCACGTGCCCCAGAGGGCACGTTAAGCTGGCTGTAAAGGTTGTTGTCTTAAGATGGCAGCAGTCGTTCCAGCTACCATCTTCAAGTATAATATCCGTCGCTAAGCAGCTAACGGTGTTCTAAGAGCTGTCTTTGGGAAACTAATCTATCAATCTCTCCATGACCGCTTCACATAATTAAAGGCTAGAACGATCAAAAATAGAAAAAAATTGATCCACCCTGCAGAATATAGTTAGCTCAATCCATGCAAGTACTTTTCCTCAAGAAAATGATAAGGTGAGGATGACCTCTATAAAAATATCACGTTACGTTACGAAAAGAGTGTCGATAAGGCTATTGTCTCTTCTGTGGTACCGATACAATATATCGTTACAGCTATAAAAAGTGGACATTCGATCAACCGATATTGTGTAGGGTGTCCACATTTTGATTTTATGAACTCTGTTCTGGTTTCCAAATAAGTAAGAGATAAATAAGTTTTGGATAGGTTCTTTATTGCTAGTTCAAATTCGCAAAATCCTCAATTTATGCGTTTAGAAACCTAATGTGTTTATAAAATAGTAGATTGTACAACAAGTACAATAACCTGGCTAGCTACCACTATGTGTCAAGTAGAAAATCTGTCACCAAGCACTTAACGCTATGTGCCGCTATGTGTCCTCTAGAACCAGTTATTTGGCATGGTGGTAGGGCATTTTGTAAATACCCGCCTGGCTTGCTACCACTATGTGTCAAGTAGAAAATCTGTCGCCAAGCACTTAACGGTATGTGCCGCTATGAGTCCTCTAGAACCAATAATTTTGCATGGTGGTAGGGCATTTTGCAAATACCCGCCTGGCTTCCTACCACTATGTGTCAAGTAGAAAATCTGTCGCCAAGCACTTAACGGTATGTGCCGCTATGAGTCCTCCAGAACCAGTAATTTTGCATGGTGGTAGGGCAATTTGCGATTACCCGCCTGGCTAGCTACCACCCTCAAGTAGAAAATCTGTCGCCAAGCACTTAACGCTATGTGCCGCTATGTATCCTTAAGAACTAGTAGTTATGCATGGTGGTAGGGCATTTTATAAATACCCGCCTGGCTTGCTACCACGATGTGTCAAGTAGAAAATCTGTCGCCAAGCACTTAACGGTATGTGCCGCTATGAGTCCTCTAGGACCAATAAGTGCGAGTCAGGCTCTTTTAGGGTTCTGCGTATCAAGAGTCCGTAAAGGAAAAAAATTAGTTTTGATAATAGTTGCAAAAATACATTGCACAATTTTCACATATATGTGTTAAGGGTCTTATTTAAATATAAGATGCGGTCCATAATATTTAACCGGAATTTTAATTTATAACTAGTTTAAAAATGGTACATATTGACAACTTCGACAGCACCCCATTTATTTACGAGCTGCAGACCCGTGACGGACGGACAGACGGACAGACAGCTAGACCGCGGAGCCACTATAATAGCGCTCCATTTGGCCACTTGGACACGGGAACCTAAATGCCTTTATTAAGATCTTTAGTCAACAAATGGGATTCGACCGGTAATGCATTGCCTCGGGGATGATATATAGGGAACACGATAACTCCTTCGAGGCTATTAAAAAGACTTCGTATAGGTAGCCAGATTTTAACCTGTGTCAACGCATAAAAATATATTACAAGTCTCCCAGAAAACATATTATGATACAGATTGTAGCCTATATCAAATACTATACAGATATTTTTGGACTTCTAGCTCTTTTAGCTTATTTATAAATAAATATCGAATAAACATTGCGATTCAACGGGGCAATGCTGCCAGCACGCTGGGCACGCTGCTAACTGGTAGCATTTGGACTGCCTGTGAGTCTGCAATGACTTATATAGTTCGTAGTATTTTCTTTACAATTGGGTATATTTTATAATGTATGTCTCATGTAATGAGTATTGTATATTAATATTTAATTCATTTTGGAATACTAAGCTTGAATCCGAGTCCGTCACACTTTTGTATAGGGTTCTATTAAGTATTTGTTTTATAAATACCGTATATATGTAAAGGTATAGATTATATATATAGTAGAATGCAAGGTGTACAGCCATCAAATCCCTGATCAATCAAATCCCCACCAACTGAACACACATATTAATTAATGAATTTGGGCGTTGCTTAGCAAAAGTCGATATTATCGATACCTAGGTGAAATAAAAAAATATACTTAGTCATAATAGTTTCAGTGACACAAACGTGACGTCAAGAACAATACGTAACCTAGCTGGGACAGTTTTACGCATTCTTTTCATACCCAAAGCAAATATGTTTGAAACAAAATGCTTCCTAATTGCATGCTGCATAATTCAATATCATTTATTGAATTTAGCGTTTTGAGAGTCTACGACGCTCTTATGAAGGTTAATTACAAGTAATTATTTACAGTACAAATATAAACACATAAATGAAAAAACGCAATCCGAGCGATTTTATTTTCGAGGTCAAGAGCTCTTGAAAATATTTGGTGTAGAATCGAATTGCGTCAAATATCATCTGGCATGGTTCGCGGTAATTTTGACATCACGTTGGTTTGTACTCGCATACGATATCTTGGCCGGATTTTTAAACATTTGTAATTTTTAATTAATTCAGTGCCCGCTACCGCTTATAACTTAGCTCATCATATCAAAGAAAGTAAAGCAGACAAGCAGACGAAGCGCCTCTCAAATGAAGGGTGAAAATGAAATGGCTTTAATTGTATTTAGTTGAACAAAGGGATGCCGTGTGTCTTTATATATATAATGTTTCTATCAATTTTGGGAAATGTATTAATGTTACTAGAATACCTGTAATACGGTACACGTCAATTTGAGAATAATCTTGCCTCGATGTGTGTTAAGGGGTCAATATCTTTGCAATCTACAAATAAATATAATAAGAAGTCTAACTTCCATATAGTTACCGCTTTGATTTCGGACTCATCAAGTGTAGGAACAATTAACAAAACATGCACAATCTTCCAAATTCAATTGAATTGCTTAATTGATTTGGCGCTTATAAATGATCGGATCTGCTTGATCGCATCAAGCTAATGTTGAAAAAAAGTTTGTACGAGCAATATTCGGTCTTAAACGTTGGGACAGCTGTGTACCCTTTTTCAAAATGTTTTATTTAATGATCCTGCTCTCACTGTACATATATGAAGTTTTGATCTTTGTTAGATTGAATTGAGGTTGAGCTTTACCGCATGGTGGAAGGACATTTTTCGAACGCTCGCCCGGCTAGCTACCACCCTCAAGTAGAAAATCTGCCGATTTTGAGAACCAGTAAAATTGCTAGCATATGAGACTGAAAATAAAGACCTGTAAAAGAATACAACTTCGTTTTTGAATTGTTTGTACAAATCAACTTCTGAAGATGATCTATTTTTATTTAGTGTGTGTTGTTTGATCTGTGTGTTCCCATTTCAGAGTGACCCACATGTGTGTCACTCTGAAATGGGAGCACACAGATCAAAGAACACACACTTTTTGCGACCATTGAAAAAAGGTTTATTGGCCAGTTGAATTTCCGATAAAATCCCTAACAAGAAGGTCGAAAAACGTCTATCTCCCATTCCAGGAAATTCAACTGGCCTTTTTTCAATGGTCGCAAAAACTGAGATGTGTACATACATACACATACAAATACTTAATATTACATTTTTTGATTTCGACTGTCTTCAATTTTCGATGTTTATCTATTTGTATGAGTTTGTATATATACAATATTTGTATGTTATATGAGTTGTATAAATATGAAATGTAAACTTTGCTTCAATAAGGAGCTCTTTGATTGTACTTTATAGTCTCTGTCCCGAGGCTTTCACTTGTCAAGACTTTCTGATTTAACTTCATGCAAATAAAAAATCATAAAATTAGATACTTTTTTTCGACAGATTTTTTTTTTACATAAAATAAATGTGTAGCGAGCTAGTAATTCACCCGACGAGCAAAAACTTAGATGGCATATGTTATTTTTCTAAAAAACATTAAGGTAGAAGCCACTGGTTCCTGAAATTCAGTTTTACACTATTTGAGGAACTTGTTTGTGGGTTCATTTTATTTGCTGCATCTTATATTATTTCCATAAAAATAATTTGCTTGTTATGTTTTTGTTTGATACTTGTATTTCGATGAGGAATGTCCAAAATGGAGATTGCGGAAACGCTTGGGCATGTTTGAAAATATATACATCAGACTACCGTTTATTATTTTCTGAACATGTAAGGAAAGTTGAATTATATAAAAAGAAAAAATTTCACCGAATGATTTAAGTTACTTACGAGCGATAGAAGCGAGACTATTACCATCATATCTTCAATTCCCTCTAAAACACGTAACAAATCCATCGGATTATATTCCACGTTGAGGTCGATCGACGGATGTTTAAGTCTGATTTTGCTCAAAAATCTAATTGATTCTGAACATGACATATCTCATCATTATAAGTGAATGTTGAATTGTTTGAAGCGCTCGTAGCGGAGCTTGTCTAGTTATTATTAATCGATCAACTAAGTTAAGTAATTTCCGCTGAGGTCACGACTTGGAGAATTACTACTTGTGATATTGGCTAATAAGCGAGCACGTGCCCCAGAGGGCACGTTAAGCTGGCTGTAAAGGTTGTTGTCTTAAGATGGCAGCAGTCGTTCCAGCTACCATCTTCAAGTATAATATCCGTCGCTAAGCAGCTAACGGTGTTCTAAGAGCTGTCTTTGGGAAACTAATCTATCAATCTCTCCATGACCGCTTCACATAATTAAAGGCTAGAACGATCAAAAATAGAAAAAAATTGATCCACCCTGCAGAATATAGTTAGCTCAATCCATGCAAGTACTTTTCCTCAAGAAAATGATAAGGTGAGGATGACCTCTATAAAAATATCACGTTACGTTACGAAAAGAGTGTCGATAAGGCTATTGTCTCTTCTGTGGTACCGATACAATATATCGTTACAGCTATAAAAAGTGGACATTCGATCAACCGATATTGTGTAGGGTGTCCACATTTTGATTTTATGAACTCTGTTCTGGTTTCCAAATAAGTAAGAGATAAATAAGTTTTGGATAGGTTCTTTATTGCTAGTTCAAATTCGCAAAATCCTCAATTTATGCGTTTAGAAACCTAATGTGTTTATAAAATAGTAGATTGTACAACAAGTACAATAAACAAGTCACTTTAGCCAAAAAGTTTAATTCGAGGAATGGTATTTAAATCGAGGTTAAAATGGGTTTTATGTACGATAAACGCAGGTGAAATTTGTTCAAAACGTTTTAAATATTATACATTTGCTTACGTTTGTTACCTACGTGTAAACGCGTTTTTTTTTAACAATGTTGACAGTTTTTGGGTAATATATCGAATCTTATACATTGATATTCAATTAAGGCCAGGTTGTACCTACTTAAGACATTTTTTAAAATCTGTAACTCGAATAGAATTGAAAATTTAGAATATATAAAATTATTTATATAAAGTTAAACATTATTAACTTGATTATGAACAATTTCTTCGATAAAAAAAAATGTCAAACATGACACCATATCGCTACTTAAATCAGGTAGAACTAAAAGATACTATCATGAAACTATGTGGAAGTTTTACCAATGGATAGAGCTTGTTATTTATTAGTAACGTTTGAAGGCACATTTTCAAATTTAGCTATAGTTTAATACAAGAAAAAATAAACTACAAATCTAAAGATTCAAGCTCTCGCGCACGTCATTCAGTACCCGCCTAGGCGTCATCGAGGTAGGACGCGTGTCGTTTTCTCCAGCTAAATTCTCCCCGACGATTACGAGCTAGAAATATTTATAAACAGAATTATTATTAGCAGAATGGTGACACTGCAACATTTATGGTTATCCGCTGGCGTGAATCTTCCATCAGGCGAGTGTCTTGTACGTCATTTCAACCATGCCAAATAAAAAAAATACTTTCTCGATGGCATTGTTTTCACGCGCCACAGTATAAAAAGTACAGTATGGTCACGCCCCAATTACTAACTGTGGGTGTCGTAAGAGGCAACTAAGGGAAAATACCGGAAAGTGAGCAGCAGTGCCCTCTAAGAAGCTGCCTCCCTCCACTAAAAAATCTGTCGCCAAGCACTTAACGGTATGTGCCGCTATGAGTCCTCCAGAACCAGTAATTTTGCATGGTGGTAGGGTATTTTGCGAATGCCCGCCTGGCTAGCTACTACCCTCAAGTAGAAAATCTGTCGGCAAGCACTTAAAGGTATGTGCCGCTATGAGTCCTCTAGTGCTAGTAATTTGGCATGGTGGTAGGGCATTTTGCGAATATCCGCCTGGCTAGCTACCACTATGTGTCAAGTAGAAAATCTGTCGCCAAGCACTTAACGCTATGTGCCGCTATGTGTCCTCTAGAACCAGTTATTTGGCATGGTGGTAGGGCATTTTGTAAATACCCGCCTGGCTTGCTACCACTATGTGTCAAGTAGAAAATCTGTCGCCAAGCACTTAACGGTATGTGCCGCTATGAGTCCTCTAGAACCAATAATTTTGCATGGTGGTAGGGCATTTTGCAAATACCCGCCTGGCTTCCTACCACTATGTGTCAAGTAGAAAATCTGTCGCCAAGCACTTAACGGTATGTGCCGCTATGAGTCCTCCAGAACCAGTAATTTTGCATGGTGGTAGGGCAATTTGCGATTACCCGCCTGGCTAGCTACCACCCTCAAGTAGAAAATCTGTCGCCAAGCACTTAACGCTATGTGCCGCTATGTATCCTTAAGAACTAGTAGTTATGCATGGTGGTAGGGCATTTTATAAATACCCGCCTGGCTTGCTACCACGATGTGTCAAGTAGAAAATCTGTCGCCAAGCACTTAACGGTATGTGCCGCTATGAGTCCTCTAGGACCAATAAGTGCGAGTCAGGCTCTTTTAGGGTTCTGCGTATCAAGAGTCCGTAAAGGAAAAAAATTAGTTTTGATAATAGTTGCAAAAATACATTGCACAATTTTCACATATATGTGTTAAGGGTCTTATTTAAATATAAGATGCGGTCCATAATATTTAACCGGAATTTTAATTTATAACTAGTTTAAAAATGGTACATATTGACAACTTCGACAGCACCCCATTTATTTACGAGCTGCAGACCCGTGACGGACGGACAGACGGACAGACAGCTAGACCGCGGAGCCACTATAATAGCGCTCCATTTGGCCACTTGGACACGGGAACCTAAATGCCTTTATTAAGATCTTTAGTCAACAAATGGGATTCGACCGGTAATGCATTGCCTCGGGGATGATATATAGGGAACACGATAACTCCTTCGAGGCTATTAAAAAGACTTCGTATAGGTAGCCAGATTTTAACCTGTGTCAACGCATAAAAATATATTACAAGTCTCCCAGAAAACATATTATGATACAGATTGTAGCCTATATCAAATACTATACAGATATTTTTGGACTTCTAGCTCTTTTAGCTTATTTATAAATAAATATCGAATAAACATTGCGATTCAACGGGGCAATGCTGCCAGCACGCTGGGCACGCTGCTAACTGGTAGCATTTGGACTGCCTGTGAGTCTGCAATGACTTATATAGTTCGTAGTATTTTCTTTACAATTGGGTATATTTTATAATGTATGTCTCATGTAATGAGTATTGTATATTAATATTTAATTCATTTTGGAATACTAAGCTTGAATCCGAGTCCGTCACACTTTTGTATAGGGTTCTATTAAGTATTTGTTTTATAAATACCGTATATATGTAAAGGTATAGATTATATATATAGTAGAATGCAAGGTGTACAGCCATCAAATCCCTGATCAATCAAATCCCCACCAACTGAACACACATATTAATTAATGAATTTGGGCGTTGCTTAGCAAAAGTCGATATTATCGATACCTAGGTGAAATAAAAAAATATACTTAGTCATAATAGTTTCAGTGACACAAACGTGACGTCAAGAACAATACGTAACCTAGCTGGGACAGTTTTACGCATTCTTTTCATACCCAAAGCAAATATGTTTGAAACAAAATGCTTCCTAATTGCATGCTGCATAATTCAATATCATTTATTGAATTTAGCGTTTTGAGAGTCTACGACGCTCTTATGAAGGTTAATTACAAGTAATTATTTACAGTACAAATATAAACACATAAATGAAAAAACGCAATCCGAGCGATTTTATTTTCGAGGTCAAGAGCTCTTGAAAATATTTGGTGTAGAATCGAATTGCGTCAAATATCATCTGGCATGGTTCGCGGTAATTTTGACATCACGTTGGTTTGTACTCGCATACGATATCTTGGCCGGATTTTTAAACATTTGTAATTTTTAATTAATTCAGTGCCCGCTACCGCTTATAACTTAGCTCATCATATCAAAGAAAGTAAAGCAGACAAGCAGACGAAGCGCCTCTCAAATGAAGGGTGAAAATGAAATGGCTTTAATTGTATTTAGTTGAACAAAGGGATGCCGTGTGTCTTTATATATATAATGTTTCTATCAATTTTGGGAAATGTATTAATGTTACTAGAATACCTGTAATACGGTACACGTCAATTTGAGAATAATCTTGCCTCGATGTGTGTTAAGGGGTCAATATCTTTGCAATCTACAAATAAATATAATAAGAAGTCTAACTTCCATATAGTTACCGCTTTGATTTCGGACTCATCAAGTGTAGGAACAATTAACAAAACATGCACAATCTTCCAAATTCAATTGAATTGCTTAATTGATTTGGCGCTTATAAATGATCGGATCTGCTTGATCGCATCAAGCTAATGTTGAAAAAAAGTTTGTACGAGCAATATTCGGTCTTAAACGTTGGGACAGCTGTGTACCCTTTTTCAAAATGTTTTATTTAATGATCCTGCTCTCACTGTACATATATGAAGTTTTGATCTTTGTTAGATTGAATTGAGGTTGAGCTTTACCGCATGGTGGAAGGACATTTTTCGAACGCTCGCCCGGCTAGCTACCCTCAAGTAGAAAATCTGCCGATTTTGAGAACCAGTAAAATTGCTAGCATATGAGACTGAAAATAAAGACCTGTAAAAGAATACAACTTCGTTTTTGAATTGTTTGTACAAATCAACTTCTGAAGATGATCTATTTTTATTTAGTGTGTGTTGTTTGATCTGTGTGTTCCCATTTCAGAGTGACCCACATGTGTGTCACTCTGAAATGGGAGCACACAGATCAAAGAACACACACTTTTTGCGACCATTGAAAAAAGGTTTATTGGCCAGTTGAATTTCCGATAAAATCCCTAACAAGAAGGTCGAAAAACGTCTATCTCCCATTCCAGGAAATTCAACTGGCCTTTTTTCAATGGTCGCAAAAACTGAGATGTGTACATACATACACATACAAATACTTAATATTACATTTTTTGATTTCGACTGTCTTCAATTTTCGATGTTTATCTATTTGTATGAGTTTGTATATATACAATATTTGTATGTTATATGAGTTGTATAAATATGAAATGTAAACTTTGCTTCAATAAGGAGCTCTTTGATTGTACTTTATAGTCTCTGTCCCGAGGCTTTCACTTGTCAAGACTTTCTGATTTAACTTCATGCAAATAAAAAATCATAAAATTAGATACTTTTTTTCGACAGATTTTTTTTTTACATAAAATAAATGTGTAGCGAGCTAGTAATTCACCCGACGAGCAAAAACTTAGATGGCATATGTTATTTTTCTAAAAAACATTAAGGTAGAAGCCACTGGTTCCTGAAATTCAGTTTTACACTATTTGAGGAACTTGTTTGTGGGTTCATTTTATTTGCTGCATCTTATATTATTTCCATAAAAATAATTTGCTTGTTATGTTTTTGTTTGATACTTGTATTTCGATGAGGAATGTCCAAAATGGAGATTGCGGAAACGCTTGGGCATGTTTGAAAATATATACATCAGACTACCGTTTATTATTTTCTGAACATGTAAGGAAAGTTGAATTATATAAAAAGAAAAAATTTCACCGAATGATTTAAGTTACTTACGAGCGATAGAAGCGAGACTATTACCATCATATCTTCAATTCCCTCTAAAACACGTAACAAATCCATCGGATTATATTCCACGTTGAGGTCGATCGACGGATGTTTAAGTCTGATTTTGCTCAAAAATCTAATTGATTCTGAACATGACATATCTCATCATTATAAGTGAATGTTGAATTGTTTGAAGCGCTCGTAGCGGAGCTTGTCTAGTTATTATTAATCGATCAACTAAGTTAAGTAATTTCCGCTGAGGTCACGACTTGGAGAATTACTACTTGTGATATTGGCTAATAAGCGAGCACGTGCCCCAGAGGGCACGTTAAGCTGGCTGTAAAGGTTGTTGTCTTAAGATGGCAGAAGTCGTTCCAGCTACCATCTTCAAGTATAATATCCGTCGCTAAGCAGCTAACGGTGTTCTAAGAGCTGTCTTTGGGAAACTAATCTATCAATCTCTCCATGACCGCTTCACATAATTAAAGGCTAGAACGATCAAAAATAGAAAAAAATTGATCCACCCTGCAGAATATAGTTAGCTCAATCCATGCAAGTACTTTTCCTCAAGAAAATGATAAGGTGAGGATGACCTCTATAAAAATATCACGTTACGTTACGAAAAGAGTGTCGATAAGGCTATTGTCTCTTCTGTGGTACCGATACAATATATCGTTACAACTATAAAAAGTGGACATTCGATCAACCGATATTGTGTAGGGTGTCCACATTTTGATTTTATGAACTCTGTTCTGGTTTCCAAATAAGTAAGAGATAAATAAGTTTTGGATAGGTTCTTTATTGCTAGTTCAAATTCGCAAAATCCTCAATTTATGCGTTTAGAAACCTAATGTGTTTATAAAATAGTAGATTGTACAACAAGTACAATAAACAAGTCACTTTAGCCAAAAAGTTTAATTCGAGGAATGGTATTTAAATCGAGGTTAAAATGGGTTTTATGTACGATAAACGCAGGTGAAATTTGTTCAAAACGTTTTAAATATTATACATTTGCTTACGTTTGTTACCTACGTGTAAACGCGTTTTTTTTTAACAATGTTGACAGTTTTTGGGTAATATATCGAATCTTATACATTGATATTCAATTAAGGCCAGGTTGTACCTACTTAAGACATTTTTTAAAATCTGTAACTCGAATAGAATTGAAAATTTAGAATATATAAAATTATTTATATAAAGTTAAACATACTCTCCAGGAACGTACAAAGTCAAAAACGTGATTATGAACAATTTCTTCGATAAAAAAAAATGTCAAACATGACACCATATCGCTACTTAAATCAGGTAGAACTAAAAGATACTATCATGAAACTATGTGGAAGTTTTACCAATGGATAGAGCTTGTTATTTATTAGTAACGTTTGAAGGCACATTTTCAAATTTAGCTATAGTTTTTTAACAAGAAAAAATAAACTACAAATCTAAAGATTCAAGCTCTCGCGCACGTCATTCAGTACCCGCCTAGGCGTCATCGAGGTAGGACGCGTGTCGTTTTCTCCAGCAAAATTCTCCCCGACGATTACGAGCTAGAAATATTTATAAACAGAATTATTATTAGCAGAATGGTGACACTGCAACATTTATGGTTATCCGCTGGCGTGAATCTTCCATCAGGCGAGTGTCTTGTACGTCATTTCAACCATGCCAAATAAAAAAAATACTTTCTCGATGGCATTGTTTTCACGCGCCACAGTATAAAAAGTACAGTATGGTCACGCCCCAATTACTAACTGTGGGTGTCGTAAGAGGCAACTAAGGGAAAATACCGGAAAGTGAGCAGCAGTGCCCTCTAAGAAGCTACCTCCCTCCACTAAAAAATCTGTCGCCAAGCACTTAACGGTATGTGCCGCTATGAGTCCTCCAGAACCAGTAATTTTGCATGGTGGTAGGGTATTTTGCGAATGCCCGCCTGGCTAGCTACTACCCCCTCAAGTAGAAAATCTGTCGGCAAGCACTTAAAGGTATGTGCCGCTATGAGTCCTCTCGAGCTAGTAATTTGGCATGGTGGTAGGGCATTTTGCGAATATCCGCCTGGCTAGCTACCACTATGTGTCAAGTAGAAAATCTGTCGCCAAGCACTTAACGCTATGTGCCGCTATGTGTCCTCTAGAACCAGTTATTTGGCATGGTGGTAGGGCATTTTGTAAATACCCGCCTGGCTTGCTACCACTATGTGTCAAGTAGAAAATCTGTCGCCAAGCACTTAACGGTATGTGCCGCTATGAGTCCTCTAGATTCAATAATTTTGCATGGTGGTAGGGCATTTTGCAAATACCCGCCTGGCTTCCTACCACTATGTGTCAAGTAGAAAATCTGTCGCCAAGCACTTAACGGTATGTGCCGCTATGAGTCCTCCAGAACCAGTAATTTTGCATGGTGGTAGGGCAATTTGCGATTACCCGCCTGGCTAGCTACCACCCTCAAGTAGAAAATCTGTCGCCAAGCACTTAACGCTATGTGCCGCTATGTATCCTTAAGAACTAGTAGTTATGCATGGTGGTAGGGCATTTTATAAATACCCGCCTGGCTTGCTACCACGATGTGTCAAGTAGAAAATCTGTCGCCAAGCACTTAACGGTATGTGCCGCTATGAGTCCTCTAGGACCAATAATTTTGCATGGTGGTAGGGCATTTTGCAAATACCCGCCTGGCTTCCTACCACTATGTGTCAAGTAGAAAATCTGTCGCCAAGCACTTAACGGTATGGGCCGCTATGAGTCCTCTAGAACCAGTAATTTTGCATGGTGGTAGAGCAATTTGCGATTACCAGCCTGGCTAGCTACCTCCCTCAAGTAAAAAATCTGTCGCCAAGCACTTAACGGTATGTGCCGCTATGAGTCCTCCAGAACCAGTAATTTTGCATGGTGGTAGAGCAATTTGCGATTACCAGCCTGGCTAGCTACCTCCCTCAAGTAAAAAATCTGTCGCCAAGCACTTAACGGTATGTGCCGCTATGAGTCCTCTAGAACTAGTAATTTGCATGGTGGTAGGGCATTTTGAGAAAACCCGCCTGGCTAGCTACCTCCCTCAAGTAAAAAATCTGTCGCCAAGCGCTTAACGCTATGTGCCGCTATGTATCCTTGAGAACCAGTAATTTTGCATGGTGGTAGGGCATTTTATAAATACCCGCCTGGCTTGCTACCACGATATGTCAAGTAGAAAATCTGTCGCCAAGCACTTAACGGTATGTGCCGCTATGAGTCCTCTAGAACCAATAATTTTGCATGGTGGTAGGGCATTTTGCAAATACCCGCCTGGCTTCCTACCACTATGTGTCAAGTAGAAAATCTGTCGCCAAGCACTTAACGGTATGTGTAGCTATACTCATAGCTACACATACCGTTAAGTGCTTGGCGACAGATTTTCTCTGATGATTTTCTCAGATTTCCTCCAGAACCAGTAATTTTGCATGGTAGTAGAGCAATTTGAGATTACCCGCCTGGCTAGCTACCTAACCCTCAAGTAGAAAATCTGTAGCCAAGCACTTAACGGTATGTGCCGCTATGTGTTCTCTAGATAGAACCAGTAATTTTGCATTTTGCGAATACCCGCCTGGCTAGCTACTACCCTCAAGTAGAAAATCTGTCGCCAAGCACTTAACGGTATGTATTTTAATAGTAATAGTTAAAGGTTATCAACTGTGTTAGTTGCACTATAAGGGAATAGTCACAAGAATATAATAATTGAGTACTGGATTTAGTAGCAGATACCTAAAGTAGATCAACTGTTTTAGTTACACTATGAAGCTGATAGCGTGCGGCTGGGGACATCGACCTGGCGAGCGCTGTGCATCTAAAGCGCAGCGCCGCGTAGTGTCCATAGCCTACAACTCTCGCACGCTAAATTTGCCTACTGTGCCAGTACAAGCCGGCCTTAACTCGTGAATACCATAATCATGTAGAATGTTAATTACAATACTTAGCTATATGAGCGATAAAACTTATATATTTTGAATTTCCCGGCATGGACGTGAGTTTTCACCATAAAGGAGAGATTTGTACGGATCAAGAAGGTAATACATACCTGAAGGGTTCCACACTGGAGCTAGAAATACAAACAATGCCATTAAGTAAAGAAATGTGACTTGAATGACGTTACACATGTTTTCTGTGTCTTGCTTTAGAATACCCACGTCCTATGTTCCGGACACAAACGCACCGTTTTCGTAATAATTTGAATATTTATCGATATGACAGAAAAATTGAATCGAAGCGCAGCCTCCAGTGTTAGCAGTAATATAGCTTATTAACATCTGTTTGAATTTGACATATCGCAACATAACTCATTATTTTCCTAACATTACCATTTGGTACAGAAAACATAAATGTCTAATTATAAATGTTTAAAAGTCAAAAAAAATGTATTCGGGCTCTATGCTCAGCAAGGCGTAAAGACTCATGCAGGCCTTTATTTAGAAAATTGCAAATATTACCTCTTCCATGTCTATACATAGAAGAAATTGCTCTTTTTGTTAAACAACATCCAAATTTCTTCGAAATAAAAGGTAATGGACATCGCACTACTCGATATAGGAAAAATCTTGTAATGCCTAAATCTAACTTAGCTTTGTTTCAAAATAATACATATTGTATGGCAATAAAAATTTACAACAAAATCCCAATAGACATTAGAGACTTACCTTTAAGTAAATTTAAATCTAAGTTGCATACTTGGTTATTACACTATTCATTTTATTCCATTGACGACTTTTTTAGATGTAAAACTAAAGTAATATGTAATTTAATTGATTTACCTTCGGACATAATTTCATGACGTACTGCTTTATAATTAAATTCATATATTTAAATGTTTGTATTTTTTGATAATGTATCGCTTCTCATTAGTTTTAAGATATTGTATTTTACTGTAACATTCAATATATTTAAAATTTGTACGCCGCAAGGCAGAACATGCTGGAAACTTTTAAATACTGACATAATTTGACAAGACCTATGTATAATACCCATGTTTTTGACAAATAAATAATTCATTCATTCATTCATTCATTCATTCATAAGCACAATACGTGAGCCCAATACAATAATGTTTTCTCTAACAACACAAAGAGCGAACAACTTACAGACAATATACGTGAAATTATCCGCTGACTGTTTAAACGTATATGAGACGTTATATTTCAATGAGTATGTACTTCGCGCACTATGGACGGTAGTCATGTTTTTATTGCTGTGTGAAGTAGAATTAAGATAATGTTTATAAGTACACTACCCGATGGAAGTAGGCTGGGGCAATAGATTTGTATATTTCATTGCAGTATCTGTATTATTTTAGATAATTTGCATATTTTTCAAAGGAAAACACTAGGAAAAAATATAAGTTACGGCCACGAGATTCTTAAAAAAACTGATGAAAGAGAAGGAAAGCATTCCAAATTCCAATCCAAGTAATATAGATGAGAACCCGCGTCTGTAGTGGGAATATTTTTTTTCACTTGTTTTTTAGACTCGTAATCTTTCTACAAGATTATGGTATTTGCGAGTTTGTTACCTTGAACGTGTCAAAAAATAATTCTCAAATTTGAGAGTTTTACCTGATGAAGTACAATAGACGAGGTAACAAGCAATATATATATATATATATATATGTATATGTTGTGGGACATTTTATTTTCTCGCCAAAAACGTCAGCGTTTATCACTTTTTTGAAGCACTAACTACACTTACTTGAAGCAATGATGGCCGAGCGGTATTTGCTTTGGACTGCAGTGCTCCAGGTCTCTGGTTCGATCCACACCGTCTGCTTGTGCTTACCAGGATGGTGGAAAGGCATTTTGCGATTGCTCGCCGGGCTAGCTACCACTCTCAAGTAGAAAACCTGTCACTACGCAACTAACAGTGTGTTTCAGCAGCAATCCTTGAGAGCCAGTAAAATTACACGCACATGAGAGTTAACAACTGAATGTCTCAAGGTGACGAAGACAGTGAAATTCGTCATTTGTGACGAAATGCATCTGTTAAAGGCAGAGTTAAGTCCACTTAACATCAGGTAAGCCTCGTGCTTGATACATCATAATCGTATAAAAAAAACTATTTCAAAATCTTTTTTCTTGATGATAATATTTCTACTCAAGATTTGTAAGCTAGCTAAACGAAATTTCGTCAAAACACCTTTAACAAGTTATATTGTATCATGTACATAACTTTCACAAAACTAATAAATGGCTTCGTCGACAATATACTACTATATCAATGTACAAACTTATTCTAATCAAAACGGTTATATCGTGTGACAAACAATAACGAAATTAATTTAATTTTTTGTACACACAGTATTCGGATTATTTTTAGCCACAATTAACAATGTTGTGGGACAAATTTGGGAACAATAATCGTATTTTTTGAGGGGATTAAAACTTTATTTGTTAGAAAAATAATAAAGTATCAAACGAAGCTAGTAACTGCAGTTTTAAATAAAAGTAAATATATATTTTAGTATACTTTTGTATAGTTTTCAAACATAAACAGTAATGTTCTTTTATATGTTTAATCTGTATTTACTTCAACATAAATTAAGACATATAATATGTTATATTAAGAAATGTTAATATAACATATGTAAATAATGTTAAGAAAATAACCTAACCGAGTTTTGAAACATATTTATATATGAACTATTTAACTTGCGGAAGTCGGTACTGTGTTGATTCAAATCACTCTGTGTTCACATTTACTTGGTCCGACTTCTATACGTGTTTCGTTCTTTTTTGTTAAGGAAGTCGGTTATTATACAAATGTTTTTCACTTTTTTATAGCTGATGGGCTAGCCTTTTACCACTATCTTACCTGATGGTAAGTGACGATGTGGTCGAAGATGTTGTTCAGGCTAGCCTAGAATTACTAGCCTAAAGGACAGCTGCTGGAACATATCGTTAGGTGCTTGGCGCCAGATTGTCTACTTGAGGGTGGTAGCTAGCCAGGCGGGCATTCGCAAAATGCCCTACACCATGCAACACTGAAGCATGCACTGAAACATACCTGCTGCTTACAACTGTGTCACACACCTGTCACCTACGTAATTTAAACAAATATTGTATTTTTTTTTATTAGTATGTAACAATAATGGCCTCGAGTTTCTTGCCCGTTCTTTTCACAGTGGCTCTATACATTTTTGCTGAACGTGGCAGCATAATGTAGAAAGTTTAATTTAAACATTTAAAAATTGACCTTCATAAATCGTCGTAGACGCTTTAATTTAATAAATATTTTGGCTTTAACTTTGACTTTATTATCGGTAACATATTTTTTATATGAGCTGACAATAATACTTGATAGCCATAAAAAGGTAACACTGTGTGGCTTGCAAAAATGACCTACCCTACCAGCAGCCAAGTTAATCCTAAAATCTGGTTTGGGCGCTAACATAATGCTATACACATGGAATAGAGCAGCAAATTAACCGAAAACGGGGCTCTGCGCTGCGGTTTGAAAACGTGTCATATGGGCAATTATGTAACATTTCAAAGGCTTATTGGTACTGGTTTGGTAATATACCTACTCTATCTGTTATGTCGTATATAGAAGACGCACGGAGCAGTAATAGCCAAATGGCAACAGTTTTTTTATTGCAAGCTTAACATAAAACGGAAATGGGTTCTGAAGGATAGCTGCCGGATTACAACGATAGCTAGTAGAAGTTCAAGTGTTCGGTCAGAGGAACATCGTACGTTTAGCGGTAACCTCTGTCTATAACAGATGCATTTTTTCACTAGTGACTGCTCCCATCACCTTGACATATACATTTGTTCTGTAGCTCGTCTAAGTCTCATGTAGGTTTAATTTCTTAATGCTAGCTGCCAGAACACACAAACACACTGCTACGTGCATGGCGACAGATTTTCTACTTGAGGGTATATAGCTAGTCATTTTTGTAATTGAAAGAAATTACAAAAAGCAAGGAAATAGGCATAAAAATCAAGAAGAAGACCTTTGATACATGTATTTTACCCTGCATTACATATGGCTGCGAAACCTGGGCTTTGACTAAACACCACAGGGATAAACTTGCAAGATGTCAGAGAAGTATGGAAAGAAGCATGTTAGGTTTAAAACTAAAAGACAGAGTAAGAAGTACTGACATCAGACACAAAACCAAATTAACGGATATCCTGGCTCGTATTGATCAACTAAAATGGAGGTGGACTGGACATATGCTCAGGTGCAAAAAGGAAAAATGGAGCAAACAGGTGACAATCTGGTACCCAAGAGATGGCATTAGGAGTCGAGGTCGTAAAAAGAGAAGATGGGAGGATGACCTGAAAATAACTTTAGGTCCGCTCTGGACAAGAGTGACGGCGGACAGACAGCAGTGGAAAGAGTTGGAGGAGGCCTTTGCCGTAAGGCACACCGAACTGAGAGACCTTTTGTAACGTAATGATATTATTTAAAATCATTTCTGTTTTTAAATGTGAAAAATTGTTAAAAGTTCGGAAATAAAAGGCTTTATTATTATTATTATATTATTATATAGCTAGTCAGGTGAGCATTTTAAAATGTTCTTCCATCTTGTGGTGAAGCTCAAGCTAGCGATGGGGATCGAAACTTTGGACCTGTGGCATAGCAGTTTTATTTAGGTTAGCCATTACCGCTCGGCTGTCATTGCTTCAAAAATAAGAACACCATTATGTAATGTATCGGAATTTTTTGAGCGCCCAAAGGTCTCTAACAAAGCCTGCTATCCTAAGACAACATCTGGGACTGACGTAACGGTATAACGTGCTCTCCGAAGCACGACGAAAATAGGCCAATTCGAATTTCATGTGAAAATGTTTTAGACAATCCAGCCTCTGCCAACCTACCAAGTGACATCCATTAAACAATCATTGTAATAACTACATAATGTACTTTGTAAAACATTGATAAAAAACGTTCAAAGTGAATGACTCCAAATTTGTCCGTCCTTCTCGCACTGCCTTTATAACAGAGAGATTTGATGAATGTGCTAGTAGATTTATAATATTACAATATTGGTATTTGTAATTGACGTTCAAAAGATCGTCGTACTTAGATGCCTATATTGAATAAATTATTTAGACTGACTTTCAAAGGCGCTGTAGCAAGTGAAATTACTGTATATATCAGATATAATAACAACAACATAAGACATCTTGGAGTCACGAGCTGAGTCCATTGTCATGCATAGCGAGGATGGGTACACTTCCATTTTAATAGACTAGCGTGACACTTACCACCAGGTGGGTGAATTCTTTGTCTCCTAAATAGATAATATTACTTTATTTATATATTAATTTATCAAATAATTTAAACACAGCATTACATATTGTTTTTACCAATGTGCCGTGATATACAGACATCTTATTTACACATAATTAGGTAATTACGAAATAAACATTGTTAAATAAATTAAAAAATAATGAAAATACAGGTAGTTAAATTATATGACATTAAGTAATTGAACTATTCCTTACACTATCAATCTTTTCACAGTACCAAAATACACTCAGTTACAAAAATTTATACTCGTATGGACAGTTTATGTGTCAAAAGGAACTCCTTGTTCTTTAGTAATCTAGCGGCCCTCCCTGGCTATGCACGATATTTAACGAAAATTATAAATTTAAACACATAAAAAGTTTTTATTGTGGCATAACTATAACAGTTAGACATATAGTTCTGCAGATATTTTTGTAGATATTGATGTTTTCTATAAAATTTTAGTACATCACTTTGCTTTATTGTCAACAATTTCCGCAGCCTAGGCGATATAACAACGTTGGGTTACATTATCCAAATTTTCATACGGATCCCTAAGTTTTTGAAAATATTCTATAGCTTATGTTTATTAGTGTAGAATTCTAATGGTGAAAGAATTTTCCAAATCGGTCTAGTAGTTTTTAAGTTTATCCGTTACATACATATTACACATGTTCCCTTTTTATAATATTAGTATATAAACAGATAACACGCAAATAATTTGTTTACGATTTATACCTGACACTTGAAATTCCTATACATATAAATACCTTATACCTTCAGTTTACCTTCATAACTGTACCATTTCGTCAGAATGGCTTCCATTAACTAAAAGACGGCTATCTGGATCTTATCTCGAAATCTTCAAAACCATTGCGACCCCACACAAGTGTCCTTGCAAGGAATGAGGGTGACTTGATTAATACCTAGGGACTTGCGACAAGTACCACCCTTCACGTAGACGGGTGGAGTAGAAACAGTATTAGGTATAGAGGTGGTAGTATCTTTAACGTCAATATAACCTTAGTGCCTCACTTGTTTTAGTAATACATTGTATCATCACATCTTTAAATGCCCGCAGGGGTCTGTACATGTACTAAGCTATCATGTTTATGTTGATAATTATATATAGTATTTTTATTCTTGCAAAAACGCATGCTCTGCGGTAACATCATAAAATTAAGTAATGAAAAAGAAAAATTATAGTCATGTGCGGCATTGTTTGTATGTTGAAATATAGGTATCGCTCAATCCCCGTACGATGGTTAAAGAACAAGAGGACAAATTAGAGTTATAAATTCATATTTCATGTTGGCTTAAATGATCAGAGCATGCCGCGGGCTAATAGGGGTGGATGGCGTGGTTACGAATCCCGTACATGAAAATAATTTTTCCTCTCATAATTTTGTGATAGATACTTGTATGTTTTATTTCTATGTAATAAAAGGCTTCCCCGCTTAAGGCCACCTATGGCATGTCTATCCGAAATATCGGACATATTGCTTGTAACAAAGCTTGTTTAGGGCAAGCTCTGCTGCAGTCATTGCTTGGATGGGTGATCGCTAGTGACATTTTTACTACTGAGAACTTCAGTGTGAGAGTACGCTCGGCCTTGCGTCGGGCCTGGTTATTGTCTTAGGATGGGAGTGACGCTATATTAAAATAGAAGGATTCGGTTTTATGGTCGGCCATCATCATGACATAACCCATAATGGGAATGTTTCCGGTAATATATATACCAGCTCCCGCTCGGGTAATGAGTAGGAGATCTGCTTTGCATCTATTGTGCAATAAAACCTAATTACTATTTATATATGAGGTGGAATTCTGCTAAATGGAGTCTAAACCGAACGGTTCCCATGCTTTAATCACGCGTATCAGGAGCGCGAGACAAAGACGCGGACGGTGTGGACACGCCGCGTGATTACCATAGGTACGTGTTGAAGGCTCGCTCCTTCCCGCGGCCGATCTGTCAATCGCTGCGCTTGTTGATTGTCCAGTGTAGACTCGGCTATTCTTTTCTTTGTTTATCTAATCATTTTATACAACACGAAGAAATGGGACAGTACTTACACAGGCATGTTGGCTCAGAATGCCGCGCATTTATACTCTTGGTGTGGCCCTCGTTTTGTATTTTTTTTTAATATGATCGCTTGAATATTTAGAAGCTTAAGAATATCGTTTTAAGGGGCAAGTATTTTCTCCAAGTAACTAAAAACTAAGTAAGTAATATTCAAATATGTTGGGGTATTTTAAATTTGACAATAAATGTTTGGTTTGCCGTAAATTAAACGAAAAAACCGAAATATCAATTAATTTGAACGGTCATAATTTATAAACTTAGTTGCCACATCTATTTTACTTATCATTTCCGGTACCTATAGGTACCTAACATGTAGGTACCTATGTATATACCTATATAATACGGCAACTAAGAGCACTGTCCGCTCCGCATGCCAACTCTGAGAGTTTATTAGCGCCCTCCTAGGTGAGGAGGTATTGGTTATTATCGTTACTATACTTCACAATCGTAGACATCTCTTTTCCGCGTGCGTCCCTAGTTACTACTACTAAAGACATTCATTCATAGTACCCTAGTAGGTACTTTTGGCTTTTTTTATCCGCTATACGAACAAGCAACCGCCCGAAATGCATGCATGCGAAAGAAGGTAAAGCTAAAAAACAAAAAGCGTGGGAACATACAACACCCGAGATATATAAATAACCAGTGCAGTTATGGCTATGAACGTCCGTGTTGCAGGTCCCAGGTTCGATCCACATAGTCTGCTTGAGCTTAACAGCATGGTGAATGGCATTTTTCGAATGCTAGCCTGACTAGCTATTATCCTCAGAGAATCTGTCACATAACAGCAAACAGTGTGTGCCGGCAGCAGTCCTTGAGAGCCAGTTAACTACAGGCACATGAGACTTAACAACTGTATGTCTCAGGGTGATGGGCGCAGTGCAGTTTATCAATTGTGACGAAATGCATCTGTAATAGGCAGAAGTAACCGTTTGAAATTAGGTGAGCCTCTTGGAAAACAAAATTACTTATATATTGTAAAAATATAGCTAAATATGTTACTTGTACTTATATTTAAAATGGATGGGTATCACTTCATTCTAGTATATAATAAATTCTGATATTAGAATTTTTTCTTCAACGAAGGCTATACAATGAAAATAAGCTAACAAAATCGCAACGAATAGCATATTTTTACACGTCGCAGATTAAGTTATTTTCGTGTTGCAAGTTTTGCAGTAATGAATTGTCTAATCAGCACCCGAACTATTTTCTGCCCCGCTGTTTTATGTCAAACTACGATACATTGGGGATAGCGCTCGGTTGTAAAAAAACGGAAAGATATAGTTATATACTGCAGAAAGGTGGTTGGTCTTTATTCAAAAAAGCGTTATAAAATAGGAAGATATCATATAATGTGCGCGAAATCGTTTTATATATATGAATAACCTATTTAAAAATAAGATATTTAATAAAATAGTTACAAATTCCGACAAGAGATAAGGAAAGAAAGATGATAATGAAGTACCTTATCATAGGAAGTTACTTGAAAGTTTCGGTAGACAACGATAAGCAGCAACAACATTGTGTCAACTTGAACAAAGTTCCTCGGGCACAAGTTTAGCTCTGAGATGGGTTTTGTTGATATCATATTGGTATCTATCTACCTCCTTCATCCAGTCTGAGGTGTCCAATTAATCTGAAGTTTTGGTTTATCGAACAGAACACATTGGCTAAACTCACCGCTAACTTGGCAAGTGGTAAGCTATCGAGCGAAGTTGTCACGAGAGACTAAACTAAGCTTATACCTGATTTCAGCATAAAGGTAACATGGGCACGTAATCACTGTAGATACTGCTCACTTATTGAGTCCATAAATGTACCTTATTTTTCATTGCTTGCTTTAGAACTTAATCTCAACTAATGGTAAGTGATGAGGTCGAACGCTGTCAACAGGCTTATCCGAGAATGAGAAATGGCTTTCACGGTTAGATGGTGGAAAAATTTAAGGTACTCTAATTTTATTAAACTATGACGAAACAAGTATGAGACATACCTGATGTTAAGCTGTAACCACTGCGTTCAACAGAAGCATTTAGTCAAAAGTGCAACAACTTTATGTCTCCACCCTGAGACATAAAGTTGTTATGTCTCATGTGCCTGTAATTTGAACGGCAGACATAACCCTCAAGCTGGAACACAGTAATGCTAACACCATCTGCTTTGCGGTAGAAATAGGTATGGTGGTATTACTTCATTGGTTGAAGATAGTTTATAAAGAGTTCTCTTTTATAATACGTGAAAGAGTCATATCGGGAATCATCATTTCTCGGGATAAGATTGTTTTCTTCCTAATGGGATTTTGACGAATTCTGGCAGCCTTTGTAGTTCTTCAAGCAAGCGGCTGCTCCGATCTTTTATGGTCTTCGAAATAGGAAGTGTTGTTGTATCTATTGAAAGTACGATATATAAACCTAAGGCTGATACCAAGCTTTTGAATTGTCTGGAAAATGACCGACGGCTTCATATCTACTTTGTGCAAGGCGGTATCTGCTATACTGTTTTCTTTAACACCCCATTCCATATTGTAATTTGATAATTGTTTGAAAAAAATGTGAAATGGCGCACAATCGAAAAAAGTTTCTAAAATAATAAACGCGTTTAAATTCAACATAGTAAAAATATTAAAAAAAAAGTTTTTATGTAACAGTATTTATATCTATATAAATAAGAATCACAGTCCTGGCTCACTGACTCACAGACAACGTACAGCCTAAATCTCTGGTCGCAGAGACTTGAAATTTTGGGGGTGTATTCGTTTTGATGCGTAGGGGTGTACTAAGAAAGGATTTTTTTCAAATTCAAACCATAAGGGGGTAAAAATGGGTGAAAACGTTTGCATGAAAGTCCTTTGTTTTTTAACTAACAGTTCTGAAAATTAGTATTCGGATAAATCATTCAAAATAAAAATTACATGTTCAACATTTTTTTGACAGGGATGACTTAAGGCGATGAAAATGGGGATGAAACTTTGTATGGAAAGGTCATTGTTTTTGAAGTGATAGTGATGAAAATTAGTATCTGGATAGACATTTTAAAACAAAAAAAACATGCCACAATAAGTCTGTATGCGTAGGGATGTACTAAGAAAGGATTTTGAAAATCAACCCCTTAGGGGGTTAAAATGGGTTAAAACGTTTGTATGAAAGTCCTTTGTTTTTTAACTTACAGTTCTGAAAATTTGTGTTCGGATAGATCATTCAAAATAAATCATGATGTGTTAAATATTTTATTGATAGAGATGACTTAAGTAGGTGAAATTGGCGATTACACTTTGTATGGAAAGGTCATTATTTTTGAAGTCATAGTGAAGATAGATTATCAGGATAGATTTAAAAAAAAAACATACTTAAATAATATATTTTGCTAGGGTTGATTAGAAGGAGTGAAAATGGGGAGGAAAGTGTTTCACATGAACCTAAACCACTGGCACTCATACTATTCGTCCATCTGTCATATTGATGATGATCTTTGAAGCCGAAACCTTGAAATTTAAACAATTATTATTTAATAAAAAAAGAAAATATAAACTAGATAAAACTACTACTACATAAAACTGTGATATAAAAAATAGTATATTAATGTATCTTTGTACATTAAAGATGATTTTCTGAATCAGTTAGATATTAAACTTATAATACTTTATTTTTACAATTTGTTTGACAAAGCATAAAACGCTTAGTATTATATAGTGTTGCGATCCATAACGTGGGCTCCACCACTGAGCTCGGACCGAGGTTGCGATGAGCGCAGCCCCTTTCAATCCCTGTTCTATTTAATCTTTGAAACTCATGAAAGGGCAATGGATGTCCGTAAAGAGATTGTCAGCCATGTAGGGGCAAGAATTTGCCATATTGTCTTATGATGCTAAGTGTAACGGAGACAATTTCAGTGCTGCGACTGAGTACTCTATCGATATGTTACAACACTCGACAAGGGGCACTACGTTTGAACTGGTAGCCGCCGGGCAAGTATATAACTGTGTTATCGAAGTGTACACAGATGGAAAACTTTACGATAATTTGGTATTGAAGGTTAACGATAACGATTCATGGGCCCAGTTTAAAAAGATTGAAATGGATTAAAAAGTAGCCCATTTATATATGACACGTTTTACACGACTCCCGAAAATTGGTAAGGGTTCCTGAGGGTTAGTTCACGCGGGCGAAGCCATGGGTAAAAGCTAGTTATTCTATATAACTGTTATCATAAAATAACCGCGGAAAAGTAAAACATGTTGTAATTTATCCGATGGCAGAAACTAATCATTCGAAACTAAAACCGCAAACATGGAACATGGTTCAATGTAGGAAAATTTGTTACTCATATATTATTACTAGCTTCCTCGTAAACCCTTCCAAATGGAAAATAGATTTAGTTCCTTTAAGGTCTTCCCGGGGGACCGCAATTTGGTTAGAAATATCCAGGGAAAGGGTAATCTATTTCTGTTTAATATATCAGTTATAACTTGATTAAAAAGCACAATATGCTAGATTTTAGTATGCGGAAACATTTAACATAAATATAATTTGATTAAAACCGGAGCAAAATAGTAGCCTATCTATGTAAGTTTGCTGTCTGTCTGAAACGCTGTTGTATAAAAACTATTGCGCTAAATGATGAATCAAAATCATAATGATAAATTAGAAATTATTACGCATTAATAAAATTTATTTTCAATTTGATATAACATATATTTCCGCTAACAACACATAAGACTTCATGGTAAAAAAAATATGGCTGGCTAGCCGCTAACCTGAGCTGCCAACTTTCCTTAGGAATTTCATAATTACTTAATGGCTATCAACGGAACACTATTAGGCGCTTGGCGACAAAATTTCTAATCGAGCTTCTAAGTTATGTTAATTCAAAAAATCAACTTCCATCATGCGTTGAAGCTCATGCTGACGATAGAGATCGCATCATGCACCTGCAGCTCCGCAGTCCAAAGCTATTCCCGCTCGGATTTTGAAGCAGTGATATGCTACAAAATTGGTCGTAGCATTGCCAATGCAGGTGTGATTATAGCATCACTACTTAATTATTATGACGCTCGATATATAGGCGCTTCTGTTCTTTGGTCAGCCAAATCCAAAGCAATCACTTTCCCTAATAACATCTTAATTCCAACCTCGTCCCAAACACCATCAATTTGTTGTTAAATTTTTCATTGTTATCGTTCCGTTATTATTTTGTCGCATTGTGTCTCGTCGAGACTTTGATGGATGGCGAACCCGAAGAAAATATATAGTTTTTTACGTTGTTGGAAAAATATTTTTGTTCACTATTGGCTTCGATTCAGTTATAAAAGCACCTGAGAGATTTGCCATATTTTGAATAGTTAGTGTTCAAACTTGTTGAAATTTTGCATGCATGTCGTTCGAGCCTAATTTTATACTACCGGCGTGCACGTTTACCGTAAACTAAGGTTATGTCAATCATATTCAAAAATATTTATATTTTTTTTTTATTTTTCTAATCGCAAAATCTACTGTTTAGACTGCACTGTAATAAATCAGACAGCAACTATTTTGGCCCTGCCTGTGACCCTAAACGATATGCGCTCGCTGAGCATCGGTTATTTATGACAGATTGGATATTCTAGACTAGGTGTGTGATCACCAGTCACTTGTTCCAACAGTGATTATAACCCCACTAATCTAATCCTAAGTTATTAAACTAATTCAACGTTGGCACAGAACGCTAATCAAGCTAAAGTCAGACCAGAGGTTTAACGGACTTCAGACCTGGGATTGGACATAGGTTGTATTTTATTGTCCAAACTGTTTTTTTTTCTGAACACTGGGCGTCTCGCATACCGTCTTCCAATGTACGTCCAGGCTGCCAGGGATCATACATGGATTTGTGACTGAATAACTAGCATTAGGAATGTACAAGTTACGCAGGTCCATGGTACGATCCCTACCGCCGGCTTGAGCTTAACCGCATGGTGGAAGAGCCTTTAGCGAATGTCCGCCTGACTAACATGAGCGGTGTTCATGTAAAAAATTTGTTGCTAAGCACCTAACATTTTGTTCCAGCAGCAGTCCTTGGGAGCCAGTAAGTAATTATGAATTACAGGCACATGAGACAAATGTATGTCTCTGGGTGATAGGCGCTGTGCATTTTGTCACTATGTAGAGGTTACCGCTTAAAAGTAAGTAGGCCTCGTACATGTTCTTTTGACAGACCTAATCGTTCAATAGACCGTGCGCATGCACTTGTTTTGAAGTATCTGGAGAAAAGGAATTAAATCCACGATAATAATACCCTTATTGTCCACATAATTTTAGTCCACTTGCATCCTCTAAGCATAGCATTAAGCTCTAAAGTATTGCCTTGTTTAAAGAAAAAATGGGGAAAAGAAATACTATCAGGATAAGAATATTCTAACAAGCTACTTAAGGCCGTATACATTTTCTTTTTGCAACATTTTTAAGGCTATTTCGAGACAGCTTCAGGCTTAGTTGAACCATCTCCGGTTTCGTGAGTTTGTTTGTCGTGTCAATTATTATTAGTATTTAGTTGAAATAACGAACTTTGTAAGATTATCACAAGTTTGACGAGTTGAATTTGTTGCAATACAGTCAGATTCAAGTCAATTTGTTTTTTTTATTTCCAACACTGAATGAATGCATTGCTTGATGGTTGCGAGGCATTTTACAAAACATATAATACTGGATATTGATAAATAAGAACATAGAAGTCTTAAGCCAAGGTCCGTACCGCAGTGGTACCCTTGAGCCCGTTATCAACCCCTCCTATAGTAGCGGTGCGTGTTCAGCGTCTGCAGGAGACGGAGGAGAAAGCGCGTTTCGCCTTTTACGCCCGTCTCGGGAAATGTGCCTTCAGCACTTGCCCCTCCAGGCTATAAGAGGGCCTTCCTTCGCCCAAAGTCCAGTGGAGTTGAACAGCTGACAGCGGTTGTCAACGTCTATGTCCTCCCTCAACAAGAATATCGTGTACTCGTGTAGGCTTTTTGTTTGTGTCAAATGTTTGCGTAATCTGACTTCCCGAAGTATCAATTTCATTTGCAAACAGGAAAAATTGTGTAAATACATAGCTGCGGGCTTCTAACAATAATAAAGCAATGTTGTCTTACTTGTATTGAGGAACGTAAAAGTCATGAGTCTTAAAAGCGTTTTCGTGTACATCAGTCAGAAAAATATCAGTTAAGACTAGCACTGAAGGCATCACGGATATCGAGGATTTAGGGGCTGTTCCCGGCTTTTCGGGTTCGCCATTTGACACGTCTGGCATGCAACTAAGATTTTTTATTTTTTTATTCGCCTGGTGTATATCAATTTGTCTGAAAAACTTTCGCAGCGCTCGTAGCGTGGTTTAGGTCGAAGATCAGGTAAGTTAAGCTAAATCCGCTATAACCACTGCAATCCTAGACAAGACATTAACCGGGACCGAGATCGGCTAAACGTGCCCTCCGAAGCACGAAAGCATTTAGTAGTAGGTAATGTCACTAGCGGTCACCCACCCAACTCATTACCGCGGCGGACATTGCTTAACTTTGCTGATCGTTTATGGACGGTTAATCAAAATACGCTATGAGCTCTTCAAACGATATATACTCCTCACTTCTATGGAAAAATCCAGTACTAGTCGAAGTTGACTGAATCTTCTATAGTAACTTGAAAATCGATAGATCGGTAGCTTCTGATTTTCAGTTCTCGTTCAGTTCCTATGAGTTTCGGCAACGTTATAATTAATTTTCAGGCACCTCGTGAAACAACCCCACTTCACATCATATTCACTGATGGGTTCGTTTCAATTTGCGTGGTGACGTCAGTCGATCACACGCTGCGCGCCTGACTGGTACGGAACGATACTAGCTTTTAGTAGGTACGAGTACTCGGTTAAATCTGTGTAACAGTATCGATACCATAATTCTATAAATTTTCATTAAACTACAATATCAATCGCCAATAATATGAAAATTCCCCTTGTGGTGCCTAGCTAGAATTTCGTGGTGATTATGGTAAAACCCTCCTAAATGGGGAAGGATGTGTTCAGCTGTGGACAATCCAGCTGATACAGTAATATAAAAATACATTATCGTTTAACATTTTCTCCGAATCTCGCGTGATAATGTACAATAGTTAAACGACTTTAAAATAAAACTAAAAAAAAGATCCTTTCGTAGACTTCATCGTCCACATGATCAAGATATATGGGAATTAAATATGGCAATTAACATGTTTTACGATTTGACATCATAATATTTACAGAATACCTACTTGAAAAAATTTACTTAGAATGCTTTGCATTCCAAGCATATGCGGTCTCACCAATATAATATTCAATAAGAACACAAATTATTGTTTCATTGCAAATATGCATGGTAAACAAAGTATCGATACCGGGTATGTTTGAGTAAAAACATAGTATTTTTATCAAGTATCGACACCAATCCCAAAGCAATCGAGTCATCCCCATATTTTAGGCAATATCAATTTGCAGCTCCTTAGTTTACCACATAAACACTCTATGAGATCGTACCGTAATGTTCAATTGACATAATAAAATTATATCAGTCGTGGGGGGTCCGTGCAAGTAGAGTAATAAAATTATATCTGTGGGTGGGAGTTTATGAGATGTGGTATAGTAAAATAGTTATGGGCAGTGATGTGCAAAAGTAGGTGACGAGCAAGCGAGTAAGTCGACCTAGATCTCGATGTGTTATTAAACAGTCACGAGCTTGACGTAAACTTTGACTTCTTAATATCAAACTCGTGGATTCCATTAGATATCTTATATAGAAGACGTTTGAATGAGTACGCATGCTTAGGTAATTCTGTTAGGTAGTTTAAGATTTATTATACGAAATCTTCACCAACGTATCAGGCTGGGATTCCTCGAAATTTTACAAAAATCACCTGAACGTGCTACTCATGCTAGTTTGTTAGAATGTGATTGTAGTGCATTATTAGAATAAAAATTATCCTTTGAGAAATTATTAGATGTATTTCATAATATACAATTTTTATTTTACTATAATTATCTATAGTTATATTTAATCGTATTTAATGGTAATTTGTATACTATACTTATTTAATGGTTAATATAACGTTGACATAATAAATTAAATGAACAAGAATTGGATTGTATTAATGCAAGTGGATTTTGATACTTAACTAAATAAATGATTTAGCTGAACACTCGTAAGAGTAAATTGTACTTGGAACCTCATCTAATGTACCTACCTACAATTATGACAGCAATAAATGGTTTATATACAATTATTTTTCTCAGTCACTTATTTTTACGAAATATTAGGGTACTCATAACATTTTATGTACGAATTAATATTTATATTTATTCGTAGCATTTTATCAATAGAAATATTAGGACTGCGAATTGTATTTTAACTACCAATTTCTGGTAGTAGATTAAGCATCATCTATACCAGGGGAGAAGTTATGCTGTGTAACTACTGAGGTAACTGTATATTTCTTGTATACCAATCTATTTTGATATTGATTATAAGTATTTTACTAGGGTAATATACAGGTTTATTGGTAAAATGCTAATAATATCTCAGGGTTGACTTCTGCTAGTCCTAACAAACATTTTCTGATGTGTTTTTTTTTTAAGATTGGTTTTTTGCATTTTTTTTTGTTTGTTTATTTTTATTTGACGGAATATGCTCGAGGACTATCTGATGTTAAAAGTCTCTTGTGCCTGTATTTTAATATTTCATATTTTTTATTACTTAGCTCGATGTAAATATTCAAAACTCTATTCAAAGAGGGCGCGGCGCGATCCATTGATGCCGCAGCAGACGCTCTTGGTTCGAAGACACTCAAAACTTAAAACAATAAGTTTTTCTAGCACTGTCTGATACTTTTAGGTTAGGTCTATTATATAGAAAATTACAAATTTACGAGAGAAAAGAAATATATTCATGTATAGTCAAAAACATGGTTATTAAAAATATTCTATATCCTATGTATATCAGACATAATATGGGAATCTATTGGTGAACAATTTTTTCAAATCGGTCCAGTAGTATTCAAGTTTTTTCGTTACATACAAAAATACAAATCTTTCGTTCTTACTATATTACTGTACAATACATGTAGATATATAACCTTACTATTAGAAAACAATCTACTCACAACACTATGGGCATCTTTCATGACCTTCAAGTATTACTAATTAAGTATTACTTATTTAAAGTTACTTGGCTAGTAAAATTTACAATATTTATGGTTTTTCAGTTTCACACTAGAAAACAGATTTCCGATTGGTAAACAACTCAATGCTCACTGGAATAACCATCGAAGTAAATTCAAAGATCCGTTCAAAACCTGTCAACAACGTCATTTATTCATACGTCGAAAATTATTTTAATCAAGAAGTGTTTATCTTATATAGAGTTTGCAATACCCACCATGTTTTGAAACCGTATAAAAGTGATAGACAGATGAACCAAAAAGTAGGTTAGTGGTCATTTTACCTCTGGGTTAGTACTACTCAGCCATTGTGAAATTCATATGCACGGTTAATTGTGACTTAAATCGACAATAAACCTACTCGAGACTACTACTACTTTGCTTGGAGGTCGTGAAAGAGTTCCTTTAGACTAATAAATAAAATGTTTGAGTTAAATTATCTTAATGGTGGTCTTGTGAACTTACTCGAGCTACGGCCTGTTACGGCATATTCCTGAACTTAAATTGCTTTTAATGTATGAGCGACGAAGAAGAATCAAATGTAATGCAGTCTGTCCTCGCGCTTAGACATTGTCGTAGAGTAGTTTTACTAAGGGTGTAGACAGAACAGAAGATTTACATTACAGAAGATACTTCTCTGATGTTGCTCCAGGATAGTCAGCGGGCAGCAGCGAGGACCTTGTGACCAGGCCGTCTGACGGTGGGGTGGCTTACTACCTAATACTTCGTTAAGGGCAACACTGATTGAAAATGCAAATTTTAAATTACAGAAAAATCACATTTATTTCTTAAATATACATTGTCTAGAATTAAGGGGGTCCGCCGTTCACTGTAGCCTATATTACTACGCGCGGGGAGGGTACGAATATATTACGCGCACATGGGGGTTTTTGATTTAAAGCAAAGGTACCTTTGTGTATGTGGAACGAACCTCCAGTTGTTTGTATTGGCCATTCACCATATCCTTAAAAATTGCCTTCCATCATCCATCGAAATGCTGTTTGTGAGCTGATCGCCTTGGCCGCCATTTTGACGGGCCGCACCCGTATACTAAAATTCTATCGGGAGACTGCGTGACGCCATCCAGGTTTAGGCGCTCCCAGTTCTTCGGAATAACAGCTTGGACTTCTCGGTTTATTGGAACCCGAGCTTAATAGGGTCCTATTGCCTTTACTTGGCAATTTGTTCCTGGAACGCGAAAATGCTACGCACGTATACTTTCAGTGCGAGTGTCGACGGGTCTCTCTTCATTATCGGTGAATGAGGGGTATATAAACCAGCTGGCGGGAGGCAGGGTATCACCCGATACTTTTGTCTTTGTTCTCGCTCGCTCGTATATGCTTTCTCTTTCTTTTTCATAACCTCACTTTATTATTTACTATTTTTTTCTTTATTTAACACTAAAGCCTAATTAAAGTATACAATAGCAAAGAGGAAAATTCAAATGCTAATCTCTCAGATTTTCATACATATACACTTAGTATTTATTACAAAAATATACCATGTGGCCGACCAAATTTCATTTTGTGATTTATAATTAAATGAGGATTGTTTTTAATTGAGTTAGTACAATTACCTGACCTAGACAAGGTATTAAACAGGATTTCAAAATGAGCCTGGCTACTATAAAAGGAATATCTTGAAAACCAGAAGGGCTGATTACAAACTCATTGACAAACTGTATATTGCTTTGTAAATGGTAAAAAGTTTATTAAACGCGAAATAATTTTATATGTGGGACGAGCACAAAATATTCAGTGATCGCCTCATCATATTTTCCAGCTTCCAGAATGCCGGGAAGAGCAGGACTTTATTATTAAACATAATTTTGTATACTACTTGTCTATATCACTAGCAAACATTTTATCCACGCGATGATATCGCAATTTTACTAGGCGCTTGTGGGCTTTCAAACTTCTACTCATAACATTAGAACATTTTCTTATTGGAAATGTGTGTAATAAAACAATAATACTACAATACCCCCTTTCCCAGGAAAAGCGGAAAACTCAGTTTGACGCTACAGCCACGGCAGTCCTAAACAAAAACATGCCCAGGTTCACCTAATAGACTCCACTCGTATTCTTCTTTCATCATTACCTTTTAAGATTCTTGGCATACTTGATTCTTAGCTCCATACATCTATTATGCACGCATCATCGCTCATACATCGCCTTTCAAAAGCTTTGCCTTACGTACCATTTGTTCATCTGCAATCATGTCACTCTTTCATAATCATACCTAAACATACTTCTTTCATATATACAAAATGTTTTAACCTTGCATTCTTAGTCCATCCTGTGTTCCTGTCCACTATTCAACCATTATAATGAAAATCAACACTATATTATCTCAAAAACAGTTTCAATTACTGCTAGCCTTATTTGTAAATTCTTACTTGATATGTAATGATTAAACTTAAAATCCCTGCTTTGGGGAACTAGAATGATAATTATTCATTAATATTAAGCCTAAGATTCTACTACTAATACAAATGTTATTGCTACTAGCTTTTTTACATTCTTATTTGCTAAAGCTTAAACTTGAAATCCCTTCTTTGGGGGCTAAAAGACTACTTATTATTTAACTATAGACTTAAGTTACAAGTGCTAAGTTAGAAATTATGACTGTATAAGATCTATACGTTAGAGTAGGTATGTACATCAGTGACTATAATAAATGACCATTCGTACTATTCTATTTTATGTCTAACATTAGAAGTAGCTAAAGAAATAAAGAGTATAACATTATAGCTTCAGCTTCCTAAAAACTTGGTTGTACCTTAAAAGTATCATACCTTGTTACTACTACTTACTATTTTTAAAACGATACGGTGGTACTTCATGAGTAACACACCTAAAACAAAGAGAAGATTGATTCAAGGATACGGACGTTATCCTGAATGAATGTCTAGAACGTCATATCAGAGTACTTAGGTAGTTCACTTACCACTAGTTCATATTAATGTTCTAGTGTTTATATTAAGTGAGCTTTTAACTGTCATTAATAATAAGTATTTGCTTAAATGGTTTGCTAACCGCAGCATACTTTTGAAGTCTACATCAGAGTACATTGATAAATACTTAGTACGTAGTCATTGTAATGACCAGAGTATTTATTTAGCTTTGATTAGAATAGCTAACACTATGATAAAGAAAAAAATTATAAAGTAGGTACTTTATATTGGTACCTAACTTAAAAATAATGAGAACACTGAGTATGATGTGTTGATATTTTCTTGAATATCTATTTATTACAATACTTAACTAGTAGGTATATCTAACTAAACAGAAAACGAATTTACCATCATGTGCTTACATAGTACATGAATATTGACCGTAAAGAGAAACTTAGTAATGAGATGATACTATTGAGATATGTTTCCTAATATCAAAATATTACCTCCCGAAAGTGTCACTTTGACTTCATTAAGCTATAAATAGACTTTAATAGATAATTTAAGTCCATAGTTATATACCTGAATAGGTACATCACTTGGCTGTGTGGTTTTTATTATAGGAAAACCTTCCTTAAATAGTGCTAGATGAGCACTTAAAAAAAAACTGTAATATACTAAATTGTGTATTTTTTGTTACATATAATTTTATCTAGTTACTACAGACTGATAAATGGACATGTACGTTAGGCGAAACGTATATAATCGGGTCTTTGAAACTTCAATTTGTTTGAGTATGGCAAGTTCAAAAAAAAGAATTAAAAGAGAGGCACCCATATGAAAAATTATACTCATAATTATTTGAATTATGCTAAATTTTTAGTTAAGATCCAACAGTAACGAAGTCAAATTTAGGTTTTATATTGTGTACGGACAAGAATTTATACATAAAATTATGATGAAATTTGTGGCGAAATAACTTAATTTTCTTAATTACTCAAAAAGTATATGTCCTACCTCAAAAATTTAAACGGTAATAGACTCCCCTAATGGTCTAGCTACAGAAAAGTTTTAAACCTTTTTGAAAAATTTTGACAAGTGAATGAATGTTTGTTCCAAAAAAACTTAATTTTCTTAATTACTCAAAAAGTATATGTCCTACATCAAAAATTTAAATGGTAATAGACTCGTCTAATGGTGTAGCTATAGAAAAGTTTTAAACATTTTTGAAAAATTTTGACAAGTGAAAGAATGTTTGTTCCAAAAAAAACTTAATTTTCTTAATTACTCAAAAAGTATATGTCGTACATCAAAAATTTAAACAGTAATAGACTCGCCTAATGGTGTATCTACAGAAAAATGTTAAACATTTTTGAAAACTTTTGACAGGTGAAAAATTTTGCTTGGCGGGATGAAAAATTATTATATGTTTGTTACTAGTAACGCTGGTTTTTAAATATGAGACATATGGGTGATTTGACTGGGTACCATGTCCTACGGTGACAACAAACATGGTGGTGGTATACACCCAGACAGATTCCTAATGAATCCTTCCACCTAGAGTAACAATTTAACGACGTTTTTTCGTCGCAGCACAGTTTAACGACTTGTTGGGGTCGTTTGGCTGGGTACCATGTCCTACGGTGACAGCAGACATGGTGGTGGTATACACCCAGACAGATTCCTAATGAACACTTCCACCTAGAGTAACAATTTAACGACGTTTTTTCGTCGCAGCACAGTTTAACGACTTGTTGGGGTCGTTTGGCTGGGTACCATGTCCTACGGTGACAGCAGACATGGTGGTGGTATACACCCAGACAGATTCCTAATGAATCCTTCCACCTAGGGTAACAATTTAACGACGTTTTTTCGTCGCAGCACAGTTTAACGACTTGTTGGGGTCGTTTGGCTGGGTACCACGTCCTACGGTGACAGCAGACATGGTAATGGTATACACCCAGACAGATTTCTAATGAATCCTACCACCTATGGTGACGATTTAACGACGTTTTTTCGTCGCAGCACAGTTTAACGACTTGTTGGGGTCGTTTGGCTGGGTACCATGTCCTACGGTGACAGCAGACATGGTGGTGGTATACACCCAGACAGATTCCTAATGAATCCTCCCACCTAGGGTAACAATTTAACGACGTTTTTTCGTCGCAGCACAGTTTAACGACTTGTTGGGGTCGTTTGACTCTATAACTTGCCTACTTTTATTATGTCTTTCACATGATATTTGCCTTTGTTTGGAGTTTCAATATCCCCTAATATGTATACATTGTTTGAGATTTTTTCCAAAACTTTACATTTCACGAATCGAGGAGCTAACTTACTCGAAAAAAAATTTGCTGCGTTTGATTGCACAAAATTCTTGCGCCATACTATATCACCTGTTGAGAACGTAACATGCTTTCGCCTAGTGTTGTATCTCAATGCGTTCTGCTTATATGCTTCAGTAAGCGCATTTTGAACCCGTATAAAGATTCTGGACATTTCATCAAGCGCTGTTGCGGATGATGTCCTGTCGGCCACCCCCAAATCATTAAGGTCATTAGGTAGTTTTGAGTTTAAAGAATGTAACTTCCCATCTATCAAAATTTCTCGCCCTGTGGCTAAAAAATAGGGTGTAAATCCTGTTGCTACATTTATGGAGCTGTTCAGCGCTAACTGTATTCTAGGCAAATGACGCGACCACGATCGTTGGTCTTGTCCTACTAGGATAGCTAAGCATGTTTCGACTGTTTGATTGTACCTTTCCACCGTATTTGATTGCGGTGTATAAAAGGCGTTATAAAAAATTTTCGGAATACTGAATTTATCGACAAAATTTTTGAATTCTTTACTTCTAAAAATAGTAGCATTATCACATATTATTATACACGGAGTACCATGTTTAAAGATTATTTCTGATTCTATAAATGATGTTATTGTCTTGGTCGTGGCCGTACGGAGAGGATGAATCCAGCAGAATTTAGTAAATATATCTACTATGGAAAGGATGTATATATGGCCTGAATTAGATTTAGGTAGTGGCCCTATTATATCAATGGACAAAGTGTGCATTGGGTAACTTACAATTTTTTGATTTTTCATTAGACCTTGAGGAGCTTTGTTTGAGTGTTTGTATGCTTTGCATATATCACAGCTGTCTAGAAATGCTACTACACTTTTATGCATATTAGGCCAATAGTATAGTAGTTTTAATTTATGGTATGTTTTATACACACCAGGGTGGACGGAATCTATACCTTCATGCGCTTCTTTGATACAGTCGTTAATTACTTCATATGGGATAACTGTTTTCCAGTGATTTCGGTCTAGAACATTTTTGGGTTTGCTATATCTATATAAAATATCTCCGTCTAAATAAAAAAATTTATATTTATGGGGTTGATTTTTACATCCGTTATAAATTTTATTGTACCATGGGTCTGTACTATTACCTGCTCCCGCTGAGTATGAAATAAGGTTCACCTCTATTCTAGAAAGAAAATCTGGTACTATATGTTGTGTACCTTTCCTATGACAAATTTCAAAGTTATATTGCGATATTTGCATTGCCCATCTTGCTAATCGGCCAGAAGGGTTATTTAATGATTTTAACCATTTCAGGCTCATGTGGTCGGTTACTACCGTAAATTTAAACCCGTCGAGGTATGGTCTGAAATGGTTAATTGAATCCACTACGGCTAATAATTCCCTTTCCGTTGTACTGTAGTTTTTTTCGGTTCGGGATAGGAGTCGAGAGTGATAGGCTACAGGGTGCTCTTTACCTTCGAACTCTTGGGTTAGCACGCTACCTATTCCTACTGAGGAGGCATCACAGTGCAGAACAAATGGTTTGTTGAAGTCGGGGCACGCCAGAACTGGCGCTGATAGCATCGCTCGCTTCAGCTCGGTGAACGATTTTTCGGCATCAGCGTTCCATTCGATGACCTCTTTGCCTTTCCGTTTACCTATGAGTGCTGTCATAGGTGCTATTATGGTAGAAAAATTGTTCACAAAACGTCTGTAGTAGGAACAGAGCCCGATGAAGCCGCGCAACTGCTTAGCACTGGTTGGGCGTGGGAATTTTTCTATACAATCTAGCTTATTGGGGTCAGTTCTTAAACCCTTGGCGTCAATTATGAACCCTAAATATTTTAACTCTGACCTACAGAAGTGGCATTTATCGAGGTTTATTGTTAAACCTGCTTCCTTCAGTGCCAGCCATACTTTGTTGAGTATTTCTACGTGGAGAGAAAAGTCCTCCGTGGCGATCAGTAAATCATCAAGAAATGTAAAAACTTTCTCTCCAAATTGGTGGGAAAACAGTCTATCGACCAAACGCTGCATTTCCGCTCCAGCGTTGGATAATCCGAAAGGAACGCGATTAAATTGAAAAGATCCCCTATTTTGAACTATAAAACTGCATTTCTGCCGCGAATTGCTGGTGTCAACTCCAAGTGATGAGCTGGGGGAACCTGGGGTTATACCGTCGGTATCATCTAGTTCAATCTGCCAGAAAGCACTAGAAAGGTCCAAAGAAGTCAGATATCGCGCCCCGCGCAAGTTGTCAAGTATTGAACTTATGTAGGGAATGGGGTACGAGTCCTTCACTGTCACATCGTTGAGTTTTCTTGCGTCTAAGCAGAATCTCAACGTGCCGTCTTTTTTCGTGGCCATCACAACGGGATTGGCCCACGGGGATCTTGATGGTTCAATTACCCCAAGTGCTAACATCCTGTCTAGTATCTTTGCTTTATTGGTGGGCCCTTGGTCACTATCCGATGCTTGACTAGGCTAGTTTTGCCTAAACCTACCTTCTCGGTGGATATATCTTTAAATTTCTCAATTATTAATGCTATTTCCTTTTTTTGTTGGGGGTTGAGCTCATCCCGTGATATAACTGCTTTCACCTCATTTAACTCCTGTTGATCGAGTGCTAGTGTTTTAGAATCACTTACGATACTGCCTTTGGTAATATTAAATATGTTAAGGAGACCGTAAACACTCATAAAATCCATACCCAATATTATATTTGTTTTGATGTTGGGCATCACCAAAAAGTCAAATTGTTTCTGATTACCTTCAAAAGATACTGGTAACGACATTGAACCTAGAATATAAACTGCTGAACCGTCTGCAGTTCGAGCACTAACATAGGTCCTTTTTAATTGAACCGAATTTGCGAAATTAGCGTGAAAGTTGTTTCCGATTACTGAAAAATTCGCGCCTGTGTCCAAAAGGCCTATAAACTCTTTACTATTTACTAAAAATTTCAAATATATCCTTTTATCATCCATCATTGTTAAAACCTCGGGGGATATCAGGTCACATTTATAAGTGGCCGGATTCCTATGCCCAACATCCCCTAGCGCAAGTTTTTTTGCTGTTGTAGCCTACTGTTGCAACTGGGACAAGTTCTAGTTATGACGTCTTTCATTCCACACCTAAAACATATGAGGAGGTGAAGAACAAAACCTCACTTTTCCACTTTTTTTTATTTTGGAGAAAACAGTAAAATGTAAATAACTAACTAACTTCAACATTTGCAGTTAGTTTTAGTTGTGTCATGTTTAACTAGTGTTTCAGTTGATATTATGTACCAAATGGTTGATTGAAATGATAAGAAGCTTAGCCAATATTTAAAAAACAAATTTGGAAATGTGATGTTTTGATTAAACATATTTGGAAAAGTGTGGTTTTGATAAAGACTTCTGGAAAAGCTAGGTTTTGATATTTACCTAAAAAAAAAGTGTGGTTTTGAAAATGACTAATATTGTACTACTAATATTGTTTATTAATTTTATTTTAGGCTCAAGATAAAATCACTCATTATTTACAATTATTGTTACTAATTATTATTATTATTATTGCACAATCAAATTCTAAATTCTTATACTGTTAGTATCAGCTTCAAGACAATCACACTCTTCATTTGAAAACACTTTTTGGGCCATATTTGCAGTTTTTCTGCAAATTAAGTGCAAGTGGATCAGTATCTGCATACCTGTAACAGGAAAATATGAGTATTAGAGAATATTATTTTGGTTCTTCATAAAATTCCCACTCAAATTGATGTAATACATTACTCACTTGGATGCTGATATTGTATTTCTTGTACGTCCTCGCCGAGGCTTTGTTTTTGTACCACAATTGATTGTTACAACTTCGGCAGTACCGTCTTCATCCATTTCAATATAAATTTACAGAAAAACAGCACTTTATCGATCGAAAAATAAAATTAACCGCCGAATACAGAAATATCCGATTTGAAAATCTTTGGCAACTATATAGGTTTGACAGATAACTTCAGACGTCAAATAATTGAAAAAGTGTTGCCAGACATATGATAAAATAAAACTACAATAAATTATGAAGCAAAATGTCCAGGCATTTGAATTTTTGTACCTCTATTCTAAACTCAATGTTTTTAAGAGGTTTTGATGCAAGCTTAGTGATACAATTGAAATTTTCTGCTATAAAGTGAGCTTTTGATACAAATCAAGAGACACTGAATTTTTTAGATGGTAATGTGTGGTTTTGATCGAAGCTCTCGATTTGAAATGAAAATTTTTATGAGAAATGAGATGTTTTTGATAAGATTTGACTTATTTGCTTCGATCAATTTATCATTATTTACACATAGCAAAAAAAAAGGGATTTTTTTTTGTAAGTGGAAATGTGAGGTTTTGTTCTTTACCTCCTCATATAACACCTAGGATCCTACGACATTCTGAGTAATGGTGTCCTACTCTTCTACATTTTAGACAGGTTATCACCTGCTGGAAGTTATTGTTCCCACTACTGCTTGTGTCAACTACGTTTAGGTTCGCCGGGGGAGGTTGGCTAAACCGGGTTGCCGGCTTATAATTATTGAACCTCGTGTTTGTTGGCCTGGGAGGTTGCGCCGTAGGGTTTATGGTTGGAGTTCATGACGCTGCTTGATTGAAGCTGTTCAAACCTAAATGCCCCGAGTAAGCCTCATAGTTCCTACTCAATGCGATTAATTGATCGAACGATCCTACAGTATTATTTGCTAAAAGTTGTGCATAAGTTGGCAATAGGTTGTGCTTAACAATTTCTAGCAAAGAATCTTCAGGTATTGGACGCATAAGTCTACCGTTCAGATCTCTTACGTCAATTATAAAGCATAGCACGGATTGATTTGCTTTTTGCTTCATATCTCTTATCATTTTTTCCGTCGTATACTCAAAGTCAATCGATAAGAAATGTTGGTTGAATACTGAACATAAATCATGCCAACTGTGAATTGTGTGTCTTACTGACCTATAAAACTTAAGCGCAGACCCTTGCAGCAATTCAGAAAAGCCTCTCAAAATTAAAGACACATCCATATCCCTCGCAACCCTAATTTCTTCCACTTGATTTAAGAAATCTTTCACACAAGTCTCTCCATTGAACTTTATATTCCACGATTTCAAATGGTTACTATTATTATATACATTGTAAACAACCGAGGGTACCGGCTTGACCGGATTTGGTTCAAACTTTTGGTATATAGTAGAATTGTTATCGAAGCGAGGTTGAAAATCGCCTTGATCTAGGATGCTAGTTCTAGGGTTGTGCGTGGTTGTAAATGTTACACTCGTAGTTGCGTGAAGCGCCTCAACCGTTCCGGCGGCTAAATCAGGACGGCGCGAGTTCATGTTAACATAATATGTTGCTTTCCGCCTCTAAATCCATTAAACTATGTGCTGCCGTTGATACTAGGGGCACTGGTGATGAAATTTGGTCGCTCATATTAAAGGCCATGTTTATACAGACACTATACACACACTAATCTATATAAGTAGTACACCTAAGAATAAAATTAGTCAAAAAATAAGTAAATTAATCAATTATTTGATAGCATGAAAGAAAAAAGGTTGGTATGACCAAAAATAGTAATGCATAAAAATCAAGTGTAACAATAATATTAGCAATTGGAAGAAATAAACATTGAATATGCAACAACATATACACACAAAAATATAAAATATTTAATTATCAGGCTGGTAATATTTTCCTAATAATTATGAGAATAAAATTATAAAATTGAAACGTCTGCTGAGAGTGAGCATTTTCCTCGTCTAATTAGTAACTATAGCTATCCAATCAGTATTACACCTAACGAAGCATCAAAAACTATAAAAAACTTGCCACCCCAACGCTATATAAATTTGAAAAGAAAGTTCGGGCGCCATTGTCGTAGAGTAGTTTTACTAAGGGTGTAGACAGAACAGAAGATTTACATTACAGAAGATACTTCTCTGATGTTGCTCCAGGATAGTCAGCGGGCAGCAGCGAGGACCTTGTGACCAGGCCGTCTGACGGTGGGGTGGCTTACTACCTAATACTTCGTTAAGGGCAACACTGATTGAAAATGCAAATTTTAAATTACAGAAAAATCACATTTATTTCTTAAATATACATTGTCTAGAATTAAGGGGGTCCGCCGTTCACTGTAGCCTATATTACTACGCGCGGGGAGGGTACGAATATATTACGCGCACATGGGGGTTTTTGATTTAAAGCAAAGGTACCTTTGTGTATGTGGAACGAACCTCCAGTTGTTTGTATTGGCCATTCACCATATCCTTAAAAATTGCCTTCCATCATCCATCGAAATGCTGTTTGTGAGCTGATCGCCTTGGCCGCCATTTTGACGGGCCGCACCCGTATACTAAAATTCTATCGGGAGACTGCGTGACGCCATCCAGGTTTAGGCGCTCCCAGTTCTTCGGAATAACAGCTTGGACTTCTCGGTTTATTGGAACCCGAGCTTAATAGGGTCCTATTGCCTTTACTTGGCAATTTGTTCCTGGAACGCGAAAATGCTACGCACGTATACTTTCAGTGCGAGTGTCGACGGGTCTCTCTTCATTATCGGTGAATGAGGGGTATATAAACCAGCTGGCGGGAGGCAGGGTATCACCCGATACTTTTGTCTTTGTTCTCGCTCGCTCGTATATGCTTTCTCTTTCTTTTTCATAACCTCACTTTATTATTTACTATTTTTTTCTTTATTTAACACTAAAGCCTAATTAAAGTATACAATAGCAAAGAGGAAAATTCAAATGCTAATCTCTCAGATTTTCATACATATACACTTAGTATTTATTACAAAAATATACCATGTGGCCGACCAAATTTCATTTTGTGATTTATAATTAAATGAGGATTGTTTTTAATTGAGTTAGTACAATTACCTGACCTAGACAAGGTATTAAACAGGATTTCAAAATGAGCCTGGCTACTATAAAAGGAATATCTTGAAAACCAGAAGGGCTGATTACAAACTCATTGACAAACTATATATTGCTTTGTAAATGGTAAAAAGTTTATTAAACGCGAAATAATTTTATATGTGGGACGAGCACAAAATATTCAGTGATCGCCTCATCATATTTTCCAGCTTCCAGAATGCCGGGAAGAGCAGGACTTTATTATTAAACATAATTTTGTATACTACTTGTCTATATCACTAGCAAACATTTTATCCACGCGATGATATCGCAATTTTACTAGGCGCTTGTGGGCTTTCAAACTTCTACTCATAACATTAGAACATTTTCTTATTGGAAATGTGTGTAATAAAACAATAATACTACAACATATACGTATATACGAATTTATACATAATATCCGCTAAAACCGCCTGTAAATACGGAAGCTTGTACAGAAACAGCAATAACTCTTCCCAATAAAACACAAAATGTGTTATGTTCTCCAGAACTACCGTTTTATTGCAATAACTTATACCGTAATATATTTTATACCGCTTTTATTCTTCCCATATCGTTTCTGTTGCTGTTCTTACAATTTTATTGGTAGTTTGTATATTATACTAATATATTACTTTAGTTAAAATATGAATGGCTATAATTCTTTTTTTTATATAAATAAAGCACGGTTTGTAGATTGCGCGTAGGGTTAGGGGACAAAATAAAAGGAAAGGCCAAGATCGTAGCAAATTCATCATCTCTGCTACGTGTGCTCGCCATAAAAATACCTCTTTAAACTAAGGCCGTGGAAATAGATTAAAAGCAATTATAGCCGAGGGGTTACAGCTACGGACTGCGGTGCCGCAGGTTCCCCACCACCAGCTTGAGCTTCATCGCATGGTGGGAGGGCATTTTGTAAAAAGAGAGTAGAGTAGAAAATAGGTCGCCAAGAATTAGGTGCAGTGGTTTCCGGCAGCAGTCTTTGAGAGCCAGTAAAATTACAGGCACATGATGAGGCTTAACAACTGTATGTCTAAGGGTGACGGGCGCAGTGCAGTTCATCACTTGACGAAATGCATCTGTTATAGAGCAGAGCCTAACAGACCCTCAACCATCCTGTTGGCTAGAAACCCCTCTAATCGTATATTTTTCTATTCCTCTTCTCAACTGTCTATATCAATTCATCACTTACCATCATATGAGATTATGGTAAAAATCTACATATGAATATTTCAAAGAAAATAATCATTTTAAATAATCATTTTAAGCCACCACTGTCGTGCTGTCTTCGGCGATTGTCGTTCATTTTGTCATGTAAATAATGAAGTTCATTTTATTTCTTTGAAGTTAACAAAATACTCATGTTCGTAAAATGTTTGAAACGGGAAGCTTGAAAGCGAATGTTAATTAACCCAAAACAATTACCTTCCTAATTTCAATTGTACGTTCCAGTTTGTTTTGATGTGTGTGACACTGGGTATACAAAGAGCTTGAAAATTAAAGTGCAGTAAAGTACTGTTCAAATCACAAGCTCGAAAATATGATGTTTTTCATTAGAAATTGAATGAATCAATGGGACAAGCTTTATTATGCGGCTTTCCCGTGGGGTATCGGGATATAATGTCATGCCACATCTCTTCCCGTGGGTGTCGTAAGAGGCGAATAAGGGGAAAATACCGGAAGTCGGGCAGCAGCGCCTTCTGAGGAACTGTTATCTTATACTGCGATCCCCAAGACGTGTGTCAAGCGTGGGGTGTTTGGCAAAAAGGCTGTGTTCAGCAGTGGATAGTCCGGTTGATACAATACGTTAGACTTTATAAACACGAATTTTTAATTCGGGTAACGTAAATAAATAAATATATTATAATACTATTATAATAGACAGGGTTATTCGTAAATGCTAACAATAAAAAGATTGACTTCTGCTAGTCTAACAAACATATTTGTTTTTTGTTTTTATTTATGTGTATTTGACGCAATAGCGCCCGCCGCGGCAACACTGGACCGCGCCGCGTTCCATTTGAATAGAGATTTTAGTATTTACATCGAGCTAGTACTAGCAAGTAATTAAAAATATGAAATTTACAGGCACAAGAGACTTTTAATATCAGGTGGTCCTCGTGCTTTTTCCGTCAAATACGTAAATTAAAAAAATTAAAAAATATCTCAATATGTTTGTTAAGACTAGCAGAAGTCAACCCTAAGAGGTTGTTATCATTTTACCAATAACCCTGTATAGGCATCATTAAAACAGATTCGGAGGCAAAAAACACCGAAGCAAAGGAAACCGGGGGCATAAGCTGAGGACCCTTTTACTCAGGGCTTTATCTACCAGTACCATATATTTCTCCTAAAACAAATAACGGGAGTACCTAAGTAGGTTAAGCTTCGTGAGGGCGGGACTGGATCCCGCAGAAATAAAAACCTGGTGCCCCTTACAAGCCTGATTAAAAGCTATACTCGCTGTCCTTAATAGGTGGTAACTGGAAGTGCGGCAAATTAAGAATGAGAGAATTCACTTGTTCACTAGTTCAGTGTGTAAGTAATAATAGAGGTTTAAATATGAAGATCTCGTTTTATTAGCCTTTGAATGAAAATTAACTTGAATCAGTACCTTTTTATGATATCGTGATGGAACAAACCCGAGGCCTACCTGATGTTAAGCGGCTACAACTGCCTATAACAGAAACATCTAACTGCACTGCAGCCGTCACCCTGAGACATAAAGTTGTTAAGTCTCTTGTGCCTGTAATTTCACCGGCACCCATACCCTGTAAACCAGTACGCAGTAATGTGAACATGACTGCTTGGCGGTAGAGATAGGTATGGTGTCAGTACTTAGGTACCCAGACGAACTCGCACAAACAGTTCTACTACAAGTAAAGAAATTAAATTATTTTAATTGTATATGTACCCCGTGGGGTGCGGGGCTGTGGGAGTCATAATATATGACGACGGGAAATATACCAACAGGTGTGCAGCAACGCCTTCTGAAGGTCTGCCAACTTACACTGTGATCACCAAGCGGTGGGATTATGACAAACCACCATAATGGGGAGGCTTTTGTTCAACGGTAGACGTTATAGCTGCTATGATGATGATGATGAATATTCTGACCAACCTTTAAACGGGTATATATTACGGTTGAAAATCTACCCGCTAAATCCCTTTAAAGGTACTGATGGACAAAGCACGCTTAACGATGGGGTCCCATTCTGCCATTCTCTCTAAGCCTGAAATAGAAGATGAAGATTGTAAAACTACATTTGAAAACTGTCTACATACTACCATATGGAACCGCGGGTTTGTCTACTAATAAATGAAAACATATTTCATTAAAAAACTATCTTACAAATTTTCATATTATATTAGGGTTTTGCCTAAAATTTAATGAAAACTATATAAAATTTAAAAACTATTTGACTAACTATCGTATGAAGCCGCGGGTTTTGCCTAAACTGAATAAAAACCATATTACATTTAAAATTTATTTTACAAACTTTCATATAGACGGGTTACGGGCTACGGGTTTTAACTTAAAATTATTGAAATCTTTAATCATTAAAACAAAAATATTTGTATGAATTCAAAGTGTCTTCTGATTACGGTAATCCCTTGTCAGCTAGAGAAAATATTATTTTCAACATATAAAAGTTGCACAGGCAACTTTTCTTGTACAGATCCCGAAAAACACCATTAACGAAAGTATAGCAGTTTGTTTACGTTGGTTTTTCGCCTTTCTTAGGAGTTTTTTTACTCGTATCTCTTTACTCTGTTTTAAATGGCTTCCGAATACAGCAAGATCTCTGAAACTCTATTAAACTTATGCTTATTTACTGAATATACTGGCTAGCACTGACGGTATTTGGTCGTAATCTGCTAGAGGCTGCCCACATTCTTTGATAATGAGCATCTTTACTGCTCGAACACCGGTCGGAGATTACGAACAAACACCGTGAGTGCTAGCCGGTAAATTCAGTAAATAATTATGTCAACTCGCGTTAGTTTTCATGAAAACTTATACTTATTAAACAGCATTTCGTGAATGCTTCCCTGGCTTGCTACCACCCTGATAAAGAAAATCTGTCACCTAACAGTGTGTTCTGGCAGCAGTCCTTGAGAGCCAGTAAAATACCAGGCACATGATACTTAACACGAGTATGTGTTAATGTCACGGGCGCAGTGCACTTGTGACAAAATACATCTGTTATAGGCTGAGATTAGTCCACTTACCATCAGATGGTCGCCGCGCAACTTCCGTCACAATTACATAAAAATAAACGCCCATTGCATTATTGTTAAAACGGACAAACAGAAAAAACATGCCCGTTTACCATCCATATTATCATCATCACTTACTAACAGGTGATTGACCGAAAAGTTATTTGGCCTGAGTGTTTTTATGGAAACACGAATGTTGCAAAGATTTCAAAAAGACTATGGAATATATAATATTTTAAAAATAACCGAACTGAAAAATATAACACCCATTTAGTTTTATTTATTTGGATGACATAGCTATTTCTTTGAAATGAAATGAAAGTCTAGGTAAGTATTTTGATTGAAAAACCAAAATATCTACTAAAGCGCTTTTGATAAAAAAGTATTTGGATCACTTCTAATGTACGACCCAAACAAAAAATAATGATCAAAATCAAAATTAAATCATAATTGGTGAAGTAGTCGCGTTATATACACACCGATAAACGTACAGTGAAATTGAAAATCTCCTCCTTTTTGAAGTCGGTCAAAAATTAAAGTCCATGTGCCTATAAGGTTCAACAGATTCAGATCACTTCAAAGGCAAAATACATAGAGCGCTATTGACATTACTTCAAGACCTCGATTAATTTTATAATTTCATCGGATATTCTGTTAAATAAACCGTAATTGGATTCATGAATATCTTCGTTATTCTGGACTTAGTTATATTACAACTGACCCGTCGAGCTAAAACGGTCCAAAATAATTTTGACAAAGCTTTATTTTAATTATCGTTTAAATTCAAAGCTTAGAAGAGAGATTATAATAACAGCAAAGGTCAAAACTCATCGTAAATAAGATAGAAACATACAAAGTCGTGAGAATTTATAACAAACGAGAGAAAAGGATCAGAATACGTCTCCTGAATGAATCTCAGTTGTACTACTGCGTGTCTTCAAGTCTTTGTAATTTTATTAAAACATATCATATACAATGGTTGTGTACTGTCCTGTATCATCTGGATAGTCCACTAGTAAACACAGCCTCCTTGTTATGGGACGGTTTGCTATAATCCCCACGATTGGCAGACGTCTTAGGGATAGCAGTGTGCGATATCAGTGCCTCAGAAAGCGCTTAGGACACGTACGGGTTGAGATGGGGGGGGGGGTGACATTCTAGGCTGGCGCCCCCCGGCACGTGGTACAAATTATAATTAGTGAATATTCTAAATGCGAAAGTATCTCTGTGTGAGGGTGAATGTGTTTTGCTACTGAATTTCTCAACGACTGAACGGGATTTGAAGAAACTTGTTACATAGATCATTACATATATAAGTTGATTTTTATCTGGTTTACTGAGTTCTTTCCAATACGCGATTGAACCGATTTACACTTGAGTGCAACCGACACCAAAAGAGAGTAGATATTATTATATAAAATGATCAACGTAAGCAGGGTTAAGATATTTTGGGGCGAAGAGGGCCTAATTGTATTATGTCAGATATCCATAATGAGCTTTTACCCTACACACCGATTTAGGGTTAATCTCTTTATGTAAAGTGTATTATATAAGGATAACTTTAACCTTTAATACCAATTTGAAAAATTCTACTTCTCTTCCATCATTAGAATCCTACACTATCCCTGAAGAACATAGGCTATACCATATTTTCAAAACCTCAGGGTTCCTTATGCAAACTTCGATAATGTAAGCCCAACGTGTGAAAAAAATACCATAACAATCGTTATATTGCGTACGCCGCAGATATTATTGCCATCAATATCTACAAAAAAGTCCGGTATACCATATGTCTAACTATTACAGTTACGCCACATTAACTACTTTTTACGTGTTTACATTTATATGTTCTTGTTAAATACCCGTGCGAAGCTGGGAATATAGTAGGAAGTGGTCTATATAGTAGGTATACCGAAAGTTATTCGCGTAGGGTTAAACTGGCCCTAGATAATAATTGGTGAAATTGGCCCTAAATAAAATAACACCTAAACCTGCTATAGATAGCGTCTAATAAGGCTCAGTTCAGAAAATTAACATTACAACCTTCACAACAACTCCCTTCATAACTTTTAATCTTTCCTTTAAGTGTTTCATCTGTAGATTAAGATTTTAATGCTGATGAGAGATACATTACGCGTAGTTTAGTAATTTATAACATTTTCGCAATTATGATTTAAATTAAACAATTTGATCGGTGTAAAGCGAGTCTTTTTTACATTATTATTTTATCTTGACGTTTAGAACACTCTGCAAGACTGATTTATTTTCTCTTTCTGTCTTGTAGCACTTTAGCGAAATTTATATAAGTCGTTCTTAGCCGTTCAACTATACACGTCAATATATATTAACGAACTTGCTTTAGGGGTTAAGCAACGTCTTATGCGGTCACTTATTGGGTAGGTGACTGCGAATGACATCAACAGAGCCCTTCTGTGCTTCGGAGGGTATGTTAAGCCTTCGAGATCAGTTTTTATCGTTGGATGGCAAACATTAGGCAATGTCAGGTCTTCTGGTGGCTTAACATTTGAAATGTATATCTAAATAAATATTAAGGTATATATTTATTTGTTTATATAACGCATCTACATATACATTCTTGCCAGGATTTTAAAGATTTTAAGTTAAGTTTGAGTTCAGTTAGTTAAAGTTTGTTAGATGTTTAATATTGTGGAACCAACGAGTTGCATTATCTTAAGTAATCTCTCTAAGAAATGGGTTGTCTGGAAGAGATCGCTTTGAGCGATAAGACCGCCCATTGTAGGACTAAGTTTTATTATTTGTATGTATTTGTTGTGTAAATAATGGTGTAACAATAATGAGTTTATCTATCTATCTATCTTATCTTAAAATTACGACCATTTGCATGGCAATAGGGTATTTTGCCTGGCTAGCAACCACTCTTAAGTAGAAAACTGTCATCAATCACCTAACGGTGGGCACCAGCAGCAGTCCTTGAGGACAGACCCCCATTGAAGGTTAAGGCCTTCGACTACTACTTACCGTCAAGTAAAATTTTCGGCATACGAAAAAATAATCACTTTCAGGCTCGTAAAATTCTAGTTCATGCTCGGTGTAAGCGAAATTATACGATTTTCAATGGTCTAGTACATAAAATCCTCAAGTGCATTTAAATATTATTTTATATAAATTTGTTCGTCTGAGTTTGTAATATATATTTCATGTAGGCAGGTTGCTTGGGTATTTATAGGATCTATTTATAGGATCTCTCACTATCTTTAGTCTCGACTTTAATACCAGCTAAAACGCTTTGGCTAAAATGACATATTTTATGCAATTTTTGCACGACAATCAACTCAACTATTTATTTTTGTCGATTGATCTCCAAATGAATATCCGTATGTTCTAAGTTTATGCCATGTCCAAAAACTGTTAAAAAGAAGGGTCCCAAGGAGAGAGAGCGTACATTTGTACGCTTTTGTATTTTGTGATCTTTCCAAGGCATTCGACTGTGTAGAGCACTGCACTCTGATTCGTAAACTTTCCCACTATGGTATTCGTGGGAAAGCTCTGAATCTTATAGAGTCATATCTGTCAGACAGGCTACAGAGGGTTGGAATAAGTGGCAATACTTCTTCCGGGTCATTGGTAAAAATGGTAGTACCACAGGGATCAATTTTGGGACCTTTTCTGTTTCTAACATATATTAATGATTTGCCTTGCATGGTCAAAGATTTCTGCGATATTGTTTTATTCGCAGATGATACCTCTCTGATTTTTAAAGAAGATAGGAAAGACAGTGAACTGACGCATGTAAATAATGTATTATCTAAGATTTGTAAATGGTTCGCCGCTAATAATCTTCTCCTAAATTCAAAAAAGACGAAATGTTTAAAGTTTTCTTTACCAAATGTTCCTTATTTTGAACCAAACATAAAGCTTGGCCCAGATAAACTCCCTATTGACAAAGCGACAGTCTTCCTGGGAATCAAAATGGATTCCACTTTACAATGGGATCCACATATACATGATCTCTCCGGAAGACTTAGTTCTGCTGCATATGCAGTTCTTAGGATAAGACAGTTAACAGACGTAGCTACTGCTCGCCTAGTTTATTTCGCGTACTTCCACAGTATTATGTCGTATGGCGTATTGCTGTGGGGAACTGCTGCTGAGATAGAGACAATCTTTATCATACAAAAGCGTGCAATTCGAGCCATATATAAAATGGGTCCTAGGGAATCTGTGAGGGATCTTTTTAAAGAAATTGATATTTTAACTATACCAAATCTGTATATTTTTGAAAATATTATGTATGTTCGTAAAAATTTGAGTAAATTTAAATAAAACAGTGACAATCACGATTACAATACTAGGAATAAAGATAAAATAGTGGTGCCAGGTTTTAGATTAGCAAAGACAAATAAAAGGTCCTTCTTAGGTAATTGTGTGCGGTTTTATAATAAAGTTCCCAAACATATTACAACGCTCACAGAAGGGAAATTCAAGTTGCATGTGAAAAACATATTGATTAAAAAATCCTACTACACAGTTTCTGATTACATAAAAGACAAAAATGCCTGGACAATTCCGCCTCCGCCAAGCTATTGCCTGTCACCTACATAATTTAAACAAATATTGTAATAACTCTATTATATAGTATGTATGTAACACATTGTTAAAAGATTTTTAAAAGAATGGCCCCGAGTTTCTTGCCCGTTCTTCTCGCAGTGGCTCTATACAATTTATTTGCTGAACGTACAATGTAGAATATTTCAATACTAAAATTTGTAATTGACCTTCATAAGAGCGTCGTAGACGCCTAAATTGAATAAATGATTTTGACTTTGACTTTGATAACATACACCATAGTATACAATGAAAACATAACACTTACGATCAGATGAGATAATGGCCAAAGGTAAGACTATCAGCTACATAATAATAAAGAGTTCTTATACAGCATTTCGGTGGGTAGGACCAGAAGAAATAACAAGTAGTTCGTATGACGGGCTATTTGTGTCTCTAGTTATATATCTAATATTAGACTTAGGACTTGGATTGGAATTCGAGTACTACTTATCTAGAATTATACCTAACATAAGATCTGTACTCAAGTATTCCCACAACACTTAACCTACTCCTGCCCACTTAAATATGAATAGGTAATCCGCATGGCACACCTGAGTCATATAAACTGTGTAGAGTTACGATCAAGATAATTCTTAACTACCTACCAACGTACCTCTTGTGGGCGGCCATTTTGTTGAGTTGGATGCTAGGTACCCGCAATTAAAAGGGTGATTGTTCCTTGAGTCGTAGAGTTTTTTATGTTACTGTAACGGAACAAGCTCGAGTCCCACCTGATGTTAAGCGGAGCTCTGCCTATAACAGATGCATTTCGTCACAAAGCACGAATTGCACTGCGCCCGTCACCTTGAGACTTAGTTCTTAAGTCTCATGTGCCTGTAATTTCATTGGCTCGCAAGGACTGATGCTGGAACACACCGTTAGGTGCTTGCCGACAGATTTTCTGATTGAGGTTGGTTGCTAGCCAGGCGGGCATTTACAAAATGCCCTTCCACCATGCGGTGAAGCTCAAGCCCGCGGCGGGATTCGAACCAAGGACCTGCTGCGCGGCAGTCCATAGCCAATGCCCCTGAGCCATGACTGCTTCAAGATGGCTCACGGTTGTAGTTTTAGTCTGATTAATAACTTCGGCGTCAACATCATTTACCAACCTGGTATATAAGGAGGATATTAATATATCAACAATACTGTTGGGTGTGGTGTGGAAATGAAGAACTGAATGTGTGTGCACTGTGCATTCACTTTTTTGCCCTAGTTGCCTTTCACAATGTATAACAGAAGAATGACAAAATTTGTTCTCCTCCCGAAATTTTGTAAGAATATGAATCAGTCATTATTTTCAAGAACGATAGAAGTACGACATAATAATATCACAGGTTAGATTATATTCTGAAGGAGGTCCCGCCCGACTAACCCGGCAAACCATATCTATCACAATTACTGATAACAATAATTTATTTACCCCCTATTTAACCCTTTACTTGTCTATATTACTCTGCCTTCCATAATAATATAATATAATAGGTAAGGTAGATAACAATGGGTCTTATTCGCTGGAATTTTAGATACACACAATGTTGCAAACATATCATAATATCACAAATTAAATATACTTACAAAATCCTGCCTGTAATGGCGTGATAATATTATAATTATTGTGGTCATACTAAATATCTATAAATATATGTCATTCGCTTACTACTCATAACAATAAGAAGATTATATTTATGTCAAATTGGCATCATTAAATTTATGTCCTGTTATCATCATATCGTGTTGTCAATAAAGGAAAATGGCTAGAGAACAAATAGTGTGGTTTTGCACAAAATTATATATGTCTGGTGTATCGAGCTCCCGTCATTCCCGGGTTTTAGGTACCTACTAAGTTTGTGAGACTTAAACAAACATCGTACTTAATTATTTTCTTTCGTTTCAGATGACACAAACTTCACTAGTTCAAGAATCAATTATCTGGTAAGTTCATTAACTACGCAAATGTCAGTGAATGTCGGTCATTTGCGAGGGTCTCTCGACAGAGAGAGGGACTCGTGGAGCGAAAATTCCATTATAACAACATGAAAGCTGGGTATATACCTAACTAGACTGCCTAAAGATGACTCAACTATATATTTTTTATGCGAATGTGACGGTAGTTCCGTAGCTCGAGGACCACCTGATGGTAAGCGGACTAAAATCCGCCTATAACAGATGCATTTCTTCGGAACGAACTACACTGCGCCCACTGAGACATACAGTTGTTAAGTCTCATGTGCTAGTTCGGACTGCTGCCGGAACACACTGTAAGGTGTTTGGCAACAGATTTTCTACTTGAGAGTGGTATCTAGCCAGGTAAACATTCGCAAAATGCCCTGCCACCATGCGGTGAAGCTGGCGGTGGGGATCGAACCATGGACCTGCGGCACGGCAGTCCATAGCTGTTACTTCGAAAATATGACATACAAGCAGAATACCCACTACCCAGTAGCAGAGAGTTAATACGTCAGACTTTTGCACCGAGGTTTCCGCAGCAACACACATAAGAGACATATAATATTTTGCATAGTAATAACAATATGTACAAAAAAACTTTCCATGTCCTTCGCACTTGGTTGTATTATACCTTTCGTCGGTACAAAGTTTGACATTTTGTATATAATAAGTTGGTAATAAGAGCAGTCTGATCCGGCCGTAGGTAAGTAATCCTTTTAAGACGGTTCTGGAGCGGGCCCGAACTCTGTGCACCAGACTCTTCGCGTGCCAATGAAGTGTCTTTAGCAAGGTCATTATTATTCCTATGGATAAATTAGTAAACCGCACAAGAAACATGTTATTTCCTTTTATCACAGCGTTTCAGTTTCGCCAACATATCAACTATCACGTATACAGATATTCACGAGTAAACTTCCCTAGAGCGCCTTAGAAACAAACAAGAACTAATTTCCAAAAGCTAACTTAAATAAATTCCACACCTCACATAGATAGTCCTAAACTAATCTGCCAAGCTAATATACGCCTTGAATCAAAGTTAAAGATCAACATATCAATGTTACAGTATTCTGAACTCATTAATTGCTTGATCAGGATGTCAAACATTTCTCTAATTTGTTACATTGATGTGTGGAGGTATAGAGAGGGTTAGGTCGGGAGATAGCCGAAGACTGGTTACATTTAATTTTTATTTTATGGCTTTCCAATTGTATTGTTGTAGCACTTCGTTTAGCAGCCGTAATGTATTTAATTATTACCAGTTTTAAAATAAATAATAGGATAGAATAATAGTAATGGATATTTAAATATTATAAATTAGACCGGAAAACACGTTAGGATTCGAATTCGACGTATTCGAATCCTAACTTCTTTCCTGGATTTCGAGCATATCAGATGCTTACCTTCAGGGCGATTACAGTATGTAACGTTTCGTAATGATTCATAGTCATGCTTAAGGTAAATGTAGCGTAATTTACTATCCACTAACTCCCACACTATTATCTAATCTCTATTCATTCTACGCTAAACGCGTTGCATACTAAATGAGCGGCTATAGTAATTATGTTATCATAGGATTTTGTTAATTGCGGCCGGAAATCCAACATAATATGAATGCCTTCATACTTGTAATTTATTAATAAATATTTTATATCAACACGTATAATTAGTCATTTATTACTCACGTACAAAAATATATTTGTCTATATTTGTGAAGTCACCTCTGATTCCGGAAAAGTATTCAAAGGTGGTAGGGTATTTTGCGAAAAAAGTAGAAAATCTGTCGCTGAGAACTTAAAATGGTATATCCTGGCCGGTATTCTTGAGAAACAGTTTAGATACTGTTTCAGCCGCATAGTTCACTGCTAAACACAGCCTCCACCAATATTGGGGGATTTTCCATAATCCCTACATTTGGCAGGTGGCTTGGGGATCCCAGTATATCAGTTCCTCAGAAAGTGCTGCTACCCACCTTCTGATGTGTTACCCTTAGTCGCCTCTTACGATACCCACTGGTAGAGATGGGGGATAACATTCTAGCCGGCACCCTATAGGCATATATATTCTAGGATTAGCATCAAATATCATATCATCGTCTAACATCATGAACATATTGTCCGTGCTTCGGAGGGCACGTTAAGCCGTCGGTCCCGGTTGTCGTCTTAGGATGGCAGTCGTTAAAGCATGGTGGTAGGGCATTTTGCGAATGCCCGCCTGGCTAGCTACCACCCTCAAGTAGAAAATCTGTCGCCAAGCACCTAACGGTGTGTTCTGGCAGCTGTCCTTGAGAGCCAGTACTTCTAGGTTAGCCTGAACAACATCTTCGACCGCATCATCACTTACCATCAGGTAAGATAGTGGTCATAGGCTAACCTATAAGACGTAAAAATAATATTGTCTTAGGGTTTCGCGATTATTACACATAGTAATTAAACAACTTTAAACGGTTTAAATCGCGTATATTTATCATTATTTTTGTCCCGACGTTTCATACACTTTGCACAGATCGTGGTCACGGGGTGACCGCAAACCGTTTAAAGTTGTTTAATTACTGTATACATCATAACTTACTAACTGAGGTAGTGGTGGAAGTTTAACATATCCAGCTGTTATAAAAAACTCGTCCCTGTAAGGCAGGATCCATTGTAAATTGATTTTAATCCTTAACTGGATCATTTGTATTACTACTTTTAAAAATTTTGGACACTACCTAAATAATTCTTTTCAGTTACGTCTAGTTGCTTAATTTTGAAACACAAAAAAATCATCATTTTAACTATGAAAGAGCTTTATTTTGTGAATAAAATCGGCCAAGTGCGGGCTCGCGAACCGAGGGTTCTGTACAAACTTGTACGTAAGGTAAGTTAGTAAGTTTAGTTACTTGTAGATAAGGTAGGTGTCATTACCAAACCCTGTAGGCCCGGATTACAAAGAATAGGGCTACGGCCACCCCTGCCTGTCGTAAGAGCCGACTAAAAGGGGACTTGGAGTTCGGGGATTGTAGGGGATGGAGCCCTTATGATCCCACCAACGAGCTCGAAGAAGATAGCGTCACTGTGTGGCAAGTGATGTTATGCCATTTTGCATGGCTGCAGAAGACAAAATGACACCTAAGAGATGAGCCTACGGGACTAACTTCCTCCTACCTATTATAAGTTTGATATAGTTAACTCAAACATGTATTGAAATTTTCAGATTTTTGTGTAATTTGCTGTAAGACATTACTTTTTGCCAAACTTCATGATTCGAGGTCAACTAAAAGCACCCTATAGGTTTTGATTTCCTTGCGAAACTGCACAATCTGGAAAAATATGCGACATAAACGGTTAGATCTTTTGGTCGCGTTTACTTACAAGTTTTTTTTACCGTATACCCGTTTTCAATATAAATTTCAACTTGACACTTCTACGCGTTCCTGTGAAAGAGTTAATAATAAGAATAGACGGACAGACAGACTACAAAGTGATCCTATAGCATTTCTATTTTCTATTGATGCACGGAACCTTAAAAACGAAGAAGAAGTAGAATTTCTTAACATTCTAGTAAAGTAATCTAAACTTAAAAACATTAAAAATTCAGATGAAAGAGGCAAAGGAACTCTCAATATAGTGGAGTGATCGGACATAGAGTAAGAAAGAAAGTAATGGATATCTTCTGGACGACCATGAACACTATGTCCATCTACAACAAAATCAAACAGCGCATGCTAGTGTGAACATGATTATGGCGATCATTTCTGAAGGTCCCTATGGACCATTTACAATGCACAACTACACCATCAACAGACCTCCAATGATGTTGCAGCATTTTACATTTTAATACGATTACAAACTAGTTATTTTCGGTTGTCAATGATACCTTCAAAATGATACATTCAAAATTTCATCCTAATCGGTTAAACCGCTTCAGCATGAAGAAGTAACGAACAAACACACTCACAGTCTCATTCTTTCACTTACAAACTTTAGCATTCAAATATTAGTGTGATTTATTTTCTTATAGTGAATTCATAAAAAGAACCCTAGTTCTATTACTGTCTTCGTTTTTTTACACTGTGATACAGGTGTCAAGTAAACCACATATAAAAAGGTTGCCACACAAATTGTATTACATTTCGTAGGGTAGGTAAACATTTTATATGTTGATATTCGTAATATATCAGATATTTTGTAACCTCAAAATGTGATAAAAAGTCCATCTACAAAATAAGCTAAGAGCCATATTGGTATCTCAAAAGTTATAAGCTTTTGAGAAACTATATAAAAAGGAAACAGCTACGAAATACCATCCTTAAAGTGAAAATCTGTCGCCGAGCGTCATTTAGTTTTTACAAAATAACAACGTATTGAACTAGTGACTATACATCGCTATAGCCAGGACATGCTCCGCCAATTGAGGTATCGCAGTGAGTGATAGCTCAAATGTATCCCTTTGTTCCTATTTCTTAATTCAAATTTCGCTTGTAGTTCCAATTTTGCCTTTCGTTGTAATTTTGTTTGCTTTATTTTTGCTACGCAATGCAAATTCAAATTTAAATTAAGTTTTTTATTAGCGAACAACATAGATTTATTTTGTTAGCTTAGAAAAATGTATTTATTAGTAGTTACTTAATTAACATTTTAAGATTAAATTACATACAATAACACATATAAAAAGGTCCGAGTTGCCTTATCTTATGTAATCTCTCTTAGAAATGGGTTGTCTGGAAGAGATCGCTCTGAGCGATAAGACCGCCCATTGTAGCACTAAGTTTTATTATTTGTTTGTATTAGTTGTATAGATTATGGTGTGACAATAAAGAGTTTATCTATCTATCTATCTATCTAAACTTACGCGGCATCTCGTTCACAATATTTTTTCGCACGAAATACCTCAGTATAGGCGCCCTCATGTCATCTGCTTCCACCTCCAGGATAGTGTTGTTACTCCCCCGTACCCTCCTAATCAATGACGCTACTTTTTCCTAATGACGGCAATGCAAAAATTACAATTTTAGAGTTATCGGGTTGACACATCGTAAAATAAGTTAAAAGCTAATTGTAAAAATAGTTTTGTTTGTAGTTCAATTCAGTTTGGCTGTAGATGTTTTTTTGCTTAATTTTATATGCTAAATAATAAAATAAATCTATATACTAATATAAGGTAATAATATTATTCTGAATGCAAACAATAAACAATTTCAGCCTCATGCCTTTGTAGCAACTAACTAATGGTATAAATTATGTAGGCATATCTAATTTGATATACCGAACAATGTTACAATTTACCTATTGGGACTTTGGCAGCTGTGCTAGGTCGGACCTGTGTTACAGCTGTCAACAACTTCCTTCTGTGCAGTAACAAGGTGTGATATATGTAAACAATTATAATATTTAAGTAATTACTATCCAAAATTCTGTGAAAAGAAGGTACACTAATGAAAGAATGTGTAACTTAACTAATTACACGGTATAACTCATACTAATTTTAGAATGAAATAATAATAGGAACATACGTGTTCAATTATATGAGAAAAACCTATAGTATATACACACTAACATTAAACAAACAAAAATAATATTAATTGTGTTATCTACGCGTATCAGTCACTATAGACGTAAATCTATGTTTCTTCGTAAGCAAATGACTGGACGACATAACCGGTATTGTGTTGACTGTTGCTTACGTATTGAGTATAGCACGGTACATGAGTTGTGGAATTAATATCTTTATTACTTTTTTTATACAATTTTGTAAAGGACCTTCTAATAGATACATAAAGATAAATTAAATGATTGGGTACTGTAAATATTAATTATAATGACAGTTCACATATTAGTTCAAATAATTTTTTTTTTTTTGTTAAAATAACCACAAGCTGATTTGCATATATGAGAAAATCTAATAGTTACAAGTATGTTTTGATTATAATTATATTAATTGGCATAGCATGTCCCGGCTATAGGGATATACAGTATTGGGTACGCATGGCGCTCGAAATATTATTTTTTTCCTTTCGTTGAAACATACGAGACCAACGTGCCCTCCGAAACACGTGCACGCTCAGTAGTAATGTCACTAGCGGTCACCTATCCAAGTCATGACCACGGCAGACGTTGCTTAACTTAGCTGATCGGTATAGAACGGCTCAGCAAACTTCTCTACGAGCGCTTGAAAAGTTACACCAACTTTTAATTATAGTGAGATGTTAAAACCGAAGAAAAAGCTAAAAGGCTGCCTCTATTTCAGATAAGACATTATTAAGTCCAAGAAGATCCCTCCACCCTTTCGACGAGATACTTTAATCCGTAAAGTGTCTAACTTAATTAAAAGTTGCTCTCAGTTTTATTACTAATCTGGTAAGAGACTGACTAAACAGGTATACATGGGACGAGTCAACGAAAGTGTTGGACCTAGGTGAGCATTCCGAAATCAAATTGAAGACGTTCTGAAAAAAGGAGGAATATATACCCTTCCAATGTTTATGTATGAAAGGATTGGTGAGTGTAGTTAAGCGAAAGGGGTATAAGGATGATGATGATGATGAATCAGGCTAGTTTTATGGCAATTTTTTGCTGCAATTGTGTACCCGCTAAGTTGCTTACTATATCGGCAACTCTAATCATCGCTTGTAGTTGTGCTTGGTGATATAGTAGTATAATTATGATGTCTAGCCTGCTATTTTCTAATTTGGACTATACAACACAAACTGGTGCTTCCTTGTTCTGTTGTATAGGTTTACCTCTTGTCCTGTCGCCTGCTTGGCACGTGCGCACGCTTTACTATTTATAATTCTATATACCTGGACGACATTGTAATTGCAACTCTTGTCGATGGTGACTGGAATTGTGTGCGGATGTGAAATGGATCTTGAAAACGGAAAGCATCCCTGAAAAGGGCCTTATTTTTTTTAAACCGTTATTGATTTCTTACTTTGGAATGTATGATAGAACTTGTGGAAGTCGGACTAAGAAAATGGGACCTCAGAGTGCCTTGGTGTTAAAAGTTGATTTCGTTTATTAGGGTTCCGTACCCAAAGGGTTAAAACGAGACCCTATTACTGAGACTTCTCTGTCCGTCCGTCCGTCTGTCACCAGGCTATATCTCAAGAACGGTGATAGCTAGATAGTTTAAATTTTCACAGATGATGTATTTCTATTGCCGCTATAATATACAACAAATACTAAAAATAAAATAAAATAAATATTTAAGTCCCATACAACAAACTTTTTTTACCGTTTCTTGCACGATACTAATAACGGTGACAGGTAGACGCTTTAACTATTCACAGAATATTTAGTTTTATGTTCTCGTTAAATACAATTAATTAAAATAAAATACAATTAATAATTCCCATACAATAAAAGAGGTTTTCACCGTTTATTTGCTAAAAATAATAATAATGAAAACAGATAGAAACTTGAAATATTCACCGTATATTTAGTTGTATATATTTACTTTAAAAATAAACAATTAGGTAAATTAAATAGTTAAGGAGCGCCCTATACTTACAATAAACGTAATTTTCTCGTTATTAAAAAGACAAAAAATGGTTACAGAATATTTAGATAGTAAATTATAGAAGATTAGGTTACAGATAATGGTACGGAACCCTTCGTGCGCGAGGCCCATTCGCACTTTTTAATTCAACTGTATGCTTTTTTTTGTATATTTACTATGGTATTACTCCGCCACTTATGACTTGTTATTTTTTCTATCACATTAAGTAAAACTCCAAAACATAAAACTGTATATTTATATAGCTGATATAGATGACTACCTTTGAACACTATCACACCTGATGGTAAGTGATGATGTGGTCATAGATATTGTTGGCTAACGTTGAATTGCTGGCTCTCAAGGACAGCTGCCGGAACACACTGTTAGGTGCTTGGCGACAGATTTTCTGCTTGAGGGTGGTAGCTAGCCAGGCTGCTATTCGCAAAATGCCCTATCACTAAGCTGTAACGACTGCCATCCTAAGACAACAATCGGGACGATCGATAGCTTAACGTGCCCTCCGAAGCACGTGCACACTCATTAGTTATGTCACTAGCGGTCAACCATCTAAGTCATAACCGCGGCGGACGTTGCTTAACTTAGCTGATCGATTAAAAACTTCGCTATGAGCCCTTCAAAAACGGAAGAGTATTTGGATATCTAGATAATTTAATGGTATTTGCAACTCTTTTCTATTAGGTGATGCTTTAGCAACATTATGCTTCCACTATCGGCGATGTGAGTGGGATGTTGCTGCATATTAAACACACAAACTGGTTTGTCTACAGCAGGTAAAAAAGGCAGCTACATACTATTACGAGCTTTCATGACGGTGGTAGCTTACGAGGCAAGCCTTCGCAAACGAAGATCATTCCTGCTATCCAAATATGTTTACGTACAACCTTAAAAAATAATACAGTAATAAAATGTTAACTGTTATGACTAGTAACCCTTCAGTTAACGAAGTACAGTAGGGTACATACAAGTTATGAACGTTTTAAGAAAGGGAAGTAATTTACATATTTTCATAACAGAATGTTTATTTCTTTTGTTGAAAAAAACGTAGCACCATCGGGTCTAAACCACCCGTGTTTCGTCAGACTTGCTCGATCGAGATCATGCGCCTATATTTTTAAGTGTTTTAATAAAATGTTAATATAAGAATTTCTTAGAATATTTTTAAAATACTTGTAAATATTAAATGCAGAGAACATCTGACACTGCGTTGGTACCCACTGAGATATACTTCTTTTAAAGAGATCTATACCACCTGGTAAGGCTATGTAATATCCCCTGTTACATTACCATGGGACTTACTTATGTAATTACAATTTTCCACAAGAGATATCTGCGTTTCACAGTTTTCTCTTTATTTGCAGCTGTCAACCCAGGCCTGCAAGTCTGACAGTGGTCTACTTTAATTAACGCAATAACAGGAACACATTTTCCCTACTGTTCAAGTTTTACTGTGGCATAAGGCTGCCTTTTATTAATCCAGCAGCTGGCCATTATTTTTTCTTGTTTCATTTAATTAAACTTGCCTGAGTAAAGAAAATGCCAGATTCTAGACGAGTTATTACAAAAGAGTTTGACAAAGTTAAAAATGTAACAGACCCAAGAGGAAAAACCTTTTATTATTTAAACCGTAGGCTAGCAATCACTGGTTATTCTAAACCTGCACGATTGACGTCAATTACAACATTAAACTACTTATATGTTACATTTCGTGTTCACACTATATGTACCATTATGTGTCATTCTTGATGTTTTTTCGAAACGTGTCGAAAATGTAGGCGACGTGGCGTAAATGACGTCATATTGGCTTAATTAGAAAAATTTGGCGGAATTGTCACTAGATATATATTTTATAAGTGTTTTTCTAAAATATTAAAATATTGTTTTCGTTAAATAATTTTAAATATTCGTTATTATTAAATATGGGTTTCCGCAAATCAACACCAGTATCTATTCAATACTATAATGTAGATTGACGGCAAAAGTACATGATGAAAGATTGACGGTGATAGGCCGCGGGCAGCTGCGCGGATGCTCGCGGGGCGCCGCGAGCGGCCACGAGACTTATGCAAGTTTTCCAAGCGATATTATGCGTTGTAAAAAGAGTACAGAGTCGAAAATGGCTTAACAGTAAAACTGCGCTGATGCTTCGGTAGGAATCGTGCCTTATGTACGTACAGTACATACGGAGTAGAATGGTAGACAAAGAAGATGAACTTCAATATGTCATTTGAACTCCAGTTTTTGGTACTGTCATGGACAATCAGGCCCACTTGATGTTAAGTGGTAACCTCTGCCTATAACAGATAAATTTCGTCAACAGTTGTTGTACAGTTACAGTTGTTGTAATGTCCCTGTAATTTCACTGGCTCTCAAGAATTTTCTAGTTGAGGGTAGTAGCTAGCCAGAAAAGCATTCGCACAATGCCCTTCCATTATGCGGTGAAGCCTAAGCCTTCGGTGGGGATCGAACCATGGACCTGCGGCCCCGCATTCCATAGTTATAACCGCTTGGCTATCATTGCTTCAGATATGTGCGTTATTCACGTGCGTGGCAATGTCAGTGCAGCGCTGTGCAGTGGAAAGGTGTCCGTGGAGGCGTGGCTCACTCCGCAGATTAGGTACAAACTACAGATACATCGGCGTATTCTTTCGGCTGAAGATGATAGAGAGGCCTTGTAGGTGAATATAAATATCTATTAAGAAGTCCTTGCTTTGTGAGCTGAAATGCACTGTATCAGGAGTTTGTATATTATTATTATATTAATATTATTATTATTTTTGCACTTTAGCTAGTCGCTTATTTATTTGGGTGGCTTTGCAGAGTGATCCGTCTTTTTTATTCTGTGATCCAGCTACTTAGACACTCTAATTCCTAAATGATTTCCATCGATCATTAAACATTAATAGAAACACGAAAAACATGATATTAAAGATGTTAATGGCATAGTAACACGAGATGAAAACTAAATATCAAGAAAAAAAGGCACATTTCCCGAGAAATACTGTAGTTTACATGCTCCGCAGATTCTGACAAGTCGTAAACTAGTCTAGACGTCTGGATTGTAACCTGAAATCTACATTGAAGACGAGAAGGAGGGCTTAATGACTAGGAATTATAGGTAAAATAGATCTAGGGTTGCCAATTGCTCCATATTTCAGTAACATCCTTTCAACTGGTAACGATGAGTAAAAGCGATTGCAGCATGGGACATCGATAGGATTACTCCTAGTTTATATAAGCCGTTCAAACCGGACATGCGTAGAGAAAGCTTTTGTTGTTTTAGTTATCGTATTTATTTGATACCTTCACAGACATAGCTCTCAGAATTAGCAAGTTGAAGTTGCAATAAACACGCCGTATCGTTCGACTCGATAACAAACGGGGATGAAAGTTTCTCGAAAGGCTCGACACAGCAAAATAAAGTTGTGAGGATTAAAGATGGAAAGATCTTGTAGCCGTTCAATGGGGAAGAAGGTATATGTTCAAAATTGGACCACTTTTAGCTCATGAAATTTTGAATGACCGATTTCTACATATGATTTTAAGTACTATGGCGTGCAAAGCTAATATATGTATTATGACATTAGCAAAATTTTGGAGCAAAATAATTTCACCTCCAACTAGAATCGATCCCTCTTCTACAGTTAGCGATAAAGGCATCTAGTACATGAGACCTTGTAAACATACACGTAAAAAATTAAGAGTAACTGAAAAAAGAAGGTAGGTTCAAAAACGTGTAGTACAGCTTGTTTATTTTATTTTACTAAGGTTCGCACAGTAAACGTTACAACAAATTAGCATAAACATGACATAAACACGAATACCGCAAGTCGATCGACCTTCTACGGGCGCACACAGTCTGCGTATGAATAGTTTACACTCAATATAGAGGTAAAACTATTTTTTTTTTATTATTATATTTAATTATCGCACTACAGACTCGTGGTCCGTACTGTTTTTACATTTATTTTTATTTTATTATATTAACTAGTTTTACAATAACATTCCCCAATCATCAATTACCTACTATTTACACTTAGATGGTGGTTTGTGTAAGGTGATATATCTTAAAAACTAAGTGAGTCCATATATATATACATTTTTTATTATTATGTGTGTTTTTGCTAACAAACTATTTTTATCTCTTATTATTATATTATTAGTTTAGTTGCTTAGTTCATAACATGCTTAATCCTAATTTATTCTTAAATTAACCCAAAATAAATTGTATATAAAATTTGTCTTAAACGAAATATTTAAAATATTCTCATTCTGTACCGGATGGACCTGCCACTGACTCCGGGATCCTTTTTCTGTTTGCCAATTTCTCCACAACATCTTCGTTTCGATCTTTCAAAGCCATTTTTCAGATTATGGTCTGTAATGTCCGCCTCCGTCGCTTTCATCGCCCGCCGCAGAAAACCACCGATGGCGTCTGAGCTGTCATCGGTGTAGTAGCTTTTCCTGTGTCGCGACAATGCCTCCAACGCATGCGGAACGCTGTCCCTTAGCTTGGTCACTTTTTGTCTCCTCTGGATGACAATGACAGACTCGTATGTGCTTCATGTACTGTCAGAGTGCGAGACCCCGGGCCGCACCCATACCCTTCACTGACCAGGGAGAGAAGAAGGAAAGAGAGAGGAAATCTGTTGATCGATGAAATGAATATATCTACTTCATGACAAATATCGTTATACTACGAACAAATGCGAGACAGTAGTGAATTGATAATGATGATCAAGTTAACGTTATTGACGATATATGATAATTATCGCATCTATTTCTACCAAGCAGTAATTTTCAAATAACTGTGTTCCAGTTTGAAGGGCATGAGTGCCGTGAAATTACAGGTACATGAGCCTTAACAACTGTATGTATCAGGATTATGGGCGGAGTGCAGTTCGCTCCTTATAATGAAATGCATCTGTTATGGCCATAACCCCTTACTTACCACTTGGTGAATAATCGCGAGTGATTACAAATTTGCGTTCAAAAAATATTGTAAATTATATTGAAATAAGTACCTACCTATCATCATATGATTAAATTAACCGCGTATTTAAAGCAGTAACAATTTAAAAAAATATATATTGCCTTGGCAGCCATAGTCCTTTTTGTTCTGTGCCCTAGCTAAGGTCGGTAAGTGCTATGTTTTCTTTGACGTTAGGATTCAGAGGACCCTCAAATGTTTATGACGATTGCTCTTAAAATGATCCTCTTTGTCTCTGAAACGTTAACCGAGCTGTAAAATAAATCCAGTGAATAAAATATACCTGATTCTAAAGAACATAACGTTTTAAGTGGTAATCTAACGACAGTATAAAAAGCTAACTAGCTCTTCAAGTTGGGAAATAAAATATACATATAAATTATCGTGCACTCGAAAAGCCAACACTTCTGAAAATGCTTCAAACAGGTTGATGATAAACGATTCGAAAACTGTTCCAGCTGCGTTTCGTATCGTTTTTGGCGTCACATTACCGGTCACCTGACTGAGACATTTTGGTTGAATTATCCCTAAAACCTCCCTGCTCCCTAATTTTGAAAATCAGTCAGTTGTTCTCATGACTCTTTGAAATGGAAATAAATATTTAGTAAGTAGAGATTATTGGGTAAAACTAAGTATATATTGTCTAGCGTTCCGTACCACTTTAATGAAATCGGAACCATTACACTAAAAGGCATACAGTTTCACTTTGTTGTGATCCATCATTCCGTCAAGACCATTTTCAAAAGTTTTTTTTTTTTGCCGATAGACTAACCTTTGACCACTATCTCTCTTGTTGGTAAGTGGTGATGAGGTCGAAGATGTTGTTCTGGCTAATCAAAAAGGCGTCAATAACAGCTGCCGAAACACACTTTAGGTGCTTGATGACAAATTTTCTACAGGAGAGTTGTGGCTAACCAGGCGGACATTCGCAAAATGCCCTACCACCATGCTATAACGACAGCAATACTTTTTTTTTGAGGGGTGGTTATGCTTTCGCATTTCCCCGTGAGCAGTCCTCCGCCGAGGTGGGGCAAGATGGGGTCACGTTAGCAGTCACCATCTCACCCCAACGGTAGGCCCGAACCCAACCGGGCCTCCGCCCTGTGAAGGGGCAACCTTGCTCACCAATTCGCCCCCTAGACGTGTTGGGCCGTGCAAGCTGGTGTAGAATCCCCCGACGCTCTACCAGTGACCCCACTACGGAGAAGGGAGGAGGCGGGTGAACCACCGCCTCCTCGCACCCGTTCGTCTGCACCGGCGCGGGTCAGCTTGGACATCGTTTTCCCTGACCCGCTCCGCGGTCTCTTTCTGCACCATCACCTCTTCGTAGAAAGAGACCACCACCTGCCACGATCTCTCTCCACTGAGCGTGGCGAACGACTGCAATCCTAAGCCATCAAACAGGACCGACGGCTTTACGTGCCCTCCGACGCACGGAACGCTCAATAGTAATGTCACTAGCGGTCACCCATCCAAGTCATGACCGCGGCGGACGTTGCTTATCTAAGACGGCTAGGCAAAACTCACTACGAGCGCTTCATAATTTGGTTTGGATTGGGTTGCATTATCAAGTTCAAATATAATTATTATACGCTTTATTTAGTGTAAAACTGTGGACAATGTCTGAAATAAAATTAATTGAATTGAATAGAATTTAATATATGAATGTCGCAGCTCAAAATTGCCGCTTCAAATCGACTTCATAGACTACAAGCTTATACCAGCAGATGTCATACGTTTTTTTGCCTACCTACGCTACTACCCTCCACGAATCCTTCGTGATGCATAAATTCCCTAAACGTCATTTGAACACTTCTTAGAAAACTTCATTCAAGACAGTCATTTTCATTGTATACTAACATCCAAATTCAAGCAATACAATATATCTACAGCATTCACGGGTTTAATTTTAATTTGGAACTTGCAGTGTCTTGGCGAAGAGATAAGTTTTTTTTTGGCTACCGTGATAGTACCCATTAGCATAACACGGACTTCGTCAACGTGCCAAGTGCATCAAATAAACGGCGTGGCATCGAAATTCTGTTACCTGGAGAAACAAGAATACACCTTTTGTACAACAATCAGCACCGGCAGCATCTGGCAGCGAAGCAACAATCATGTATCTGCAAGACTTCGCCAAGATCACGGCACACGCAAACAAAAGATAAGTGTCTTTCCTTTGTCCTTCACCACACACAACTTTAACATCATATATCATTTGTTATTCCTTCCACAGTGTATTCAAAGTCTCAGATAATTGCGCAAGGGCAATATAATACATATAATACAATCATTTGTATAAAGAAATACGAGTTAACCGATATCATATTTATACATATCGCGCTAAGGTAAAGTATGTCCCTAGGTAATTTTATTCAATAAAAGCACTTTATATATGTCATAATTGGCAGTGAATATATGACTAAGTAAGCGCATACTTGTTTTGTGTGTAGAAAGGCATAATCATGCATGATCATCCAATTTCCATCAAGTAAAATAGCTTGACCTACTTACACTGTAAGTGACCAACTTACATTATTTAGTAAAAGTCAAGCTGTAGTCCCAGTGTACAACATAATCAGTATTATTCATGCTATTTACCCGATTTGCCGACTATTTCAGACATAACCGGGGCGCCCCGGCTACTATATCAAAACGTCAGCTGGTGATGCTCTCAGCTGGCGCTGGCGGGTGTCAAGTCAACCAGACACAGATTCCTGCGGATTTTTTGCACCACAGCGGAGACAGTGAGACCTTACTGCAGCTAAGTCAATAATAATTACTTACACGTTTTTACATTAACATTCAGAAAGTTTTTCCATTAGGTACAAGTTTCATACATGATTTTACCTAAAAGTCAAACTGCTAGCTATTGTTTACATTATTATCATAAATTCATTGAACTTTAAAACCAAAGTATTTAAAATAGTAATATAAATTTGTGCCTATTTTATCATTTGTGATCATGGCCACCGAATCATCAAAATCTAGTACTGAACTGAAAGATTTAATAATAAACCGTAGCTCGATTAAAGGAAAAATTACATAATTATAAATTATACTGCATTTTTACAATCTTCTGAGTTAAGTGGTTTAGAGCTAGCGGAACTTAATTTAATACAGGAAAATTGAGTCATTGTTTGTTATTTTATATATTCAGTATGTTTGTTAAGGTGATACCTGTAACACAACAACCTGAACCGATGCTTAACGTGCCCTCTGAATAACGAAACCACGGTACTTACAACTGTAAAAACCACTAGCGGTCACCCATCCAAGACCGCAGTGGATCGATTTCGACAGACTAGGCAAGTACTGTTACGAAAATCTTTCTACAGATTTGTAGTTCTAGACTGTATATTATACAGATAGATATAATAATTAAAATACTCAATTACAATTTTACCAGTTTCTCATTACGATTATAAAAATACTAGAACGGACGGACGGGATATTGACTCAGTGAGATTCCGCCTCATTCATTCGTATGGTACCACGAACAAGTTAAAAGTAATCAAAACTACCCTCTAACCACTTTTCCCTTTAACACTGGGGTTTGAGCACCCGCTTTTGTCAACAACTTACTAATAGTCTATATCACGATCTACAATGTTTTTCCCGTTGTAAATTTTGCAGAATTTTCTGCCTTTTTTAAGAAAGGGTTGAGGTTGATGGGTTTTGATTCTTGTATAGAAATTAAGAATTAAAGCTTAATATAATATAGAAATATAGCGGTCACTCAAAGCTGATGCCCAAATGTTTTATTCATCGGGCGTGCAGACTTTATATCGGAGTAAATATGCCTACTATATATAATTTTCCTTCTATTAAATAGACTTCCTTCCAATGAAGGGGTCATTAGGGTGGAAAAAGCATACAACGGGCAGAAATTACAAAGTTTTTTTTTTTAGTTTAGTGTTAGGTTTTAAAGATGTACAAAATTCGCAACAGAAATAATCTCGTGCCTCATTTGAATCTGTAAAATAAAAATAAAATAAATATCAAAGCTTTTCGAGTACTAACAACCCTAGGTGAAGCATTACGTATTGTTTTAATAAAATATAACTGTGAAATCGCACAAGGGAATAAATGTTTTTTCAATTAAAAATAAAATTTTGATTCTTTCCTCATTATTCATGAGCGCACTTAAATCGCAATTTTCGTAAGAAAATAAAGACTTAAGAGCCATTTCACAAAATCACGCTACTGAAGTTTAGGTAAATGCCAGCGCATCGCATACACAAGCGAAAGAAGTGACGACGGAATAGCGTGACTGTGAGTAACATATTTTGATACTAGCACTCTTTAATAAAGTTGCAAATTTAAAAATTGTGTGATTGGCATGAGTAAATAATCAGTTTCTTGTCGATTACTTGCTAATGTTATAGAAAAGAAGTAGGCATGTACATTAAATAGTCAACCTACATCGTGAATCGTATATTTACATTTCATCCTTGATGAATAAAAAATAGATATGTTTGAATCATTTATTGTAACAATAAACTTAAATAATTAAATAATTATACGGCTTAAAATTATATAAATATTTGACGTAACGGCATTGATTAAAAGCTGCGGAATAAAAGCTCTTTCTTTGAAATTTTCCAAAAATTGCTATTTTCCTCGTTCACACTCTATAACAGTATCTATATCCAGTCGTTAACACTGTCTGCCATAATGACCATGCATAGGATTGAGGTTTATTTTTCTGTGCATCCGGAAAACAACTCAGTACCAACCACAAACGTCCCATGACGTTTTTGGTTTTCCATTACTTAAACATGTCACCCTCATATTCCCATACCACAATATATCACCTATACCTTTAAAAAAATAACATTTTCATCCATTTAGTTTGAGTAGACCAAACAGCGAAATGTAAATATATATTTACACATTTTGAGGTTTTTTTGTTTTTAAATCGAATATCTCTGATGCAATCTATAATCAACATATATACTTCTTGGTACCAATGCAATCCTCACTATATACTCTTATGCTCACTCTTTCCTCTATGGAAAATAAATGATAATACACCTTTTTATAGAAAAAAATACTGGAAATGGGGTTTGAACACACGACAAAAATGGTGGGAAATAGTAATTTAATTGCTATTTTTATTTTTTCGTAACTAGACTCACCTAGAACTTCGATTCTTCTTTTAATATGATAATTTACTATTGTTCTTTAGCCATGAATTGTTACAGATTTTTACGCCAAATATTTTAAAGTAACAAGATTAAAACAACACAATTGTTTTAAGAACTTTGGCGGGAAAACTGTATTGGAGAGCAATATTTTTTTCTGAAAAACTATACCACCTACGGCTTTGGTCCTTTGATATTATTATTTACATATAATTTATACACTTGTATTATTTCAGATTTTTTGGTTTAGAAGTTTAAAATTAGTTACGAGATTATTTAATACGCTAATTTGCATCGGTAAATGTTTGCGTTGCAAAATGTATCGAGCGAAAAATGACTTATACATATGCAAAATTGCGTTTTTCTAGGTTTATAACTGCTGACGTAGTTACGAGATTAATATGAAATGACGTAATATTTTGGGGCCAAAATGTAATTTGTACTGGTTTCAGATTTCATCAAAATATTCAAAACACTTCCGTTATCTCAGAAAAGTATGGATTCTTTCTTGTATGGGCAAGGATGCATCATTTTGAAAACCATTTGGATTATGAAAGTCGGACTTTTTTTTATTTATTTTTTTAAGTCATTGTGATGGAACAAGCGCGAGGCCCACCTGATGTTAAGCGGTATCCTCTGCCTATAACAGATGCATTTCATCACAAGTGACGAACTGCACTGCGCCCATCACCTTGAGACATACCTGTTAAGTCTCATTTTTGCCTGTTATTTTACTGGCTCTCAAGGACTGCTGCCGGAACTCACCGTTAGATGCTTGGCAACAGATTTTCTACTAGAGGGTGGTCGCTAGCCAGGCGGGCATTCGCAAAATGCCCTTCCACCATGCGGTGAAGCTCAAGCTCTGGGCGGGATTCGAACCATGGACCTGCTGCGCGGCAGTCCATAGCCAATGCCACTGAGCCATCACTGCTTCAAAACTTAAACTTACGCAGATTTTATGGTAAATTTGTAAATACGACTGTCGACCGCTAACTGGTATCCCGGTTTGTTCAAATGATGGAAAAGCCGGGAGGCCGTTTTGTACAAATTAGGAAGGTAGTTTAATTTCCTGCTGAAGTTATCGCTGTGTTCACTTATGGACATTAACTGAATCCAAAAATATTGGAAATCCATTATTCGCCTGTCATCTTATCCTTCTAAAACAAAAGTTATAGTGAGTTACTAATTTAAACTAGAATAATATAAAAACTAGCAGACCAAAAAGAAGAAGTCAACCCTCTGAGGTTGTTAGCATTTTTCCAATAACGCTGTATAAGGCTGCATAATTGTGACGTTTCCTTTTTTTAACACAATGGATGAACAGAAACTAAAGATGTAGTTACTTAACAAGACAACAATAATTATATTATGGACAACAAAAATAGTTTAAGTAAAATAGTTTGTTACTTAAAAAAATAAAGACATGATCAAAACTCTGTGGTCGCACTATAAACTTGCGTCTAAGCGTTCCGCGTACGAGACGTCAGAGCAAGGCAAAACGAACGCAGGTCCTACCTCGATAAGCGCTCGCGCGGTACTGATCGCCTCGCGCTTGTACATTTCAATTTATGAGCATTTCGAGTTATGTTAAATATTTTTTCTTGTCTAACAAAACAGAGTTAATAGCACAATTTATAAAAGATCAGATTAATTAAAGAATAAACTTTCTTTTCATATACTATCTGTTTGTAATTACACTTTATTAAACGCAATATATCGTGGTAAACTGCTGATATAATTCGTGGAAATTGGCGTAAGATCTTTTTTTTTTTTCTACAATGACGATTAATTATCGATATTCTAGTACACTATGTGTCAACAGGATTATATGCCTGATGCACAGTTTTTTTTTTTAGTTTATTTGATGAATCTTTATACAAGAGATAGAACTCTGAAGTTGGCTATGTGTACTTTAATTCGTAAAACAAGGTGCGGGAGATTGGTCACTACAAAATAATTAATGTTATGTTTGTAAATCTGGTACATTAACTGAAAAGAGAACAGATTATTCTATTTTTATCAATTATTAAACAACTTGTAGATATTTCCTATGATAGTAAATTAAGCGCTTAAAATCTTCGTATACCGCATTAAAATGTAAAATGCCTCTTAAGATGATTGTTTTTGTGAATACGGCTTTAAAGAATATTACTTGTTTGATATTGTAATCTGTGCTGGTGAAGCTCAAGAAAGTTTATAGAAACATCGTTCATATCACCACTCGGTAAGACGGATTTATTATCTTGTTCCGTATGCGTTCGACATGAGTATAAAAAATATTTTAAGAAGTGGTCATTATAAAATGTCAGACTCCGTTCTAAAGAGAGACTTCGTTTCGCAAGCGGATGTTCCAAACATAATTACGCAGTATTTAAATAGAGAGATTGATTTTTTTTTAATAAATTCATTTTTAATGAGCACTTTAAATTTGAATGAATATTACACATACTTGCTATACATAATAATTTGAAATACATTTTTTATTGATACGATTTACAATATTGAAACAAATGTTGATCAAGTGAAATTTCAGAACGGTAATTATGTTTTTTCGCTTTAGAAATACATGATCAACTGAAAATTCAGAACTGTAGTTATTTATTTATCCTTTAGCACAAGTAAGTGTAGAAGGAGGATTTAATGCTATGTACCATTTTCTACCAGTCATCCTGGATGTGCAAGAAAATGGTAGCCGCGCAGTAAAATATAGTAAAGACAAAATATGTATTGTACATTTATTAAATCATAGATAAGTTTATTGTTTACATAAAATAATAGGTACATGTATATATATAATACTTGAATTTATAATTAGTTATTATGTTTTTTCGCTTTAAAAAAAACATGGAATCGTGTTTTTGAATCAAGCATAGTATTTGTCACATTCTTTAGAGTTTAAAATATTATATATTGTATCAGCCGGATTGTCCGCTGCTGAAGCCCCATAAGGGTGGATTTTGAAGCACTCGTAGCTGAGCTTGCATATTCGTTCTTAACCGATGAACCAGGTTTAGCAACGTCCATGGCGGTTATTACTTGGATGGGTGAGCGCTATTAGGCGATTAGGAGGCCTCGTTAAGCCGTCAGTCCCGATTCTTGTCTTAGAAAGACATGGTAGTGGTGCATTTTGTAAATAGGCATCTGATTAGCTCTGGTAACAGGCTTAAGCAACATTGGAATTGACTTTCAAGGACAGCTCGAAACTCTCCGTTAGGAGTCTCGAAACTCTCCGTTACGAGTGATTTGACAGATGTTTCACTTGAGGGTAGGAAGCCAGGCCGGCATTCTCAAAAGCCTACTGCCATACTATGATGCCTACCATCCATCCATAGCCAACAACCGGGATCGATGTGCCGTCTGAACTACGGAAGCACTGAATATTAAAGCCACTGGGTGTCCATCTAAGTACGGTAAATTTTAGACACTGCAAACTCCAATACCTATGGTTGTTAAAATAAATTGTAAATGTTATGCACACTTAGTATGCTATAGCTGCTTAGTATCATTTTAAAGACTGTTTTGTGTTACAACAAAATGTATTATGAAATCTCGTTTACCTCTCTCGGGTATATTCCTAATTTCTTTCCTGTGCTAAAAGAAATCTTCATTAACAATGCAAAACAAGGCCTACCGGCCTTAATTCTGCAACATACCTTTTCCTTTATTTTTTCCAAGTTATTAGAAACCATACTTTATCCTGCCACCGTATCTTGTAGTAATAAATATAACTGCTCAATAATTCATTTTGCACAGCAACTTTGATTAAGGTTTTTAATATTCGACCCGTGCTGATGTTTTCGTTAATATTCATTGGAGTTTTATGAAATTGACGGATTATTTTTACACTTATAAGAAGTAAAATAAAACTTGTTGTGAAAACGTTAGCTTTTGATGATTTTGAAAAGTTTTTAACGACTTTTGATTTAAATACCTTAAGCACATGAATAAAAAACGGTACCAAATAAGTGCTTCACTCCTACACGCACATCTATGTGTGCGTAAATAGTCACTGATAAGACGCACGAGGGTTGTAGCAGCCACAGTGGTGCCCGCTTGAGCGCGGAACCAGTTTGAACCAGTTAAATAAACGAGCAACGTTTTCGTACCTTTCATTCTGTACCCTTCTTTATTCATTGATAGAGGCACTGAAAAGCACATACATTACGGTAAGTTGGCTTTCTAGGATAGAAGATGATGGACGAGAAGATTTTTTTTTTAATTGTAAGTGACGTTATTTATTAAACTATCTTATTTGATATTTAAAATAAGGTTCTTAATTAGTTAATATTATGATTTTCTTTATTTTCCTTTTAAAAAAAATGTGTATGACTGATAAGTTACCTTTTTTTTATCACAAATCGTTTTACGTAACCCGAAAATTTGTATATCTTTTTGTAAAGTAACTCTAATGGGAGTCGTGGACTTGTGACTATGAACTAACACAATTCAAAATGGAGTAGTTTAGACCTGATGTTAAAAAAGAGAGCGAATTCATGCACTTCTAAAACATTGGATTAATTCCTGTATCAGAAGACAGACAGTATTCCTTTTCATCTCTTTAGTAGGTTTTAGGCGACTACGTGACTCTATGGGAGGGGTCGTGTTTGTACACGGTGAGAGTCCGTCTTGTTGGGTAGTTGGTATCAGCGCAGTGTCACATACTCTGTCTCAAAGGATTAACCGAAAAAAGGATTGTCCTAGGAATAAATATTTATTCGTAGGGATTATCCTATACATTCGTCCAAAAACAAAGTCCACGTCTAGCTCACCAGTCCACAGAAATGTCTACTGTTATGGAAAAAAATAGCCTTTTGCTGAATACAATATTCAGATGTTATGTCACTGACGATCGGTTTTTTTTTGTTTTGGGTCTACCGGATAATAAAATTATCCGTGGACCCGTTAATGGGTCAACCCATAGGAGACTACGAGTAACAAGCCATAATATTTCCTATTAAACTTGTATAGATATTTGCGACTTCGTGTCCGTCTGGTTAGTAATAAAATTTTGATCATCTATTATCTCTTGCTCCTGTATATACCTAACATATGAATATATGTAACTCCATTCGGAGTCAACTAAACAATACACATACTTGTGTATTGTTTAGTTTTGAGGCGGATGTTTAAACGGTCCACAATTTTTTTTTTTTTATTTTATGCCTGATATATCCTTTGACCACTATCTCACCTGATGGTAAGTGATGATGTGGTCGAAGATGTTGTTCAGGCTAACCTAGAAGTACTGGCTCTCAAGGACAGCTGCCGGAACACACCGTTAGACGCTTGGCGACAGATTTTCTACTTCAGGGTGGTTGCTAGCCGGGCGGGCATTGGCAAAATGCAAGGTGGTATGCTATAACGACTGCCATCCTAAGACAACAACCGGGACCGACGGCTTAACGTGCCCTCCAAAGCACGGAAACGCTCTGTTTTAATGTCACTTGGGGTTACCCATCCAACTAATGACCGCGCGCGACGTTGCTGAACTTTTCTGATCGGTTGAGTACAGCTAAGTAAACATCGCTACGAGCGCTTCAAAAAATTCAAAAACAATTTCCTGGGATAAGATAATTTAAGACTGACTTGCTGAGAATTCAACCGATCATATTCGAGTAAATAGTATTCTTTGCGGCCACTGTACCTTAAAGGGAAACTATTGGGGGTATATACTACTGAGCGCTTATGATGTGCTTTAACAGGTATGTTAAGTTGTTGCTAGGTCGCAGTTATATTTCAGAGGCTGTTGGAGTCAGCCTGTAAACTCCGACATCGCAAGTGTTAGAACATTTTGTGATTGCCACATAGCATCTCATTATTAATCAACGGGTTAGGTTTGATCCATAGAAAAGGAAAAACTCGTCGGGTATAAAGATTATTTCCACAAAACGTATCGTGACACACTTTTGTCTAATATTGTCTCCGTTTTAATTAGCTTTTTATTGGTTCAAAGCCAATAAGGTTTAATCAAACTTAGTTACTGCTGTCTGTCTACAAACAAGTTAATAAGAGTACTTGAACAAAACGACATTTATCTTTACTTCTATTAAGATAAAGTTGAAAATTACATAGAATTAGACTGTGATTTCCGTTCGCGAATCAATGCGTGCTCTTACAGGTCATATAATAATGGTAATGCTGAAATAGATTGGTTTATGGATTACATTTATTTGACTACAGATTCCGTGCTTGAGCAAATTTTCATCGCAGATATCGTGATATTTAGCGTTTGAATTATATCCCAGATTTTAATTATCAAGCACCTTCACCGGACTTCCGGCTGACCTCTCAACCGGACAGCTACTCAATATCTGTTATCGCTCCTCCCAAATCTTCGGATCACCGCCTGATGTGAAGTTCAGTGGTGGTTGCACAAACTAGAACAAAACCTACTCATGGGAGCACGATTGCTTCTAGCCAAATGATCTGGCTATCACTGCCGATTCTGTTGTAAATGTGGTGTTTCAGACTATTGAACTTTTAATTATTTTGCAGTGCCCTTTGGTAGCAGATCTTAGTTGTGCATTTCACTGCGCCTTCACCGCATTCATATCTTCTCTTTAAACCGTGACACAGTAGTTTATAATTATTAGCGAAAATATTCGGAATAGAATCTTATAGTTGCAATGAATCTTTGGTTATTTCAGTATAAGATATATAAAAATTCATAAAAAGTAATATTGACATTTAAGAATTTACGTACACATTGAAATTATTTGAACAAAAATATCATAATTTTCTCAAGTACTGGTGTTCCGTTTTCATGTTCTGTAAGGAAGCAGGAAAATAAATTCAATTAAGTAGTGACAAAAGAAAAAACCATGCTCGGGGGCTGTTTGGACTATTGGCTTTGATCTAATTATGAACTCTCAGAATGATTTCCTTTAACAATAAAGGAGCTTTCCAACCTCACAAATATCACAAAGTCAATAGAATGCCAAAGCATACTCGAAGTTATACAGCGTTTGATAAATACAACATGAAATACTGCACGTCATTAAGTAGAACTGTCAAATTAGTCTAGGCATATTGAGGAGGAGTTTTGGAGCTTCCAGACTCATTTGATGGAGGCTGAAATATCATTGCGAGATTTTTAATAAGTATAACAAACAAAGCTTAGTTAGAAATTAAGTTCTGTTTTTTTTAATTTAGTTAATTTTAGGTTAGGAAGAGGTTACCGCTTAGGATAAGATGGGCTTTGTGGATGTTCAATCACAATACCATTAAAAAAATGCGTGACGAATATGTCATTTCAATATTTCTGTCACATTCCTTCAACGAAGGGATTCGCTATCTACCCTCTTTTATAAAGAGAATCCAGTGAGTGTGTAGGCAAATTTGACCTTTATTATTTAGTCGCAATAACAAGACTCACAAAAAGTTCAACGCAATATCAATGATAGAGTACTAAATTTGTTTCAAACATTTGTCGGATATTATTTGTCGTACACACCGTCGTAACGGATGATAAACTATATTGTCTCAGTGAATGACGATGGTTGATCCTACGGCAGTAGGTTTAGACGCCACCAAGAGCTCAAGCTCAAGCCTTAAAACCTTGAACCTTGAAGCACAATAGAAAGCAATTCCTCATGTATTACATATTACAGTAAAGGCTAGTTCAATGGTAAAGTAGCGTAATCATCTTGAAATTTTGAGGTCGTTTTCTTAGTTGGTCGATTTTTCAACAAAAAAACTCAGGAGCAGTCTCCATTCTAGGATGTTGTTATGACACGATAACCGTCGTCTCTATTACGTTACGTACGTATAAACACCGCTGCCTATCTCTTTGGTAAATGCAGGTACGTTCAAGTATTACACAAACAAAAAGTGTAAGGCTTATAATAAAGATGTTTCTTTTTGTGGATCTGAGGAACAAATTTTTAACTTTATTATTCAAAAATAATGAGGTTTGCAGGACTAGTAACAAGCATATAAACCTAATGACTTTGTTAGCTAGGGATCTAGAAACTTATTTCAAAGACTTGTCACAAGGACATTTTTATAATTGATTGGTGAAACTACAATGCACCACTAGTTGAGCACTGTAGTTTGTCCATGGGAACTTCCTATTATTTTCTATATAGTAGAGTGTGGTATGTGCAATTTTTACACCTTAGTTAAAAACCCCTGTATATAACAAGCGCACTATGTTAAGTACTTTGTATGCGTAGAACTGAATTGCGTTCAATTATATTTGAAATAGGTTTCAGATAGATTTCACTGGCTTAATTATATCTGAACAAATTTACTTTCGTACTATTTTGACCGTGTGTCAGGTGAAATAAAGTTTTAAGTTGCCAACAACGAGCGATATTCCTTCTCTATTGGGAACTGTTGCGGTCTGCGGCTTTGCAAATTGCTTGTATGTTTCAAATAATTGCAATATCGATTTCTGTTCCAGTAACTTATAGTAAATTTAATACAATAGAGATTTTATTCGTAAGCTTAGCGTATGAGTAAACTAAGCAAAACCTGTAAAATGGATACACTAAGAAATCGTTTCACCCGTGACAGTCGTAATTCTGTTATCCACCATTAATTACCTAAAATTAAGTAAAGTAGGAAAGTTCTTATAATGTTCACGCTTAAATCCAAATTGGTATTAACTTATAAGTAAAACAATTGTAACATTAAACATATTTTCCTTGGGAAGGCTTTGTCCAACAGTGGGCGTCTTCCGGCTGATGTTGTTGTTGATGGTGATATAATAATTTATTTTATTTCAGTTTGTGTTGCATAATAGAATTGCACCCATTACCTACTTAAATAACGTCTATTCTGAAACGAAGATCACCTCACAAAATAATACACGTTGCTGGTTTATTATTCTATTTTTTAATTTCTTTGAATGTACTGTACTTATATAATACTTTTATAACTGTGCTATATCTACATCAGAGGTTTCTCTAATAACATGAAGGATGACAAAAATATATAATTTGTAAAATCCCTTTGGTTTGATTTTATTCGCCTGCCTCATGCCAGTTTCTTTTTTGAGAATACTCATGTTGTCAATAGACCCGTTAACGGTAAAATGGTAGAAGATCTTATGTTTACTAAACAATATGCAGCAGCATCCCACTTTTATTCTCGACGCGAAAAGTGGTATAATTATTATGTGCATTATTTCCCATAATTGTTTTTCCCGCTCTAGTTCTTAAGCAACGAATTTAATTATTGCAGTCAAGGAGTGATCAGTTAGAAGTCTAATAAAACTTTGTAGACCTGTGTAAAATCTAAGTGAGTAGGTTCTGACATTATGCATCGAACTCGATTTTCTACTTGAGGGTGGTAGCTAGCAAGGCGGGCATTCATATAATGCCCTACCAACATGCTATAACGATTGCCATGGGAACGACGGCTTAACGTGCCCTCCGAGGCACGGAAGCGCTCAGTAGTAACGTCACTAGCGGTCATTCGTCCTGTTTTTAGAAGCTGACCAATGCTGAAATTCTGTCACTATCTAAATGCGTAGAAGTGAAAGAGAGGCGTAGAAAACGACGGTGAAAAAAGAATGAAAGCGTACTAACACAAATATAGTTGGTCCCTGTTTTTATTTATTTATTTAGTTATTCAATTACTTATTGCGCTTACAGTATTCTTACCAAGACACACAATAAGACATTTAAACATTGCAAGTACACTACACACTTAAAAAACGAATAGAATAATCTAAAAATACATTTAGATGTGAGTGGAATATATCTACTTCCGGTTGCTGAGCAATCAGAGCGTTCAGTAATGTTACTGCTTGGGCCGTGGGTGCATAATGAGCAGTCTGCGTGCGCACCAACCACTAAGTTGTGGTTGTAAGCAAAGCTCGCGCGCTCGCAGCACGCCGAGGACGTACTCGATCTGGTACAAATAGGGAACAGTGTGACAAGGTGGATGGATTATCTATCCTATTATTGAGTAGCAGGTAAAAGTGGATCATTATAGCACACTTACGCCTCAGCTCTAACGTGTTGATTCCCAACATACCTGCTACAAAAAGGGACGGATACATATATGGGTAATATCTATATATCTTCTTTTATAGGTACCTACCAAACTTATTCTGGACTTTCTCTATAATAAGCTTATAGTTATTTTCGTGTGGATCCCAAACTATCGAGTTGTCATCTTAGGATGGCAGTCGTCATAGCATGGTGGTAGGGCATTTTGCGAATGCCCGCCTGGCTAGCTACCACCCTCAAGTAGAAAATCTGTCGCCAAGCACCTAATGTCGTGTTCCGGCAGCTGTCCTTGAGAGTCAGTAATTCTAGGTTAGCCTGAACCACATCTTTGACCACATCATCACTTACCAACAGATGAGATGTTGGTCAAAGGCTAACTAATCAAGCATATAAAGAAATACTTACATACATTATACACATTAACGCTAAAAGCGCAATTAAGAGTCAACTTTGCAATTACTCTATTGATGATTTTATTTTAAATAATTTTATTCCTGCGTCCTCACAAAACAGTTACAACTTTACTCTTTCCTACACTCCACCTTACGTCAACAGACACTTTTCTTATCGCCCTAAGGAACCGGGACAAAATAAACATCAAAAAGTTTAGGCTCACTATTTCTCTCAAAATAGCACCTCAAGTATATTTGTGAGTTTAGGCGAATCACAGGGGACTTTAAACTTTGCAACTGGCAACACAATAACGTTCCTTTGTACGCAAACAGGCGCAAGTTTGTTTCGTTCCGTTTAAGGGAAGTTTGTTATGTTTTGGAAAACTGTTCTGGAACGGTCCCGCTTATCTTGAACTTTATAAGTTGAACATATTTGTGGTTAAATACATGTAAAGTTAATGCAAAAGTCTGTTTGAAATTTAACAGTATAACATAGTGCTGATAAAGTGTCGGAGTTTTGCTCAGGGAGTGGTGGAGTTTAGTCAGTACACTAACTTTGAAGATTAAAAATTTAAACGAATAGTACATACTACGATATGAATTAAGAAAGGAACACAATTAGAGCGAAAACTTTATCCGCTTACTGAACTGGTTCAAACCGGTACCACCGCTCGTCTTGTCAGTGACTTGTTACTTACATATAATAGTATGTTCAATGTTTTTAAAATTGAGTTTTGTTGAGTAACAAATTTCATATCTCTTTTAAACAACATTAACGATTTCTTTCTTAATCATAACCATCGATGATAAAGATAATATTATCTGTAACGGACACATACGATTTTTAAATAGAGTAAGTCGTCCATGTGAAAATGTAACTCAATTGTTCAGTATACCCGTACGTTGCACATTGCGCTAGTATGAACTTTATGTCGATGTTTGTTTGTTTGATTTTTGTACTAGCTCACAAGACTAATAAGACACTTTATTATTAGTCCCATTGCCCAAAAACTTACCTATTTCACGCAAGTAAAATATTTTTTAACCGACTTCAAAGGGAGGGAGGGAGGAGGTGCTCAATTCGTCCGTATTTTTTTATGTTTGTTACCTCAGAATTTTTACAGAGTGAACCGATTTTATTATGTTTTTTTTTATGACAGCTTGCCGTATGTTCCATTTAAATTTCATGTAAATTGGTCAAGCTATTTTTGAGATACACTCCAATAACTGAAAAATATTCATCTATTTGATGATATAGTCATTGACAGTAAATGACAATCGATCCCGTAAGTAGGGAAAAAATGGGATGAAGGGTGAAAAAAAAATTTACTTAATAATGGAACCAACTTCAACACCAAAAAGTGTGAAATAACTAACGCTTTCACAAAATTAAAACGAGAGGAAAAATTATAGTTATGTGCGGGATTTGAACCCACGCCATCCACTCCAACAGTCGGGGTATGTTCTGACCGCTAAGCCAACATGACATTTGACTCATGTCATGATGTAATTTGCCTTACGTTCTAAACCATTGTATGAGAATGGAGCGGCATCTATAGTTCAACTTACGTTGTACTACAAACAAGACCAACTTTTGAAAATGACGACGCAACCCTATACTTTTAATAATTATATTTTAGCAACGACGCACGCTTCTCGGATTACATTACAAAATTACAGCAACAGGAAAAATTCTAGTAATGTGCGGGATTCAAACCCGCGCCATCCACCCCTATAGCCTTAGAGTACAGATAACTCTATAGACGTGTGAGTTGAAAAGCAGGCACCGAATACAAAAGCTCGTGACCGTTGACTCTGAATCCATTCTGTTAATAATTTATCAGCCCCTATTCACACTTCAACGGCTGAGTGGAAAGTTTTTATTACAACTCAGGTGACAATTTTCCTAATCATCATTTGTACGTGAATGTTTAAAAACTTTAGTTTTCGAAGTTGAGATGAGAAATCAGCATTGCTGATTTACGTGTAAAGGAACGTAATTATTTTTACTTCTGGAACATTAGGTACCTAAATAGGCGGGAAAATCGAAAAACTGTTTTTGATTTTACTATATTCTTCATAACTTTTTTTGTGTTAAAAACAAGTTGCCCGCGTGATGGTAAGCGGTTACACTTGTCCATTACAAATGCAGTGTCACCAACCTCGTCCTGTTTAATACTGCACTGCGTATAATATTCCGAGACGAATTTATGTGTCGTTTGCTCGGAAATTTCACTCGCTACAGAACCCTTCACGGCTAAACACAGTGCTGTTTGCAAACTACTGCTATCAGGCAGAATATCTGGTATTGCCGTTGTACCCAGCAGGACGGATGCTTGCTGAACTGACCTACCAACTGGTAGAACTGTGTTATTGCGGTGGTGTTAATCATTGTTCGTATTGTGATCGAATGTGCACCAGCACCGACGTGCAACTGTAGGTAAATTTTGCAAAGTTCATAAACATAACCTTCTCGTATTTTCACGGCACGGCAATCTTCACAAAATCTTCCACCATTTGACTGAAGCATATCTTAAACTTGGCTATGACTTTTGTAATGTTTGTATTTCTGTGTTCCGATTTAAGCCTTAGGTGACAACTCATCTACAAAAATCTCACCAATTGGTGAGTAGCCAGTGCGTGAGATTTTGTTGGTGAGTTGACTACTCCACAAATTTGGTAGGGGTCGATTCACCGTGCAATTAGTCACTTCTGACAAAATACATTTGTTATGGGTAGTCTCGAGCTTTTTCCTTCACATAAAACTTTCCTCTGATATGGATGATACTTAATTTTGACTTTAACTTGGAACAATCTTAAATTTAATCATAATAAAACTTGAATAATTGTATTAATACTAATAAGATATGTACGAGAAGGGCATGTTCAGAAAGAGAGCGGACTTGTGATTTGACTTTGACAGGCAACTCTTCGTTTTTATTACCCTACTAATCTTAAGCTACTAGCTACTTGAATCGTAACCAGTCACTGCCTTTATTTGTTCATTTTTAATGTTAGTTTTATAAAAGAAAGACTATTATATACATAATAACAAAGTTTTTACAAATTGGATTTGTATTGTGTACTATTTCACCCAGATCACTTGTTCCATTTTATTAAATTTTGTTTTGGTTATATCTAAAAGTTTACTTACGTAATTTTAAGTGTCGGTTTTTAGTTATTACATAAGGGAATGAAAAAACGAAAGATACGAGTATAACAACGTCAAAGTTTACTTATAACATAATATTTTATTATTATTTTTATGAGTTTCATTACCAATGATGAAATTATGAAGCAATGATGGCCAAACGGTAATGATTAGAATGTACAAACAAAACGAATTACCCAATAATTTAGAAAATATATTTTTACAGACAACTGACAAACCAGAAGCATCGAGCTTAGACATGACATGCATGCTACTTGCACCGAGCTTAAACACTAAGTGTATTACCAAACTGCATTTTTATGGAAAGCCATATGAAGACACTAGCCTTTAGTCTCAGGTGCCGAAGGCAGATGCAAATCTATAATTTCACCGGTGAAATTATAGTATTTCTTTTTTTTTTTTTTTTTTTTTTTATGCCTGATAGGTTAGCCTTTGCCACTATCTCACCTGATGGTAAGTGATGATGTGGTCGAAGATGTTGTTCAGGCTAACCTAGAAGTACTGGCTCTCAAGGACAGCTGCCGGAACACACCGTTAGGTGCTTGGCGACAGATTTTCTACTTGAGGGTGGTAGCTAGCCAGGCGGGCGTTCGCAAAATGCCCTACCACCATGCTATAACGACTGCCATCCTAAGACAACAACCGGGACCGACGGCTTAACGTGCCCTCCGAAGCACGGAAACGCTCAGTAGTAATGTCACTAGCGGTCACCCATCCAACTCCTGACCGCGCGCGACGTTGCTTAACTTTGCTGATCGGTTGAGAACAGCTAAGTAAACTTCGCTACGAGCGCTTCACTGGCTCCTACCCTTCAAAAATAGGTACTGTATCAGCTGGATTGTCTACTGCTGAACACAGCTTCCCCCATTCAGTGGGGGTTTGCCATAATCCCCACGATTGGCAGGCATCTTGGGGATCGCAGTTTAAAATATCAGTTCCTCAAAAGGCGCTACTGCCCACCTTCTGGTATTTTACCTTTAGTCGCCTCTTCCGACACCCACAGGTAGCAATGGGGTGGTGACATTCTTGCCCGCCACTCCACGTGGTAGACAGTAATGTAAACATTTATTGCTTGGCGGTGATTCTCATTTTAATTAACTAATAAGTAAATGACTATGCAGGCTTCGCTACGAGCGCTTAACACCTGCTACATGGCCTGGCATTATATTTGAACTTGGCACATCCTGAGACGGGACTCGTTTCTATCATCACGCAACATTGCAATCTATTTATTTGTTGTCATATGTGTTATTACTTACCTATATGTATTTATTTATTTGTACTTCCTTCGAATCTCTTGCTCTTTTAACGTTGAGTGTTGTTGGAGTAAACTTCATGTCATTCACTTTACCTCTCGGCTTTTGCAACAACGAACTTCACAAAACTCTATTAAAAAGTAAATTTTCTGTGAGCGAACACAGTTTAGTATAATCTGTGCTTCATTAACTCGCGGCGGCCATGACAGCTATTTTGGCACCAAAACGAATACCACAAGCAGTTTCCCGCGCAAATCGTATAATTTGAAGCTAGATTGTCTCTTGGCTAATTGTAATAGGGGGTATAGTGAAACGGCTATTTTTGCTCTTGACACGCAAGGTTTTATTTCTATAAGGTATAGAACAGATTGGAAATATAGAATACTGGTCTTTAGTGAATATGAAATGGCGCGTCTGACGCTTCAAAACGCTAATAAGTGCAGATTTATTTAACAAAGTTTTTGAACACCACTGTTCTGATATACCACCTGATGATACACCTGATGATACACTTATCATCAGGGGATAGAGTGTGAGCGGTGAGATAGTGGTGAGTTGTGATTGGGCAGTTATCGGAGCACACCGTTACGTGTTTGGCGACCAATTTTCTACTTGAAGATACTTGAGGTTGTATCTAACTGAGCGGTATCAACCGGGTCCGACGACGGTATAACGTGCCCTCTGAAGCACGAGAGCACTCAGGAGTCAATGCCATCAGTGGTTATCATCCAAGTGTTGATAAATAATGACCGCAAGTAATGATTGCTTAATCTAATTTATTGGTTAAAATTACTCGGCAAGTTCTGCTACGAGCGTTTTGCGTATTCATTCTAAAGGGTGACGATATTTTTACGAAAGTTTGAGTGTTTTCAAGAACGCAACTTTCTTGTAGTAGACAGAGGGATAGCGTACTCGATGACGGTGAACATAATAACACTTTCGCTACCGGTCTCAAGTATATTATTATAATTTAGAAACTTAGTATTGTTCTAAAGTTTGCATACCAAAAAAACTGACACTCAAACCTGATGAATAGAGAATTTATTAATGTGATTAAGGGGCGGCTTGCCTCGAGAACACTATTTGAAAATCAGGCAGTCTTATACTACGAATAATAATTTTCGTAGGTCTTATATTAAATTTGTTGCAAGTTCTTCTTGTTCAAAATAGGTTAAAACATGGATTTATATTTACACATTATAATAATATGTAATACTCCTATACAAAACTACCATACGACCGATACTCATGTACGGATGCGGGGCCTGGTCACTGACCCTCAAAGATGAGAACAAACTTCTAGTGGCGGAGAGGAAGATTATGCGCAAGATTCTGGGCCCGGTCCAACGTGATGATGGCAGCTGGCGTTGGCGAAAGAACCAGGAGATTGAAGACCTGATCGCCGAGCCCAATATCATGGGAGAGACCAAAGCCCAATGGCTCCGCTGGGTGGGCCACGTACAGAGAATGGGGGAGGATTGCAATGTCAAGAAAGCATATCTTGGAGTTCCAAGTGGCCGCCGACCCGTCGGCAGGCCCAGATATCGCTGGATTGACGCTGTGGAGTCGGACCTGCGCGAACTACAAGCTGCCGATTGGCAAGAGACAGCGCGGGACCGAGACCGATGGCGTTCTCTTGTATCGGAGGCCAAGACCCACTTTGGGTCGCTGCGCCAGAGGAGTAAGTAAGTAATACTCTTTTCTGAGGGTCTTAAAATATTATGCCAATAGTTCGTTAGAAAGTTCTAGAGCCTCGAAAAATGAGATTTGACTTCGTAGATTTCTGTAAAATATGAAAGTAAAATTAGTTTAACAATCTCTATTATTATGGATGAGCTCTACCAAATAACGGAAGTTCCGTATCTTGTTAATGGGAGGTGAATTTCAATCACTAGTTTCGAAAGATAATTGTTTTTGTACCTACTGTTTATGTTTGTATATTCTTGTAAGTTTGTAACAGTATTCATAAATAAGTTGTTATTTTCTCTGCATGTCATATTCAGGGCTGACTGCACTCGAGTGAAGCTGGCTTGACGTTTACTGTACAGTATGTGAAAACAAAGGAACTAAGATGATTGTTGTGTTTGCTGAGAGAACTTCTTGTCGTATACATTCAACATTATTTTATTGGTATAAAATTATGTAAATTGCTTTTTTTTACCTCATTTTTATTGTGTTTTGTTTCTCTGATTATCTGCCTTTCCGAGGAGAATCTTTTGAATAAATTTTCGAGGACTTTCCGATAATTTATCTAGCTAGCAAAACTTATCAGAGCGCTCGATCGATGTGACGCGAGATTAAACATTTCAATCCAACGGGGCAATGTTGCAAGCCTGTAGGGCATGCTGCCAACTGGTAGCTGAATAAGCTGAAGTATTTGGATTGCCTGTGAGCCAGCAATGACCTTTGGGTTTCGTAAGTGCTTTCGTTGTAGTAGCTGTAGTGTTGTAGTGTCTGGGTAAAAAATACTTTCTGTTATTACAGAAAACTATTGTGTTTTTCTCGTATAGCCAAGAATGCATTCTTTCGAAAACCGTTTGGATTATGAAAATCAGACTTTCGCAGATTTTATGGTGATTTAATAAATACGACTATCGACCGACGACCGGGATTCAGGTTTGGACAGATGATTATGTATAAAATAACTACACGAATATTTCTCTTACGGAAATCAATAGTTTTTGAAAAATGATTGAAGTTTTAATTTTCACCTTGTTATTTGTGTATTTTGTAATTATAGTAATTTGAAATTCACTAATTTGCACACAGCTAACTAATGAAATAATGCACAAAATATTTCACAGAATGACAGCTAGCATTGTTTGCATAATGATGTACGGCTTATAATGTACTGTTATGCACATAGCATAGCCTAAGCATAATGGGTTCAAAGTTCTCTTCCGACTGTTGCAGACAACGAATTATTCTGGTGGCTTAAAAGTGAAAAAAAAGCTGTTCCGTCGATAATCTAAAGTTTTCTAGAATATATAATAAAATCGGAACCCGGTAATCAACTTATTTCCAAATCGTGTAAATATGAAACAAATAAAAACCTCGTACGAAATTCATACCTATGTACTGTGACGTAGCAAGCACCTTAATTAGCTCAATGACAATCAAACTTATCCTTTAAAACAATACAAATGAAATACTTGACAGAAATAAAAACATTGTAGCACCACTGAAAACAATTTTCATACCAATTTCCACGTCATATAACGAGGCAAAGTATTACCAATATCACTATGCTGAAGGCTCAAGGGGCAATGGGCTTAACACGTTCGCCGTAGACCCGATAACCGTTGAGATAAATGCGTCACAGTATAGAAAACACTGCAGTATACTTATCTCTTATGGTCGTAGAGTTTCCAATTAATACTAATAAGCATTACATAATCTCAAAAGCATCACCAAAAAGAAAGATCATGCTTCCTAACAGTTAATTAAAGTATGGCGTATTTTAATATTGTCTAGCTGGTAGTCATTAATTATAAAATGTTATTTAGTGACATCAAAAAATTAATAAGCGCTGATCTTCCTGTGAAAACTTTTATTTGTTATATCAAATATAGCTTAATAGCAAAATAAAATAAATATCTATGCAAAAATTTAGCGCATGCGAAAAAGTGTTCTCGAAAGCTGATAACTAATTAAGGTAAACACATCACACAGTAAAAAATACAGTCAAATAATAAAAATATGGTAATACTTTTTAATTGATATCTATCTGATGATAGGTGAGACAGATTCATACGAGTACATAGGTAGTGTGCTCTCATATTCCCGCTGTTTTACAAATGCCAAAAGCTGAATCGACAAAAAATCTATATCATTATCGAACCTGCTTACAAAATTTTACAAGAATCGGCTTAGATATTCTTACGAGTACAGCCTGTAGAGGATAATAACCTGAAATCCAGGCAGACACACTTTTTTGCCGAAGCGGAGATGGTTAGTCTCTTTGGTGTCGTTCAGTCAATTACTGTCCATGAACCTCGTTCGTTCTAAGTAAAATTATAATTCAACAGTGCGAGCTGAAACAGAAATTAAACTAACATTAATGTTTAGTTTGTATGTTTGATCACTACCGCGTACTCAGATAAGACACAAGCCTAACTAACACCACATCTTATTATAATTTAAAACTAATAAAGAGCATACCAGTGACCTAAGACCGTACTATTTTAAAACAATTCTTAAGTAACTATAGAAAGTCTTATTTTTTTAAACTTATTTTGTTCAGTATACTCGTAGTATCCTGATTTATCATTTGTAAATAGATATAGCTTAAGCTGCGTTGCGAAGATGTGCTTCTGTTTACCTTTTGACTGTGGACACATTCTCGAGGGTCACGATTAGGCAAATTTCGAGCAAGCCTGGGCCAAATGTGAATATGAGGCAAATGTGATACGGAAAATAAAGCAAGGTAAAGTAACTGACGCAGAAATAATAGAGATGCGAGTAATAACGGGGGTTTATATAACTTATCGCAGTTTTGATACACTAGCACTTTGAATAAAATTATACCTGCGTACTCGTATATTATATTCTATAAAATGGATACCATAATTATGATTACACTGGCGCTGTTAGTTATTTCAGAAGATTAAGTTTACCAAAAAAAAATATGTAAACCAAATTAGGGAGTATAGTTTTGATTTTCAATGTAAATTATCACTAATTTACTTTGGTTATTTAACCAGTACCTAGCATTTTTTAGTAACAGTGAAAAATTGTGTGTTTCGCTCGGCAGCACAGTTACTTTGCACCAAGACGCTCAGGATTCTTTACTGAAACGCTTTGCTCGTTCAATCCTAAAGTCTTTTGGTTTCTCAGGTTTCAACACAATTACTTGCACAGAACACCCCAACAATTTTTCAATCTAGCACAACGAATAACCATTTTTAAGTTAACTAAAATAAACTAGGTATTTGATTAAATTTAACGAGATTTACTTGTAGATATACCTACTCAACTCTACAAAAACGTGATTCAGCACAAGGTTATTAATATATACGTACGATGTAACGATATTACGATGCAATATATTTTATTCACGATTAATGTATTTTTCCCAAAAAATAATAGATAATACCATATACAAACAAAAACGCCGTATCAATCGTCGTTTTGATAAGTAGTTCAGATAAGCGAACAAAAACCGATAGTAGGCTTTATATCTCAATGTTTTTTTTTTCTTTCGTATTGCTGATTGTTAAGCCTTTGACCACAATCTCACCTGATGGTAAGTGCTGATGTGGTCATAGGTGTTAACACACTTAACCTAGAATTACTGGCTCTGAAGGACAGCTGCCGGAACACAACGTTGGGTGTTTGGTGACAGACTTTTTACTTGAGGGTGGTAGCTAGCCAGGCGGGCATTCACAAAATGCCATTCCACCATGCAGTGAAACTCAAGCCCGCGGGGGATTTGAACCATGGACATGCTGCGCGGGAGTCCATAGACTATTGCCACTGAGCCATCACTGCTTCAAAAATGAATACACAAAAATAAACACAACAGCATAAATATACCGTATTATCAAAGTCAAATGTAACGATATATTTTTTAATATAAAGAGTTTCTATTGCAACTATTTATAAATAGCATTCATTTGTTAATATTGACATACAACCGACGTATAAACGAAAATAAACTTTCGAACGATCCGCAATAAAGAATATCAATGATAGGTACCTATATAAAAACGTACTTTACGATAGGTACGCAATTCATATACATTGAAAAAGGCGAATTCTGAACATTATAACGGTAATTAAATTTAATGCTTATTAATGCCAACTCCCATAACAAGCAGATCCTGCGTTGTGCTCGGACAATCTGGCTGTGAAATATTAATTTGCCTTTGTCGAGATGCCGGTACGGATTCGATGAAAGGGCAAAAAGATATTTAAATATATTAGATATTTAACCGATTTCCACAACAGGAGGAGGTTCTTAATTCGATAATTAATAGATTCAGGCGTTACTTTGCGGAAATCCATATTTAATAATAACAAATATTTTTAAATATTTTATGAAAACATCAAATGAATATTTTAATAAAACACTTAAAAAATACAAAAATATAGAGAAAACCCCGATTTCTCGATCGTGCGCTCGTAGAGTCAAGACCTCCTGAGGATGCTTCGTTGCGTTCGGTTTAGCTGCGTGGCGTTTGTGACGTCACGTCGGTTTAACAGGAAAATTAGGCGGAATTGTTACTAGATATATTTTTGTATTTTTAAAGTGTTTTATTAAAATATTCATTTGATGTTTTCATAAAATATTTAAAAATATTTGTTATTATTGTTCTCAATTCGATTGTATTTTTGTTGTGTTACGCGATTACTGCGCCAATTACAAACGGGTTATGATGATTATGTTTTGTTGGATAGAGAAATAGTTCCGTATAAGTTTCGTCATCAAATTAGTTGAGTAAATTTTAAGTAATATGTTTGTTTTATTGAAGGGATAAAGTTCAGGCATACTACATTTATGTTACACTTATAAAAAAGTATTCAGATTTTTCAGTAAACATACCACTTTATTTACGGATATAGTTTTCAAACCACATCTTATGTCTACGTACAACTACGTTTATATATATTGCTAAAATCTTTTAATCGATCCACTCAGAGAAATTTTCATGATCTTAAGAAAAAGTTATACAAATTATAAAAAAAAACATTTTAAATAATAACTTCTTTTTATTATTATGTTTAGTCTCTATAAAGTAAATGAAACTTAATTATTACATCTACAATAACTAAGCAGGTCGAAAAGGTTATTTTGCTCATAGCAGCATGATTTAGCATTGAATTGGCATATAAATATAAAAAAAAAACCTTTTAAAGCCATATAATACCACAGTGTCATTTTTTTAAGAACTCATTCGCTCTGGGTGGGTGAGGAACCAACCGGCTTTATAAGCGACGCAGAAGAGTGCACGAGTTTTAAGAGCGTAGGCCCACGCCCAAAGTCTGGTGGAGTTGTATTGTTGCAGTGACAAACAGCCTCTTAGTCCATTCTAAATAGATGTATGGTTTTATTTTTTTCAGATTGTTAGGTTTGCAATAACGCCTGCTATGCGGATTACATTACAAAATCACAAATATACGATAGGAAAAATTTATCCCGCACATGACTTTTTCCTATCGTATATTTGTGATTTTGTAATCTATGGTTTTATGTTTATTTATGTTCATATTGAATGTTAATGAAAAATAATTAATGGTTTTCTAATAATATTTATAACTGATGTGTTTGTACGGAAGCTAAGGGGCTGATTTTATTCTTGCTCTGCCACTAAAGTTTTATTTAAAAACAAACGTGGTCACCATACAATTTGAAAACATTTGCGAGTGTTGCTCACCTTTGACCACCATCTGACCTGATAATGTAGTCAAAGATGTTGTTCAGGCTTACCCAGAATTACTGGCTTTCAAGGAAAGCTGCCGGAACACATCGTCAAGTGTAAGGTGACAGATGTTCAACTTGACGAAGGTGGCTTTTACCATATTACATGCCACAAGATATTCTTCTATGAAATACTTGCTGTAATGACTGTTATTCTAGACAACCAGCACCGACCGTGGGACCGACGGCAATGGACAATATGTTAAAAAAATGTGATATCATCGACATTTTGATCGCTTTCCTCTCGAATATCATAAAACTTATAGTTCTAGTATTTAGTCAAATAAAAGAGACTAAGAACTCCAGAAACTCTAATGGTAAAACTTTTCTCGATAGATTTATGTCCAAATTTGGCTCTGGGCAAACACTTTCGACGTTTTTATTCAAAGATTTGTTAGACTGTCATATAAATAAAATATTAAATAGCCAAATTATTTTTTTTAGTTTTAATGTGATAGTTTCTAAGAAATGAATTATTTTCTTGTTTGTCGCTTACTTATTTTATTTTAGTTCACGTTTCGATCAATACCCAACGCTTAGTTATTAAAACCTTACACTGACGTTTTTTAATGTGCCCTTCGAAACAATGCACGCGTCCCTTCGAAACAAAGTCATCACAGCAGCGGACGTTGTTTAACATAGTTGATTTGGCAATAACGACTACACAAAGTATGGTACGAGCGCTTCACAAGTTTACGTTTCAACCACATCGGGGGTGTTTTTCAAGAAGTCATACACGCTCACGTGTTGCCTTGCACCTTCGAGCTTAACTTGCACTGACCTCGACTGAGTGCAAGATTAAGAGTAGAGTGCACGGAGCGCTTTCAATGCAAACGTAGTTTCGACATATTTTAAATACCAAATGTTCAAGCTCGGTGACATTTTAATATGCATATTACTGAGCGTAGATATTAATGAGCAATGAGAGAGCATGGATATTAATGCTTCTGGTTTGCCAGTTTTTCGATTTATTATTTATTTTATCCCTAAATGTTAAAATAACAATTCACATACAAAACGATTTTCAGAATTATTTTAGGAAATTCTTAATTTTACGGAAACCAGAAACATAGATTAGGCTCAAGGACATACACACAAAGTTTCATCGAGCCCGAGCGCCACGAACACTCTGGCCTTAAAAAATCGAGCGCAAGCGTCCCGAGCACTCCTTAAATGAAACCAACTAAAGTGGTTGAAACTATAATTTTTAAAATCCACTTAAGTTTTGTTATCCTTTTCTTGTTTTTTTTTCTACAACATTGTTTCATTTCATTTTCAAGTGTGTACTATACATATTTGTTTAAAAAATAATGGCTATGATTTGACCACAAGCTTTCTGTGAATCTATTGTTTTCTCTTTCAAAACAATTGCAAACCGTCAACCAACCAAAAGTCATTGCCATATCATACACACATTTACCCACAAACCACCACTCATAAACAACGCAACATGATCTGAATAAATCACCTCATAAAGCGGGGTAAAAGGACAACCTTTTTGGCAAACTCCCAATTTTTCAGACCCCGACGCGTAATCATATCATACAGGATTTTGTTTCAGTATGAAATATTAAATATTTCACGTTTTCAGGGTATATTACACCTGCTATATTGGTGACACTCATCTATCATAATGGTTAGTATTACGTATTGTGTTTGCAATAGAAAGCGGTTTATTAAAGCTGTTTCATTTTCATTTCATTTCACGAACCTATATATATGGCTTGCCTGATTTTGAAGAATCTTGGGCATGTCCAAGGTTCTTTATTAGGTGCATATCTTTGTGGTTCACGTTATGTCATGTCTAGTGAAATTTTCGTATCGCAATAGCAAGCACGATTTCTAATAAGTATTCTAGTATTTAAATATACAACTTGACAACGAATAGGCTTAAACAAATACAATTGATGACCAAATTTTATTTATTCTACTATGAATAGAAAAAACATTGCAATATGGACTTGAAACCAGGACACCTGCAGTAACTCTGTGCTACTGAGATATCGCAATTAACTGCTGACGTGTCTTCTTAAGTAACAAGTCTTGTATTAGAAATGCAAATTTCAGTAATAAACAACTACTTGCCATGTATGACACTTAATAGTGCTACGTAAATATGTGCGAAGCTTTCCTTGACGAGATAAAAATAGTTTGCAGTATATTATGAGAGTATGATGAACGAGCGTGTAAATAAAATGAATGTAACAGAGGCGATAATGGCTTTTCGAGTTTTATCATAATCGATCTAACACTGCATTTTTACTATAGAGTATATTACCAACTTTAATATTTCGATATAATGTCACCGCTTTGGAATTCAGTTTTGATACATCGTTAAATTTTGATGACTTCTACGCTGCTACCTTCCGTCCTAACTTCATCACACTTGTGTGTGGTTTGTCAATGTATTTTTTTCTAATAGATAAAATATAATTTTTCTAATTATTAAGGATGGCATACATATTCGGAAATACGTTTTCTCTACTAACACGAACGATGACACTTGAACATAAAATTATAAAAACTGGCTCTACTGCCATGATAAAATTATTTGCAGGTAGTAGAATTTCATTGCATAGAAATTACAATAGTTTTAAGTATAACTATTGAATATCATAGGTGTGATTTTACAGCTTCCCACTTGACAGATGCCAACGATCATTGAGAATGCTTTTGTTGGTAATATACCCCATGTACTTACTTTTTATTAATGAAGACATACACAATGCAAAATCCTTGAGTCGCGCCTAATGCACCGCAAAACCTGACTAACTGCGATATGGATAATGGCATACTGCTAATTTTATCATTTGCTTTTTATCGATTATCAATTATTGGAAGATATGGAACAGTCCTTATCCTTTATTATTTTAGCCTGCTGACTGCTTCGTTCGTATGTGTCTAAAAGCGATGCTTTGGAGTCATGAGCGTCTAGGTTCAATCCCCGAGTCGGGTATTTTATTGGGATTTTCTTGCTGACAGATTTTCATTAACAATGCGGAGTTTGGAACTGTGCCTGGTAGATGGACATAGACTCGCTCCCTTGCTTATTATATATCAAAACGTGTACCTACATCGTAACGTGTGAATGGTCACAAATCTTTTACACACATATTGTATCCAATTGGCTACTTCTCGCAGGATCCCTTAAATTTTCCTGAGCTTTATTTACACTTGGAATGTATGGATTTCTTCAATAAATTTTCAGCTAATGTTTGTTTAAACTCTTTGCTTTTCAACAGTAAATCAGCCAAAACTTTACCTGCATCCACTAATGCTTAAGTAAATCTTCCGAAGTAGGTGAGCAATGACTTTGCACTCATCTATCCTGGGAGAGAGCTTGGTTCCGTTCTTTGTTTAATTTTACGTCAGAGAATTAAGTGTTGAATAAAAGGCAATGACAAAAATGCTCACATAAAAGGCAAAGAGAAAACATAAATTAAATATGTAATTTACTTTTATTTAATTTATCACCACTTTTTTTTTATGCCTTATAGGTTAGCCTTTGTACTGGTAAAACTAAAAGTACTAAAACGTATGTACTGGCTCTCAAGGACAGCTGCCGGAACACACCGTTAGGTGCTTGGTGACAGATTTTCTACTTGAGGGTGGTAGCTAGCCAGGCGGGCATTCGCAAAATGCCCTACCACCATGCTATAACGACTGCCATCTGAAGACGACAACCGGGACCGACGGCTTTACGTGCCCTCCGAAGCACGGAAACGCTCAGTAGTAATGTCACTAGCGGTCACCCATCCAACTCATGACCGCGCGCGACGTTGCTTAACTTTGCTGATCGGTTGAGAACAGCTAAGTAAACTTCGCTACAAACGCTACGAACTACATAGTATAAAACAAAGTCGCTTTCTCTGTCCCTATATCGCTATGTATACTTGAATCTTTTAAACTACGCAACGGATTTTGATGCGGTTTTTTTAATAGATAGAGTCATTTAAGAGACTCACTGGTCTATTTGTATAAAAACATCCATTAAATAGTGGAGAAATACTGTTATTTTTGAGGTTTCTAATGTGATGTCGTAAATAATTAAATTTTATCCGCATACATTGCAAACGCAGGCTGAACCCTACGAGATTTATCAAATAATATACATACTAAGTATTGTACACATTGAAAAGGTCTACAGAAAACTCTGCTATGGTATATGTCTATCTCTTATGGATATCTGATATATATATATGATTTAAATGAATATTTTCAAAGATATTGCAGATTTAAAAATTGCGGGACGTAGCGTTTGCGGCGGTTCGGGCCGGCCCGGGCGGCGGGAGCGTGTAGTAGTGTAAAAATGTAAAAATTAAATAAGTAAAAATGTAGTGTATGAATGTAGATATTCCAAAGATAGCAGGAAATATTCATGGTTTAGGGAAAGAAGAATTGTTTTACTCTAAATTTAACGCGTGCGGGCCACGGACAGTAATTAATAAATCAAAACTACTGGATCAATTTCAATCATTTTTTCAGTGAATGACATAGGCTATATACTTTATACCCATGCGAAGCCGGAGCGGGCCGCTAGTGTTATCTACAGTTTAGGACTAAATTAGAAAAACCTTCAGAAAAACCTTCACTATTCTCACGCGATACAGTGATTTCGTAATCAAAGGGTTACAACTCTTTCAGAAAAAAAAATGCAATAAATGGCTGTATAACACTATAGACAAGTATATCGTTGAACAACGCCCTACTCCACTAAGGGAGTTTTCTATAATTATTTTTGTAGCACTGATGGCCGAGCGATAGTAGCTATGGGCTACCGTGCCGCAGGTCCATGGTTCAATTCCCACCGCCCCGGCTTGAACCTCACTGCATGGTGGAAGGACATTTTACCAATGCTCGCTTGTCTAGCTACCACCCTCTAGTAGAAAATCTGTCGCCAAGCACTTAACAGTGTCTTTCGGAAGCAGTCCTTGAGAGCCAGAAAACTTACAGACACATGAGAGTTAACAACCGCGTGCCTCAGTGTGACGGGCGCAGTGCAATTCGCTCGGACGAAATGTATCTGTTATAGGCGGAGGTAAGTCCCCTTAACATAAGGTGAGCTTCGTTCCCCTCAGGTTGGCAGGCGTTTGGGTATCACAGTATAGGTGTTACTACTATTCTATCTGTTGCCCGTATGTATACTACATAATGATGCAATAAAGAGAGAGAATAAATAGAGTGCAAGATGGCAATTCTTCAGAAGACGCTGCTGCCCACCCTCTGGTCTTTGTCCTTTCGTCTTGTCTTATATTTCGTCACTCCCTCAGGAAGATATGGAGGAGTGCCATTCTAGCCCAGCACCCCAGCGGTCACGTGCTTGTCTAAGTTTATTGTTCATCAATTATTTCGCCTTAAAGCGGACTTAAACGATAAAAATGTATCCATAAAAATAAATATACTAAAATACTAATACTACTGGGCGCCAGAAGATAAACGCGAAATAAAGGTACGCGCGTACCATTAAAAATACGTTACCTTTAATGACTATTCCGAGGTGAAAATGAAACCTCAAATTGAACCAACCACCCATTTGTTCACAGAAAGCTCTCTCTCTTATAAACCCGAAAATGCTACAAATAACGCCTTTGAGTGTATTAATGTATTTGTTTGGCATTCTAAGATCGAACGCGTAGAGTTGCGTGTTATAGAAAAGAAGTAGACCAAGCTAGAACAGATACTATAAAAGACACTCTATGCTTCATTACTAGAAACGAATCACAATTTAGACATGATATATATCATTTGCGTATTTGACAATGGCTTTTTTTAAATTATATCTACTTATAATTATCAAAAATATTAAATTCATTTATGCAAATGACGCCAAGATGTGAGGTTTGTTCTCATCCTGACTTGTTATAGATAGTCAGTTGTGTCTCCAGTAGTGCTCCACGAATCAAACGAGCTAAAAGCATAAAAAAATACTTATAGTAAAAAACTAAGGTTACGTGAATAGTACCTACATGTTATTTTTAAAACCCTTTTCTCCAGCATTTTCTCCTACTTGCGGCATGTTAGCCTCCGCAGCTCTGTCACGGATCTACAATCGCAATAAATTTATTTTCTTAGTTTTTTTTTTACAATATCGTCATAATTTTGTAAAAAAACAGATATTATATAAATAAATCTGTTATCTTTCTGTAGGTTTTCTCCTCGAAACTAGACAACTATACTCGCCTCTATACTCACCCCGTGGGGTGCCGGTTTAGAATTGCACCTCCCCATATCATCCCGTGGGTGTCGTAAGAGGCGACTAAGGGAAAAATACTGGAATGTGGGCAGCAGCGCCTTCTATAGAACTGCCACCTTACACTGCAATCCCCAAGCCGCCTGCCAAGCGTGGGGATTATGGCAAATACCACCTTTATAGGGGAGGCTGTGTCCTGCAGTGGACGATCTGGCTGATACAGTACAGTACATACTCGCCTTAATCATCATCATCAGCCGGAAGACGTCCTCTGCTAAACAAAGGCCTCCCCTATAGAACGCCACAAAGAAAGGCTATTAGCCACTTGTAACCACTGGCTACCCGCGACTTTCACGATGTTGTCAGTCCACCTGGTGGTGGGCCTACGGACTCTACGTCTTCCGGTGTAGTGTGGTAACCACTCGAGAACCTTTCTTCCCTATTGGTTATCAGGTCGTCGAGCAATGTGGCCCGCCCATTGCCACTTCAACTTGCAAATTTGAGAGATACGAGTTCTTTGGCGAATATCCACGTTCCGGATTTTATCGCGCAAAGAAACTCCGAACATAGCTCTCTCCATAGGTCGTTGAGCGACTTTGAGCTTGTCCATAAGGGCCACAGTTAAGGACAACGTCTACGGACTACTCACTTTAGTACCGCGCCGAAAAACTAAGAACAAGAAAGAAATATGAAATCTCCACATAGTAAATAGTTAACGTCTGTCTAAGTGCATAATATAGATTCACTTTTATTGAACGTTGTTTTGGTTTTGAGAACTGTCCTCATCCTGACTTGAGGTTCATCGCTAGTGGCGTCTCCGGTAGTGCACCACAAATCAAACATAAAAATAGTGCCGGATCTTTAGAAGAATAACATCATTCTTCTAAGGTCCGTGCAATAGAAAGTTCTACCCCTGAAAGTGAGAAAGTACAACTTACCTGCTTAAGGAAAAATGTGGATTGACAAACTTTTTTTTTATTGCTGATTATTAAGCCTTTTACCACAATCTCACCTGATGGCATGTGGCGATGTGGTCGAAGGTGTTAACTGGCTTAACCTAGAATTACTGGCTCCCAAGGACAGTTACCGGAAACCGTAAGGTCCTTGCCGACAGATTTTCTACTTGAGGGTGGTCGCTAGCCAGGCGGGCATTCGCAAAATGCCTTTTCACCATGCGGTGAAGCTCAAGCCCGTGACGGTATTCGAACCATGGACCTGCTGCGCGACAGTCTACAGCCAATGCCACTGAGCCATCAATGATTCAGAATTGGATACATTTTAGTGAAAATTAGATTTGAAAATTTACTATCAATAAGGAAAAGTCCTAAAACATAATTGTTTATTGTAACGAAAAACAGCTGCTCTTCAGTTTTTTATTTTTTTATTTTATGTTATTGTGACGGAACAAGCCCGAGGCCCACCTTATGTTAAGTGGACTAACCTCTGCCTATAACAGACGCATTTCGTCAGCGACGAATTGCACTGTGCCCGCCACACTGAGACGTCCAGTTGTTAGGTCTCATTAGCCTGTAATTTTTCTGGCTCTCAAGGACTGCTGCCGGAACACACTGTTAGGTGCTTGGCGACAGATTTTCTACTTGAGGGTGGTCGCTAGCCAGGCGGGCATTCACAAAATGCCCTTTCACCATGCGGTGAAGCTCAAGCTCTGGGCGGGATTCGAACCATGGACCTGCTGCACGGCAGTCCATAGCCAATGCCATCACTGCTTCAAAATGTCAAAAGATTTTTAACTTAAAGCAAATGAAAGAAATTCAGCAAGGGTTTGTTGCGAAAATGTCCGTTCATAATATATATTTATCCTCAATAGGTACATATATGTTCCTCTAAAGACGAGTCACCTTCAAAGGGTCCACAATCTGGGTATCGTCCCCTAAACAGTTCTACCTTGACTATTTCCATTTATAGATACGCATTGACACGTAAACAACGTTCACACATGAACTGTCTTGCGAGCCGACGATAATTCTGATTGACAATCAAATAGCTTTTGCTCTATCGGAAAATATAGGACGATCATTTTAATAGTACATACATTATTCTGTATAGATACCATATTTTATCATCACTGCTGCGTGAGTAAGCATCAATTTGTTTTTTTTTTTAATTATGTTATTTTCATCGATCTAGCGCGAGGCTCACCTGTTATTAAGTGGACTAACCTCTGCCTATAACAGATGCATTTAATCACAAGTGACGAGTTGCACTTCACCCGTCACATTGAGACATACAGTTGTAAAGTCTCATGTACCTGTAATTTTACTGGCTCTCAAGGACTGCTGCCGGAACACACTGTTAGGTGCTTTTCCAGCATGCGGTGAAGCTCAAACCGGCGGTAAGGATCGAACCATGGTCCTGCGGCACGGCAGTCCATAGCTGTTACCGCTTGGTCATGATTGCTTCAAAATTTTGGTTTCAATCTTCGCACTGGATTGCAATTAAGTTTATTAGACAAAGTGAATATTTCAGTCAGTAAGTACCAAGTCTGGAGTCTGTAACTATGACTGATATGGCAATATCGTGGATGGCATTGAAAAATCTTTTACCATTACAATACTACACTATTCCTGATGAACATAGCTTATATAATATTTTCATCAACTTTGGAACCGTATAAAAACTTCGATAATGTTACCAAACGTGTGAAAAAAAAAAAACGTTATATCGTCTACGCTGCGAAAATGGTTGATTAATAGAGCAGTGATATATTACAGTTTTATAGAGGACATCAATATCCGTGATGAAACGACTCTGAAAGTCGCGCAATCGGTCGAGACGCCTTCTCGATGTGAAAAACCGTAAGTGAAATCGGCAAAAAATGTATTTTAGTATGACATCAATATCTACAAAATAACCGTAATACCATATGCCTAACTGTAACAGTTAGTCACGTTAACTCCTTTTTATGTGTTTCAATTGATAAGTTTTTTTAAATGCCGGCTGCTAGTTTATAATATTTAAATATGTGTGAAACTCAAGAGAATTTCCTTGACGTTAGGTGCCAGTGCAGTGTTAAATTTGACAAATATACGTTTAAAGAATGTGAAGCAGTGATGGCTCAGTGACATTGGCTATGGACTGCCGCGCAGCAGGTCTATGGTTCGATTTCCGCCGCGGGCTTGAGCTTCACCGCATGGTGGAAGGACACTTTGCGAGTGCCCGCCTGTCTAGCGACCGGGTGGTCGCTCATGTAGAACATCTGCCCCCAAGCACCTAACGGTGTGCTCCGGCAGCTGTCCTTGAGAGCCAGTGAAATTACAGGCACATGAGACTTAACAACTATGTCTCAAAGTGACGGGCGCAGTGCAATTCATAACTTGTGATGAAATGCATCTGTTATAGGCATAGGTACGCTTAACATCAAGTGGGCCTCGAGCTTGTTACGTCACAATAACATAAAAAAGTGGCAATAAAGAGGTGTTTAATTAGAGGTTCGTCAATACATATAATAGAACCTTCGTCACAACTGCATCGTTTTTTATTTCAACTGCCATGTAGTATTGGTTTCTTTCTTTTTGTTTGGATTTTAGTTACTTCGTGTACAGTATACTACACAAGACAAAAACATGAGGAATATCAAATTATCTTATTAGTGTGAAGTCATTATGCTCTTCAAAGGTAAATCACACATACGCCACGTATGTGACCGCCGAGAAAATGATATCGGTGTCGTGAAAAAGCTCCAAGTATGAGTTAATTACGTTATAGCGGCAAAGCTTCGGTAACGATAACTTCGTTATTCGTTACTTGTGGCAACGTAGGAGTGAAGTATAATTTGATATAGAAGTATTTAAAGACATATTATGATCGCAATGACACAAAAATGTTGTTACTAAATATTTTTTGTATAATATTGTCTATATGTTATACAATATACGTATTCGAATTGTGAGTGGACGAGTCCAACACGTACTTGCCCGGTTTTATTTATATATACCTATCTTTAACACTACTCTATACTTCATACATCAAAATCAGTTTGCAACTAATAACTGAAATCTAAAGTAAAATAACACACATGTAACATTACGAGGCGTAACGTCCGATCGTTAATTAATTGTGGCTTGAGTTTCCCGAAATCTTCTCGCTTGGCAGGCGTCTTGGATACAGTATAAAATGTCAGTTCTTCAAAAGGCGCTACTATCCGCCTTTAAGTACTTTCTTCTTCGTCGCCTTATAAGACTCCCACAGGAAGATATAGGCAATTCTATATTGGCACCCTACGGGGTAAAGAAAGAAAAATACATAAAACATCCTTTGAATGATGGTTTTTGAAAGTTTTTGAAAAGCATTTCCTATGTGATGTTGGTGGTTTGAGGGGTTTTATTGGATGCGCGTACGATTGAGTGCAACGTCCTTTTCGTATTGTATGTTCTTTATTACTGCAGACCCATATCGCATTCATACAATACTTAAAAGTAACTGCTACATATAATTATACTGACATAGCTAACGTATACACACTACACCTAAAGACAAAAAGAAATCACTACTTCGTACGACAGTAACTTCTTCATTTAATAATATCTCCTATAGCATTAGGGGCGACTAATTCCGCTCAAAAGCATTAACATTTATATCCTTCGCAGACCATTCGTCAGAGCTTTGAGTCAATCTTACCCAAGATTTTCCTGTCTTCTCTTCATTCGTCTCACTTTGAAATAAAAATGTTTTCTCCAATGTTCCGGACAACATTTTGTTTTAAACGAAACAAAGGAGGAGGAAAGTGACGCATAATTTTACGAATTCTTGGGCGGAATTTTCTTTTGTAGATTAATTTTTCGTTGTTTGTTGATTTAAAGAATAATATGCTCGTTAATAAGTATTTATACATTTAGTTATTTTACAAAGTGACAATAATATTAATTCTATTAATTCTTACTTTAAAAAGAAAACAAGATACACATTGAAAACTTAACAATCACTAGATGTCGCAAATACATGACACGTATTGTTGGACTTAATATATTGTTAATGAATATTTGAGAGAAAAGCCTGAAAAATATATGCATATTAATTTATTCGTATTATTCCATACTCGTCAATTTCATTTAAAAATATATTTAGGGACAATTCCGCCTAATTTTCCTGCTTAGCAGACGTGATGTGTTTAGTAAAATCATAACTCATATTATGAGTAAAAAATGTATTGGATTATGATAAGGTAGTATATGGTAAGTAGTATGTAGGAGTGTTTTTTAATGATTCTGACGCTTGGCAGGCGTCTTGGAGATTGCATTATTAGATGGTAGTACTTTAGAGGGTGCTATGACACACCTTCGGGTATTTTAACAGACTTTCAAAAAAGAGGTTCTCAATTCGAACCTCATGTCTTTCGACAGGGTGAACCGATTTTGATGATCCTTTTTTAATTTGAAAGCTTGTTCTTCCCGTGTGGTACCATTAATTCTCTCATGAATCGGTCAGCCGTTTTTCAGTTACACTCCAATTACATGAAGGGTGTTTCCTATCTAGATAGTATACCTAGTCATTGACAGTAAATGACAATCGATCCAGTAAGTAGTAAGGGTCACAAATAGGGTGAAACAAAAAAAATTAAACCGCCTTCAACACTCAAAATATGAAATAATATGTCGGTACCATGCGCATTAAAAAAAATATCTTCGTTGACACTTACGATTCCCACAGAAAGATATAGGGCTATCTAGCCCAGCACCTCAGAGGGAGATTTAAAAATTCAATATCAATGTACACGCTATCAAACATAATAACTAAATCCAGTTTTTGGAAGTAGATTAACAAGAATTAAGGACCCAACAAATTGGTGAAATTGTTACGTCATCGAAAATAATTATGTGGGTGCCTACACCTGTTAAAACGTCACTTCCTAATATATGAGCTATTATTAATCATACTGCTGAATATTCCATGTCTCGGAAACCACTCTATTATTAGCACACTTGGCATAAGGGTGGTGTGACCCTGCACTAATTGCTATAATTAAGACATAAGTGATAGGGCGGCCATTACGGGATACGCAATCTGCCCTAGAATGTATCACAGAGCTGTATATTAAGCTACGAATAAATATGTATGAAAAGAAATGTAACTCTCATACAGTTACCGCTTAGATTTCTTGAAAATTATATTTTATTTTACTTTCTAGGTTTAAATGACGTCACCTTTAATATTTTTTTGCATTCGGTGGAACCATTGTTAATATCAATTGAACCAGTCTTTCATAAGGACTTCTTCAATGGCTACGTGTAACGCATTCACCGCCAATTCAGAGTTCGTAAAACGTGTGCCTCTGAGGTTGACTTAAGTGATAAAACAAAAAGAAGTTTAATTAGGAAACAAAAAGAAGTCGCAAGAGTCTGGACTGTATGGCGGATGGTCGTCAGTTCTACATTTGAAGCTTTCAAATACGCTTCCTTCCCCTTTTTTTTACGAACTTCTCTTTTCTGGGCAAGCAAATGTTGACATACCAATCTTACCTTTGGTCTTTAAGCGATAATGTTGTGTGTTGTTAATGAAAATAATGAATAGATTCAGGCGTTACTTTGCGGAAATCCATATTTAATAAAAACATATATTTAAAAAGTATTTTAAGAAAACATCAATTTGATTAATTAATAAAACACTTAAAAATCTTTATAAAAATTATATATATCTAGTGACAATTCCACCTAATTTCCTGTTAAGACGACGTGACGTCACCAACGCCAAGCAGCCAAACCGGAAGAGTATTCGACGCGTTTCGCTTCTGAACGAAGAACCTTTAGGAGGTATTGACTCTACGAGCGCACGATCGAGACTAAATTGTGTGTTGTCCTGATGTAACGAAAAAATACGCAACTATTTTCTTACTGATGTTTCGATTTTCTTAACTTTCGTCGGTAAATCTTCAAAAGTAAAGGCCTATTCTGCTGACTGGCTTTTTCTTTCCGGTTTAAAGAAAAACACCCAGGTTTCGACACCTATATTATTATAGACAGCCAATGAATTTTCTCTATATAATTTTGCTGCACCACTCGACACGCAGTCGTTTCGGATATTCCATTATATTAACGCGTGCAAAGCTTCCGAACCTTCAAATATACATGCAAAATATTTTGCACTTTGCTCATTCCAATACCAAATACTGTACGAATTTGCTGACAAGTATTTTTTATCAATTTCAATCCGCTGGGGCTGCATCACCGAATGGCAATTGTATCTCTGTTAACCCTCTTGCTCACTTAAATCACAGCGAAATCAATGAGTGAAAATGTTCACGGGTTAAATTCATTGTGATAGGTACGCACAATATTTTAAAGGACGCCACAGTGAGGTAACAGCTGACAGTCTGCGAAATTAAAAAGTAACATGTTTCTAGAGAGTTCTATTTTCAAATTCCGTAACTGCTTTTTATTTATTTATTGTATGTGGACATTTCCAGAAACATTGAGTATAACCTCGCTAAATTTGTATATTTCAGATATTAATTTAATTATAGCTACAATCAAATACAAAAAATATCTATTAAATTCAGTTTCATTGAAACGAATATTGCGAACGCATAAATAATAAATGCACTAAATAAAATCGTAACTCAAAGGCAGCTTTTCATTGATGTCGTTTTTAAAACAGAACGAAATAAAACAGGAACTCTGGATATTTGCCAATTTTAAAAGCCTTCACAAAAGCTTACTGTGTGCCACGAATATAGGCAGTTGTCTCATGTCTCGGTCAAAATGGAGTTACATATAATGAATAGTATGCTCACCACTCACGTCGATGTGAATTGTGTGTTACTGCATGTTGGGCATACAACTGGGTTCTTTGACATTTTAACTGAAAGGTGGGCGCGTATTCATATAATTGTAACCCTTAAGCAAAGTTTACAAACATAGACAAAGAAAGATATAAAACAGTCATATTATTAAGCCAACAACTGTACGAGAGGTAACCCTATAAATAGCCTATATTAAGTTGACCCAAAAAGACAATCCTTAAACAATTACCCAGACCATAATTGCTCATGTTAACTAACATACCCACTCCGCACATCCTTCAGCTAAATTGCTGTGACAAAATTAAATATAAACAAAATTGTTAATTAACTCGCAGTATTACGCATTTTCACGGTGATAATGTGTAATAATAGCCAAATTATGGCTAAATAATGAATAATAATAGCTAAAAAGCGGGAGCTAATACGCTACAATCCCTTTGGGCTTGTGGGGCAGCGAAATTGAATTACCTACATACTCGTGTAACCTATTTGCTTAGAGGTCTTGTCTGTAATGATATGTATATAATATGTATGTGTAATACAACACAGTGATGAAAGGTTTTATCGCTCGAAGCGTAGTCGTTCTTGACCGATTAACGAAAGTATGCTACAAAACATTGGTAATATATTGAACATAAAATCACTCATTGAGTAGCAATGTTTACAACTTTTTATACTTACCGATTTTGTATACAAAACAAGTTAAGAGGCCCGTTTTAAGTTTTAAAACTATGATAGTGCGAGTGTTTCGATACTATTGCGTGCTAAGCGAAAACACATTAACAACAATTCAAAAGTGCAAACAATTATTGTCCCTTGTAGCGGGAATTGAATGTATGATGATTGAAATAATAAATTTAATGCATAAGATGCGACGAAGAAGTCGAGCATGTTCCAATCACCTAAACGTCGGCGTGAATCCAGGACGCGGGTTTAATTCCCGCCCGGATCAAGAACTTTGTGCTCAACTAATTTGTAAGCGTGTTTTATGCTAATAGTGTTAATAAAAATTACTGGATTTTGCCGTGTCTGTGAGCAAACCATGTCCTCTAAAACTGAACATAATAAATGTAGCCTAATGGGTTGAGGTCTGGGCTAAATGACGGCCAGTCTGAGCTCTTATAGAGCCCGGAACGAATTCTGGCCGTGTGTGCCGTGGAAATTTACGGCGTTACCGGCTAACGGGAAGGTAACGAACAGTCGTAATATTTTTTAAGCCAGGAACTATACAGTACCTTTTAGGTTTTTATTCCACAATCGTGCTTTGAATTTTTCTCATATGCTTATTGGTCCTTTTTACCTCTACATTTGCGTTGTTAAAAATTAACTAAGGCAAAAAATATGACGGCATTTTTCATATTTATGGTAACACTTGCTACATTTACTGGGATCTTCTGGCAAAAAATATGGAAACTTGCTGTATATTTATGGCAACCTTTGAGTTTTATGGTTTTGAAGTTCTGAAGAGGAAGTAGTTAAGTATTTAATAACAGCAAGCCGATTTTGGCAATTCAAACTTTTGTATAGGGTTTCAAATTAGAATATTGTTCTTTGGAATTAATCATTTATGAGTTATATAAGTAATAATGACATTTCTGATTTAATCTTGACACGATCTTTTAATGGAGTTGTAGAGAGAATGAATGAAATGAAACTGACTAAACAGGTATACCTGGTACAAGTAAACGGAAGTCTTGGAAGGGGCAGACCTAGGCGAACGTTCCGAAATCAGATTGAAAACGTTATGAAAAAAGGTCAAGTCAGAGTACCCTACACCAGCGTTTATGTATGATATTGATAAGTGTAGATAAAGCGAAAGAGATATGCAAGGATTGTATCAAGTGGAAATCTATGGTCTTTGCCTACCCCTACGGGAAAGAGGCGTGATGTGATGTACGTATGCATGTACGATCTTTTAATTTTCTTGGGTGGTTATTTATGTTGAGGCCTGGTAGAATATTCCGGTTCTGGTCACATTATCGCCTTTTTTATGTGATATGAGGGCAAACGAGCAGTCGGCTCACCTGGTGGTTTGTGATCACCGTCGCCCACGAACATCCGCAACCCCAGAGGTCTCGAGGATGCGTTGACGTTCTTTGAGAAGGGAATATCGTCTCTTCTTGAAGGCTATTAAGTCGCCTTATATTTTAACTCTTAATATAAAGGGTATACCTCCGAGGAGGTCGAATATAAATTTCATCAAAATCGGTCGAATAGTTTACTAGTTATGGTTAATTAACTGAAAAATGTATTCGCTTACCTGGATGATTTAATGGTTGCTATTGTCGACGATGAACAACAATATTTTAAGCGACATTCACTCGCGTCATCTTGAAAGCAGTCATTATAACTAAAAAAAAATAACTAAAATTGGTTACAGCATGTGAAAGTCCATACCATGCTGATTTTTAACATCGACTTCACATTAGCATCCTCCGACTTCCACAAGTTATTTCTTAGATATGAGTTGAAAGTCAGTTTAATTAAAAAAAAATGTTTTAATTGCTGATACGAAAGCCTTTGACCACTTTCACACCTGATATCAAGTGATGATGTGGTCAAAGATGATGTTCATGCCGAAACAAACCGTTCGGTACTTGGCACCTAATTTTTTACTTAAGGGCAAGGCAGTTATTTGCATAATGCTTTACAACCATGATAAACTCATGAAATTGGATTAGTGCGAGTCTAGACGTACTGGTTACGGTCACAAACCGTGGGAGCAATAATCACAGTTAAAGAAATTACATTAGTAGACTTGTTGGCATGGCCTTTGAAGCAATGATGGCCGAGCGGTAATAGCTATGGACTCTGTGCCGCAGGTCCATGGTTAGATCCCTACCGCCGGCTTTGAGCTTCACCGCATGGTAGAAAGGCATTTTTCGAATGTACGCCTGGCTAGCCACCACCCTCGAGTAGAAAATATGTCACCAAGCACCTAACAGTGTGTTCCGGCAGCAGTCCTAGAGAGCCAGTAAAATTACAGGCACATGAGACTTAACAACCGTATGTCTCAGGGTGACGAGCGCAGTGCAATTCGTAACGTGTGACAAAATGTATCTAATAAAGTTAGTCATAACATCAGGTGGGCATTGTGCTTGTTTCGTCAAATTCACATAAGAAAATGTACGTCACCAGGACTTCATAAATTTTGGTTCGCAATACACCTGCACAGTTATTTTTTTAAAGTATAAAAGTGTCATTTCATGCTTGCATAATAAGTGAACCATTAATAATATATTAGAAAATATTTCCCGTACAAAATATTGCCGTATGACACATGCCCCGTGAGCTTGAAGCAATAAAGCAAATGCGTTAGAGCGTGAGTGTCCGGTTCAATCAGCCGTGATTTTACTCGACTGGGCTACCCTTTGATGAAGTAGAAGTCAGTGTAGAAAAAAATGGCTCTATTAGGGTTCCGTTTCGCAATAACCCGTAAAATGCAAATGTTTGTTTTTATAACAACCAGGTTACATAATATACAGAAATTCACTTTCACACTTTCAATTATTCACTATTTAAATTTTATATTCATTTTATTTAAATCCATCGAGTAATTTCTAACGTCCAATACTAATACAGAAAATGTCTTTATTGGAAAATCCCAAAAGCAGTGCTTTTACACTCACTCATACGAACAAACTATACTTTATACAAAGGCAACTGCTACGAGTGCTTCAAGGTGTAACGTAAAAAAAAAACATTATTTGTGTTAAAATGCTAATCTCAATCATAGATTAAAATTTTTCAAACAGTTAAATAGTTAGTACTTACTTAAAAATCTCTTATTTTTATGTTTTGTATTTAAATAGTCTCTCCAACACGAAAAGGGCGTTTTATTATTTATTTATTCATAAACAAAACTGTAACCTCACCTCAAAATCAAGCTAAAATCTTTTGTGATTATTGCACAAATTTCCTTCTAGTTTTGTATGGCACCTTCTACGTATGATTCTGCGACATTGATAGATCGCCACCCACCATGGCGCTTCAGTCATTATATCAGCTCCAGAATTAGCCAACAATGTAGCTGAAGTTTGTACTTAGAAGATCATTCTTTAAAGTACGCCATGAACACATTTTCTGAAAAAGACTGCGTATTTATTCTTGTTGTTTTGCCATTGTATGAAATTTTGGTACGCTAATACATATTTTTCCTTGAAGTACTCAGGTAGTAAACTTTCCATAACGTGAAAGGCTTCACATTTTATATCAGGCGGTGTACAACATAAATATTTTTCCTCGTTACTAGTACTAGTAAACATCTTAATAAATAACTATAACTACAACAGTGAAAACAAGTTTCGAAAATTTTTTTGCAATAGCGGGAAAATTTAGTTAGTTTTTCTATGCGCGCGCATGGCGATCGGCCATAGACTAAAAAATGAGGTTTCTTTTTTTTCGCAGATAGCGTTTTAGCCACGTACAAAATGGAAAATTTTAAAATTTTCTTTAATACAGAGAAAATAATAGTTTTTAGAGTTTATTTATTAAACACGTACAAGTTGAAAATATCAATTTTAATACGAAGTTGTATAAAATGAGCAAACAATATGTACGTTATAGTATATTATGCAACAAGTGCGCGAAGTTGTTTATTATAACCGAGACGGGTTTTAAATTAATTAAATGGAGTAGAGATTGTAATAAACAACGCGCACGAGTTTCATACGACGTTTTTCAACACACTTGCGAGGAACGTATACGAAAATTTCGATACGAAAATATTTTCTTGATCTTATTGATAGCAATAATAATCTGATTAATAAGGTTTATAAATAAATCTTCTAAAGTTCTACTTCAGTAGGTAAAAAAACTCTTTGGTTTGTTTTTATATGAAAAACGAACGAAATAAACTTTAATCTCCTTTGTGAGAGGTGTGGAAACGTTGTTTTTTCCTATTTAAAAACACTAGTGCGAAAGTAAAGTTTATGCAACTGTCATATAATAGAGGGTATTAAAACATGAGTGTAGTTTTTTCAAAATAAGATTACACGGGTGTTTTAATACCTTATTATATGCAGTTGCATACACTAGTTTATTTAACCTCATAGCTATAGGTAGCTACATTTAATACAATTTTTATCCAACAAAATATTACTCAATATCGTATGAACGAAATAGCGCCAAAATGGAAAAAGTCTGTTAATGGTCTATGGCTCGGAACCAGCGCGTCGCGCGCGCAGCGCGCTCACCACAGATAATGTGTACTTAAATTGAATTGAAACCTCCTTGGTCGGGATACATTGTACCTACTTTAATAATTAAAAAATTGTTTCAAAGCATTGTTTTGTTAGGAGAATAATGCTTTAATTTAACTTTTAATTTTTTTTAAAGATGTATGTAAATAAAATATGCCAATAAAAGCCTGTATCTCATTTCATAAGTCCGTAATAGACTATATTATGACACTAATATCCGTGCAATTAAAGGCCCCTTACGAGCAAGTGTGTTGAAAATGTATTTGTTCCGTTTAACACGATGATTTTTGTATCTTTTTTAAGAACAAAAGAACTCAACCAGTAATATAAAAAAATGATAATTCTATAACTCACTTGTGAATAGTAATGAAAAGGTCACAGTTTCATTACAGGTGTTATTATATGCCTAGTGGCGGTGAAATTAGAGTCAATTTATGAGTAAGTGTTGAAAAATACATTATCTAGTAACACATGGGACGAGTGAACGAAGTGTTGGAAGGAGAAGACCTAGGCGGTCGTTCCGAAATCAAATTGAAAACGATCTCAATAAAGGCCTTGTCAGGAGTACGTACTATAAACCGACGCTTTAGTATGAAAGGATTGATGAGTGTAATTGAGTCTCTACCTGCCCTTACGGGAAAGAAGCGTTATTTTATGTATGTATTATTTAATTTGTGACGAGAAAACAGTATTTTTTTAATTATAGCTGCCCCGTGGTCTTCCGAGGTAGCACCCCTCCACCCCCCTCCCATTGGTTGGTATCTGTGAGTGCCATAAGTAGGCGATTAAACAAAAATACCAGAAGGTGGACAGCAGAACCTTCTGAAGAACTGATATTTAAACTGCGATTTCCAAGACGCTTGCCAAGCGTCGCCATTATTACGAACCCCTCCTTAATTGTGGGTGTTCAGTATTATACAAGGAAAGCTGATGGAACGCACCGTTAGGTGTTTGGCGACATATTTTCTACTTGAGGGTAGCTAGCCAGGCAGGTATTCGCAAAATGCCATCGTACGACAACAACCGAGATCGACGGGTTAACGTGCCATTCGAAGCACGTGCACGTTCAGCCGTCACGCATCCAAAACATGACCGCGGCGGACGTTGCTTAACTTATTTGAATGGTTAAAAACGGCTAAGCAAATTTCGCATCGAGCGCTTATTAATTATTATATTTTATTTAAATAAATCAGCGCATTCTGGACATGCTAGATACTTGCCATAGTGTGCGTGCTGTGACACATGCGTACGGGGACGCACACAGACAAGTTGTGTTTGGTACCGCCCTATGAAGTGATAACCTATGTTTAAAGTCAACACTCGCACCTATATAGGAATTTGTTCACTCATAGAATACACAAGTTTGGGGAGGTAGTATTTTGCTTTGTACCGAGTTATTTTTTTTTAATTGTTCTTTATCATTTTTTTTTCAATAGGTAGGTAGGCCTACAAACGCCTTGCTGCTGACTTACTATCAAATGCTTACTTACTAATGCCCTGTTCCTAAGCCGTCGAAACGGATCCTTTGATTTACGAACGATATTTTTTCGGCCAGGCGTATATTAAAAATGTTACGGTAAAATACTACTGGTATCTGAGATGACAGATTACCGGCTATTACCATGGTATTACGGTATATGGCAGCTATTGATTACGAGAAGCAACCGCTCATTGACAAATAAAGGATGGTTGAATATAGGAACCGGGCGTTAGTGTTTCTGGAGTTATATTAAAGTTGAACTTTATAATAACCAACAAGCTATCAAATAGTTATACAATAAAATGCCAACATAGAATTGCATCCTTAAATATTCATGGATGTTAAGCACAGTGAACAGGACTGAATAATATTAATATATGTATAAAAGCCGTACTTTGATCAAATTGTTCTATTCTTCTGGTTTGTAATATATTCTTTAGAAGACAATCTTAAAGATGAAAGAAGTAAAAAGAAGAAGAAAGAAGAAGTAAAAATGTACTGAACTAACTACCCGTACAGTCGCAATGATATGCTAGCCATTACGAAACCCAAGATCTTTAGCGAATCACAAAAATATATTCTTGATAAGAGTTCAAATAATTGTCAAGTTAGTAACCGTACAACAAGGACAAAGATTCCCAATTTTTTTAAAGTATTAAATATAATAGTTAGGACGAGTGATAGATTTTTTTATTCATATGATACAAATAAGCAGGGGTTATATTGTCCATAGTAAATATGGCCTTTTTGGTTGCAGCATTACCCATCAATTAATAAAAAAAAAAACTTCATTATTCTACTTATACACTAAGAGATTATTCCGCTCATATATTTTTTAAAAGAACTAATATTGATACTCATATGTTAAAAAATGATTCACATAGTTTTGGAAATATTTTTAAGTAGTAGTAGAGTAAATTTGTATGAGGTCCATCTGATACTAAGCAGTACCTTCTGTCCATGCCAAACTGTGCTGCGCCCATCACCTTGAGATGTACAGTTTTTGAATCTCATAATTTCATAATATACTGGTTCTCACGGACTGCTACCTGAACACACTATTAGACGTCGGCGAAAATCTTAGTTCTAGAAAGTGGTAGCTATCCAGGCGAACATTCGCAAAACGGCCTGCCACCTGCGGTACGGCAATCCATAGCTATTATTATTAGGATATCAATGCTTCAAATAATTGAAATATTAACTCAGTAAATGCATGCCATTAACTTTGTTTGGTAATCTCCTATGTACAAAAAAATATATACCTTCCTTTGACCCTAACACAAAATACTCCACAGTACATTTAGTGGTATAAAAACGTTTTTGATGCGATCAATTGAGGAATAATTAAATACCGCTAACTTTTCTTGAGCTTCGGACCTCGCTCACCTACACGTGATTACACCCATTGATTATTCTGCTGGATTAGTGGATGCCATCCTTAACTGTTGATCGTTTAAGAACGGCTAAGGAAATAAGGCTAAGAGCGCTTCAAAAATTTCTTTCAATCGAACCAGATATAGATTTGTTCCAGCACACTCAACACCCACAACAGTCCTCCAAGAAAAACACCTTTCATAATCTTCGTAATACTTTAAGCGTAATAAGTACTTGCACTTAGTAACTTTGAAACTTTTAGAACTTATCACTTAATTTGTAGCATAAAATTAAATTAAGGACGTTCTGTTAGTTATTTTAAACACGTAATGTATGAATTAAGTAAGTATAATGTAAGTTGGAAGGTGGATAGGGCTGATACGTGAAAATTTATATTTGAAATAGATGAAGACAAGCGGTTACTAGTTATTTTAGTACGTATTTTAAATTTGAGACGGTTAACCAAACTGTACCCCTGGAATTTTTATTACCTACTTATTAAAATGTTTGTCTAAAAAAACGTTTTTATGGAATGTTAATTTCAAATCAAAGCTAAATTGTTATAATTTCTGACCGTGTCAACTGCCCTATCATAATTTAAATAAATATTGCAACAGTGTAAAATCGAATTTAAATTAGTCTTTGGGATGTTTGAATTGCTATTGCTTGTTCTGGGGCAAAGTTGATATTCGTCTTTTGCATTGTCACTAACTCTGTTTCGATTGGAAGTCATTTTTGAAGCGCTCGTAGCGGAGTTTACTTAGCCGATCTGCTAAGTTAAGCAGCATCTTCCTCTGCCGCAGTCATGACTTGGATGGGTGACCGCTAGTGACATTACTTCTGAGCGCTTCCGTGCTTCGGAGGACATATTGTGGCTTCGGAGGACATGTGCACCGAGACCCAAGGCTTAGGTCTCGGTTGTTGTTTTACATTGTTCTCTACTCGGTTGTTGCATTCCTCGTGGGGTTAAAATTGCACCTCCCAATAACATCCTTTGGGTGTCGTAAGAGGCGGCTAAGGAAAAAATACTGGAAGGTTGGCAGCAACGCCTCTTAACGAACTGCCATCTTTCATTGCGATCCTCAAGCCGCCTGCCAAGCCTGGGGATTATGGCAAATACCCCCTTAATAGGGAATGCTGTGTTTAACAGTGGACGATACGGCTGACACAGATGTTTGTTTATAATATTATATATAAATGAACACAGAACGACACCGCAAAGCCTAAAAAAGTTAAAGTGATTAAATTTTATCAGTTGCATTATTAAAAGCACAGCTATTGTTAAGACAGCTCTTCTAATGTCATATATTTTGTATCTTCTTATGTACTACGGCAAAAATTTAAAATGAATGTGTTTTGTACATTGGAAAACATAATGCACCAAGCAAGCCACTATATGCATCTTTGCATAAGATGGCTAGGCACAAATAGTTAACTATAAAAAAAAAAAAAAATACAGACGAATTGAGTACCTCCTCCTTTTTTGAAGTCGGTAGAAAAGTTTAGATATTGATATACGAGAAAAAATATGAACTGTATCGAATTACTTCATAGATTTTTTGCTGCGAGAGTAATGACAGTGACAACCCTTACGTTAAGATCATGCGTGAGTTCTAAGAGAATAATTTGTGATTTATGATAACACGCCCTTAAATTATTTCACCTGCAAACTTTGTAGTGCGTAATTTTATTATTATCACTCCTTTCTTCAATATCATCAATCATCCAAGTTAGTGTAATATCTTAATTTTTTGCGTGAAGTTTCATAACAATAACTTCTTTTGTTTTAATATTTTTATGTTTGCAATAACGAATGCTCTGCGGATTACGTTACAAAATTACGAATGTTTTAAAGAAATCGAAAATTAATATTGCTTAACCTAATTTATCCATCAAAATGACTTTAGGAAAGCTCCGTAAGTGCTTTAAAACATGCACGTTTCTATTTGCAAGTACTATAATAATAAAATATGAAAGATAGTTTGGACCAAGATGGCGTAAATAATTTTAACCTGAGAATTGTGAGTGTCCTAGGAGTAAACTAAGGGAGAAATACCAAAAGGTGTGAAGCAGCGCCTTCTGAAAAACTGACAACATCTGCTACGAAACCCATGATGCTTGTCTTTTTTAACGGCGGACGTTCCAGAGAGAGGATCTTAGCATTCCATGGATTCATCATCCGGGTGCCGGGTCTATAGCGTTGCAGAGGAAGAGGCCAGAGGGGCCTGGGACTTGCAACCCAGGAGTAGGGTAAGGGGCCCTTTTATGATGCATCAATGCTCCCCTTCACCGCTCAAGCCTCCTCCCCTGCCTAAACAAATTTGGTAGGATCCTACTAATGCCACGCGTTCTAGGATGTAAGTTACGGTTTTTCTTATAAAGCCAAAGTCTTTAAGGGCCTCTTGTACTTGCACAGTAGGCAAATTTAGCGTGCGAGAGTTGCAGGCTATGGACACTACGCGGCGCTGCGCTTTAGATGCACAGCGCTCGTCAGGTCGATGTCCCCAGCCGCACGCTATCAGCTTCATAGTGTAACTAAAACAGTTGATCTACTTTAGGTATCTGCTACTAAATCCAGTACTCAATTATTATATTCTTGTGACTATTCCCTTATAGTGCAACTAACACAGTTGATAACCTTTAACTATTACTATTAAAATACATACCGTTAAGTGCTTGGCGACAGATTTTCTACTTGAGGGTAGTAGCTAGCCAGGCGGGTATTCGCAAAATGCCCTACCACCATGCCAAATTACTGGTTCTATCTAGAGGACACATAGCGGCACATACCGTTAAGTGCTTGGCGACAGATTTTCTACTTGAGGGTGGTGGCTAGTCAGGCGGGTAATCGCAAATTGCCCTACCACCATGCAAAATTACTGGTTCTGGAGGACTCATAGCGGCACATACCGTTAAGTGCTTGGCGACAGATTTTCTACTTGACACATAGTGGTAGGAAGCCAGGCGGTTATTGATAAAATGCCCTACCACCATGCAAAATTACTGGTTCTCAAGGATATATAGCGGCACATAGCGTTAAGTGCTTGGCGACAGATTTTTTACTTGAGGGAGGTAGCTAGCCAGGCGGGTTTTCTCAAAATGCCCTACCACCATGCAAATTACTAGTTCTAGAGGACTCATAGCGGCACATACCGTTAAATGCTTGGCGACAGATTTTTTACTTGAGGGAGGTAGCTAGCTAGGCTGGTAATCGCAAATTGCCCTATCACCATGCACAACTACTAGTTCTCAAGGATACATAGCGGCACATAGCGTTAACACTACAGTACACGCGCCCCTTTTTTTTACTCGAGTACACGCGTGGCCTACTGCAGTAGGCCATTTTAAAATGTCAATAACTTGTATATTCCGATATATTTGATTAAAAAAATAAATGGAATGGAAAAGGTTTTTATTTTTCTTAGTTTTACAACGTCACTTTTAAGATAAATTATAAAGAAATTATAACAAATCAACAAATTAGTAATTATATAAGAAAAAGTAACAAAAATGGCACTTCGGAGATTAACTTCATTTTTTTAACTTGTAATTAAACTTTATTACTATTTTCTTTTATTTCGTAGCATTCAAGACTCACTACTGCTTGGTGATCGAGAAAAAATCATGTATTCCAAGTCTTGCACCATTTTTTTGTCGACCGATTTCGGGCCCTTGAGCAAAGTGCGCATCGACCAACTCGTCCTATCTTTGAAGTCAAATCGTGTTGAGACTCTTGGGGTTCTTGAACTGTGCACCTAAAAGTGCTTCTATTCTGAATTCAAGTTGTCGAGGAAGTGTTTCAATGGATGCTCGGTGAATCAAAAGCAATTTTATCAAATTGAAGGCCAATTCTTTCAAAAGGTTACGCCTAGCTATTTTTTCGCCAGAGGCGTTCATTTGGTTGATTACCAGAGCGTCGATTCCAACAATGTTCATCAAATTAAAAAATATTACTAACGGCCATCGACAGCAGTAACTAACACAACACCCTACTCACATCCACGTGAGAAGTGACATGCTGCTCATTTGGCGCACTTTTCTCTTAGTCGCCTCTTACGACACAAATATTACCTAAATATTACACTTGAATATTCCAAATTCCGATGAATAAACGATCTTGAGCTTCACCGCATGATGGAAGGGAAACATCCTTTACCCTGCCTATGTCTTTCGATAGAGATCAACCTACAACAGGATTCAATTCATGAACTGGGTCATACTAGCACTGGCCTATCATTGAAATATTTAGTAACAATGAATGCATCTCTTTCACAGATACATCGCTTCGTTCCTGTTGGCAACAACGACAGTCGCCAACACGTTGATAGTGGTGGTCCTCTCCCGGCGGCACATGCGGACCCCCACGAACATGGTCCTCATGGCTATGGCTCTCTGCGACATGTTCACGATGTTCTTCCCGGCACCATGATTGTTCTACATGTATACCTTTGGGAATCACTACAAGCCGCTCAGCCCCGTACCAGTGCCAGGTCTGGAATTATATGAACGCGGTAAGTTTTATATGGATTGCATTTATTTTTCTACCAATTTATGTTTATAATGAGAGTTTTTCCAGCCATATAGTCGGTTAAGACGTAAACGTGTGTAAATTACGTTCAAAATCATGAACAGCAGTAATGGTTACTTCAGCTGGTGTGTGTTATTCTAGCCCGGCACCACACGGTACATTTGATTTTACATATATATTTTTGGGTCTCTTAAGTAAAATCCGCTTAAGGTAAGCTTAACTAATAATTAATTCCCTCGTAGTTTGAAAGTTGCTCTTAAAATATTTCTTAAAATCCGCTTAAGGTAAGCTTAACTAATAATTAATTCCCTCGTAGTTTGAAAGTTGCTCTTAAAATATTTCTTTTGAATTCTAATGATGTCGGTCACATATCCGCTTATATCCGGAAGCAGTGATGGCTCAGTGGCATTGGCTATGGACTGCCGCGCAGCAGATCCATGGTTCGAATACCGCCCAGAGCTTGAGCTTCACCGCATGGTGGAAGGGCATTTTGCGAATGCCCGCCTGGCTAGCGACCACCCTCAAGTAGAAAATCTGTCGCCAAGCACCTAACGGTGTGTTCCGGCAGCAGTCCTTGAGAACCAGTGAAATAACAGGCAAAATGAGACTTAACAGGTATGTCTCAAGGTGATGGGCGCAGTGCAGTTCGTCACTTGTGATGAAATGCGTCTGTTATAGGCAGAGAATACCGCTTAACATCAGGTGGGCCTCCCGCTTGTTTCTTCACAAAAACATAAAAAAAAAACCAGAGGGATCATTGGATGTTATCCCTAACAGAGTTGCCAAGTATTGGAAATGCGAGTTGCGAGTATTCATCTACTCGTACGATGTATATTTTTATGATATGTTTAAACAACTTCTAGAAGAGGACGAAATTCTCAATTAAATGTTTATTTTTTGTATGTTTGTTGTTTTTTCAATTTCACTGTCAATTATGTTTTTGATAATTATTTTTATGTATTTCCAAGATGGTTCCATGTAAATTTTATCCAAATCGAATGAGTAATTTTAAGGTTTTCAATTAATAACAGTATCAATTAACTGAAAAATTTTTTCGCAACCCTGGCTGATTTAATGATATTTGCTGTTGTAGATGGCCAACAGTATTTAAGGCGAGTGAATGATCTTGTGAGCTTGTTGAAGTTGGTACCATGCTGATTCAAAACACTGACCCCACCAATGAATTACTGTTCAGAGTTTGAAGTCTAAAATAACCTTCCACCATGCGGCCTGCAACCAGCTCAACCCAGCATTTAATTATCTTGTTGGTTAATAATATATATATATATATATATATATTTTATATTAAACTCAATAAGCACAAGACAAAGATCTCGTACTAGGTTGCAAAAAATAATTTCTTAAGCTACTTCTTCATGTACTTGAGCACTTTATTAAACATAATTTGAATTGAATTCCTCGTCAAATATTCGTCAGCGTCTATGCGCTACACAAAATATCTAAATTCCAGGTTTGCGACTCATATATTTTTAAGAGGACACGCAGGTTTCACTGAGGCAGATAAGAGAGGTAGGTAGAGGCTTGAAATGCTCGTAGCGAAGTTTGCTTAGCCCTTCTTAACCAATCAGCTTAGTGAAGCAACGTCCGCCGCGGTTATGACTTGGACGGGTGACCACTAGTGACATTACTACTGAGCGTGCACGTGCTTTGGAGGGCACGGTCGGTCCCGGTTGTTGTCTTACTCGTAGGACGGCAGTCGTTACAGCATGGTGGTAGGACATTTTACGAATACCCGTCAGGCTAGCTACCACCGTCAAGAAAAAAAAACTGTCGCCAAGCACCTAACGGTGTGTCATGGCAGCTATCCTTGAGATTCAGTAGTTCTAGGTTAGTTTGAACAACATCTTTGACCACATCATCACTTTCCATCAGGTGAAATATTGGTCAAAGGCTAGCCAATCAACCGTAAATATCATATAAATATAGGTTTAATTTTTCATGATTTTATGGCAGGTTTTTTATTCCGTAAAAGTTATTCATAGACCGGATTTTATTTCACGATTATTCGAAATAAACTCTCCACAGAAGAAATTCCTATGCAACCCATCATAATATTTATAATAACAGTAAAATCCAACTACAGCGCCACAGGAAGTCAGTGAACAGGTAGTTGCGGAAATGGGTTTCGTTGACGGATACACGCGTGACGTATTTTAATAATAGCTTGCTATTATTTAAGGGCTTTGCTACTGACACAATACTGATGAAAAATGCATGACCGTAAAAGCTTTATCATTTTATTTAAAATGTTTAGAGCACAACTTAGAGATAAGTTTGAGAGTTTCCAAAAATAATTTTTATATCCTTATTCTTTGAGACAAAATTTAAAATAATTAATGTACTTCGATGACGAACCCTGCCCGTTTTTGTACGTACCCTAACTTTAATTTTGATTTTGAATTTTAATTTTTTATTGCTATTATATAATTGTCTCTTGTAAACATATTAATTTAATTTCACGAATTGATGGGTTAATATTTCAGATTTGTATCACATTCTGGTTTCTGTTCAATACTAAATAGCGACAGAAAGTAACTGTATTTTACATATGCTTGTTACGGGTTCAATTTCCATTTATAAAATATGAAAATGTAATAATTTTGTTTTAAACATCATCGACCCCGAGACAAGATTTTTTCGGTTCCGTACTTCGGTCAAGAATACCTGATGTATTGTATTCCTGATCGAAGGTTCCGTGCTAGTACACGGAACCTTTTAAGCCTCTGTTGTACATCAATCCGACATTTAAAAAGCATCATTGGAACCATACTAAGTAGCCAGTTACATTTTTCACAGAGTATATGTTATTATGGCAGATTCCCTATAAATTATAATATTTAAAAAAGATTAAAACATTCAAGTATATGTCACCGTTTTATTGTACTAACCGTTAGTTTATAATAAATCTAGTTAGATTATAAACTGTCGATAGATTGTGAATGGAAACTAAAATTTACAATTTAACGTTTAAAATTTCGTAAGATTATAAACTGACCATGTCGAGCCGTCAAATTGTAAATATGTGGATCAACAACAATTTACCATAGATCTACGAAAGTATTACTGTGGCCATAAGCAAAATACGTAGGTACAGGTTTTTAATATATTATTTTTTGGCTTATATTTAACTTACAGATATAGTAGAGTAACATATAACAGACAAAAATGGAAAATGATCACCAAAATTAAACCCGCATTTTAATGTAATCTTATAACCAAAGTTTCAACATCTCCCTATCCTATTTAAGCAAAATTACTCAAAATAAATCATTGTTAACCCAAAAGTAGTAAAGGTCACCAAAATTATATTCTTGTGGCGCATCGCCGGCCGCTGCCGCGGCTCGCTCGCTTCGCTCGCTCGGCTCGCGCGTTGTTGTAGTCACAAGTAACCTAACGTTCCTCGTAGCTTCGCTCGTCGTCGCACCTAAATATGACTTTGCCCTAGACTAAATGATATTTAACCCCTCGCTAAAATATAGTGATCATTTACTACATTTGGTGTCCGATTAAATTTTTTGGTAAAAGAACTAAGGGTATCAAAGCATTTTATGGTGGTTATTATTTTAAATTCATTAGTTTTTTTAATGCACAAACTGAGTGAATCAGACAAAAAGAGTTTTTTTTGTCTGACTATTCTTTTTGTTCTTAACTCTATGAAATGAAGTCATGGCACCTATAACGGCGACCAATCACGGGACGGTTCACAATATTGCGGGCGATTATAGATCGTTAGATTATAAACTGCCAGCTAGACATTGTCAGTTTATAATCTGACGAAAATGTAAGCGTTAGATTGTAAATTTTAATGTTCGTTCACAATCTATCGACAGTTTATAACCTCACTAGATAGTTTATAAACTAACGTGTCGTACAATTACCCGGTGACATATGTTCATTGAACGATTGGACTTTGTTATTCCAAAAATATAGCAAATGGTCAATTAAGTATTTTAACTTTTGCAATCACATTCCATAAGAATTTTTTTTAACCATACTCCATAAAAAAATGATTTAAGAGATTTGCTATTAGAGACACGTTGCTACGTTAAGGGTTCCCCAAGTGCTACTGGCCGGCTCAGGGGATCTGCTCGTTGTCACAGATGGTTGGACGTTGCAGGAATAGTACGAATCAGGAATATGGTTAACCAGGAACAGCGAAAATCAGGAAAACGATGATACAATGAAAAGAACTTTAATATATTGTTATTTTGACATATAATTTTTTTTCAAATAAACTTCACTTTCTTTTAGATTTTAATTAGATTTAAATAGGTACCTATATATATTATGTTCAAACCATGTAAGTAATCAATACTGCTCGCAATGAAAGCTCCGGATTAATGCGTCAAATTAGGCAAGTGTGAGTTGTAGCGATTGTTTTTATTTAAATTGAATGAGGATATGAAAAATATATATGGACAGTAGCAAATTATGAAATGATGTGATGAAAGAGGATGACTTCATCACAATCACAAAGTGTTAGAAAACTATTTCATAGAAATCTATATATAGACAAAAGTTATATAAAAATATAATTTAAAAGCATTATTTATAATTTTAGTAGTGTATATTTATAATTCAAAAGAACGAAACCTATTTAATTTATTTTTTAACAAACTCTCTGACTCTTTAATCGATCTCCATTCTTGACTGGAAGGGATCGCTTTAAACGATTAGTCCGCCCTGTTTATTTTAGTTTTTTGTGTTTCATTGTATTCTTCTACTGGTGTAAAATAAAGTGTTTGTATTGTATAGGATACCTGACCGGTTTTATTCACTGAATCCAGCATAAATATTACTCGGAAAGACCTAAATAATAAAAAGGCATGAAAAAACATTTCTCCATCTTCCAACTGAAGCTAAGCCAGAGAGGATAAACCTAGTTCATAAAATACTGAGCACATTTACATATAATATGTATGTATGTCTGGTATTATGCAAGCGACGTTCGTCTTACGAATGTTTGGTAAAATACGTTCCGTTTTATTCATGTTTTACTCAGTGAATGAAATGAATATGAATAGAGTTTGTATAAAGTGTTTTGCTGCAGTGATATAATAAATTGTTGTAGAAGTCTGTAATGTGATGCTACAAATGTGGGATTTTATCGTCGGGTAATTTGACAGAATTGAATAATCAATGTTGTTTCATTTTCCAAAATTTGTATTTATTTCTGAATTGAGGTGTCATAAAACAAAGGTGGATTTTTAACCTACAAGTCTTTGTGGACGTGAACGAGAGATAAGAAATCGAGACAAAAGTGCGTAAACAAGAAATTTTCCTTTTTTGTGTTTTTACCTAAACTGAAAATGTATTTTCAAGACAGACATTTATAATGAATTGAACATATAAAGAGTTATTTAACTTTTTTATTTATTTTATTTTTAATTGATAGGCTCAGTCTTTTTCTATACTTCATTGGCTAGACTTTGACCACTATCTCACCTGATGGTAAGTGCGGATGTGGTCAGAGATGTTAGTCTGGCTAATCTAGAAATACTGGCTCTGAAAAACAGCTGCTGGAACACACGATTAGGTGCTTGGCGAAAGATACTTTAGAATGGTAGCTAGTCAGGCGGGCATTCGCAAAATGCCCAACACTACTAACCGATAAGGATAAAACGACTTCTGGGCTTTTACTCTGGCATTTCCGAATGTATACAATACGATTTTTGTGTAACCTAGATTTTTAAATATGTATATTCATCACATTAAATTCAGAATTTCCATTCCAATGAACAAGGTCTCCCCCATTTGAGTGAATTTGCCCCACGCTTGGCAGGCGTCTTGGGAATCGTAGTAGTACTCGTAGTTGTCAGTTTTTCAGAAAGCGCTGCTTGCCACTTTCCGGTATTTTTCCCTTAGTCGCCTATTACGACACCCATGGGAAGAAATGGGAGCATGACAGTCTTGCGCGGCACCCTACGGGCACTTTACTATTGTTGTGCACTAAAGGCCATTACCATTGTAAATATGCACAGCCTATTTTCTACATTGTTTCATTGGTCAAATCCTGGATAAGGCAAATATATTTTTAATATATGACAGTGCTAGTTTAAGGGAAGTGTATTCATAGCCCATTTCCATACAAATCTAGTTTCGTCATATTTTGAATACCAAATGATAAAACATGATACTGTGCATGCCTAATATAATATGCTACTGGTTTATCAGTTTTTCATAAAATTACGTGTGTTTGAAAACATTCTGAGGAATCATTAATATACTTATGTAATTAATATTCTATTTCCACATTTAGAGAAAAAATACATAAGAATACGGAAAACTGGCAAACCAGAAGCATATTTAAAATATGACGATAATTCGTTTTCATGGCGAATGCTACGGAGACACTAGCCTTAATGCTGTAACATAAAATAATGGAATGAAAAGTATCAATTGAAAGGGGAAGAGTATTCATTTCTATCAAGAGCAAGCTACGAAATTTGTGTACTGCTGCTGAACTGCTACGAAGCTACTTAAGCTGCTACGAAGCTACGTAGACTGCTACAAATTTACGTAAACTAATTCATAGCTTTTTAAGAAAAGGTTTGTTGTTCTGGTCCTTGGTCAAAAACCGCTCTAGATTATAGGATCCTGATGGTAAGTGGTTACCGTCGCCTATGGACATTTGCAACACCAGGGGCGTTACTAATGCGTTGCCGTCCCTGTAAAACTCTTTTAACACCCTTTTTGAAGAAATCCATACTGTAGCCCTGCGGAAAAACGCTGGATGGAAGATCATTCCACATTTTGCAAGTATGCGGTAAGAGGGAGCGCATAAATCGAGCTGTGTGAGACTTCCAGGACTCGATTATGTGTGGATGAGCTTTTAACCGGTGACGCGAGGAACGATGATAGAATCGCGATGCCGGTATAAGCTCAAACAGCTCTTGGGAGCAATCCCCGTTATAGAGCCTGTAGAGTATACAGAGCGATCCGATGTCTCTACGGAGGCTCAGTGGCTCAAGGCGGTCAGAGAGCTCGGGGTCGTCGACAATTCTTACCGCTCGACGCTGTATAGCATCGAGAGACTGGAGTTGGTACTTTGGTGCGCCATTCCAGAGGTGAGAGCAGTACTCCATGTGAGGGCGAACTTGTGCTTTGTAAAGCAAAAGTCGCTGGCTCGACGTAAAGTACCGCTTTGCCTTATTAAGCACACCAAGTTTCTTGGAAGCCAATCCAGCCTTACTCGCGATGTGACAGCGGAACTGGACATCTTTAGAAATGTCGACGCCAAGAACTCCAATACTCTCTGCGATTTCTAGGGGAACACCCTGAAATTGCGGTGCGATGATGAAGGGGGTCTTTTTCGCGGTGAAAACGCATGTCTGAGTTTTTTTGGGGTTGAATTGGACAAGTTTCTGCTGTCCCCAAAGCAAGACGAGTTCCAATGAACCCTCAACTTCAGACACAAGACCAGTTCTGCTTCCTTCTGCTTCGACGCGAGGGGCATTAGCACGGCCAGAATATTGCGCATCGCCCGTGCTATCATCCTCATTTAAAATGTTAACATTTCGATAAATTTAACCAACAATACATCCTATGTATGTATCCCTGTGGGATGCTGGGCTAGAATATCCCCCCGCCCCTCCCCATTGCTACCTGTCGGTGCCGTAAAGGTAGACAAAAAGTAAAATACCGGCAGGTGTGCAGCAGCGCCTTCTAAGGAACTGATACTAAACTGCGATCCCCAAGATGCCTGCCAAGTGTGGGGATTATGGCAAATCTCCTCTTAATGGGGGTTTGATCAAAACAAAAAAACGTTTTATTGGATTATTACAACGCAGAACCCAGATAGAGTGAGGCGCGAGTTTTTAATACATTTAGTTGTTTTCATGATGAAGTTACATTACATTTATTTTATCATATTCTCATTATCATAGCGCATCATCACTTACCATCAGGTGAGATAGTGGTCAAATGCTAGCGATAGCTATAAAAAATACTTTTCTTAAACGTCCCAAAAGCATGTAACATCAAACACAAACAACATTAAACAGAGTTTATTGACATTAACACATAACAAAACATTATCCGTTGGCCTTCACAAATTGAATTTACGTACATTAACGAAGTAAGTAGTCCAAAGTGAGTGGTTCCCTTTTTAATCTATTAAAAATACACACCAGAAGCTCTTTACCTTCGGGCTTTTAAAACTAAAGCACCCTTATCAAAAATTAAGTACGTTTAAACCATAACATTATGTATTTCAAAGGAATCTTGGTGGTTAGAGATGAGCTCCGTAAATTATGGTTATGTGATTTGCAGAATTCCGGATGACATTGCTTGCTAGCAATTGCAGGGAAAATTATCCGCTACTGATCCGCCTTGTGCTTTCTTAACATTAAAAAAACACACATTAAAAACACATATTTAATGACTAAACCGTGTGATAGTTACTGTTTCAGCCTCTAGATGAAACAGGTAAATCGTGGTCACTTGTATCAAATATTGCTTAACATAATTATTTTATTGCTATAATAATAATATTGCTCCATATATATAATATTGCTCCACCGCTGAGTGTAGCGTACTTTTACAGTTATGTGTGCAATGTGCACGTTATATAGGACACTAAGCAAACGTCTAATTGTCCCTGATCAGACACGTATTATTATAGAAAATAGATATGGTGGCAGTACTTCCACGGCCGAATACGTTCTCCAAGAGTTTTACTGCTACTGGAATAATACGTTCGGCTATTCTTTTCCGGCACTTATCCGGCTAAAACATGAAATCCTAATTCAAGTACAGAACGTAACGAATCGTTAAATAATTTTACAAAGCGCGTTTGTGGCTAGGTGATAAATTTAACGAGCGATCCGTGTCAGACTTTAAAATGGCTGGCTCTGAGCATTTTATTTAGAAGTGATGGATCTTGAATTTTTTATATGCATAAAGCTTTCAAGGGGAAGATTTGCTTGAGATATTTCTATCACTGTTTTATTTAAACCTTATTACGTGTGGAATCACATGATTTAAGCGCTTATTGGCCATGTTTATTTGTAAACTGATATAAACAGTAAAATTAATAAATGATATTTTAAGCGCTCGTAGCGAAGTCTCCTTAGCCGGTTTTAAGCGATCAGATAAGTTAAGCAACGTCCGCCGCTGTCATGAGTTAGAAGGGGTAACGCTATTGACATTAACTACTGAGCGCTTCTTATGAAGGCGGTAGGGCATTTTATTAATGCCCACTATCTACCACACTCAAGTAGAAAATCTGTCACTAAGCACCTAACGTATTCCGGCAGCTTTACTTGAGTGCCAGTAATGCAAGGTTAGCCTGAACAACATCTTCGACCGCATCATCACTCACCATCAGGAAGATACTTCCACCATGCGGTGAAGCTCAAGCCTGCGACGGGATTCGAACCATGGACCTGCTGCGCGGCAGTCCATAGCCAAAGACATAGACAGAGGCAATTGGATTTCCGTAAAGTAAAGCCTAAATGTATTAAATAGTCTTATATAATGGCTTATTGGAAATCCGTGGTCTCTGCCTACCCCTACGGGAAAGAGGCGTGATTTTATGTATGTATGTATGTATAATTGCTTATATATTAACAGGTGCACAATGCCGATAGTAATGAAATGCCTGATCTACATCGGCATCGCGGCCTTCCTCCACCAGCTGCCGCGGTTCTTCGACCGGCAGTACGTGCCGCATCTCACCGTGTGGAGAGGGCATCTTGAAGATGTCTGCAGTGTAAGAAAATTTCCAAGAAATCCATCGCTTACTAGATTTTGGAGTTTAGATAGTGGGACAAAGACTGTCTCGTTGGTCACGCTTTCACTGAATGGGTACATACGATGTTTTGTCCAACTTCAGAGCATTACCCCACGGAGTGTAGCCCCTTCTCCCTCTCCTCCCCGCTTCCCCTCCCTCATATCATCCTGCGGGAGTCGTAAGACGCGACGAACGGGAAAATACCAGGTTTCAGCAGCACCTTCTAAAGAACTGCCAACATCCACTGCGATCCCCAAGCCACCTGCCAAGCGTGATTATGGCAAACCTCCCTTTGTTCAGCAGTGGACGATATGGTTTTTCGTAGAATAACTTCATATAAATATAATTATTTATACAGAAAAATTAAAAAATTAAGTATATTTAATTTCAAATTTGGGACAAAATACTATTAATGTACGATCTCACTACAGTATTTTTATTTCAAGACAAAATAGTTTTTTTTTTGTCATTACATTATTATTGAATCCAATTTTTAAAACATCTCATTTTGAATTAAAAAGACAAAATTGCACATTAACGGTTATATGAAAATGAAACTGCCCTATGTAGCTCCTTATTTGTTTAATAAAATACTTAAAACATAATATCTTCTATGTCCATAAAATAAACTATATCGATCAAAGGGAAACTGATATTACTGATGTGTCTATCGGGATAAAGTTAAACCCTTTAAAGTTTTTCTTGTTATAACTTTACCATCTCAAGTTATTCTTTAGAGTTATCTAAGTTTTTCAGTATTAAAATCCGTAATATAATCTACAAAGAACCGACAACTAAACGCTAAAGAAGAAAAAGTATCGAATGGCCAACGCAACGGAAAGATGAAACGTAGGTATTATTTTTTGTTAGACTACAGACTCTCACACACGAAGGCGTTCCCCTCCACAGGCAATTAAGGATGAGCATTTGTATGTGTAGGCCTCGTTTGTACACTGCGTCTTAGTGTGGGTGTAATAGCGCATACATACAGCAAAACGATAAAATGTAAAATAAGATAGCTTACGTAGGTAGTAGTAGTTCCCACTACACTCGACAAATGTGAAAGGTCGTCTCTTCTCGAGTTGAAAGGTCTGTACATAAGGTAAAGTGATGACATGGTGCGAATCGACTGAAGCCGGAGGACGCAAATGTCTCTTAACATATTGTATGTATGATAATGTTATTTATAAGAATATCTGCGAAGCGCTCGCAGTGAAGTTTGCTTAGCCTTTCTTAACTGATCAGCTAAGTTAAGCAACGTCCGCCGCGATCATGACTTAGATGGGTGGCCGCTAGTGACATTACTACTGAGCGCTTCCATGCTTTAGAGGGCACGTTAATCCGTTGGTCGCGGTTGTTATCTTAGGATGGCAGTCGTTATTGCATGGCTACCACTTTCTAGTAGAATATCTGTCGCCAAGCACCTAATGTTGTGTTCCGGCAGCTGTGCTTGCGAGCGAGTCATTCTAGGTTAGCCTGAGCAACATCATTGACCACATCATCACCTACCATCAGGTCAAATAGTGGTCAAAGGCCTATCAGCAATAAATTATATCTGAAGGTCAAAAAGGTGGACAGTATTATGTTATGATATATTGAATAGATACTTTTATTGGTAATCTACAATTCAGAATTAGATTGATATACTTACGCGTATGTCTCACGCTGTCAAAACTGTCTTCAATTAATAAAATTTTATATAAATTTAAGCTTAAATTACTAGAGTAGGTATGTTTATCATAAAAGTTTCTCTAAATATATCTAATGATATATTTAGAGAAATTTTTATGATATTACCATTCATCAGACGTTTTAAATACAACACAGAAATTATAAGTACTTATCGCAACTACTATGCGCAACTAGCGTAAGACATATAAGGGGCACGCTTGATCAGAAAAATATCAAGCGCGCCTTCGATTGATACGTAGGTACCTTCTTCTGAAATTCACCATGAATTTTTTCGTCAAGAAACAATCTCTCTTCTCAAAAAACTTACGTCGCATTCAATCTTTTTTGTCTTTTTTCAGATTGAAATGGCGCCATGGGTCAAGACTGTATCAATGGACCCGTACTTCATTACTACTTCGTATTTTGAGTACTTTTTTAGGGTTCCGTAGTACCTACAAGGAACCCTTATAGTTTCGTCATGTCCGTCTGTCTGTCCGTCTGTCCGAGGTTTTGCTAAGAGACCGTTTGTACTAGAAAGCTGCAATTTTGTACAGGTATGTAAACTTCAAAGTGGTAAAATAAAATTTTGAAAAATATTTTTTTTTAGTGTAGCTCCCATACAAGTGGTGTGGTTATGAATTTTTTTTTCGTCGTCTATCCCTTCGAATGGGGTATCGTTGAATAGGTACTTTAAAATTATTTCAAGGTTGGTAATACTATTTTTCGATTTAATGCTCCATTTACGAAATATTCAACTTTAAAGTGCAAATTTTTGTTCCAGTAGGGCTCCCCCCCCCCCCTCTAAAACCTAAACTACTGGCTTGAAAAAACTGAGAAAATTCAAGATGATAGTTCAAGTAATAAACTTTCAAGGAAAATTATAGCGGTTAAGATAACTTTATTACTTTAGCAGTAATAGTCGTTGAACTTGGGTATTAGATAATTTTGCTCCAAATACAAAATCCTTACAATAAATCCTTTAAAGTTACTAAGATGAAGTACTGGAAGGACTAGAATCGGTATAGATAGTTATGTACTATAGGAATGGGTGGAGGAGGGAGAGGGGAGGGTTGTAGCATCCCCCCAGAGGGGTGGGGGATTACGAAAACAATTTTTTTTTATAATAATAATTAAAAAAAAAATGTGTATCTACATACATTAGAAGGACTTTAGTTATGGTATATATGTATATATTTTGTGCAATGGGGAGGGGGAGAGAGGGCGGAATATTCCCCATTGATGGGAGGGGGTTACAGAAACCTATAGTTTTTTTTAATACTGATGAAATATCTGGAAATTTGCTTCTTCATCGTGAAAATCATTAATCATAAATCACAAGCACGAAAACGTCAACAAAAAATGGTTAGGCTTAGAGACAAATGTCTTATTAGAAGTGAAGTAATTCTATGACAGCTTCGGCGCTGTGGGTACGCAGCTTTAGTCTTCTCGCAACCTTAGCGTAGCGTACCCGCTACACCTTCGCAGTAGACTTGCGTCGCTCCCTCTCCGCGTCTCTGGCTTATAAAAAACACTCTAGGGGTAGGGCAGACAAGACTGCTTGGAAGATGGGTGCTCCAAAAACAGCAAGTGACCCAGTCGATATTAGTAACATTTACTCGAATCACTTCCAATCAGTATTTGGAACTCCTTGACTGTTACCGACGGCTATAATTCAGATAATAAATTTTATATTTCTGAAGATAACCACACGTCAGATTTAATTATCAGTGATGTTTGTTGTACTATAACCAAATGTATATCAAATCGGAAGTACGTAGGCTCGATCCAACTAAGGGCGCTGGAGTTAATAATGTTTCACCATAAGTTCTTAAATACATCGCTGACACCATTTGTTTTCCAGTACCTATATATTCAACCTAAGGATTATTTAAAGTTGTAGCAAACTATCGCCCAATCTCAATTTTGCCCACCTTATCGAAGCTTTACAGACATATCAATCGACAGTTTTATTTTAAATGCAAGATAATTTATAACATTTTATGTATGTTCGCTTAAGTTTAACGTAAGAAATTACAATTATTACTAATAGTACTATTTTAGATGAAAATTTAATACAGTTAAAATTATAGAAAAAGGGAATATAGACTTAGGTGTTATAAATATCATATTATATATTATTTGTACGTTTTTTGCTTTTAAGACTTTGATTTTCAATAATGTGATTGTTTGGTACTTTTTCTTGGCTGTGTGATTACTTAATCAATTATTTTTATTATATTAAATTGCTGTAATTTTTGAAAGTTATATTAGTTCGAACTCGAACGATTAGCTAGTCGCACAGTCTTTAAATGGCGAGCCCCCATTTAGAAAAAGTATCTGATATTAAATATATATTTATTAAATCTTGTAAATATTAATACATATATTTATGACTAAGTGTAAGTCTGTAAATGAAAAACATATGTAATTAAATAAAACGTGTTATATCGTAAAAAATAATTGTGTACAAGTTTTTAGAGAATTTATATAAAAAATAAATAATTATTTATACTTGGTATTGCATTATCATGGTGGAGCTTTTCCTTGTTAAGACTTAAATGTATTTGTATAATTTTTGTATGATCATGGCAGGTCGTGTATGTACGAAATTTTAGGTGCGTATTATTCAATAAAATATGTAAATTATTAAGGATTGTTTAATATAACGTACATCTCCCGGCTTAAGACTATAGGACCTTCGATATCCTCCGACTTGGATAATAGAGTACGCCTTTTACTACAAATAAAAATGACATCATACTTGTCGCCGAGGGGTGGCCACTGACCACGAATCTACTTGCTACCATTTTAGCATATTTAAAGGCAGCAAAAGTTATTCACTCTAATCACATGCTTGATACATATGCCAGTTAGTAAGAATACTCTTAAACTCCTTTTCTAGAACGTATCTAATCAGGTCCCGATACGTTCATCGATCTTCATCATCTACCTCATCTGATGGTAAGTGATGATGTGGTCGAAGATGTTGTTCAGTCTAACCTATAATTTCTTGCTCTCAAGGACAGCTACCGGAACCCATTGTTAGATGCTTGGTGACAGATATTATTCTCGAGGGTGGTAGTTGTTCATGCGAATCACAAAATGGCCTTCCACCATGTGATGCAGCTCAAGCCGAGGCGGTGGGGATCAAACCATGGACCTGCGGCACGGCAGTCGATACCTATAAACGCTTCGTTCTCTTTTATTTTGTGTGGAATGGTGATCACTCACAATAATGAAAATAAAATTATTTTTAAAAGTCACATGAAGAGTGTAGGTAACTGAAAAATCTTTATTAGCATATGGGGTGCTATCAACTAGAACTCAAGCCACGAGTACAATTACGTAAAATATAATTCTTTATTTTTTATGCCTGATAGGTTAGCCTTTGACCACTATCTCACCTGATGGTAAGTGACAATCTGGTCGAAGATGTTGTTCAGGCTAACCTAGAATTACTGGCTCTCAAGGACAACAACAAACGGAACACACCGTTACCTAACGTCACCTGCTTGGCGACAGATTTTCCATTTGAGGGTGGTAGCTAGCCAGGCGGGCAATCGTGAAATGCCTTACCATCATGCTGTAACGACTGCCATCCTAGGACAAAACAACCGGATCGACGACTTAAGGTGGCCTGTGAAGTACGGAAGCGCTTAGTAATAATGTCACTAGCGGTCACCCATCCAACTCATGACCGCGGCGGACGTTGCTTAACTTTGCTGATCGGTTAAGAACGGCAAGCAAACTTCTTACTTGCTAACAATCTGAACTTCTGGTATAATTGTATTATATATCTACCATTACTATATATCTTCTACTTAACCAACAAATACTGAGAAAACGCCAATTTAACATTTTGCACTTATAAATTATTGGCGCACATTTTTTTAGTTTTGGCTCGAACGAGTATGTTTCAGTGGCCGAGTGGACTAGGCATCCAGCGCTACATTGGAGGACGCGGGTTCAATCCCGGCTACGACCAAAAATGTTGTGCTCCGATAATTTGTAAATGTGATTTTTGCTAAGCACGCGATAGTATTTGTAATCATATTTAGAAATGATGTTTTGCAGTTGTACCTTAATATTGTGACCCAATTTACTCTTAATCAGTTTCTTAATAAGTAATTGTTGATAGCATAATTTATGACCACTATCTCTTGATGGCTTAGAGTGATTCGGGTTGAAATGGTTGAATTGTATTGCGACGGTTGATTGAACATTCTTAACCTGGAATGGGGACTGCCTCCTGAGACTAGCTGCCAGAACACTCCGCTACATGCTTGGCAACAAGTTTTCATTATTTTTCTACTTCTGTATTTAAGGGCTTCGCATTTTTGCCTTTCTTCAGCTTGTTCTTTGACCTCCTGATACTCACGATATTTGTTTTCTTTTAGCAGGTCTATGTAGGTTCTCTTCCTCTTCTTCCGTTTTGATATCCCATCATGTTGTATGCGGTGGCCCAACATCTTCCTCCTTCGTATTTCAATATAGCAGTTACCACTTCTCATCGACTGGGCTGAAGATTTCTCCATTTGCATTCTTCTATTAATGCAGCTTATTTTTTCCTTGCGTGTCCAACACCAGATTTCAAATGCTTACTAGTGTTTCTCATTGTTTTTTTATCTCATAGTTAGTACATAATACTAAAAACTCAAAAAAAATTACAAAAAAGGCTTTTAACAGTTATTAATAGTTAAAAAGTAAAACTTATTACATACATTTATACATAAACAGATCTTGTAAACTAAAATGAATTGTCTTATTGTAAATCATATAATGAAAAGAAAACAACAAAGGTTTTCTTCCAAAAATGACCCTTAATAAATTCCTTGCAAACCAAAATATACATATTCCCAAGCCCAACCAAACATGTTTTTATCCGAAACATATAGGAGTAATACAATAAAATTCCAATAAGATTGACGTCTCTGCCCGGCATTCCCGTTATAGCTTGGGATACAACCCTATAGTAGTTATAGATAGCCAATCATGTGGCACGCCTACTTTCATAACAATCGTAAACTTATATTGTTTATGGTTAGGGCTGCCACTTGCATGTTTCTAGTGTTTATGACATTTGGATGTCGACCTCGGATCGAATTTTGTACAAGAATAGGGCAAACTATGTCATAAAAATCTACGTTTGGTTGCCGTTTGTTTTAAGATCAGTCATAATCATAATAGGCAACAGCAATTTATTTGTCAGTTTTTATTATCTTGCTTTGTTATAAGTTTATATATCGAAACGTCTCATATTTGAATCAACGCCACGGAAAAACAGGAATGTGTTCCGTCTGGGCGGAGAAAAAGGCTTTCATTTAGATAAATAGATAGATAGCTTGACTTTTTATTAAAACACACAGTTTCGCAGTGTTTTTTTCATTAGCGGTATGCTTTTCTTAACAAAATACTACAAATTATATACAATACTACAGCTACTAAAATACAAGCATTTAGACAGCCCATTTATTTATTTATTTATTTATTTATTAACAACTAAAACGATTTACATGAAACCAATTACAATAGTTGAGTATAATAAGTTAGTTAACCCATAAGTCGTTGCAGACTCACAGGCAGTCCAAATGCTCCAGCCCACTCTTATTTGGCAGCGTGCCCAGCATGCTGGCAGCATTGCCCCATGGAATTACAATGCTTATTTCGTTGAGCTAAGTACGTGTCAGCAATAATTAAAACCAGCCAAGTGCAGGTCAGACACTCGATGTAGATCTTGAAAGGAAATTAAAATTAACGATATTTTATAGCATATTCTGTTTTTGTACGGAACCCTTGTTATGTAAGTGCAACTCGCTCTTGGCCGGTTTTATTTCTAACATTTTCTGTTTTCTCTATCGTCAAAACTGTAATGCATAAAAAGGTAAGATTGTGGGACTTTTAGTACAATATCAGAAGTATAACATTACATAATTAGGAGGAATATCGTGGTTATGCCAGACGTATATTTAAAAATAAACGGAACTGACTTTCAACACAGAAAAGTATGAAATAACTTAATGAAGTCAGTACCATACTGATTCTTAACACTGATTTCACATTATTATGGTCTGTCTTCCACAAGTTATTTCATATTTTTCAGTGTTGGAAGTCTATTAAATTTTTTAAGTGATTTTTTTTTACTTACAAGATTATCCAATCGACTTCAATATAAAAATACGATAACCTAAAAACTTTACGAATGATTTTAATTAAGTAACCGTAAATGGGACCAACCAAGGTTTACCAACCAAAAAGAATAATTAAGTCTAACTGATTTCACATTTGGCGGAGTAACAGCGTAAAGAACATACAGCCATTGATTCGCCTCTCACGACTCTCATAGGAAGTTATGGGGGGTTGCAATTGCGTCGGAATGGTTTTGAATTTGTATACGTATATTGTGATCTACCAAGTAAAAATATTTACAATAACATCAGTTCCCAAATCTGATCTGCTGTAGCAACCCTAAAAAATTGCCCCGTACCACAGAATAAAAAGAACCAGAAGGACCCCATCACTTTACAATGACATTACAATAAATAAATGACTCTAGCTACGAAGCTTTAAAGTCCACTACAGCTCGCAAGGCACGGAGTACCTAATATTTATATTTACAGATACAGATCATTTATTGGTAACAGTTGGACCAGTTTTCTTTAGTGATCTCTCCTATGATTTCGGGATCGCATTGTCTGCCGATTTGGGACTCATACAAGTTGTATCTCTAAGGTTGTCAGGTTATTAAAATATGCCTTTAACTTAAAAAGAATGGATAATGCAATTTCATTTCCCATTGCTTTATAATGAATACAAAACATGGTTACACAAATACCTGTTTTATAAATACATATCGCTATTTAACTAATATTAATAATGAATTTGAGATCCTCTAGTTCGTGGCAGCCCTATAGAAGTGCTTCGTCCAATATATCGGAACATTAATATGCCGCCATAGGGAGTATCGAGATAAATATGGATACCTATGTCTGCACTTTTATTGCTTCAATCAATCTTTCAAGTTCAGAAAGTTCACTTTCATCTGTACGATGATGTGTTCAATTATGTTTCGTTTTGTAACTGCTAGTCTTTGACAATTATTTGGTAAATGATGATGAATTTAATACTAGCAAACGAAGTTGAAAAAAACGCAACTTTAAGAGTACCCACCCAAAATCAACCGCATTTTTTTATAACATCCGAAACTAAGAAAATAATAACTATTTAGCACGTTATCATTTATAAAGCGCGAAGTCACTTATTTTCATTTGAAATTTGCAATATATCATATATTACTCTTTCGGCCAAAACTGCTCCTCCATTAAGTTTGATGGTAAAAACTCTCACCATAAAGGAATTCAAATTCACATTATGACGAAGGTTTAACTTATTAGCCCGTCACGAGCTCCTAATTGATCTGCATCCCCCTTAAAGGTCAGAAGAATGGACCAAAGGACGGACGGACAGGCAAGGCTTAGTAATAGGTCCCGTTTACTGATAGGCAACCCAAGCAAGCCACCGGAAATAAATAAAAAACTCTACTAATCTATCACCCTACGATGGTTAAGGATGAGAAGACAAATTAGAGTTGTGAAACATATTTCATGTTGGCTTAGCGGGTCACAGCTTCCATCAGCTATAGTAGGCGTCGGGTTCGAATCCCGCACATGATTATATTTTTGCCTCTCGTATGCCCTCAGTAGTAATGCCACCAGCGATCACCCATGTCATTAACTCTATCAGAATTCCCTTTACGGGCTTTAAGTTACGGACCGAAAAGATAGGTGGTATCGGTTGCAATATTAGTTTAAAATAACTATTTAAGCAAATCTGGAGCCAAGTTACTTGACGTTTGAAGCAGTGATGGCTCAATGGCATTAGCTATGGACTGCCGTGCCATTGTTCGGATCCTGCCGCGGGCTTGATCTTCAAAGCATGGTGGAAGGGCATTTCGTGAATGCTCGCCTGGCTAGCGACCACCCTCAACTAGAAAATCTATCGCCAAGCACCTAACGGTGTGTTCCGGCAGCAGTCCTTGATAGCCAGTGAAATTACAGGCACATGAGATTTAACAACTTTGACTCAAGGTGACGGGCGCAGTGCAATTCGTGATTTGTGACGAAATGCATCTGTTATAGGCAGAGGTTAGTCCGCTTAACATGAGGTTGGCCTCGTGCTTGATCTGTCACAATTACATAAAAAAAAACATATTATGTAGGTTTCGTAGCTGTCTATAAATAACCCAGTATCTGCCGCTATAAATTAGGGGTTAGCTACATAATTAATATGTAGGGGGTAGCATAGGCAAGATTAGCAGCGCATTGCTTGTGAGTATGAAAATCAAACAAACATTGAAATTGTATTTCCAGTACCTATAGTTCGTTCTCAAGACTATATTCACTGAATGTCAAAATACCTTTGATAAAAAGTTTTTTTAAATTTGTATTTTGTAAATTACTAGAGTAAAGTTTCAACGAAGGACTTTATGGCTGTTGATGCTTATATGCACAGAAAGTTCAACATCTAGAGCAATAAGCATAAAACAAGTTTATATTTTTAGACCTCCCTTTTTTAATACTATATAATACCGTAATTACTATATAACACCGTAATTACTATATCAGCCGGATAGTCCACCAATGAACACAGCTTCTCCCAAAATGCTTGAAGGCTTGGGAACCGCAGCGTGAGATATCAGTTTCTAGGGTTTTTGGGGAGGCGGGGGTGTTTCTAGTCCCCACGGCCCTTTTTTTAATTAATATAGGAAAATTAGCAGAACCTTTTTCAATTTTAGTTACTTAAAACTAGCAAAGTTATAATCTCTTTTTTAGTCATTTATACAGATGGAGGTCTATTAACGAGGTTTGCCTTAATTTAATAGAATAAGTAGAACATGCAACAAAAACAATAAAAGGGGATGGAATGCATCAAACAGGAAAGAGTAAGATGCAGCGGATGCAATTATAATTTCATATAGACTCGTAGTATATCCAGTTTTTCCTTTACTTTTTATGTTGTATTTTTAATTCTAATCCAAAGTTTAAGAAATAATAAAGTGCTATCGTTGTTTTGAAACCACTTCTTTTAAGCATTTTTAGCTATTCTACTCTTCGTAGTACAAAGAACAAATAACATTGCTGACCGTTTGGAATGACACTGATTCAGATCATGATTATATTGTTCGATTTGGTATTATTTTGCTGTAAAATATAAAATTTTTGGTACACCTTAAAACAGCATGCCATTAAATATATAGAAATGTAACATGCTAAATGTTATCACGCGTTATGGGTGAATACCTAGATATTCGATACACAATACGCACGAACTGCGGTGAATTTTGGACCTATTGTGAAATAGACACTTAGCGTATGGAGGAAGCTAAGAAATCAAACTCACTATGCTCACTGATAACTCAGTATATACACTGAAATCTAACTTACTATGTCCAATGAAATTTCATTCAGTGTCTGTTTTATGTGTGAAGATTGCGTAACAGACGAATAGAATGTGGCCAAATTTAGCGTGTGGTTATCTAATTAGGTATTTTGAAGCTGCGAAGGCTCAGTGGCATTGGCTATAGACTGCCGCGCAGCAGGTCCATGGTTTGAATCCCGCCGCAGGCTTAAGCTTCACCGCATGGTGGAAGAGCATTTTGCGAATGCCCGCCTGGCTAGCACCCACCCTCAAGTAGAAAATCTGTCGCCTAGCACCTAACGGTGTGTTTCAGCAGTCCTTGGGAGCCAGTGACATTACAGGCGCATGAGACACAACTATGTCTCAAAGTGACAGGTGCAGTGCAATTCGTGAGATGTGATGAAATGCATTTGTTATAGGCAGAGGTTAGTCCGCTTAGCATCAGGTGGGCCTAGAGCTTGATCCGTCACAATAACATAAAAAATAATAACGTTTTGTTTTTTAACAATCACTTATTAGTTGAACTGAAAATTTAACATTACTGCTATTAAGACGAAACAAAATGCTTACTATACCAAAAGCTACTTAAGAAGAGTATACGATTAACCACAATATGTAAGTGATTTTAGATTGTTAACCACCCAACTCAGTTGAGTAGCCCTAATTAGTACTGTCATAACAAACTTATTAATGGTCAATTACGAGGCGTACTAAAGCAAAGCTTAATCAAAGTTTGGGTCTGATAGTTTAATAGTTAATAATATAAACGAATACTCTTGTACAGTGTCTGTTAGTGTTCCGTTGCAGATAGGGGATTTCTTAGGTTGCGGGTAGAATAAACAATAAGACCAAAGTTTACGTTCAAATCCATGCGCATCATAGTTAATGATAATGATTAAATATCTACATTAACACTTATATTATAAAGAAGAAAGATTTTTATTTTTATACTTTTGTATGTAACGAATAAACATAAAAATTACTGGACCGATTTGAAAATTTCTTTCACCATTAGGATCCTACATTATCCCTGATGAACAAATTAGAGCACTGCGTCATATGTCATGTTGGCTTAGCGGTTAGAGCATACTTCGGTTATTGGGGTGGATGACGCGGGTTTGAATCGTGACTATAATTTTTCCTCTCATTGTAACGTTTTTATTTACCTAACCTATCCGTTTTGGCGGTGGCTGCAGTAATGTACTATTATATTATTTTTTGGAAGCACTTAAAGCGTTCTTAGCAAATGGCAGTAGTTACAGCATGGGCGTAGGGCAATTTGCGACTGCCGACTCAGTCGGCAACCCTCTTCAAGTAGAAATCTGTAACCAAGCACCAAACGGTGTGTTCCGGTAGCTGTCCTTGAGAGCCAGTAATTCAAGTTTAGCATGAACAATACCTTTTACCACATCATTACTTACAATCAGATGTAATCGTTGTCAGTGGGTCGCTTATCAGCAATAACAAAAAGGGTTCGGGAACATTTAAAAATTTAAATGTTCCTATATATATGGAGATCCTAACTTCTGTTATATATATTGAAGCTGTGCTTATATTATAACATTTAACTGAGTAGTTGCTATTCCATATAAACTCCACGTGTTTTGAACTTCATGTGTGCCATTAAATATGCATCATCGTTGAAAGGAGATAAAGGTGTTCAATAAGTGTGTCATATAATCTAAGTAGGTATATGTTTTATATTAAAAGGCACTAACCAAGCGGAACGTATCTTTATTTATTCGTACTGTACTGTATCAACCATATTATCCACTATTGAACCTTTAAGTTTACCGAGTCTGTAAATATTACGTATGTATTTATTACAAAATTTGAGTAAATTAAATTAAACAATGACAGTCACAATTTCAACACTTGGAATAAAAATAATATGGCGGTGCCAGGTTATAGATTAACAAAGACAAATAATAGGTCCTTCTTAGGATATTGTGTGCGGTTTTATAATAAAGTTCCCAAACATATTACAACGCTCACCCAAGGAAAATTCAAGTTGCACGTGAAAAACATTTTGATATAGAAATCCTACTACACAGTTTGTGATTACTTAAACGACAAAAAGATTTGGACAATTCCGCCTCTGTCAATCTATCGCCTGTCACCTACGTAATTTAAACATATATTGTACTCATATATAGTATGTGACACATTTTTAATAGACATTTAAAATAATTTTCCTGTATTTCTTGCCCGTTCTTCTCGCAGTGCCCCTATATATTTTTTTTTACTGAACGTAGCAGTATATATTAGAGTATTTCAATATTGAAGTTTGTAATTGACCTTCATAAGAGTGTCGTAGACGCCTAAATTGACTAAATAATTTTGAGTAAACTTTGAAACACAATGGGGGAGCATTATGGGAGGGTTTACCATAATCCCCACGGTTGGAAAGTGTCTTGGAAATCGCAGTGTAAGATATCGGTTCTTCAGAAAGCGCTGCTACCCACTTTCTGGTGTATTACCCGTAGTCTCCACTTAAGACATCCACGAGATGGGGAGAGAGATGGTGACATTCTAACTTGGCACCTCACGGGCTATGCTTATTTATTTAAGATATAGTATAACATAATTATTTAGTTCACTTAGACAACTAAAAAAAAAAAAAAATGTTTGGCTATCTGCTGACTACCATCTCACCTGATGATCATCACATCATCACTTACTTATAGCGGTCAAAGCCTATCAGCTACAGCAGCCTCTATCAGTTATGTCTCTAAAGTCTAATGAGAACAATATTGCATAATAGTGATAGTACGAAATAGTACAAGTCCTAAACAATGTTAAATCATCAGAAATATTCAAAAAAACCTTCAAGGTCGGGCCATAAAAATAAATAAGGACAGGAAAATAATTTACTTTCTAAACTAACTTACCTTCTTAACTAAATTACCATGATACTGAAGAACTTCTAATACCACCTCAATAACATTAAAATTTAATCCACACATCTCCAAACCACGCCATATAAACCCACACCCACCCACACACATAAACACACACACACACACACACACACACAAACACATCTTAACAGCTTGCCTAAATGTTTAAAAACATTTTTGAATTGTATAGATATATAGTTTAATAAGTAACTTATTCCACTCACTCTCTCATAATATTGCCATGTATAACTATTTAATAATTTGCAATACTTATTATGAATTACTTTGATGAAAGGCACGAATTTATTTGTTTGTAACGACTTCAACGGGAGAGTCCTTCTTATCATAATACGGGCCTCGAGCCTAGTGTGGGAATCAGGTGCTCAACCATTCCATTTAAACTGTGCTCTTACTTATCATAATAAACATTTTTCATTTTTTCATTTTTTATAATATTAGGTCCTTACATATGAAATTGGCGTTTTTCGTACTGGCCACTTTAATCACGAATTTCTCCTCTTTGGTAAGGAATTCCAAATTCAAATTTGTACAGCTATAGACTCATGTATTTGTGCTTCGATGATCGTCATTCATTTGTTTTTTTTCTTCTGTTTTTTTCTGTTTGCGTCACTCATTTTACAAAATGGAAAACCTTAAATATCGCATTATTTACGAGTACGAGTTCCGCCGTGGCACTAGTGCTGCGGAAACAACTCGAAGGGTGAATGATGTGTATGGCGGTCGTGTTGCAAAAGAAAACACAGTTCGTTTTTGGTTCCAACGTTTTCGTTCTGGAAATTTCGACCTGCAGAACAAGCCCCGTGGACGGCCTGAGACTCAAGTTGATAATGAAGAGTTGAAGGCTATTGTGGAAGCGGATCCATCGCAAACCACGTCCGAGTTAGCTGCAGGCTGCAATGTTAGTGATAAAACTGTTTTAATTCACTTGAAGCAAATTGGGAAGATTAAAAAGCTTGAAAGGTGGGTACCTCACGAATTGACTGAAACAAACCGGCAAACGCGCGTCGACTGCTGCGTTACATTACTAAACCGGCACAATAATGAAGGTATTTTAAACCGAATCATTACCTGTGATGAAAAATGGGTTCTTTACGATAATCGGAAGCGCTCAGCGCAATGGTTAGATCCTGGCCAGCCAGCCAAATCCTGCCCCAAGCGAAAATTAACCCCAAAAAAGTTACTTGTAAGCGTTTGGTGGACTAGTGCCGGTATTGTTCATTACAGTTTTTTCAAATCTGGCTAGACTATTACGGCTGATGTCTATTGTCAGGAATTGCAAACCATGATGGAAAAGCTAGCGGCTAAACAACCTAGGCTGGTCAATCGCTCCACGCCACTGCTGCTTCACGACAACGCTAGACCACACACTGCGCTACAGACGGCTACTAAATTAGAAGAGCTTCAATTGGAAAGTCTAAGACATCCTCCGTACTCCCCGGACCTTGCTCCAACAGATTACCATTTTTTTCGAAATTTGGATAACTTCTTGCAAGGGAAAAAATTCAACTCCGATGGGGCAGTCCAAATCACCTTCAAAGATTTTATTGATTCCCGTCCGACTGGTTTTTTTAGTAAAGGGATCAATGAACTACCTATGAGATGGCAAAAGTGCATAGAAAATAATGGTTCATCAAGCTAGCGGCTAAACAACCTAGGCTGGTCAATCGCTCCACGCCACTGCTGCTTCACGACAACGCTAGACCACACACTGCGCTACAGACGGCTACTAAATTAGAAGAGCTTCAATTGGAAAGTCTAAGACATCCTCCGTACTCCCCGGACCTTGCTCCAACAGATTACCATTTTTTTCGAAATTTGGATAACTTCTTGCAAGGGAAAAAATTCAACTCCGATGGGGCAGTCCAAATCACCTTCAAAGATTTTATTGATTCCCGTCCGACTGGTTTTTTTAGTAAAGGGATCAATGAACTACCTATGAGATGGCAAAAGTGCATAGAAAATAATGGTTCATACTTTGATTAATTAAATATATTATATTAAAAAATATTCGACTTTTTGTTCCTCCCATACAAAACGCCAATTTCATATGTAAGGACCAATATATAACATGTATTATTCGTTTTTGGTAAATTATGTTATTTTAGCACTAATGTTTGTTACAATTATGAACTTATACGAAGTTGCAAAGTGTAGGGAATCAAATACGTTTTAATTACTACACCTCCTCAAAGTTGAAAAGTTTGATGAAATCAAAGAAGATGTTTTAATTATTACCTAAAATTAACAAAGTTTATCCCAATATTCATTTTGATTTCCATATATTTTATTCAGATTTAAGCCATCTAATAACCACTGATACGGTTGGATCTATCAAAAAAATAATAGTTGTGAACGTTTGTGGTCGATTCAAATGCATAACTTATTACAATGTTTGTATACATTTGAGATTTGAATATGAGCTCGGAATAAAATAGAGATAATGCAAGGTTTGTGAATAGTGGAGTAAGTCTAATTTTACGTTTCGATCAAGTTGCATTGACCGTGGTCACAAGTAGAATGAAGAAGCGGGTGTCATCGTTTTGAGGAGCGGCAGAAGCGATTCAAATCTACCCCCGTTAGGTTAATGTCTTTATCACTGTCACTTCGACACACTACACTAACAGTATCGGAACTTGCACGCGGAGTCAAATTATATACCCGTTAATGATTTGGAAACATAGTTACAGTGTATTGGTTCATATGCCAGTTTAAGTAGCACAAGCTAGATGAACTATAAATGAGCCAAGTTTGTACCGTGTGTCCATATAGTGATTCCAAACAATTAATAAATAACCTCAATATCGATACACATTTAAATCTGTTTGGATATCAATAAGTTACGAGATGGTTTGCATAATGTAAGCGTTATAGAAATTGTTCAGGAACAAACTGTTAAAAAACTTATAACTGTTCAATGGCCGTTGTTTTAAGAACCAAGTAAGACGTTTAATATGTTTGTAACTATTCTTCTATGCAGAAGTGCATAGAAAACGATTGATGATAGTTTTTTCATTATACAGTGTTAAGAGGACCACGAAGACCGGATTGCCATGAAATGTTTACAACGCCTGGTATGTAATTACAAAAAAAAAATAGAATACTTTTTTCAAATTCATTACTTTTAACAAACTTCAAACCTAAAAGTTTCAAAATCTTTAATACTTGCCAGTATACTCGTTTCCGGGTAATTATTCTTCACGTCAAGTACTCTTAGGGTCTTAAGGTTCCTCTTAGAGAAACAATTTGTACGTTTGACTACATCGTCTTTTTCCATCAGGTAAGATCTTTGCCGAATGCTTGTCTATTTTGTATTAAGAAAATAGGCCTCAAAATTGGAAATGTAAGCAGTCTAGTCTGCAAAACAAACAAAAAATCTCTGTAGATTTCTTGTTTATTTCACAGACTAGGTGAATTGTGATTTTAAATATAAAACTATCGAAATAGTTTATCGATAGTTTTAATGGACTATTGGCATCTCTATTCCCTGATACGAGTACGAGCAGGGCACAGACCCCATCACCTGTAGTTGCAGCACTAAGCCACATTATTAACAAAGTTCGCTGTAACTCTGTCGAGGTTTGAGGATAGCTGTGTGGGAGAAAAATATTAATAAACTATCATATATTAAACAAAGTTAGTTTGTTAAAATTGCTTAAGTGTTTTATGGTTGCTAAAAAGGGCAAGTTGGAGGTTATTATGATATACTTCAACATACTTTATAAATCTAAAACGTCGAATTCGGTAGGTAGGTATGTACCTACCTAGCAGTTTTTTGGAAACAATCATATGACGATGCCGTGCAAGCCAGGGTGAGTTTGGCTTCTGGGGCAATGACAACATTTAAATATGTGACACATATTTTTAGTAATTTTCGCAATATAATGGATAACTTAAGTTCTCTTGCAGTATAAATAAAATAAATCTTTTTCCAGGCGTGGATCAGATCAAACATCACTTGATATTTTTTTTGCTTTTTATGCTATTTTATGTTTAATTATTTATTATCTTTTTGCAATAGAGTATTCTATATAGAGCATTTCAAAAGAAGATTGGAATTTCAAAGTCAATAGGTTTCATATCGGTAAATTAAGCTCTTTATGTGAATAGAGAAAAATAATGTCGCTCCTCGGACAAATTTACAGAACATAAATACGGAAATCTCTGAAAAGCATCTTCGGGCTGCAAAGCTCCTTTGTGGTTTAGTCCATAGTCAAGCAAATGTTTGACGATTGCAAAATTGTTTGTCTGATTGTTTTTTACAGCTGCAATATGTTTTTTAACCCATATACCTATATATATTTGAAGCGCTCGTGGCGTATATGCTTAACCGTTTTTAACCATTCAGCCTACGGAAGCAATCGCAGCTCCAACCAACTTTAAAGATACACACCATTGTTTGAAATAGGACATAAGAAGAGGGATACGCTTTGCCACTTATATTTAATCAACAGTCGCAAAGAAAATAAGAACGGCGTAGGACCTGTAGGTATATATCAAACCGTCACAATATACCCGTCAACTTGTGAAACGTCTTTATTATTTTTCATCACACTTGCACGTAAACAGTATCTTTTTTTTAAAAGCACTCGTACCCAATTTATTTAGCTGTTCTTAACCGATCAGCAAAGTTAGCAACGTCGCCCACGGTCATGAGTTGGATGGGTGACCGCTAGTGACATTACTACTGAGCGCTTCCGTGCTTCGGAGAACACGTTAAGGCGACGGCCCCGGTTGTTGTCTTAGGATGGCAATCGTTATAGCATGGTGGTAGGACATTTTGCGAATGCCCGCCTGGCTTGCTACCACCCTCATGTATAAAATCTGTCACCAAGCATCTAACGGTGTGTTCCGGCAGCTTGCCTTGAGAGCTAGTACTTCTAGGTTAGCCTGAACAACATCTTCGACCACATCATCATTTACCATCAGGTGGGATACTGGTCAAAGGCTAATCTATCAGGCATTAAAAAAAAATAGACATACAGGTTAACTTGAACGTAATACTCCGTATAAAACCGTCAAGTTTTCTTTTTGTCATAAAACCTGTGGCCGGTAAGTTTTTTTTTTAATTTATTGCACAGCATAGGTTTTTTTTTGCAATTTCTAGCAAGGAGTTATATATACATTTGTATAATCTGTGATGTAGGAAAAAGCCCGCCATCCGCTTAAAAAAAAGTTCACGGATTTCGTAATAATAGTTTTGCTGACTTGTGTATTAAAGCTATAATTCCAATTTATATACTCGCAAATGTGATGAAAAACATTGTATGTTTCACGATCGGTACGGAAATTATGAACCTCGACTCAGAAAGCCTTCTAGCTTCTACTAGAGCCTCGTCCGTAATTCCTTACTTATCGCCCTTTAACACTTTAAAAAAATGAAACACCTGACAATTGTGCCCCATTTTGATCGGTTGTTTTAGAAAAGCAAAATCGGCCCATCTGAATGTTGCCATTATTTCATACAGCCTGAATCTATTTCTCATCAATGTTACAGAGTTCGTCGACATCTGCGCTTGTTCCAATTTCAGAACTTTTTCTGTAGGATCCATTCACCTTTCAGTACTATCAAACGTATAAAAAAAGTACTTAGAAGAAAATTTTCTGCCAATTTCTGAGCTTGGCTTTCTACTGTGACTTCTATTGTGAAAATTTTAATTAACTACACCCCACGTGGTGTGCCGGGCAACAATACCCCCCCCCTACCTACCCCCCTCATTGCTACCTGTGGGTGTCGTAAGAGGCGACAACAAGGTAAAATACCAGAAGGTGGACAGCAGCGCCTTCTGAGGAACTGATATCTTAAGCAGCGATCCCCAAGAGGCCTGCTGAGCGTGGGGGTTATGGCATAAACCCCCTTAATGGGGGATGGCTGTCTTCAGCAGTGGACTATCCGACTGATACAGTACAGTAGGTACCTCTACTACCGTTCAACCGACACAATTTTTAAGGATACGACAAAGACGAGCCCAAAAACAGTTAAAATGAATAGAATCCTTAATTCACACGACAAATACAAAATATATTTTATTTCTAGCTCCTATTTTTTTACATTTTACCCGTAAACAAAAACAAAGTGTTTTGATCCTGTTTCTTTTTGGAAACAAAGAGGTGTTCGTGAATGGGTCTGAGCGACCACAATAAGAAAAGCCTTACTTAGGAAGAAGGAAGTTTTTTACGCTTGTACTGACATCTTTGTTCTTTGGACAAAAACATCTCTCAAGTTTGTTAGACTTCCGATTGAAACAAAATGGAGATCCTTTTAACGATAATTTGATGATGTTATTAGCTAAAGAACTATAGAGACCTACAGATACCTTGGAATTTACTAAGACAAATGTTTACTGGAAAAAGCATGTCGAGCAAGTGTGCCTAAAACTGAAACGTTATGTGTTTGTACTAAAAAAAAACTCATACTGTTTCAATGGAGGCAGCTCGAACGGATTACCACGGATATGTTCCTCTATTCTGAGCTTTGATCTTATAATTAAGAAAGGGATTTGGCTTTTGAGATCCTGAAACGATGTTTTCATGTTTGTGTTTTGATTTTAGGGCTGGCGAACTCCAAGCATACATGGGGATGCTGTCGTTGGTAGTACTTGTATGCTACCTTAACTACCGTACCTACTACCAACGACAACATCCCCAAGTACAGGGTAATAACAAAATATAGGGTAATAGGATGTTATGATGCAAAGGAGCGCTATTGTGCGCACAAAACAGCAACAGCACCCTCAATCATTAACTCTCAGATGCACAATATAGTGTGTAGTAATAATTAATGGTACCATTTTTGATTCGTTTATAGTAATTTCTTTATTAAATCGGGTTATTTCTACATTACACACATATAATCACGCCTGTACTCCCCAAAGAGGTAGGCAGAGAGTGTGTGTGTGTAAACACCCACGTTTCGCCAGTTAAGTTTTGGTCTTTATGTTATAGGGGCGAGCCTATTGCCATTTACGGGGCACAGTTTCATGGTCATACAAAATGTTTTCTCTAGCACAATGGACGAAACACAAGAACATATTACGAATATTATGTTTACGCTGGAAGACAGGAACACATGAACATACAGTATGAAACCCTGGCAGGGCACTAAGATGGTATATAGCCCTGTTGTGCGTCTATTGCACACTACACCCTACTCAAATGCACGTGAGGAGTGACATGCTGCACATTTGACGCATTTTTCGTAGCCGCCTCTTACGACACCCACGGGAAGAAATGGAAAGGTGACATTCAAACCTGGCACCCCTCGGGTATACTTCCAGTATTATACAATAACCAAGCGTAAAAAAACTCTTTGACGACAAATAAATCAAAAACGAATGACGCTTTTGCAACAATGTAATAGCGAGCGGTAATAGCTACGGACAGCCGTGCTATAGGTGCGTGGTTCGATCCCCACCGCCACCGGCTTGAGCTTCACCGCATGGTGGAAGGGCATTTTGCTAATGCTCGCCTGGCTAGCTGTATCCTCAAGAAGAAAATCTGACGCTAAGCACCTAACAGTTTGTTCTGGCCAGAATCCTTGAGAGCCAATAAAATTAACAACTGTATGTCTCAAAGTAACGGGCGCTGTGCAATTCGTCACTTGTGATGAAAATGCATCGGTAATAGGCACAGGTTAGTCCAGTTAACATCAGGTGGGCCTCGTGCTTGATCCGTCACACAAAAGTACTTCAAACAAATTCAAAATGGAAAGCTCTATTAGATATAATTAATTTTCTAGTCAAAGCAAACAATCATTTATCATGACCTCGGAGTATCTCAGAGAATATGGTAATTATAATTAACATTATGTATACTACTACGTTTGTCTGAATTTCCTATATTAATATTTACTTTAAAAACATTTCTGTATAACCGGTATTATAACGTACATCTTGTGTAACGTATATACGCATATAATTATTTATGTTAATGATGTTATTCGGATTTAACCTCTCATGTGGACGTTTATACTACTGCTGCGGGAAAACGATGCACCTTTTTTATTGCTTCACTATCTTGATGCCCGTGGGGTGCCGGATTAAAATGCCACAACCCAATTGCTACTTGTGGGTGTCGTAAGAGGCAACTAAAGTTTCTTCGTTATTGTAACAAAACTATTTTACAATACCGAAAGGTGGCCAGCACCTTTTGAGGAACTGGTTTCGACTGCGATCCCCAAGACGCTTGCCAAACTTGGGGATTATGGCAAACTCCCCCTTAATAGGAGAAGCTCTGTTCAGCTGTGGACAAACCGGCTAATACAGTATATTGATGCGGTCTAAGATTTTTTTCATTGTAACCTAGGATTTTTGTTTGTCACTTCATAACTTTTAACAGGGTGTACCGATTTTAATAACACATCGCTAGGTGCTTGGCAACATATGTTCTACTTGAAGGTGGTCGCTAGCCAGGCGGGCATTCGCAAAATGCCCTTCCACCATGCGTTGAAGCTCTCGCGGCGGAATTCGAACCATGGATCTGCTGCGCGGCAGTCCATAGCCAATGCCACTGAGCCATCATTGCTTCGATACTATGTAAATATGACAAATATAATTAAATTAACTCAATTTTGGAGTAGAAAACAGGGGAATGATAAATGTCGATCTCATGAAGATCATTCAAATTCTTCGCAGGCTCATTCTCTCGTAACAGGCCCCTGTTTTTCCTTTTAGGTACAGACCCTCAAAAGACAGGATATTGCAAAACAAAATACGAAGAGAATACTTCCTTCCGTTCACATAAATGTTGAGATCCTTTACATTATGCGATAACGCTTCTAGCAGGCGAAAACTGGCAGCCTGAAGCTTAGCATTACATAATTCAGTATCTTCAAAACAGTTTTCGAGTAAAAAAGTACAGTACCCTGTTATATAATGCGTAACTGAATTTCAGTGGAGCGATATTCTTCTAGAGAGGTCATGAGATCACGGGCGTACTAAGGATGTGGTTTTGTGAATTGTTGGGCATGGCTGGGTGAACTCCACAGGATGACAATATCTTTGAACGCATCATAACATACCATCTAGTGTATTGTACCTGGTTTGGTTATGGTTCATTGCTAGGACATACGTTTTTTCTGTGCTGCAATACTGCAAAATATGATTGAGCTAAAATTAACAAAGTTGGAAAAATTTTATTTTTTTGTTATGGTTGATATCTTCTCTGATGCCAAAACTTTTTGGGATATCTCTCCTTAAAACCTTTTACCTTATAACAAAAAATATGTAACATAATATATTAAGGGTAAAATTGGCAATTGTCAATCTTTTTAACAATTGTATTGCTTTAAGTTGCTAAGATATATAGATACTAGTAAGTTGCTAAGATATATAGATACTAGTAAGTTGCTAAGATATATAGTTGCTAAGATAAATAGATACATTAAAACCCCCAAAATTTTACCCTCATTACGCTCACTTACGAGATCTTCTATATTTTATTAGTGGTGGATAAAAAAATTGCTCTAACAATTCGCAGGGGATGATTTTATTCAGTTTGAGAATAGACGCCGGGGGCTACATATTGTACCCAATTTCTTGTATCTTATATTTCAAGGTATTTCCATTTCAAAAGTCTTTATTTTTTTTCTGGAATAAGAAGCTTTTCCTTTATTTCAATCGTTACTAATTAGGTGGTTAATTAATTATATACAAAAATATTGAATAAAAATAAACAACATTTGTTTCATTTAGAATACGACAAGAGATGGTTAAAACTTCAAAGGTAATCTTGTGATTGAAGGTCTTGACAAGTTGTACTTAATATATCCTGACTTATATTATAAACAAGAAAGTTTGTACTTATGGATGTTTGTAATTCTTTCACGCAAAAGTACTGAATGTATTAATGCAACTTAACAATAATGCACATCAGAATAACATAAAGGCTGAATAATGTATAAAGATATTGTGTGAATTGTCAAAAATATAACGATAAGTTTCAAGTATGTAGGAATAAATTCTGCCGTATGCGACCTATTCTGCGCTGCAAAAACCTTTAGTAACACACGTACATATAATGTATACCGGATATGTTTATCTTAAATTGTTCTATAAAAAGCCCGCGACAGCGTATATCCATCTTTTATGGGTAAGCCATTATGAGGCGCTGGATTAACAGATATGATACTGTTAATCATCATCATCTATCACCACGCGGTTGTTTATTTTTTTTATTTATGCATGATAGGTTAGCCTTTGCCCACTATCTCACCTGATGGTAAGTGATGATGCGGTCGAAGATGTTGTTCAGGCTAACCTAGAAGTACTGGCTCTCAAGGACAGCTGCTGGAACACACCGTTAGGTGCTTGGCGACAGATTTTCTACTTGAAGGTGGTAGCTAGCCAGGTGGGCAAAATGCCCTACCACCATGCAACCGTTGGGCGCAGCTAGTTAGTATATATAAATAACATAAGCAATTGCAAGGTGTAATTTGGAATAGTTTAGTTACGCCAGTTCGGCTTAAAGCGTCTGTTATTCTTCATTTTGTGTTCATGGCTGAAGGTGAGTGTCTCCGTAGCTCTTTCCATACAAACGTAGTTTTATAATATTTTTATACCAAATATTCAAACAGTGATATTTTTTAGAAAAGTCCGTGAATCTAAAAACTATGTTTCTGTTATTCAGTACTAGATTTCCGTAAAATTGCCTACACAAAATTATGTGAAAATGTTTAATATTGTTATGTTTGCAATAACGCCTGCTATGAGGATTACATTACAAAATTACAAATATACGAAAGAAAAAATTGAAGTCATGTGCGGGATTCGAACGCGCGTCTATCCACCCCTCCATCCAGGGGTTTGTCGCATACTGTCATATTAAATAAATCTTATATGATAAAGCTAAAATCGTATACAGATTTTCTATATAAAAACTAAAGCCATGGTCAAACCTTTACAAGGATTTCATACATATTTTTAGAGCAACGTCAAGAGGGTGAAGTAGGTTGACCATACATTACAACTATGAAGTGAGCCGCCACTTGAAAGGTCCCTACGACTAGAACCTATTCAAAGAAATAAAAGATTTTCCTTGTACCACTACATTTTCTTTTATTGCTGATAGGTTAGCCTTTGCGCATCATTTTACCTAATGATAATACCTGGCGGTGGTAATGTGGTCGGACATGGTAAATAGGCTTCAGCTAGAATTTGAATTTAAGAATAGCTGCTCAGACACATCCTTGTCCACAATCTCACCTGATGGCAAGTGATGATGTGGACGTGGTGAACAGGCATAATCTAGAGTGGGAACTGACTCTCAAGGACAGCTGCTGAAACGTACCGGTTGGGGCTTGGCACCAAATTTTCGCCTTGAAGACAAACAATCAAAATTTCTGCAAGTATAAAAATAAATTGCGTATCATACTTTTCAGTACTGAAAGTCGGTTTTGTTTTTTTTAAATATAATTATTTTATTTATCTTATTTAACTTATAGTTTAAAATTATTTTTCAAAAGGAATATGCCTGGTAGGTATATGGCTTAAGGTGCGTCCTCTACATATTGGGATTCCATTTCTTAAAAGTGTCTCTGCCTACTTCTTAAGATATACTTTCCCTTTGGCGTGCTATCAACAGACCTTTGCTTTTATACGAAGCATCATTAGACCTCCTGATGATGCTTCATATAAAATACTAATATAATGTTTCGTTCAAATTATTTAACATAATATATGAATATTTTTATTATTTTCAGGTACAAAAATCATAGCAATTTACAAATCTTCGTAGTCTTCATCTACATTGGAATTTTTTGTGCTGGTAAGTTATAATTACTTAATTATAATTTTATTTAAACCCAATAATGACAAATCTATTCATAATGATATTTTTCCTTTGGAGTATATTACTATATATAAATATTTGGCAACACTTAGTCATTATAAAACTTATATTATCTTATGTCGACGTTCTGATCTAGTTGTATCGATCGTAATGTGAGTTTAAACTATTTGCCAATATAACTATCAAGCAAAACAACTCAAGCATTAGATTTTGACCTTTAAGCCATCTTACACTCAACTGAATCCTCATTCCGGAGACCTTGATAATGTCTTTCCCCATTTGACAATCCATGGGCGCTAACTTTATGGTTACTACTTCTCCACTCGTGTATACGTGACGCGATCAAAAAAAGGTGAAGGTATAACTTTTCAAAAAAAAAAAATAAGTGGACCCATATAAATTTCATCAAAATCTCTTGAGTAATTTATAAGTTATAGTCAATTGACTGAAAATGTATTCGTTTACCTGGATAATTTAGTTGTATTTTTTGTTATCGACGATGAATTTATTGTGCGTGGTGCGTAAATGATCTCGTAAGCAGTCATTATTACAATAATATATTTTTAAAAACTTTGTCAAAGTACTTACCAACATTCCTCTAAACCAGCAAAAGTAACAGTATATACAGAGATCTTGATAAAATCATTCCTTTTTTAAAATTATTGACTGTCATACTCAAAGGACGGCGTCTTTTCTCGCATCTACGTGATGTGAATGTACCTTTGAATTCTATTTCGGAAGTCGCACTTTCCTAAAAATAAAGAAGTCACACATGATATCCCAAATATAAACTTTACCACAGATTTAGTACGATCTATCCAACCTTCCACTAAAACCAACCAAATCAACACTACTGGGACCTTAATAATCTCGTTCCGCATTTGAAATCAGTGACTGTCACACTCAAAGGAAGCCATCTTTTCTCCCTCCTACGTGACATGAATTTACCAATCAATTCGAATTCCGAAGACGCATTTTGTGAAGATTAAGCTATCAGAACAAAACTCTATTGAGACAGTATAGGCAGTAAAAAGAAACGCTGGAGAAACCAATTTATAGAAAGGGTTTTAGTTCTATGCTTACAGTGCCGAATGAGAATCAGAGATGGAGTTGAATACTGATCTTTTACAGACTGAGGCTTTTGCTGTTTCTACGACCTGAAAATACTGAAGACGAAGTACTCGAATACTTTACCATGCAGAACATGTGTTTATATTTTATTTTTATTCATAAGAATAGTCTTAATTTCTTCTTTTCACCTCAATATTGGAATAAGATCTATCCTAGTCAGTCAAAATAGAAAAGAATAAATACTAAAAATTACTAATGTAATGTAATATACATATACAAGAATAATGATAAATAAGCATATCATTTTGATTTTTGTAATTTCAAAATGTTGGGGATAAAAATTGGGGAGGATTTGCAGCCTAAACAAAACAAACCTGAGCAAAGGGAAAATTATAGTCATGTGCGGTATTCAAACCCGCGCTATCAACCCTTATATAGCCGGGGTATGCTCTGACCGCTAAACCAAGCAATAAGTTGAACTATAGATGTAGCTACATCTCCATACGATGGTTAATAATGAGAGGACAACTTAGACTTACGTGTCATATGTAATTAGGGGTATAGAGGTGGATGTAGCGGGTTCGAATCCCTATACTATACCTTAAACTATATTTTTTCGTACAGTTGTAATTTTGTAACGTAAGAGTTTACCTTCAGTACAAACCGTTAAAATAACGTCGTTAAAGTAGCAGTATCGAGACTTAGACACCAGGAGTCGTTTGTAACATTATACAAACATTATACAATTACGTTGTGCAACACTCGCGCGGCCATATTGTGGCGAGTTAGCCTTTTTTCGAGCTACGTGAGGGTTACGTGCGGTGAATTTAATCACTTTGCCTAAACTCATATACTGCCATAGTTCCAGAAAACTTCTTTATAGATAATTTAACTTTAAAGAAAGTTTTATCAGTCTCGCACAAAATTAAAAATGCAATTTAACCCAAAATAGTACTGAGACTCGTGCTTGCAAGAATGTTTGCACAACACGCAAATGCAGAACGGTGTTCGCTAGAAGGCAGTCACACTTTCTCGGTGCATACATTAATAATAATATACACAAGGTTTATACCCTATGACAAGTTATTCCTGTAAAATTACAATAAAGGAATGGCTTACTTACTTTGGATTATATAGTCACTGAATCGGTATTGTTACTTTTATCATAAATTTCAAAAATGCCTCATTCGTATTTTCCTATAACCAGCGCGTACTATGTTAACATATAATATACACATATTCATAACTCATCCCTAACTACACGCTCATTCCCACACCGTCACTCATTGATGTATTGGTAAGTAAAGATGTGGTCGAGGATGGTAAGCGGACTAGGCATAGAATAGCTGGCTCTCAAGGAATGCTGACGGATCACACTATAAGTTGCTTGGTGACAAAGTATCTACTTGAGGGTGGTAGCTAGTCAGGTGAGAATTTGCAAAATCCCCTTCTACCACAGCCTGGACACTCGACTCATTCTCTGTACAAAAGCCGCATTCTAACTATCTATTACACAGACACAACACAAATGTCGTTTTTGCACACGCGTAAATGTGTGCGTGAACTCTAAGGTTGTTATCGTATGAATAATTGTTGTACTTACTTACCTAACAATCTTTTGATGCTGTTATTATGACTTATAAGATTTCGTAAGTTATGCGTACCTTCAGAAACATTTACAACTGAGTAGGTAACATTACTTCACATTTCACTCCATTACTTATACAAAAAGTATCATTCCAAGTTCACATTTTATACAAGTAATGATAATAATTACAATCACAATAATAATTTATGTTCTTAGATAGATAGATAGATAGATAGAAACACTTTATTGAAACACCTTAAATATAAAAAATAGTTAAAACAGAAACACAATGCAAAATAAGGTAACAATTGGCGGTCTTATCGCTGAAAGCGATCTCTTCCAGACAACCATTTGAGGAAGAGACATAACTGAAGAGAACCAAGGGATGGCGTTTATCTAGATTATAATATAGTACTCACAATGACACATAATTTCTAAAATACTACAAACATTAAATTAGATAAAATAATATATATAAGTATATAAATATATCTAATATATACACGTATAAAACATATATACATTTAAGTATACACAATAATAAATACATAAGCATATAAAATATTATATATATAATAAACATACATAATTACATACAACTTAATCAATAAACATAATATATAATATATAAATAATGAATGATGTTATCATTAGTATAAGACTCATATTAACAATGGAACAACGAATTTTAAAATTAAAATAAATAAATTATAGGGAGCTAACGAGTTTCAAGATAAAAGGCTTTCACACGCTCTTTAAAAACAGCTAGTGACTGAGCACGCTTAATTTCAAGAGGCAGTGCGTTCCATAGTCTAACGGCTTCAACAGTGAAGGAGTGATCATAAAACGAACTGTAGTGTGAGGGCATATTGAGCATAAGATTTTCCGATGACCTAAGATTACGAACATGAGAGGTGCTGCAATATTCGAAACGCTCTTGAAGGTAATGGGGGGATGTGGGATTGAATAAAACGTTATACAGAAGAGAGAGAATATGAGTATTCCGGCGATGACGAATGGGTAGCCACTTGAGCTTAGTGCGAAATTCAGAAACATGGTCGTATTTGCGCAAGCCAAATATAAACCGTATTGAGAAGTTTTGAAGGCGCTCAAGTTTATTTAAAAGGTCCTCCCTGAGGTCTAAGTAACAGGCGTCTGCATAATCTAAAATAGGGAGTAAGAGTGACTGTGCAAGCGCAACTTTAGTAGCAGTTGGTAAGAAATTTCTTATTCTTCTCAGAGATCCTGCAGAGGCAAATGTCTTGCGACTGACGGCTTCGATTTGCGGGATCCATGTTAGGCATTGGTCAAAAATAACTCCAAAATTAGTGACTGTTTTACTATAAGGAATTTGTACTCCCTCAAATACAACTGGAGTCAGAGTGTTCCAGTCTATGTTACAGATGGTTCGTGAACTACCGATAATTATAAGTTGTGTTTTTAGTGGATTTACTTTTAGACCATAGGCTTTGCTCCAGTCTGATATGAGTTGTAGGTCATTATTAATGGCATCAACGGCTTCTGCTAAATTATTCAGTGAGGCCTGCGAGTATATTTGGAGATCGTCTGCATAGAGATGGTAGGAAGAAGTAATACTTTGGGATATTGAATTTATAAAAATTGCAAAAAGAAGAGGAGATAATACGCCGCCTTGAGGTACGCCAGCAGTTATGTTGCACCAAGAAGAAAATTTCTCATCCAGGCGAACCCGCTGCCGGCGCCCTGACAGATAACTGTGAAACCAGTCAATAGCCGTTGGAGATATGTTAGTAGAGCGAAGTATGGCCAAAAGGATATCGGAGTCAATGGTATTAAATGCGTTGCTAAAATCAAGCAGTGACAACACAGTCAATTTTCCGTTTTCCATTCCGAAACGGATATCATCTGTTATTTTTACGAGAGCAGTTGTTGTACTGTGACCTGGCCGAAATCCAGACTGGAAAGGATTAAGTAGATGGTTAGTGACAAGGAAGGAGTTTAATTGTTTGTGGACAAGACGCTCAAGGACTTTGGAGAGAAAAGGAAGAATGGATATGGGTCTATACTCAGAAAAAGATTTAGGATTGTGTTTTTTTGGAAGTGGAATGATTTGTGCATCCTTCCATAATGATGGAAATGCACTATTTGAAATGGAATAGTTAAGAATAAAGCAAAGAATAGGAAGAATTATGTCCAGAATAGGGATAATCATATTCCGACTAATGCCATCGACTCCAACTGCATTCGACGCAAGGGACAGTGCACTCTTCCTAACATCACAAGCGGTAAATTGACTAAAGAAAAATTGAGGATGGTCAGGAGTTGCAATATTAGAAAGATGTTGTAATGTTGTTACTTTATCAGATGCCAGTAAGCTACACGACAAAGAGAAATGATTATTTAGGGAATTGATATCAAGATTATTAGAGTCTGACGTTTGGCGTGATTTACCGACTCCTAACGACCTGAGGAACTTCCAAACCTTAGCTGGGTCCTCATTTTCGACAGATTTATGGATATGGCGACGTTGTGCATCTCTACACACCCTATTGCAGCGATTCCGAGTCTGTGTGTACTTTTCTTTGTTAACATCGTTGGGCTCACATTTATATTTGGATTTTGCCACGGACTTTTTATGCATGAGCAGTTTGATTTCATTGACAAGCCACGGTGCAGGTTGATGTTTAATCTTAATTGGTCGTAGAGGAGCATGTTTGTCGTAAAGTTGAGTAACAAGGGAATTAAAAATGGACACTTGATCATCAATGGACTCCGCATTTGTGACAGGTGACCAATCAATTTTCTTAGCATCCGCAGTGAAGAGTTCTTGGTTCATACCGCTAAAGTTGCGCTGCAGAATAATAGTAGGCTTCGGCTTAGGAGGTCTAATCTTGTAGGAAAGGAAAATCAGGTCATGATAGGAAAAAGCATCAGCAGACAACTGACCGTGCTTCGCAACATGCGACAAAGATGAGACAATTATTATATCGAGAAGGGACGGAGTGCAATTAGGAAAATAATGAGTAGCGTTAGATGGAAGAAGGTGCATATTGCTTGAATTAATTATGGATTTAAGACGGGATGAACGATGGTCATTTTTTATAAGACAAGTATTAAAGTCACCCATGATAATGGTGTGACTATATGAAGGAGAAATATCTTGTAGGATTGCTTCGAATGAGGCAAAATACTGAACATCGTTAGAAGGGCTATAATAGACTCCGAGAAGAATTTTGGTGTGAGATAGAAGTACTTCAATGAAAAGGTGTTCACCTGCATTTAGCGGTGGAGGCTGTGATGACATGCTAACAACTGAAAAGGAAATATGAGCTCGTAAGTAAATAGCTACTCCACCGCCGCGGCCGCTGGTGCGATCATTCCTAATAAGGCGAAATCCAGGTAAAGGATATAAGATCGATGGGAGACATGGTTTAAGCCAAGACTCGGAGACCATTATAGCGTGAATGCTTTTATTATCAAAAGACGCCAGCATATCTGGGAAATGAGCCGGAATACTTTGGGCATTAATGTGAATAACATTAAGATTTTTTGGTTCATCAGAAAATACTAATTGCAAATTTTCATATAAAGAAGGGATACTAATAAAGCTATCGTCACTGTTGCTACCTTCAGAAGAGTTGAAACTTATATAAGCATCACTGTTATCGTTGCTCGAAACAGACATCATACATAAAATATATACAAATAATATGAATTACAAAATTATAAAATATGATAAATAATATATAAAATTACAATTATAATATATCTAATAATCTAGGCGCTACTGATTTACCGACTCCACCCGCCGGTAGCCAGTATTACAAATAATATTATAATATACAAACTTTACAGTTTCTAACTGGGCAAGTAGTTCTAAGAGATTATAATAACTCAAACAAAATACAAAATATCATAGAAATATACCATTTACACTAATGAAAAATGCCATCGACAAAAATTACCAAATGATGAACACCAAGCTAAGGCAAAAAAAAAAAAAAAAAAGAGGCATAACGTGATAATAAGACTTTGACATTTGGCTATGGCACATGGATATCAATCAAAGTCACGAACTAATAATTTTACTTGCTCAGTGTCACGAACGAATTTAATTGTACCCTGGCAGATACTGAAGATATTTATTTTTAGAAGGGTACCGTATACCGCATTTTATATAAAACAAATGTATCGCGGGTACACTGAGCCACAATAACTTAGACATCGTTCACAAAGTTCTACAAGATATACCTGCGAGACCTCACTTTTTATGTGCAGCCCGGCGGCTCCTGGGTGCCGCTTCCTTAACCTCTTTGGCGGTTGGAACCACGGCAGGCGTGGCCTGCACATCTACCTTGTCGAGCTCCGCCATGCAAGATACCCGATGCCGCGCTCCATTGGTGCCGACAACGTAAATAGAGCCTTCACGTGTCCAGCATTTATTTACACCAAACCTCTGCCTTGCAGTCATGAATGTATCATGGCGTGACTTCGTGAGAAACTCAGATAAAGTAATGCCAGATCCTTTAAACTGAGTTTTGGCAAACCAAATCTTGCTACGCATCGTCATGTCATGCAGCTTCAAGAGGATTGGCCTTGGCTTTTCTGGTGAAGACTTGCCCATCCTGTGGCAACGACTGATTTCAGTGACTGCAAAGTCTGTCAGTTTCAAGTGCTCTACTATTGCACTCACTACAGCTGAACAAGTTTCTTCCTGCTTTTGTTCTGGAAGGCCATGCAACAGTAACATTTTCCGTCGACTGTGCATCTCCAAACAATCAGTTCTACGATCCAGGAGCTCCACTTGACCCTGCAATGCCTGAAGTGCAATCATCATGCTTGACTTGAAGAGGTTGAAATCGGCTGCCAAGCTAGTGCTAGTTGGTGTAGTAGAGGTCTTGTGCAATTCAACATTGAATTCCTCCATCTTAGCTAGGAACAACTGACGCATTTCTGACAAAGAGTGTTTTATGTCTTCCATCTTGTATAACCAGTGACTGTGGTCTTGATAAAAAAATAGTGAAGTTGCAGTTCTCACAAAAACAAGCTTGTAAGTAAAGGATTAAAGCTTTCCGGCGGGTAATGTACTTCTAATTTTATATACACATAAGAATTAGACTGAAATATGTATATAATATAATAATTTTGGAAATTAAAGTAAGAGAACTTTTCAATGTGTGCTTTCTTGTAACTACCCTCGGCGAGAATCTTCTCGTATAATAAACAATCATGAAGTGTGCCAACCGTAGCGAAGGTCGGTATGTGTATTCCTTTTATCTATGGTAGGTATAGGTTACACTTGTTTTGCTGCAGATGAAGTCGATATCCACGGATATTTTTTTGCAAACGAAAATCTTCTAAAATAATCAATATTTGAATAGCAGTTTGAATAAAATACAAATATAAAGTATTATGTTTGTATTTTTTTCAACCCCTACTGTAAATTACCGGTTTTAATAAATTACCTAATGTATAACTGAAGAACGACAAATAGGTAGGTACTTAGTGTAGGTTATCAAGAAGAACTTACCTGGTTTTATCCTTAGGAAATCCATAAAAACTCCTATCCTTTTCTCGTTTAGTTTATAAGCAACCGTAAATAGCACTAGAGTACCCCATTCTCAACTTTTAAAATACTCGTACAATCGTCACGCTTCGTCGTCTTGTCATCGTGCGCGAGTTGCGCGTCCCGTACTCTAGTCAGCTCAGCGACAGCTCCGAATCGGTGGCGGGGTGAGGACGGCTCGTTTTAGTGGGGGGAGAGGAGTGCCATTCTATACGTAGTATTATTATATGTTCTATGCTTCTACCAAGCGGTGAAGCTAGAACCTACGACACGGTATTCCATAGCTATACCATACATATAAGTCTATGGTTACTTGCGGCTCTTAGCCGTTCTTTGAGGAGTTCTATGCTGGAGGCCTTTGTTCAATAGTGGAAGTCTTCCCGTTGATAATGAATGTTAGACTAGCAGTCGGTTAGCACTGTCACGTGACAGTTAGGGTTTTCGTTTCGTCGGAAGAGCAAGAACATTTTGAGAAAATAATACATGCCATATGGACGCCATTACTCAATTTCAAAATCGTACGTACCTATTAAGGACATTAATTTTATCCGCCGTTTCTTATAGTTATCAAGAAGATTACTATAAATTTTAGGAGCATATATTTTGTTTCGTATTACACGAAACTTTATTATACAAATGATTTGCTCGGGAAGGTTTAGAGCTAATGACAAAATGTATGTTGCAAATGTAGCCAAGGAGCTGACGATTTGAAGTACATATTTTAACCGTCTTTAAAAATATTTGGAGGTTCTCAATTCATCCGTATTTTTTCTGTGTTCTTATAACTTACAACTCTTTGTAGGATTGACCAAATTTTGATTTTTTTTTATATTCGAAATCTGTTGCTTGTCATGTAGTCCCATTTATATTTTAGTGAGATCTGACGAGTAGTATTTGAGTTATATACTAATTCTTATTGTATGTATGATGTCGGTTTTTGTTTTGTTTAAATTTTATCACAGTTTGTTTTACACCGTCTGTGAAGTCAGGTCTGAATCTAATTTGAGGCCTGAATTGGCTTTTAAACAGCTGGCGGAACACTGTTACGAGGTTTTCCACTTGTGGGCGATAACTAAGCTAGCATTTACAAAATGCTCTTTTACAATGCTGTAAATCATGAGTCCCTGGTTACTAAGCTACCGCATGCCTAGTGAAGTAAAATATGACACTTAGCTTACTTTGCTAGCGATACGGAACATGTCCAGAGTGTATATACTGAAGATGCATGTTCGATCCCTGTTCAATGCGAAAATTTACGCCTGTTAATTTGTTTCCTAATTAAACTTTTATCCATTTATAATTGGAATGATTGCAGTAGAAATCCAGCAGAATAAGATTGATGAGCTGGAGCAGCTCATCAATCCTTCCCTCCTTCATCATTTTGAAACAATAATGGCTGAACTGTAATAGCTATGGACTGCCCCTGGTATGTCTGCTATGGTCCCTGGTTTGATCCCCACCGCCCTTTATTTATTTATTTATTTATTGCAAATTCATATACACAAATCATTACAGGAGTAATTCAATCGTGTATGTAACATAATATGATTAAAGAAATAACTAAATAACTTCACCAAACAATACAAACGAAAAGCAATAATTATAATTACAGTCTAATCTAAAATATTACCAATTAAATCAAATTCAACTACTATGCATTATGATAAATAAGTCAACGTCCATTATTACAAGTTAAAATCCATGTCAATAATTACAATTTAAATTTCCTGTCAATAATTACAAACTCAAAAATTCATGTCAATAATTACAAACGTCAATAAGATCAATATTATTTTTAATAATAAATAATGTTAATCATAAATGTAAACTATTAAATAGGTACTAATGTCAATTACACCAATCAAATGACAATACAAATTAATACCAATTAAAATGTCTGGTATATAATAAAAAGTAACAGCTGAAATATGAATTATTCATTTGTGTCATAACATATGTGAAATAGAGTGCATGTCTTAAATTCTGCAACTGAGCATATAAATAGGTCAATTTTATTGGCAACTCGATTTAGTAAGTGCAACGTCCGGGTCAACGGAGTCTTGGCCAACAGGTTAGTTCGTGCGACGGGCACAGCAAACAGTAGTGGCCGCCGCCGCCGCCGCCGCCGCTTTACATCCGGTCCACATCGTCCGGTACACATAGACTCATCATTATTAATATGTCTGGGTTTGAGACAATGCCCCGAAACACTCTAATCATATAATATGCGAGTGCCAAATCCCTTCTCGTCTCCAACTTGTTGTATCCCAACATGCCCAAAACGAACAATGTGGGATACATCAATGGATAGAAAGGGTAAACTCCGTATCGTCTTGGGTATAGGTACCTCATAAATTTATTTTGTATGCGCTCCAACATGATTCTGTATTTAGTTTCATGTGGAGCCCACACTACAGCATTGCATTCTAGCTGGCTTCGGATAAAGGCATCGTACAGGGCTGATATGGCCTTTATGTTTGTGAAGCCTTCTGCTTGACGCAGCACAAAGCCTAAATTTCTGTACGCCTTTTTACAGACTTGAACAATATGGTCTCTGAACGTCATATCGATATTTATATTAACTCCAAGGTCCTTAATCGCGATAACACGCTTCATAGCTTTGTTGTCGATATCCGGGTGGAATTATTTCTGCATCATGAATAGATTCATTGCAGCCTGTCTCTGTGACTGCAAACAAATCGGCGCCTGAGGAATCTATGTTATTATTAAATAAATTAAACTTTGTTCGTAGTCCCCTCGTATTTTGGTAGAATAAATATTTTATATTACCAACTTAAAGAGCTGCAATTATAGTATGCTTTTTATACTGTCGTTACTTTACCAATTAAAACGTTATGTTCTTTAGTATCAGGTATATTTTATTCACTAGATTTATTTAACATTACGGTTAACGTTTCATAGACAAAGAGGATCATTTAAAGAGCAATCGTCATAAACATAAGGGTGCCCCTGAATCCTAACGTCAAAGAAAACATAACACTTACCGACCTTAGCTAGGGCACAGAATAAAAATGACTAGGGCTGCGAAGGAAATATAAAACATGAAGGTAGGGTGGCCGAGTCACGAACGTACCGCGATGGATACCAAAAAGAGTGCGTGTTTTTTTAATTTTCTTTTTACTGACGCTCCCACTTACCTCTTAAACTATGATCTCAAGTAAATACTATAACTAAAACAACGAAACCTTTCTCTATGCATGTCCGGGTTGAACGGTTCTTAAGAGTTAAACCAACATAAACAAGGAATAATCCTATAGATGTCGCATGTTGCTATCACTTTTTACTGATCATAATCAGTTATGACAGAAATACGGGGCAAATGGCAACCCTAGATCTATTTTACCTGTAAATCCTAGTCATTAAGCTCTCCCTTTCGGCTTCAATACAGAGTTCAGGTTACAATCCAGACGTCTAGACTAGTTTACGACTTGTCAGAATCTGTGGAGCATGTAAACTACAGTATTTCTCGGGAAATGTGTCTAAGAAGCTGGACCAGCTTCTTAGACACTATAATTCTTAAATAATTTCCATCGATCATTAAACATTAAAAGAAACACGAAAAACATGAGATTAAAACTGTTAATGGCATAGTAACACAAGATGGAAACTTAATATAAAAAAGGCACATTTCCCGAGAAATACTGTAGTTTACATGCTTCGCAGATTCTGACAAGTCGTAAACTAGTCTACACAATAAAAAACCCGAAGGATCACTCCCAAAGCCACCCAAATAAATAAGCGACTCTAGCTTAGAAGTAATACAGGGCATTTCAGCTCACAAAGCAAGCAGTTCTTAATATGTATTTATATTCACCTACAAGGCCTCTCTCTTTCTATCGCATAGCTCTGATCTTTTCTGACGCTGCACACACCGTAGGTAAATCCCGTCCGAAAGAATACGCCGATGTATCTGTAGTTTGTACCTAATCTGCGGAGTGAGCCAGGCCTCCACGGACACCTTTCCACTGCACAGCGCTGCACCAAAACTACCGCACACGGGAATAACGCACATATCTAAAGCAATGATAACCGAGGGTTTATAGCTGTGGCGCAGATCCATGGTTAGATACCCACCGAAGGCTTGAGCTTAACCGCATGATGGAATGGCATTCTGCAAATGCTTGCTACTACATGAAAGATGCCCAAGTCACAAGTGCCTGGGACTTGCAACCCAGGGATTAAAGGGGCCCTTACGATGTCTTCAATGCTCCCGTCAATCGCTTGAGCCTCCTCCCCTGCCTAACCAAATTGGAAAGACTACTAACGCCGCATTGGATACACGTTTTAGGATGGAAGTTACGGATGTTCTTGACAGGCTCGTGTCTTTTAGTCGGTTATAATGGGACTTCACTAGTAAACCCTTGCTCCGACTTCTGCAGCATAAACTTAGCTATATAACCGTTTTTGGTTGTTAAATAATAATAATTAACAACAAACAAAGTTTGTTTGTTTTTATTCTATACTGTGCCGTGAAAAACAAACATATCTTATGTTTGTTTTCTACGGCACAGAATGTACTTACTATAAGTACTATGCGTTTTAGTTACTATACATTATATTATATTTGACAGATTGAGATGTAATTGATAGAATCATGTGCATGAATGTTTAATAACTTTGCTTGAAAATCTGACAAATATTATTTAAAACTCACGCATACTATGATCACGTCTAATCAATGAAGTTTCTCTTCGTTACCTTTGTTTTCTTTTTCACAACCACTAATAAACCTTTGAACTATTATTAATGTTACTACTTCTTTAAAAATAGTTTATAACTTAATTTTCCCCTGGGAAAATTAAGCCCTGCTTTTATTTTCTCGTAGAAAGTGTAAGATATAGAGTATCCTCCTTAGGAATAAAGCTGTCTAACTGAAGCAAGCTTGAATCCCTCACCGCACCAGGTTCTCAGGCTTGTATCTTTATTCTCCTGGGTTTCAAACTGTCGACCATAACGTAAGATATAGCTTTAACCCCTTAGTATTATAACTTTATATTATAGATTCACTTTAGTAAACCATTGCACACGGCGTAACTCTGGGACTTTATTGTAGGGATGGTTTTCTGAGAAATTGGATTAAGGATTTGATGAATATGGGACATGGGGACATTTTTTCTTAGAAATTGTTGTATTTATAACGATGACTCTTATAAAAATGAAAAGCATAAGTGACGTAGGATGGAAATGGATGTAGACATGAACAATGATGACTATTTCAATGGTGACCACTGAGAACAACTTCTAGCAAAAGTGTGTAATGAACCATCGGTGTCTATTCCATAAAAATACCTAAGTGTTTTAGGAATTACTTTCTACGGTACGACTAAGAAAAGGAATGCCATATGTATGCAGAGAGCAAGAGCAGGAGTCTTGCTCTCTCGTATTTAAAAAAAAACATTATATTGTAATAATATATATATACAACCTAAGATTTGTAATGGCAACAAAAGCAGTCCATTACAATTTTCTCATAATATCGTGGTGGAAGGGCATTTGGTGAATGCTCTTCTGGCTACCATGCAGAAGTAGGAAATCTATCGTCAAACACCTAAACACTGTGTTAGCAGTCATGGCAAAACCATTAATCTCTTTATGCGCAGTTGGATAAAAACTGTCCTATGTCCTTTCTCGTGTCTCAAACTATTTCCATACTTAATTTCATCCTAATCGGTGTAGTGTATCGGTGTAGCCTATTCAATGCAAACAAACAAACAAACAAACAATCAAATCTTTTCCACCGAAGCAACAGCGTAGTTTTACTGTAAAACCATTTTGGACTTTGCATGTATTAAAGCAACGCATAAGATCGCTAGAAAAATTTCGACTTGACAAGTTCCGCGGCCGCTCGCGGTTCTCCGCGAGATTCCGCCAATCTTCCATCATATACTATACATAGTAATGAATAGATTTAGGCGTTACTTTGCCAAAATCCATGTACTCATATAATAATATTGAATATTTCAAAAATATTTAAAGAAAAAATTAAATTAATATTTTAGACAATCAATTATATAATATATCTAATGACAGTCCGTTTATTTTTTTCTAATAAGCTGACGTGACATCATTTACTCCAAGTAGCCAAACCGTAAGAATTTTCGATACATTCCTAAATAACGTTGAAAAAGGTGGTGCGTATATGTTACATTTCGTAAAAACACGAAATGTAACATATAAGTAGTTTAATATTGTGATTGACATTAATTGCGCAGGCTCTAGAATAACCAGTGAGATTGCTAGCCTACGGTTTTAATAACAAAAAGTTCTTCCTCTCAGGTCTGTTACATTTTTAACTTTGTCAAACTCTTTCGTAATAACTCGTCTAGAATCTGGCATTTTCTTCATGCCTGAGTTAATTAAATGAAACAAGAAAAAATAATGGGCAGCTGTTGGAATAATAAAAGGCAGCCTTATGCCACAGTACAACTTGAACAGTAGGGCAAATGTGTTCCTGTTATTGCGATAATTAAAGTAGGCCACTGTCAAACTTGTAGGCCTGGGTCGACAGCTGCAAAAATCCCATGGAAATGTAACAGAAGACAATACATATACTTAGGTGGTAGATCTCTTTAAAAGAAGTATATCTCAGTGGGTACCAACGCAGTGTTAGATGTTCTCTGCATTAAATATTTACAAGTAATTTTAAAATATTTTTAGAAATTATTATATTAATATTTTATTAAAACATTATATTAATATTTTATAAAAAATATAGGCGCATGATCTCGATCGTGCAAGTCTGATGAACAAGTTTTTTTTCAACATTAGAAATAAACATTTTATTATAAAAATATATAATTTACTTCCTTTTTTGAAAACGTTCATAAAATGTATGCAACCTACTGTACGTCTTTTACTGTAGGGACACTAGTCATAACAATTTACATTTTATTACTGTATTATTTTTAAGGTTGTTATATTTGGATAGCAGGAATGATCTACGTTTGCTAGCTTTGCTAGCTACCAACCTCATTAAAGCTCGTGATACCATGTAGCTGCCCTTTTTGTCTGCTCTGGACAACCCATTTGGTGCGCTTAATGTGTAATAAAAACGACGTATTTCTGTGATAGCTGATAATGAACAACTTGAATTTATTGAAAAGCTAAAGATTCATACAGATTATCTACAGACAAAACCTAAAGAGACATTACAACAATAGATCTCATTACATTGTTTAATTGATGTTACCAGTTTTTAAGAATATTTCTAACAATGTGCAGCAACATCCCTCTCACATGTACGAGAGTGGTGGCATGTTACTAAAGCACCACCCAATGGACAAGAGCATTTGCAATTACCATTAAATTATCTAGCGATGCAAACACATTTTCCAGTTAGATATTTGTTGTTGTGTTATACCTACTCCATGTAACAGAAAAAAAAAACAATTCAAAATGGGCCGAGTAATTGCATAACAAATATACACAAATAAGAAACATACAGTTGAATTACAAAAGAAAAATGAAATCAAAATTTTAACACCAAAACATTCTGAGGTCCCATTTTCAGGGTCCAACTTCCACAAGTTCTGTGATACATTCCAAAGTAAGAAATCAGTTACGGTTTTAAAAATAAGACCCTTTTCAGGGATGCATTCCGTTTACAAGATCCATTTCACATCCGCTCACAATACCAATCACCATCGGCAAGTGTTCCAATTACAATGTCATCCAGGTATATAGACTTATAAATAGTAAAGCGTGCGCGCGTGTCAAGCAGGCGACAGGATAGGAGGTAAACCTATATCTTCAATAAAACAAGGAAGCACCAGCAATGTTGCATAGTCCTAATAAGAAAATAGCCGGCTAGATATCAACATTTACTGCTATATCACCAAGCTACACTGTAAGCGATATTTCGTGTTGCACGATATGGTCAGCAACTTGGCGGGTAGGTACACAATTGCAGCTACAAATTGCCACTAAACTAGCCTAATTACATGAAATACATTATTACATGTATAAAATCACGCCTCTTTCCCGTAAGGGTACGCAGAGACCACATGTTTCCACTTGCTACGATACCTCTTTCGTTTCAACTGCACTCACCAATCCTTTCATACATAAACATCGGTAGGGTAGGTATTCCACATTTTTTGAGAACGCCTTCAATTTGATTTCGAAACTTTCGCCTAGGGCTTCCCCTTCCAACACCTTCGTTCACTTACCCCATGTATACCTGTTCAGTCAGTCTGATTTCCCTCATTGCCTGAGGATCTTAATACTGAAAAAGTACAACTGTATTATACTGTGTAAATAAAGCATTTATAATAACAAATATTCTTACAATATTTAAAGAAAACATTAAATTAATATTTTAATAACACATAAAAAATATAAAAATATATCTAGTGACAATTCCGCCTAATTTTCCTGTTAAGCCGACGTGACGTCACAAATCGAGAATCGAGAATTTCTCGATCATGCGCTCGTAAAGTCAAAACCTCCTGAGGATGCTTCGTGTAGAAGCGAAACGCGTCGAAAATTATTCCGGTTCGGCTGCGTGGCGTTTGTGACGTCACGTCGGCTTAACAGGAAAATCAGGCGGAATTGTCACTAGATATATTTTTATGTGTTTTAATAATATATTAATTTATTGTTTTCTTAAAATATTTTAAGAATATTTGTTATTATTAAATATGGATTTCCGTAAAGTAACGCCTGAATCTATTCATCATCTCAAACCATTCATAAAATAACCTGTTACCAGATTAGTGATAAAACTGAGAGCCACTTTTTAATTAAGTTCGACACTTTGCGGATTAAAGTATCTCGTTGAAAGGGTGGAGGGATCTTCTTGGACTTAATAATGTCTTATCTGAAATAGAGACAGCCTTTTAGCATTTTCTTCGGTTTTAACATCTCACTATAATTAAAAGTTGTTGAAACTTTTCAAGCGGATCGTTGCGAAGTTGGCTTCTTAACCTATCACCTTAATCAATCAGCTAATTTAAGCAACGTCCACTGCCGTCATGACTTGGATGGGTGACCGCTAATGACATGTCTATGCGGGCTAGACTAACACCCCGATTGCAACCTGTGGGTGTAGATTTTTCTTTTATTCCTGATAGGTTAGTCTGTGACCACTATCTCACCTGATGATACGTGATGATGTGGTCGAAGGTGTTGTTCAGGCTTACCTAGAATTACTGGTTCTCAAGGACAGCTGCCGAAACGCACCGTGAAAATTTTACTGGTTCTTAAGGACACCTGGCAGCACAATCCGTTAAGTGCTTGGTGACAGATTTTCTACTTGAGGGTGGTAGCTAGCCAGGCGGGCATTAACAAAATGCCCTACCACCATGCGAATAAAGGTTAAATACCGGAAGGCGGGCAACAGTGCCTTCTGAGGACTGCTATCCTAAACTGTGGTCCCCAAGACCCCTGCCAAGCGTGGGATCATGGCAAACCCTATGCATATATATATGCATATATAGAGGCTATGCATCCCTATGGATGGATAGTTGCGGGTTCAATTCTTTATTTTATAAACACTGTTAGACTGTTAGTTAGCTTGGCGACAGATTTGCCACTTGAGGATGATATCTGGTAGCTGTTTCCTTCTTATATAGTTTCTCATGGGCTTATGAATTTTAAGGTACCAATGTGGCTCATGTAGATGGACTTTTTATCACATTGTGAGGTTACAAAATATCTAATATATTACGTATATCAACATATAAAATATTTACGTACCCTACAAAATGTAATATAATTTATATGGCAACCTTTTTATAGGTTGTTTACTCGACACCTGTATCACAGTGTCAAAAGAAAATCAAAAAAAAACAAAGACAGTAATAGCATTAGGGTTTTTTTTATGAATTCACTATTTACCTTATTTATCCCTAGATTATAATGTAAATTATGTCCATGATGTTAGACGATGAGATGATATTTGATGCCAATCCTAGAACATGTGCCCGTGGGGTGCCGGGCTAGAATGTCACCCCATCTCTGCCCGTGGGTATCGTAAGAGGCGACGAAGGGTAAAACACCAGAAGGTGGGCAGCAGCACCTTCTGAGGAACTGATATCACACAGAGATCCCCAAGCCGCCTGCCAAGTGATTGAGATCATGGCAAATCCCAATATTGTGGGAGGCAGTGTTCAGCAGTGGACTATGCGGCTGAAACAGTATCTAAACTGTTTCTCAAGAATACCTGCCGGGATATATTTGCCATTTTAAGTTCTCAGCGACAGTTTTTCTACTTTTTTGCAAAATACCCTACTACCTTAGCATACCTTTCCGGAATCAGGAGTGACTTCACAAATATCGATATATATATTTTTGTACGTGAATAATAAATTACTAATTATATGTGTTGATATTACATATTTATTAATAAATTACAAGTATGAAGGCATTCATATTTAGGATTTCTGGCCGCAATTAACAAAATCATAGCCGCTCATTTAGTATGCAACGCGCTTAGCGTAGAATGAATAGAGATTAGATGATAGGCTGGGAGTTAATGGAAAATGAATTACGCAACATTTACTTTAATAAGCATGACTACAATAGTTATAGCTACGAATCATTATTCGTAGGGATATAGAGACCAAATTGATCTTACGCTAAATCGGTAAACAAGATACAAAAATATGATTCTGCCTAACATAATTTAAGTTCCGAGAGAATCCATATTATTGTGATCCTGGCCATAATTCATTTCTTTGATGTTTTTTAAGCTAAATCAAGATTTACAGTACCGTGCAAAGTTTAAGAATTTAATGGTCTGTACATTTTTTTTAGGAGAGGCTTGAGTTGTAGTATCATACTTTTTGTTAAACATAAACATAATCTTCAACTTCATTGTCACTTACCATCAGGTGATATTATGGTGAAAGGCTGGCCTATAAACAATAAAAAAACAATCTTTAGTATCGCCATTTATCTGCTTGATCTTACCCGTTAAATGTACTGGCATCGAACATTCCCGAAACCTAAGTCTAAGCTATCGACTACTTCTAATGAGTAAGTTGGTTTATTGTGTATCTTGTGACTGATTCCGTTTTTTTTTTACTATTGTTAGGTTTGCATGAACACGTCTGCTATGCGGATTACTAATTGCAAAGTAGTTAGTATAAAACCAATTGTAAAATTGGTCTTGTTTGTAGTTCAACGCAAGTGGTACTATAGATGTCGCTCCATCCCAATACGATATTAACATGCCCGTTAGGTTGAGCTCCTCATTAGTTTTACACGTTAAACGTTACTACATCCTGTAATCGCCCCCAAGATGAGCATGAGATATGCTCGAAACCCAAGTAAACGTATTCGATTCCTAACGTGAGTGTATTTCCGGTTAATTTATAATGTTTAAACATCCTGTGATAGGTATCTTATTTTTTATTTATTTTAATACTAGCCGTAATAAATACAATATGGCTTCAAAACAAAGTGCTACAACCATACAAATGGGAGGATTTCGAAATTAAAATTCCCCTGTATGTAACTGAAGTCTTCGGCTATCTCCCGACCTAACCCTCTCTATACATTTACACGTCAATGTAACAAATTAGAAACATGTTTGACAACCTGATCAAGCAATTAATGAGTTCAGAATACTGTAACATTGATATGTTGACCTATAACTTTGATACAAGGCGTATATTAGCTTGGCAGATTAGTTTAGGACTATCTGTGTGAGGTGTAGAATTTATTTAAGTTAGCTTTAGGAAATTAGTTCTTGTTTGTTTCTAAAGACGCTCGCGAATGTCTGTAAATGTGTTAGTAGATATGTTGTCGAAACTGAAAGGCTGTGAAAAAATATAATTACCTGATTCTTTTTTACTAATTTTTCCATAGGACCAATAATAACCTCGATGAAGACACAGGTCATGATCATGCGATGAGTCTCGTGCACAGAGTTCGGGCCAGCTCCAAAATCGTCATAAAAGGATTACTTACCTACGGCCGGATCAGACTGTTCTTATTATCGACTTATTATATACAAAAAGTCAAACTGTTTGTGATTACAGTATTAACTAAAGTACATCGACGAAAGGTATAATACAACCAGGTGCGAAGGATATGGAAAGTTTTTTTTTGTACTGTTTGTTATTAATATGCAAAATATTATATGTCTCTTATGTGTGTCGCTGCGGAACCCTCGGTGCAAAAGTCTGACTTATTAACTCTCTGCTACTGGGTAGTGGGTCACTGCTTTTATGTCATATTTTCGAAGTAACAGCAATGAACTGCCGTGCCGCAGGTCCATGGTTCGATCCCCACCGCCAGCTTCACCGCATGGTGGAAGGGCATTTTGCGAAGGCTCACCTGGCTAGATACCACCCTAAAGTAGAAAATCTGTCGCCAAGCACCTCACATTGTGTTCCAGCAGCAGTCCTTGAAAGCCAATAAAATTACAAGGACATGAGACTTAACAACTGTGTCTCAGCGGGCGCTGTGAAATTCGTTCCGACGAAATGCATCTGTTATAGGCAGAGGTTAGTCCGCTCAACATCAGGTGGAACACGTGGTAGGTCCGTCACAATCACATAAAAAAACTAGTTGAGTCATCCTTCGGCAGTCTAGTTAGGTACCCAGCTTTCATGTCGTTATAATGGAATTTTCGTTCCACGAGTGTCTCACTCTGTCGAGAGACCTTCGCAAATGACAGACATTCACTGACATTTGCGTAGTTAATGAACTTACCAGATAATTGATTCTTGAACTAGTGAAGTTTGAGTCATCTGAAACGAAAGAAAATAATTAAGTACGATGTTTGTTTAAGTCTCACAAACTTAGTAGGTACCTAAAACCCGGGAATGACGGGAGCTCGAATCACCAGACATTTTGTGCAAAACCGCACTATTTGTTCTCTGACAATTTTCCATTATTGACAACACGATATGATGATAACAGAACATAAATTTAATGATGCCAATTTGACATAAATATAATCTTCTTATTGTTATAAGTAGTAAGCGAATGACATATATTTATAAATATTTTGTATGATAACAGTAATTATAACATTAGCACGCCATTACAGGCAGGATTTAGTAGGAGCATTTAATTTATGTAATTATGTCTTTGCAATTTTGTGTGTATCCGAAATTCCAGCAAATAATACCTATTGTTATTTACCTTACCTATTATATTATATTATGTGGGAGTCATAGTAATATTAATAAGTAATAATGATAAGTAATATATAATAATTTCGAACAGTGAAGGCTCAGTGGCATTGGCTATGGACTGCCACGCAGCAGGTACATGGTTGGAATCCTGCAGCGAGCTTGAGCTTGCTGGTAAGTGATGATGTGGTCGAAGATGTTGTTCAGGCTAACTTAGAAGTACTGGCTCTCAAGGATAGCTGCCGGTACACACCGTTAGGTGCTTGGCGACAGATTTTCTTCTTGAGGGTGGTAGCTAGACAGGCGGGCATTCGCAAAATGCCCTACCACCATGCTATAACGACTGCCATCCTAAGACAACAACCGGGACCGACGGCTTAACGTGCCCTCCGAAGCATGGAAACGCTCAGTAGTAATGTCACTAGCGGTCACCCATCCAACTCATGACCGCGCGCGACGAAAACTACTGGACCGATTTGAATGAAATCTGGTATGGAAATAGTTTGAGACCCGTCGAAGGACATTAGATAGTTTTTATCCAACTGCACAAAAAATAGAAGGTTTTTGGTTTTGCGCGAAAACCGACATACGCGCGGGCGGAGCGGCGCGGCGGTCGGAAAGCTCTTATATATTTATATACTTAGGTAGATGTTTTAAAAAAATATAAATTTACTATTTTTATAATATATTATTTAAATATTTGTATTAATTATATACAAATAACTTAGTGATGTATCGCTAATAGCTGCTTACGTGGAATTCAAACATTAAGTGCTTACTACAAAAAACACATTACGTTTCAATTTCTCTGAGGTTTCTTCTTAACTCACGGCTAGCAAAAAGGCAATATTTTTACCGAAAAAATTGCTCGATCAGGAATTGAAGTGTCAATCATGACGACAAGCTTTCACAGACTAAATATTTGCAAATCAACGCCAACGGCCAGAACATTTCTGCTTGTTATATAGAGAAACCATTTCATGTAAGTTTTTTTATAAACTGCTAGCTAGCGATAAAATAAAATGCGAAAATCTTGACACAGTGATGGCTCAGTGGCTTTGCCTATGGACTGCCGTACAAAAGATCCATGGTTCAAACCTCGCTTGGGGATCGAACCGTGGACCTGCGCCACGGCAGTCCATAGCTATTACCACACGGCCATCATTGCTTTAATTCTTCAAAGTTTCTTCATTGTACGCATCTAGCACAGCTAGAAATAAATGGTGTAGAATATTTTTAAAATAACATTCACCACATTTTAAATTAGAGGGACAACCCCAAATGGGCATTTACAATCCATCATAATAGAAGTTTGATTTTAACTTCTTTGTAGACAAAACCGATATTGCGTAAGATTGTCGGACTTGCCGGCGAGTTCTCGTAAAGTCAGCAAAAATGGATGCTAAAATTCGAGCTGAATCCTACCTGTGGGGTAGGCTTGAGTTATGTTGGATATTAAATCATTTCAATGTATCAATCGAGGGATTAGGGTCGCGTTATCATGACAGCGATTTCTGGATGGATATATGAAATTAATTTGAATACTTATTAATTCCTAATTATTTTGAATTTTAATTTGAGAGTAGATAAAAGTTCTTACATTATTTACTAAAGAACCTCTAGTTTAGGTGTAATGATTTAATAGGCATCTTGCTTTCAAGGATACTAGATTGAAATGGTTTTTTAACGGTGAGTTTCAGCAGCTGTCCTTGAAAGCCAATTATTCTAGGTTAGCCTAAACGACATCTTCGACCACATCATATCACTTACTAAACATGCTTACATCAGGTGAGTTAGTAATCAAAGGCTAGGCTATCAGCTAAATATATGAATAATAATATAATATGTTACCATATTCATTAATGTTTAATGAAATTTCAAGGTAATATGAGCAATAAGCATTAAGTAGCAAACACAATATTTATGAACATTAGCTACCAAACCTAGCATCAGAAGCGATGATATATTTAATTTTTAAATTTATCTTTAACAGTGCTATGAAAAAAAATATTGAAAAATCAGCTAAAATTTTTATTTTGCATCTTAGTTTCCTAGAACTTGGATACAATATTCATGAATTCTACCCTCTTGATACAGATATATTATTCACCTCCTCCTTGCGTCGTTATCCTCAAAGCTGAGGGTCGTGATACCCCGTGGAAATCACCTTTTTAGTGACAATTTGCCGCCACCTGTTCCTGTCTTAACAGTGTTATAATAACCAAAAATGTAGACTTTTCAAAAAAATAATAATAAAATGAATATGACTCCACACGCTACTGCTTCTTGGTACGCAAATGCTTACACTCGAAGCACACCCTGCGGTTCAAACTAAAGTTTTCACAATTTTGTCGGCTGCTGAAACTTTCGTTGCTCTATACCACTGACATCAATTCTAACATTATTGCTATCAGGTGGATTTTACATTTCTAAGTTTACAGACAGAGGCTTAATCAGGACGGGTGGGGGCTGCATAAGTTTCTATTGAAGTTTATCATAATTGTTTTGTCATTCTAACTGTCAATAGTAAATTTGAGAGAGTATTAATTTTTAACCCTGAGAAGAATATTGTATGTATGTTTTCATTGTTTTTAAGGAAAAATACGGAATTGGTCACGTAGGTAAGCCAAATATATCTAACCATAATTTCGATCATATCCGGTGGTATTTTGACGTTTCACTTAGCACTCCACTCACACGCGAACACTTCTTAAAAATACCACATTTTGCGTGATTACGCATGTGAGTAATAATGAATTGATGCAGGCGTTACTTTGCGGAAATCCATATTTAATAATAACAAATATTTTAAGAAAACATCAAATTAATATTTTTATAAAACACCTAAAAAATTTAAAAATATATCTAGTGACAATTCCGCCTAACCCCTTATTTTACTTTAAAATTTGTCAAAACGTCGTTAGTTTTTATAACAAAATGTTTATTGTGTTTTATATTGTTAAGTTTTGAACCTATTTTGAATAATATTGTGTTTGTTAATAGAATCCTAGAATGACACAAATTTACTTTCTTTATGTATTTTTAATTCTGATTATCAATGTTCCCATAGTGTACAAAGGTCATAATTATAAATATACTTTTGATACTTACTTCTTCTTTAGATACTAACATCGCCGTTTACAAGTTATAGTGGAATAAAGAAACTCACAAACATACATACATACACGAACCCTGAAAATATAACTGTCCATTTTATGGGCAGACGTGTAAAAAAGGTAACAGCTAGTAATTTACAAATAGTTCTATGTTATTTTATTCTAATTATTACTACATGGTTTAAACCTCTTGATATAATTTATTTTAGCAAATTTAATATTTGATTCACAGTTTATATTAAATTCAAGTAATTACCACGAGGATTAATTTTTTTTTTTTGTTTCCATTTTTATTATCACTAGCTGCTATAACTAACAGCTATTGTAATCCTTACTACGCCCCTGCTCCAAACAGTTTGTCAGAGATATCAATTTGTAGGGATTTATCTTGAGTTTTGGTTGGAAAAGATTGTTGGATGCCTTTATAATTGGATCGAGTAGAAGCTTATTATGTTGGGTTTGGACTTCGACTCGATCTCGTTGTAAAAGCGAACAAATTGTGATAGGGGTCGAACGAAGCTGCGGATAGAAATACATTGATATTTACTTTGAACCGGAAGCAAATAAACAGAAACTCTCTTCTAACGTATGCACGACTTTAGTTTGTGTATATATGTATACATATATGGGTTTTAAGAACTTAATAAAAGGTACATTTACCTAACTAGTATAATTTTCAAAGGTAGTATTTAAGTATTTTCATAGTTTTATTTACCCTTATCAAATAGCAACTTTTTGTCCGATAAACTTTAAGGGGCTAGGATGGAAAATAATAAAAAAATCTTTAATTTCCTGTCTCATTTCAAACCACAAGGGAACTTCATCAGTTTTTAGAAAAAGGTATATAGTATGGTTTTTTGACCCATACTATAGAAGACGTAAACCAATAACTAATATACCTACTATGCCCTTAACAACCTACACCCATACAACTTTCCTTCGCTACTTTTTTCTCTGTAAAGTATTAGGTACTAATAGCTAGATAGATGAAATTTTCACAGATGATGTACTTCTGTAGCTGCTATAACAGCAAATAATAAAAATTAACCAAATGAGTCGGACTCTCGCACGAAGGGATCCGTTAGATCTCCATCTAGAAAGTGTCTCCTTCAATAGCTGCTATAAGTAACAGCTACGCCTACGTCGTAGTTTCGTAGTTAATTATATCTATTGTTTATGTAGTGGATATAATTATGTAAGTTTAGGTTAGTATTATAGTATATGTATGTGTTTGTGTATGTGTGTATTGATAATATAAAGATGAGATAGTGGTCAAAGGTTACCCTAACAGGCATAAAAAACTGAAATGGTGTGAGGAATGCATAATTTTATACATTATTTGCACCAAGCCGTCATTATAATTTATTTACTGTTCCTTCCCAAACGTGGTTGCCTGGAAGAGATCGTTTTTTATTTAATTATAAATAAAATCGACAATTTTATAATATAATATCTATCTATGTGTAATTTTATAAATAAATAAAATAATGTCGGTTTATCATATAAATATTCTTAAATTTAGTTTTTTTTTTTTTTGGTAAGCCATGTTGGTAAATGATGTTGGCGTCGAAGTTATTAATGAGACTAAAACTACAACCGTGAGCTATCTATAACTCAAGGAACAATCTCCCTAATTGCGGGCCGCCCACAAGAGGTAAGTTGGTAGATACTTATGAATTATCTTTTGATCGTAACTCTACAGAGTTTATATGACTCAGGTGTGCCATGCGGATTACCTATTCATACTTAAGTGGGTAGGAGTAGGTTAAGTGTTGTGGCCTACTTGAGTACGGATCTTGGGTTAGGTATAATTCTAGGTAAGTACTCGAGTACCAATCTAAGTAAGTCTAATATTAGAGATATAACTGGAGATAAAAATATCTCATCATACGACCTACTTGTTATTTTGTATTGTAGCTTTTCTTTTCTACCGAAATACCGTATAAGTACTTTTTGATATAGTTAATAGGTTAGCCTTTGACCATTTTCTCACCAGATGGTAAGTATGTGGTGGAAGATGTTGTTCAGGATAACCTAGAATAACTGGCTCTCAAGGACAGCTGCTAGAATACACCGTTAGGTGATTGAAGCAGTAATGGCTCAGTAGCATTGGCTATGGACTGCCACGCAGCAGGACCATGGTTCGAATGCCGCCGCGGGCTAGAGCTTCACCGCATGGTGGAAGGGCATTTTGCACCGCTTCGCTAGCAACCGCCCTCTAGTAGAAAATCTGTCACCAAGCACCTAACGGTGTATTCCGGCAGCTTTCCTTGAGAGCCAGTAATTCTAGGTTAAGTCTGTTAGGGGATCGTAGTGGAACGAGCGTGTTACATTTTCGACCACATCGTCACTTACCATCAAGTGAGATTGTGGTCAAAGGCTTACCTATCAGCAATAAAAAAAGACTCTTGGCTACAGTTTTTCTACTTGAAGGTGGTATATAGCTACGCGAGCATTCGCTAAATGACCTACCACAATGTTAAAACAACTGCCATCCTAACACAACTGCCGAACCGACGGCTTAACGGCACTCCGAAGCACGTGTACGCTCAGTAGTATTGAAACTAGCGGCCACTCATTCTAGTAATGCCCGCAGTGGACTTTGCTTTACTTAGCTGATGGGTTAAGAACGGTTACGCAAACGTAGCTACGAGCGATTTAATAAGTTATTAAGTTGACTAATTTACTTAGTACTTAATACAATTTCCTGTAAAAATATCAACGCATTCTTTGCATGGCAACTTTGATCTGTAACATCATACGTTCTCGAAAATAAATAAAAAGCAATCAGTTACATATTAATATAGCTTTTCAATTTCGCTGAATAAAAACAGGCGTATGGCAATTTGGGCGTAGTATTATTACATAAAAATGTTGGGTATATTTTTACTTTGAAGGCGATTCACAACCATTTGTAACATTGGAATAGCAATATTAAGAAAACTGGTTATATTTACATTCGTTTTACACATAATAATAGGCTTTATTTTAATAACAACTTAGAGCTTACGTTTGGGACCTTTCTGCATCTCAGTTTTATGACAAAACATAAACTTTACTGAACATACGGATACTAACTAATCTGGAGATCAATCAACACAAATAAATAGTAAATTGTCGTACAAAGAGTACATAAAACGTGTCATACTGGCCGAGGCGTTTTAGCTGTGTCAACGCCGCTGGTGGGTTTTCTGGTGGAGGTAAACAGTCAACGTTTCACTTCAATTGTGCGGAAATGAATCAATAATATTATAAGTAATATCTTCTAAATTAAAATTCAACCTAACATTTTAACAATGTCCTATTTTGAGTGTCATTGTTTCGACAAAATAATATATGATTGGGTCTTTCTTAATACCTCCAGGGGTATTAATATTAAATAATATCCAGATACATAATTTGTTTTAGGTCCTACAAATACCCAAGCAAACTGCCTATCCATCTGATACAGTACAGTAAAGTACTAATTTTAAGGCTAGCTTGCATATTTTAACCCTCTTGATGGGGGAGGCTGTGTTCAGCAGTGGACAATCCAGCTGATATTATATTAAAACGTTTTAATAAAATTACAAAGAGAGGAAGACACGCAGTAGACGCACGCCTGATTTGTAATTGCCACTTTCGAGGTGAGGGTTGCCTTTTCTCTCGTTTATTATAAATTCTCACGACTTTGTATATTCCTTATCTTATTCACAATGAGTTTTGACCTTTGGTGTTATTATAATCTCTCTTTATAACGATTATACTCTGTAAAAGCTTTGAATTTAAACGATAATTAAAATAAAGCTTTGTCAAAATAATTTTGGACCATTTTAGCTCGAGGGGTCGGTTGTAATATAACTAAGTTCAGAATAACGAAGATATTTATGAGTCCAATTACGGTTTATTTAACAGAATATCCGATGAAATTATAAAATTAATTGAGATCTTGAAGTAATTTCAATAGCGCTCTATGTATTTTGCCTTTGAAGTGATCTGAATCTGGGGAACCTTATAGGCACATGGATTATATATATATATAGGCGTTTTTATTTTTGACTGACTTCAAAATGGATGAGGTTTTTATTCCAGTGTATGTTTATCGGTATGTTTGTTACGCGAACATTTCGCCAATTATGATTTGATTTTGATGATTATTTTTAGTTTGGTGAGTCATACATTAGAAGTGGTCCAAATTCTTTTTTATCAAATGCGTTTTAGTGTTTCGGTTTATAATACAAAATACCTTAATAGAATAAATATCTATGACATCCAAGTAAATATAACCAAATCGGTGTTATATTTTTCAGTTGTGCTAACTGGTTATTTTTTTAATAATATTTTTGATATCTTTGCTACATTCAAGTTTCAATAAAAATACTCGCACCAAATAACTTTGCAGCTTTGCAATAAGTAACTATTCTTAAACACAATATACCTACAACACGTTCGTATATGTTATATATATGTGTATACGACGCAACCCTTACTGAAATTTGAGCAAGCTATTTTCACAGGGCGTAAGAATGGTAATGGTTAATATTGTGAGACAAAATGTGCAGCAACACCCTCCTAGCACATCGTATTAAATAATTCTTTATTGGAAGCAAATTACTTATCAGCTAAATAATGGATTTACCTCCTTCCTACCCATTCCTTTATGGTTATGATGAGGCGGACAAGTTGCTTGCCTGACGGTAAGCATTATGCCTGTCCTCGCAGTGCAGTTCTCGTTCTGATTGACACTGCACTGACCTCCTCACTCTGAGATCCCTTACGTCTCGTTTGGCCAGTAATTTCACTTGATACTGCGCCCTTCAAGCTTATACACAGTAGTGTTTGTGTTTGAGGCAGAGTAGCTGACACCGCGGTGATACCCGTTAAGACGAACACTTCCTAAAAAGATCTGGACTTCGATCATTGTCTCAAATGTTGGTAAGTGATGCTGTCAATATGAATGGTAAACAGACATGTATATTCTGTCTGTCCGCTTTTACAATCATCCAATGGGCATATTTTTATATATTAATGTGACGGAACAAATGCGATGCCCACCTGGTATTAAGTGGACTTACCTCTGCCTATTTCGTCACAAGTGACGAATTGCACTGCGTCCGTAACACTTGAGACATACAGGTGTTAAGTCTTATGCGCCTATAATTTTACTGGCTCTCAAAAACGGCTGCCCGAACACACTGTTAGATGCTTGGTGACATATTTTCAACTTGGGAGGGTGGTAGCTACCCAGGCAAGCATTCGCAAAATGCCTGCCACTATGCTAAAGCCAGCTGGTGGTCAAACCATGTACCTGCCATCGTTGCTTCTAAATATCTGTACTATATACACATAAAATGTATATAGAGTGATATCCTTCTGGCTTCTAAGCTGAGAATGGATTTTTAGAAACGGAAATAATAAAGTTTCAGAGATCTCGCTGTAGTCGGAAGCTATTTAAAGCAGAGTAAAGAGAGACGAATAAAAAAACTCCCAAGAAACGCGAAAAACAAACGTAGACAAACTGCTATACTTTCGTTAATGGTGTTTTTGAGGATCTGTATACAGAAAGTTGTCTGTGCAACTTTTTATATGTTGAAAATAGTGTTTTCTCTAGCTCAGAAGAGAATTCCGTATTCAGAAAATACTTTGAATTAATACACATATGTTTGTTTTAATGATAATAGTATTCAATAATTTTTAGTTAAAACCCGTGTGTTCGTATAAAATTTTGTAAGATATGTTTTAAATGAAATGGTTTTTATTCATTTTAGGACAAAACCCGCGGCTTCATAAGTACGATAATTTGTCAAAAAGTTTTTATATGTTATATAGTTTTCATTAAATTTTAGGCAAAACCCGCGTCTGAATACGATAGTTGTCAAATAGTTTTAAACTTAATATAGTTATCATTAAATTTTAGGCAAAACCCGCGGCGCTCTATGAAAGTCTGTAAGATAGTTGTTAAATGTTATATAATTTTCATTCATATTTAAGCAAAGCCCGCGGCGCCATACGAAAGTTTATAGGATAGTTTTTTTTCAGACATAACCCGAAACTCCATACGGTATTTTCTAAAATAGTTTTCAAATGTAATTTAACTACATTCATCTTCTATTTCAACGTTACACTAGAGATAATGGACCCCATTGTTAAGCATCCGCTGTCCATCAGTACCTTTAAAAGGATAATATTGCCCAAATATTCATCTTCATCATAATAGCCATAAAGTCTAACGTTGAACATAACCCTCCCTATTATGGCGGTTTGTCATATATAATCCCACCGCTTGGAGATCACGGTATAAGTTGGCAGAACAGAAAGCAGCTTAGAAAGCGTTGCTGCCCACCTGCTGTTAATTCTACCTTTGCCGTATCTTACGACTCCCACAGCCCGGCACCCCACGGGGTACATATACAATAAATATAATTTTATTTATTTTCTAGTAGCAGAAATCTTTGTACGCGTTCGTCCGGGGAAGTACTGTTAACATAACTATCTCTACCGCCAAGCAGTAATGTATATATTACTGCGTACTGGTGTTAAGGGCATGAGTGCCGGTGAAATTACAGGCACATGAGACTTAAAAACTTTGTGTCTCAGGGTGACGGCCGCAGTGCAGTTACATGTGTTTGTTATAGGTAGAGGTAGCCGCTTAACATCAGGTAGGCCTCGTGCTTGTTCCATCACGATATCATAAAAGGTACTATTACAAGTTTAACTTTTATTCAAAAGGCTAGTGTATAACGAGTACTTCATATTTAAACCCCTATTATTACCTACACACTGAACTAGTGAACAAGTGAACCTCCCAGTCTTAATTAGGCGTACTTTCAGTTACCACCCATTAAGGAGGGCGAGTATAGCTTTTAATCCGGCTTGTAAGGGGCACCAGGTTTTTATTTCCGCGGGATCCAGTCCCGCCCTCACGAAGCTTAACCTACTTAGGTACTTACGTTATTTGTTTTGGGAGAAATATATGGTATTGGTAGATAAAGCCCTGAGTAAAAGGGTCCTCGGCTTATGCCCCCGGTTTCCTTTGCTTCGGTGTTTTTTGCCTCCGAATCTGTTTTAATGATGCCTATACAGGGTTATTGGTAAAATGCTAACAACCTCTTAAGGTTGACTTCTGCTAGTCCTAACAAACATATTGAGTGTTGTTTTTTTTTTATGTATTTAACGGAAAAAGCACGAGGACCACCTGATGTTAAAAGTCTCTTGTGCCTGTAATGTAATATTTCATATTTTTAATTACTTGCTACTACTAGCTCGATGAAAATATTAAAATCTCTATTCAAAGGGAATGCGGCGCGGTCCAGTGTTGCCGCGGCGGGCGCTCTTGCGTCAAATACACATAGATAAAAACAAAAAAGAAATATGTTTGTCAGACTAGCAGAAGTCAAGTTTTTATTGTTAGCATTTACGAATAACCCTGTCTATTATAATAGTATTATAAAATATTTATCTATTTACGTTACCCGAATTAAAAAATCGTGTTTATAAAGTCTAACATACTGTACTGTATCAACCGGGTTGTCCACTGCTGAATACAGCCTTCCCAATTAAGGGGGATTTTGCCATACACCCCACGCTTGCCACACGTCTTGGGGATCGCAGTATAAGATAACAGTTCCTCAGAAGGCGCTGCTGCTTGACTTCCGGTATTTTTCCCATAGTCGCCTCTTATGACACTTACGGTAAGAGATGGGGGGAGGGAGGTGACATTCTATCCCGGCACCCCAAAGGAAAGCCTAATGTACCGCATAATAAAGCTTGTCCCATCGATTCATTCGAATTCCAAAGAAAAACAACATCTTTCCGAGCTTGTGATTTGAACAGTACTCTACTGCACTATAATTTTCAAGCTCTTTGTATATCCAGTGTCACACACATCAAACACACACAAACTGGAGCATACAATTGAAATAAGGTAGGTAGGTAATTGTTTTGGGTTAATTAACATTCGCTTTCAAGCTTCCCGTTTCACACATTTTACGAACACAAGTGTTATGTAACTTGAAACAAATACAATGAACTTCGTTATTTACATGACAAAATGAACGAAAATGGCCGAATTATTTAAAATGACCGATTAAAATGATTATTTTCTTTGAAATATTCATATGTAGATTTTTACCATAATCTCGTATGATGGTAAGTGATGAATTGATATAGACAGTTGAGAAGAGGAATAGAAAAATATACGATTAGAGGGGTTTCTGGCCAACAGGATGGTTGAGGGTCTGTTAGGCTCTGCTCTATAACAGATGCATTTCGTCAAGTGACGAACTGCACTGCGCCCGTCACCCTTAGACATACAGTTGTTAAGCCTCGTCATGTGCCTGTAATTTAACTGGCTCTCAAATACTGCTGCCGGAAAACACTGTTAGCTGCTTGGCGACCGATTTTCTACTTGAAGGTGGTAGCTAGCCAGACGGGCATTCGCAAAATGCCCTCCCATATCATAATCCACGAGTTTGACATTAAGAAGTCAAAGTTAATGTCAAGCTCGTGACTGTTTAATAACACATCGAGATCTAGGTCAACTGTACTCGCCAGCTCGTCACCTACTTTTGAACTAGAGCACATCACTGCCCATAACTATTTTACTGTACCACGTCTCATTAACTCCCACCCACAGATATAATTTTATTATTCTACTTGCACGGACCCCCCACGACTGATATAATTTTATTATGTCAATTGAACATTACGGTACGATCTCATAGAGTGTTGATGTGGTAAACTAAGGAGCTGCAAATTGATATTGCCTAAAATATGGGGATGATTCGATTGCTTCGGGATTGGTGTCGATACTTGTTAAAAATACTAAGTTTTAACTCAAAGATACTCGGTGTCGATACTTTGTTTACCATGCATGTTTGCAATGAAACATTGATTTGTGGTGTTAATAAATTATTATATCTACTGGTGGTGAGATCGCATGTGCTTAGAATGCAAAGTCCATTTTTATAAGTAGGTATAATGTTATTTATTATGATGTCAAAACGTAAAAAATTTTCATTGCCATATTAAATTCCCATATATCTTGATCATGTGGACGATGGAGTCTGCGAAGGGTTCATTTTTTTGTTTTATTTTAAGGTCGTCTAACTATTGTACATTATCACGCGAGATTCGGAGAGAATGTTAAACGGTAAATGTATTTTTATATTACTGTATCAGCCGGATTGTCCACAGCTGAACACAGACTTTAGCAGGCATTGAGAAGGGTTTTACCATAATCCCCACACTTGGCAGGCGTTTTGGAGTTTGCAGTTTAATATATCAGTTCCTAAGAAGGCACCACAAGTGGAATTTTTAATTATTGGCGATTGACATTATAGTTTTATAAAAATTTATAGAGCTATGGTATCGATACTGTTACACAGAGACATTACCGTGTACTCGTACCTACTAAAAGCTAGTATCGTTCCGTACCAGTCAGGCGCGCAGCGTGTGATCGACTGACGTCACCACGCAAATTGAAACGAAGCCATCAGTGAATATGATGTGAGGTGGGGTTTTTTCAGGAGCTGCCCGAAAATTAATTACAATGTTGCTGAAATTTCGTATGCTCGTAGGTAGAACTGAAAATCAGAAGCTACCGAGATATCGATTTTCAAGTTACAATAGAAGATTTCATAGAATTCATAGAATTTTTCCATAGAAGTATGAAGCGTTTAAAGCACTCATAGCGTAGTTTGCTTAGCCGTTCAAAACTGATGAGCTAAGTTAAGCAATGTCCGCCGCGGTCATGAATTGGATGGGTGATCGCTAGTGACATTACTACTGAGCGCCTCCGTACTTCGTAGAGCCCGTTAAGCAGTCGGTCCCGTTTGTTGTTTTAGGATGGCAGTGGTTATAGCATAGTGGAAGGGCGTTTTGCGAAGCCCGCCTGGTTTGCTAACAACCTCAAATAGAAGATCTGGCAGCTTTCCTTGAGCCAGTAACTCTGGGTCAGCCTGAACAACATCTTTGACCATATCGTCAATTAACATTAGGTGAGATGGTGGTCGAAGGCTAACCAATCAGCTTTAAAAAAAAAGTATTATTAGATACAATTATTGGTTACGGTTTCACGAATTGAATAACAAGCTGCCTATTAAGATTCGAGCATTAAAAGAATCGTGTGTTTTTTTTATCCTTGAGAGCCAGTAAAATTACAGGCATATGAGACTTAACAACTGTCTCAAAGTGACGGGCGCAGTGCAATTCGTGACTTGTGACGAAATTCATCTGTTATAGTTAGAGGTTAGTCCGCTTAACATCAGGTGGCCCACGAGCATGTTCCGTCACAATAATATTAAAAAACAAATGCAGCTGCTGTGAAAAAGCATTTGACAATTCCTTTCGTAATATTTTTTTCCCAGTAGGTACAAAGTCACATAGGTACAGACATTCTGATAACATATGTTATATTATATTAGTCGGCTGCCAGACACACTGCAAACTGTGAAGTCGCATTTGGTCTGCCAAACATACTAATAATGCTCCAGACGAATTAAGAAAAAATGCTCTCAGTTCGCATGCCTGTCATATTGAGAACCAGACAAGCCGCGAAGCATTCCCGAAATCACCGATATTCGTGATGCCTTCAGTGCTAGTCTTACCTTATATTATTCTCACTGGTGTAAAGTTGTACGCTTCACACAAAAAAATATTTTTGGACTCTTGCCTTTTTAAGTCCCTCACTACAAGAAAGGCAACTTTTCTTTATTATTGATAGAATTAGCCCGCAGCTATGTATAAACACAATTTTTCCTGTTTGCAGAAGAAATTGCTACTTCGGAAGTCAGTTAACGCAAACATGTCACACAAACGAAAAGTTGGGAGTCAAGGGAGGACATACATGTTGACTGACAGGTGACAGCTCACCTGTTCAACTTCACCGGACTTTGGGCGAAGGAAGGCCCTATTATAGCTCTGGAGCCTACGGGTGTAGGAGCCGAAAAGCGCTTTCTACATCCATCTCCTGCGGGCGGCGAACACGCACCGCTACTATAGGAGGGGTTGATAACGGGCTCAAGGGCACCACTGTGGTGCGGACCTCGGCTTGAGTTGTAAACGTTCTTATTTACTAATATTCAGTGAAAAGGTCTTTTGTAAAATGCCTCACAACCATCAAGCAATGCATTTTTATATAAACTAAATCAAAATAGCTGACCAATTACATTTCGGACTCGAACACCGATAGGTCCGTCATTCACACACGACATTCAGTAGGTACTAATAATTGCGCTCTTGTAGTCAATAGCCATGACGTTTATTGTTGAACAATGTACTTCCTCCGTTAAGAGGGTGTTTGCCATAATCCCCACGCTTGGCATCTTGGGGATCGCAACGTAATGTGGCAGTTCTTTGGATGACGCTGCTGCCCACCTTCTGGGAATTTCCCTTCGACGCCTTTTACAACTCAGGCAGAAAGATATTTGGAGAGGGCAATTGAAGCCCGGCATTCCATGGGGTGTTAATGTTTTGACATTTTTATGATTCAGTTTGGGATGTTAAGTGTGAGTTTGACTCTACACTTGTTGATAAAATGATGGTACTTTTACTGCGCCCTCCAGTTATACTCGCGTAGACAATGGTATAGTATGTCAATATTCAGGCAGCACTGCTCTTATGGGAAAGTGTGCAGTCTGTATAGCACTACGAATTTATAACAAAACCCCAAAATTATTGAGAGATTTAAATATCAATGCATTCAAAACTAGATGTAAAAATTATTAGTCAATAAATGTTATTATAATGTCTATTTAAATCTCTAATGACTTTTTAAATGATAAATTTTAATTGACAATAATTGAAAATTATCCTATGACATTATCAGTATATTTGTAAAGTTAATTGAAATACGATTTTAAAATTTGAAATTATAAAAAATCTTGATGTCACTGATAATTGATATTTTGTGTTTAGTGTGAAATAATAGTTTCAAATTTTTTAATTATTAGTTTATAACTAGCATATATAAATTTTATTTAGAAATCCAAAATATCCTTCTGAGCATAAGGAATGAAAGTTGTTTAAAGCAATACGGACTGCGGTGCTGCAGGTAGATTCCCACCGGGAATGTAAACGAGCATTGTATATATTGTATATTGTATATCTTATCTTATCTTACTAATATTATAAAGAGGAAAGATTTGATTGTTTGTTTGTTTGTTTGTTTGTTTGTTTGCATTGAATAGGCTCCGAAACTACTAAACCGATTTGAAAAATTCTTTCACTGTTGGGAAGCTACACTATCCCCGGGTGGCATAGGCTATAGTATGTTTTAAAAAAAAATGGGGATCCTTACTAAAACTCAAATAATGTAACCCAAGGTGTAAAAAAAATGCCTAAAATATTATTTACATGGGGTGCGCTGCGAAAACTATTGATGATAGAATAACATAATGTACTACGATTTTACAGAACACATAATTATCTACAAAAAATGATACAACAGCATATGTGTAACAATTATAGTTATGCCACAATATGTGTTCATTTATTTTAAAAACGCAACGGGCGTCTACGAAATAGAATAATTCATTTTATTTATAGATTAAAAACTCCATTACTGGGCATAGAGGGAGGAAAAAAGAAAAACAAGACAGTGACTTGACTTTGGCATGAGAGACGGGCTGGGATTTCAGAATTTGATAGAAGAAAAAGTAAATTTCTCTTAAGATTATTAATATTATTATTATTATAAGGAGTATATACCGAGTATATTATATAGAATAATGAAATAAGATTATACGTACGAGTTGTATAAGGGGTTTTACTCCCCATCAGAAAGTGTAAGGTACTTGAGTACCTATATACGAGCTTGATATAGCCCCCGATTCCGTGTATGGGGACATACACCAGCTTTATAAGGGTAAGTTGTATAAGAGGTTTAACTTCAGTAGGTAATTAAACTCAACAAAAAAGTTCTGTCAAAACTAAATAAAAGTTTTTTTAGAACTAAACAAATATTTTTAAGTAAATGGGTACTGATAATATATATATATATATATATATATATTTTGTAATTTAAATAACCAAATAGCTTAGTGACTTAGTAATTCTTATAATTTTTCAATCACTTTTTATATATAGGTAGGTAATTTCTACTTAGCAAATAATTTAGTATGGATGTATAATATTTTTTTTAAATTTTTAGAATGCCCAAAAGATCAAGATCGCAACTTTCTAGAAATAGTTCCCAGGCGAGGGCATCAAAAATACGTCGTAATGAAGAATCTTCATCAGAAAATGAAAATCGTCTTGCAAGTCAGAGGGAACACGCGTCGCAATCGCGTGCCAGAGAGTCGAGTATCGAGCGTTCACAGCGGCTTTCTGAACAAAATGTTAGAACCTCTCAAGTACGAGCACGAGAGTCGAGTATCGAACGTTCGCAGCGGCTTGATGAACAAAATTTTAGAACCTCTCAAGTACGGGCACGAGAGTCGAATATCGAGCGTTCACAGCGGCTTGATGAACAAAATTTTAGAAACTCTCAAGTACGGGCACGAGAGTCGAATATCGAGCGTTCGCAGCGGCTTGATGAACAAAATTTTAGAACCTCTCAAGTACGGGCACGAGAGTCGAATATCGAGCGTTCGCAGCGGCTTGCTGAACAAAATTTGAGAACTTCTCAAGTACGGGCGCAAGAGTCGAGTATCGAGCGTTCACAGCGGGTTGCTGAACAAAATTTGAGAACTTCTCAAGTACGGGCGCAAGAGTCGAGTATCGAGCGTTCACAGCGGGTTGCTGAACAAAATTTGAGAACTTCCCAAGTCCGCGCGCGAGAGTCGAGTACAGAGCGTTTGCAGCGGCTTGAAGAACAAAATATTAGAAACATACAAACTCGCACTAGAGAATCAAGCTCTGAGCGTTCCCAACGCCTACGAGATCAGAGAGAAAGACAACAGACGTTAACGACTAGAGTTCGTAATAGAGTTTTAGCTCACAGTAACAGATCAGCTTTCAGATACGATCCACAGATCGATTATGTTCAACAGTCTTCCGTCCAAGTCGGAGCCATGAATAATATTTGCTCTAAGTGCTCTGCCAAAAAATGGGTCGATGAACCTAATGGTATGTGCTGTGCTTCTGGAAAAGTTAGTCTACCCAATATTGAGGAGGCGCCACAGCCAATAAAAAATCTTTTGACAAATAATCATTTACTATATAGACATTTTTTAACCAACATACGAAAGTACAATAGCCTCTTTCAAATGACTTCGTTTGGCGCAAAAGAAATTAGGGAACAAAATTTTATGCCAACTTTTAAAATAGAAGGACAAGTATACCATCTTATAGGTAGCCTTTTACCACCATCAGGCCAAAATCTACAACACCTGCAGATATATTTTATTTCAGACGCAGATCAGCTATCGTTGCGGTCAAACATAGCTCCAACTCTTAAAATTGATTTAATTAACGAACTACAGATCGCACTGAATAGTTACAATGTATACATACGAAGTTTTAAACAAAACCTAGAACGCAACTCTTCGGATTATTTAAAGTTAGTAATTCATTCCGACCGCTCACCGCATACAGCACACCCGGGTAGATATAATGTTCCAGCTGTAAACGAAGTAGCCGTTCTCTTGGTTGACGAAGAAAAAGGCCCCAGAGATATAGTGTTGCACGGTAGAGACGGCCAACTTAAAAGGGTATCTGAGTTACACCGATCATATGATCCACTACAGTATCCTTTAATGTTCGTGATGGGAGAAGACGGATATTATTTGACTATTCCGCAGCAAGGTACAGCGAGTAACAAAAATGTGACGTGCATGCAATTTTATGCATATAGATTGATGGTTAGAGATAACTGTTTTAATCCATTGCATTATTACAGGGACTTATTTAGTCAATATATTGTTTATATGATGGCAAAAATGATATCAGAAAGATTGAATTACATATGTCGTAATCAACAGAGACTGAGGGCTGATGAATACATTCATCTTAGAGACGCTTTAAATCAAGACGCAAATGTTGACCCTTCAAATATCGGTCAACGCGTAATCTTGCCATCTTCATTCACAGGTTCTCCGCGCTATCTGCATGAAAAAACCCAAGATGCTATGATTTATGTCAGAAACTATGGGAGACCAGACTTATTTGTCACTTTTACGTGTAACCCTGAATGGACTGAAATTAAAGCGGAACTATTATATAGTCAGCGGTCTTTCGATCGTCATGACATAATTTCAAGAGTATTTCATTTAAAGATGAAGAAATTCATAAAATTATTCACCAAAGACGAAATATTCGGTAAAGTGAAATGTTACATGGCAAGTGTGGAGTGGCAGAAGCGAGGTTTACCACACTGTCATTTGCTGTTTTGGCTAGAAAGGAAAATCCAGCCAGACGAAATTGATTGTGTCATAGTTGCGGAACTGCCCAACCAACAAATCGATCCGATATTGTACGATATCGTAACAAAAAATATGGTGCACGGACCATGCGGAGATTATAATTTAACAGCACCATGTATGAAAAACGGTATTTGTACAAAAAAGTACCCTAGACGTTTCGTTAACGATACCCAAACCGGAGAGGACGGATACCCAGTTTATCGCCGTCGTGACGGCGAAAATGGAGGACAGTGCGCTACGCTAAATATCAGAGGAAGTAGGTTCAATATAGATAATAGATGGATTGTTCCTTATTCTCCACTATTATGTAGGACGTTTAACGCTCACATAAATGTGGAGTACTGCCACTCAGTTCAAGCCATCAAATACATTTGCAAATATATCAATAAAGGATCTGACCAAGCTACTTTTAGCGTCAGAAACCCAAATGATGAAGTGGAAAACTACGTGAATGGCCGGTACATAAGTACATCCGAAGCTGTCTGGCGAATATTCGAATTTCCGATCCACGAGCGGCATCCTACAGTCTTGCAGTTAGCTGTACACCTAGAAAAAGGCCAAAGAGTGTATTTTACAATAGAAACGGCTGAACAAGTGGCCCAACACCCACGTAAAACTACTTTGCTGGCTTTCTTTGAGCTCTGTAATGATGATGAAAAACAATTTATTTTGCTGCCACATAATAACACTACGTCAAATATAGTTTACAGGGAAGCTTTGACTCAATAATTTTAATAGCTTTTGTTTGTTTATATGATCTTTTTATAAAAATTTGAAATGTAACAAAAAATTAAATAAGCAATAATAAAAAAATAACATAAAAAAATATATAAATATAAAACTTCATTAAAATAATAATATTAAAACATTCTTTATTATTTTCTTTTCTTAGTAACCTTACTCAAATAGAAGGGTTTATATGTGTGTATAATAATTAATATTTTTTATTTTTTGTGTCATATACCCGTGCGAAGCCGGGGCGGGCAGCTAGTATTGTATATGTAGGTAATTATTTGGGTTGGTGAGCTAATTGGGGAGCTGTGGAATCATAATAGAATCTCGATCAAGCTTCTTCTACCCTTATTAAAATCAAGGTCGGCACAATTACAACACAAAATATCAAAAGTGTGTCTCGCCAACAACGTTTAGGAGAACACCAGTACGTTGATACATATAGATTATTACAAAGAGTTTTGCGTTTGATTTTATACTGGCCACCAGCCTGACGCCAAATCTTCTTGGGAATACTCTCGTTGATAGAATACACCTACCCTTTGAGTATTCCACAGTCAGTAGATAGTGTCATAGCTGTCATAGTTAATTAAGTTTTTTACTTACAGTTGCTCCTCATGGACCTTAGAGTAACCCGTACTTCCGACCAAGTTGTTTTAAGAACAAGAAGTATGCATCTAGTTGTGTTATAAGGAATATATATTCAATAATCTTTCCTGTATGCCCAAATAGTTATATGTTTAGATTAATGTTTTATGTATGCCTTTATTCATCCCGTCATAGCTGATCGTCAGCCGTTGAAGTTTAAACGCCTAATATATAATAGCAGCATTCAGATTTATTTTGTTATTATCTATGAGTTATACAGAATATACGGTTGAAATAGTATGCGGTGAAAATATTTTTATAATATATATTATATAACGAAACACCTCAAAAAGATTTTTCGCCACAATTTTCAGTCATGGGTAAGAAAAACAAATTGACTTGAATCTGAATGGATTGCAACAAATTTAAATCGACAAACTTGTGAAAATCTCACTAAGTTCATTATTCCAACTGAATAATTGACACGACAATCGATTTGACGAAACCGGAGATGGTTCAACTAAGCCTGAAGCTGTCTCGAAATAGCATTAAAAATGTTAGCAAAAAGAAAATGTACACGGCCTTAAGTAGCTTGTTAGAATATTCTTATCCTGATAGTATTTATTTTCCCCTTTTTTTCTTTAAATAAGGCAATGCTTAGAGGCTTGCTAGTGGACTAAAATTGTGTAGACAATAAGGCTATTATTATTGTGGCTTTAATTCCGTTTCTCCAGATACTTCAAAACAAGTGCATGCGCACGGACTATTGAACGATTAGGTCTGTTAAAAGAACATGCACGAGGCCCACTTGTTTTTAAGCGGTAATCTCTACCTAGTGACGAAATGCACTGCGCCTATCACCCAGAGACATGCAGGTGTCTCATGTGCCTGTAGTTCATAATTACTTACGGGCTTTCAAAGCCTACCGGAACACACTGTTGGGTGCTAGGCTACAGAATTTCAACTTGAACATCACCCGTGTTAGTCAGGCGGGCATTCGCTAAATGCTCTTCCACCATGATGTGAAGCTCAAGCCGGCGCGGCGGTGGGGATAGAACCATGGACCTGCGGCACGGCAGTTCATAGCTATTACTGCTCGGCCATTATTGTTTAAAATAATTGTACATTCCTAATGCTAGTTTTTCGGTCATTTATGATCCATTGCAGTCTCAACGAACATTGGAAGAGGTGTTGCGCGACCTCCGGCGTTAAGAGAAAAAAGATATATCTGATACTTGGTCTGAAATCAGCCAAACCCCTGTTCTAACTTTAGCTTAATTAGCGTTCTGTTTCAATGTTAAATTAGCTTAATAACTTAGGATAAGATTAGTAGGATTATAATCACAGTTGGGAACAAGTTACTGGAGATCCCACACCTAGTCTAGAATATCTAATCCGTCATAAATGACCGATATTCAGAGAGCGCTCAGCTTTAATACAGGACGGGCTAAAGAAGTTGCTGTCTGATTTATTACAGTGAAGTCTAAACAGTAGACGATGTGAACAAACAAATTGTTAATAGTATTTTTTTAATATTTTTGATATTACTTTAATTAACGGGAAACTGGCATACTGGAAGTATAGATATTAGGCTCGAACGATATGTATGCAAAATTTTACCTAGTTTGAACACTTCGTATTCAAAATAATGTAATATAAGCGTTCGGGGCGTATTACAAAAATATTACACTAGGCTCACAAGTGAACATAGGTGGACTACGCTCGATATAAACTGATCTAATCAGACAGACCGTGACCGTTAATATCAGATAATTAATAATCTCTCAGGTGTTTTTATAGCTGAATCGAAGTGGATAGTGAACAAAAATCATTTTTCAACAATTGGTTTACGTAAAAAACTATAAATTTTCTTCGGTTGCCCATCCATCAAAGTCTCGACGAGACACAATGCGACAAAATCATAACGGGACGATGACCATGAAAAATTGAACAGCAGATTGATGGTGTTTGGGATAAGGTGGGTTTTTTTTAATTTTTTTTTATGCCTGATAGGTTAGCCTGTGACCACTATATCACCTGATGGTAAGTGATGATATGGTCAAAGATGTTGTTCAGGCTAACCTAGAAGTACTGGCTCTCAAGGACAGCTGCCGGAACATACCGTTAGGTGCTTGGCGACAGATTTTCTACTTAAGGGTGGTAGCTAGCCAGGCGGGCATTCGCAAAATGCCCTACCACCATGCTATAACGACTGCCATCGTAAGACAACAACCGGGACCGACGGCTTAACGTGCCCTCCGAAGCACGGAAACGCTCAGTAGTAATGTCACTAGCGGTCCAACTCATGACCGCGCGCGACGTTGCTTAACTTTGCTGATCGGTTGAGAACAGCTAAGAATTAGGATGTTATTAGGGAAAGTGATTGCTTTGGATTTGACTGACCATAGAACAGAAGAGCATATTAGTAAATTATGATATAAGTGCGAAAAATTGAAAATATTCACCGAGGCGGTATTTCTTTAGAATAATCCGATTAAATTAAAAATTCTAAAGTTCTACTTAGTAGGTTAAAAAGTCTTTGGTTTGATTTTATATGACAAAATTAATGATACATACTACAATCTCCTTGGTGAGAACTGTGGAAAGGTTTATTTCTTTTTCTATTTAAAACACAAGTGTAGTAAAGTAGAAAAAAAAGCACGAGTGCATAACAGACTACATTATGGTAATAAAATCGGTGCATTTAAAGGCCCGTTACGAGCTAGTGTGTTGAAAAATAATATATCGAGCTTCATAATTATGTGTTTGTTATACTACAATCACACCTGCATTGGCAATGCTACGACCAATTTTGAAGCATATCACTGCGTCAAAATCCGAGCTGGAAAAGCTTTGGATTACCGAGCTGCAGGTGCATGATGCGATCTCAATCGCCGGCTTGAGTTTCAACGCATGATGAAAGGGCATTTTGCGAATTCACGCAACTTAGAATCTCGATTAGGAAATCTGTCGCCAAGCACCTAACGGTGTTCCGTTGATAGCCAGTAAGTTTATGAAACTCCTAAGGAAAGTTGGCAGCTCAGGTTAGCGGCTAGTCTGCCATATTTTTTTTAACATCAAGTCTAAGTATGGTTAGCGAAATTATATGTTGTATCAAACTGAACTTGATTTATTGATGATAATTTCTAATTCAACATTATGATTTTGATTAATTATTCAGCGCAATAGTTTTTATACAACAGTGTTTCACACATACAGCAAACTTACATAGATAGTCTACCGTTTTGGTCCGTTTTTAATCAAATTATATTTATGTTACATTTTTCCGCATATACTAAAATTCAGCGTATTGTGAATTTTAATCAAGTTACAACTGAAATATTAAACACAGAGATAGATTACCCATTTCCCTGGATATTTCTAACCAAATTGTGGTCCCCCGGGAAGACCTTGAAAGGAACTATTTTCCATTTGGAAGGGTTTACGAGGAAGCTAGTAATAATAAATGAGTAACAAATTGTCCTACATTTAACCTTGTTCCTTGTTTGCGGTTTTAGTTTCGAATGATTAGTTTCTGCCATCGGATAAAATACACTTTATTTTTTCTAAGGTTATTTTGTGATAAAAATTATGTAGAATAATATACTGATATAATATAACTAGTCTGGCAGTAATACTCTTACACAAAACATTTTTTTTTAACTTTTTAATTATGTTGAATTTGGAATGCGTGTATTATTTTTAAAACTTATTCAAATTTTGCGCCTTTAAACTTTGGTAACCGAAAGACCGTATTGCGCTGACCTTGACCACGGACATGAGATGGAATAAGGAATACAATAGAACTGGTACGTTAACTCTACAGAGACACCAGCAAACATTACAAGTTTATTTATGTATACTTTAACTTTTGATATGTCTGTTTTTTGCTGGTATCTGATAAGGGACAAGGGCACGCGTTTTTATGCTTTCAATCATACATTTTCTATACTGCCTTGCAAGATATTAAAAGGTATTTGTTTATATCACAAAATTAAATAGATACCATACATATATGATATATTCATACATATATTATATTTATGATTGTCTTCCACCAATGAATAAGTTCTGTTCTAATAGTTAATCATTAGGATGATTGTTTTGTTATGGATTTCGAATTTTAAACATGATCAATTATATTTCGAATTAGACAATAATGACCGAGTAGTTTTTTTTATTGCACAGAGTATAATAGCTTCTATGTGTAGGTTAGGGATCTCTAACAAAATGTGTAGCTATCGGGTTCTATAGGTAAATATTAGAACAGAACATATTCATTGCTGGAAGACAATCATAAACATAATGTTTGTATGAATATATCATATAAGTATGGGTATCTATTTAATTATGTGATATAAACAAATCCAATGTCAAAATTATGACAAAATTAAATTAATTTCCATTACAATTTTTTGTCAATAAGGCACTTCGGACATTCTGGACTAAAATAGCTTCTACATTGATAAAAGGGTTTTCAACAAGAAATTTGTTATCTAAAACAAAATAAAACAATGAATCGAGATGAAAATGATTCAAATTTTTATTGTATTACGAAGAGAAAAGTTTGGCAATAATTATGAATGAAAAATACTATCTGGCAAATGTCCATCACGAGCACTCTGACAGATGTCGATTCTTTCATCAAAGTTTTTAATCACTTTATAGCAAATTCGCTCTACAGATTCGCACTTACCAAGTTAGTGGTAAAGTGGTAATACCTAACCTTCAGAGTCAGTGTTCTGAGCGATAAGCCAGAACTTTAGCCTGCTCGGACATTACCAGACGAAGCCCCTTTATGGGTATATTGGAGCACAATTTACTTAACAACATTTATCTCGGAGATAAACTTGCGTCCCAAGAAGTTTGTGCAATTTAGCACAATGTTACGTCAGGTTCATTGTATTCATCCTTAATTTTGTTAAATTATTTTACAGTTACGTTAGTAGAACTTCACATGGAAGATGTTTTTATTAATTATCTGTCTATATAGACTCAAAAGACCGAACTAAAAAATAAAACATGGATTTGTTAAGGATTTCATCACGTCAACCGTAAGATCTCTCCCATTTATCATAATCCCCACGTTTGGCAGGCGTCTTGGGGATCGCCGTAATGTTGTCAGTTCTAAAGAAGGCGCTGCTTCCTACCTTGTTTTTCTCTAAGTCGCCTCTCACGACACTCACGGGACGAAATGGAGGACATACTAACCCGGCACCCCAGGGGTAGGGATGTAATTGGTTGCAATTTAGTGTGAATGTTGAGACTATTGTTTAGGAGGAATTCGTAAAACGAATTTGATAACAGCTACATTACAATATTTTTTTTTATGAATCCAAACAATGGTAGTCAGAGGAGCAGTTAATCTTCCAATTTACCAAAACCAGGGAAGGTTAGGCAACTTCTTAACTAAAAATACTGAAAACGCCATATTATTATGTTGTTTTAGATAGATAGATAGATTTACACTTTATTGTAAAACCTTAAAAATAGTTTAAGCCGAAATACAAATCAAAATTATGTAAAAATTGGCGGTGTTTCGGTGTTCTGAAAGCTATTTCTGCCAGACAACCATTGGGAGGAGAGAAAAAAACTAAAAAGATCCAAGGGATAGCGGTGAGCTAGATTAGATTACATTTCTAAAGAATGATCCCAAACCAAACAATATTTTTTATTCTACGGGCTGTTGCAACCCTATAAACCGAGGCGGGACTCGCTCTAAGCCAGTTTTTTTCAAAGCTTGGAGTACCCAGATGCAATGACTATGGACAGGCTTGCAGAAATTCTAGGGTTTGGCTCCCTAGGTAAATTTTCACATAGCTACCAAATATGTCAACATGTATTTAGTAGCAGTAGAAATATTTGTGAACGATGTTCATCCGGTGAATACCACCATACCTATATCTACCGCCAAGTAGTGGTGGTCTAATTACTGTGTTCCAGCTTGAGGAATATGAGTGCCGTTCAAATTACATGCTCATGAGACTTAACAACTTTAAAGGGGTGGTATATAGGGTGATGGACGCAGTGCAGCTCCTCACTTGTGACTATATATATCTGTTATAGGCAGTGGTGACCATTTAACACCAGGTATGTCTCAAGCTTGTTTCGTCATAATCCAATAAAAACAAAGTACCTCACGTTATATTTTTCCAGCATCTGGTCGTGAAAGCCATTTCTGATTCTTGGCAGGCCAGTTTACATCCTTCGACCTCATCAATTACCACTATTAGAGATTAAGTTCAAAAGCAAGCAATTAAAATAAGGTACATTGCCTTGACTCAATAAGTGAGCAGTATCTACAGTGATTACGTGCCCATGTTACCTTTATGCTAAAATCAGGTGAGTAAAGTTTAGTTTAATCTCTCCCGACAACTTCGCTCGATAGCTTACCACTTCCTAAGTTGGCCGTGAGCATGCTAACGTGCTGTGTTCGATAAACCAAAACTTCGGATTACTTGGACACTTCAGGCTGGATGAAGGAGGTAGATAGATACCAATATATTGTCAACAAAACCCATCTCAGAGCTAAACTTGTGTCCGAGGAACTTTGTACAAGTTGACACAATGTTGTTGCTGCTTATCGTTATCTACCAAAACTTGGAAGTAACTTACTATGATAAGGAACTTCATCATCATTTTCCTATCCTAAGGGAAATTCAGGAAAGTCGATTTCTTTTTACCGGCTGTTGCCTTTATTAACAAAATACTACAAACTATATACAACACTACAGCTACTACAATAAAAGCATTAGGACTCATAGGCAGTCCAAATGCTCTAGCCCACTATCAGTTGGCAGCGTGCCCAGCATTTTTCCCAGAAGTCGAAATTTTTATGTATTTTATTATATATATATATATATATATATATAGTACTATATATATAGCGTGGGAACATATTGTATGTCCCCACGCTCTTAGTTCTTAGGCTTTTCCTTCTTTCACATACAGCATCAGGCGGTTACATTTTCATATAGCGGATAAATAAACAGCCAAAGGTACTACAGAACTATGAATTAATGTCATTAGTTATAACTAGTGACGCACGCAAAAAAGAGCTGTCTACGATTGTGAAATATAGTAACGATAATAACCAGCACCTTCTCACCTCGGAGAGTGCTAATAAACTCTCGGAGTTGGCATGCGGAGCGGACAGCGCTCTACGATGCCGTATTATATATATACATAGGTACCTACATGTTAGGTACCTATAGGTACCGGAAATGAAAAGTAAAATAGATGTGGCAATTAAGTATATACCTTTAGACCGTTCAAATTACTTGACATCTAATTTTCAGAAAATGAGGTGTTGATGCGCATTGGAAGCAAAACAGAGCTTCTACTCAGTACCCGAGCGGTAGCGGGTATACTTACAATGAGAGCATTCCATAACAATGGGTTGTGTCCGGGTGATGGCCGACCATATAAGCGAATCCAAATCCTTTTATTTCAACGTAGCCTCACTACTATCCTAAGACAACAACCAGGACCGACGCAACGCAACGGCTGAACGTGCTCTCACACTGATGCTCTCTAAGCAAAATATGTCACTAACGATCTCCCATCCGATAGCAGACGTTGCCCTTAGACTATATACTATATAGACAAGCTTTGCTACGAGCTCTTTATATTACCGATATTTCGGATAGACCTGCCGTAGATTATTAGTTGCCTAACTTTGTTGATCGGTTAAGAACAGCTAAGTTAACTTCGCTACGAGGCTTCAAAATATACCATTTACTATTTTTAAGATTGTCCTACTATATATAATAATGGTGTCAATTAAGTGTTTTGTATTGCATGGTACAAGTGCAGACAGACCCCTTCGGACATTCAAAGATGTGATGATATAATATCTAACTAAAACAAGTAAGGTACTTAGGTTTTATTTGTTGCTGATAGAAGATACTACCACCTCCATACCTAAGACTGTTTCTACTCCACCCGTCTACGTGAAGGGTGGTACTTGTCGCAAGTCCCTAGGTATTAATCAAGTCACCCTCATTCCTTGCAAGGACACTTGTGTGTGGTCGCAATGGTTTTGAAGATTTCGGGATAAGATCCAGATAGCTGTCTTTTAGTTAATGGAAGCCATTCTGACGAAATGGAACATTTATGAAGGTAAACTCACAGTATAAGGTATTTATATATTTAGGAATTTTAGATGTCAGGTATAAATAGTAAAGAAATTATATCTTCGCGTGTTATCTTTATCTATATTAATAATAAATAGGGAATATTTGTATTTTTGTATGTAACGGATAAACTTATAAACTACTAGACCGATTTAAAAATTCTATAACTAATCTCAAGGTCAATTAAAAATGTTTAAATTACATATTCTACATTGTCCTGCCACGTTCAGCAATAAATGTATAGAGCTACTGTGAGAAGAACGGGCAAGAAACTCGGGGCCATTATTTTAAACGCCTTTTAACAATGTGTTACATACTAATAAAAAAAATACAATATTTGTTTAAATTACGTAGGTGACAGGCGTGTGACACAGTTGTAAGTAGCAGGCATGTTTCAGTGCATGCTTCCGTGTTGCCATGATGTAGGGCATTTTGCAAATGCCCGCCTGGCTAGCTACCACCCTCAAGTAGAAAATCTGTCGCCAAGCACCTAACAGTATGTTCCGGCAGCTGTCCTTGAGAGCTAATTCTAGGCTAGCCTGAACAACATCTTCGACCACATCATCACTTACCATCAGGTGAGATATAGGTAAAAGGCTAGCCCATCAGCTATAAAAAAAAGTGTAAATAGTAAAAAGCTTTTTTATAATAACCGACTACCTTAACTAAAAAGAACGAGCGTATAGAAGTCGTACCATGTAAATGTGAACACAGAGTTATTTGAATCAACACAGTACCAACTTCCTCAAGTTAAATAATTCAAATTTATCAGTATCGAAACTCGGTTAGGTTATTTTCTTAACGTAATGCGTATGTTTATGTTGATGTATATACAAACTAAACATATAAAAGTACATTAAATATATTTGAAAAGTTTACTAAAGTATAATAAAATATTTTTTTACTTTTATTTAAAACTGCAGTAACTAGCTTTGTTTGATACTTTATTATTTGCTCTAACAAGTAATGTTGTATTCCCGTCAAAAAATACGATCATTGGTCCACAATTTGTACCCTTGTGTATTAATTGTTACTAAAAATGAACCGAATATTGTCTGTACACAGAATTAAATTAATTTCGTTATTGTTTGTCACACAAATGGTATAACTCTTGATTAGAATAAGTTATATTGATTTATTAGTATATTGATGACGAAGCCAATTATTAGTTTTGTAAATGTTATGTACATGATACAATATAACTTGTTAAAGGTGTTTTGACGGAAGTTTGTCTAGCTAGCTTACAAATGTCGAGTAGAAATATTATCATCAAGAAAAAATATTTTAAATAGTTTTTTTATGCGATTATGACGAATCAAGCACGAGGCTTACCTGATGTTAACTCTGCCTACAACAGATGCATTTCGTCACAAGTGACGAATTGCAAATGCTTATATATATATAAAACTCTTATATAAAAAAAATTTATAAAAAAAACTCTTAAAAGAATTCAAGAACTCTCAATTCTTTTAAGAGTTTTTTTGACATGTTCAAGGTAACAAACTCGCAAATACCTCGCTCGCTAATAATTCGCATAATCTTGTAGAAAGATTACGAAACTAAAAAACAAGCGAAAAATAAATATTCCCACCACAGACGCGGGTTCCCATCTATATTACTTGGATTGGAATTTGGAATGCTTTCTTTTTCTTTCATCGGTTTTTTTTATAGGATTTCTTGCCCATCACTCATTTTTTTTTCTAACGTTTTCCTTTTTTGAAAATATTATTTAATATATCTTGAAAAATTGTTGAACAAGTACGATACCTCAAGAACTGTAAAATAAAATAATATATATATTCATTAGTACTTATTTTGCAAATTATATTAGCTGTAAAGACTTGTGTAATTAAATTAACAGATGTAATGAAATATATAAAAAATGTATTTATTTATATATTTCTGCCTTTTGGAGTAGAAACATTAGGTCCAAGCGCATGGCTACTATGTAAAGATTTGTCAAAGCGGCTGATAGAAAAGACAAACGACCAAAGGGCTGGCTATACTCCAGCCATAGAATTAGTATTGCCATTCAACGGGGTAATGCTGCCAACCTTTTAGGTATCCTACCCGTGGACAGTGACCTGAGCTCTGTTTTATACTTATGATTGCCTTCTGGTAGAAAACGGAGTTCAAGATTTTTATCTATATTTTTTTTGTTCATAGATAGATATAGTTATCATTATATTTAATTATTGTCTTGTTGCTTTTCTTTATAAATGGCTTTTTTATGAATAAATTAAATGATATGTGTGATATCTAAATAATGACAATATCATTATGCAATTCGAGCCATATATGAAATGGATCCTAGGAAATCTGCCAGGGATCATTTTAAAGATTTTTTTTATTAAATAGTGACAATCACGATTACAACACTAGGAATAAATATAAAATAGTGGTGCCAGGTATTAGATTAGCAAAGACAAATAAAAGGTCCTTCATAGATACTCGTAGCAAGCATAATTACAACTCTCACTGAAGGAAAATTCAAGTTGCACGTGAAAAACATATTGCTTAAGTTAACTACTACACAGTTTGTGATTACTTCAACGACAAAAATGTTTGGACAATTTCGCCTCTGCCAAGCTATCGCCTGTCACCAACGTAATTTAAACAAATATTGTAATCATTTTATCATATAGTAAGAATGTAACACGTTGTTAAAAGACATTTAAAAGAATGGCTCCGAGTTGCTGGCCCGTTCTTCTCGCAGTGGCTCCAAAAGTTTTTTTTACTATACGTGGCAAGGCAATGTAGAATATTTGTATATTAAAATTTGTAAATGACCTTCATGAGTAGCCTCGTAGACGCCTAAATTAAATGATTTTAACTTTAACTTATACATATAAGTATAGTTCTTGTTTATGCCTGGTGTAAACAGTTTAATAAGCTCTAGTGCACAAAACTCTGTATATAAGTTCATGGGCATAAAATAGAGAAAATATTTTTTTTAATTTTTTCACAGAATTTCGTTTGTAATATAATTCGTGTCAGAAGTTTACTGACATGTTTTCAATGCCATAGATCAGAGCTAGATATTATTGAAGACCTAGAAATGTTTCTTTCGTGACAGTGACACTGAGAGTAGAACATAGATCAAAATCAGTTTCAATATTAATTAACTATATATATGTTTTGGGCCGTGGGGTGCCGGGCTAGATTGTCACCCCCCCATTCCTCATTGTAGGTTGCGTAAGAGGCGACTGAGGGTAAAATAACGGAAGGTGGGCAGCACGCCTTGTGAGGAACTGATATCTTAAACTGCGATCCCCAAGACGCCTACCAAGTTTAGGGATTATGTCAAACCCCTTTTACTGGGGGAGGCTGTATTTAGTAGTGGACAATCCGTCTGATTCAGCAACGCATGTTTTACTAACATTATCGTTGCTTAACTTCCTTACAGTTGAAGTAAAAATCCGAGTGTATGAATCGTTCAGTATACCCAATTTACCATTGACTTTGATACCATTCCTCTCGGCACAACATCTCCGCTAAAATTAATAATTTTATGCTCTCGTTGTATAATCTCTTATTTTATGTATACGTAAGACAGTAATAAACGCATATATTGAGGTTTTAGATAATCTGAATAAGTAATTAAGAACGTATCCAAAAGTTATTTGGAAACCAAAAATGAGTTCATAAAATCAAAACGTGGACACCGTACACAATATCGGTTGATCGAATGTCCATTTTTATAGCAGTAACGATATATTGTATCGGTACCACAGAATAGACAATAGTCTTATCGATACTCTTTTCGTAGCGTAACGTGATATTTTTATAGAGGTCGTCCTCACCTTATCATTTTCTTGAGGTAAAGTATTTACATGGATTTAGCTTACTATACTCTGCAGGGTGGATCTACTTTTTTATTAATGATAGATGTTGATTGTGTATGCAGTCATGAAAAAATCGTTCAGGCTAACATAGAATGACTGGCTCCCATGAACAGCTATTCTTGGCAGCTGCCAGAATACAGCGTTAGGTGCTTGGCGAAAAATTATCTACTTGAGGGTGGGGATCTAGCTAGGTAAGCATTTAAAACCTGTCCTAACACCATGCTATAGCAACTGCCATCCCAAGAAAACAATCGGGCCTGATGGCTTTACGTGCGCTCTCAGTAGTATATATATACTACAGTCACTATGGTTATTACTTTAGATTATAATTGCTTTGGAATCAATTCGATTTTTGAGAAGAAGTAGTATCTCAAATCGATTTATTGACCTCAATGTCGAATCAAATCCAATGGATTTATTCGTTAACATATTATGTGTCAATAGTCTATATAAACATTTTAGTCGTTTTATATATTACAATGTCGTTAGACCACCTAGTGGAGGGACTGACGACATCGTAAAAATCGCGGGTAGCCATTGGTTACAAGCGGCTAGTAGCCGTTCTCTGTGGCATTCTATGGGAAAGGCATTTGTTCAACAGTGGACATCTTGCGACTGATGATGATATACTCGTATGCTGTATTTTGTTACATTTTCATCAACGTTTCTAATCGTACATAAGCGTTTCTCCATTCTCTATTTTGGACATTCTTCATTGAAATACCAATATATTATTATGTGCAGAGCATAACATTCGGTGGTAACACTAGTACAGACCCACCAACTTATCTGTTCAGGTGGCAGAAAAAAGAACTACAACATTCCTTCAAACTGTGACAGTTTGTAGTTGATTTCCATGACCAGTAGCGCCCTCGAAAACTGCACAGTTAAGTTGGTAGTGCTATATTTAAAAACATTTGACCATAAAATTTGGTTTAAAAAGTTCGTACATTTTTATGCATTTTGGTAAAATGTTTAATGAAATACGCGTTTGCACTGGAAAACAACTGAAAAGTATCTAACTTTATAATTTTTCATTTACATGAAGTTATATCAGAAAGTTTTGACAAGTGAAAGCCTCGGGACAGAGAATATAAAGTACAATCAAAGAGCTCCTTATTGAAGCAAAGTTTACACTCCACATTTATTCTGCTTACAATATAAATGAAAAATAAGCTGAAGCACGACCGTGAAGTTGAATAACTAATGCAAAGAAAATAAAATGAAAGAAATGGAAAGAGAAAAAGGTCACATAGAAAAATATTGAATATCGAAGAGAGTCGAAATCAAAATATGTAATAATATATGTATACATTTCAGTTTTGCAAACATTGAAAAAAAGTCAGTTGATTTTCCGACAAAATCCCTCACTTCCAAATCTGTTTTTGCTCTGGAAGTTAAAAGAAGGGCGGGTAACCTCTATCTACCATTTCAGAGTAACCCGCATATGTGTCAATGACGTATAACCTCACAGATCAAACAACACACACAAAATAAAAATGTACCATCTTCAGAAGTTTGTTTGTAGAAACAATTCAAAAACAATGTTGTCTTCTGTTACAGGTCTTCATGCACCAAATCTATTACCAGTCAAAATGTTTTTCTGACAAATACCGCTATTTTGAACCCACTTGGAAGTATTAGCCATGATAATGTATATTTCATTTTATTCTACTAGGTTTTGCCCGCAACTTCGTCCGCTAATTCATTTATTTTAGTCAGTTATTATCTTAAAAGCTAAAAAGCTCTCCGACAAGGTCCTAACTGCTGTGCCGTTCTCCAAGACGATTATGGAGTTTAGCTCTCAGACTATACCAAAGCTCCCTTAACGTTAAATAAACTTATCTAATTGTTTTACGTGAGCCTGTATGTATTTTATATGATATATGTAGGTGTAGGTACTAATACATATTTTAAAAGGTATTGACGGAACAAGCACCCGGTCCACCTGGTGCTTAGCGGTAACCTCTGCCTACAACAGATGCATTTCATCACAAGTATGAACTGCACTGCGCCAATCACCCTAAGACATATAGATGTTAAGGCTAGAGTGCTCCTGGCGCTTTCCATACAAACGTAGTTTCATCATATTTAAAATACTAAGTGTTCAAACTCGGTGAAACTTTGCATGTATGTCCTGGAGCCTAGTATCTATGCTTCTGGTTTGCCAGATTTGCGTAAATATAAGTATTTTCAAAAAAAAATCGATAAATAGTTTTTTATGGAAATTGTTATTTTGAAATTTAGGGCTTAAATAAATAACATTGGGCTCAGTAATATGCACACACAATTTCACCGAGTTTGACCACTTAGTATATAAAATATTATGACGTTTAACGACGTTTGTATGAAGCTCAACGTGCACTCATGTTGTACTCTCACTTAAGTCTCATGTGCAGGTAATTTTACTGGCTCTCAAAGACTGCTGCTGGAACACACTGTTAGGTGCTTGGCAGTAGAATTTCTACTTGAGGTTGGTAGCTAGCCGGGCAAGCATTTGCAATATTTCCTTCACCATGCGGTGAAGCTCAAGCGCAATTCAATCTTGCAAAGATCAAGACTTTATATATGTACAGAGAGGATAGGATCATTAAACTTTTTGATACGGGGTACACAGTTGTGTTTACGTTTAAGACCAAATTCACACAGTACGCACTTTTTTTTTTCTGAACATTAACTTGACGCAACCTAGCGGATGCGATTATTTATAAGCGCCAAATCAATTAATCAATCCAATAGAACTTGGAATATTGTGCATGTTTTATTAATTGTGAACTTGATGAGTCCAAAATCAAAGCGGGAACTGTATGGAAGTTGGACTTCTTGACATATTTATCCGTAGAGTGCAAAGATATTGACCCCTTAGCACACTTCGAGGTTAGAATATTCTCAAATTGACGTGTACCATATTACAGGTATTTTAGTAAAATTAATACATTTCCCCAAATTGATGGAGACATTCCTCGGCATCCCTTTGTTCAACTAAATACAATTAAAAGCCATTTCATTTTCACCCTTCATTTGAGAGGCGCTTCGTCTACTAGGGACGAAGAAAGTCTTCTTCGATATGATGAGCTAAGTTATAAGCGGTAGCGGTACAACAATTACAAATGTTCAAAAATCCGACCAAGATATGGTATGCGAGTACAAACCAACGTGATCTCAAAATCACCGCGAACAATGCCAGACGATATTTGACGCGATTCAATTCTACACCAAACATTCCTGAAAGAGGGAGCTCCTCAAACTTAGAATCACTCGAATTGTGTAATTGCATTTTTTTTTATTAAATTTGTGTTTATATTTGTAGTGTAAATAATTACGTCGTAGACTCCCAATACGCTAAATTTTATATTTTTTTTTTTTATCTGATATGTTAGCCTTTGACCACTATCTCACCTGATGGTAAGTGATGATGTGGTCTAAGATGTTGTTCAGGCTAACCTAGAAGTACTGGCTCTCAAGGACAGCTGCCGGAACACACAGTTAGGTGCTTGGCGACAGATTTTCTACTTGAGGGTGGTAGCTAGCTAGGCGGGCATTCGCAAAATGTCCTACCACCATGCTATAACGACTGCCATCCTAAGACAACAACCGGGACCGACGGCGCACGGAAACGCTCAGTAGTAATGTCACTAGCGGTCACCCATCCAACACAAGACCGCGCGCGACGTTGCTTAATTTTGCTGATCGCTTGAGAACAGCTAAGTAAACTTCGCTACAAGCGCTTGATTTATGCAGCATAAAATTATGAAGCATTTCATTTCAAGCATATTTGCTTTGTGTATGAAAAAATGCGTAACATTGTCCCAGCTAGGTTACGTACTGTTTACCTGACGTCACGTTTGTGTCACTAAAACTATCATCGCTAAGTCTATTTTTTATTTCACCAATGTATCGATAATATCGACTTTTGCTAAGCAACGCCCAAATCTATTAATTAATATGTGTTTACTGCACTTTGGAAACTATCGCGAGTTTTATTCATTTTAACTTATAAGGAACCGGCTAGGACGTTATATTTATCGGAAAGATTCGCCAGTTGTGAGCCAATATGCGTCAGTTGGCGAGGATCTCTGATACCTTTTTAGATATTTGATGTTTGTACACCTTGCATTCTACTATAGATATAATCTACACTTGTACATATATACTGTATTTATAAAATAAATACTTAAAAGCACCCTATACAAAAGTGTGACGGACTCAGATTCAAGGTAATTATTCAGAACTGAATTAAATAATAATATGCAATACTTCTTACATTAGACATACATTATAAAATATACTCAATTGTAAAAAAAAATACTACAAACTATATACAACATTACAGCTACTAAGCTGTAGCTGTAATGTTGTATATAGTTTGTAGTATTTTTTTTTACAATTGAGTATATTTTATAATGTATGTCTAATGTAAGAAGTATCACTCATTTACAACTCAAAAGCTGTAATGTTGTATATAGTTTGTAGTATTTTTTTTTACAATTGTTAAATTTTATTGATATATTTTATAATGTATGTCTAATGTAAGAAGTATTGCATATTATTATTTAATTCAGTTCTGAATAATTACCTTGAATCTACTAATATACAAGCATTTAGACCACCTTTAAGTCATTGCAGACTCACAGACAGTCCAAATACTCCAGCCCACCACCAGTTAGCAGCGTGCCCAGCATGCTGGCAGTATTAGCCCGTTGAATTGCAGTGTTTATTCGATATTTATTTATAAATAAGCTAAAAGAGCTAGAAGTCCAAAAATATCTGTATAGTATTTGATATTGGCTACAATTTGTATCGTAATATCTTTTCCAAGAGACTTGTTACATATTTTTATGTGTCGACACAAGTTAAAATCTGGCTTCCTATACGATGTCTTTTTAATAGCCTTGAAGGAGTTATCGCGTTCCCTATATATCATCCCCGAGGCAATACATTACCGGTCGAATCCCATTTGTTGACTAAAGATCTTAATAGAGGCATTTAGGTTCCCGTGTCCAAGTGGCCAAATGGAGCGTTATTATAGAGGCTCCGCGGTCTAGCTGTCTGTCCGTCTGTCCGTCCGTCACGGGTCTGCAGCTCATAAATAAATGGAGGGCTGTCGAAGTTGTCAATTATGTACCATTTTTAAAATAGTTAAAAATTAAAATTCCGGTTAAATATTACGGACCGCATCTTATATTTAACTAAGACCCTGACCACGTCTATGTGAAAATTAAGCAATGTATTTTTGATTTTTTCAAAACTATTATTTTCCTTTACGGGCTCTTGATACGCGGAACCCTAAAAGAGCCTGACTCGCACTTGGCCAGTTTTTTATTCTAATTGGCCTAAAGTTGACATATAGACGTTTAAAGGTTTAATTATGACATACTTTTGTGATAATACATAACATAAAAATTATGTCATGTTTTATAGCACTTGTTTTTTTTTTGTTCTGTTATAATCAAGGTAGCTATGACAGTTTAAAAGAATATCATGATATGATTTTAATCATTCAATAAATAAGTTTTTTTTTCTTATAAATGTCCTTAATATCACCTATCACAGCTTTATATATCACGCTGCCATTATTGAATTTAAAAGACGCTACATATCATGACTTGTCGCAATAAATCAAGATCCTCTCAAAGTTACTAAACAAATGTTAGTCTTCAATTTGCCGCGTTGCCCTTGTCTCGAGTTACGAAATGGGTTCTTTATTCGCCCCGGAAGGTAATTACACATTTACAAACTTTCTTTGGTTAACTTGCTCTTATCGATGAATAGATACTATTTTTAAACCCCGACGTAAACAGAGATGCGTGTACAGAACTTTCCACACACAAAGGCACGTTCTTTCATCTTTTTTTTAGTATAGTTGCTTCTGCATATACTCGTACAAGCAATCATAGTCTATATTTTAACATTTTACTGTTATAGGTACTGTATGTACCACGAGCATTTACCATAGGAGGTAATGTAGGTATACAAGAGGCCTACCCGTAGAATTCTTAAAAAAAATTGAATCTCTCGTAGCGCAGTTTACTTAACCATTTTTAACCAATGAGCAACGTCCGCCGCAGTCATGACTTTGATGGGTGACCACTAGTGAGATTACTACTGAACACTTCCGTGCTTCGTAGGGCACGTTAAGCCGTCGGTTCCGGTTTTTGTCTTCGGATGGCAGTCTTTATAGCATGGTAGTAGGGCATTATGCAAATGCCCGTCTTTTTTTCTTCTTTTTTATGCTTGATACGTTAGCCGTTGACCACTATCTCACCTGATGGTACGTGATGATGTGGTCGAAGATGTTGTTCACGCTAACCTAGAAATGCCTAGCTAGCTACCACCCTCAAGAAGAAAATCTGTTGCCAAGTACCTAAGGCAGTTGTACTTGGGAGCCAGAAATTCATAAACTTCTAGGTAAGCATGAAAAAAATTGCAACAAGTTGGTGTTTGATGTCTAGTGTAGAAATTTTTTATAGAACAGTACCAATTAAACTGTCTAGATGAGTTACGCTACACTTAGTATTTATACCTGATTGATCATAATAGTTTGGCTGATAAACTTGAGGCATACGGTGTGAGGGGAAATGTATTACACTTAATAAAATTGTACACCGTAAATCGATCCCAACAAACACAAATTACGAAAATCTGCCCAGTAACAAAAACTGAAGAAAAATACACGTCGTCTGCTATTCCAGTAAAATATGGCCGCAAAATATCCGCAAGGCAGTGTGTTGGGACCGTTACTTTTTATTATATATATATAAATTACCTCGAGCCATTAATCAGCAAATGGTCCTCTTCGCTGATAATAGTTCGTGGGCAAAAAAGAGGAATTACTCGATCCAGAAATCAAATTAGCATTAAGTAATATTATCAATTGGTTGACATCAAATAATTAAGAAATTAATTTAGAAAAAACTAATTTATTGACATTTTATAAATATAGAAAATTTACATCCAAAATAACATACCTAAATAATGAAATTTTTAGGTCTCCATTTAGATACTCAACTAAATAGGAAAATTCATGCTAAACATTTGCGCTCTAAGCTTAGCAGTTTTTCCTACGCCCTATACTTATTGTCAAAAGTAGTCAGTCAACCAGCGGTACTTACAGCTTATCATGCTTATGTGACATCAACTTTACGGTATGGAATAATAATTTGGGGTAACTGCACAGAACGGGAAGCAATATTTAAGGCTCAAAAAATGCCTAAGATCGGTTTGTCACTTGAGATTTCCAGAGTCCTGCAAACCATATTTCTGTTGCCCCTGTGAGGAATAGTTGAATAAGTGAATGTCAATTTGTCCTCTCATAACTAGTAATCACCCCCACTTTCAGCCCTCTATCTCTATCTTGAGTTGTCAAAGAGTTACTGTCAAAAATGTGTTTTAAAAACATTATTTTTCAACGTGTTCCTCCTAACTAAACCATAGCAGCTAAAGCATCGAAACAAAATCAAAACTACGTAGTTTGAGTATATCCTATAATTTTATTAACATTTTATACGTGAAAAATAAAAGAAATAAATGAGTGCAAAGAGTAACTAATTAGACTATAAAATCAGACAAAAAGGAATCAACAACATTAAAATATGCAAAACTTAACAATAAAATGTGAACTATCTTAACTTTTCCAAAAAATTACCAACTGTAATTTCAGCCTTTTGCAGTTGATCTGTAACATGGTGAATTCGTTTATTTCTCCAAATTATTCCTATTGTTAGTTAATTAATTTATAAGTTAAGATAATTCACATTTTATTGTTAAGTTTTGCATATTTTAATGTTGTTGATTCCTTTTTGTCTGACTTTATAGTCTAATTAGTTACTCGTTGCACTCATTTATTTCTTTTATTTTTCACGTATTTTATGCCTAATTTACTTAATTATTTTTACCCTTTAGCGCTATGGGGGTGGATGGCGCAAGTTTGAATCCCGCACATGATTATATTTTTTCTTTTCGTTGTAAAGTTATAATATAATCCGCAGAGCATGCGACATTGCATAAATAAAAATATTCATTGACTTCATCGGTAAATATCCTCTCAGCAACCCAAAACTTCCATTGCTTCAGGCAATTGTTATACTGTATGTTATAAAATGTAGAAGGTCTTAATTTGAATGATATATACGGGTACAAACCGGTGCGGGCTAGGTCAACTGGCAGCAAGCTTATTTGAACTCGTAAACTGCATACATCTTTAAAACAAATAAAATTAATCCCAGCACCAATTCTCGTGAGACCCCATTTCATTTTGGACCATTTGCTCTGAATAGAGGATACCGATATTATTGTGATTTATTACTTTGGTGTCCTCAGTAGTTTGTTGACTCAAGATGAAACTCAGAATGGAAGTAATAATACAAATAATACCTACATCTACCTTCTACCGTGCTTTAGTACTTTGAATCGCAAGTCGTAGTATTTCTGAACCGATCAATCGGGATTAGCATAATTTATGAGTATTATTCAATAAAGCATTGACGCATGCTAAGCATAAACTACTCAAACTCAACAACCCTAGAATACCGTCCTGGTGCATTTCCAATTATAATGATGTCTTAGGTTTTCGCGATTATTACACTTAGTAATTTAACAGCTTTAACGGTTTTAATCGCGTATATATATCACTAGCTGTACCTGCGACTTCGTTCGCGATTGCCGTATCTTCAATATTATTATTCACATTTGAGCACTGTTTATCTCATATTAAGCAACGCTGTGGTCTGTGGTGAAGCACTCTTAGTAAAACATAGCTCAGAAAGGAGCTTTTTACTTTGGGTTTGATAACTCCCAGTTTGTTTTTCCAGAAGACAGTAGTTAAGTAACTCAGAGAGTTCCTTCGCGGTCCGCACAATAAACGTTGAAGCAAAGTAGGTACTTTGTGCGTTTCTTTGGAATTTCGATTATAAAATGGTATCTTTTTGCCGAGGTTAGATTGTACACTTCCATTGCAAAGTCTCCAAAATATATCCGGCAAAAGATAGATATTACAAAATCACAAATATACGATAGGAAAAATGTAAGTCATGTGCGGGATGAATAATAATATAATATAGGAAAAAATATTTCCTATCATATATTTGTGATTTTGTAATGTAATCCGCATAGCACGCGTTATTGCAAACCTAACAATATAAAAAAAAGATAGTTAATTATATTCATTGTGGCGAATGTTCCAGATTTTAGAGTTTTATCTTAGTAAGCTGGCAAATCTAAATAAGGATACCGAGATGCCCGTGGGGTGCCAGGCTGCCCGTGGGGTGCAGGGATGCCCATGGGGTGCCGGAATGCCCGTGGGGAGCCGGGCTGCCCTTGGGGTGCTGGGTGGCCCGTGGCGTGCTGAGCTGCCCGTGGGGTTCTGAGCTCACTCGTCACTACGCGTACGTAAATTACAACTAAGTAATATTTTGACTTCCATCCCTTTTCCCAAAGGAACCGTGCTGAATTTCGGGATAAACAGTATATAATAACGTTCTTCGTGGTATGAACTCAAATCGTATTAAGTTTCATTGAATTCCATTCAGTAGCCCATGGGGTGCCGGGCTGCCCATGGGGTTCCGAGCTCACTCATCACTATTCTAACAAAAAAGAATAATACAAATCGGACTATGCGTTAATAAATTACAACTAAGAGTACATTTTGACTATTATCCCCTTTCCCGAAAGAACCATGCTGAATTTCGGGATAAAAAGTATTCAATAACCTTCTTCGTAGTATGAACTCAAATCGTGTTAAGTTTCATTGAATTCCATTTAGTAGTTTTGGAGTGATGCGCGGCCGGGATACAGACAGACAGACAGAAAGACAGAAAAAATTAAAAAAAATACAGTTTTGGCACCAGTATCAGCTACAGAGTGCTCTCAAATTTTTTTTTGCTAAATATCTTCAATGTACAGAATTGGACCTGTTACAGTTTTATTATAAGTATAGATTATTTTTATACCGACGACGTTTCAAACAGTAAGTGGACTAACCTCTACCTATAACAGATAGTCACAAGTAACGAATCGCATTGCGCCCGTGAAACGGAGACATACAGATTTTAAGCCTGTAATTTTACTAGCTCTCAAGGACTGCTGCCGGAACACACTGTAAAGTGCTTGGCAACAGATTTTCTACTTGAGGGTTGTCAGGCAAGCATTCGCAAAATGCCCTTCCACCATGCATTGAAGGTCAAGCCGGCAGTGGGTATCGAACCATGGACCTGCAGCACCACAGGCCATAGCTATTACCGCTCTTGCTTGCACACACACATGCATGCAAAATTAGACTGAGTTTGAAAACCTGGTATTTAAAAAAATTACAACAATACGCTTGTAAGGAAAGCGCTATGAATACGCTTTATGCTTTAGTAGGGACAGGTAGATAAACTCAAGTTATGCAAAAGAGAGTAGAACTCCTCAGGAATTCCCTAAATGTTCCCGGCACGTCTTGCAGCCCCTATACTCTTTGATAAGGAATACTTCTGATTGCCACTCAATTCTGTTAAAATACAGAAAGGGACTTCTAACTGAGATAAGGCCCTTGCCTTATGAAAGCGAGTGTAGTCAGTTTTGAATAACTTATTTATAGAATTTAAAAAACAAAACAGTTTTGTCGCCCTTGTACTTAGAATTGTTAACTATTCTCCATGATAATGATATTTTCGGATTTAGTATAACAGTCAGTTATTTAACACCAACGTACGTAATTCCATCAGTTACTTACTAATCCACAAAAAATACTTTACTCGTGCTAACAAATGAAAACAAATATTGTTTTAACATACACAGGGTTATTGGAAAAATGCTTAAAACATCTCATGGACTGCCTCCGTTAATAACAACAAAAGTTTTTGTTTATAAGATTTTACTCAAAACTTTTATTCAGAAAATAATATCAATATTACAAATTTACGAGAGAAAAAATCATAGTCACGTGGGGGATTCGAACCTCATACTATGGTTGAAGAACGAGAGCAGGAATTACAGTTATGAGTCATACTGTCATGTTAGCTCAGTCGGTCAGAGCATATCCCGGCTATAGGGGTGGATGGGCGCGGGTTCGAATCCCGCACATGACTATATTTTATTTTTATTTAATTTGTTATATTGTAATGTAATGCGCAAAGCAGGCGTTATAGCAAACATAACATTATTTAAAAATATATATAAATATTTTTCTAGTATTGTCGGACTCTTTTAAGTTTTTGAAGCGCTCGTAGCGAAGTTTACTTGGCTGTTCTCTACCGATCAGCAAAGTTAAGCAACGTCGCGCGCGGTCATGAGTTGGATGGGTGACCGCAAGGGACATTACTACTGAGCGCTTCCGTGCTTCGGAGGGCACGTTAAGCCGTCGGTCCCGGTTGTTGTCTTAGGATGGCAGTCGTTATAGCATGGTGGTAGGGCATTTTGCGAATGCCCGTCTGGCTAGCTACCACCCTCAAGTAGAAAATCTGTCGCCAAGCACCTAACGGTGTGTTCCGGCAGCTGTCCTTGAGAGCCAGTACTTCTAGGTTAGCCTGAACAACATCTTCGACCACATCATCACTTACCATCAGGTGAGAAAGTGGTCAAAGGCTAATCTATCGAGCATAAAAAAAAAAAAAAAAAAATGTTCTGTGTCTGGTAGTAAGAAACACTATTTCCCAATTAACTTCTTCTGTCTTAAACTAAAACTCTTCCCTTGTATATACTCGCGCTTCGTTGTCAACATAACCAAACCTCAACTGATAAGGTTTAAAATTCTCCAGAGGGTGCCATTTTGGGCTTATTCAAAGGTGGTGCATAAATTATGCCAAAAAACATGCGGTCAATTAAATTTTTTTGACTTTAAAAGGCATCAAGTTTTATTTAATCTTTATTTTTGGGTACAATACGGCTAATTTTGTTTAAAATATTTTCTTTGGCAGTAACGGTCGGTGTTCCTTCGAGATTGTTCGTAGAAAAGTTTTGTTAGCATATGTCTGCTTGCATTTTTTTTTTTCTCTTTGTATGCCTAAAGATAATTTATACTTGTACTAATATCACAAAGAGGATAGATTTGTATTTTGTATGTAACGAATACATTTAAAAAGTACTAGACCCATTTGAAAAATTATTTCACCATAAGAATTCTACAATATTCGTGATGAAAAAAGGCTATAGAATATTTTCAAAAACTTAGGGATCCGTATGGATATGGTATGTATGGAAAATGTAACCCAACGAGTGTAAAAAATACAAAAAATCGTTATATCACGTACGGTGCGGAAATTGTTGACAATAGAGCAAAGTGTTGTAATACAATTTTATAGAGGACATCAATATCTACAAAAAAGTCCCCAACACCATATATTAACTATTACAGTTATGTCACAATAACTACATTTTAATGTGTTTCAATTTATAGTTTTTGTTAAATATCCGTGCAAAGCCGGCGGCGCGGGCCGCTAGTACCTACACTATAATTGAATTATGTACACAGTGTTTTGACCTCATGTTAATGTCTGCTAATACTACTTTTATTGAGGCCTTTGAACTTGTTAAATCCTTTTTTCAACTCTGACTATCAATCAACAGTTAGTTGTTATAAAGAACTGCACATTTGTTATTTGGCGTGAGTTGAAACCTAAGAAAGTGAAGGATTCTAGGATTCTCAGGGTTCTGATTCAATGTAAGACCGGCGCCCCGCGATGAAATGCTGGTAAATATGCTTGCCTCCTATCACTTAAAACGAAAACACTCCTGGTGGAAAGTGGGTGCTTGGAATCACGGCTAATAATCTCTTCGGGGAATACAGATTTGATGTTGCCTTTGTTTAGTTTTATTAAATATTTTTGTAACTAACATAAGCTTGACTAAAATGTTTGAATCGTTTTCATAATTGGAGTATAAGGATGTTGAATGCCGCTGTAGGCTGTACAACAAACTTTGGGCGAAGGCAAAATGCTGGCACCTATTTGGCTCAACGAATAAGCATTGCAAATCAACGTGGCAATGCTGCCAGCATGCTGGGCACGCTGCGAACTGGGTGTAACATTTGGACTGCCTGTGAGTCTGCAATGACTTATAAGTTGCCTTAATGCCTTTATTGTTGTAGTTGTTGTGTTACAGCTACTATAATAAAAGCAAATTACTACAAACTATATACATAGTTCGTAGTATTTTGTTAATAAAAGCATACCGCCAGTTAAAAAGAAAAAATATAATTACTTTTGTGGTTTTACTTTGCGTGCCATTTCAATAAATTCTTTCAATGTGAAATGATATTAATACACACGATATAAAAACTTGAGGTCATTAAAATTTACAACGAGAAAAAAAATTTTGTCACGTGCGGCAATTTTTTCTCTCGTTGTAATTTTGTAATATAACGCATGGAGCATGCATGAAAATAAGAATATAAAACATTTAGAGGCCACATCAATTGTGAATATTTGTAAAACAAAAAGTACTCTTGAAAAACTGTAATGTTATCAACAGTCATAACGTCCACAGCTCACCAAAAGTTCCCCAAAAGCTCCCCCTTTATAGCGAGTTTGACATAATCCTCACGCGAGGCAGTGTCTTGGGGATATTGTATGGCTGACATTTTGTCAGCTTATCTTATCTAAGTACGATTTTTTACAGATTTAGACAAATGGAAAGATAAAGTTTTTTAAGGAATGCAGTACCGAAACAAAACGGTTTTTGGCCCTAATGGCCCCTAATGGCCTTAACAATAGCTTTCACGAACTGAAGTCCCTCAGTGTTCCAGCCAAACTCATATTCGTATGCTTTTATGAAAGTCCTTGTTTCAATATCAACAGAACCTTACAAGCTGCAGCCTGTGATTAAATTCTAAATTAAATTCCATTGTTGTGCGAGAATTCATTTCCTCATAGATGCAGCCGACAAAGGCTTGAGCGATCACTTCCCGACAAGCGATTGGAGTTCCATTAAAAATCGTTTTCTTGGTTGATTAGAAAAGTAAATTAAGGAATTCTTATACAGAACATTTTTAGGGATCTGAATCCAAAAAGAGAGACCCTATAATACTAAGCCTTATGCTGTATCGCCGTCCATGAGCCGTCCCCTTTCATAGGTAGGACGGATCCTACCTATGAACGGCTATATCGTTCGAACTGTAATATACAGTTTCTTGAAATTTTCACCCAAAAATATTGATAAGGAATATTGCGTAACAACAAAATAATACCTAAAAAATATACAGTTGAACAGAAAGACATTCTCCTTTTGTCGAAGTCAGTTAATAAGTAAATTACTATTAATTGGCAACAAAAACAAAGCAGTTAAGTTCGAGTCAGGTTATGTTTAGTTTTACGATTGACCCCGCAACACTAATGGTTTAAAACTGACAACTTTGATGGCTTTTCAATTACTAAGTTGTTATGGATCAGTCAATATGAGGCTGACTCGCGTTTGGTCCGTTTTTATATTTCCTAAAATAACTGATACAGAGTCTAGTCTTTGATTACTATATCACCTATTGGTAAGTGATGCACAACTGACGAGATGCACTGTGCCTGTCACTCTGAGACATACGGTGGCTTTCAAGGACTGCTGCCAGAATACACTGTTGGGTGCTTGCCTGCAGATTTTCTAATTGAGGTGTTGTGTCTATGATAGTATGACTTCTTCTTTTTAATATTAACACTATCCATCTTCTGTGGCTGTCTAACGAGACAAAGGACTTTCGGCTTTAGGCAGTTCCTTGAAGTGCAGCGTGGAGTATCCGTTTTTCGTAAGCCCTCCTCAGTTCAAAATTAGGCAGAGATAGATAGAGAAAGAGCTGCCGGATACAGCTTTCGACTCCGAACTGTTACTAATTTTATTTGTAAGTAAAACTGATTTGACAATTGCACCCAGCACCTCGAGATTTTAAAAAGACGCTTTACCACACACTTGCACACTAATAAGGCAGCTTTAGTATTTTTGGTACTTAGAGTTCAAACTGTCTTTCAAGGATTCGTAGGTTTTGTTTCTTAATTTAGGTGACCAGCACTCAAAAACAATAGCATATAGTTTAAAATAGCCTCATTGGCTACTATCTGTGTCTGAACATTTCATAGAAAGTTTAATACTTGTAAACAATATTGCAAAGTAGTCGCCCACTCCGTTTACTGGTGTTTACTAAATCTGCAGAATTACACTTTGCATTGAGGACTTAATAACCTGATCTAGAAAGGTATTTATTTTATTATTAGATCGAAAGCGTAGGTAACGTGCGATTGGCCTCTTTCTAGATATTACTATTTGTTGTTTGTAAAGAAAAATTTTTACCTTTAAATTTATTTTTCTATCAGGAATAAAATATAACTAACTAAAATAATGTACAATTGTTTGTATTGAAAGTGATATTTATGTTTTGTAATGGTAAAATGAATCAATCTTCAATTTAAGGATGTAATTATTAGATCTGGTCCAGTGTTATTTTTATATTGTTGAATGCTTATGAAAGCGTTAAAACTGACAGCTTAGACTTAAATACATACAGATGAATTATTTTTATTTACTTATTGTGATTCCTTCATTACACAGTACAAATAAAGTCAAGTAAACTAAATCACACCATTTTTACTTTAACAGTTTAATGAAGTGTCAGTGTTTCACGTGCCATAGTTTTCAGAAGACAACACAGCCTTTACTAAAACCTAAGTTTCAATAATCATAATTTGACGTTTCTGTTGGTCCTATTTTAAATAAAAACAGAGTAGCTATTCTTTCTATGAAGGCACAAAATTGCACGACTTTCAGGTCAAAGCTTGAAACATAATTACAGTAAGTCATTTATTTAAATACCGTTTATACGCAGTATGCAGTCCCTGCTGGTTGGTGTCTGGAGTTTATAGCTTTTTAAGTGAGAGGTAATTTAGTATCTGTTGAGAAAGGCGGTACTTATTACCGTTTTGTACTCGCGATGGCAAGTTGAAAAATTATGAAGATTTTAAAATAGGGACTCAAACATGTCACCCGTTGATTATGGTAAGCGTGACGTCTAAATACAACAATTAATCAGTCATAGTGAAAGCATTTATCAAACCTAAAGGCCAACGCAAGTCTACAAACAGTTCAAATGCTCCAGCTTAATTGTCTTTGGAGCACTTCTCTATCTGTCTTTGCATATCCCATTGATGAAATTATCTCTGTCCCTCCTACAAAGTCTCTGAATTGTTGTTTGTAAATCGGCATAGCGGTACCGATCTATTTCCGAGCACAAGCTTGCTTTCAACGCTTTCTTCTCTTCAATCTTACCCCATTTCTATAAACTTATCCATTTTCTCCTTTTGGAAGAAATGACCTTGTGATTTTTTGCTTTTGTGTAGCCACTTGTTGGATTGTAGACTTTAACTTTAGCCATGAAACATCAGGAGCCCCAAATGGGTCAATTTGAAGTATTTGTAGTTGGGTTTGAATTTCATCTTGATATGCCTTTTGCGCCAATATAATTCTAGGTTAGCCTGAATAATATCTTCGATCACATCATCACATACCATCAGGTGAGATAGTGATCAAAGGCTAACCTATCAGACATAAAAAAAATTGCACTCGTATTGGAGCTTGCCTCGTCGTTATTAACCCGCCAACTATGTCAACCAGTGTACGCTGCGGTTATTCCGAGGACGGTGACCGCTATTGGCATTTACTACTAAACGTGCATGAGCATTTGGAGGGCATATTAAACAGTCGGTCCCGGTTGATGTCTTAGGATGACAGTCTTTATAGCAGGGTCGTAGTAGGGCATTTTGCGAATGCCTGGCTAGCTACCAACATTAAATGGAAAATCCGTCGCCAAGCTTTGTATATTTGAAAGCCAGTTCCCAATCTATGTTTACCTGAACAACGTCTTCGTATGCATCATCACTCACCATAAGGTGAGTACTGGTAAAAAACTAGCACATAGAAAAAAAACTTACGCGGGAGAAGCTGCAGGTGGAGGCTGGCATTTAATAAAAATAACTCACCTGCGACGTTGTCAGTGCTCGATAAAAATTATGTTTTATCTCGCCCCTTCGGGAGTATTCTATATCCATCTCTAGAGGACTAATTATCTCTGGGCCAAGAAGGTTATACAATAACACTCTAGTGTTAAGGCAAGTTCATTCATCCCCTTAGAAAGATTTAAATCATGTGTGACGTCATGTAAGGCCAAATTTCTTCTCTTCAAGTATTTTTTTTTATTTCAAAATCTAGTGTGAATATAATCTTCTTGCTCTGGGCCAAACTCCATGAGTAGTGTACGCGTCAGAGAGTATTGAGTAAAAAAGGAATATATTTTTATCTTTTTGGGTTCTGAATCTTTTTGGGTGTTGGTTCCGACACTAATGTATGGTAGTGAACGTTGGGTATTGCAGAAAACGTATGAAAGTAGAATAAATGCAGTGGAGATGAGATTATTTAGAAGAATAAGGAATAGTGTGATAAGGAAACGATGTGCTGTGAATGTGCGATTTCTGTCAAATGTAGTGACAGAAATCGAGAATATTAAGATGGTTTGGATACGTGGAGAGAATGAATGAAATGAGAATGACGTTTATTTATATACTACGAAAAAGTACATTGTATACTTTATATCCCGAAATTCAGCACAGTTCCCTCGGAAAAGGGGATAGAAGTCGAAATGTACAATTAGTTGTAATCGCGAAACCAGTCGAGATCGAACTACTCGGCTGTTCTAACGTAACTGAAATCGGTTTCATAATTTGTTTAAATAAGTGTACTACTTACGAAAGTTTTAATCAAAATATAAATGATGTCTATTCATAATGGACTTTTATTTAAACAACAATTACTAATAATGTCAATTCATAATGGACTTTTAAAACAATTATTACTAATAATGTAAATCCATAATGGTCTTTTATTAAAACAACAATTACTAATAATGTAATTTAAACGCACTTTTATTTATACAACAATTACTAATAATCTAATTTTAAATGCTGTTTTTTAGCTGTGATCGAAATTTTATTGTCACTATATATTTATAAAATCAAAGATAGTAGATGAAGAAATTGTCATAGTACTTAAGGCAAAATGTGTCTCAAAAAATTAGTTTTAAACATGTTTTTTTTAAATAATGTACGCCATAAAGGCAATTGTAGCAAGACTGTGATGCAGACCCTACGCACATTTTTATATGAACTTATGAAAAAATTAAATAGTTCACCCTATTTATATAATGCGTAGTCCTGTTTCGCTCACTCGCATGCGAAATAAGGTCTCTCCGTTCTACAGCTTCATTCGGACATTATTCAAAGACCGCTTCCTAAATAAAATAAAATTTAAAGTTATATATACGAAATATTCATCTCATTTTATTCCAACATGTGAGAGATTCCCTTGAGATCACGCAAATGGGAAGTCAAAACAATCACTGGAAAATGGCAAAAACAATATAAAAATATCTTAACATATTGGTTAGTAAAGTCGCTTAAAGCTTTTTGTTCCTTTTTTAATATCGTAGACGCAAGCAAAGATAACGCTGTTACCTAATCTAAATCCTTTTTTTGCCAACTCACAAAGAAATGGGAATGTTTTCAAGAAAAGCTGAAAAAGCGTTATCTCGATGAGGCGGTGAAATTCCGCCTACTCAGGACTTTCAGAGCATTAACGGTATAGAAAAACAACCAACAGCATTTTTACCTTATTACTTACAAAGAGCAACATATACCTATAAGTCATGACAGCCTAGCGGTAATAGCTATGGATGGATGGAGAGGATCTGTAAAAACCGATTATGAAGGGGTGTAGTTTAACTAGTACATCTTTGTTACTTCAAATATAATTATACTACAAAAATTACTGTAATATAGTATCGATATCGAAAACAATTTAAAAAAAATGCCAAGAACATGTACTTACAATGTGACATTTGACAGATAAAACTTTTTTATTTGGTCTTTGAATATATTTAAAGATGGTGATGGAAACGGGTAGAGAGCTTAAACGGTGAAATTACAGGTGGGACTCGCGCATGTTCCGTCACAAAACCATACAAATAACAAACAAAAATAATCTTCTACCTTCTAATCGAGCGGGGTTTCAAAATGAAAAGCTTTCCATAAACGATTTTCAATAAATATATAAAAATTGCAGTTTAAATTTCCATGGAACTATAAAGATTTCAATTTTGAAGCAGTGATGGCTCAGTGGCATTGGCTATGGACTATCGCGCAGCTGATCCATGGTTCGAATCCCACCGCGGGCTTGAACATCACCGCATGGTGGAAGGGCATTTTGGGAATGCCCGCCTGGCTAGCGACCACCCTCAAGCAGAAAATCTGTTGCCAAGCCCCTAACGGTGTGTTCTGGCGGCTGTCCTTGAGAACCAGTAATTCTAGTTTAAGCTTGTTGAAACCTTCGACCACATCATCACTTACCATCGGGTGAGATTGTGGTCAAAAGTTTACCAAACAGAAAAAAAAAAACATTCGACTTTGTAATTTTTTCATTAATTTACACATGTTGGGTGACTGTTTTTTGTTTATAACGTGAATATAATGAATAGATTCAGGCGTTACTTTGCGGAAATCCACTTCTACACGAAACATCCTCTGCTGATGCTTCGTGTAGAAGCGAAACGCGTCGAAAATTCTTCCGGTTTGGCTGCGTGGCGTTTGTGACGTCACGTCGGCTTAGCAGGAAAATTAAGCGGAATTGTCACTAGATATATTTTTATATTTTTTAAGTGTTTTATTAAAATATTAATTTGATGTTTTCTTAAAATATTTTAAAAGTATTTGTTATTATTAACGTGAATATAGTTTATAAAAGAATAAATTTATTAATGACTTTTGATGTAATATAATATGTCGGAGCGCGAGTACAACACAACAGAGTGTGCAAGACTATGATTACCTACTAGTCTGTCGTCATATGAGATTCGATGAGTGACTGTGACTACGAAGCTTACGTCACAGTACACTGCAGTTGACTCGGCAGTCTTGTACTAGCCGCTGTAGAGGCATCACCTTACTACGGAGTGAAACTAGTAACAGTTACCATTGATAAACAAGAATGTGATCAATGTACATTGATGATGGAAGATGACTATGTATATCAAGTATGTCATCACGACATACTTGATACGTTATGGTCCACACGCCAAAGTGATGATGGAGAATGACCAGAAAAGAACAGAGTTAGTTAGTGAAGAGAGCATTCTCCAAGGCGCGAGGATGGGAATGGCTATAGGGATGGAGATAGATGGAGACTATTTCAAGGGTCACCCCCATAAACTGTGGATTAGGAAGAAACCAAAGGTGTTCTAGTAATGTGTGCCTTCTCATTTGCACAATATCCACATATACGCCCACGTTATGAGAGCTCAGCCATTCAATCTGATGATTTCAAGAAGAAGCCCTACGAGATATTAGACATAATTATTATTACCACTTATAAGTTAGCTAGCTTTTAGTGTGCGTAGTTTACGTGAAGCATAAAACTTTTTAACCTAACAGCAAGTGAGTAAATGATTCCCTTGTTACGTACCAAATATTCACCTCTGTAAGCTCTTTAGGGATACCCGATTTAATTTTTCCTTAAATATATTTATTCAATAGATTTATTGTTACAAAGAGAAAGTTGAAAGGGTCGTAAAGTTCAGCCTTTGGAAATTTGAGGCAGTTACGAGTTAGATCACCAAATCACCGTGCATTTGATTCGAGTGAGGGATTTTACCTATAGATTACAAAAAGCTATGTAAAGCTCATTCCAGTACTACAGATAAGTTATTTCTGTAATAAAAACAGTGAAGGCATCTCTTAAACTTTACTTAAACTTGAACATGTGTTTCTTTAAGTGAAAAAGTATAAAAAAGGTATTTTATGAAGAAATAGGAATTGCATTTTCAACTAATTAAAATAGTTCACGAATTGCTCAGTGTGGGATGGTATACAAAACTATATATAGAAATATGTGTTAGCTTCCTTATTCGTTAAGTTAGTTATAATATAGCTATAAGCTAAACGTCTGTTCTCGCTGAACGCCAAGTCAAAAGTAAACGGCACTGTTAGCATCAACGACTCATTCCCTGTGCGAATATTACGTGTTATGTTGTCATAGAGAAAGACTATCGGAAGCAAGTCGTTGACGCTAGTGGTAGTTTCTAACCAAATCCATACTTTTAAGTATATATTTGTCCCTAAGTGCCAAATACATGGCGGTAGTGATGCAGTTTTTCTCTAGGATATTAATAATTGTTATACGTAGCGACAACATCCGGCCCTCCTGCGCACGCAGCCGTCCTCGGCCGCGTTCTAGTCTGATGCATTTTCTGAGAACAACAATTAAATATAACAGTTTATTAATAAATGTGTGAAACGTTTATTGTGTGTTATTGTCCTTGAAATAAAATAAAAATGCACACAAAAAGTTGTAACACTAACATATGAACACCAGGTACATTGCCATTCATTGGGGCCTCAAAACTCAGCGAAAAGTTTACCGGAGCTTGCAATTTACCCTAGGCGAAGCAGTCGACAACCCTAGTTGCATGTCATTACAAACTCTGGCATATTCAGACATAAAAGCTTCACAATCTCATGGTCATGACCAACAATTATGCCGACTTCAGCCCAAAGGAATTGCAATACATAAGCGTTCATAGGAAATGCATTTGATATAAGTAAAAGCGTTATATTTGCGTATCCGCAGAGATTTCATCTTAGCAAGATGAAAGTATGTATTGGCATTATAGGTTATTTCACTAGAACTTTCCATTTACTCCAGGCGAAGCTCATACTCATTATTTTTGTTTTTATTTGACTCGGCGTCTCCTGACTCTAATATTTCTCTTATTTTGCAAGGCTTGATAATTATTATACAATCAGATCACCCAAAGGCGCGAGCATTGGCTTCAAAAACATTACAATATCGTCCACTAAAGGATTAAATTCTGGAATTACTGAAGAAAGTTTAACAGTTTGACGTACTGCGGGTAACGCACGTCGCGTGCGTTTTACTTTTTTTTCTCCTTCTATCCGTTTCATTGCTACTCAACGATTGTGACCTCTCAGAACATGACGATAGTTCTGAACTTGAACATATTGAGGCACACCTCCTCTTCCTTACTTTCCTTTCTTAGTTCGTTTTCATCCTACTTCTTATGTTAGCTTCCTTATTCGTTAACTTAATATAATATAGCTATAAGCTAAACGTCTGTTCTCGCTGAACGCCAAGTCAAAAGTGAGCGGCACTGTTAGCATCAACGACTCATTCCCTGTGCGGATATTACGTGTTATGTTGTCATAGAGAAAGACTATCGGAAGCAAGTCGTTGACGATAGTGGTAGTTTTTAACCAAATCCATACTTTTAAGTATATATTTGTCCCTAAGTGCCAAATACATGGCGGTAGTGATGCAGTTTTTCTCTGGGATATGAATGATTGTAATACGTGGCGACAACATATGATATATAGAGTTTTTTGTTTTCAGTAGCGGTATGCCTTTATTAACAAAATACTATGACTAAATAATATAAAATAATACAGATATTACAATAAACTATTATATATTAATTGTAAACCTTATCAAGACTCATATTCATTAGAACTTATCTACTGAAACTGAACTGAATTAATAACAATATTTTAAAACGCTCTCTGCTAAGTCTCCACCTCGGTCCTACAATCTAAAAAGTATGTGTTAGGCGTAGTCAAAATAATATTTAAAACAAAACAGTACCGTGCTATTTAATGTCTATTTTGTTTTGACGCGCCTCATTGCTGAACGCGACAGTATTTTAATAGTAAATTATCTTTCATAGATTGAGTTGAGTTTCACAAATTGAGTACATGATTTTGACATTCCTTTTATACAATACAATACAACAATTCTTTACTGTACCACAAAATGTTAAAAATACAAATATTACATATATAGAGAACTCTTGGAGCTAAGGTGCAATGGGCGGATTTATCTTTTAAAGCGATTTCTTACAGTCAACCTTAGAATGGAAAATATAGAAATGTGAGGAATAAAAACAGATAGGTGGATTAAATTTGTAGAGATTATTTATAAAATGTAGATAGAAAGAAACAATAGTATATACAAAAAATATACATAATACCTTAACATATTATCTACCAATAAAGTATATAATTTTTACCAATTCAACCCACGGTAGGTAAATCCCAATTACATAATACCTAATGTTTTTTCCGGAAGCTTAAACCAACGTTACTGTGGCGTAGGAAACATATTAGACTCAAAACAGGTTAAGAGTAAAACAAAAAGTAGTATTTCAAATGCAAATAGATTCAACTTTTGATAGGCAGACAGCTTTTAAGCTGGCAGATGCTCTGGAGATTTTAGATTAGAACTCTTTGTGGAGTTATGCTTTTAAGCTGTGTTTGGGATTAAATTATAAGCGGCAGCGATACATTTTAGTTGGTTTTAAAACTGTCTGTTCTGTAAAGTTCTTTTGGATTAAAAGTATCCTCTTAATCTAATCTAAGAATGTTAAAATGTAAATTTAACTATTCTATATTTCATTAAAATCTACTAAGCCTTCAGAGCATTCAACAAACACACGCGCATACATAACTATAGTATCTATAATATTTGTATAAAGTGTAATGTTTACAGTTACAATAAATAAAACGAACTGACTTCGAACGAAAATAATATGAAATAAATTGTTAAAGTCATGCTGATTCAAAACACTAGCTCCGATGTTCATGGACCGACTTCCATGGATGTTCTACTATTCAGGATGTCAAGGTAATGTGAGTTGTTTTTCATAAAACATTCGTAGATAAACAACAATAAGTTTTACAAGAAATGGATTAAAAAAATATACCTTATCCAGTTAAATTTTATAAATGCAAATACCAGTAACATTTTTTGCAAGAAAATATCCAAGTTGTGCAAATAAAAAGGCTGCATTAATTATAAATAAATACTCTTATTATTTATTAAGTTTTTGGTAAACTAACTTCAAATGAATATTTTTGCTCATATAGAAAACAATAATAAAATTAAATCAATTATAAAGTTAAAACATATAAATGCTTCTTAAATTTATAATAATAGAAGTACTAGTAGTACTTATTGATGTGTAAATCAGTCTTAAGTGATGATCAGATCAAAACTATTACCATATTAGACTAAATGCATAAACCATTAAAGCATAAACGCCTGTATCAACCAATATATTGCCTGAGCACCTTAGCACCGTCAATACCGACCATTAAGTCAACAGAACATATTTTAGGTCCCCAAACAAACTTCGTCAATTTGCCCGTGTTATTATCTGCGATGGTTAATCCTATAAGTAGAATTCTCAAAGCTATAGTAGAGCAGACCAAAACTGGCTGTAAAACTCATGAATGGTGCAAGATGAGAACGTTTGCGGGCACAAGTTTTATATTTGTTGAAGCGCTTGTAGCGTAGCGTTTTAAGAAGCTGGTGCGAGCCCGACAACCCACGTAGTAATTTCTCATGCATAAATGAAAATGTTTGATTAGTAATTATGACCACTATTTACGTATTATCTAATGATTACATTTTCTTTACAACCTTAATTTTTTTTCAGTGTTAATATAACCTATCCAATAACTACTGGTTAGGCTTTTCCTCAAAGACCTGAATTTAAGAAGATATAATTTGATATGGAATAGTCCTTAAAGTATTTAATATTAATTCACGCGTTTATCCATGTTCAATCAAAACATATAAAGAAAACATAAAATTGATAGCACGCGATCGAAAATTTTGTTTTTTATCAAGCGCTTTAAGAGTCAAGTACTCCTGATGATTCTTCGTATAGAATCGAAACTGGCGTGTGAAAATTCTTCCAGTTGGGCTACGTGGCTTTTATGACGTCCCGTTGGCTTAGCAGGAAAAATAGGCGGAACTAGCAGTAGGTATATTTATATATTTTCATAAAATGTTTTTGTAACATACTAATTAAATGTTATCTTAAAAACTTTTTAATATTATTAGCGATTATACTTTTCAGCTGGGAACTGTACGGCTAAAATAAATTAGTCTTCTATCCTATTGAAAAAATGTGTGTAGCTCATCGATATAAATACTAAAAGGAAGATAGGGTACGCTCTAATATCACGTCATTATATTTTGGAGAAAATATAATACAAGCATATAATGCACACAGCCACACTTCAATTGTAAATAATGACAAAGACAAAAAGACATGCAATTTACGCAGACACGCACATTACAGAGACTCAATCAGCAGACATCGCCTGTTTTGACATTGCTATGTTCAAGGTACGGGTGCAGCTTTTCACGTTTTTTATAAGTTCATTGATGTAGCTGTCGGTCGCTCAACGAGCTATGGAGAGAGCTATGCTCGGAGTTTCTTTGCGTGATAAAATCCGGAACGCGGATATTCGCCAAAGAACCAAAGTCACCGACATAGCTCTGAGAATTTGCAAGTTGAAGTGGCAATGGGCGGGCCACATTGCTCGACGAACTGATAACCGATGGGGAAGAAAGGTTCTCGAGTGGTTACCACATTACACCGGAAGACGTAGAGTTGGTAGGCCTCCCCACTAGGTGGACTGACGACATCGTTAAAGTCGCGGGTAGCCAATGGTTACAAGCGGCTAATAGCCGTTCTTTGTGGCGTTCTATGGGGGAGGCCTTTGTTCAACAGTGGACGTCTTCCGGCTGATGATGATGATGATGTAGCTGATAACTTTAATAAATAAGAGGAATTCATCAGAGGCTTTTAATACAACACTTTGTCCTACAAAAGAGCTTTGTTATTTAATATCTCTCTCAGAGTATATTCTAAGGAAACACAAAGTATTATTTTTTATGCCTGATACGCCTTTGATATACCTTTGACCACTATCTCACCTGATGGTAAGTGATGACGTGGTCGAAGATGATGTTCAGGCTACCTAGAAGTACTAATAACTACTAATGTACTCTGTTACAACCATTTAATCCATAAGGTGTAGTTTATACAAAGTATTAACTAGGATAGACGGACGATTGGATGGCAAATATCTGTTTTCAAATGGTACAAGGTTAGAGAGGTAGCGGCAGCGGAAATCGTGCACTCGTTTTATTCACGTGGACCATAGAAAAAATTATTTTGATTTGTTTTTTAGACGTAACGTACATATACTGATACAATATTCTAAACTTAAGTTTTCGAGAAAATGCATATTTAAAAGATTTAAATCGCACTTTTGTCTAAATATTAATTTAATGTTTTATTAATAAATAAAACTAAAGATGGATTATTGCAAAGTAGCGCGTAATCTATTTATAATCTTATAGACCTTGTAATCCGGTTCACTTAACCCGTATCTCCCTAATTGTCTTGAATCTCTGCCAAGACGGTCATTGCTGGAATAATAACGAACAACTTGAAAATATGAGTTTCGTGGTCTAAGTATACTTCAGTAAATTCATTGTATAATACAATATATGGGGCTGACATTAGTTCACTTTAGATGAAGAGACAAATTTTGAAGCGCTCGTTGCGCAGTTTGCGTAACAGTTCAGCTATAATCGTTATACCATGGTGGTGAACATTTTGCGAATGCCCGCCTGGTAACTACCACCCTCAAGTAGAAAACCTGTCGCCAAGCATCTAGCTCTGTTTTCCGATAGCTGTCCTTGAGAACCAGTAATTTTAGGTAAGCCTGAACAATAACTTCTACCCCATCATTACCTAGCAGGTAAGATAGTTCTCTATCAGCTATAAATAATATAAAAAATGCTGAAGGAATCATGAATGCTAACTATAAAAATTGTATTTTCTGTATTAACATGTCCTGGCTCTAGATGCGGTTGGTTGTGGCTTCAAATCCATTTCATCGTATCTTTTTAAGATAATGAATGTATATTTTTATTATATTAGGTCCTTACATATGAAATTGGCGTTTTGTATGGGAGGAACAAAAAGTCGAATATTTTTTAATATAATATATTTAATTAATCAAAGTATGAACCATTATTTTCTATGCACTTTTGCCATCTCATAGGTAGTTCATTGATCCCTTTACTAAAAAAACCAGTCGGACGGGAATCAATAAAATCTTTGAAGGCGATTTGGACTGCCCCATCGGAGTTGAATTTTTTCCCTTGCAAGAAGTTATCCAAATTTCGAAAAAAATGGTAATCTGTTGGAGCAAGGTCCGGGGAGTACGGAGGATGTCTTAGACTTTCCAATTGAAGCTCTTCTAATTTAGTAGCCGTCTGTAGCGCAGTGTGTGGTCTAGCGTTGTCGTGAAGCAGCAGTGGCGTGGAGCGATTGACCAGCCTAGGTTGTTTAGCCGCTAGCTTTTCCATCATGGTTTGCAATTCCTGACAATAGATATCAGCCGTAATAGTCTGGCCAGATTTGAAAAAACTGTAATGAACAATACCGGCACTAGTCCACCAAACGCTTACAAGTAACTTTTTTGGGGTTAATTTTCGCTTGGGGCAGGATTTGGCTGGCTGGCCAGGATCTAACCATTGCGCTGAGCGCTTCCGATTATCGTAAAGAACCCATTTTTCATCACAGGTAATGATTCGGTTTAAAATACCTTCATTATTGTGCCGGTTTAGTAATGTAACGCAGCAGTCGACGCGCGTTTGCCGGTTTGTTTCAGTCAATTCGTGAGGTACCCACCTTTCAAGCTTTTTAATCTTCCCAATTTGCTTCAAGTGAATTAAAACAGTTTTATCACTAACACCGCAGCCTGCAGCTAACTCGGACGTGGTTTGCGATGGATCCGCTTCCACAATAGCCTTCAACTCTTCATTATCAACTTGAGTCTCAGGCCGTCCACGGGGCTTGTTCTGCAGGTCGAAATTTCCAGAACGAAAACGTTGGAACCAAAAACGAACTGTGTTTTCTTTTGCAACACGACCGCCATACACATCATTCACCCTTCGAGTTGTTTCCGCAGCACTAGTGCCACGGCGGAACTCGTACTCGTAAATAATGCGATATTTAAGGTTTTCCATTTTGTAAAATGAGTGACGCAAACAGAAAAAAACAGAAGAAAAAAAACAAATGAATGACGATCATCGAAGCACAAATACATGAGTCTATAGCTGTACAAATTTGAATTTGGAATTCCTTACCAAAGAGGAGAAATTCGTGATTAAAGTGGCCAGTACGAAAAACGCCAATTTCATATGTAAGGACCTAATATATTAACTGACTTTCATATAAGAAGGTACCATCTTAATTCGACGCATAATTAATTAATCTTATCCACGCATATTCTTTATACCTGGTCATTAATTCTTGGTGTTTTTTTTGGGACGAAATATACTACCAACTTGATCTATGTTAGTTAGTTTTAATAGTCAGATTGATAATATCACCAATTTTAGTGAAGTTGTTTTTTTAGTTATATTTATTTATCGGTATAAAGTAAATTGTTGGCGCAACAGGCTCATCGATATATCTACAGTATAGTATCCAATGGGTCTCTCTTAATAGTATTTGAATGAAATACTCTATATACGTTAAAAGTTGTAGTTAGATAGACATTCTATACAAACAAGTCATCGAAAGCAAACAAGTACCTATTCGTAATACCGAACCTTATTTCGGTAACATTAGTAACAGTGAAAAAGTATCTTTTTAAACAGCGATACGCTTTAAGCCTCATATTTGTTGAGATTAAAATAATACCTCGAGATTAAAACTTCGTTGGTGAAAGTGACTCTTTGGAACTTTGAAGTATTCCGTCCCAGGACAATTTATGGGATCTTCTGATAAATATATGTTTAAAAACACTTCACTGGACTCTAAAGATATGTGCTCGGCATGAGTAATTTAGTTAGATTGCCATCTATTCTGAAATATTTTACATTAATTCCCGTAATGCAGACTTATTGTCTTTTACTGTCTTACTAATCTTTTTATTGATACAGCCTTTGTTTGACCTCTATCTTACCTGTTAAAGACTTATGAAGGGATCGAATATGTAGTTGAGGTAACTTTACTTTTTAACTACTTACTACTTTCGCGGCTACTTCAGCAGAGCAACTCAAGCGGCGCAAGTATGCTAACCTCGATAGTGGTTACATATGTGGTCCGTTTGGTGTGGAGACGTTGGGTCCGAGGAGACAGAGAGATCATCGTATTTTTTTAAAACTTATCAGAGCGCTTGATCAGTGCGATGTGTGATGAAAATGCTGGCACCTATTTAGCTCAACGAATAAGCATGCAATTCAACAAGGCAATGCTGCCAGCGTGCTGGGCACGCTGCGAACTGGTAGTGGGCTGGAGCATTTGGACTGCCTGCGAATCTGCAATAACTTGTATGTTGTCTAAATGCTTACATTGTATTAGCCGTAGTGTTGTATATATTTCGTAGTATTTTGTTAATAAGCCCACCGCCACAAAGGTAAAAAATATTCATACTTATCTAGGGTTACACAGTATAAGGTGCTTATCGAAAAATTCACTTAAGGCTGGTAGCTATATAGCCAAGCGAGTATTAATTAAATACCCTTACAACATGCGTAAGTATATCTAGAAAAGTTTTATGTCTCCGAAGGTTTTTTTTCCACTAAGAATCATTTCATATCCCTAAAGCCGTAAATTATCATCAACTGAAATGACGGTCTCGAACTCCAATAACAATGCGTAATAATTAATTTCCAACATAAAAATATCCCTTTCTATCCTACAGAAATACCAAATATGTTACTACAATAAGAGTTGGTTTTTATCTCGTCTAATGGTGACAAGGGGTAGAATTAAGGGTGCTATTGAGGGCGGATGCGGCTAGAGTATAGCGCTAACTTAGAACCTTTTTTGTGATTCACTAGGTTTTGGGAAATGGCCAAAGTTTTTTTATTGTACTAATCTCCAAACGCTACGAACATGGTATACAATATATTTCTAAAGTAGGTAATACTTACATTCTGAGGCGCTACAACCTTTTATCTGTACTATGGTATGAAATTTGGTGTACAGACTTTTTGTCTTCTGAATTAGAACATGATACTTTTTATCAGTGATTACTGAGTAAAGTTCCAAAAGGAGCACCACATTACCAGCTACCTCATTAAAGCCACGCTCTAAAAAACACGTCTAATATAATATACAGTCGCATATTTTTTAAACGAATGATATCGCTGGGCGTTGGAGTCAACAGTCAATAGGTATTTACAGATCTGAATCTTCTATGGCCTGTACTTTGCCTTGTTTTTGGTCATTTATATAATTTATATAGGCTCGCCTGATTAGCCAACACCTTCATAAACAACCGTTTAATATGTAGAGAAATAATTTTAATTATATCCTATTTTCTATTAACAGGATCCTAGTCTACAAAGTTTAAAATATAAACTTTTGTAAATTTGTAATATGCATACTTAATATAGAACAGACAATACATACATTTTTATTTGAAAAACATATTAAAATTGTTAATAATTAATTATGCAGTAAGTAAATGAGACTACAATTACTGACATTGAACACTGATAACATAAAATAACACTTCTCTCGCTTAAGTTTATAACTAAAAATCAGATAAATCTAACCCACTTAAAAATTTTGTGAAGGTCAGCTATTACTGGTCACAGAAATAAACCAATGTAACACTCCAGAAGGGCAGATCCGCTTAATTTGAAAGGTGACGTCGAGTGCCGACGTGGCGACGACCAGCGGTTTAATAACTTGCTAAGTGTTGATTCAGGGTTTGGACAGACTGACTGCCACGGTGAAAAAAATATAGATTTTACTTTCGTACTGACACTAAAAATTTAAAATTAAGGTAATTGTTGCTCTGTAACAGCAATTTTTTTTTTTTTTTTATGTTTTTGTGACGGAACAAGCTCGAGGCCCACCTGATGTTAAGTGGACTAACCTCTGCCTATAACAGTTGCAATTCATGATAACTCACGAATTGCACTGCGCCCGTCACATTGAGACATAGTTGTTAAGTCTCATTGTGCTTGTAATTTCACTGGCTCTCAAGGACTACTGCCGGAACACACCTTTCGGTGCTTGGCGACAGACTTTCTACTTGAGGGTGGTCGCTAGCCAGGCGGGCATCCGCAAAATGCCCTTCCACCATGCGGTGAAGCTCAAGCTCTGGGCGGGATTCGAACCATGGACCTGCTGCGCGGCAGTCCATAGCCAATGCCACTGAGCCATCACTGCTTCTAAATTCCGATTCTGTTCAGCAATGGAACAGAATCGGAGAAAAACTATGTTAGACAAAGACAATTGATCTAGAGCTTGCTGAAAAAAAATCGGTTAAACACGATGTCACAGTTCTAGGCAAAGGACAAGTTCTTGATTCAGTAAAAAATATATACCTCATCAAATTTAATTAAATTGTAACAAATATGCAAAGTCACCAACGTACTGTAACCAGTCATAATAAAGCTTTTCTATAAATGTTAACACCCCATAATTTGTTAGAGTAAAATCAACAAAATGATACTCGTATGTCTGTCCTCCTTGTACTTAACAAAACTGTGAAATATAGCATTGTCAAGTGCATACGTATTTTAACTTTAAGTAGACTTACGTATAGCCCAGCCACCACGTTTATTATCAACAATTGTATAAACGTATATCTCATATTGCTTATTATAATACTACGTATTTAGCGGCATATAGTTTTTTTACATCAAAAACTTATGTAAACAATACTTACATATAGTGAAAAGGGGTTATATGAAAATAACCTACTCTTACTTTTTCACTGTGACAATACCACAGTGAGAAAGTGTAAATATAGAGTTTAATTTATTTTCACATCGGATCTAGCTTTCGAGTGTCGGATCGGATTAAAATGCCACAGCTCAGGGGTGAGGCAAGGTTTGAGGGAGGAATTAACCCCTGATAAATTAATCAACGTAAATTCGATATTCTTATAAAGGGTGCGATTTAATCAGGGTGAAAACATATTTGGCTTTTTTTGTCCAAATATATTTTACGAGGAATTTTATACAGGGTTCCTGGAATGATGTCTTTCAAGTACTATTGAAGCGCTCGCAGCGAAGCTTACTAAGCTGTTCTTAACCGATCAGCAAAGTTAAGCAACGTCGCCCGCGGTCATAAGTTGGATGGGTGACCGCTAGTGACATTACTACTGAGCGCTTCCGTGCTTCGGAGGGCACGTTAAGCCGTCGGTCCCGGTTGTTATCTAAGGATGGCAGTCGTTACAGCATGGTGGTAGGGCATTTTGCGAATGCCCGCCTGGCTAGCTACCACCCTCAAGTAGAAAATTTGTCGCCAAGCACCTAACGGTGTGTTCCGGCAGCTGTCCTTGAGAGCCAGTACTTCTAGGTTAGCCTGTATAACATCTTCGACAACATCATCACTTACCATCAGGTGAGATAGTGGTCAAAGGCTAACCTATCAGGCATAAAAAAAAAAAAAACCTACGTATAGAATTTAATCTGAAACCATAAATTTATGTGTGTAGATTGTTTAATGTAAATATTACATACAAGCAGTTGCTTATAATAAAGTTGTAGCATCCAGTATGTCTGACACTTTTAAGTTCTGTGTCTCGTAGTAAAAGACAATGCCTACTGCGAGCTAAGACCGCCCGCCACGGCAACACTGGACTGCGCCGCGCTCCCTTTGAATAGAGTTTTGAACATTTACATCGAGTTTAGTAAAAAAAAAAAAAAAATTACAGGCACAAGAGACTTTTAACATGGTGATGTATAAAATACTTACTTTGAGTTTATGTATCGGATATGCATTTCGAAACTCCTAACGCCATCTATTGAGAATATGATGTACTTGATTAATTAGAAGATCATTGTTTGGATTAGTGAATTTTGTCTATTCCAACTTCAGTTAACTTCACTTCAATTGTAACATTCAGAATAGTGGTCAGATATGCAAGTAATTGTTGTTTGCATACTTAAATTTATTATCAGACCTTAAACATTGTAATCATATACCAACACTTGTGAACAAGAATATAAATTCAGTGTACAATATAGTTTTATTCAGTCACTCAGAACAATCAAGAACCCGCGTAAGGTCCTAACAGGACACAAGGCGTAGCTATTGAGGGGTGTCGGCGCCGCATCATCAGAACTCAGGAATAAGCTCATGTACACGCGACTCCACATCAGACGGTTGCGTGCATACAGCTCAGTTCTCGGGTACATAAGAGCTTTACAAAAATCTGTACCTAAGAACTGCGCCTAAGACCTGTATTTACCTAAGTGCTGTACACAAAGATAACACTAAAATAATACTCAATAAGGCCCAAAAATACCGCCAGTGCCCGGGCTAACAATGAGAACTATCCTACATCCGACCATTTATTTGGTTCAGTAAAAGTCTTCGAAAGGTAAAAATAATGGGGTACTACCAATTTCTGTTTTCAATATAACATTATTCCATAGATTTGTGCCTAATATATGGATCTCTAAAGGTTTACTGTATTATTATACTATTCTGAACAAGAATAACATTTACTAAGAACTGGCCGCTGAAACACGCCATTAGGCGCCTGGACATATTTTCAACTTGAATGTGGTAGTTAGGCTAGCGTACATTTGCGAAATGCCCAACCACCGCGCTGTTACTACAGCCATCTTGAGAAAACACCCAAGAGAGCCGATTTCAAAGCACGAATATACTCAATATTAAAACTCACTAGCGGTCACCCATCCAAGTCAAGACCGCAGGGTACATTGCATAACATTGTCGTTCGGTAATGACGTACTAGGCATGCTCCGTTACAATCGCTTGAAAACCTTCAAAACATTTATTACTCATTTTGTTCTTGATGGGAAATAAAGATTATGAAAGTTAATTTGACGTTCACGATATCATAAACTATCCATTGATAACATCGCATATTTGCGTGATATCACGTAATTCAGAAGTAATAGTATTTTAACTAAGTAGGCTACCAAAACTATGTCGGAAGCGGAAATTAATCCATTCCTTAATTAGTTTCCGGTGTGATTCATTTCAAAGTTAAGTATTCTAACGTTGAGAGCTAGATTAAACTTAAATATTCTTTTTTAATGTAATTGTGACGTAACAAGCTCGAAGCCCACCTGATGTTAAGCGGACTAACCTCAGCCTATAACAGATGCATTTCATCACAAGTAACGAATTGCACTGCGCCCGTCACTTTGAGACATAGTTGTTAAGTCTCATGTGCCTGTCATTTCACTGGCTCTCAACGACTGCTGCCGGAACACACCGTAAGGTGCTTGGCGCCAGATTTTCTTCTAGAAGGTGGTAGCTAGCCAGGCAGGCAATCGCAAAATGCCCTTCTACCATGCGGTGAAGCTCAAAGCGGGTGGTGGGTATCACGCGGTGGAAGAGGATTTGCAAATTCTCACCTGGCTAGCTAACACACTCAATCTGTCGCCAAACAAATTATAGTGCGATCAGTCAGCAGTCCTTCAGCGCCAGGTAATCTAGGCCTAGTCCGCTTACCATATACGACCACATCATCACTTACCAACACGTAAGCTAGTGGTCAAAAACTAGTCTATCATATATAAATATACCATAAATAATTCTTGAATTATCTGATAATGTAGAGCTCTCTCTCCCAGTTACCCTATAAGTTACAACGTAATTTTTTTTTGATGTGCTAAAAATACTTTATGCCTCTAAGTCTTTGACATTAGAAGGATTTCTGAACCGTGACAAACAAGTATATTTCTTAGTACAGAGACGTGAAATTAGTTTTTAATTAGAATTAAACCCTGTATTAACAAAATACTACGAACTATATACAACACTACAGCTACTACAATAAAAGCATTTGGACTCATAGGCATTCCAAATGCTCTATCCCACTAACAGTTGGCAGCGTGCCCAGCATGCTGGCAGCATTGCCCCGTTGAATTGCAATGCTTATTGTCAAATAGGTGCCAGCACTTTGATCACGCGTCGCATCGACCAAGCGCTCTAATAAATTTAAAAGTTTTTAAACCCTGTTAGTTATTATTGTCATCATTTTATATTTGTTGAAAGACTTATGTAATGTTTATCAGAAATAATCGCTTTATTATATTTATATATTATTTAATAATGATGATATAGTTCTTAGTTCAGTTTATAATTAGAGGCAACAAACTCTTTAAATGTCGGCAACAGATTTGTAATGCCACCAGTGTGACAGATAGCTATTAGACGATGCCAACCATAGGCTCAGGATGTACGTAGCGAAAAAATCCTAGGTCTGTGATGCCAACGCTGATCGCTTTCTATAGCCATCCCTTTCTGTTTGTTGGCCACCTACGGCATAAAAAGTTATCGTAGAACAAACATTTAGTATATGTTGAGGTCTCCCATCTGCCTCCGATACCCCCTTTCGCTCAGTCAATAGCCTGATAACAGTAAACTAAATCAATACATAAACAGAACTGAAAATAAAATCCCCTGCAATCGATTCACCTCACGAAACGTCGCGGAGCGTGAAAAGGAATGAACGTAGCTGCCTTGACAAGACGCGATTTAACGCGAATTTAGTTCAGTTGCCTTAGGGACTGAAATGTTTTAATGTTTTTATCGAGAGAGACCATTTCTTACTGTCGTTCGTAATGTTGTAAATGCGTTTTGGCTGTTTTCTTGGATTCTGCAAACGATTGGTCATTTGCACGTTTACTGAGCAATAGTACTCAGTGATCTCTTCAATTCTCGATCAAACTTAAAAGCATTCTCGCCTATAGATATGTAAATGAAAAAATATTTGTCTCTAGTTAGTTATGATAAAAGGTCCGTGTGGTACTGGGCTAGAATATCACCTATAGTCTCTACCGTGCGTGTAGTATGAAGCGACTAAGGGTAATACACCAGAAGGTGGGCAACTGCGCTTTCAGAGGATCTGTATTACACACTGTAATCCCCAAGACACCTGCCAAGCGTGGGGATTGGAGCAACAACACAATAAAAAACTGTTCGTTTTTTGAAGCGTAAGCTAGTAGAACGGGTTGGTTTTCGTGTCTATTCAAGCACAAGCTAACCTCAAACGAGGTTTTGATAAACCTCGACGTTTCGGGCAAGTTGCATTGACCTTTACGGGAAGACTACATATGCTTTCAGGGTGGAATCTTGGCTAAGCATATAGTTACAATAGCTACGGAATAACACTGAAAGAAATAACTTATTGTTCCTGGTGAGACTTGTTTGTTTTTGCTTATCAGTAACCATAGAAATGAACAAACACAATGGAATTGGCTTGCCTGACTAGCCTCTCGTCAGTACTGCCCCCAGTAGGTACCTATATACCGACTACTGTGGTAACCAATGGAGATTCTTTCTAACCCATCAGTTATCGGTTAGCTGAAGCAACTATGAAAAGCTATGAGCTTAGGCAAAGGGATTAAATTCACCTCACGTAACCCTCACGCAGCTCGAAAAAAAGCTAACTCGCCACAATCTGGCCGCGCGAGTGTTACACAACGTAATTGTATAATGTTACTGAGATGTTTACAAACGACTCCTGGTGTCTAAGTCTTGATACTGCTACTTTAACGACGTTATTTTAACGGTTTGTACTGAAAGTCAAATCTTACGATACAAAATTACAACCATAGGAAAAATTATAGTGATGTGCGGGATTCAAACCCGCGCCATCCACAGCTAAGCCAACGTGATATAAGACACATAAGCTTAAATTGTCCTCTCGTTATTAACCATCGTATAGGGATGGAGCGACATCTATAGTTCAACTTATTGGCTGATTTTGGAGGAGGTTCTCAATTCTATTGTTTTTTTTGTTTGTACATACAAATACCTTATAAATTTTTTGAGGGTGTACTTTGTGCTTGTCATGTGTTCCCATTTATATTTGACTGATTTTATATTTGAATTATCCCTAATAATGCGTATTTTATGATTGAAGTCGTTTTTATTTGTTAATATTTTAATTATACCCCTTCGCTCAGGTCTATTTTCGGTCAAAGTTTTGCCCCCACCCCATTTTAACCCCCTACATTTTCAAATTAACAAAAATCATATTTTTTATGTATTAACATTATTTTTACTATTGTAGTAAATTTTTGTATAATTTTTTTTTTTTTTTTCTGTTTTTAATGAGCTAGGATAGATCTATTCCAGTACTGAGGTGAACGGAAGGAATTAGTCTTAATTTCTACTCTACACTCTTATTCTTACTCGTAGAAATAAAATACAAATACATGTCATGTTCTGCATGGTAAAGTATTCAAATACTTAGTTTTCAGTATTTTCAGCTCGTAGAAACTGCATGCCTGTTAAAGATCAGTATTCAACTCCATCTCTGATTCTCATTTGGCACTATATGCATAGAACTAAAACCCTTTACACAAATTGCTTTCTTCAGCGTTTCTTTTTACCGCCTATACTGTCTCAATCGTCTCAAAAGAGTTTTGTTCTGATAGCCTAATCTTCACAAAATGCGTCTTCGGAGTTCGAATGGATTCATGTCACGTAGAAGGGAAAAAAGATGGCTTCCTTTGAGTGTGACAGTCACTGATTTCAAATGCGGAACGAGATTATTAAGGTCCCAGTAGTGTTGATTTGGTTGGTTTTAGTGGAAGGTTGGATAGATCGTACTAAATCTGTAGTAAGGTTTATATTTTAGATACACATTTGAGACTTCTTTATTTTTAGGAAAGTGCGGAAAGAGGAAGTGACTTCCGAAATAGAATTGAGAGGTACATTCACATCACGTAGACGCGAGAAAAGACGCTGTCCTTTGAGTATGACAGTCACCAATTTTAAATAAAAAAGGAATGAGTTTATCAAAATCTTTGTATACTGTTACTTTGGCTGGTTTTAGAGGAAGGTTGGTAAGTACTTTGATAAGGTAAGTAATAATGACTGCTTACAAGATCATTCACTCACCTAAAATAGAGTTTATCGTCGATAACCAAAACATATTATACTACTAATTTATCCAGGTAAACGAATACATTTTCATTCAATTGATTATAACTTAAAGACACCCCCCCCCCTTCTCCAAAGGTTCGACTATGGTTTTAGTTTTTATATAGAAAATCTGTATACCATTTTAGCTTTATTATAAGACATTTATTTAAGTCGACAGTATGCAAACATTTCTAAATAAAAAAAATCACACTCTTTGGTGATCCTTGCTACTTACGGGATCGATTATCATTCACTGTCAATGACTATATATTCAAGACAGAAAAAACTTTTCAGTTATTTGAGTGCAACTCAAAAACGGCTGAACAGATTTTGATGAAATTGAAATGAGACTACACAAAAAACATCAGCTTTTAAATAAATAAAGAATCATTAAAATCAGCTCACCCAGTCAAAAGTTCTGAGGTAGCAAATAAAATAAAAAATACAGACGAATTGAGTATCTCCTTTTTTAAGTCGGTCAAGAATGCAAAACCATCGAAGAGCAATTGTCTAAAAATAAATAGTTAATTATGCCAAAATCTTCGTAATTTTGATGTGGTGTGCATTTAATGTGGTGGACATTCAAACTAAAATAAATTTTATGAAAAATTACCGACTTCATACCGAAAATATTCTAAAACAATAACTGCTCCGCTTTCATTTTAGGTCAAGCCTAACTAACACCTTCGACCACATCATCAAGTGACCATCAGGGGAGATTGTGGAGAATCACATATACAAATTATTGGAGTAAAAAGTTTTTATTTTTATTCCGGACGGGAATCGAACCCGCATCGCCCAGTGGCCGAACGGCTACTGGAACCTTACTCGCACGAGTCGAAAATTTGTAATCCAATTGTATTGCTTTAACCGTCATCTGGGACGGTGCGTCTTGTTTGTAGTACAACGTAAGTGGTACTATAAATGTCGCTCCATCCCAATACGATGGTTAATGAACTATAGGAAAAATTCGAGTTATGACGTCATGTCATGTTAGCTCAATTGGTTAGAGCATGCCCCGGCTAAAGGGGCGGATGGACGCGGGTTCGAATCCCGCACATGACTTAAATTTTTCCTATCGTATATTTGTAATTTTGTAATGTAATCCGCATAGCAGGCGTTATTGCAATCATAACAATATAAAAATTATAAGGTTGCGTCATCATTTACAAGTATAAAACCAATTGCAAAATTGGTCTTGTTTGTAGTACAACGTAAGTGGTACTATAGATGTCGCTCCATCCCAATACGATGGTTAATGAACTATAGGAAAAATTCGAGTTAAACGTCATGTCATGTTAGCTCAATTGGTTAGAGCATGCCCCGGCTAAAGGGGTGGATGGACGCGGGTTCGAATCCCGCACATGACTTAAATTTTTCCTATCGTATATTTGTAATTTTGTAGTTAAGATATGTTTGTCATAGCATGGTACCCCACATGCAATGAATTAAAATTATTATTGTTGGTAGAAACATAGAATGAGATCTGGCTTGGTCGAAATACTTTGTACGACTCTCACCTGAACCCACCATCTTGGATTCTTAACAGCTGCCATAGTTACACATTGCGGTTGCTTATGACATTTATATATACTAACTAGCTGCGCCCCGCGTTTACACCCGCGTGGTGATAGATGATGATGATGATAAACAGTATCATATGTGTCAATCCAGCGCCTCATAATGGCTTCCGCATAGAAGATGGATGTATGCTGTTACGGGCTTTTTTGTATGACAAATTATATATAAACATATCCGGTATATTACAAAAACACAAATATATGATAAGAAAAATTTAAGTCATATGCCCCTGGACCTGGGGTGGATGGACGCGGGTTCGAATCCCGCACATGACTTAAATTTTTCCTGTCGTATATTTGTGATTTTGTGATGTAATCCGCATAGCAGGCGTTATTATTAACCAAACAATATTAAAAAATATCCGGTATACATTATATGTACGTGTGGTACTAAAGGTTTTTGCAGCGCACGCCAGAATAGGTCGCATATGGCAGATTTTTTACTATTAAATATATAATTAAGTATTTAAGTAAATACTTAAACCGCATCGTTTTATTTTTGACAATTCACACAATATCTTTATAAATTATAGCCTTTATGTTATTCTGATGATATTTTAAAGCTACATTAGAATACATTCAGTACTTTTTGCATGAAAGAATAACAAACATCCATAATTACAAACTTTTGCGTTTATAATATTAGTAAGGATATATTAAGTACAACTTGTCAATATCTTCAATCACAAGATTACATACCTTTAAAGTTTTAACCATCTCTTGTCGTATTCTACATAATACAAATATTGTATATATTTTTATTCAATTTATTTTGTAATTAATTAATTGACTACCTAATCAGTAACGATTTTAACAAAGGAAAAGCTTCTGATTCCACAAAAAATGTTAAAACTTTTGTATGGTAATACCTTGAAATCTAAGATACAAGAAATGGGGTACAATTTGTAGCCCCCGGCGTCTATTCTCAAACCGAATAAAATCATCCCCTGCGAATTGTTGCGCAATTTTTTTCTCCACCACTAATAAAATATAGAAGATCGCGTAAGTGAGCGTACTGAGGATAACATTTTGGGGTTTTAATGTATTTATATATCTAAGTCTTACTTATAACAATACATTTTTTAATAAGATTGACGAATGGCCAATTTACCCTAAAAATATGTTATGTGTTTTTCGTTAGTAGGTAAAACGTTTTAGGAGAGCAATCCTAAAGAGGTTTGGCATCAGAGAAGAAGTCAACAATGGAACAAATGTATTTCAATTAGATTTTCCGGCTTTGTTGGTTCTAGCTCAATCATATTTTACATTTCGATAAATTTTTTATCGATAAAAAATTTATCGACATATTTTACATGTCGATAAATTTTTTATCGACATTATGGATAAGTTTTTGAACAAGTCCTCCTCTCACCCCAGTTTGGTCAGTAAAAGGCCCAGAGAAGAGACATCTGCAGCGGCAGCGCAGTGGCAGCAGCCAAAGAAAATAGCAATCACGAAGGATGTCCCAAAGGCAAATGAAACAGAGACAAGCAACAGGTTCAGTGCCTTATCAGTGGATGATCCTGCTACTGACCCATTTAAAAAGGCTACAAAAAAGAAACCAATTTGCCAGATACCACCGATTTTGATAGAGCTCCTAGGAGACTGGAGCCATCAGAGAATAAAAGAAGTGATTGAAAAATATGAAAAAGGTTTTCATTTACAATATAAAGGTAAGAATAGAGTTAAAGTACAATGTTACACGGATAAAGGTCATCAACTTATTAAAGATGGCCTGTTGAAAGAAAACGTTATGTTTCACACATTTGCTCGCAAAGACGAGAGACTCCCAAAAGCAGTCCTTAAAGGGCTCCCAAAGTTCCTTCAAGTTAACCTACCTGCTGAACTAGCTTCAATTGGCTTTGCTGGGGTAACTATGTCTGTTATGAGAACTGTGTATCCAACTGAATGCCCACCACTTCTGTTGCAACTACCTACTGGTACAGATATGCGCGAGTTCAAGCAAATCAAATATCTTTCAAACTGCGTAGTTGAAGTCGAAAAATATAAACCAAGTAACAAAACTGGTACTCAATGCTTTAGGTGTCAAAGCTTTGGACACGCAGCTAGAAATTGTAATAGACCAGCGAGATGCGTCAAATGTAGTATGGACCATCCTACGTGGGAATGCACAAAAAAAAATAGAGATGAACCGGCTCGCTGTTGCAACTGCCAGGAAAACCACCCAGCCAACTATTCCAAGTGCACTGAGCGACTGAAGTATCTGGAGCGTATACAATCCAAACGTGCTATCCTTAGAAATAAAATGTATAACGATGATGTGCCTCCAATATCTGCACCGCATGAATCAACATGGGCAAAAGTGGCTAGTTCAGCCAAAACATCAGAGACAGACTCATACCACAAAAATTACAGCGAGATTACCACCTGGTAAGCAGTTACCTGAGTGGAATAAAAATAAGCCTCTGATCTCAGAGCCGAATGTAACTAATCTGAAAAGTCAGGAATCACATCCAACTAAGGCTCAAGGTGATAATGTACACGACCACGATCTAGTTACTGCTGAGATGTTGGAAATACTTAATTCTATCAAGTCTTTAAAACATGAATTTACCACGTGCGAAACTTTTATGGATAAAGTAATCCTAATATTAACTCACCTGGGACATTATGTCTGACAAAACTGGATTTCATTTATTATATTGGAACGCCGATGGCGTTAGCAGAAAGCAACAAGAACTTAAGGACCTAGTGGGAAGTGAACTCGAAAATGACGTGATTGCTGTCTGTGAAACTCGACTGACCAATCGCCTTAACTTTAATATACCTGGCTATACATGCTATCGGAATGATAAGAAGAACAATGGCTCGGGCCAAGGTGTAGCTATACTTGTAAGAAATGATATAACACATAAACGCGTTCCTATACTGCTCACTACTAACATCGAAGTAATTGGCATCTCTCTTGAATTGACTAATAACTGTACCATTATGATATATTCCATTTATCAATCTCCTAATTTACCTTTTTTAACTCGAGATCTTGACTTAATATTGAACAGTGGTAACCGTGTAATAATAATGGGCGACACTAACGCAAAGCATCCATACTGGTCTCCTGGACCTCTTAACCAACATGGTAAACGGCTATACGATCACATGCTCAATGAAGACTTTATCATCCATGGTCCCGCTGATCCTACACTCGTCCATTATATTGCCGAATATAGCCCGTCCACTCCTGATCTTCTCCTTACCAAAAACCTTTATTCAGTCACAAAAATTGTCACAATACCAGCGTTGTCCTCGAACCATTTCCCAGTTTTTGTACATCTTGATGCCAATGTTACCCGTAGACCAATTACCAAATTCAATTACTCTAAAGCTGACTGGACCAAATATCGTAAACTACTTAACATAAACACATCCCTTTCGTCTAATGTCCTTAAATCTACATATGAAGTTGACTCCTCCATCACGCAGCTCCAAACGGATATTATCAATTGTAGAGACTCTTGTGTTCCTGTTTCGACTTTAAAACCGCATTCTTCGATACCACGACGTGTCAAAAGATTGATTCAACAGAAAAATCGACTTCGTAGATATGCCGCTGTTGAACCTTCCAAATTGATACGCAAAAAGCTGATGCAAATTGTCAACTCACTTCAGATTGACATAAGTGATGCCCTGACGTCTCTCAATAGCAAGCAATGGAAACAAAAATTAAATAAAATTGATAGCCCTTGTGCTGATCTATGGCGCGTTGTCAAAAGTTTGCGTTCTACAAGTGATATTCCTTTTCCTGCACTTAGAACACGTGAAGGTTCGTTCACTACTGACCACCAGGAGCAGTGCGAAATTCTGGCAAATACTTTTTATGATAATATGCTCCTGACTAACTCTTGGCCCAGCACTGAACAACCCGCTATTGATTGCTCATTAACTGCACTATATAATCACCCCCCCGACAAATACACCATAAATCTCGTACGACCTGCCGAAGTTAAAAGTTGTATTTTCAAGCTAAAATCTCGTAAAGCTGCTGGACCCGATAACATTTCTAATTTACTAATTAAAAATCTACCCCAAAAATGTATAATATTCTTAACAAAAATATTTAACGCCTGTTTTAAACTAAATTATTTTCCACCTGTCTGGAAGACAGCTAAAGTCATTGCAGTGCATAAAACAGGTCAAAGTTCATCAGAGCCAACGGCTTATCGCCCGATCAGTCTGCTTCCTTGTCTTGGCAAGTTATTTGAGAAATTGTTATCCTTTAGATTGGGCCGCGTTCTTCATAAAATTATACCTGACGAACAATTTGGTTTTCGGGAAGGTCACTCAACCGTTCAACAATTAGCCAGGGTCGCTGAGGCAGTGTCACACAATCTGAACCTCAAAAAGTCAACTGGGATGTTCTTGCTTGACATTGAAAAGGCATTTGACACTGTCTGGCATGATGCCTTCATTCATAAACTTATTAACTTAAATACACCAATGTCACTTGTAAAAATTGTCCAATCTTACTTGTATCATCGTTCTTTCAGAGTTCATATTAAAAATTACACGTCTTCCTCTAAACTCGTACCTGCTGGAGTTCCACAAGGCTCAATATTAGGGCCGCTCCTCTTTTTAATTTACTTAAATGACATACCTATTCAAACACGCACCCACTTAGCGTGTTTCGCTGATGATACTGCATCATTTACTTCTGCTGATAATATAGATTTGATCATTGATCGATTACAATTGTCCATTGATCTGCTTATGTCCTTTTTCCATAGATGGAAACTAAAGATCAATGCTTCCAAAACTGAAGCCATTGTATTTACAAGAAAACGAACTCTCCCAACGCGTACTTTACAAATCGATGGCTTCAAAATACCTTGGAGTCGTTCTGTAAAATACTTGGGTGTTATTTTAGATAATAAACTAAATTGGACTGAAAACACTTCTAGGTTGCGCCTAGAAGGTATAAAAGCATTAAACGCGTTAAGTCCAATTCTAAATAGGCGATCCTATCTCAGAAGTCATGTAAAACTTGACATATATTGTACCCTAGTCCGCCCCTGTATCACGTATGCATGTCCTGTTTGGAGTAGCACTTGCCCTACAAACGTAAAATCTCTGCAAGTTCTCCAAAATAAAGCAGTGAAATACTTATATAACACACCTATATATACAAACCTTACAAAACTTCACATAGAAATAGGTTTACCTAGTTTAAAGAATTTTATTTATAAGTTATCAAAAAAATTTTACATTGATTCCAACCCTAAGCATAAAAACAAAATCATAAGAAATATTTGCAAGTCACGAAAAAACAATATTTCTTATTTTAATACATACAATCGATATAAATTACCCCATCACTTATTCCTTGACTACAACGTCAGCGATGAATAGGTACAGGTCTCTGCCTAAGTGCGCGGGGCTACTACCGGGTCGCGCAAACCAAACTCGCCCTCTTATCTATGAATATGAGTATCGTTGTGGCGTGCGCGACTCGGTGGCGATCGTACAGTACTTTGGCGCACGAGTGTATAAACATGTTTGCTCATAAGTCGTTTTGTTACGTATTGACCGAGTTCTTGTTGCTTACTGATAACTGCCTCGACCAATGTTTATGTGCATCTACCGTGTATAATTAGTATGTTTATACTATTAATTTTATTTATTTATAACTTCATAAATGTAAAGCTCACTCTAAAGCTTACATAAGTGTACCTACATTTATTTTATTTATATCTAAATTACTAAGTACTATATTTATGTTAATCTTATATCAATGTCATTTTATAAGTTTTATATAAGCGACTTAGCTTGCAAAACAGAATATTTATTTTATTATTGTTTCGTCTAGGATTTAATGTACACTAGATTTGTAAACATTAGTTTTAATTTTATAATTGAATAAAGAATATTGAAAACTGAAACTGAATCATATTTTACAATAGTGTTTCTTGTAAACAAGAACGTATTGTAAAATATGACGTGGAAAGAAAAAAATATAAACTAGCAATTGAACACAATCTCACCAGGTGGTATGTTATGGTGCGTTCGAATATATTGTTTCAAACATAGAATTACTGGCATCTTAAACGGAGATTCGCAAAATGCCTTACCATTACGCAAAAACAGAATAGGCTTGCGTCCCACAGTAAAGCATCAAGGACAAAACAATACTCATCAGTTAAGTTTGCCTTGCCCAACAATTTACAAAACCACATCCTTAGTACGCCCATGATCTCATGACCTCTCTTGAGGAAAATCGCTCCACTGAAAGTCAGTTACGCATTATATAATAGGTTACTGTACTTTTTTACTGGAAAACAGTTTTGAAGATACTGAATTATGTAATGCTTAGCTTCAGGCTGCCAGTTTTCGCCTGCGAGAAGCGTTATCGCAACACGTAAAGGAGCTCTACGATTAATGTAAACGGAAGGAAGTATTTTCTTCGTATTTTATTTTGCAATATCCTGAATATTTAGGGCTTGTAACTTAAAGCAATAACGGGGGCTTATTATGAGGGAACGAGCCTGCGAAGAATTTGAATGATTTTCATGAGATCGACGTTTAGCATGCTCCTGGTTACAATGAGAAAAACTGAGTTAATTCAATTATATTGGTCAAATTTTTTTCATTTTAGGTTACGATGAAAAAAATCTTCGACGATAGTTAAGCAATAAAAATAAAAACTGGCCAAGTGCGAGTCGTACTCACTCACTGAGGGTTTTGTACAAACCTGTAGGTATATAAGTGACTTTTTTTTTTTTTTTTTTTTATGCTTGATAGGTTAGCCTTTGACCACTATCTCACCTGATGGTAAGTGATGATGTGGTCGAAGATGTTGTTCAGGCTAACCTAGAAGTACTGGCTCTCAAGGACAGCTGCCGGAACACACCGTTAGGTGCTTGGCGACAGATTTTCTACTTGAGGGTGGTAGCTAGCCAGGCGGGCATTCGCAAAATGCCCTACCACCATGCTATAACGACTGCCATCCTAAGACAACAACCGGGACCGACGGCTTAACGTGCCCTCCGAAGCACGGAAACCCACTGACTATATATTATAATCATTTTTATTGCTAAATGAAATAATATTTTGATGATATGATGTAACTAAACATTATGCTTCTCGCAATCTTACCTTTATCTGTGCTATAAGACGTTACTTCGTACCAAATTTCAAGATTCTAAGTGCACGGGAAGTACCTTGTAGGTTTTGATTTCCTTATGAGTGTCGAAAATTTGCGGAATAACCGGCTAAACCTTTTGATTGCGTTGACTTAGAAGTTTGATTTTTTCAAAGCTCCAAGAGACAGTAGATTTGAGTATTTGTTATGAACTTCAGCTTGATACATCCACGCGTTCCTGAGAAAAAGGGTCTATAAGGGTTCAGTGTTTTCATTTGAAGGTACGGTACCCTAAAAAGGCATTGTTTTCCCACAGCAGCAGTACAAACTTCCACATGAGAGGCTAAGTCCGAATAACATCATGTATATGAATAGATATGCTTATCTTACCCAAGATTTACGTTTTAATGTTATACAGGAATGTTTTAAAAGTAAATATTAATATAGGAAATTCAGACAAGAGTACGTAGTAATATACATAATGTTATTTATAATTACTATATTCTCTGAGATAATTAGTTTGGTGCTGTTGCTGTTTTGTGCGCACAATAGCGCTCCTTTGCATCATAACGTCCTATTACCCTGTATTTTGTTATTCCCCAAGTATGGTTTGAGTTTGCCAGCCCTAAAATTCTAACACAAACATGAAAACATCGTTTGTGGGTTTTAAAAGCCAAATCTTTTCTTAATTTCAAGATTAAAGCTCAGAATAGAGGAACATTATCCGTGGTAATCTGTTAGAGCTGCCTCCATTGAAACAGTCTGAGTTTTTTTAGTACAAACACATAACGTTTCAGTTTTAGGCACACTTTCTCGACATGCTTTTTTCAGTAAACATTTGTCTAAGTAAAACCCAAGGTATCTGTAGGTATCTTTAGTTCTCTAATTAGCTAATAACATCATCAAATTATCTTTAAAAGGATCTCCATTTTGTTTCATGTGGAAGTCTAACAAACTTGAAAGATGTTTTTGTCCAACGAACAAAGATGTCAGTACAGGCGTAAAAAACTTCCTTCTCCTACGAGTAAGGCTTCTTATTGTGGTCGACCCAGACCATTTACGAACACCTCTTTGTTATCAAAAAGAATAAGCATAAAACTCACTTTGTTTTTGTTTACGGGTAAAATGTACAAAATTAGTAGCTAGAAATAAAATATATATATATTTTGTATTTGTCGTGTGAATTATGGATCTAGCATTCTAATTATTTTTACTGTTTATGGGCTACACCGTCAATTTGTCGTTGTCGTATCATTAAAAATGATGTCGGTTGAACAGTATTAGATGTACTGTATCAGCCGGATAGTTCACTGCTGAAGACAGCATCCCCATGTAGGAGGATGTAGTAAGTTATTTTTTTTACAATTTTATTAGAGTCATTAAGTCACAAGACAGTATGTTTCACGCCTGTCCATCACAGTTCCAATGTCAGCATCCTGTTCTGCTTGCGACACTGCACTTCGCAGGTCACTGTAGAACCTAGGTACTTATGTTTCATTCGCCCTGTCATTTCATTTGCTCCATTTCCCTTCACACTTAAACACAGTAGTGTGTGCACACTTCTGATTCGAGGTAAAATATCTGACACTGCGGTGGTACACACCAAGACGGAAGCTTGCTAAAGGGCCCTATCACTTTGTTCTAAACAGATCTCAATATATCCAGTGCTGAATTTGCTTGCATTTTTTACCATTTCATGACTATGGGCTAATTGTACTTTGCTACCAAAACATCCGATCAAGTTTGGGCACAATTGTCAGATATTTCATGTTTAAAAATTGTTAATAGTACATTGTGTATTAAGGGCGGTAAGTATGGAATTACGAACGAAGCTCTCTAATAGAAGCTAGAAGGCTTTCTGAGCCGAGAGTTTGTTAAGGGACCCATTTTAAACAATGGTGTGTATCTATAAAGTTGATATGAAACCTATTGACCCTAATTATTCCCATCTTCTTTTGAAATGTAGGATACCTACTCTATTACAAAAAGATACAAAATATTTAAACATGTAATAGCATATAAAGCAAAAATACATCAAATGGTGTTTGATCCGATCCATGCCTTGAAAATGATTTATTTAATATATTCTCCAAGAGAGCTTAAGTTAACTATCATATTTCGAAAATTACTTGAAGTATGTATGACATAATTCATTTTAATGTTGTCCTTTGCGTTGCCCCAGAAGCCAAACCGACCCTGGCTTGCAAGGCATCGGCATATGACTGTTTTCAAAAACTGCTACATACCTACCAAATTAGACGTTACAGATTTATAAAGTATGTTGAAGTATATCATAATAACCTCGAACTTGCTCTTTATAGCAACCATAAAACACTAAAGCAATTTTAACAAACCAACTTTGTTTAGTATATGAAGATAGTTTATTAATATTTTTCTCCCACACAGCTATCCTCAAACCTCGACAGAGTTACAGCGAACTTTGTTAATAATGTGGCTTAGTGGTGCTACTATAGGTGATGGGGTCTGTGCCTGCTCGTAGCAGGGAATAGAGATGCCAATAGTCCATTAAAACTATCGATAAACTATTTCGATAGTTATATATTTAAAATCACAATTCACCTAGTCTGTGAAATAAACAAAAAATCTACAAAGATTTTTTGTTTGTTTTGCAGACTAGACTGCTTACATTTCCAATTTTGTGGCCTATTTTCTTAATACAAAATAGACAAGCATTCGGCAAAGATCTTACCTGATGGAAAAAGACGATGTAGTCAAACGTACAAATTGTTTCTCTAAGAACCTTAAGAACCTAAGAGTACTTGACGTGAAGAATAATTACCCGGAAACGAGTATACTGGCAAGTATTAAAGATTTTGAAACTTTTAGGTTTGAATTTTGTTAAAAGTAATGAATTTGAAAAAAGTATTCTAATTTTTTTTTGTGTAATTGCATATCAGGCGTTGTAAACATTTCATGGAAATCCGGTCTTCGTGGTCCTCTTAACACTGTATAATGAAAAAACTATCATCAATCTTTTTCTATGCACTTCTGCATAGAAGAATAGTTACAAACATATTAAACGTCATACTTGGTTCTTAAAACAACGGCCATTGAACAGTTATAAGTTTTTTAACAGTTTGTTCCTGAACAATTTCTATAACGCTTACATTATGCAAACCATCTCGTAACTTATTGATATCCAAACAGATTTAAATGTGTATCGATATTGAGGTTATTTATTAATTGTTTGGAATCACTATATGGACGCACGGTACAAACTTGGCTCATTTATAGTTCATCTAGCTTGTGCTACTTAAACTGGCATATGAACCAATACACTGTAACTATGTTTCCAAATCATTAACGGGTATATAATTTGTCTCCGCGTGCAAGTTCCGATACTGTTAGTGTAGTGTGTCCAAGTGACAGTGATAAAGACATTAACCTAACGGGGGTAGATTTGAATCGCTTCTGCCGCTCCTCAAGACGATGACACCCGCTTCTTCAGTCTACTCGTGACCACGGTCAATGCAACTTGATCGAAACGTCAAATTAGACTTACTCCACTATTCACAAACCTTGCATTATCTCTATTTTATTCCGAGCTCATATGCATTTGAATCGACCACAAACGTTCACAACTATTATTTTTTTGACAGATCCAACCGTATTAGTGGTTATTAGATGGCTTAAATCTGAATAAAATATATGGAAATCAAAATGAATATTGGGATAAACTTTGTTAATTTTAGGTAATAATTAAAACATCTTCTGTGATTTGATCAAACTTTGCAACTTTGAGGAGGTGTAGTAATTAAAACGTATTCGATTTCCCAACACTTTGCAACTTTGAATAAGTTCATAATTGTAACAAACATTAGCGCTAAAATAACATAATTTACCAAACATGAATAATACATGTTATATATCAAGGCTCAACCTTGGAGGTTTTTTTTATATATTTCTGATGATTTAATATTGTTTGGGACTTGTAATTTTTCGTACTATCACTATTATGCAATATTGTATTCATTAGATTTTAGAAACACATAACTGATAGAGGCTGCTATAGCTGATAGGCTAGCCTTTGACCACTATAAGTAAGTGATGATGTGATGATCATCAGGTGAGATGGTAGTCAGAAGTTAGCCAAACAAATAGAATTAAATATTTTTTTTAGTTTGCTAAGTAATCTAAATAATTATGTTATACTATATCTTAAATATATAAACATAGACCGTGAGGTGCCAGGTTAGAATTTCACCCCCTCATCTCTACCCGTGGGTGTCTTAAGTGGAGACTAAGGGTAACACACCAGAAGGTGGATAGCAACGCTTTCTGAAGAACCGATATCTCACACTGCGATTTCCAAGACACCTGCCAAGCGTGGGGATGATGGTAAACCCTCCCATAATGCTCTCCCATTGTGTTCCAAAGTTTAGTCACAATTATTTAGTCAATTTAGGCGTCTACGACACTCGTATGAAGGTCAATTACAAACTTCAATATTGAAATACTCTAATAAATACTGCTACGTTCAGAAAAAAAAAATATATACGGCCACTGCGAATAGAACGGGCAAGAAATACAGGATATAAATAAGACGTTATTTTATACGTTTTTTAAAAATTTGTCACATACTATGTTATAAAATAAGTACAATATAGTTTTAAATTACGTAGGTGACAGGCGATAGCTTGACAGAGGCGGAATTGTCCAAACATTTTTGTCGTTTAAGTTATCACAAACTGTGTAGTAGGATTTCTTTATCAAAATGTTTTTCACGTGCAACTTGAATGTTCCTTGGGTGAGCGTTGTAATATGTTTGGGAACTTTATTATAAAACCGCACACAATAACCTAAGAAGGACCAATTATTTGTCTTTGTTTATCTATAACCTGGCACCGCTATTTTATTTTTATTCCAAGTGTTGAAATCGTGACTGTTCTTGCTTAATTTAAAATTACTCAATTTTTGTAATAAATACATAAGTACGTAATATTTACAGACTCGGTAAACTTAATGGTTTAATAGTGGACAATATGGTTGATACAGTACAGTACAAATAAATAAAGATACGTTCCGCTTGGTTAGTGCCTTTGGATATAATATAAATACTACTTAGATTATATGACACACTTATTGCACACCCTTATCTCCTTTCAACGATGATGCATATTTAATGGCACACATGAAGTTCAAAACACGTGGAGTTTATATGGAATAGCAACTACTCAGTTATATGTTATAATATAAGCACAGCTTCAATATATATAACGGAAGTTAGTATATCCATATATATAGGAACATTTAAATTTTTATATATATATGTTCCCGACGTATTTTTGTTTATTGCTAGTAAGCTAGCCACTGGCAACGATTTCATCTGATTGTAAGTAATGATGTGGTAAAAGGTAGGTAAAAAGTTCACCTCGTAATTAACCATTATTAATTTTTAGTTAAGTTTGTTATGACCTACACCTACGAAACCTACACAATATGTTTTTTTTTTCTTTATGTAATTGTGACGGATCAAGCACGAAGCCCACCTGATGTTAAGCTGACTAACCTGTGCCTATAACAGATGCATTTCGTCACAAGTCACGAATTGCACTGCGCCCGTCACCTTGAGTCATAGTTGTTAAATCTCATGTGCCTGCAATTTCACTGGCTATCAAGGACTGCTGCCGGAACACATCGTTAGGTGCTTGGCGATAGATTTTCTGTGGGGTCGCTAGCCAGGCGAGCATTCACAAAATGACCTTCCACCATGCTTTGAAGATCAAGCCCGCGGCGTAATTCAAACAATGGACCTGCGGCACGGCAGTCCATAGCTAATGCCATTGAGCCATCACTGCTTCAAACGTCAAGTAACTTGGCTCCAGATTTGCCGAACTAGTTATTTTAAACTAATATTGCAACCCATATCACCTATCTTTTCGGTCCGTAACTTAAAGACTCTAAAAGGTATTCTGATAGAGTTAATGACATCATTATCCTCTCCACTACTTAATAACATCTTATCTTAGCATCAGGTCTTTGTTTTATATAGTTTCCTATTTATAAACGACTTCCAAAACACGAGTAACCCTTTGGGGAGCACTGGCGTGACGATATGAAGCGCTCGTATCGAAGTTTGCTTAGCCGTTCACCGATCAGCTAGGTTAAGCAACGTCCTCTGCGGTCATGACTTGGACGGGTGACCGCTGGTGGCATTACTACTGAGGACATACGAGAGGAAAAAATATAGTCATGTGGGGCATTCGTCACTTGACGAAATGCATCTGTTATAGGCAGAAGTTAGTCCACTTAACAACAGGTGGGCCTTGCGATTGTTCCGACACAGTTACATAAATAAAAACTGCTGGTAGCAAGCGACCATACCCTTACGACGTTTTTGTGAGGTGCTGGGTTAGAATGTCAAATTTTCCATTTCTACCTGTGGGTGTCGTAAGAGGCGACAATGGGAAAATTACTGCCAAACGTGGGTACCAAGCGTGCGTAATTATGGCAAAACCTCCCCAAATAGGGGAGGCTTTGTTCAGCGGTGGACTATACAGCTGATGCCGTACAGTACAGTTGGATGATAAGGGCATTAAATGATTTAATAAAATAATGCCTCCAAGTCAATAAATGCGGTACAGCACCGAGGAACTGAATAATCTGCTGGCTCGAGGAGATACCGACGACGTAGCACTACGTTTGCCGCTTACACTTAACCACAAAGACTGCAGAAATGGCGGACTAAATAATGTTGAAAACTTCCCGCAAATTGCGGGCTTATAAGTTAAAGCTTCGTCATAATTTGATTGTGATTCACATTATGACGAAGCTTCAGTTTTGGCCGAAAGAGTAATATATGATATATTGCAAATTTCAAAGGCAAATAAGTGACTTATCACGCTCTATAAATGATAAAGTGCTAAATAGTTATTATTTTCTTAGTTTCGGATGTTATAAAAAAAATACGGTTGATAGATAGATAGATTGATTTTGGGTGGGTACTCTTAAAGTTGCATTTTTTTCAACTTCGTTTGCTAGTATTAAATTCATCATCATTTACCAAATAATTGTTAAAGACTAGCAGTTACAAAACGAAACATAATTGAACACATCATCGTACAGATGAAAGTGAACTTTCTGAACTTGAAAGATTGATTGAAGCAATAAAAGTGCAGACATAGGTATCCATATTTATCTTGATACTCCCTATGGCGGCATATTAATGTTCCGATATATTGGACGAAGCATTTCTATAGGGCTGCCACGAACTAGAGGATCTCAAATTCATAGTTAATATTAGTTAAATCACGATATGTATTTATAAAACAGGTATTTGTGTAACCATATTTTGTATACCATATAGTGGACTTTGTAGCTTCGTAGCTATAAAGTCCACTACAGCTTCGTAGCTATAAAGTCCACTACATTCACACACAGTCCAGAGTCATTTATTTATTGTAATGTCATTGGGTCCTTCTGGTTCTTTTTATTCTGTGGTACGGGGCAATTCTTTAGGGTTGTTACAGCAGATCAGATTTGGGAACTGATGTTATTGTAAATATTTTTACTTGGTAGATCACTATATACGTATACAAATTCAAAACCATTCCGACGCAATTGCAACCCCCCATCAGTTATCGTATTTTTATATTGTAGTCGATTGGATAATCTTGTAAGTAAAAATAATCACTAAAAAAATTTAATAGACTTCCAACACTGAAAAATATGAAATAACTTGTGGAAGACAGACCATAATAATGTGAAATCAGTGTTAAGAATCAGTGTGGTACTGACTTCAACAAATTATTTCATACTTTTCTGTGTTGAAAGTCAGTTCCGTTTATTTTTAAATATACGTCTGGCATAACCACGATAGTGCTCCTAATTATGTAATGTTATACTTCTGATATTGTACTAATAGTCCCACAATCTTACCTTTTTATGCATTACAGTTTTGACGATAGAAAAAACAGAAAATGTTATAAATAAAACCGGCCAAAAGCGAGTTGCGCTTACATAATAAAGGTTCCGTATAAAAACAGAATATACTATTAAATATCGTTAATTTTAATTTCCTTTCAAGATCTACATCGAGAGTCTGACCTGTACTTGGCTGGTTTTAATTACTGCTGGCACGTATTTGGCTCAACGAAATAAGCATTGTTATTCCATGGGGCAATGTTGCCAGCATGCTGGGCATGCTGGCAAATGAGAGTGGGCTGGAGCATTTGGACTGCCTGTGAGTCTGTTGTTGTTTAAATGCTTTTATTTTAGTAGCTGTAGTATTATATATAGTTTGTAGTATTTTGTTAACAAAAGCATACCGCTGATGAAAAAAACACTGCGAAACTGTGTGTTATAATAAAAAGTTAATCTATCTATCTATTTATCTAAATGAAAGCCTTTTTCTCCGTCAAAGCAAGATAATAAATACTGACAAATAAATTTCTGTTACCTATTATGTTAATGACTGATCTTAAAATAAACGGCAACCAAACGTTGATTTTTATGACATAGTTTGCCCTATTCGTGTACGAAATTCAATTTGAGGTCGACACCCAAATGTCATAAAAACTAGAAACATCCAAGTGGCAACCCTACCCATAAACAATATAAGTTTTCGATTGTTATGAAAGTAGGCGTGCCACATGATTGGCTATCTATAACTACGATAGGGTTGTATCCCAAGCTATAACGGGAATGCTGGGCAGAGACGTCAATCTTATTCAAATTTTATTGTATTACTCTTATATGTTTCGGATAAAACATGTTTGGTTGGGCTTGGGAATATGTATATTTTGGTTTGCAAAGGATTTATTAAGGGTCATTTTTGGAAGAAAACCTTTGTTGTTTTCTTTTCATTATATGATTTACAATAAGACAATTTATTTTAGTTTACAAGATCTGTTTTTGTATAAATGTATGTAATAAGTTTAACTTTTTAACTATTAACAACTGTTAAAAATTTCAGAAAAAAAAATTTTTTTGAGATTTTAGTATTATGTACTAACTATGAGATAAAAAACAATGAGAAACACTGGTAAGCATTTGAAATCTGGTGTTGGACACGCAAGGAAAAAATAAGCTGCATTAATAGAAGAATGCAAATGGAGAAATCTTCAGCCCAGTCGATGAAAAGTGGTAACTGCTATATTGAAATACGAAGGAGGAAGATGTTGGGCCACCGCATACAACATGACGGGATAGCAAAACGGAAAAAGAGGAAGAGAACCTACATAGACCTGCTAAAGGAAAACAAATATCGTGAGTATCAGGAGGTCAAAGAACAAGCTGAAGAAAGGAAAAAATGCGAAGCCCTTAAATACAGAAGTAGAAGAATAATGAAAACTTGTTGCCAAGCATGTAGCGGAGTGTTCTGGCAGCTAGTCTCAGGAGGCAGTCCCCATTCCAGGTTAAGAATGTTCAATCAACCGTCGCAATACAACTCAACCATTTCAACCCGAATCACTCTAAGCCATCAAGAGATAGTGGTCATAAATTATGCTATCAACAATTACTTATCAAGAAACTGATTAAGAGTAAATTGGGTCACAATATTAGGGTTCAACTTCAAAACATATTTTTCTAAATATGATTACAAATACTATCGCGTGCTAAGCAAAAATCACATTTACAAATTATCGGAGCACAACATTTTTGGTCGAAGCCGGGATTGAACCCGCGTCCTCCAATGTAGCGCTGGATGCCTAGTCCACTCGGCCACTGAAACATACTCGTTCGAGCCAAAACTAAAAAAATGTGCGCCAACAATTTATAAGAGCAAAATGTTAAATTGGCGTTTTCTCAATATTTGTTGATTAAGTAGAAGATATATAGTAATGGTAGATATATAATACAATTATACCAGAAGTTCAGATTCTTAGCAAGTAAGAAGTTTGCTTAGCTGTTCTTAACCGATCAGCAAAGTTAAGCAACGTCCGCCGCGGTCATGAGTTGGATGGGTGACCGCTAGTGACATTATTACTAAGCTCTTCCGTACTTCACAGGGCACCTTAAGTCGTCGATCCGGTTGTTTTATCCTAGGATGGCAGTCGTTACAGCATGGCGGTAGGGCATTTCATGATTGCCCGCCTGGCTAGCTACCACCCTCAAATGGAAAATCTGTCGCCAAGCAGGTGACGTTAGGTAACGGTGTGTTCCGTTTGTTGTTGTCCTTGAGAGCCAGTAATACTAGGTTAGCCTGAACAACATCTTCGACCAGATCTTACCATCTGGTGAGATAGTGGTCAAAGGCTAACCTATCAGGCATAAAAAATAAAGAATTATATTTTACGTAATTGTACTCGTGGCTTGAGTTCTGGTTGATAGCACCCCATATGCTAATTAAGATTTTTCAGTTACCTACCTTCTTCATGTGACCTTTAAATAAAAATTTATTTTCATTATTGTGAGTGATCACCATTCCACACAAAATAAACGGTCAAGCGCATGTCGGGCCACGCGCAATGTAGGGTTCCGTAGTAGCCCGTTATCATAATTTAGAATAATTCTGTTGTTCTTTTTCTTTTTATCTCTCTACCTATAACTTTCTTGGCAATTTGTTCTTTTGTTTATAAATTGTGATTGCTTGCGTGTGTAGACTGTTGTTGGCCGTGACTATTAAGTAGGAATCATAATTTAGCTATACGTTTCTAGTTGCTCACAAACTTTTTTCTTCTCTCCATTTATCGACACCTCTCTATAACGCCATAAAATGCGCACTCCCTTGAGTTTACACTGTATATGTATATATATCTATATATAGTGTGAACTTTATAACGACACTGAAGGGACTGTGCATATATATATATATATATATATGCACAGTCAGTAATTCCAATACTACACCACAGAACAATGACTACACGTAAATATTAATTATTAAAAATATACAAAATGACGTTAATTCGAATAAAAACAATTTCGTTAAATATATTTCCTATATGTATAGGTATATGTTTGGTTCAATTTTTAATTGTTACTAAATAGTATATATAAAAGAAAAAATATAGATGTGTTACAGATTCTCTAAAGCCAGGAAGGACCTGGCTCTTGAGATACAGACCACCAGCCTAGTTTTAGAGTCATAGACTCATCATAAATGTATCACAATAAGGAAGAATAAAATTAATTTGTATTTGTTAAAATTATTTGTTTTTGTCTTAGGAGTAAAATTATTTTTAATAAAATACACTATCAATCTGCCCAGATCCTTTTGGAATTTTAAGTGGTCTTGATAAGTATTTATAGAATGATAAATTTTCAGGTCCTCAGCATGTAACAGCAATTTTAAAAACTTAAAATAATATCATTTGACAATAAAAACTAACGAGCCTAATATTGACCCTTGGGGGATCCTAGAACTAACTGGAATCACATCTGATTCAAAGCCAACTTTCTGGCAATGTTTTGTGATAATGATTTGAACCAGGGCCATAAAATACCTCGAATAGCGTTATAAGCTCTTTTGTCTAGTAAAATCCTGTGATCCATTCAATAAACCACTTTTGAAAATCAGTAAACACACTGTTTGTTTGTTATTGAATACGTTTTAAATATTATGTAAGTAAAATATGTCGATAAGGTGGCCAAAATTGAGATTGGGCGATAGTTTGCTACGACTTTAAATTATCCTTAGGTTGAATATATGGTGGACTGGAAAACAAATGGTGTCAGCGGTGTATTTAAGAACTTATGGTGTAACATTATTAACTCAAGCGCCCTTAGTTGGATCGAGCCTACATAGTTCCGATTTGATATACATTTGATTATAGTAAAACAAACATCACTTATAAATAAATCTGCCGTGTGGTTATCTTCAGAAATATAAAATGTATTATCTGCATTATAACCGTCGGTAACAGTTGAGGGTTCAAATACTGATTGGAAGTGATTCGAGTAAATGTTACCAAAACCTACTGGGTCACTTGCTGTTTTTGCAGCACCCATCTTCCAAACCGTCTTGTCTGCCCTACCCCTACAGTGTTTTTTATAAGCCAGAGACGCGGAGACGGAGCGGCGCAAGTATACTGCGAAGGTGTAGCGAGTACGCTGCGATAAGGTTGCGAGAAGACTAAAGCTGCATTCCCACAGCGCCGGAGCTGTCATAGAATTACTGCACTTCTAATAAGACATTTTACATTAGTAGGCTCTAAGCCTAATAATTTTTTGTTGACGTTTTCGTGCTTGTGATTTATGATTTATGTAATTATTTTCATGAAGAAGAAGCTAATTTTGAGAAATTTCATTAGTATTAAAAAAAAACATAGGTTTCTGTAATCCCCCCCTCCCATCAATGGAGAATATTTCGCCCTCTCTCCCCCTCCCCATTGCACAAAATATATACATTTATACCATACCTAAAGTCCTTCTAATGTATGTAGATACACATTTTTTTATTATTATTTTTAAAAAATAGTTTCCGTTATCCCCCACCCCTCTCGGGGGATGCCACAACCCGCGTAGTAAGTTTACATACCCGTACGAAATTGCAGCTATCTAGTACAAACGGTCTCTTAGCAAAACCTCGGACAGACGGACTGACAGACGGACATGACGAAACTATAAGGGTTTCTTGTAGGTACTACGGAACCCTAATAAAAAAGAACGAAGCGTTTATAGGTATTGACTGCCGTGCCGCAGATCCATGGTTTGATCCCCACCGCCTCGGCTTAAGCTGCATCACATGGTGGAAGGCCATTTTGTGATTGTTCGCATGAACAACTACCACCCTCGAGAATAATATCTGTCACCAAGCATCTAACAATGGGTTCCGGTAGCTGTCCTTGAGAACAAGAAATTATAGGTTAGAATGAACAACATCTTCGACCACATCATCACTTACCATCAGATGAGGTAGATGATAAAGATCGATGAACGTATCGGGACCTGATTGGATACGTTCTAGAAAAGGAGTTCAAGAGTATTCTTACTAACTGACATGTATCAAGCATGTGATTAGTGAATAACTTCTGCTGCCTTTAAATATGCTAAAATGGTTGCAAGTAGATTCTTGGTCTCTGGCCACCCCCCGGCGACAAGTATGATGTCATTTTTATTTGTAGTAAAAGGCGTACTCTATTATCCAAGTCGGAGGATATCGAAGGTCCTATAGTCTTAAGCCGGGAGATGTAGGTACGTTATATTAAACAATCCTTAATAATTTACATATTTTATTGAATAATACGCACCTAAAATTTCCTACATAAACGACCTGCCATGATCATACAAAAATTACACAAATACATTTAAGTCTAAACAAGTAAAAGCTCCACCACGATAATGCAATACCAATTATAAATATTAGGTCCTTACATATGAAATTGGCGTTTTTCGTACTGGCCACTTTAATCACGAATTTCTCCTCTTTGGTAAGGAATTCCAAATTCAAATTTGTACAGCTATATACTCATGTATTTGTGCTTCGATGATCGTCATTCATTTGTTTTTTTTCTTCTGTTTTTTCTGTTTGCGTCACTCATTTTACAAAATGGAAAACCTTAAATATCGCATTATTTACGAGTACGAGTTCCGCCGTGGCACTAGTGCTGCGGAAACAACTCGAAGGGTGAATGATGTATATGGCGGTCGTGTTGCAAAAGAAAACACAGTTCGTTTTTTGTTCCAACGTTTTCATTCTGGAAATTTCGACCTGCAGAACAAGCCCCGTGGACGGCCTGAGACTCAAGTTGATAATGAAGAGTTGAAGGCTATTGTGGAAGCGGATCCATCGCAAACCACGTCCGAGTTAGCTGCAGGCTGCAATGTTAGTGATAAAACTGTTTTAATTCACTTGAAGCAAATTGGGAAGATTAAAAAGCTTGAAAGGTGGGTACCTCACGAATTGACTGAAACAAACCGGCAAACGCGCGTCGACTGCTGCGTTACATTACTAAACCGGCACAATAATGAAGGTATTTTAAACCGAATCATTACCTGTGATGAAAAATGGGTTCTTTACGATAATCGGAAGCGCTCAGCGCAATGGTTAGATCCTGGCCAGCCAGCCAAATCCTGCCCCAAGCGAAAATTAACCCCAAAAAAGTTACTTGTAAGCGTTTGGTGGACTAGTGCCGGTATTGTTCATTACAGTTTTTTCAAATCTGGCCAGACTATTACGGCTGATGTCTATTGTCAGGAATTGCAAACCAATCTGGCTGGTCAATCGCTCCACGCCACTGCTGCTTCACGACAACGCTAGACCACACACTGCGCTACAGACGGCTACTAAATTAGAAGAGCTTCAATTGGAAAGTCTAAGACATCCTCCGTACTCCCCGGACCTTGCTCCAACAGATTACCATTTTTTTCGAAATTTGGATAACTTCTTGCAAGGGAAAAAATTCAACTCCGATGGGGCAGTCCAAATCGCCTTCAAAGATTTTATTGATTCCCGTCCGACTGGTTTTTTTAGTAAAGGGATCAATGAACTACCTATGAGATGGCAAAAGAGCATAGAAAATAATGGTTCATACTTTGATTAATTAAATATATTATATTAAAAAATATTCGACTTTTTGTTCCTCCCATACAAAACGCCAATTTCATATGTAAGGACCTAATAATTATTTAATTTTTATATAAATTCTCTAAAAACTTGTACACAATTATTTTTTACTATATAACACGTTTTATTTAATTACATTAGTTTTTCATTTACAGACTTACACTAAGCACATCTAGTAATATATATATTTATTAATATTTACAAGATTTAATATATATATATTTAGTATCGGATACTTTTTCTAAATGGGGGCTCGCCATTTAAAGACTGTGCGACTAGCTAATCGTTCGAGTTCGAACTAATATTGAAATGACTGCAATTTGATATAATAAAAATAATTGATTAAGTAATCACACAGCCAAGAAAAAGTACCAAACAATCACATTATTGAAAATAATTGTCTTATAAGCAAAAACGTAAAAATAATAATTACATAATATGATATTTATAACACTTAAGTACCTATACACTTTATCTATAATTTTAACTGTATTAAATTTTCAACTAAAATAGTACCATTAGTAATAATTGTAATTTGGTACGTTTAACTTTAGCGAACATACATAAGATGTTATAATTATCTTGCTTTAAAAATAAAACTGTTGATTGATATGTCTACATTAAAACATAGACAAGAACAAATATTTAAAAATAAAAATTTAGTAAAGATATGCAAAAATAGTGTGCAAATACTAGGTATCTATAGTAAACTAGTACCAAGTATTCATACCTATACCAAGTTTAAAGTACTGTTTCGTTAGTACAAGTCCTAGGTCCATTCACTAAAGAGTATCTACTAGAACCGCCATTCTTTCTGCTAGTAACAGCTTCTTTTATAAATAACTCTTTGAATGTTTCCCTAAATTGCCTCGACATGCCACAGTAAATAGCAAAATTAATTGGATACGAAACTATGATACAGAAATTGGTAATCAAAATAAGTATATTTGCGATGTGGTAATCTAGTATTTCTAACAAAGTACTTGAGATAATGTGAAGAATCGTAACCACAGCTACTGGTATTTCTACCAACAAAAATACAGTAACAACAACGATTAACATAAGAGTAGTACAGTTCGAATCACGAAGTCTTTTTCATTCGGATTTCCTGTTTTCTTTGAACAATTTTTGCCTGTTTAGCTGAGCGGTACGCATGGCGCGAAATAGTAGTACATTTAGTACTACTAATGAGGTACATGGTATTAGATGAACAAAAAGTACTCGAAGTACGAAGTAGTAATGAAGTACGCGTCCATTGATACAGTCTTGACCCATGGCGCCATTTCAATCTGAAAAAAGACAAAAAAGATTGAATGCGACGTAAGTTTTTTGAGAAGAGAGATTGTTTCTTGACGAAAAAATTGATGGTGAATTTCAGAAGAAGGTACCTACGTATCGATCGAAGGCGCGCTTGATATTTTTCTGATCAAGCGCGCCCCTTATATGTCTTACGCTAGTTGCGCTTCTCTGGTTGACGTGAAATCGATCATCTTCATAAATATATAAAAAGTTGAAATTGTAACATTTTGTACATATTTCACATTAGTACATTTTAGTACAGTCCAACTTTAGTTATAATTGCAATAAAAATAGTAGCTACATAATAAAACCTTATTCTTATCTTATCACTTATAGCCATATTTGTAAGGGGATAAGTACTTATAATTTCTGTGTTGTACTTAAAACGTCTGATGAATGGTAATATCATAAAAGTTTCTCTAAATATATCATTAGATATATTTAGAGAAACTTTAATGATAATCATACCTTCTCTAGTAATTTAAGCTTAAATTAATATAAAATTTTATTAATTGAAGACAGTTTTGACAGCGTGAGACATACGCGTAAGTATATCAATTCTAATTCTGAATTGTAGATTATCAATAAAAGTATCTATTCAATATATCATAACATAATACTGTCCACCTTTTTAACCTTGAGTTATAATTTATTGCTGATAGGCTAGCCTTTGACCACTATTTGACCTGATGGTAGGTGATGATGTGGTCAATGATGTTGCTCAGGCTAACCCAGAATGACTCGCTCGCAAGCACAGCTGCCGGAACACAACATTAGGTGCTTGGCGACAGATATTCTACTAGAAAGTGGTAGCCATGCAATAACGACTGCCATCCTAAGATAACAACCGCGACCAACGAATTAACGTGCCCTCTAAAGCATGGAAGCGCTCAGTAGTAATGTCACTAGCGGCTACCCATCTAAGTCATGATCGCGGCGGACGTTGCTTAATTTAGCTGATCAGTTAAGAAAGGCTAAGCAAACTTCGCTACGAGCGCTTCGCAGATATTCCTATAAAAAACATTATCATACATAATATAATATGTTAACCCATTGGCATCGGCGATAATTATAACAATAGAATTTCATTCATAATTTGGCCATAGTGGTCCAGTCCGATGCCAACTTATGAGACATTTGCGTCCTCTGGCTTCAGTCGATTCGCTCCATGTCATCACTTTACCTTATGTACAGACCTTTCAACTCGAAAAGAGACGACCCTTCACATTTGTCGAGTGTAATGGGAACTACTACTACCTACGTAAGCTATCTTATTTTACATTTTATCGTTCTGCTGTATGTATGCGCTATTACACCCACACTTAGACGCAGTGTACAAACGAGGCCTACACATACAAATGCTCATCCTAAATTGACTGTGGAGGGGAACGCGTTCGTGTGTGAGAGCCTGTAGTCTAACAAAAAATAATACCTACGTTTCATCTTTCCGTTACGTTGGCCATTCGATACATTTTCTTCTCCAGCGTTTAGTTGTCGGTTCTTTGTAGATTATATTACGGATTTTAATACTGAAAAACTAAGATAACTCTAAAGAATAACTTGAGATGGTACAGTTATAATAAGAAAAACTTTAAAGGGTTTAACTTTATCCCGATAGACACATCAGTAATATCAGATTCCCTTTGATCGATATAGTTTATTTTATGGACATAGAAGATATTATGTTTTAAGTATTTTATTAAACAAATAAGGAGCTACATAGGGCAGTTTCATTTTCATATAACCGTTAATGTGCAATTTTGTCTTTTTAATTCAAAATGAGATGTTTTAAAAATTAGATTCAATAATAATGTAATGACAAAAAAAAAAACTATTTTGTCTTGAAATAAAAATACTGTAGTGGGATGGTACATTAACAGTATTTTGTCCCAAATTTGAAATTAAATATAGTTAATTTTTTAATTTTTCTGTATAAATAATTAAATTTATATGAAGTTATTCTACGAAAAACCATATCGTCCACTACTGAACAAAGGGAGGTTTGCCATAATCACGCTTGGCAGGTGGCTTGGGGATCGCAGTGGATGTTGGCAGTTCTTTAGAAGGTGCTGCTGAAACCTGGTATTTTCCCGTTCGTCGCGTCTTACAAATCCCGCAGGATGATATGAGGGAGGGGAAGCGGGGAGGAGAGGGAGAAGGGGCTGCACTCCGTGGGGTAATACTCTGAAGTTGGACAGAACATCGTATGTACCCATTAGGTGAAAGCATGACCAACGAGACAGTCTTTGTCCCACTATCTAAACTCCAAAATCTAGTAAGCAATGGATTTCTTGGAAATTTTAATCAATTCAGAATTAAAACAAATACGTTCCGATAAATTGTGAAGGTTGTAGCTTACCCTGCAGACATCTTCAAGATGCCCTCTCCACACGGTGAGATGCGGCACGTACTGCCGGTCGAAGAACCGCGGCAGCTGGTGGAGGAAGGCCGCGATGCCGATGTAGATCAGGCATTTCATTACCATCGGCATTGTGCACCTGTTAATAGATAAACAATTATATAAGACTATTTAATACATTAAGGCTTTACTTTACGGAAATCCAATTGCCTCTGTCTATGTCTTTGGCTATGGACTGCCGCGCAGCAGGTCCATGGTTCGAATCCCGTCGCAGGCTTGAGCTTCATCGCATGGTGGAAGTATCTTCCTGATGGTGAGTGATGATGCGGTCGAAGATGTTGTTCAGGCTAACCTAGCATTACTGGCGCTTAAGTAAAGCTGCCGGAATACGTTAGGTGCTTAGTGACAGGTTTTCTTCTTGAGTGTGGTAGATAGCGGGCATTAATAAAATGCCCTACCGCCTTCATAAGAAGCGCTCAGTAGTTAATGTCAATAGTGTTACCCCTTCTAACTCATGACAGCGGCGAATCTGATCGGTTAAACACGGCTAAGGAGACTTCGCTACGAGCGCTTAAAATATAATTTATTAATTTTACTGTTTATATCAGTTCACAAATAAACATGGCCAATAAGCGCTTAAATCATGTGATTCCACACGTAATAAGGTTTAAATAAAACAGTGATAGAAATATCTCAAGCAAATCTTCCCCTTGAAAGCTTAATGCATATAAAAAATTCAAGATTCATCATTACTAAATAAAATGCTCAGAGTCAGCCATTTTAAATTCTGACACGGATCGCTCGTTAAATTTATCACCTAGCCACAAACGCGCTTTGTAAAATTATTTAACGATTCGTTACGTTCTGTACTTGAATTAGGATTTCATGTTTTAGCCAGATAAGTGCCGGAAAAGAATAGCCGAACGTATTATTCCAGTAGCAGTAAAACTGAAGTACTGCCACCATATCTATTTTCTATAATAATACGTGTCTGATCAGGGACAATTAGACATTTGCTTAGTGTCCTATATAACGTGCACATTGCACACATAACTGTAAAAGTACGCTACACTCTGCGGTGGAGCAATATTATTATTATAGAAATAAAATAATTAGGTATGTTAAGCAATATTTGATATAAGTGACCACGATTTACCTGTTTCATCTAGAGGCTGAAACAGTAAATATCACACGGTTTAGTCATTCAATATGTGTTTTATAATGTTTGTTTTTTTAATGTTAAGAACGCACAAGGCGGATAAGTAGCGGATAATTTTCCCTGCAATTGCTAGCAAGCAATGTCATCCGGAATTCTGCAAATCACATAACGATAATTTACGGAGCTCATCTCTAACCACCAAGATTCCTTTGAAATACATAATGTTATGGTTTAAACGTACTTAATTTTTGATGAGGATGCTTTAGTTTTAAAAGCCCGAAGGTAAAGAGCTTCTGGTGTGTATTTTTAATAGATTAAAAAGGGAACCACTCACTTTAGACTACTTACTTCGTTAATGTACGTAAATTCAATTTGTGAAGGCCAACGGATAATGTTTTGTTATGTTTTAATGTCAATACACTCTGTTTAATGTTGTTTGTGTTTGATGTAACATGCTTTTGGGACGTTTAAGAAAAGTATTTTTTATAGCTATCGCTAGCATTTGACCACTATCTCACCTGATGGTAAGTGATGATGCGCTATGATAATGAGAATATGATAAAACAAATGTAATGTAACTTCATCGTGAAAACAACTAAATGTATTAAAAACTCGCGCCTCACTCTATCTGGGTTCCCCGTCGTAATAATCCAATAAAACGTTTTTTTGTTTTGATCACACCCCCATTAAGAGGAGATTTGCCATAATCCCCACACTTGGCAGGCATCTTGGGGATCGCAGTTTAGTATCAGTTCCTTAGAAGGCAATGCTGCCCACCTGCCGGTATTTTACTTTTTGTCTCCCTTTACGGCACCGACAGGTAGCAATGGGGAGGGGCGGGGGGATATTCTAGCCCGGCATCCCACGGGGATACATACATAGGTGTATTGTTGGTTAAATTTATCGAAATGTTAACATTTTAAATAAAGAAAAAACCGACCCCATTCTAGAAAATACTCTAAACCAAAAAAATGCACTAGAAGTATAAATAAACCAAACCATGGTACCTGTATACGGAACATAAGTTTCATATACGTCTAAGGTAATATACGCATATCGTCGTCTAGAGGTAATTAAGTCCTTACTAAATGAGCTCTGGAGGAGATATAATGGTTACATTATTAAAACTATTGCCTATGCAATTGCTCCTATGAATAGAGAAGCAATTTATCAACATTCAATTTAAGATTATTTTTGTTAGCTGGTCTACCTCAAGCTACGTATCTGAAATTTCAGTTATATAGGTATTGTCAGTTAGATTTCATATATTTTTTTCCTAACTGACTTCTAAAAAAGGAGGAGGTGCTCGGTTCAACTGTACTTTTTTTGAATGTGAAAATATCGATTTTTATATTTGAAAACTGGTGTTTGTCATTTCGGGTCTCATTTAAATTTGAGTGAGATCTGACGACTAGTATTTGAGTTATCCCTTATAATGCGTATTTAATTGTGGTCGACTACATTGATAATGTTCTTATTATCACTTATTGATGTAAAATGAACAAAAAACTGTATACGGTTGTTTGGATTACTATTATACTTCCTAACTACGTACTCAAAGGGCCAAATAGATCTCTTTTAAGAATACACCGCTGTCAGTCTGTCCGTCCGTATATCACAGTCTGTAGCTCGTAAATGGAATGTATTATTAACCAGTATATTTTATGCTATCGTGATGGAACAACCACGAGGCCCACCTGGCTTCTACCTACAGAAGCAGTGTGTCCCGTGGCTAACTTTATTGCGCCCATTATCAACATAAAGTCTTTACGTCTCATGTGCCTGTAACTTTACCGGTGCTGTACCCTTCAAACCGGAACACGGTAATGTGAACATGACTGCTTGGCGGTAGAAATAGGTGTGGTGGTAGTTCTTCCCCGGATGAACTCGCAAAAAGGGTTCTACTGGTGTCCAAGGTTGAGGCAGAGATGAATATTTGGCAAGAATTTTAATCAAATTCGATTTGACGGACTCCAAAACATAAGAAGTGAGCCGAAACATAACTTTTCTGCGCCGTAGCATGTTGGATATTGTTTTTGTTTTTATTGGTAAGGTAAGCTTTTGACCACAATCTCACCTGATGTTAATTGATGTAATGGTCTGACTCAGGTGCTTGGTGACAGATTTTCTACATGAGGATGGTCGCTAGAACAGATGAGCGTTCGCAAAATACCCCTCCAACATGAGGTGAAGCTCAAGCCCGCGGCGGGATTCGAACCATGAACCTGCTGCGTGGCAGTCCATGCCCAATGCAACTGAGCTATCACTGCTTCAAAATATCATCATCTAGCAGCCGTTGTCTGATTAGAGCACATTTATAGAGGGGCTACATGCTTATATGTTAATTTAATACCAGTTTCATTACAGGGCCTGAAAAACTATTTAAAAATTTGAAATTTTCGTAGATATATTGTGCAACATATACTCCATTGAACCACAAAATAAACAAGACCAGAAGGATCAATCCGCAAAGCCATTTCAATAAATAAACAACTCTAGCTATGAAGCAATAAAGTCCACTCCAGCTCGCAAAGCACGGAGTACCTAAAATTTTATAGTCACCTACAAGCACCTAACGGTATGTTCCGGCAGCAGTCCTTGAGAGCCAATAATTCTAGGTAGCATGAACAACATCTTCGACCTCATAATCACTTACACTCAGGTGAGATAGCGGTCAAATGCTATATTATCAGTTATATAAATAAAAATATTATTTCAATGGTGACCTCTTTGAATCTGGATGGCAACGAGCTCGTTATTTTGGGACTACAAAATAAACAAATCTTGGTATTTGAAAACACACAAGGAATTCAAAAACAGAATACTTCCTCTTAGCACAAAGTGTTCAGTTTACTTTAACGCAGTTTGCTTTGTAGCTTTGTAACGTGATGATGTAATGGTACGAGTAACTCCAACAAGTCACCTCTGCTTCCCTAAATGAGCATTGGTAATGCCATGTCATAATACACATAAACTGTGCGTAAACAGGACGCACATATTTTATTCCACCAATCTTTTCATTAGCCTCGTAAACGATTCCCACTTTGCCGGTCTTCAGCCCCTACTATTGCAAAAGTTTAGTAGTTGGGACTAAATCTAGTTTTTATGAAGGCAATATTAACCCTTTCATGGTGAATATTGAGTACCGAAGCAGGAATAAAAGCTTCTGTGTCTGAAAATACGTGAGTAAATCTGTTAGGTATTATGGCCACAGATTAAATAGAGGGGTTAGGCCTTTCAGGCTGCTATAGCTTGATTTCCACCGATGATGTGTAAAATAAATAAATAAAAAGCTCTAGTGTAAAAATAAAGTAAGTAAGAATCTGTACACTGCCCCAAACGATACTGAAGAACTATTAAATTTGTTGCCATTGCCGTCCTTACTTTTAATTTTTATAATTCTTTATCGTACACGCGCCGAGCTTTGACGACATATTGGGCATTGACAGCGCCCAAAAAATAACATCGAGGGTAACGATTTACGATGCCCTACTTGGTATTTTCTGAAATATGTCCAAACTCAATTAAATGTTTAGAGTAGATAATTTTATGGTATATGTGAGCAAACCCTTTTTGCTTAAACAAATGTATTATAAGTACAATGTTTACGATGTGGTCACCATTAAACAAATGACTTGGATCACCTCTTTACTTGCAATGATATAGAAAATACCTATTCCACCGAACCGGTTATATCAATATACAGAACAGTTAGAATAAAATAACCATAACTTTTTCAGAAAGTTTCGCAAACCTTGCACCGGGTCAATAGTAGGGGTCAGGCCACGTAAAAGTAATTTGATGTTGGTACCTTCTGGCGGCATCGTATAAGTTATTTTGCGGACGTCATGACCGCTACGGATAGAAATAGATGCTGAGTAGTAGTGAACTTGAATACTTTTGTGGATTTACCGTTGCTTTATAGCGTCATAGCGTTGATCGCATTTACTAAAATGAACAAAGCGGGAAACTAACGAATATTATTTGCACCTCATTAAACTATTGTAAAGAACGCGGCGGTCACCAGATGAGGGAGCGAATGTGTTGTATGCTTCTTAGTGAATAAAAATGCCGATATCCTTAAAGCACAGTTTACTCCTCATAAACAATATATGTACAGTCCAAAGATAGGTAGTATGATAGACACAGGCGGTAGGTAAGTGAAGGCACAAGAACAGAAAGTATGATGCGAAAGGAACTGAGATATAGCTATGTGTCAAGTAGAAAATCTGTCGCCAAGCACTTAACGGTATGTGCCGCTATGAGTCCTCCAGAACCAGTAATTTTGCATGGTGGTAGAGCAATTTGAGATTACCCGCCAGGCTAGCTACCTAACCCTCAAGTAAAAAATCTGTAGCCAAGCACTTAACGGTATGTGCAGCTATGTGTCCTCTAGATAGAACCAGTAATTTGGCATGGTGGTAGGGCATTTTGCGAGCCGTCGAACCCGGTTGTTGTCTTACGATGGCAGTCTGCATAGCATGGTAGAAGGGCATCTTTTCCGCCTGACTACCTACCACCCTCAAGTAGAAAATTGTTGCCAAACAGCTAACAGTGTGTTTCAGCAGCTGTCCTTGAAAGCCAGTAATTCTAGGTAAGCCTAGAAAAACATCTTTGATCACTTCATTATGTACCGTCAGGTGAGATAGTGGTAAAAAGGTTAACCTATCAAGCATAACAAGAAAAAAAATATATGTTATGTCAGTTAATAAATGCAACATGATTTATGAACCAACATGATTTATGAATCATGTTGCATTTATTAACTGACATAACATATATTTTTTTTCTTGTTATGCTTGATAGGTTAACCTTTTTACCACTATCTCACCTGACGGTACATAATGAAGTGATCAAAGATGTTTTTCTAGGCTTACCTAGAATTACTGGCTATCCATCAATCTTTTTCAACTTCAGAAATAAACAAAACCATCTGCGGTTTAACATCTTTAAATACTCCAAACATAAACATTAACACCCTATCCCACACCTGAGGAGTGGCGAAGTCTCAAGGATAAACACAGTCAACTAAAAATAATTTTATCACTTTTTAACAGCATTTTTCCGATGCCAAACCGACTGTTTACGATTTTCGAATAATGTGCGATCATACGACGGAATCCACCGTTTTTACATCGGATATTTCTTCATAAGAAGTATTTCTTTATAGACGGTACGTGCGAAATGTCCGATTGAGTTCTTGTTGTGATTTTCTCGTAATAAAAACATGTAGTTAGTATTTCTATTTTCTTTGAAATGTTGCGGTAAATCTGCCTTGGGTTTACAACTACGTACAATGGTGATTATTTCAGATTTTAATTCAGGAAATGGCTTTTAAACAGTTTTGCAGTAGATTTAGACGATGACTCAGGTAGCAGCTAATCATTTACATTTAGACTCATACATATCATGTGATTGAAGTCTATAATTAAGGTTCGTGACTGATACTTATTGTTACATTCCGATGAAATAGTTTTCCGAATCATTTTTAAATTACATTTTAATTTTACGGAAAACTGGCAAACCAGAAGCATAGACTTTAGACTCAAGTATTTGCATGCAAAATTTGAACACAATTATTTAAAATATGATGAAACTACGTTTGTATGCGCTAAGACGAAGTGTCTTAAGTAAAATATTTACGTATTATCTTTAAACGTATTTGTCGATATATGACACCGAACAAAATTAGAAGTGGATATATTTTAAGTTTTTTATGTCAAAATCTTCACTATTTTTGTTTACAACCCAATTTTAATACGTTTCACGTCAAAATTCATGCCACAAGGGAGAAAAACCGATAAAGAGGGAAAATATGGGAACTAGTGACCTGAAGCAAATGAACTATCATGCCCTTAATACGCCTGTGAAGGAGTCTGCGTAGCTACATAACGGCGTCTCGGCGTAATCTTGCATCGCATTCTCTTGACGTGCCTACTAATACGTGCTTGAAACATGTGAGAGAGGTAATCAATGGACACGTGCTGGTATTATTCTAATTCCTCGTTATCTCTTATCTATCTACGACCGCATAGTCTAATGTAGGTACCTACCGCATCAAGTACCTACTACATTACAATCGATGTTTTTGGGTTCAAAGGGCAAAACGGAACTCTATTAACGAGAATCCATGGTCTGTCTCGTCCATCCGACCATTCTGTGGCATACCACTAGTCTCTAGCACGTAAACGGAATTAGTTACAAACCTGATATTATATAAGATGATTACCCAAAGGAATATTATATTTATATATTGTTGATGTTATTTTTTAAGGGGCAACCAAACATGAGAACTTAGATAAAAAATGAACCTTTTTTACACTCTTACAACAACTCTATATTCTATTTTATTTTTATCTAAAACAACAGGTAAATGGTGGGGGTAATTAAAGTTATTAATTTAAGGTCATTTTTGATACAGGGTATATATCTCAAAAACGATACTAAAATAAAAACAAATGTGTCGCTAAGCACCTAGCAACCCCACCACCATGCAATAACGACTGCCATCCTAAGAAAACAACCCGAACCGACGGCCTTTCGAAGCACGTGCACGCTCAGTAGTATTGCTACTAGCGGTCACCCATCCAAGTCATGACGGCAGTGGATGTTACTATACTTAAATAATTGGTTTACCTTTTGTAAACAAGAACCCCACCGCGCCGTCTTGAGCTTTACCGCATGGTAGAACGGCATTTTGCGAATGCTCGCCGGGATAGCTACCACCCTCAAGTAGATAATCTTTCGCCAAGCACCTGGTCTGGAGCTATATTTAAAAAAATAGAAGGGTAGCGACGTCATTGCGAGAGTTATGTGTTTGAAAAAGCACTTCTTTCGATCAGATGAAGTCTAGTAGTCTGGATGACCGCGCACCGTCCCCTATGACGGCTAAAGTAATACAATTATATATATAAAGTTTATATATATATATAAAGTTTCAGCTCAAAAGAGTACGGTTCCGGTGGCCGAGAGGGATAGACATGCGGCGTGAAATCGGAGGACATTGAGTTTAATTCCCGTCAGGGACAAAAAGTTTGTGCTTCATTAATTTGTAAATGTGATTTTCACTCAGCATGCGATAGTGCTTGAAATCATATTTAGATATAGTAATTATGAATGAACAGGCACATTAAACTTATCAAGTTTATGAGTCAGGGTGAGGGGCACAGTGCAATTAGGCAGCACTTGTGACAAAATGCATCTGTTATTGGCCGAGGTGACCGCTTAACTAATGTTAGAGAAGTGGGCATTGTGCTTGTACCGCCACAATTCACTGAAAAAATAGTCAATCTGTATATTATATAAATATCTATTATATCTACAACAACATCTACATTAATATTATATGGAGAAAAGATTTGTATTTTTTGTATGCAACGAATAAACTGAAAAACTACCGGACCAATTTAGATGAAATTTGGTATGCAAATAGTTTGAAACCTGGGAAAGGACATAAGATATTTTTTATGCAACTGCGCAAATAGAGGTTAATGGTTTTGCAGGATAACCGACATACGCGCGGGCGGAGCTGCGGCCTGGGAGCTAGTATATGATAAATATAGTGTATAACTTTCCAGAATTAAGCTGGCATGTAGAACTAGTACTGTAGTCTTACTAATTTTTTTTGTTGTTATATTCCTACCAAAAAGACGAGGTCCTCAATTCGACAGTTTTGATCTTTACAAGGGCTATCGATTTTGGACAAGGATTATGATTTTGTTATATGCTTAAGGTAGTGCTTGTTTAAATGTGAGTCTCATTTAAAGTTGGTCCCATTTAAATGTGAGTGAGATCTGACGAGTAATATTTGAAATATCGCTAATAATGAGTATTTTTTGTTAAAACTTTTAGTTTCACTATTGTCGTAAGTATGAGACATTTTAATGTGTTAAATAACCGGCTGTACTCAAAGGTAGGTATTAGTTGGGATTGTCGATCTAAGTTTAAGGCATATCCTGTGCTTTTTATTAGGTGAGTTCATGGAGTTTTAGTGATTAAGACGCGTGAACTAACCCAATAAAGGCCTACAGATACACCCGAAACCTAGGTCGACAATCTCGGCTAATACAGCCGTATATTTAACCCATTAATATTCTTTGTCAGAAAAAGCTAATAAGTTACAGACTCGGAAATCAATCACAGAACCACGAGTTTCTAAAACGAAGATCTACCACTCTACAAACCACTGGACCAATGAACAAATAAAAAGGAAAGCTATGATATATTAGGTCCTTACATATGAAATTGGCGTTTTGTATGGGAGGAACAAAAAGTCGAATATTTTTTAATATAATATATTTAATTAATCAAAGTATGAACCATTATTTTCTATGCACTTTTGCCATCTCATAGGTAGTTCATTGATCCCTTTACTAAAAAAACCAGTCGGACGGGAATCAATAAAATCTTTGAAGGCGATTTGGACTGCCCCATCGGAGTTGAATTTTTTCCCTTGCAAGAAGTTATCCAAATTTCGAAAAAGATGGTAATCTGTTGGAGCAAGGTCCGGGGAGTACGGAGGATGTCTTAGACTTTCCAATTGAAGCTCTTCTAATTTAGTAGCCGTCTGTAGCGCAGTGTGTGGTCTAGCGTTGTCGTGAAGCAGCAGTGGCGTGGAGCGATTGACCAGCCTAGGTTGTTTAGCCGCTAGCTTTTCCATCATGGTTTGCAATTCCTGACAATAGACATCAGCCGTAATAGTCTGGCCAGATTTGATAAAACTGTAATGAACAATACCGGCACTAGTCCACCAAACGCTTACAAGTAACTTTTTTGGGGTTAATTTTCGCTTGGGGCAGGATTTGGCTGGCTGGCCAGGATCTAACCATTGCGCTGAGCGCTTTCGATTATCGTAAAGAACCCATTTTTCATCACAGGTAATGATTCGGTTTAAAATACCTTCATTATTGTGCCGGTTTAGTAATGTAACGCAGCAGTCGACGCGCGTTTGCCGGTTTGTTTCAGTCAATTCGTGAGGTACCCACCTTTCAAGCTTTTTAATCTTCCCAATTTGCTTCAAGTGAATTAAAACAGTTTTATCACTAACATCGCAGCCTGCAGCTAACTCGGACGTGGTTTGCGATGGATCCGCTTCCACAATAGCCTTCAACTCTTCATTATCAACTTGAGTCTCAGGCCGTCCACGGGGCTTGTTCTGCAGGTCGAAATTTCCAGAACGAAAACGTTGGAACCAAAAACGAACTGTGTTTTCTTTTGCAACACGACCGCCATACACATCATTCACCCTTCGAGTTGTTTCCGCAGCACTAGTGCCACGGCGGAACTCGTACTCGTAAATAATGCGATATTTAAGGTTTTCCATTTTGTAAAATGAGTGACGCAAACAGAAAAAAACAGAAGAAAAAAAACAAATGAATGACGATCATCGAAGCACAAATACATGAGTCTATAGCTGTACAAATTTGAATTTGGAATTCCTTACCAAAGAGGAGAAATTCGTGATTAAAGTGGCCAGTACGAAAAACGCCAATTTCATATGTAAGGACCTAATATTAGTACCTATGTAATTCCTCCAGAGTACAGTTATAAATTATATCATTATTGTAGAGCTCGTGAACTCTGAAATAGAGAACAGAATAGTTGAATAGCAAATAATCGGTTAAGCGTGTGACGTAAGTGCCTCACGCGTTACGAATTCATGACATTTCTAGAATGAATGGGAGTATAGTCGAGAACAATATAGATAGAACCGCTGATTACATTTAATTTAAAACATTGGATGGTAGTTTTTGAGAAGTTAGTGATAATTAATAATATATATTTTGTGGCACATTCTCGTGATAATACAAGACATCCATTTATTTTGAAGCTCAACTATATATTATGCATGGTGGAAGGGCATTTTGCGATGACCTGCCTGGCTAGCTACCACCCTCAAGTAGAAAATCAGTCGCCAAGCACCTAAGGGTGTGTTTCGGCAGCAGTCCTTGGGAGCCAGTGAAATTGCAGGCACATGAGACTTAACAACTATGTCTCAAGGTGACAGGCGCAGTGCACGTCATTGTCACTTGTGAAGAAATGCATGTTCTAGGCAGAGGTTAGTCTGTTTAACATCAGGTGGGCCCAGAGCTTGTTCGGTCACATAAAAAAAAATAAGTTTATTCACATTTTCAGACCGCAAAACTTTCCACCTCCTGCTTTCCATTGTGTTTCACTTGTTCAACTGTAAATGTATTTAATCTGAATGATGATCAGATGTCTAAAGGATTGAAGATCTACCTTCTTCATTCTAAATACAAAAAAAATACTGAAAACATATAAGAAATAAAACATTTGCTACTGATAAAATAAATGAGAAAGTGCTTGTGATTGCTGAAATATCTGAACGTATCTTGATGACCTTTTAAACGTTCTGTAATTTTGTTCGGTCCATACTTGATACTTTTTATTTTTAAATGCTATGTTAACTGTACCGCCCTCATTTACACACATAATGGTGTACAATCCATTTGGGCAGATACCTACGTTTATGTGTCTGCTTACATAATGTTATAACAAAGCCTATAAAGATAATGTTATTATATTTAGTATTTATATGTAATATACCTTGTTTAATATTCATAAGCGATTGGAAGTATTACTAAATTGGAGGTTTATTGTCACTTAGAAAGTTTCGTGGTTTCAACCTTGGATTTAAGGGAAGTGTCTTCATAACGCTTTCCAAACAAATGTAGTTTTCTAAAATAGACAATCAGGAGACAAATGATAACACCTGAAATCTAGGACGCATTTATAAAGGAATATAAAATTTTTAGGCAAACAAACGTCACATTTAAAATAACAAGTGTTCAAATGCGGAGAAAATGTGCATGCTAGTCCTCGAGTCTAAGATCTGTGCTTCTGATTTTTCAGCTTTGCATAAAAATAATAATAATAAAAAAGATATAATCGTTTTGTATGGGATTTCTAATTTGCCACATTTAGAGATAAAATAAATAGTAACACGAAAAATTGGCAAACCTACATATAAGGCTCAAAGAAAATTTCAAATAGTTTGAATAATTGGTGTTTAATTTATAGAGAAACTATGCTTCAAATACTATTCTTAAACTTAAAAAAAATATTTAAAAAGTTACAAATATTAATATTATATTTCTGATAAGCTAACCTTTGACCACTATCTCACCTAATGGTAACTGATGACGTGGTGGAAGGTGTTGTTCAGGCTTACCTAAAATTACTGGCTTGAAAAGACCGCCACTAGAACACACCATTAGGTGCTTAGCATCAGATTTTCTGCAGTACTTAATGTAACTAGCGGTCTCCCACCCAAGTCATGACCACAACGGACGTTGCACATAGTACATCGGTTAAGAATGACTTAGCAATCTATACTACAAACGCTTCAGAAGTGTCTATAAATACCCATGTTTTGTTGTGTATTTTCGGTCTCATGCTATTAAAGGGGAAGTCTTTTATAACGGGTATAGTCACAGAATCCGGGCTGCAACAATGAATTCCTTTGTCAGTAAAACACAAAAGCATCTCCGTATCACAATGCTCCCAGCAGTAATGAGTCGGTGCACTGTCTTGTTAACAAACAGACTTCGTGTTCTACGCGTCAAAAGTATCATTAAATTTTCTAATTTCACTTTAGCACCTACATGGTTTGGCCGATGTGAATTTTGAAACACATAACTGAACTATTTACTGTAACGTCATCAATACATTCATTCATTATCTTATCAGATTTTTACTTTGGATGACAGCTATTAAAGCTGTTAAAATTTGTCTGTTTTCTTACTTGTACTTGGGACTTCTCGTAAGGATAATTAACAACTCAGAAAGATAGTAAACAGCTCTCTTGTGTACCAAATTCTCAGCAACATCTCACTAAAACGTTGTTTTAGTTTGTAGCAATAGAAATCTTTGGGAAGCATACCTATATCTACTGCCTAGCAGTAATATTCGCATTGATGTGTTACGGTTTGAAGGGTACCGTGATATTACAGGCACATGAGACTAAATAACTTAATTTCTCGGGGTAATGGGTGCAGTGTAATCCGTCATTTTTGGTTTAAGCAGATATAACCAATTAGTTTAGTACCGTGGTGTGGTGTTTTTGTAGCTATATTTCTTTCGCATAATCATAACCAGTCGTGATTTCTAAGCCATACACCATCGATTAAATAAAAGGAAGAAAGGGTACGCTCTAATATCACGATAGTATAACGTAGAATTAATTGAACACAAGCATATAACGCACACAGCTACACTTACATTGTATACGATACGTTTTAAGGACAGGAAGACAAACATGCAGTAGACACACATAGGCAAACTTTATTTATTTATTTCATTCATACAATTTTGAAAAACTGAAGTATAAGATAATACCCTAAAAAACCTATTGGGTTTGTCGAGGGTATCATATTCCTCTATTGTTATCTAAATCTATATTATACTTTATATCAATCTATGTGATATCTATATTATACATAAAAATATCACAAAGATTTGGGAAAGTTATTATTACTTTCTAATAATATACATCTATTTATGTATATTATTAGAAAATAATATTATTATTAATAATATTATTTTCCACCAATACACACCTATTTATGTATATTATTAGAGAATAATAATCAGTTATACAATTATGCTTTATATTAATACGAGTAACCTACCTACTTCTGAGACTCAATCAGGAGACGTCGCCTAATTTGACATTGCCATGTTCGAGGTACGGGCGCCGTTACTCCCGTTTCTTTTTATTAATTCTGAAAGGATAGCCTTTGACCACTATTTCATCTGATGGTAATTGATGATGTGGTCGAAGAAGTTGTCCGGGCTAACCTAGAATAAATGACTCTCAAGGAAAGCTGCCGGAACTCTTCGTTAGATGCTTGACGACAGATTTTCTACTTGCGGGGGTGGTAGCTAGCTCGGCAGGCCTTTGCAAAATGCCCTACCAAAATATTTATAAGTTCAATGCCATACACTGTTAGTTGTGTCTTTACTCTGGCATAGGTTAGTTATTATACACACCCTCACACACACACACACACAAATACCCACCTTTATACACATATAATAGAACTGAGCCGATACACAAAACTTATATTTTTTAGTTCTTAATTTTTTTTAAATTGATATTTTCCTCTAGGTACTTTTAAGTAATTTAAGATAATTATTTGTATCCTACTTTGGCTATATTGTAGTAAACAGTTAACTAAGTAATATTATTTGTAATGCTGTATGGATAACTAAATAAATAAATAAATTATTCAGCAGAATTGAAATAAGAAACTATATAATATCGCCATCGCCAAACTATATATATGCGATATGAGAAACTACAGGACTACGAATACTTAACAAACACACCGCAAAGGGTATGTTTGAGTGGTCCCCGACCCGTGTCTACAGATCGTGTTGATTGTTTTATTCTACAAATACGAGAAAGTCGTGTTTAGTATTGAGTCTCTATATTTTAAAACTTCCCATGCGAACTTTGGGAATTATTATTAATTAGAAAGGGTTTTATCGTCATAATATGGGTGATATACGAGGCTACCGTTAATTGTAGTAGCCACTTGTCAATTTGTGGTTAATACTTTTTATATGTTTCCATAATAGAAGTAAGATCTTAATTTTTATAAACGAACGATTATTATTTTTATAACGACTGCCAAAAAAAGAGTGTTATGTTTCCATGGTTCATGTATGTATATTATTATGTTACCATACATTCTGAACGGCTTAACCGATTTTTATGTAATATGAGATATTGTAACATTCTTCTTCATAACACAAGTGACATTAGGTACATAAAAAAAAACTGGTGGATTTTAGATACCATATTTTAAGTTTTTTTTCCTACCCCACTTAATGGGGTATTAAAATGAAGGCGCGTTCCCTTTGAGCATGCTAGAGTAGAGACGACAACCTCGGTATACTCCATTCACACACGTACGAACGCAATGCGAAGTCAATATAACGCCGGGCACGGTTTCAGGGTCATACAAAATGTTTTCTCTAACAGACTTGACGAAACACAAGAACATATTACGAATAATATGTTTACGCTAACAGAAACATATATCAGAGGAATACAAGAACATTTTGTATGAAACCCTGGCAGGGCGCTAAGATGGTATACAGCCCGTTTGCGCGTCTAATGCACTCAATACCCTACTCATAGCCACGTAAGAAGTGGCATGTTACTTATTTGGCGCACGTTTCCCTTAGTCGCCTCTTACGACACCCACGGGAAGAAACGGGCAGGTGATATTCTAAAATATCATTAATATTTTAGAATGTCACCTCCTTGTCTAAGAGGGACACTGGTCTGTTGTGGATGCTCAAGCATACTCCGTGATTAAGAATTGTTAAAACGGAAATATAATATTAAAATCCAAAAAAAACATTCTACGTCCCTAGATAACTCTAACTTGTTGTCCCCACTTTTAAAAATATTGTAAATGTATAAATTTGTAAAATACTTAAAAAATACCACGGACCTTGGATTCTGTGGAGATTGTAGTTCTTTTTATAAATATTAATGATATTTAATATTTTTGTGTATATCTATCTACTCACCAAGTTCTAGCGACAGGTGCGTGGCACACGTAAATGTATCTCTGGACAGCCAACGCGAGTGTCAGCCATTTTTTTTTTTATGTAATTGTGACGGAACTAGCCCCAGGCCCACCTGATGTTAAGTGGACTAACCTCTGCCTATAACAGACGCATTTCTTCAGCGACGAATTGCACTGTGCCCGTCACACTGAGACGTCCAGTTGTTAGGTCTCATTAGCCTGTAATTTTTCTGGCTCTCAAGGACTGCTGCCGAAACACACTGTTGCTTTGCGACAGATTTTCTACTTGAGGGTGGTCGCTAGCCAGTCGGGCATTCACAAAATGCCCTTCCACCATGCGGTGAAGCTCAAGCTCTGGGCGGGATTCGAACCATGGACCTGCTGCACGGCAGTCCATAGCCAATGCCACTGAGCCATCACTGCTTCAAAATACTATGCTTGCAGTGTGGAACACGGCCAGTATCACCTGAAGAAAAAAACATTTTCAAGTGAGACACAGGCGAACAAGTACAGTAACGAAGTGGTGTGCGCCCTAGGTGCTAGACTAGGGCTTCATCACAACAGCTTTATTACCCAAAAGGTAGCGGGTATACCAGCAACGAGAGCACAACGTTATCTCTAAGTGATGATGCGGTCGAATATGCTACTCGTCTTGAGGCCAATCTAGAATTGCTCGCTCATTAGGACAAGGACCACTGAAACACACCTTTAGATGATTGTTGACAGATTTTCTACTTGAGTATGGTAGTTTGCCTGGCGGGTATTCGCAAAAAGCCATGATGTACTTCTTTTTTTTTTCTTTTTTTTCATGCCTGATAGGTTAGCCTTGGACCACTATCTCACCTGATGGCAAGTGATGATGTGGTCGGTGACATTGCAACTGTAATACACAGGCGATTGTGACGCTTACTATTAGGAAATACATTTGACTGTGTCATAACTTCAAAACATGTAATAGGAAATCACTCTCACATATGTAACGTGCCTGTTATTTAACTAGCTACCTTATCATACTAACCAGAGCGATGTTATCACTGTTGCTTAGTGAACTAATTAATAGGTAAGGCAGCGGTACCAATCCAGATATATTTTTCTCCAGGATACTATAATTTAGAGCAATTTTTGACCAAGAATCAGAACAACAAACTTTTTTAAAAAGCTATGAATTACGTGCATTTCCAGTTTACGTAAATTTGTAGCATGTCTACGTAGCTTCGTAGCAGCTTACGTAGCTTCGTAGCAGTCCAGCAGCAGTACACAAACTTCGTAGCATGCTCTTGGCCGTATCATAGATATGCATAGTCCCCCATAGAGAAATATATTGCCTTCTCTTTTCTGTGGTCTCCCCTCTTCAATTAATACTTTTCATTCCATTAAATTATGTTACAGCACTAAGGCTAGTGTCTCCGCAGCATTCGCCATAAAAACGAATTTAGTCATATTTTAATGTTTTCGTCATATAAATGTGGAAATAGAATATTAATTACTTAAGTATACTAATCATTCTTTCGAGTGTTTTTGAACATACGTAATTTTACGGAAAACTGAAATACTAGAAGCGTATAATATATTAGGCATGCACAGTATTATGTTCGATCGCTTGTTATTCAAAATATGAGGAAACTACAGTTGTATGGAAATGGCTACGAACACACTTCCCTTAAAATAGCAGTCATATATTAAAAATATATTTGCCTTAGCCAGGATTTGACCAATGAAACAATGTAGGAAATAGGCTGTGCATATTTACAATAGTAATGGCCTTTAGTGCACAATAACAGTAAAGTGCCCGTATGGGGCCGCGCAAGAATATTACACTCTCATTTCTTCCCGTGGGTGTCGGAAGAGGCGACTAAGGGAAAAAACCGGAAAGTGGCAAGCATTGCTTTCAGAAGAACTTACAACTATGAGTACTGCGATTACCAAGACGCCTGCCAAGTGTGGGGGTTATGGCAAATTTACTCCAAAGAGGGAGACCTTGTTCAACGGCGGACGTTCTGTTTGATGTGATGAATACACACATTTAAAAATCTAAGTTACACGAAAGACATATTGTATAGTAAGGTCATACATTCGGAAATTCAATAAGAACCTACAATAAGAATATATCGTATCGTATCATATAGAATATATAAAAAAACATTTATATAAGAGCCTGAAGAACATCTCTGACCACATCAGCACTTAACATCAGGTGAGATTGTGGTGAAAGGCAAGGCTTTGGAATATCAGTTAAAAATTAAATAGGTTAACTACTCAAGGAACTCTTACAGTTTAGGTAAGAACACAGAAAAGAAAATTTCTTGCTTACGCACTTTTGTCTCGATTTCTTAACTCTCGTTCACGTCCACAAAGACTTGTAGGTTAAAAATCCAACTTTAAATTCCACAAGCATTTGTAGCATTACATCACAGTACGGACTTCTAAAACAATTTAATATATCACCGCAGCAAAACAGTTTATACAAACTCTATTCATATTCATGAAATGAATATGAACACTGAATAAATCACTGAGTAAAACATGAATAAAACGGAACGTATTTTACCAAACATTCGTAAGACGAACGTCGCTTGCATAATACCAGAGATACATACATATTATATGTAAATGTGCTCAGTATTTTATGAACTAGGTTTATCCTCTCTGGCTTAGCCTCGGGAGGAAGACGGAGAAATGTTTTTTATTACTTAGTTCTTTCCGAGTAATATTTATGCTCGATTCAGTGAATATAACCGGTCACGTACGAGTCGGACTGGCACGTTGAGTGTTCCGTACACACAATGTATATGTGTGGCAGGTACATATACAATACAATACAAAACACTTTATTTTACACCAATAGAAAAATATAATGAAATACAAAAAACTAAAATACACAGGGCGGACTAATCGTTTAAAGCGATCTCTTCCAGCTAAGAATGGAGATCGTTTAAAGCGTCAGAGAGGTTGGGGAACACAATAAATTAATTATATATATCTAGTAATTAAACAACTTTAAACGGTTTAAATCGCGTATATTTATCATTATTTTTAACCCGCCGTTTCAAACACTTTGCAGTGATCGTAGTCACGGGGTGACTCGGATAAATATACGCGATTTAAACCGTTTAAAGTTGTTTAATTACTATGTGTCATAATCGCGAAAACCTAAGACAACATTATATATATCTACTTAGATAAATCAAGCTTAATTTAAATTCAATACTAATTACTATAATAGATAGAGTATACTGAAATATAGCTTATACCTACAATACATAAACATACACAATACATACTGTAAAACTAATTACTTATACTGTTTAACACTAAATACTACATACTGATACACATTACGGATACAGACTTTAATTTCAATGAGATGCTAAAGTGGATAAAGAATGGTCTTTAATTTGACCTTTGTATACAGCAATAAACTGTAGCTTGTCTAATACTAACCGGAAGCTTATTCTTAAGTCGATTCATTAACCAAATTCATCCAATGGACTATGTATACGTTTATAACATCTTGAACTGTATGAAAGCAATAAATAATCCTGAATCATGCGTACATATGATAAAGTTATTTGAGGCATCAGATTTTATTCTTGAAGATAATGTTTAACTCTACTTAGAGATAGAGAGTAAGTATAGAGCGTTTCCGTGCTTCGGAGGGCACGTTAAGCCGTCGGTCCCGGTTGTTGTCTTAGGATGGCAGTCGTTATAGCATGGTGGTAGGGCATTTTGCGAACGCCCGCCTGGTTAGCTACCACCCTCAAGTAGAAAATCTGTTGCCAAGCACCTAACGGTGTGTTCCGGCAGCTGTCCTTGAGAGCCAGTATTTCTAGGTTAGCCTGAACAACATCTTCGACCACATCATCACTTACCATCAGGTGAGATAGTGGTCAAAGGAACCCTATCAGGCATAAAAAAAAAAAAAAAAAAAAAAAAAAAAAGTATAAGTAAGACAAAGCATTTACATTAATTACGACCCATAGGTCACCATCCGCAGCATGTGGCTATATCTGCAACGTAAGTTTCTTAGATACTTAAATTTTCGTACTTATTCTAAAGAAAAAGATTATTTTAAACAGTGTGCAAAACACCACTTTCTCCCTCTTAAAGAGCGCCGTGATTATTCAGACATATTATTTCTTAATAAAATTGTCACCTCATCCATTGACTGCCCTGAAATTCTAAGTAAAATTAATATCTATATACCGTCCAGATCCTTTCGGAAAAGTCCCTTACTATATGTCCCTGTTGCTAAGACTAACTACCGCAAGAACACTTACATGTACCGAGCGTGTAAAACATTTAATAAAATTTATTATCAAGATAATCTTGACATCGATCTTTTCGTGTCCAATCTGGCGTCAATAAAGAAGCAACTTAGCAATACCTTTTTCTCACACAAGTGATTTAACGATATCGATTAACATAGCTGTAAGTGCAATATCTACTTTTTTCCATATTTTTATATATGTTTACCTTTGTATTAATTTATATATTAACTATCTCCTTAATTTCTATTACTAGGACGTTCTTATGTAAGCTATTTTGGTTCTACCTGTGGAGACTTGTAAATGACTCTTATCATTATATATGTTTGTTAACTAGGTTAAGTTATTAGTCGATAGTCTTCCTAATATGTAATAAATAAATAAATAAATCTTCAGACGTATACAGGTGCGGTTAAACAGTTAACATTAAAATACTTTTGTAACCAAGTAAAAGGCAAAGCTTTTATCTCGTCATTGCAGCGATAGCATTAACGAGAATATTAAGGCGGACCTTAATAGCTCTGTTTGGCGAGAGTTCATAATTACGACTTAAAGAGAAAATATGAGCAGCGCGAGCTCTATTGTTGCATCGAGCTCGAATGGCTCATAGTCGGAACACAATGTTACGGCCTACGAGTATAATAGCAATCTACTATCTGTATAAGGACCTGATATTTGTTACGGGGTTATAATGACGTCGCAAAGGCGGACTTCGCGGACATCGACAAAATAGAGTACCTTAGGACCTACCTACCGTAAAACGGGTACTTAAACCTAAACGGCCTTTGTTAGCAAGTAATATTAAAAGTAGTTGCATTAAAGTCATAGTCATGTAGAAGTCAAATCAAACCGTACGTAACCAATCTAAAAACTAACTACTCGTATTAATGAATCAACAGTGATACTACAAAGGAATTTAATGTAGAGCAGAATGGCTTTTGTTGTGTTTATTTTAGTTATATTGAGTTTCCACGGACACCGCTTAAAACATCGGAATTGAAAGTCCCAGGTATTCCATAAATACAGCATTATTATAACAGAGCGCTTTTAATTGCTGCAATGAACGTAAATTACCCATTGTCCGAATACAATTGCTTATGAAAGCTATCTACTGTACAAAATATCAAAGCAAAAGACTTTTTGTTTTAGTTCTATTGTCTTCGTAACGTACATTAACTGTTAAAGCAAAAAGTGGTGTTATAAAATATTTCAGATCCAATAATATATTATATTGCAGTAGAATGATCTCTAAAAGAAACTTGAACCTAATCTGTGGTGTCAACGAAATCATACACAGCGGGAACCCAGTGTAACAGGGATTCTATAATGAAATTTTATAGTTAACTAGATACTGCGCACTACTACACTAGCGGGGAATTTCGCAATATAATACTGCCTTGTAAAAGTATTCTGTAGAACGGAATAAAAAGAAAATTGATAGGCATAGCGGGGTCTGTTGTTGCTCCGAAAGAGTAAAACTGGGTCGTCGCCGGAACATTTGTTCGTTATAGGGCTAACCGATAACCTGATGGACAAGGATAGTAAATAGCTGCTGGAACACACACATGCTTGGCGACATGGTTTTTACTAATGCCAGGTGATAGCCCTCATACCATGCAAATACCACAATGTTTTCTAACGAAGTTGTCGTCTCTTTTACAAAGTTTATTTATGTATATAAGTCGAAATAATAATACATCACAATATCAAATTAAAAAAAACAATATATGTAAAACTCTTCAATTTGATGTGCTTCGTATAGTATATATATTATACATGTTATGTACATATAAACTCAAGTCTTATCAATTTTATTATTTTTCAAAGCAAACTTCTCGTCATAGACGGGCTTTGCCATGATACCCACGCTTGGCAGGCGTCTTGGGCATCGCTGTGTAAATTGTGTTGTTCTAGAAGACGCTGTTGCCCGCCATCTTATCTTTTTCCCTTCGTCGCCTCTAACGTCTCCCACAGGCAGATATGAGGGGTACAAATCTAGTCCGGAACCCCACGGGGTTATTTATTTAATTTAAATACAAGTTTTACAAAGTTATAAGAGGAAATAATATAGTCATGTGCGGGATTCGAACACGCACTATCCACCTCTATAGCCGGGACATGCTCCGACCGCTAATCTTTCATGACATATGACTCATAACTATAATTTGTCCTCTTGTTTTTAACCATCATATGGGGATAGAGCGACATCTTTAGTTCAACTTACGTTGTAATACAAACAAAACTAATTTTCCAAATAGCTTCAAATTTTAGCGATGAAGCAACCGTAATATTTTAAAATTCGTTAGGTTCCTTGTGACCACAACAACGTGCAAGCCTAGCGAGCGAAGCGAGCGTGCCACGGCAGCGGATGGCGATGCGCTAGAATAATTTAATTTTGATAATCATTTACTACTTTTGGGTTAACAATGATTTATTTTGCTTAAATAGGATAGCGAGATATTAAAACTTTGGTTATAAGTTTACATTAAAATGCGGGTTTAATTTTGGTGATCATTTACTATTATTGTCTGTTTTATGTTACTATATCTGATGGTAAGTTAAACATAAGTCTTTTTATTTTTATAATTATGCATGCTATGCGGATGATATTACAATACACTAATATGTGATTTACAGAGCATGCGTTATTGCAAAAATAAAAATATTGAAATTATATACAAGCTATACATTTAAAACTCTTAATATAATGGATCCGATAAGATTTACTGAATGAAACATCGGATAATGATTACAGTTTGTTAATTTGATACGCGTCAAGTTATTTATTATTACAATCTTAAACAGACTTTGTTCTGTACAAAATTACTTTGTGAATAGCAAACGTTTTGTAGAATATAAATTGTATCATAAGTTATCAGACGCGCCATAATGGCAATTTTACTTGTAAATTAATCCGCACGCTCTCTTCAGCAAAACTCCGTCTTTGTGGGTACTACTGCATTGGCAGATATTTTGACCAGTGTGAAGTTGGCAGCCAAAATTTGCAGCCAATAATCCGACAAAATTAAAGAGGTAAATTAAGTTTCATCAAATTATAATGTAATTAATAAGCGATAATGTTCCTGTTAAGCAAACAACTACGTTAATCTCAAACAACAACCATAGCGATAAGATTTTTTTATCATGTATTATTTTGGCTGTTGGCATATTTCGATATGTTAGACCACAGATGAGTACAAATTTTATACAGCACCGTAAAGAAGATAAAACAACCTATCATAAAATTGGCAAAATAATGTGGCTGAACCAAACCTTAACCCTTCAATATCCATAGGAATACAGGTACGAAAAACTCTGGACACTAACTATAAATAAACAATGATTTCGACCACTCAGACCCCAGAACTTCCTATTTTGATCATTGATTAACAAATACATACATAGGATACTATAAAAATATTGACACATGGTGGCTAAACGAAATCTTAACCCCACAACCCGCTCTACAAAAAATACCCAAAAATATTTCAATTTATATTTAAGCATATAACTGCTTAGAACCTTAAATTTTACATTTGTTAGTGTAGTTTTATTTACTTTGATAATCAGTGTTCATAATTATATTATATAGAAAATGGCTTAATGATAGGTTAACCTTAAATATGCGAGCTCAAACAATTCCAAAGAATTTTTTATCATGTACTGTTTTGGCTGCTGGCATATTTCGACATGTAGGACCCCAGATTAGTACCAACTTTTTACAGCATCGTATAGAAAATAAAACAGCCTATGATAAAATTGGCAAAAGAATGTGGCTAAACCAAAACTTAACCCTTCAATATCCATAGGAATACTAGAACGAAAATCTCTGGACACTAACTATAAATAAACAATGATTTCGAGCACTCAGACCCCATAAGTTGCTATTTTGATCATTGATTAATACAAATACATATATAGGCTATTATAAAAAGATTGTCACATGGTGGCTAAATGAAATCTTAACTCTACAACCCGCACTATAAAATATACCCAAAAATATTTCAATGTATATTCAAGCTTATAACTGCTTAGAACCTGAAAATGTTTATCTTTTAGAAAAATTTAACTTAGAACAACAATTATATTTCATAATCATTATACCAAGAAAGTGGCTAAATGATAGGTTAACCTTAAATATGCGAACTCAAACAATTCCAAATTTTTTTTTATGATGTATTGTTTTGGCTGCTGGCATATTTCGACATGTAGGACCCCAGATTAGTACCAACTTTTTACAGCATCGTATAGAAGATAAAACAGCCTATCATAAAATTGGCAAAATAATGTGGCTGAACAAAACCTTAACCCTTCAATATCCATAGGAATACAGGTACGAAAAACTCTGGACACTAACTATAAATAAACAATGATTTCGACCACTCAGACCCCAGAACTTCCTATTTTGATCATTGATTAATACAAATACATACATAGGCTACTATAAAAATATTGACACATGGTGGCTATACGAAATCTTAACCCTACAACCCGCTCTACAAAAAATACCCAAAAATATTTCAATTTATATTTAAGCATATAATTTTACATTTGTTAGTGTAGTTTTATTTACTTTGATAATCAGTGTTCATATTATATTAAAAAGAAAGTGGCAAAATGAAAGGTTAACCTTAAATATGCGAGCTCAAACAATTCCAAAGAATTTTTTATCATGCACTGTTTTGGCTGCTGGCATATTTAGACATGTAGGACCCCAGATTAATACCAACTTTTTACAGCATCGTATAAAAGATAAAACAGCCTATCATAAAATTGGCAAAAGAATGTGGCTTAACCAAAACTTAACCATTCAATGTCCATAGGAATACAAGTACGAAAAACTCTGGATACTTACTATATATAAAAAATGATTTCGACCACACAGACCCCAGAAGTTGTTATTTTGATCATTGAATAATACAAGCACATATATTGGCTACTATAAAAAGATTGTCGCATGGTGGCTAAACGAAACCTTAACTCAACAACCCGCGATACAAAAAATACCCAATAATATTTCAATTTATATTCAAGCTGATAACTGCTTAGAACCTGAAAATGTTTATCTTTTAGCGTAGTTTAATTTAGAACTACAATTAAATTTCATGATCATTAAACCAAGAAAGTGGCTAAATGATAGGTTAACCTTAAATATGCGAACTCAAACAATTCCAAAAATGTTTTCATGATGTATTGTTTTGGCTGCTGGCATATTTCGACATGTAGGACCCCAGATTAGTACCAACTTTTTACAGCATCGTATAGAAGATAAAACAGCCTATCATAAAATTGCCAAAAGAATGTGGCTAAACCAAAACTTAACCCTTCAATGTCCATAGGATTACAAGTACGAAAAACTCTGGACACAAACTATAAATAAACAATGATTTCGACCACTCAGACCCCAGAAGTTGATATTTTGATCATTGATTAATACAAATACATATATAGGCTATTATAAAAAGATTGTCACATGGTGGCTAAATAAAATCTTAACTTAAATGTTTACCTTTTCGAGTAATTTAATTTAGAACTACAATTATATTTCATAATCATTATACCAAGAAAGTGGCTAAATGATAGGTTAACCTTAAATATGCGAGCTCGAACAATTCCAAAGAATTTTTTATCATGCATTGTTTTGGCTGCTGGCATATTTCGACATGTAGGACCCCAGATTAGTACCAACTTTTTACAGCATCGTATAGAAGATAAAACAGCCTATCATAAAATTGGCAAAAGAATGTGGCTAAACCAAAACTTAACCCTTCAATGTCCATAGGAATACTAGTACGAAAAACTCTGGACACTAACTATAAATAAACAATGATTTCGACCACTCAAACCCCAGAAGTTGATATTTTGATCATTGATTAATACAAATACATATAAAGGCTATTATAAAAAGATTAACACATGGTGGCTAAATGAAATCTTAACCCAACAACCCGCACTATAAAACATACCCAAGTATATTTCAATGTATATTCAAGCTTATAACTCCTTAGAACCTGAAAATGTTTACCTTTTAGAGTAATTTAATTTAAAACTACAATTATATTTTATAATCATTATACCAAGAAAGTGGCTAAATGATAGGTAAACCTTAAATATGCGAGCTCAAACAATTCCAAAGAATTTTTTATCATGCACTGTTTTGGCTGCTGGCATATTTAGACATGTAGGACCCTAGATTAATACCAACTTTTTACAGCATCGTATAGAAAATAAAACAGCTCATCATAAAGTTGCCAAAAGAATGTGGCTAAACCAAAACTTAACCCTTCAATGTCCATATGAATACTAGTACGAAAAACTCTGGACACTAACTATAAATAAACAATGATTTCGACCACTCAGACCCCAGAACTTCCTATTTTGATCATTGATTAATACAAATACATACAAAGGCTATTATAAAAAGATTGTCATGTGGTGGCTAAATAAAATCTTAACCCTACAACCCGCACTATAAAATAAACCCAAAAATATTTCAATGTATATTCAAGCTTATAACTGCTTAGAACCTGAAAATGTTTATCTTTTAGAGTAATTTAATTTAGAACTAATATTATATTTCATAATCATTATACCAAGAAAGAGGCTAAATGATAGGTTTACCTTAAATATGCGAGCTCAAACAATTCCAAAGAATTTTTTATCATGCATTGTTTTGGCTGCTGGCATATTTCGACATGTAGGACCCCAGGTTAGTACCAACTTTTTACAGCATCGTATAGACGATACAACAGCCTATAATAAAATTGGCAAAAGAATGTGGCTAAACCAAAACTTAACCCTTCAATGTCCATAGGAATACTAGTTCGAAGAACTCTGGACACTAACTATAAATAAACAATGATTTCGACCACTCAGACCCCAGAAATTCCTATTTTGATCAATAATTAATACAAATACATACATAGGCTATTATAAAAAGATTGACCCATGGTGGCTAAATGAAATCTTAACACTACAACCCGCACTATAAAAAATACCCAAAAATATTTCAATTTATATCTAAGCATATAACTGTGTTACGTGCCCTACACTCACACGTTATGCCTACCTATGCAACTTTGACGGTAACTGCAATTGGGGTCAATCAATTGGCGTACGTGACCGGCCGAATGCAGTTGCACCACTTTTGCCTCGTGTCGCCGCCCGCCTCGTGGAGCCCCGCGTCCACGACCTCACTTCGGTACCTACCTCGTCCGAACTTAGACATAATTTTAGTTAATACATTTTAATGTAATATTTTAATTAAATAAATTTATTAAAATCATTTCGGTTTTTTTTAAGTCCTTCGGCAGTGACCAACATAATTGGCGCAGTCGGTAGGATTCTAGAAGCAGTGCGCGCGCGAAGAAAAGGATACCACAAATCGCTCCCGCAAGATCCCTGCTCGTACTATCAAGTACCTTGTCTAGATTCCGAACTTTGGTAGGCTCGCGGCCGAGGACGACACTCAAACTTCAGTGGACCGACGAGAAATGATTATGTAATTGCATTGAATTTTTTTGAATTGTGTTGCTTCCTTGAAATCCTTTACCTTTCAAGATTTTTCATCCAAGGAAAAACGTAGCTGAATCTGTCTCCTCAAGGCAGATTCATAGGCATAATAACGTAGATTTAAATAGAAGTATTAGCTCTCTAGAATCAGAGACAGACTTAGATTCAAATAATTTTTTTTATAGTCTAGCAGATATGGACCCCGACACTATCTTTAAGGCTCTTAGGCCAGTGCCGGAATTCGACGGCAACCCAAATGTTCTTACAAGATTTATTCGCATATGTGATCAAATAGTTTCGCAATATGTTAAGGAACAACCAGGGGCCGAACTAAATAATTTATGTGTTATAAACGGCATATTGAACAAAATTACTGGTAATGCGGCCCGAACAATAAACTCTAACGGAATACCTGAATCTTGGCAGGATATCCGTACGTCACTTATTAATAACTTTTCTGATCAAAGAGACGAAACCACGCTATATAATGACCTCTCATTACTTAGCCAAGGAGGTAGCACGCCCATTGAATTTTTTGACAAATGCCAGAACCTTTTTAGTACCATCATGACGTACGTTACTCTACATGAAACGGTTAGCACTACTATAGAAGCTAAACGTGACTTATATCGAAAGCTAACTTTACAATCATTTGTAAGAGGTCTTAAAGAACCCCTCGGATCTCGTATCCGTTGTATGAGACCGTGTTCAATTGAAAAGGCACTGGAATTTGTCCAGGAGGAATTGAATGTTATGTATATGCAGCAGCGCAACGAGCTCGTTGATAGGCGAATTCCACAGCAGCAGCAATCGTCAATTTTGACTCAGAAAATTTCACCTTTTATACCTACTGCTATGCCAAAACCATTTAATTTTGTGACTCCCCAAGCTAGCTTGCCGAGACCCATGATGATGCAGCCGCATCAGGTTACTCATCACCAGCCGTCCTTCCGTCCACCCGTTTTTAATTCAAATCAGCCGTGCATGCCAACTCGAACACAGCAAATGTTTCGCGCACCACCACCTAACTATGACCCTAATAATGCATTTCGAATGCCGCCCCCGCGGCATACTCCCCAAAACAATGGCCCGAAACCGATGAGCGGAGTCAGCCATTACGTAGCTAAAACGCTACCACCTACCATGTCGGGACATGATTGGCGGAAATTCGGGAACCCGCCGCCTACTAACTATTTTAAAACGCGAGAAATGAACTTTAACGAAACTGCAGAAAATAATGAGACGTATAACTATGACTACTACAATGACACCAATGACTATAATTCCTACGAATATAGTGACTACTACGATAGTAACTACACGGTTCCTGACTATTACACCGCATACAGTCCTGACTATACCCACCAGTATAATGTAGCAAACGCTATAGAAGCTTCTCAGCCTTCGACTAGCCACGACCAGTACCAGCCGGATTTTTACGAAGACCGTTCAGACCCCGAGCCAAAATAGAGCTCAACATCCAGTCAAAAAGGGAACTACGTTATATACAGATATCTAGTCCCCCTCTCAAGCTTTTGGTAGACACTGGGGCAAACCAATCGTTTATCAGCCCTGAAGCTGTGGAACGATATTTTTCACATGTACCATTAAATTTTGACCCCTTTGAGGTCACCAACTCTCGTGTAACCAGTACTCATGACCATTCGATCACGGTACCCCACTTTTTAGAGTTTAACGAACAAAAGGAAATTAAACTTTTTATCTATAAATTCCATAATCACTTTGATGGTTTGTTAGGCCTCGATTTATTAGACGGAATTCAAATTGATCTGAAGCGTAATAACTTAGTGACAGATCATGCAGTGATTCCGCTTTCAAGCTACACATGCAAGAGAGCAAATTCACAAGAAACAATACCAGCTAGAACCGCGAAACTAATAAACGTTCCGATCCAAAGCCCAGACGGTGACGTCTACATTCGTGAGCAAGTGATGTGTAATTGCATCATCCATGAATGCGTCACCACAGTAACAGATCAGACATGTACTGTAGAAGTCGAAAATCCCACAGACTCTGATGCCACTATTACATTTGACCAGACTATACAAGTTGATATTTTTAACACAGAAACCATGACGACAGAACCAAACTCTGAACGAATAAATGACGTAATATCCCGACTACGAACGAACCACTTAAATGCGGAAGAAAAAGTAAATTTAGAGGCATTATGCGCACGATATGCTGACGTATTTTACATTGACGGAGAGGCTTTGACTTTTACGAACAAAATTAAACACCACATTAAGACTACAGATGAACTCCCAGTTTATACGAAAAGCTACCGCTACCCCTTTATACATCGTCAAGAAGTTAGAGATCAGATCACCAAGATGTTAGACCAAGGTATAATCAGACCATCTGATTCTGCCTGGAGCTCGCCTATATGGGTGGTTCCAAAGAAAGTTGATGCATCTGGGAAGCAGAAGTGGAGGCTTGTAGTAGATTTTCGTAAACTGAATGAAAAGACTATCGACGACAAATATCCCATCCCTAATATTTCAGATGTACTTGACAAGTTAGGTAGATGCCAATACTTTACCACGCTTGATCTAGCGTCAGGATTCTACCAGGTAGAAATGCATCCTGATGATGTACCTAAAACCGCATTTAACGTAGAGCATGGACATTTTGAATTTTTAAGGATGCCCATGGGATTAAAAAATAGTCCTTCAACATTCCAGAGAGTCATGGACAATGTCCTCAGAGGCCTTCAAAATGAAATCTGCCTCGTATATTTAGATGACATCATCGTTTGTAGCACATCTTTGCAAGAACACCTGGTAAACCTTGAAAAAGTATTCCAAAGGCTGCGGGAATCTAACTTCAATATTCAGATGGACAAATCTGAATTTTTGAAATTGGAGACAGCTTATCTAGGTCATATTATCAGTAGAGATGGTATAAAACCCAATCCAGACAAAATTAATGCCATAGAGAAATATCCCTTGCCGAAAACCCCGAAACAAATAAAACAATTTCTAGGACTACTAGGATACTACCGAAAATTTATTCCTGACTTTGCTCGTATAACGAAGCCCATGACTAAGTGCCTTAAACGATCCAACAAGATAACTTTTGACTCTGAATATATTGACTGCTTTGAGAAATGTAAAACCTTGTTGACTAATGATCCAATCTTACAATACCCTGACTTCAAAAAGGAATTCATCTTGACTACGGACGCATCTAACTTGGCAATTGGAGCGGTGCTCAGCCAAGGATGCATTGGTTCAGATAAACCTATTTGTTACGCATCCCGTACTCTCAACGATAGCGAGATAAACTATAGCACTATAGAGAAAGAACTCTTAGCTATAGTATGGGCAACAAAGTATTTCAGGCCATATTTGTTTGGTCGTAAATTTAAAATACTAACAGATCACAAGCCCCTGCAGTGGATAATGAATATTCGAGAACCTAATTCGAGACTGACTAGATGGAGATTAAAACTAAGTGAATATGACTACACGGTAGTTTATAAAAAAGGCAAATCTAATACAAACGCAGATGCCCTATCTAGAATTGAAATTAACAATGAGGAAGTCGATTCAATGATTGCAAATCCCACAGAAAAGCCACCTTCGGGAGTAGGATCTACAACAGCCACAGCCCATACAAGTAACGAGAACCCTATTCTTGCAATTCCTATTACTGACGATCCCTTAAATAAATTTCATAGACAAATATGTTTTACAATAGTAGGAGACATCAAAAGACGAACGACAGCGACAAAACCCTTCGACACCCACACACGCACGTATATACAGGTATCCGAATCCAATCTCGAGCAGGACGTGGTAAATGCTATAAAAGAATATGTCAATCCTAAGGTTAAAACCGCCATCAAAATCACACCACCCCTGGGAATGTACTCTATTATCCCTATTATACAAAATAGTTTCAAAAGTTCTTCTATGAATCTGGTCTTAGCAAAGACTGAACTAGAGGACGTAAAAGAGTACCTAAGACAACAAGAAATTATAAAGCATTACCATGAGGGTAAAACTAATCATAGAGGGATAAACGAATGTTATCTGGCCCTATCACACAAATACTACTGGCCTAAAATGAAGGAAGAAATTGCTAAATATATTAACGAGTGCACAGTTTGTGGACAGACAAAATATGACAGACACCCTATAAGACCTAAATTTAACATTGTACCACCAGCGACTAGACCTCTTGAAATAGTACATATGGACTTATTCACAGCGCATAACGAAAAATACTTGACATTTGTAGACGCATTCTCTAAATACGGACAAGCCTATCACTTACGGGATGGAACTGCTGTTAGTATCTTACAAGGACTCTTGACTTTCAGTACTCACCATGGTCTGCCACTGACAATAATCACAGATAATGGCACTGAGTTTACTAACCAAATGTTTGCAGAATTTACGAAATTGCATAAGATTCACCACCATAAGACATTAGCTCATGCCCCGAATGACAACGGAATCATCGAAAGATTTCATTCCACCCTCTTAGAACACTTACGAATCTTACGACTAAGACAGAAACAGGCACAACAGACAGTGCAGGCCCCATGACATAATCCGAGGTCACTTTGATCCTCGAGATCCCTTTGACATAGACCTTACTGAACATCTAATGCAACAGTATATTATAATCCACAAAGATCAGATGAAGTCAGTATACGAGAAAATTAATGAAACTTCATTAACCAACCGTACAAGTATTATGGAAAATAGAAACAAAGACAGAGAGCCAGAAATAGAATACCAGCCAGACCAGCAGGTATTCATTACTAATCCTCTAGCTAGCCGAAATAAACTCGCTACGCGTTACACGCAGGACAAAGTTCTAGCCGACCTACCAATTCATATCTATACTTCTAAAAAGAAAGGTCCTATCGCAAAATCCCGGTTAAAGCGAGTGCCTAACTCTGCAAAATTGTTACAGAATACTCCTGACCCTCGTTCACCTGACGCTGGCGCAAGAAATAAGACTTGAAAGCTTAGACAATGGACCGGGTATACTTCCATTTAAACTTGGACCAGCCAGACTCATCACCCACTACCATTCCTTTATTCAATACATAGACTTGACTAAAATCGAAAACCAACTCGACTCAGTAGAATCTCAACTTAAACTATTTGAAAGTAAGTTGACCAATGACACATTCCTTCTATACGAATTACAGATAAACTATCTAGAAACTAAACTAACTAAAACTCGTAATCAGCTTAGCACGTTAGAGCCAATCAACTTAAGAAGTAAGAGAGGTCTCGTAGACGGTCTAGGATCTTTCGTCAAAAGCATTACTGGTAATTTAGATCATACAGACGCTGAAAAATATAATAATGCTATAAAGATTTTAGAACATAACGATCAAAAGTTAATGTCTGAATTAAACGAACATATCAGCCTTAATAAAGAATGGATGACTCAGCATACCATTCTACTTACAAAAATAGCAGAGAATCAGAGGAAAATTAATAATAGTTTGCAATCGATTTTGGATAATAACGCTTATTCTGACAATAATCTTCTCAAATATGCGAAGTTTGCGCAGCTTTTAGCGATAATCAGCGAAAACGCTGAAGACATATACGTAGAATTAAATAGGATAGAGAATATATTAGCTTTTATACGTGCATCGAGCACTCACCATAGTATGTTAAGGATAGATACATTAAGGATTATGTTAAATAAACTTAAGATAGTATATGGTCAAGACCGGATATTGGACGCGGATCTAAGAGAATATTACCGAGTAATCAAACCAGGATATTATTATTCAGGTAGTAACATAGTTATCATTTTTAAGGTTCCTGTCATATCCCCGACCTTATTTGAATTTTACAAATTATCCTTAGTTCCCAACAAAAACCTTCAAACTTTCATACCTCCATATCCTTTCCTAGCAACCAATGGCAAACTATTCATGTACATAGAGGCTGAATGCCCGAAGTTTGATCATCAGCACCTATGTGAAGAAAACGCATATAGTCTCCCACGGGAACATCCAGATTGTATCCAGAACATCATTATGCATCAATCCATTGACCAAACATGCCGACCTACCAAAGTAGCCCTAGACAAAGAAGTAATGGAGCAGCTAGATGATCAGCACTACACGATCATCTTCCCGAAGCCAACAAAGACAGAACTACAATGTGGAAGACAAAAGTTCATCACTCTTCATGGTAGCTATCTTGCCACTTTACCTCAAAAATGCTACATGCGCACCGAAGAATTTACAATCATAAACGTAAATGATCGACTCAAAGGACAACCACTGCTTATAACCGAAATGTCACATAACTTCAATACCAACCAAACTATAGAAATTCCGCACATAAAACTCAACTCTATTAACCTGAAAGGACTACATTCCGTTGAAGAAAAGATTCTAATGCAGCATCCAGTGAAGATAGACTATGCAGATACTTCACTCTACCATACGACAATACCATTCTATGGAACTACACTTGGAGTAGTAATACTTATAATTATAATCATCATACGAAGATATAACATCTGCACCAAACCAGCCAGAAAGGAACCCTCACCCGAAGAAAAGATGGAAGGCGATAACCACACATATGAAGATCCTGAAAAATTAAAAGCCCAGAGCTCTAAGACAGCAGCATTTTCGCTCAGAGTGCTCCAATAGTTGCTGTTCTAAGGGGGAAGGTGTTACGTGCCCTACACTCACACGTTATGCCTACCTATGCAACTTTGACGGTAACTGCAATTGGGGTCAATCAATTGGCGTACGTGACCGGCCGAATGCAGTTGCAGCACTTTTGCCTCGTGTCGCCGCCCGCCTCGTGGAGCCCCGCGTCCACGACCTCACTTCGGTACCTACCTCGTCCGAACTTAGACATAATTTTAGTTAATACATTTTAATGTAATATTTTAATTAAATAAATTTATTAAAATCATTTCGGTTTTTTTTAAGTCCTTCGGCAGTGACCAACATAATTACTGCTTAGAACCTCAAATTTCACAATTGTTAGTGTAGTTTTATTTACTTTGATAATCAGTGTTCATAATTATATTATAAAGAAAGTGACTAAATGATAGAATAACCTTAAATATGCGAGCTCAAACAATTCCCAAAGAATTTTTTATCATGCACTGTTTTTGCTGCTGGCATATTTCGACATGTAGAACCCCAGATTAGTACCAACTTTTAACAGCATCGTATAGAAGATAAAACAGCCTATCATAAGATTGGCAAAAGAATGTGGCTAAACCAAAACTTAACCCTTCAATGTCCATAGGAATACAAGTACGAAAAACTCTGGACACTTACTATAAATAAATAATGATTTCGACCACTCAGACCCCAGATTTTGCTATTTTGATCATTGATTGATATAAACACATACATAAAACAGCCTATCATAAAATTGCCAAAAGAATGTGGCTAAACCAAAACTTAACCCTTCAATGTCCATAGGATTACAAGTACGAAAAACTCTGGACACTAACTATAAATAAACAATGATTTCGACCACTCAGACCCCAGAAGTTGATATTTTGATCATTGATTAATACAAATACATATATAGGCTATTATAAAAAGATTGTCATATGGTGGCTACATGAAATCTTAACCCTACAACCCGCACTATAAAATATAACCAAAAATATTTGAACCTGATATATTATATATTAACCTGAAAATGTTTATCGTTTAGAAAAGTTTAATTTAGAATTACAATTAAATTTCATAATCATTATACCAAGAAAGTGGCTAAATTATAGGTTAACCTTAAATATGCGAACTCAAACAATTCCAAAAAATTTTTTTTGATGTATTGTTTTGGCTGCTGGCATATTTCGACATGTAAGACCCCAGATAACAGATCAAAATAGCAACTTCTAGGGTCTGAGTGGTCGAAATCATTGTTTATTTATAGTAAGTGTCCAGAGTTTTTCGTACTAGTATTCCTATGGACATTGAAGGGTTAAGTTTTGGTTAAGCCACATTTTTTTGCCAATTTTATAATAGGCTGTTTAATTTTCTATACGATGCTTTAAAAAGTTTGTACAAATCTGGGGTCCTACATGTCGAAATATGCCAGCAGCCAAAACAATGCATGGTAAAAAATTCTTTGGAATTGTTCGAGCTCGCATATTTAAGGTTAACCTATCATTTAGCCACTTTCTTGGTATAATGATTTAGAAGTTTAATTGTAGTTATAAATTAAACTACTCTAAAAGATAGATATTTTCAGGTTCTAAGCAGTTATAAGCTTGAATATACATTGAAATATTTTTGGGTATATTTTATAGTGCGGGTTGTAGGGTTAAGATTTCATTTAGCCACCATATGACAATCTTTTTATAATAGCCTATGTATGTGTTTATATCAATCAATGATCAAATTAGCAAAATTCAGGGTCTGAGTGGTCGAAATCATTATTTATTTATAGTAAGTGTCCAGAGTTTTTCGTACTTGTATTCCTATAGACATTGAAGGGTTAAGTTTTGGTTAAGCCACATTCTTTTGCCAATTTTATGATAGGCTGTTTTATCTTCTATACGATGCTGTAAAAAGTTGGTACAAATCTGGGGTCCTACATGTCGAAATATGCCAGCAGCCAAAACGGTGCATGATAAAAAAATCTTTGGAATTGTTTGAGCTCGCATATTTAAGGTTAACCTATCATTTAGTCACTTTTTTTATAATATAACTATGAACACTGATTATCAAAGTAAATAAAACTACACTAACAATTGTAAAATTTAAGGTTCTAAGCAGTTATATGCTTAGATATAAATTGAAATATTTTTGGGTATTTTTTGTAGAGTGGGTTGTAGAGTTAAGATTTCATTTAGCCACCATGTGATAATCTTTTTATAATAGCCTATATATGTATTTGTATTAATTATTGATCAAAATAGGAATTTCTGGGGTCTGAGTGGTCGAAATCATTGTTTATTTATAGTTAGTGTCCAGAGTTCTTCGAACTAGTATTCCTATGGACATTGAAGGGTTAAGTTTTGGTTAAGCCACATTCTTTTGCCAATTTTATGATAGCCTGTTTAATCTTCTATACGATGCTGTAAAAAGTTGGTACTAATCTGGGGTCCTACATGTCGAAATATGCCAGCAGCCAAAACAATGCATGATAAAAAATTCTTTGGAATTGTTCGAGCTCGCATATTTAAGGTTAACCTATCATTTAGCCACTTTCTTGGTATAATGATTTAGAAGTTTAATTGTAGTTATAAATTAAACTACTCTAAAAGATAGATATTTTCAGGTTCTAAGCAGTTATAAGCTTGAATATAGATTGAAATATTTTTGGGTATATTTTATAGTGCGGGTTGTAGGGTTAAGATTTCATTTAGCCACCATATGACAATCTTTTTATAATAGCCTATGTATGTGTTTATATCAATCAATGATCAAATTAGCAAAATTCAGGGTCTGAGTGGTCGAAATCATTATTTATTTATAGTAAGTGTCCAGAGTTTTTCGTACTTGTATTCCTATGGACATTGAAGGGTTAAGTTTTGGTTAAGCCACATTCTTTTGCCAATCTTATGATAGGCTGTTTTATCTTCTATACGATGCTGTTAAAAGTTGGTACTAATCTGGGGTTCTACATGTCGAAATATGCCAGCAGCAAAAACAGTGCATGATAAAAAATTCTTTGGAATTGTTTGAGTTCGCATATTTAAGGTTAACCTATCATTTAGCCACTTTCTTGGTATAATGATTATGAAATATAATTGTAGTTCTTAATTAAATTACTCGAAAAGGTAAACATTTTCAGGTTCTAAGCAGTTATAAGCTTGAATATACATTGAAATATTTTTGGGTATATTTTATAGTGCGGGTTGTAGAGTTAAAATTTCATTAAGCCACCATGTGACAATCTTTTTATAATAGCCTATATATGTATTTGTATTAATCAATTATCAAAATAGCAACTTATGGGGTCTGAGCGGTCGAAATCATTGTTTATTTATAGTTAGTGTCCAGAGTTCTTCGAACTAGTATTCCTATGGACATTGAAGGGTTAAGTTTTGGTTTAGCCACATTCTTTTGCCAATTTTATTATAAGCTGTTTTATCGTCTATACGATGCTGTAAAAAGTTGGTACTAATCTGGGGTCCTACATGTCGAAATATGCCAGCAGCCAAAACAATGCATGATAAAAAATTCTTTGGAATTGTTTGAGCTCGCATATTTAAGGTTAACCTATCATTTAGTCACTTTCTTGGTATAATGATTATGAAAAATAATTGTAGTTCTAAATTAAATTACTCTAAAAGATAAACATTTTCAGGTTCTAAGCAGTTATAAGCTTGAATATACATTAAAATATTTTTGGGTATATTTTATAGTGCGGGTTGTAGTGTTAAGATTTCATTTAGCCACCATGTGACAATCTTTTTATAATAGCCTATGTATGTATTTGTATTAATCAATGATCAAAATAGGAAGTTCTGGGGTCTGAGTGGTCGAAATCATTGTTTATTTATAGTTATCGTCCAGAGTTCTTCGTACTAGTATTCCTATGGACATTGAAGGGTTAAGTTTTGGTTTAGCCACATTCTTTTGCCAATTTTATGATAGCCTGTTTAATCTTCTATACGATGCTGTAAAAAGTTGGTACTAATCTGGGGTCCTACACGTCGAAATATGCCAGCAGCCATAACAATGCATGATAAAAAATTCTTTGGAATTGTTCGAGCTCGCATATTTAAGGTTAACCTATCATTTAGCCACTTTTTTGGTATAATGATTATGAAGAATAAGTATAGTTCTAAATTAAATTACTCTAAAAGATATTCATTTTCAGGTTCTAAGCAGTTATAAGCTTGAATATACATTAAAATATTTTTGGGTATATTTTATAGTGCGGGTTGTAGTGTTAAGATTTTATTTAGCCACCATGTGACAATCTTTTTATAATAGCCTATATATGTATTTGTATTAATCAATGATCAAAATAGGAAGTTCTGGGGTCTGAGTGGTCGAAATCATTGTTTATTTATAGTTATCGTCCAGAGTTCTTCGTACTAGTATTCCTATGGACATTGAAGGGTTAAGTTTTGGTTAAGCCACATTCTTTTGCCAATTTTATGATAGCCTGTTTAATCTTCTATACGATGCTGTAAAAAGTTGGTACTAATCTGGGGTCCTACATGTCGAAATATGCCAGCAGCCAAAACAATGCATGATAAAAAATTCTTTGGAATTGTTCGAGCTCGCATATTTAAGGTTAACCTATCATTTAGCCACTTTCTTGGTATAATGATTTAGAAGTTTAATTGTAGTTATAAATTAAACTACTCTAAAAGATAGATATTTTCAGGTTGTAAGCAGTTATAAGCTTGAATATACATTGAAATATTTTTGGGTATATTTTATAGTGCGGGTTGTAGGGTTAAGATTTCATTTAGCCACCATATGACAATCTTTTTATAATAGCCTATGTATGTGTTTATATCAATCAATGATCAAATTAGCAAAATTCAGGGTCTGAGTGGTCGAAATCATTATTTATTTATAGTAAGTGTCCAGAGTTTTTCGTACTTGTATTCCTATAGACATTGAAGGGTTAAGTTTTGGTTAAGCCACATTCTTTTGCCAATCTTATGATAGGCTGTTTTATCTTCTATACGATGCTGTAAAAAGTTGGTACAAATCTGGGGTCCTACATGTCGAAATATGCCAGCAGCCAAAACGGTGCATGATAAAAAATTCTTTGGAATTGTTTGAGCTCGCATATTTAAGGTTAACCTATCATTTAGTCACTTTTTTATAATATAACTATGAACACTGATCATCAAAGTAAATAAAACTACACTAACAATTGTAAAATTTGAGGTTCTAAGCAGTTATATGCTTAGATATAAATTGAAATATTTTTGGGTATTTTTTGTAGAGTGGGTTGTAGGGTTAGATTAGAGATTTCATTTAGCCACCATATGACAATCTTTTTATAATAGCCTATGTATGTGTTTATATTAATCAATGATCAAAATAGCAACTTCTGGGGTCTGAGTGGTCGAAATCATTGTTTATTTATAGTAAGTGTCCAGAGTTTTTCGTACTAGTATTCCTATGGACATTGAAGGGTTAAGTTTTGGTTAAGCCACATTCTTTTGCAAATCTTATGATAGGCTGTTTTATCTGCTATACGATGCTGTAAAAAGTTGGTACTAATCTGGGGTCCTACACGTCGAAATATGCCAGCAGCCATAACAATGCATGATAAAAAATTCTTTGGAATTGTTCGAGCTCGCATATTTAAGGTTAACCTATCATTTAGCCACTTTTTTGGTATAATGATTATGAAGAATAAGTATAGTTCTAAATTAAATTACTCTAAAAGATATTCATTTTCAGGTTCTAAGCAGTTATAAGCTTGAATATACATTAAAATATTTTTGGGTATATTTTATAGTGCGGGTTGTAGTGTTAAGATTTTATTTAGCCGCCATGTGACAATCTTTTTATAATAGCCTATATATGTATTTGTATTAATCAATGATCAAAATAGGAAGTTCTGGGGTCTGAGTGGTCGAAATCATTGTTTATTTATAGTTATCGTCCAGAGTTCTTCGTACTAGTATTCCTATGGACATTGAAGGGTTAAGTTTTGGTTAAGCCACATTCTTTTGCCAATTTTATGATAGCCTGTTTAATCTTCTATACGATGCTGTAAAAAGTTGGTACTAATCTGGGGTCCTACATGTCGAAATATGCCAGCAGCCAAAACAATGCATGATAAAAAATTCTTTGGAATTGTTCGAGCTCGCATATTTAAGGTTAACCTATCATTTGGCCACTTTCTTGGTATGATGATTTAGAAGTTTAATTGTAGTTATAAATTAAACTACTCTAAAAGATAGATATTTTCAGGTTCTAAGCAGTTATAAGCTTGAATATAGATTGAAATATTTTTGGGTATATTTTATAGTGCGGGTTGTAGGGTTAAGATTTCATTTAGCCACCATATGACAATCTTTTTATAATAGCCTATGTATGTGTTTATATCAATCAATGATCAAATTAGCAAAATTCAGGGTCTGAGTGGTCGAAATCATTATTTATTTATAGTAAGTGTCCAGAGTTTTTCGTACTTGTATTCCTATAGACATTGAAGGGTTAAGTTTTGGTTTAGCCACATTCTTTTGCCAATCTTATGATAGGCTGTTTAATCTTCTATACGATGCTGTAAAAAGTTGGTACTAATCTGGGGTCCTACACGTCGAAATATGCCAGCAGCCATAACAATGCATGATAAAAAATTCTTTGGAATTGTTCGAGCTCGCATATTTAAGGTTAACCTATCATTTAGCCACTTTTTTGGTATAATGATTATGAAGAATAAGTATAGTTCTAAATTAAATTACTCTAAAAGATATTCATTTTCAGGTTCTAAGCAGTTATAAGCTTGAATATACATTAAAATATTTTTGGGTATATTTTATAGTGCGGGTTGTAGTGTTAAGATTTTATTTAGCCGCCATGTGACAATCTTTTTATAATAGCCTATATATGTATTTGTATTAATCAATGATCAAAATAGGAAGTTCTGGGGTCTGAGTGGTCGAAATCATTGTTTATTTATAGTTATCGTCCAGAGTTCTTCGTACTAGTATTCCTATGGACATTGAAGGGTTAAGTTTTGGTTAAGCCACATTCTTTTGCCAATTTTATGATAGCCTGTTTAATCTTCTATACGATGCTGTAAAAAGTTGGTACTAATCTGGGGTCCTACATGTCGAAATATGCCAGCAGCCAAAACAATGCATGATAAAAAATTCTTTGGAATTGTTCGAGCTCGCATATTTAAGGTTAACCTATCATTTGGCCACTTTCTTGGTATGATGATTTAGAAGTTTAATTGTAGTTATAAATTAAACTACTCTAAAAGATAGATATTTTCAGGTTCTAAGCAGTTATAAGCTTGAATATAGATTGAAATATTTTTGGGTATATTTTATAGTGCGGGTTGTAGGGTTAAGATTTCATTTAGCCACCATATGACAATCTTTTTATAATAGCCTATGTATGTGTTTATATCAATCAATGATCAAATTAGCAAAATTCAGGGTCTGAGTGGTCGAAATCATTATTTATTTATAGTAAGTGTCCAGAGTTTTTCGTACTTGTATTCCTATAGACATTGAAGGGTTAAGTTTTGGTTTAGCCACATTCTTTTGCCAATCTTATGATAGGCTGTTTAATCTTCTATACGATGCTGTAAAAAGTTGGTACTAATCTGGGGTCCTACACGTCGAAATATGCCAGCAGCCATAACAATGCATGATAAAAAATTCTTTGGAATTGTTCGAGCTCGCATATTTAAGGTTAACCTATCATTTAGCCACTTTTTTGGTATAATGATTATGAAGAATAAGTATAGTTCTAAATTAAATTACTCTAAAAGATATTCATTTTCAGGTTCTAAGCAGTTATAAGCTTGAATATACATTGAAATATTTTTGGGTATATTTTATAGTGCGGGTTGTAGGGTTAAGATTTCATTTAGCCACCATATGACAATCTTTTTATAATAGCCTATGTATGTGTTTATATCAATCAATGATCAAATTAGCAAAATTCAGGGTCTGAGTGGTCGAAATCATTATTTATTTATAGTAAGTGTCCAGAGTTTTTCGTACTTGTATTCCTATAGACATTGAAGGGTTAAGTTTTGGTTTAGCCACATTCTTTTGCCAATCTTATGATAGGCTGTTTAATCTTCTATACGATGCTGTAAAAAGTTGGTACAAATCTGGGGTCCTACATGTCCAAATATGCCAGCAGCCAAAACGGTGCATGATAAAAAATTCTTTGGAATTGTTTGAGCTCGCATATTTAAGGTTAACCTATCATTTAGTCACTTTTTTATAATATAACTATGAACACTGATTATCAAAATAAATAAAACTACACTAACAATTGTAAAATTTGAGGTTCTAAGCAGTTATATGCTTAGATATAAATTGAAATATTTTTGGGTATTTTTTGTAGAGTGGGTTGTAGGGTTAAGATTTCATTTAGCCACCATATGACAATCTTTTTATAATAGCCTATGTATGTGTTTATATTAATCAATGATCAAAATAGCAACTTCTGGGGTCTGAGTGGTCGAAATCATTGTTTATTTATAGTAAGTGTCCAGAGTTTTTCGTACTAGTATTCCTATGGACATTGAAGGGTTAAGTTTTGGTTAAGCCACATTCTTTTGCAAATCTTATGATTGGCTGTTTTATCTTCTATACGATGCTGTAAAAAGTTGGTACTAATCTGGGGTCCTACACGTCGAAATATGCCAGCAGCCATAACAATGCATGATAAAAAATTCTTTGGAATTGTTCGAAATCGCATATTTAAGGTTAACCTATCATTTAGCCACTTTTTTGGTATAATGATTATGAAGAATAAGTATAGTTCTAAATTAAATTACTCTAAAAGATATTCATTTTCAGGTTCTAAGCAGTTATAAGCTTGAATATACATTAAAATATTTTTGGGTATATTTTATAGTGCGGGTTGTAGTGTTAAGATTTTATTTAGCCGCCATGTGACAATCTTTTTATAATAGCCTATATATGTATTTGTATTAATCAATGATCAAAATAGGAAGTTCTGGGGTCTGAGTGGTCGAAATCATTGTTTATTTATAGTTATCGTCCAGAGTTCTTCGTACTAGTATTCCTATGGACATTGAAGGGTTAAGTTTTGGTTAAGCCACATTCTTTTGCCAATTTTATGATAGCCTGTTTAATCTTCTATACGATGCTGTAAAAAGTTGGTACTAATCTGGGGTCCTACATGTCGAAATATGCCAGCAGCCAAAACAATGCATGATAAAAAATTCTTTGGAATTGTTCGAGCTCGCATATTTAAGGTTAACCTATCATTTGGCCACTTTCTTGGTATGATGATTTAGAAGTTTAATTGTAGTTATAAATTAAACTACTCTAAAAGATAGATATTTTCAGGTTCTAAGCAGTTATAAGCTTGAATATAGATTGAAATATTTTTGGGTATATTTTATAGTGCGGGTTGTAGGGTTAAGATTTCATTTAGCCACCATATGACAATCTTTTTATAATAGCCTATGTATGTGTTTATATCAATCAATGATCAAATTAGCAAAATTCAGGGTCTGAGTGGTCGAAATCATTATTTATTTATAGTAAGTGTCCAGAGTTTTTCGTACTTGTATTCCTATAGACATTGAAGGGTTAAGTTTTGGTTTAGCCACATTCTTTTGCCAATCTTATGATAGGCTGTTTAATCTTCTATACGATGCTGTAAAAAGTTGGTACAAATCTGGGGTCCTACATGTCGAAATATGCCAGCAGCCAAAACGGTGCATGATAAAAAATTCTTTGGAATTGTTTGAGTTCGCATATTTAAGGTTAACCTATCATTTAGTCACTTTTTTATAATATAACTATGAACACTGATTATCAAAATAAATAAAACTACACTAACAATTGTAAAATTTGAGGTTCTAAGCAGTTATATGCTTAGATATAAATTGAAATATTTTTGGGTATTTTTTATAGTGCGGGTTGTAGTGTTAAGATTTTATTTAGCCGCCATGTGACAATCTTTTTATAATAGCCTATATATGTATTTGTATTAATCAATGATCAAAATAGCAACTTCTGGGGTCTGAGTGGTCGAAATCATTGTTTATTTATAGTAAGTGTCCAGAGTTTTTCGTACTAGTATTCCTATGGACATTGAAGGGTTAAGTTTTGGTTAAGCCACATTCTTTTGCAAATCTTATGATAGGCTGTTTTATCTTCTATACGATGCTGTAAAAAGTTGGTACAAATCTGGGGTCCTACATGTCGAAATATGCCAGCAGCCAAAACGGTGCATGATAAAAAATTCTTTGGAATTGTTTGAGCTCGCATATTTAAGGTTAACCTATCATTTAGTCACTTTTTTTATAATATAACTATGAACACTGATTATCAAAGTAAATAAAACTACACTAACAATTGTAAAATTTAAGGTTCTAAGCAGTTATATGCTTAGATATAAATTGAAATATTTTTGGGTATTTTTTGTAGAGTGGGTTGTAGGGTTAAGATTTCATTTAGCCACCATGTGATAATCTTTTTATAATAGCCTATATATGTATTTGTATTAATCAATGATCAAAATAGGAAGTTCTGGGGTCTGAGTGGTCGAAATCATTGTTTATTTATAGTTATCGTCCAGAGTTCTTCGTACTAGTATTCCTATGGACATTGAAGGGTTAAGTTTTGGTTAAGCCACATTCTTTTGCCAATCCATATGCCAGCAGCCAAAACAATGCATGATAAAAAATTCTTTGGAATTGTTCGAGCTCGCATATTTAAGGTTAACCTATCATTTAGCCACTTTCTTGGTATAATGATTTAGAAGTTTAATTGTAGTTCTAAATTAAATTACTCTAAAAGATAAACATTTTCAGGTTCTAAGCAGTTATAAGCTTGAATATACATTGAAATATTTTTGGGTATATTTTATAGTGCGGGTTGTAGAGTTAAGATTTCATTTAGCCACCATGTGACAATCTTTATATAATAGCCTATATATGTATTTGTATTAATCAATTATCAAAATAGCAACTTATGGGGTCTGAGTGGTCGAAATCATTGTTTATTTATAGTAAGTGTCCAGAGATTTTCGTTCTAGTATTCCTATGGACGTTGAAGGGTTAAGTTTTGGTTTAGCCACATTCTTTTGCCAATTTTATTATAGGCTGTTTTATCTTCTATACGATGCTGTAAAAAGTTGGTACTAATCTGGGGTCCTACATGTCGAAATATGCCAGCAGCCAAAACAGTGCATGATAAAAAATTCTTTGGAATTGTTTGAGCTCGCATATTTAAGGTTAACCTATCATGAAGCCATTTTCTATATAATATAATTATAAACACTGATTATCAAAGTAAATAAAACTACACTAACAAATGTAAAATTTAAGGTTCTAAGCAGTTATATGCTTAAATATAAATTGAAATATTTTTGGGTTATTTTTTGTAGAGCGGGTTGTAGGGTTAAGATTTCGTTTAGCCACCTTTGTCAATATTTTTATAGTATTCTATGTATGTTTTTGTATTAATCAATGATCAAAATAGGAAGTTCTGGGGTCTGAGTGGTCGAAATCATTGTTTATTTATAGTTAGTGTCCAGAGTTTTTCGTACCTGTATTCCTATGGATATTGAAGGGTTAAGGTATGGTTTAGTAACATTATTTTGCCAATTTTATGATAGGTTGTTTTAACTTCTTTACGGTGCCGTATAAAATTTGTACTCATCTGTGGTCTAACATATCGAAATATGCCAACCGCCAAAATAATACATGATAAAAAAATCTTATCGCTATGGTTGTTGTTTGAGATTAACGTAGTTGTTTGCTTAACAGGAACATTATCGCTTATTAATTACATTATAATTTGATGAAACTTAATTTACCTCTTTAATTTTGTCGGATTATTGGCTGCAAATTTTGGCTGCCAACTTCACACTGGTGATATTTTGCCTCTAAGCAATGGTGTGCAAAAATACTGCGCTTAGCTCTGAATGGCAATGCAGCAAGTAACGTTACTGTTCAAATGAGACATAAGAATTAACGACTCGGTGTGATGAGCACAGTGCAGAGTCAGAGTAGAACGAGGATGGTGAAACTACATTTGGAATGGACAGGCGTCACCACTTACCATCAGGCGTACGACATGTTGGTATCCTAACTTCATAACATAAAAAATGTAAACTAAGTCCCGTCCTCTCTACGGCCAATCAGATGAGAGTCATTATTACTACCAATCCAAACGATTAAAACATTTTGCAGTGTCTGTGATAACAGGTTTGGTTTGCCCATATTATATGATCCGTTAAAATTATTCAATTACTACGTATATTTATAAGTATAGCTATCTATATGTATTTAAACTAAAAGATATAGTAAAGATTCATAAATCATTTGAAGCGCTCGTAGCATAGTTTGCTTAGCCGTTCTTAACCGATCAGCTAAGTTAAGCAACGTCCGCTGCTGTAATGACTTTGATGGGTGACCGCTAGTGGCATTAGTACTGCGCTTCCGTGCTTCGGAGGGCACGTTAAGTCTTCGATTCCGGTTGTTGTCTTACGATGGCAGTCGTTATAGCAATGGTGGTAGGGCGTTTTGTGAATGCCTGGCTGGGCTAGCTATCACCCTCAAGTAGAAAATCTGTCACCTAGCATCTACGGTGTGTTCAAATAGCTGTACAGAAGAGCCAGTAATTATAGGTTAGCCTGAACAACATCTACGACCACATCATCTAGCCTATAAGCTATATACATCTATATACATACATCTTTAAGTGATCCATCTGAAAGGAATTTAAGATCAGTGTCTGAAAACTGAGAACGGCACTTTTAGCTATACTTGAAACTCTTCAGATCGAACGTCGAACAGCTAGATTCGACAAAGCTATAAAAAGGAGGGCAGGTTTACGGCTTCGCTTACTGAATTTCTAGTTTGAAATGAACGATTGAATGAAGTTGGCGCTCTGGTATATATATTATTGCTGGCTTTTTTTTAATCGGAGGTATTCCTTTATTAACAAAATACTACGAACTATATAAAACACTACAGCTATTACAATAAAAGTATTTAGATCCCTATAAGTCATTACGGACTCATTGGCAGTCCAAATGCTCTTGCCCACTACCAGTTGGCAGCGTGCCCAGCATACTGGCAGCATTGCCCCGTTGAATTGCAATGCTTATTCTTTGAGCCTAATGGCTTAGATGGGAAAATGGCAATATTATTGATGTTTTATTAATTACACGATTCCCCAAAAAAAGAGTGTTATATTTTACAAATTATTGGAGCACAAAATTGTATGCCCCGGGCGGGAATCGAACCCGCGTCCTCCAATTTCGCGCCGGATGCCTAAACCACTCGGCACTCACTACTCCGATAATTAGTAAAATATGATTTTCGCTTAGCGCTCGATAGTGCTTGTAATCATATTTAGAAATAAGGAGTGTTATGTTTTCAAAGTTTAGATATTGATAGATTCGTTTTGATAGCACAAGTGACAAGGGACATCTCAGTTTTCCGTGTTCATTCATTATTCGAACATATTTTGAATAAACGTGTGTGTGTGTGTGTGTGTGTGTGTGTGTGTGTGTGTGTGTGTGTGTGTGTGTGTGTGTGTGTAAAAGGGTGCGTGTGTGGGAGAGGGTGTGTGTGCGTGTGTGAGATAAAGATAAAAACATACATAACACCTAACTAGTATATTGTTTCATTAAAATAAACCGGTCAAGTGCGAGTTTCACTAACAAACCGAGAGTTCCGTATCAATACAAGTAGTACCAATAACTCGTTATTTTAGAATTACAATCCTCTTCCCTATATTTTGCTCGCTTTGAAATAACTGCTAAACAACTCGTGTACATCAGAAATTTCTCCTAATCGTTTCGAACCAATTCAAGGAAATATTTTCCGTAATGTAACGAGGAAACTAATAAAATTACTTAACTCTCTGTATAAGTCTCTGTATAAGAAGTTTTGCAATTAATTTGATAGTGAAGATTTATTAATTAATTTCTTTGTTAGCTTCTGCCTTGCTTTAACATTAGTTATACACATCTACTAATATTATATGATAAAAACTACCATTGTTAATTGTTTTTGCGGCTAACGCAAACGGAGCGATGTAATAAGTTTTACGTGTGTATTTGTGTATCTGTTGGTAGTAACACTCCAATGGGTAAACCAATTTTGATTTAGTCATTTTTGAAACGACGAGACGATACACAAACTCTTAAAAATAGAAAGGCATATATTTAATAAAGTACCAAAAGTATACGATCTGAAAAGAGATTAAGACTTTCATCAAAAGTGCTATTAACAACTTTTTTTATAGGTAAATCGTATTTACTGTCAACAATTTTGTTTATGATAAAACGTAAAATAATTTTAAAGATTAATTGTTAAGGCATGAGTAATATTATAGTACCACCAACTTAACTGTGCCGTTTTCGAGGGCGCTACTGGTCAAGGAAATCATCTACAAACTGTCACAATTTGAAGGAATGTTGTAGTTCTTTTTTTTTGCCGCCTGAACAGATAAGTTGGTGGGACTGTACACTTTTATGCAATTTGTTGGTACATAATAAATAAGGGTTCGTCATGTTTTGCCTATGAAGGCGTACAATATAGAAAAATGAAGGCATGTCTTAATTACAAACAAAGAAAAATACAAAATTCATTAAAAACATTACAATTAATATTCTGATTTTTATAAATAATCATTGTTTTTTTTTTTTATGGGATAGGAGGGCAAACGAGCATGCTGCTAAGCTGGTGGTAAGTGATCACCGTCGCCCACGAACATCCGCAGCACCAGGGGTATCGAGGATGCGTTGCCGGCCTTTGAGGAGGGAATATGCTCTCTTCTTGAAGGCCCCTAAGTGGTATCCGTTCGGAAATACATGTCACACGAATATTGAATATTAATTATATTGAATATATATGTCACAGTAAAATTACAGGCACATGATGAGACTTAACAACGGTATGTATCAGGGTGACGAGCGCGGTGCAGTTCATCACTTGTTACGAAACGAATCTGTTGCTGAGGAAACCACTTAACATAAGGTGGGCCTCGTACTTGTTCGGCCAAAAAAAATATGTTGTTGAGAATAACTTCTATTTACTGGCTGCCGGAAAAAACAGTTAGGTGCTTGGCGGAAGTGACAGTCCGACATATGGGCGGCTTATAATATTTGTTGTTATACATTATATATTGGACTATAATCATACCAAGCTTAACGCTTGTAATATATTACCGTTTTAGAGTTCCGTACACAAAAGGTAAAAATGGGACACTGATTTTTAAGACTCCATTGTCCGTTCGTCTGTATATCAGTCACCAGGCTGTATCTCATAAACCGTGATACCTAGACAGGAATTTTCACACATGATGTATTTCTGTTTCCTCTAACAACAAATGCTAACAAACATAAAGTAATTTAAAAAGTTAAAAAACCCGACTGCAAATTATTTATTTTCGTTAAACGTTTTATAATTCTATTGAACATAAAAATGCAAGTTATATATTCACGGAATTGTGTTTCAAAGCCCTTCATTTTGATACTTCACTCGATAGGTTGGCAGAAAAGGAAAATTTCCTCTCAATATAGCTTCTAAAATCTATCACTTATCGCGACAAGCAGCGTTGTGGGAATATTAGAAAAGCGAATAGCGGCGTTTCGGCGTGGATCGGCGTCGTGGTGGGAATGAATTGTTCAATGAAAGCACATTAGAATAAGCCTTGCAGTCCGGCCACCTAGAGAACGCGTTTGACAGTTCCTTTTGTAAATATTTTTTCCCCAGTACAAAGTAACTTAGACTGCATAATATTGTTTTAGTCGCGCATTTAGGTATCTAAAAATAGGGTATATTTTACTCCATTTACAAGACACAACAATAATAATAACACGTTCTCTCAAACGCATTCTCTCGGCGCGGCCGCAATGAAGATGTACGTTATAATTAAAAAAAAAAAAACAAATTCGAGTCGGGCCCGCATACGGAGGGTGTCGTAACTCAATAGTGGTATAATCAAAATATGTTGTGTGCATTTACCAGATCATCATTTGAACTTATTGTTTAAATAAAAAAAATAACACGGGTCTTTTGTGCCAGTTTTGTTGTTTTTAACGGAATTTAATAAATGAGGGTTCTCGATTCGAAAATGTTATTATTTGAATCTTTGTTACGCAATTACTCTGTTAATTACAAACACTTCTGTGTGGATTCAATAGATTGGTGTTTTAAAATAAACAGCAAACTATATTGTTAAACTTTAACTAAAGATGTCGCTCCATCCCCATACGATTAGCCGAGCGGTTATAGTAATGTACTGCGGTGCCGCAGGTTCAATTTCCGCCCCCGGCTTGAGCTTCAACGCTAAGTGGAAGGATATTTTGCAAATGCACGTCTGGCTTGCTACTACCCTGAAGTAGAAAATGTGAAAACGGTGTGTTCTGGCAGCAGTCCTTGAGAGAGTAATACTAGGCTAGCGTGAACGACATCTTCGACCAAATCATCACTTACCATCAGGTGAGGTAACGGGTAAATGCTAGTATAAAAAAAACAATCTCACAGCAGTCAGACTACTACTCAGAAAACTATAATAATATACTCGATACAGTTTAACAATACATACAGAAAATATAATATAAAATTTATCCGCTTCTGCCCTCTTCTGAGTCCTTAAATTAAATCCATCCCCTCAGGGTAGTATTATGTATTCTGTGTACACGACACCTGCAATTTATAAGCTTGACACGGCACCAAGTTATGGGCATAACTTTACATTATACGGAGTGATTTTAAGTGATGGAGGCATTCAGGTAGTCGCTGGATATAACAGTTTATAACCGGATAAAGTGATAAAATACCAGGATTATACATTTTCATACTCGTATACCAGTGAGGCATTTATTAACGGTCATCTTTGGGCATCCATCAACCGGTATATAATGATAATAGTGAAAGGTCTGACGACACGAAAATAATTATGATATTTGTTTTATTTAATCACATCACCTACGATCTGCCGCAACTCCAGAGGTCTCGAGGATGCGTTGCCGACCTTTAAAAGTAAACTTGCTAAATAAACTAAGAACAACAATATTGTTTCCTGTATGTGATCATACAGGAAAGTTATTAAATGTTTTTTTTTAATTATTATTGTATTTTATAGGCAATCTGCAATACTAACACATTTTCTGAGAAAAATTTAACTATCTTATGGTTCCAATGATAGAGCTATTTAAATGTCGGATTAACGTACAGCTGAGGCTTATAAGGTTATGTTTACTAGTACGGAAGCTTCGATCAGAAATACAATACATCAGGTATACCTGATCGAAGCACGGAACCCAAAAAACCTTGTGTTGGGGTCTCTTGTGACGTTTTTATATTTATTAACTGGAAATCGAACTCGTTAACAAGCATTTGTAAAATACAGTGCCTGTCGCTATTTCGTATTGAATTATAAGCAGAAGTGATGCAAATCTGAAATATTGACCCATCATCTCGTGAAATTAAATTTATTTGTTCACAAGAGACAATAATATAATAGCAATAAATTAAAGGCAGGGTACGTACAAAAACGGGCAGGGTTCGTCATCGAGAGTACATTATTTTTTTATATTATGTCTAAAAGAATAAGGATATGAAAATTATTTATGGAATCTCTCAATCCTGTCTCTTATTAGTGCTCTAAAACATTTTAAACAAAAAAGGTTTTATGATCACTCATTTTTCATCAGTATTATGTATATAAAACGTCCTTTGCTATTATTACAATAAGTCACGCGTGTATCCGTCAACGAAACCCATTTCCGGAACTACCTGTTCACTGACTTCCTGTGGTGCTGTGGTTCGTTTTTTCTATTATTATAAATATTATGGGTCGCTTTGGCGTTTCCTTTGTAGAGAGTTTAATACGAATAATCGTGAAATAATATCCGGCCTTTGAATTTCTATCACGGTATAAAAAAAATCTTCCATAAAAGCTTTGAAAATATTACGTATACTTATATGGTATTTACAGTTGATAGGCTAGCCTTTGACCACTATCTCACCTGATGGTAAATCATGATGTGATCAAAGATGTTGTTCAGGCTAACCTAGAACTACTAACTCTCAAGGATAGCTAGTTGCCGGGACACGCCGTTAGGTGCTTGGCGACAGATTTTTTATATGAGGGTGGTAGTTAGCCAAACGTGCATTCGCAAAATGCCCTACCACCATGCTTTAACGACTGCCATCCTAAGACAACAACCGGTACCGACCGTGCCCTCCGAAGCACGTGCACGCTCAGTTGTAATGTCACTAGGGGTCACCCGTCCAAGTCATAACCGAAGGCGGACATTGCTTTACTAAACTAATCGGTTAGGAAAGGCTTAGCAAACTACGCTACGAGCGCTTCAAGCCTCTACCTACCTCTCCTATCTGCCTTTGTGAAAGTCCCTGTGTGTCCTCTTAAAAATATTTTTTTAGACAACTGTCGTCCGTTTTTGCGGGTTCTGTATACAACGCAATAAACGAATCCCTAGTCATGGGACTCGCTTTCTGCCTGTCTTTACATCCATCCGTATAAGTCACGGGTATCTAGCTTATAACTGGAATGAGTTACAAACCTGGAATTTATATATTTTGTGTAGAGAATTGACGCTGACGAATACTTGAATAGAAATTCAATTGAAATTATGTTTAAAACAGTGCTCAAGTAGATGAGGAAGTAACTAAAGAAATTATTTATTGCAGCGAAGCACGCGATCTTTTCTTGAGTTTATTGAGTTAAGTATAAATATATATTTTATATGTTATAAACTAACAAGATAAATAAATGTTGGGTTGAGTTGGTCGCAGGCCGCATGATGGAAGGGTATTTTAGACTTCAAACTCTGAACAGTAACAAATAAATTTTGGAAATCAGACATTGATAAGGTGACGTCAGTGGTGTTGAATCAGTATGGTACCGACTTCAACAAGCTCACAAGATCATTTACTCGCCTTAAATACAGTTTGCCATCTACAACAGCAAATACCATTAAATCAGCCAGGGTTGCAAAAACATTTTTCAATTAATTGACCTTAAAATTACTCAATCGATTTGCACAAAGTTTACTTGGAACCACCTTGGAGATATACATAAAAATCATTATCAAGAACATTTCATAATTGACAGTGAAATCGCACTACAAACGTACAAAAAATAAACAGCTAATAGAGAATCTCGTCCTCTTCTGGAAGTCGGTTAAAAATGTCTTAAAAATATACATCGTACGAGTAAATGAATACTCGCAACTCGCATTTCCAATATTTGGCAACCCTGTTAGGGATAACATCCAATGATCCCTCTGGATAATACCGGATATAAGCGGATTTGTGACCGACATCATTAGAATTCTAAACAAGTTGAGCCAATATTTTAAAAGCAACTTTCGAACTACGAGGGGATTAATTATATAAAGTTAAGTTTACTTTAAGCGAATTTTACTGAAGAGACCCAAAAATATATATGAAATATCAAATACACGTGGTATGCTGGGCTAGAATGCCAAACCCCATTGCTAGCTGTGTGTCGTAAGAGGCGACTAAAGGTAAAATACCTGAAAGGTAAGCAGCAGTACCTTCTGAGGAACTTATCTTCGATCTGATATCCTAAGCTTCAATCCTGAAAACGCCTGCCAAGCGTAGGGAAACCCTCCTTTATATCCCCTATGGAGAAGACTGTGTTCATCAGTGCATGATTCCGCTGATACAATTATATCAAATGAAATCCAAACTGCCCACTAAGGGGATTAATAAATATAATGTGGATTTTCTATTATGTGCATCTATCTCATTATAATGTGTACCTAGTTTATTATGTAAGTTAACACAATTACTACGATAGGAAAAAATGCACTACAAACGGAATTCAAACCTGAGATCATCCGTTCCCACAGCCGGGACATCCTGTGCCTATTGAGCTACCATGTAGAATCTGTCATAGCTCAAATTTATCCTTCGAAAGCGCTATGAAGACCCTAACCTTAATGACTATGCGTCATAATCACAAAAACGTTGAGAGATTCTAACGGTTTCTCATTATTACTCAGTTTAGGAGCCTATATAATATGGCCTTCACTGACGTCCAGGTGTTTTGTGTATTTCGAAACACAAATGATTTTTTTTTCATAATGATAAATAGTAAGGCCACGGCCACCAAAAATTACATACGAATCTCCAAATGTTATTATTAATTTGTTGTTTGTTTTTGTTGTTGTTATGTCTATTGATCTAAAAAGAACATGTTACAAAACTCAATGTACCACTGTCTCTCATAACTAGGAATTTAACCAAATATTTAATCTGTATATATTTTTATTAGCGGGCGTCCCCGGCTTAGCACGGATATTTAATAAAAAATATTAATTGAAACACATATAAAGTAGTTATTGTACAGTTATGTCAACTATAATAGTTAGACATACATCACTTTGCTCTACTGTCAACAAATTCCGCAGCGTACGCGATATAACGAATTTTTGGTAATTATTTCATACGTTGGGTTACATTATCGAAGTTTTCATACGGATCCCTAAGTTTTTGAAAATAATCTATATCCTATGTTCATGTGGGATAGTGTAGAAATGTATTGGTGAAAGAGTTTTATTAATTTGTTTAATAGTTTTTAAGTTTATTCGTTACATACAAAACTACAAAAATACAAATCTTTCATCTTGTCTTGATAATATTAGTATAGATTATAGAATTACAGTATAAATCGGCTCATTCCACAAAAATGTTACTATACTCTATCATTACTTTATCCTTACCCAAATATGCTATATACGGGTATCTATGTAAACCTATATATAAATCTCATGATGTCTGCAATTTACAAATTGATTGATTACTAAGCCATTGTTTTCCCCCTAGTTGGAACACGAGAATTCTGCATGTACACGTGACAGGTTCCATTTATACGATATTTATTTTGCATATTTTCATTTTAATACCGTTCCCTGGATATAATTGACTTTTTTTATATTATTGTGACGGAACAAGCTCGAGGCCCACCTGATGTTAAGCGGAATAACCTCTGCCTATAACAGATGCATTTCCTTCACGAATTGCAATGCGCTCGGCACCTTGAGACATAGATGTTAAGTCTCATGTGCCTGTAATTTCACTGGCTCTCAAGGACTACTGCCGGAACACACCGTTATGTATTTGGCGACAGATTTTCTACTTGAGGGTGGTAGCTAGCCAGGCGGGCAATCGCAAAATGCCCTTCCACCATGCGGTGAAGATCAAGCCGGCGGTGGGGATCGAACCAGGGTACTGAGGCGCGGCAGTCCATAGCTATAACCACTCGGCCATCATTGCTTCAAACTTTTGTCATAACAAACGGGTTGTTGTTTAATGATATTTGATATTCGATTTATATGAACGAAACCTCAGGTAAAACTGAGACATACCAAGCAAATAATATAATTTTCTTTGATATATATACGATTGGACATAATTTAGTTATTATTATGAGTATATTAGGTAACCATTAATATTGAATACAATGTGGCAATGACTCAAAGATTCCACATTTTCGATTTTCCCGCCTGTGATGACACGATTTGAGCCTGAAGCAAACGGTAAAGTAGAATGGTCAAACACATTACATCATTAAAAATAAAATTATTTTTAATTACTAATATCTCTAATAGACTATTAAACCATTATGTGTATAAAATTGTAATGAATTAGTTAACTTATACAGCTTTTATGTTTCATTAAAAGTTTTCCTAATGGGCTACGCTGGCGCTACGATATTCGTAGCTCGATCGTAGGAGTTTTCTAAAGCGTAGACAAACCAACGTGCTATTTACTGCGGTGGTTATGGAAATGAAATCAAAATTGCCCTCTTTTATATTAATTAAAATAACTTTCGTCACTCCTGTGCTCCCCTAAAGTGTAGGCAGATTTATCAAACAAAATCGTTTTCTCGGACGTGTTTTGATCCCTACATGGGACAAGCAGATAGAGATAGTCTTTTCATTTTAGATAATCTTAGCAAAGGCCATTATCGCTAGGTACAATATATTGATGACTTAACAACTTCTAAACGTTGTAAATTGTTCCACCAAGCCTGTAACTGCGGGCAGTCTACTGCAAGCAGATGCAACAAGTTGATGAAGGGCCCTTACTTTTAACGAGTTGTAACCGAGCTGGCCGAGCAGGAATTTTGTCGGATAAAGGCAGGGATAGTACTCATGTAGTTTCTTATACAAGGATCTTATGAAGGCTTTCTGAACCTTTTCAAGTATTCTTGCATATGTGACCTCGTGACGGTTCCAGACACACGCACTCGATTCATGTTTGCTTCTCACGAAGGAGTTATATAAGGTTACAATTACCTGAGGATTTTGAAAATCCTTAGGGTTTTGCAAAACAAACCCCAAACAACGGAAAGCCTCTTTAACGAGGACAAATATATAACACGATAATAATATGTAGTGATGAAAAGTCAATCCCCGATTTAATGTGACTCCGAGATCCTTTATATGGTCATATACGCTGTTCAAGTCGTAATTATAGTAAACATGTCATCATAAGTCATGACATCGTCATTTATCGTCAGGCGAGATGGTGGTTAAAGGCTAGGCTATCACTCGTGCACATTAGCAATTACTAACTTGCTAATTGTCTATCACAATAACACGTTCACACTCCAAGAAACACATATTTTGCAAAAATACAACACCAAAGTCAAATTCCAGATTTTATCCTCTGAACTCTGCCGTAGAATCATATGTATTTCTTTATGCTTTGCTTCACCCACTGAGTATTTGTTCATTGTTTTGTAGGTCATAGTTAAAATTAATGTACCTACTTCTGATAAGAAAAATCATATCAATTAAAAGACAAACTTTGCGTCCTCCATCTACCAACTACTTATATGCACTTAAAGGTCCACCATAACAACGCAATAACACTCGTAAAAATACAAGTCATAAAACTGAATACCTGCGTTAGTTAAGAATCGAAGACTTCAATATTGCTTATTTATATACTCACTGAACCTGGAACGGAAATTCATAAAATATTTCTGTACTTTTTTTAATAGCTCATGTCAATCCCGTTTAAACCTATACTTAAGGTGAACAATAATGAGGTTACTTAGTAGATGAAAGAAAAATTTTTATGTTTAATATTTTATCGTATGACACATGCCTTGTGAGCCTGAAGCAATAAAGCAAATTCGTCAGACCGTAAGTACCTGGTTCAATCAGCTGTGATTTTATTAGACTAGGTAACCCTTTGGTGAAGTTTAAATCAATGGTGAAAAAAAATTACCAATCGTGAGTCTGGCCTCCCACTTTCTGGGTAGTAGGAAGATAGGGAGCAACAGCTATGAAATAAATTATTATAAGAAAAGGAACTCTGAAGTAAAGTTCTATCATTATTATATCAGTCACTTCAATATGAAGTTATTGCCATTATTTAACTAGTAGTCCCTTAACTACATTGTTTCTATTGATTACAGTTTAAAAACTTTCCTATGAATCGGTTTTTGTAATATTTTTTGCCCAAAAAAGGTTCATGGACTGAACAGACATTTAAAATTTATTACTAAATACAGGCTAGTTTTTGAGATAGGCTACGTAACAAGAATGATTTAATACAGGGCAGTTGAAGTGCTCAACTTTTTATTTATTTTGAAAGATAATCAAAACATACCTAAAGTCTACAAACTTGAGTTCTAGATGATGATAGATTATTCGCATCAACATTTTTCTTCAACTACCTATTTATGGTATTGAAACCCTTAAGGTAAATAATGTATTAGAATACATGTATACATTTCTAAGATTTGGTTTTAGTTCAATATTGTTCACATTTTTAAAAGATATTGTTATTTTAATACGAGCTTTTTATATTGAATAGTGACACAGACTAATAATGCGTTTTATGCGTGACAATTCATGAAAATCAATAGGCGTGATGTTCAGCCATGAGAATTTATAATCAACTGATATCAAAATTAGTCCAAACTTTTAGAAGCTTTCATTTCCTCTCACGTGTAGGATTAATATATATATATATAGAGTACTCATCCTACTCATATTAATCAACTATACATATACCAAAAATATTACAAATGTTTTTATTATTTTATGTAGATTTAGAGCAGTATTGGCTCTTTGGCAATATCCATAGCATGCCATGCCAAGATTTCGTGGTTTGAATCCCACCGTGTGCTTGAGTTACTGGTGGGCTAGAACATTTTGTACATGATTGCCTGGCTAGATATTACCCTCAAGTAGAAAATCTGTCACCAAGCACTTATCGGTGTGTTCCGGTAGTTGTGCTTGTGAGTCAGTAACTTCTAGGTTACGCTTGCTTACCGTCCTTAACTACAATCACATAGCAACAAGATAAATTATAGTTAAAAGCTAATTGAGAAAATTAGACGCAAAAAACAAAGCTATGTCAGCCTAGCGGTTTTAAGCTACGATGGCCAAGAACCAGTCTTCATTCGAAATTAAGCATGCTAGCATCCTTGACCTTTAAAGGTGATTAGCAGGATCAAAAGTTAGATAGTATTAAACTTCGGTTCTAACCACAAGTATAATTAAATTTCCCTTGTAACAGAGACTTATATTGTACCCTGTGCGCTTGGAGCAATAAAGCAAACGTGTCGGACCGTGAACGCGCGCTCGGCTGCGCGTGTAAAGGGTGAAAAACTGACGGTCAGGGCGTTATAGTTCACCTACGTTGCCTTATAAAAATGTATATATACGTTAATGTTTAAAACTAAATAACATATCAAATGTTACTTGTAATAAAAACTTAACTTTTAATATTGGTTGCGTATACATTTATTCTTAAGAATACTTATAAACTAAATAATATAAGTATATATCTATATCATTATATAACAGCTTACAGCTACATTGAAGTGTTTCTTATCGTGAATCTGTAATTAATAATAACAAATATTACAAAAGTATTACAAATGAGCAGACATTGCATAAATTATTTTTCAACACCCTTGCTCGTAAAGTGAGCTTTATTTTATCGTTTTTAGGGCCATTAAACGAACTATAATACCCTCGTGCATAATAATATACTATACACTAGTCCGTAATAGAATTATCCCTACAAAGTTAAGTTAGTACCTAACTGCAAATGATATGCGAGTAAACAGAGCATTTTCAATTTAACCGGGTAATACAGATTTGTAACATCAAAGAGGTTTGTATGTTATCAAACATCATACATTTACGCGCGCAAAAAAATTAAAAAAATTTCGCGCTATTTTCCACAATTTTCGTATGTTGTTTCTATCGCATTTGTGCAATAAATAAATCCATTTTTTTTTAATAATTCTTGTTATAATTTTGTAACAGCTTGATTAATTCTCCACATAATGAAGTCTTGGCGACACAAATAAATCTTTTTTTTCTTTTATGCTACAGTAGAAATAATTTTAAAATACGAATTTTAAAATACATACTTGGTGGGTACCAACGCATCCAAGCAGCATTGTGCGAACACTGCTATGTGTAAGTTCGAAGGGCACTGCAAGTGAAACTACTGGGCAATCGAGACTTATAAACGAATGTCTCGAAGTGTCAAACGCAGTGCAATTTGTCTCACACAGCAGGGACACTATAACTGTAATGGGCAGACGTGATGCTTACCATCAGGCATCGGTTAGGGGCTGTGACATGTGGCCTGTGAGGTGTGAATTCGTTCGAGCTGTAAACAAGAGAGCAAAGGAGCGTGAATGCTCTCCGCGCTCTCATACGTAAAGGGTAAAATTGTAAAAATACACTGTCTCGTTAATTGCCCCATGTTATAACTGAAATATACAACTGATTGTACCGCTAATAATGTTTACGTGGTTTAATCAGAAAGTTGGATGTTGAATAACTTTGATTTTCATTTTCTTCCAACGATCTAATTCAGATGTCTTTTCCATGAATAAATATGTAAAGAAATGTAAGTCAAACTCAAAACAGCAGAACGTTAACCATACCGCGGTGAGCGTAGTTTAAAAGTATACCGTGCAGCGCAACAACATTACCTTGATGCGCCCAATCGGATGCGATTATTTCTTCTAAGCGCCAAATCAATGAACCGATTTCATAGAATTTGGAAGACTAAAATCCCTATTTTAGTATTCGTTGTTTTTATGAATAACAGTAAAGCTTATTAAATGCGAGTGGCTTGAATTGTTTTTAGACTTCAAGACACTCACAAGTAACCGATAATTTTAATGTGCACGCACGGTGCCATCAAATTTGTGGCTAATCTACACGACTAAGTAGTGCACAATCGTAGCTGCCGTATATACCGGCCGGTTCGATTTAATGGTACAATTTGATTATCAAAACTAGATCTATTTAATGTTCATACGTACAAAACTGTAATGTTTTAGGGAAGGAACTACCAATCAAGATATGGGTGTTAATATATCCAGTTTGAGAGGTAGAGCCGCAAATTTGAGCGATATAAATACTTTAAATGAATTTTTTTTTTATTTATTTAAAAATGTTAGGTGTTTGCTGTAGAGCCATTGGGTCCGTAGAGAACGGGCGCTATCTTATTTTTCAAAACTTATCAGAGCGCGTGGTCGATGGCACTAATTTGGCTCAGCGATTAAGCATTGTAATCCATTGTGGCAATGCTGCTAGCATGCTGAGTACGCTGCCAACATGTATGGAGCTAGAGCATTTGGACCGCCTATGACCTGAAATGGCCTTTAGGTTGCCTTAATGCTTTCGTTATAGTAGCTGTAATTTTGTATATAGTTTGAAGTGCTTTCATAATAAATTATTCAGTAGTTTCTAAAAGTATACATATATTCAGCCATATTGACGCCGGAGAGAGCATCTAGAATGAATATGTTACCGAGAAGTATGATTCCACGTATGACGCTGCGATAGTAAACTAAGTACAATGACTGTCAACGTGGTGGTGATTATCGTTGTTGTTCACATACTCGTGCTCGACTCGCACAGTAACCGCAACACCAGCAGAACTAACCATTACTGCTGTTCATGATTTTGAACGTAATTTACACTATTTTACGTCTCAACCGACTATATTGCTGTATAAACCCTCATTATAAACATATAAACGTTGAAAAATAAATGCAATCCATGTAAAACTTACCTCGTTCATTTATATGGATTCCAGGCCTGGCACTAGCGTACGGGGCTGAGCGGCTTGTAGTGATTCCCAAAGGTATACATGTAGAACACCATGGCGCTGGAAAGAGCATCGTAGGCATGTGCCGCCGGGAGAGGACCACCACTATCAACGTGTTGGCGACTATCGTTGTTGCTAACAGGAACGGAGCGATGTATCTGTGAAAGAGATGCATATATTGTAACGAAATATTGCGATGATAGGCCAATGCTAGTATGACCCAGTTCATGATTGGAATCCTGCTATGGGTTCATCTCTACCGAAAGACATGAGCTGCTATGCACTTAACGATTTGTTACTTGGCGGTTCGTGAGACGCAGTTTCCATTGTGGTTTAATAGCCAGATATTGTCCTACTATCTCTGATGAAAACTTAAATAATGTAACCCAACGTGTGAAAAAAACCAAAGAAATCGTTATATTGCGTACACTGCGGAAATTGATGAAAATATAGCAAAGCGATGTACTACAGTTTTATAGAAGATATAAATATCTAAATAATTTTTGCTAAATACTTGTACAAAGCCGAGACGAGCCGCTAGGATTTAGATATACAGGGTTATCGGTGAAATGATAACTTGTGTTATTATGGTTCCCATTTGGCATAGTTTAACCTGGTACCATTTCTGCATCAATACGTAATAATAGGTGCAATACTGATCAGGGAGCCTCTAAGCCAAAAGTTGTATAAAATTTAGTTTCCGTTAAAAGAAAAATATAACTAGTAAAGCTACAAAATGAAGAGATTTACCATGTTCAGTATAATATAATAGTGAACATGGTGAAACTCTTCATTATGAAGAACATAGCTTATTACTTTGCTTAACTTGCTTCATGAGACAATGCCTTTTGCCATCATAAACCACAAGGTACTCGTAATTATTAATTGAAGATCTTTACGGTAAAATCACAAAGTAAATATAAAATAATTACAGACCAGTTTATTTCCATAAAATTTGAAGATATTAATTTGCTTATAAACATCTCGAAGGCTTTCGCCAACAAAGTAGAATATTTCTTATTGAATAGCGGTGTCCAAACTCAATTATAATTCCAAGAGTAATATAAAATGCTTTGATATCAAATAGCACACAAAGCTATTTTTCTTCTTCTTGTTTTGATTCCATGTTAACTAGGATTGACACGTTGTATTCATTTTCATTTTTGTTAGGGTTCCGTACCCAAAGGGTAAAAACAGGACCCTATTATTGAGACTTCGCTTGTCCGTCCAACTGTCACCAGGCTGTATCTCAAGAACGGTGATAGTTAGACAGTTGAAACTTTCACAGATGATGTATTTCTGTTGCCGCTATAACAACAAGTACTAAAAATATATTAAAATAAATATTTAAGGTTGGCCCCATACAACAAACTAGATTTTTATACCGTTTTGTTACGGTTTTTTTTTCAAGGTCTTGAACGTTCCCCGCTTTCTTTTTAATCTGTTCTGCGCAAAGCGGAATGTCCATCGAACGTCAACTAATCTATGACCTTCGAAATTATGATAAGTAATGGCACTGTGTTGCCAGAAAATTGAATTTTCTCACTTAGCGGGTGGAGACCGTATGGGGATGTTTTTTTTATACCATAGTTGTTATTACCAAAAATTCCGTCGCGGTGGAATCCCACCTCGCGCGAAGCGGAACGGGTTGTTCGTCATCGCATTGAATGTAGGAGCCGCGGTAGTGTGTACTTTTGGTCTCCATTTGAGTAAACTGAGGTTCTGTTGCCCATTTAGCGCCTTGTCCCTGCTTAGGCTCGTTCCAGGACGATGGCGGGAGTGAAACCCTGCTTGGCGACGTCCACTATTGCTCCTAGCGCAGTGACACGAAGTTAGGATTTCCCCTTCTTTTTGAGGAGGCCCTCTCTATAGGAAATGGGTATTTTATTGCAGCAATCCTGGCATCCCTAGGCGCAGATTAATAAGGCCTTTTTGATCTGAAAGTCAGCATTACAGTCCCACTAACTTATCTGTTCAGGCGGCAGAAAAAAGAACTACAACATTCCTTCATATTGTGACAGTTTGTAGTTGATTTCCTTGACCAGCAGCGCCCTTGCAAACTGCACAGTTAAATTGGTGGTACTATATCTTTGTTTCTTTTGCCCCCCCCTCAACAAATGTTCGAGAAAGGGGCGCAGCCCCGTAAATACGGCGGAAGAGAGTTTTTGACTTCTTTTTGCCACCCCGCAGGCAAGCAAAGCGCTGCCTGCTGTGAGGTAAGTCTTGATTCCAGTGGCGTGCCCTAGCGGCTTTAGAGTTTGGCAATTCACAAACAAATTTCGGTATTTTCAGGGCGGGACCGTCAGGACAGTGCTCAACATCCCAGAATTCTGGACGATACATACCAGCTGAAATAACGTCCAACGAGGCGACTTTTTCCAGTGAGAGACGTGACGTGTCCCCATTACGATACAAGCGCCTTAGAAACTTCCCAAAATGTTAGTAAAGGGTTTGAGTATTTTCGGTGCAGTGTTTTCATGCGAAGTTTTAGGTTACAACGCCGGGCTAAATTCCGGTGTTTTGTCTCGTGAATTTATCTAGTAAGGCTCCGCGATTGCTAGACCGCGTGGCCCCTAAGCCCGCGCCGTCGCTAAACCCGAATATGCAAGCTTTCTCAAGTGCGCACGTGTTAAATGTATGGATATTGGCCCTGTTGTTGCGAGAAAAATTCCGTACTATCCTGTGAAATGAAGCTGGCTGCGCCCGCTTGCATCTTCACCACGTGGGCTCCACCACCACTCACGCCAAATCGACCGGTCCCTCTTTTGCAATATTGATCTCGGGCAAGGACGATTTTCACATTAGTTAGTGCAAATAGTGACATGCGCACACTTGCGTTTTCCAGGAGGTTCATGGTTAGGGGTTGAAGACTAAACACCTACCATAACCCCAGCTCCAGCAGACAGCCCGAGCGGTTTGAGCAGTCAGCGAACTGCTTTGCGTCTCTGAGGCAGTAGGGCTGCTGACCAATGCGGTAACTTCACTCCAATGCTGTAAACCGTCAAACTGATCCGGTATTTATATCTTTTACCTTAGGTTTTACATAGCCGGTTGGCGCCCTTTTCTTAATTTATAGTAACGGAATTCATCTTTCACCTTATGCGACTCACGATATTACCCCCTGATATACATAATTTTCTTGAGCAAGCTGGTTTTACTACTGTAATTCATCTTAAATATTAAACAATTCTATTCTAAGGCACTAATTATATGTGGATCTACGTTGCTGGCACACAGAAATTACCATTGAGGCAATTTCATGTAGAAAATAGTTCCGTGCTGCTCGCTTTAGGCATATTTCTGAAAAGTTTTAAATTTTAATTTACCCTCTATTCCTGGTGCTAGCGAGCAACCCCTGTAATAAAGGAATGTGTTCTTGACTTATGTAGCTTATTTATGAATAAGAATTGTGTGTATTTTTGGAAAATAAAACTGTTATTTGAATTTATTGAACGCTCCATACTTACTGTTTTAATTTGTGTTTTGAAGCCTCCTTATTGAGGTAGGAAGTGTTAGGTTAGGTGTGTGGAAGCTTCTCTTCCCCGCCTGGAGAGATGCAATTAATTTTTTGTTTCTTTAATTTAAATTTATTACCAAATCTTATTAACAAACATTAAGTGTAACAATTGGAATTTAACTGAAAAACTGCTATACCAGTTGCGATTGTAATCAAATTTTAATGGGACCATAGGGAAAGCATCTTAAACAAGAAAATAAACCATCAAAATCAGTTTACCTAGTCAAAACAAACAAAAAAAATACAGTCTAATTGAGTAACTCCTCCTTTTTTTGAAGTAGGTCTAAAATTACTGGGTTTACGAGCGTTTCAATTGTATCAGACACTTGATGACATCAGCTGGAGTTAGATGTTCATCGAATTGACGTCAAAAACATAATTTATATATGAAAAAATAGATATGTTTTAAAAATACTATGTAGGTAATACTATGCAGGTTTTAAAAATACAATGAAGGTTTTAAAAACATTATGTAGGTAGGTAGTTTTTAAAACATACATACCTGTTTTTGAAAAAAATAGTACCGAATTCCAACACTAAAATGTATGACGTAAGTTGTTGAAGTCTGTAACAAGCTTATACAAAACACTGGCCTCACATGATCATGGTCTGACTTCAACAAGTTATGTCATACTTTCAGGGTTGGAAGTTATTGTTTCTTTCTTCAAAAATATTTTTTTCTCTCTTGTTAGTGATGCATATTGCTGACTAGATCATTCACTCACCATAGACAATTACCATTAAATCATCCAGGAATGCAAATATTTTTTTCAAGTTATTTATCTTTAACTTAAAAACTACTCAACCGATTATGATGAAACATTATTAGGATCACATTTGGAGGTAATCTCTACCAAAGTAAAAAGAATTATCAAAACCAGTTCCAAATTGGCGAAGTAATCGCGTAACAAAAATAGAAAAAAAATATATACTTAGGTTGTCGAATCGAGAACATCCTTCATTTTTGGAAATCGGTTAAAAATAGGTAATATTGCACCCCTCCGCATTGGTAATTTGGACAAAAAAGTTATAATATTATAACTCAGTATCTAATAAATATATACCAGTAGTCAGTGACCGAATTTCGTCGAAATGCCTTCAGCTGTTTCAGTGAAACGTTTTTGAATTTTACTAACTTTGAAATAATGCACACAAGAACACACATTATGTACTTACTTATTCTATAGTGATATTATGAAAACAATGTCACTCACCCATACATAGTTTCAGCATAATTGATTGGAAATTCGCAAGTAACATTCAAATAAACGTGCGAATGGTTTGAAGAACAGGAATCATCTGACGTAAAGTTCGAATATTCCAATTGTGTTATGTTCTCGTAATAGGTATGTGTTGTTTGTTGATAATGCGATGACGTCATTTTCGGGATTCGGTCTCGATATGTTGTTGAAATCGCCGAAGTAGTCCACCCAATCCTTATCTTTCCCCGCCATCTTGGATTTTGGTTATCTGACAGTTGTGACAGTTGTGTGTGACATGCTGTTTTTTTTCTTATTGCAGCAATGGCGTCACGTCATTCTGCTTTGTTTATCTGTGAACAAAGGAAAAAAACATGTGAGTTTTTTATCGTGATGTCTGCGTATTAACCATAATATAGAGCGTGTTCTTCATTGAGCTCACATACAATATACGTATCATCCCTTAGTAGTCGCTGAATACAATACCTAAGCCGTAAGTAAATACACCTAACAGAAGCTACGGCTATGAACAAGTGTAATATTAAAACATGAGATAAAAATAGACATCACAATATCAGAAACTGAGAAGAATAAGCTGCTAAGATTTATTTAGGTTGGTAGGTTACTTTTTTATAATCTCTGGTTACACGTACACATTGGTTGCATTGGTTTAACTATAGAAGCGATGTGATATCACCGGAAAGACGTCAGCAAGCACTAACATATTTAAAAAAAAAACAATATACCATAAGGCGCAAATGCACTCATGCAGCAAACAGTTTGCGGTTAAGTTTTGGCTGGCTGGTTTTGAGATGCATAAATATTATAATATATGGTGAACTGCGACTAAACTTATCCTCTGCCTTTGCGAAAAACCAGTATTAAAGGGTTTGATGTCGAGTTGATACTTAAATAGTGCTTATTCCCTACCGTGTCAAATATTCTGCCTTAAAAACGAGGACAGGGATGGGGACGGGAACGGGGTTGGGCCGTCCCTATAGAACAGGATAATATATATCTTCCATATCTACGATAATATTAAAAAAATATATATATATGGTGGATTTATATATTTTATATCTGTACAAAACTTACAGAAAAGGAATACAAACACCACGGAATTAAACGATGTTCTTGGTTTTATCATTAATTTCCAAGATCACTCTCTGAAGATAAGAAATGATGATGGCTGCTTCGAAAAAGAAGATTTACGTTCCAGCGGTATTGAAGTAAACATAAATGATTGAGTCAGTATAATTTTCACAATATATTTTACACAAATCAGATTATAATTATTTGATTCCCTAATATATTATTTTATTTTGTCTCGCCTATTAAAGCTCGTATGAGCTATAAGATATTACAACTATAAACAAGTAGGCGATCTGCGAGTAGGAAGTGTGTAGTTGTAGTTTTATTGCTGGGCTATAATCAGGTCACAACAAATACGCGCTTTGAGCGGCCAATTAGTAAACGTATCTATTATCAAAATTATCTCGGCAAGTGTTGTGACTACCAAGCGATCATCACTGAGCGAATATAACTTTTGTCGCTGCGATAAACTAGTGAAAAGCGATAAAATATTAATATATGCATATCTTTTGTTGACACAGGATTTGTATCTTCGGAATGAAATTATCGTGAGTTTCAAACATATTTGAATATTATACAACAACCGGTAAAACACTCACTTTGGGGATGGAATATGTCGACCCAGGATTCGAGTGCCCGCCGGGAGCTCGCAGAAGCAGCTGCACACTTGCCCTGATTATGAGCATTTGATATGCTCAAACCCGAGTCGACGACGATCCGATTCGATCCTCAACGTGATCGTTTTCGACGGTTACTGTTTACAATTAGAAAGATCTTTTGTACGTTTCTTGAACAAGAATTAAGTCCATGCCTTGCGCCCTGCGCTTTCGCGCCGGTGTGGGACAAAAAAAAATAGGAAAGAACTTTTTCTTAACGCTTAAAATTTTCTATTATGTGTATCCCTTTTTTTATTGAGATATTTCGTTTTTGAAAAAGGTTCAATTTCACCAAACCATATAACATCTAATAATACTCAGTTACGTGCTGAGGCCCGCGCTTGCCGCTGTGCACAATCGTGACTCCCAGACTAAGAACTTCAAATAAGTTCGAAACTGTTCGGAGCAATATCCGGTAAATATTACGCGAGTCCTAGCCGGTTACTAAATAATAATTAAAATAATACTACGTATATATTGGACACTCATCTCCCCCCACCAATCGAGCCCTCCTCACCCCGCCACCGATTCTGAGCTGACTTGAGCTCAGGACGCACCACACGCGCACATAGACTTGACGAAGAAGTTTATCAATGTTACGACCTCATTTTAATTGATAAAACGAGGTAATTCTTTGTAGTATGTTATCAACACTATACCTATCTATTTGTCGTTCTTCTACATGGATCTATTGTGTCCATGCTGCAACATCATAGGACGTCTATGGTGACAGAGCTCTATCATTGATGGTTATAGAGATTAAAGTTTTCCTCGTTTAATTATAATTTTCTTAGAAATAAAAAGCTGACCAATCATTAAAAAAAAGTGTCAACATCATCATGAAAATCATAGCTGAAAATTCACCTATAGCAGGCATTTTGTTTTATGTATCTGCGTTAGTTATTCTGGTCATCACTGTTTGATTATCAAAATTTCGTCATTGTAATTCTTGACGTGAAACTGGCACAAATGTCATTATGACAATTGCCATAAAAAAAAAAGGCATTTTGTTCAGGTGTTGACTAAATAAGTGTAATACGAACCGGTCAGCGCTTGAAATAGAATGTCTTCTATTATATACCTATTTGTGTTTTTTCTATTTATTATAACTAACATTACAATATAGTTTTATTATATGTATACTAACGTGTTGGGCCATTGTAGCCTGAATAAAGAAATTTGTTATTATTATTATTAAAAAAAAGAAAACACTTTTCAGCGAAGATATAAGGTGCTATAAGGTAAGATTTTCTTAACCTTAAATTGGAACAGACACTAAAATACATATGCCGGTGTACACCTGTAGATGCTTGGCGACAGTTTTTATACTTGATATTAGTAGCAAGCACAAGTATTTAAAAAGTACACTACCAGTAGGTATACATCATAGTCAGATAGATAGTCAGATAGTCAATTTATTAGTAAAACAATTTACAAGCTTTCATAGCTGAAACGAAAGCAATCCACTGAAGTACTTTAAATCAATAATTGTTTAGTAAACAACGATTGTTTACAAATAACAAAGTTTATTTATCTGATAACATTACTAATTACTTCCACTAAGTTTACGAGTCTAAACGACGTGTAAGGGTGTGGTGTAAGTGATAGCAGAAAACGATGAAACAAAAATAAATTCATTGCAGAATGTGAGGCATATTTGTATAAGCTTAAGAATACAGAACTATTTCATTGGGTAACTTTATAAAGTGACTAAAAAGAAAAACTCGCCACATGGGCCGTATTCTGAAATTTATGTGCCAAGTTGCTGTTTCCTTCTAAACAATGTAATAAATACATATATGTTCCAATTTTAAGGTATAAAATAATGAATAAATACTTCAAATAAATACATTCATATTTTATTTCGCAATTTATTGTAGTTTCTCGTTACGTATAGATAACATGTTTAGGTATTGGAAAACAACTGATTACTAGAGGCACGTCGAAGGATGGAAAACTTGAAAACTTATATTATGACTTCGACATACCTATAATACATATTTAATTGCCTTAACAATTCATTTGTTGTCACTGTGATCTAAAAATATAGATTTTTTGATGCCCATGTTTGAATGGTTACTTCCACCTATTATCGCAATACTAACACATTGAATTATCATACATCGCCAAATTGAGATACTTTTGGCAACCAATTAGGGATATAAAGGCGTAATGATACTGTGTAATTTCATTACTATATCATTTCAGATATCATAAGGGGCGCTTCCTTAGAGCATTTAAATAGATAAATCGCTTCAGCTAGTATCTTTCACCTAGGCCACTCAAGTTCGTCTAATATCAGACATTAGGATAATGAAATTGCTCTATACGTGGGTATTTAGATGGGATTTCAATTGGAAACTATTAGCTACCATTTTCAAGTAGAAACCTATAAATATTTTTGTATCCATAATATAAAGAAATCGTAGGCCGTTAAGTTATTTGTAACAGCATCTCAAAATATATTAAAGAAAAAAAATATTTTTTTCCTGTCGTATATTTGTAATTTTATAATGTTATCTGCATAGCAGGCGTTATTGCAAACATAGCAATATTAAAATTATAAGGTTGTGTCATCATTTACAAGTATAAAACCAATTGAAAAATTGATCTTGTTTGTAGTACAACGCATGTGGTACTATAGATGTCGCTCCATCCCAATGCGATGGTTAAAGAACGATATAAAAGATTTGAGTTATGACGTCATGTTATGTTAGCTCAATTGGTTAGAGTATACCCCGGCTAAAGGGGTGGATGGACGCGGGTTCGAATCCCTCACATGACTTAAATTATTCTTATCGTATATTTGTAATGTTGTTACTCTTAGCTATTTTTAGGGCATTTCCAATTCCACAACTTATTTCATACTTTTCAGTGTAGAAAGTCAGACACGTTTTTATTTTGTCTAACTTTTTCTCCTTACAGTTATGCGTATTGCTCGAGATTGATTATTATTCTCTTACAAAATTGCATAGCCACCATCGAAAAAAGTTAGAATAAATATTTAATCGTTAGGTTATTATTATTATTAACAAAAAAAAAACAGTTAATCGAATGTACATTAGAAAGTACTCGATGGATTTTGATAAAAATGAATATTAAATTTAAATAGTAAATTAGTGAAGAATTTCTGTATATTATGTAACACGGTTGTTATAAAAACAAACATTTGCATTTTACGGGTTATTGCGAAGTGGAACCCTAATAGAGCCATTTTTTTCTACACTGACTTCTACTTCATCAAAGGGTAACCCAGTCGAGCAAACTCACGGCTGATTGAACCAGCCACTCACGCTCTGACGCATTTACTTTATTGCTTCAAGCTCACGGGCATGTGTCATACGGCAATATTCTGAACGGGAAATATTTTCTTATATATTAATAATGGTTCACTTATTATGCAAGCATGAAATGACACTTTTATGCTTTTAGAAAAAACTGTGCAGATATATAACAAACCAAAACTTATGAAGTCCTGGTTACTTCAATTTTTTTATGTGATTGTGCCGGAATTAGCGTACTAGGTCCACCTTATGTTATGATTACTAACCTCTGCTTATAACAGATGCATTTTGTCACAAGTGACAAAATAACTCTGCGCCCGTCACCCTGAGACATACAGTTGTTAAGTCTCATGTACCTGTCATTTTACTGGCTCTCGAGGACTGCTGCCGGAACAAACTCTTAGATGCTTGGCGACAGATTATCTACTTGACGGTGGTAGCTAGCATTCGCAAAATGCCCTTCCATCATGCGGTAAAAAGCTCAAACCGGCGGTGGGGATCAAACCATGGACCTGCGGCACGGAGTCCATAGCTATTACCGGTCGGCCATCATTGCTTCAAAGGCCATGCCGAAAAAGTACTACTTCTAATGTAATTTCTTTAGCTGTGACTATTGCTCCCACGGGTTGTGACCGTAACCAGTACGTCTAGACTCGCACTAATCAAATTTTATGGGTTAATCATGGTAGGAAAGCATTATGCAAATAACTGCCTTGCCCTTTAGTAAACAGTCAGGTGCCAAGTACCGAACGGTTTGTTTCGGCAGCTTGTCCTTTATAGTCTTTAATTCTGGGATAGCATGAACATCATCTTCGACTACATAATCACTTATTATCAGGTGAAATAGTGCTCAATGGCTAGGTTATCAGCAAATAAAATAAAATTAAAAATATTAAAAAATAAAAATTGGAACTGAATTCCAACACAGAAGTATGAAATAACTTGTGGAAGTTGGACTATGATAATGTGAAGTAGGTGTTATAAATCAGCGTATGAATATTATTATTTCAATACTATAATATTAAATAATGTTATAATATTTAATTATATAATAATATTATAATTATATACATTGTACATTATTATAATAATTATTTCAAATATAAAGATTTTCTATTTTTAATAGTTATAAGACTGCTAATACAAGATCATTCACGCGCTTAAAATAGTGTTTATCGTCGACAACTGCAAGTTTAATCATCCAGGCAAGCGAATACATTTTTCAGTTAATCACTACATTGTATATAACAAAGTCGCTACCCACTGTCTGTCTGTCCCTATGTATGCTAGATCTTTAAAACTACGCAATGGATTTTTATGCGATTGCAGTATTAATAGATAGAGTGATTCAAGAGGAAGGTTTATATGTATAATACATGCATAATATACAAGAGATTCACTGATAATTTCAGAGGTTTCTAATGTGATGTTGTAAATGAACAATTTTTTTTGCGCTTACATAGCAAACTCTGGAGGATCCATACGAGATAGATCAAAATAATGTACTACAGTGTTGTACACCTTAAAAAGGTCTACAAAAAATCTGCGACGGTGCGATAAGCCACAATAACAATTTTTTATTCGTTAATTTTTACGAAAAATAATGGGTTATTTATGAAGCGATTTTAAGTAATACAGCATTAATCCACATCCAATGAAGTACGTCAAATACATATTGCATTTAATGTAGATCAATATGGCCCTGTACAGCATGTAATTTAACTGAATATTTTCGAAGATATTACAGATTATTTAGTATCAGCATTGCACCCGTGCAAAGCCGGGCGGGTAGCTAGTTGACTATAATTTATAAACTACTCGACCGATTTTCATGAAATGTTTATGCGACCACCTCGGAGGTATTTCCCATAAAAATATTGAAATCGGACTACTCTGTAAAAAGTTATGCGTATCATATATAATTAATAGTCTAAATTAAGAACCTCTTCCTTTTTTGGAAGTCATGAAATGAGACTTTTTCCTTCTGATCATAATCTGCTTACATTAGTACAGATTGTGCATAACACGTTGTCTTCAATATTAACTTGTCAAACGTCTATATATATAGTTCAATGAATAAAAGCGAAACAGTATTAACTAGCTTCACTTGAACGGGTTTTGATCAACAGTGTAACTATTTAGGGGAGTGTAAGCACTTGCTACGCAACATCGGATACTCCTCGCGTTCATCTATCAAGCCACCAGAAACGGTTAGAGACAGGAATTTGGTTTGGTTTGCTGCAGAGCTGGCAACGCTAGATAAATGAAAAATATTATTTAATGTATTTTGTTGTATTATATGTAATCCGCATAGCAGGCGTTATTGCAAACATAACCATATTAAAATTATATTAAAATTATAAGGTTTCATCATCATTTACAAGTATAAAACCAATTGCAAAATTGGTCTTGTTTGTAGTACGACGTAAGTTGTATGTATAGATGGCGCTCCATCCCAATACGATGCGATGGTTCAAAAACGATAGGAAAAAATTGAGTTCTGACGTCTTTGTATTGTTAGGTCAATTGGTTAGAGCATGCCCCGGCTAAAGGGGGATGGATGCGGGTTCGAATCCCGCACATGACTTGATTTTTTCCCAGCGTCTTTTTATGCATAATGTAATCCGCATAGCAGGCGTTATTGCAAACCTAACAATATTAAAATAACAAATTATTAACTCTACAGAACAATCTTATAACTCCAAACCACATACAAAAGTTTTTTTTTTTTTTTTTACGCCTGATTGGTTAGCCTTTGACCACTATCTCACCTGATGGTAAGCGATTATGTGGTCAAAGATGTTGTTCAGGCTAACCTTGAAGTACTGGCTCTCAAGGACAGCTGCCGGAACACACCGCTAGGTGCTTGGCGACAGATTTTCTACTTGAGGGTGGTAGCTAGCCAGGCGGGCATTCGCAAAATGCCCTACCACCATGCTATAACGACTGCCATCCTAAGACAACAACCGGGACCGACGGCTTAACGTGCCCTCCGAAGCACGGAAACGCTCATTAGTAATGTCACTAGCGGTCACCCATCTCAACTCATGACCGCGCGCGACGTTGCTTAACTTTGCTGATCGGTTGAGAACAGCTAAGTAAACTTCGCTACGAGCGCTTCAAAAGTAATCCGCATAGCAGGCGTTATTGCAAACCTAACAATATTAAAATGGTACGGTTGCGTCATCATTTACACTTGTAAAACCAATTGCAAAATTGGTCTTGTTTGTAGTACAACACAAGTGGTACTATAGATGGCACTCCATCCCAATACGATGGTTAAAGAACTATAGGAAAGATTTGAGTTATGACGTCATGTCATGTTGGCTCAATTGGTTGGAGCGTGCCCCGGCTTAGGGGGTGGATGGGCGTGGGTTCGGGTCCCGCACGTGGCTTGAATTTTTCCTATCGTATATTTGTGATTTTGTAATAGAATAAATTATTAATTCCAAAGAACAATCTTGTAACTCCAAACCACATACAAAAGTTTGAATCGCCTTCCTCTTCAGAACCTCAAAACCATAAAACCCGAAGGTTGCCATAAATATGCAGCAAGTTTCCGTATTTTTTGCCACAAGATCCCAGTAAATGTAGCAAGAGTTACCATAAATATGGAAAATTCCGTCATATTTGTAGGCTTAGTTAATTTTTAACAGCGCAAATGTAGTGGCAAAATGGACCGTTACGCATATGAGAAAAATTCAAAGCACGATTGTGGAATAGAATTTTAAAAGGTACTGCATAGTTCCCGGCTTAAAAGTATTAGGACTGTTCCTTACCCTCCCGTTAGCCGGTAACGCCGTAAAATTCCACGGCACAAAGATGTGCCTTTTTACAATGCGGTGCCTAAATAAAAATAAATAAAAGCTGAGCAAGGGATTAAATGCGTGCAATCATCAGATTGTTACATCTCACATTTATGACATTTATATGAATTTTTGTTGACCGTTTAGACGCGATACGCGTAGAACATTCTTCTGGTTTGATATACATTTAAGACGTCACAAGGACGTAATAGGAAAATTAGGTGGAATAGTCATTAAATATATTATATAAGTGTTTTACAAAAATATTAATTTAACGTTATCTTAAAAAAATTTATAAAACTTATGCAATTATCTTCGTACTCCATTAACTGAAAAAAGTATTTGTAAAAATTACTAAACCTCAATAGAGACTAAAACAAATATGATAAATAATTTTAAAAACCCGACTGCAAATTATTTATTATTGATAAACGTTTTATCGTTCTATTGAAATGAAAACTGCAAGTTATATATGTTCATGGAATAGTTTTTTAAAGCCCTTCATTTTGATACAATAGGTTTAAAAGTAATAACCAAGACGTGGCCACCCCGCACGTGCACGCTCAGTAATGCTAGTGGCACGTGTTTTAGTCTGTTCGGTCACCCATCCAAGTAATTACCGCGGCGGACGTTGCAAACCTTAGTTGATCGGTTAGCGACAACGCTAGGAGCGATAAACCTCTCATCACTGTGTTGTATTACACATATATATATACATATCATTACAGACAAGACCTCTAAGCAATAAGGTTACACGCGTATGTAGGTAATTCAATTTTGCTGCCCCACAAGCCCAAAGGGATTATAGCGTATTAGCTCCCGCTATTTAGCTATTATTATTCGTTATTTAGTAATAATTTATACGTAATTTGGCTATTATTACACATTATCACCGTGAAAATGCGTTACACTGTAAGTTAATTAACAATTTTGTTTATATTTAATTTTGTCACAGCAATTTAGCTGAAGGATGTGCGGAGTGGGTATGATAGTTAACATGAGCAATTATGGTCTGGGTAATTGTTTTAGGATGGTCTTTTTGGGTCAACTTAATATAGGCTATTTATAGGGTTATCTCTCGTTCTAGTTGTTGACATAAACATAGGACTGTTGCCTATTTTTTATCTTTTATACCTTATAGGCTAGCCTTTGACCACTATTTTACCGGATAAATGTGGGCGAAGATGTTGTACAGGCCTGGCTGCCGAAACACACTATTAGGTGCATGGCGATAGATTTCTACTAGAGGGTGGTAGCTAGCTAGGCGGCCATTCGCAATATGCCCTACCTTCACGCAAAATATGCATATCCTTTCATTTGATCATTGTAAGGGGCGATTCCCTAATTGTAGATAACTTTGAAGTGAAAACGTTTTCCGGAACATTATTTTGATAAAAATAAAACAGCTGTGGATACAAGGTTTTTTTACAATAGGGAACCAATGTGTTTTCTTGATAGTGAAGGACATATTATATAGACCTTTCAAATGTTGGATAAGGTTAAGCATATTATGATGTTAACAGAGTGCCCTATTTATTGTGACTAATTATGAGAGGGACTCATTAAAATCGAAAGTGTTGAATTTCTAGACGGTCAAGATTGCTTGAATATCATTTTTGAGCCTGACAAGCTCGCTTCATGGTGCTTGATGCAACGTCAAACATTTATGACAAGCATCCGCGCTCATTCATATTTTTGTCGTCATAGAGTGACCCTGTCTTGAACTTGGGCAAATAAATAAATATTCTTTTTACAAAATAGATTGAATATGCAAATATGGCATTTCTTGCTCTTATTACTGCTTTATTAAGACAACTATGAGTGTAGCGCGCATTCACCATGACTTTTTATAGCACATTGAATGTGTTGCTTGTCAAGCGTGCATTCAAGCTTTAGAAGCATTCATCATCAACTGGAACGTTACCGTTGAACCCCTATGCTTAGCAGGCGTGGCGCTGCTAGCCATCTCCCGGTATTATACTCTAAGTCGCCTCCTACGTCACCCATGCGAAAATATGGGAGAGTACGATTTTAGCCCGGAACACTATCGGGCCCAGGCACCCCACGAACATCATAATTTTAAGAACAGAAAGTTGATTGAATGCGTGCGTACCAATCATTTAATATTTCCAATTTTACAATAATCCTCGTGCTTGGCAGATGTTATGGTAATCCCCATGCTGGGCAGACGTCTTGGGGTTCGCTGTGATTGTGTGATCTTTATGGCGTTTTTATAATACTTACACCCCAATACCATCACTTCATAACACGATAATGTCACTACATGGTATAAAACAAAGTCATTTTCTCTGTCCCTATATCCCTATGTATGCTTAAATCTTTTAAATTTTGCAACGGATTTTTTTAATATATACAGTGATTGAAGAGGAAGGTTTATATGTATAATAACATCCATTAAATGGAGTAAAAATACTGTTGTTTTTGAGGTTACTAATGTGATGTCGTAAATAATTACATTTTTCCCGCATACATTGCAAACGCAGGCTGAACCCTACGAGATTTATCAAAATAATGAATGAGATTTCTTATCTTCTTAATCTTAAATTATTAAATAAATTAAAACTACTGGATCGATTTTTATCATTTTTTCAGTGAATGAAGTAGGCTATATATTTTATACCCGTGCGAAGCCGGAGCGGGCCGCTAGTAAAATATATTTTGAAATACTAATAACTTGTAGATAAAATATGTTTTAAGAAAATATTATATTCTAAAAGAAACCATATCGATCTTGATTCTCAGTCGTTTACTTGACGAGCCTGGACTTTTTAATTGGTTTTTTACTTTTTCCTATGTGGCGGTTGTGACAAAATGACGGCTTAGTAGAATTGCATCTTTGTTTCGGTTCTATGGTAGGCCACATGACTACCACAGGTAGTTTAAACGTGCCACCTTTTAGTTAAGAGGGGCCTCTAAGTTGTGCACCCAACATGTAGCAACATCCAATACACATCGACGTGAGTGGAGGGCATATTATTGATTAAATGTAACTAAATTTTTGACGTAGACGTGATTCAACTGCCTATATTCGTGGCACACAATAAGCCTTTGTGAAGGCTTTTAAAATTGGAAAATATCCAGAGTTCCATTTTTATTTCGTTCTGTTTTAAAAACGCTTGACATCAATGATCAAGCTGCCTTTGAGATACGATTTTATTTAGTGCATTTATTATTTATGCGTCCGCAATGTACGAAATGTGTGAATATTCGTTTCGATGAAACTGAATTTAATAGATATTTTTTGTATGTGATTGTAGCTATAATTAAATTAAAATCTGAAATATACAAATTTAGCGAGGTTATACTCAATGTTTCTGGAACTGTCCACACACAATAAAAAAAAAATACCAACGGAATTTGAAAACAGAACTCGATAGAAAAATGTTACTTTTTAATTTGGGGGACTGTCAGATGATATCTTATTGTGGCGTCCTTTAAAAAATTGTGTGTCGCTATCACAATGAATTTAACTCGTGAACATTTTCACTCATTGATTTCGCTCAACGCTTCTCTAAATATTTATTCTTAGCTAAATATACAGCTCTTTGCTACATTCTAGGGTGGATTGCGTTTCCCGTGATGGCCGCTCTACCACTTATGTCTCAATTATAGCAATTAGTGCAGGGTCACACCACCAAGTGCATAATGCCAAGTGTGCTGTTAATAGAGCGGCTTCTGAGATATTGAGTATTCAGCGGTATGCAATAGCTCCTACACTGAGAAAAACGACTTAAAGGCTTAAATCGAATTTGACCTTTTACCGTTGAATTGTAAATACGTAAGATGAATTCACAACTCTTAAGATGATTTTCACCAATCAATAAAAATGTACCATGTTTTATAATAAACAAAACCGTCAAAAACACCTTCCGTAAAGTATTTTCAGAAATGAACTTTTTAATACGATAATAATTGCTGTATTGACCATAACATATTCGTTACTTTTACGGCGGTTTATTTACGGTGATTATCACTATAACGTACGACTTAATCAGCCTCATCGAAAGTCAACATTTAAGAAAGACCACAAAATACACCTTAAATGAAGACGAAAAGAAACATTCGCCTTCACTGACCTCGTTTAACGCCTTCTAGCTGGAAGGCGTTTTTGTACGTATTTACGTTTGGTCGGTTTTTCGCCTTATACCATATAAATTGGCCGTCATTAGGGCGCTTTTGACGTTAGATTTTTCTCAGTGTATATTAGGAACTGACGCTTAACAGGTGTTGGCACCCATATAATTATTTTCGTGGTCGATACACTAAATGATTTTATTTATTTGTTGATTGATTTCTTTTTGTTAACGACTTCTAAAAAGAGGAAGATTCACAAGTCAATGTGCAGGTTTTTTAATTTTTTTTTCATTTTCATTTTCTTTGACCATCATCTCAACTGATGGATGGTGATGATGTGACCGACGATGTTGTTCATGCCAAACTAGAATTACCGGCTCTCATGGACAGCTGCCGGAACACACCGTGAAATGCTTGGCGACAGATTTACTACTTGAGGGTGGTACTTAGCCAGGCGGGCATTCATAAAATGCCCTACCACCATGCAACATCTAGTGGCTATCGAGTTTTCAATCTTTGTCTTATTTTTAAAGAAATATTTAATAGAAATAATATTTTTCTAATTTTGTACTGTACTGTAACAGCTGACTCGTCCACTGCTGAACACAGCCTCCCCTATTAAGGGGGTATTTGCCATAATCCCAAAGCTTGGCAGGCAGCTTGGGGATCGCAGTGTAAGATGGCAGTTCCTTAGAAGGTGCTCCTGCCCACCTTCCAGTATTTTTCCCTTAGTCGCCTCTTACGACTCACACGGGATGATATGAGGAGGTGCAATTCTTACCCGGCACCCCACCGCATAGTATTCTTTTGTAAAACAACTAAATGTTTGAATATTTATTAATGGGAATATTCTTCAAAGCAACTAACAAAGAAAAAATTAATCTACAAAAGAAAATTCCGCCTGCCGTGAAATTATGCGTCACTTTCCTCGTCATTTGTTTCGTTCAAACAAAATGGTGTCCGGGATATTTGACAAAACATTTTTATTTTAAAGTGAGACGAATGAAGAGAGGACAGAAACATCTTGGGTATGATTGACTCAAAGCTCTTACGAATGGTCTGCGAAGGATATAAATGTTAATGATTCCGAGCGGAATAAGTCGCGCCTAATGCTGTATGAGATATTATTAAATGAAGAAGTTACTATCGTACGAAGTGATAATTACTTTTTGAATTTTAGGGAATGCTTTTATTCTTTTTCTTTTCGATATAGAATTGCCTCTATCTTCCACTGAGAGACTTATGAGGCAACGAAGAAGAAAGTACCTGAAGGTAGATAGCAGCGCCTATTGAAGAACTAGCATTTACACTGTCTCCAGCAGTCTGAAGCAGTGATGGGTCAGTGCCATTGGCTATGGACTGCCGTGCGGCAGGTCCATGGTTCGAATCCCGCCGCGGGCTTGAGCTTCCCCGCATGGTAGAAGGGCATTTTATTGACAACTATGTGTCAAGGTGACGGGCGCAGTGCAATTCGTGACTTGTGACGAAATGCATCTGTTATAGGCAGCGGTTAGTCCTCTTTACAACACGTGGGACTCGTGCTTGATACGACACAATAACATATAAAAAAAAGAACAAGATGCAATTAATGTACAATCGGACGTTATGGTTTGTCATGTGATGTGTTTGATAGTTTACTTTAGACTTCATTTATATAATACTGGATTTTGACGACTATCTTCATTTTATGAGATATGGAGTAGGGTCCTAAAGGTAGGTTAATAAAAATCAAAGCGGCCAAGTACGTGCTGGACACTGAGAGTTCCGTACAAACATACGTTTCGTACATGTTTGTACGGAACTCTCAGTTGTACTCGTATGTATGTATGTATGTATTAATATACATTATTTATTCATACAGTTCAAAATCCCGTGTTCTGACCTGCATATAGCTGATTTTCATTACTTTTTGTTAAAGGTTAGATTTTGGGCTCTATAAAAAACAAGTTGAAGAGCAAAAATAATTAACGTTAAAATCACGTTTTTGATATGGGGACCGTTTCTTTGCAATTTTGTTTACATATTACAATAACATAACACATATTCTTTTTCAACCGGACATCTATTATGGTCCGAAAGATACATCCCTTTACAAGTCAGATGGACGAACGTACAGCGGAGGTTTGGTAATAGAATCCCATTTTTTGTAAAAATACCATAAAAAATATCATCTTATAAAAAAATAAAATACGAACGAAATCTATATTTATCATTAATATTTGTTGAAACTACTGATTTGCCATATGAAATAATCTAATGAAAATAAAATTCAAAAAGCGTCGTTTTCTATTACACTTTTACGCTCTAACGTCAGTTAAGTAATACTTTGTGATTTCTGACGACGCCGCCAATATTGCAGTGCACGCTCATATGAAACAGCAAGCTGATTGATTTTTGTACTCACTGGCACAGAGCTGTTAATATGCCGACTCTTAAAGCTTTTCATATCGCACTCCTTCGTTATCGCGAATACGGAGTCGTTAACAAAGTTATCGTTACCGAAGCTTCGATATTAATTTATGTATTGAGTTGTTCCGCGTCACTGATATCATTTGTTAAATATAAGGTTGACGTTACGAGCGTGTTGAATATCTAAGGTAAATGAATTAATACCATACACATATTTTGATATTAAGTCGGTGATACAAAGAACATGTATGCAATCAATAAAACGTCGTTCGCCAGCAGGCTGTGACATTAATTTCTATGTGTTTAAATTATAATGTAAAACATTTTTATCACGTAATAAACACAGGCAATGTGCGAGCAACATCTTAGTCTATTATGGCTCCGTATTGCTCGCGTATTTGACACAGCCCTAAAAGCTACAGTGTGAATCAACGACGATTTCAATATACCATTATTAAGCTCTCTAGCAAAAACAATGGACTGACCTTAGTGTCAATGCTTTGGGTATTATAGAGGACATATAGAATAAAAATTCACAGTTAAGAGTAATTCATTTTAAACTGTATCCTTATAAGTCCTATTTGCATCGCATAAATGGATATGATTTACAAAGTTATGAAAAGCTGAAAAAGGCTAAAGGCCTTAATAAATAATCCAAGCCTTCATCGAATAAATACGACTATTATTTTGTTTAAATGATAATAAGAAGTATGACGAAAAGAGGTATATAGTTAATTTAACGTCTTTATGAGATAACTATTTAGACGTTTTAAGCATAAAAATCGATTTGAAATTAGGTACGCCGTATTTGTATCACGTACCTTATATGTAAAAAAAAATACTCTTTCTGATGACAGAGATGATGAGAACTGTTGACGATGACAGATAACAAACTAAGGGTCGTAAAGTGCTTACCCTTTAATGTATATCTTCCCTTTTTGTCCTTTTTCTTCAATGTTTTCTTCAAATTCTTATTTTCCTGTTATTTACGATAAATTTGAATCTAAGCACAATGATCCATCTAAGCTAAACGTCTACATTGTCAGTATGGTCGGCTATATTGTCGGTATAGGGCGGTGGACGTTTTCATAAAAAAAAACTATTGATGAGATTTCCTAACAAGTACTATGGGATCAAGTACTTTGGTACGAGTATCAAGTACTTAGGCCGAAGTCTAAAAAGTAGAATTCTAATAAAGTTTGCATATATACAAAATTATTTAATAGCAACGTTCAGTAACACTATTACACACGGTTAGCTCGGTAACACTGGGATCATAACACATCTATAAAATCATGTAATATCACATTATCCCACATTTCCACAATTAACGAATAACGAAGTTATCGTTACCAAAGCTTTGCCGCTATAACGAAATTAACTCATACTTGGAACTTTTTCACGACACCGATATCATGTTCTCTGCGGTTTTATATGTGGCGTATGTGTGATATTTTCCTTTGAAAGGCATAATGACGTGACACTAATACGATAATTTGATATTCCTCATGTTTTTGTGTGTGCAATGCTTACGAGGATGGGGCTACATCCTGCGATAGTAGGTTGAAAATCAGTCGTATGTTTATTACCCTATGTTTAAGTATCATTGTGCGTGTTATTAGAAAAAACATTGTTCCAAATATGTATGTCATCCTTAATTATATAATTTATATTGTAACTATTAGAAAAAAAAATGAAAATCACACACGTGTGAAGGTTAAAGCCGAAGATAATAGCGTAGAACTCATGAAAATTTAACCGTGTATTAAAAATTAATTCCAAAGCGGCAACATTTTATCAAAATATTGAAGAAAAAAGTGTACTCTATCGTAGAAATGCAAAATGTTAGATTGATTATGATAAAACTTGAATGGCCATTATCGCCGCTATTACCATTATTTTATTATACACTCGTTCATCATAATATACTGCAAACTTATTTTATTTCGCCAAGGAAAGCTTTGCACACATTTACGTAGCACTATTAAGTGTCATGCATGGCAAGTAGTTGTTAATTACTAGGGTTGCGTATCTAACCATCTCGTCCCGTATTTGTCCTGTAAATATGGAAAGGAAGCGTAGCGGGCGCACGCATCTTGGTTTACGGTGGCGGGATGCGTAGTGGCACACATGATAGACGTACGTTTTAAACGAAGAAAGCTTTGAAGCGCTCGTAGCGAAGTTTACTTAGCTGTTCTCAACCGATCAGCAAAGTTAAGCAACGTCGCGTGCGGTCATGAGTTGGATGGGTGACCGCTAGTAACATTACTACTGAGCGTTTCCGTGCTTCGGAGGGCACGTTAAGCCGTCGCTGGTCCCGGTTCTTGACTAAAGATGGCAGTCGTTATAGCATGGTGGTAGGGCAATTTGCGAATGCACGCCTGGCTAGCTACCACCCTCAAGTAGAAAATCTGTCGCCAAGCACCTAACGGTGTGTTCCGGCAGCTGTCCTTGAGAGCCAGTACTTCTAGGTTAGCCTGAACAACATCTTCGACCACATCATCACTTACCATCAGGTGATAAAGTGGTCAAAGGCTAACCTAACAGGAATATAAAAAAAAAAAGCATATAAGTCTTCGAATAAAATCTTTTATAAATTAGATATAGATTTTTATACAAAATTTGTCTTAAATTATTGATAGACCAATGGCTATCAATAATGGTTGAGATCAGAGGGTATCTGAAAACATAGTTTGGCCCTCACTATGCATATGGTGTAGTTAAAAAGTCGCATGTGTTATAAGTTTTGGGCATCGGAAGAGGAAACGTCCCATATTAGTTCCTAGAAATTATAGCAACCCTATGTATTACTGAAATGTGTATTTCTTATACAGATACGAAGACGCGTTCCTCCACAGTAAATTATTGATGCGCATTTGTACGGCCAGGCTTCGTTGGTACAGTCGCCTGCAATAAGAAGAATACACATTGTAATTTTCAAAATTGTGGCAAAGAGTTCTGTTTTTCTCTATGTAATCAGAAGTATCTTAAAGTCAAAGAGTAAAATGAATACATTTACTCAGGTTAATGTTTACTTCGATTAGTAATAACTTAGCGACATCACTTTATTTTGAAAATTACGAAGTGTAAACTTCTTATTGCAGGCGATTGTACTACGTCTTAGTGTGGCTGTATTAATTACTAATGGTACACATTACAGTATTTGGATACGCAGGGTTGTACGGTGTATTCAGGTCTGATACCACAAACGCGGATACCACACTATTTATTTACTAAACAAAACTCACTGATCACTGATCCCACTCATTTTTTTATAGCCCTGATTTAACCCACTGCCATCATCAGGACCACTTGTGCCTATTACTGCTTAAGTACGTAAGCAATAATGGACGAGATTTATGAAACTAAACATAACGCTTTAACACACACTGGCATAAATAAATACCAATATAAGAATTCTCAAACTACTAGGAGAGCAGAAGATCGTGAGAGATTCACCGCAGCAACAGGTATTTGACTAGGAACCGGTAAAAGATATCGCCTGTACCTACATTGTAAAAACACTTTATTAAAATATTAAATAAACACTACTTATGGATTTTACTAGGTATACGAATCCAAATTCATCATAATATACCAATTTTTGAAGCAGTAATGGCTCAGTGGCAATTGCTATGGACTGCTGCGCAGCAGGTCCATGGTTCGTATCCCACCGCGGACTTGAGCTTCATCGCGTGGTGGAAGGGCATTTTGCGAATGCCCGCCTGGCCTATTCGTTTACAAGATATGTATATAAATACTTTAATACTTATTAGAGATCTTGCGATGCCAACATTTGAGTTGACATGACATAATGTTTCACGCGAACCGCAAAGATGCGTACAAAATAAATAATCTTGAACATGCCCAAAATCCAGATCTTCAAAATCAGGCAAGCCATAATAGATATATAGGTACATGAAATGAAACAGCTTTAATAAACCGCATTCTATTGCAAACACAATACGTCATTATGATAGATGAGGTGTCGCCAATATAGCAGGTGTAATATAGCCTGAAAACGTGAAATATTTCATATTTCATACTGAAACAAAATCCCGTATGATATGATTACGCGTTGGGGTCTGAAAAATTGGAGGTTTGCCAAAAAGGTTGTTCTTTTACCCCGCTTTATGGGGTGATCATGTTGCGTTGTTTATGAGTGGTGGTTTGTGGGTAAACGGGTGTATGAATATGGCAATTACTTAGTTATATTTTTATAATAATCAAACGAAAGAATGTTAATTTCTTCTAATTGTACTAAGTGCTGCTGAACGAATATGTAAAAATAAAAGAAATCATACACGCTTGTATATCAAAAAGAGGTAGACAGAGGTTTCAAACGCACTCGTTTAGCTAGACATGTTTTGGTCTCACGTTATAGGGAGCAAAGCTATTGCCATCTACCCGGGCAGTTTTCGATTTTGAGCGTACTGCGAATTCGAAAGGGGTAACGATGGTTAAATCGTTATGTTTAGGTTATCTTTTTCATGATTTACTTTGTCGCAAACAAATTGTTTTGTATAACTCCATATTTTGTACAAAAAATCTCAACTTACCTATATAATTTTTAGCAAAATTAAATTTGTTTCGGAGAGTGCTGAATATAATCACCTTGAAACCTTACCAGAAAACAAATTATGGCCTTATTTAACGATTTGTAATGTTATTTTTGTTTTTAATTTCAACACATTCATTTAAAAAGTAATATTGACGGATCTCGAACGAGGAAATATATGTTATCGCTGAAGTGCAGCGCGCGCTAGTATGGTGAATCTTTTAATATATACCTTCTTAGCTCATAATGACGAACTGCTTATTTGGCCTATGTTTTCTCTTTTTTAGGAAAATATTTTTCAAGAAAACGGACCGACATCCAACACTGAATAGTATGAAATAACTTGTTAGCAGTCGGTACCATGCTAATTCAAAACACTGACCTCACATTGCAGACTGCTATTCTATATAAATAGCATAAATATACCTTATTATCAAAGTCAAATGTAGCATGTAGAGTCTACATCACTAAAAATAATGCAAAAAATATTTCTCAAAAGTTCTTTTGAAAAATATTTTTTGCTTATGTGAGGTCAGTGCTTTTAATAAGCATGGTACCGACATCATTCAATCGCCTAGAATACTGTTTAAATTAAAAAGTACTTTCGGAAGTACTACCATTTCGGAGAAATATTCTATCTAACAAAAAAAGAATCATCAAAATCAGTTCATAATAGGCGCAGAAATCGCGTAACAGACACAAAAAAGCATACAAGCGGATTAAGAACCTCCTCCTGTTGTGTCGACTGTGAAGTCGGTTAAAATATCCAATATTATAATTTAACTTATTGCTATAACCGATGCCAATCGGCGATAATGATAACAAAATTTTTTCATTCATAACTAGGGCGTAGTAATCCTGACGATGCCAACTTATTAATACCTTTTTGCGCTTCCATCGAATCCGTACCGGCATTTCGACAGGGGCAAATTAATATTTCACAGCGAGAGTGTCCGAGCACAACGCAGGCTCATCTTGTCATGGGATTTGGCATAATGAAGCATTAAATTTAAATACCGTTATAATGTTCAGAATTCGCCTTTTTCAATGTATATGAATTGCGTATCTATCATAAAGTACGTTTTTATATAGTGACCTATCGTTGACGTTATTTATTACGGATCGTACGAAAGTTTATTTTCGTTTATACGTCGGTTATATGTCAATATTCACAATTGAATGCTATTTATAAATACTTGCAATACAAACTCTTTGAGCAGTGATGGCTCAGTGGCAAGTGGCTATGGACTCCCGCGCAGCAGGTCCATGGTTGAAATCCCGCCGCGGGCTTGAGTTTCACTGCATGGTGGAAGGGCATTTTGTGAATGCCCGCCTGGCTAGCTACCACCCTCAAGTAAAAAGTCTGTCGCCAAACACCCAACACTGTGTTCGGGCAGCTGTCCTTCAGAGCCAGTAATTCTAGGTTAAGTGTGTTAACACCTTTGACCACATCAGCACTTACCATCAGGTGAGATTGTGGTCAAAGGCTTAACAATCAGCAATAAGAAAGAAAAAAAAAACATTTTGATATAAAGCCTACCATCGGTTTTCGTTCGCTTATCTGAACTACTTATCAAAACGGCGATTGATACGGCGTTTTTTGTTTGTTTATGGTATTATCTAATTTATTTTGGGAAAAATACATTAAGGGTGAATAAAATATATTGCATCGTAATATCGTTGCACCGTACGTTTATATTGATAACCTTGTGTTGAATCACTTTTTTGTTGAATTGAGTAGGTATATCTACTAGTTAATCCCGTTTAAATTTAATCAAATACCTAGTTTATTTTAGTTAACTTAAAAATGGTTATTCGTTGTGCTAGATTGAAAAATTGTTGTGTTGTTCTGTGCAAGTAATTGTGTTGAAAGCTGAGAAACCAAAAGACTCTAGGATGGAACGAGCAAAGCGTTTCAGTAAAGAATCCTGAGCGTCTTGGTGCAAAGTAACTGTGCTGCCGAGCGAAACACACAATTTTTCACCTCACTCCGGCAAAAAAATGCTAGGTACTGGTTAAATAATAACAGTCAATTAGTGTTAATTCACATTTAAAATTATAACAATACACACTAATTAGGTCACTAAAAAAAATGCTAGGTACTGGTTAAATAACCAAAGTAAATTAGTGTTGATTTACATTTTTTTTTTGGTAAATTTTATCTTCTGAAATAATTAACAGCGCCAGTGTAATCATAATTATGTTATCAATTTTTTAGAATATAATATACGAGTATGCAGGTATAACTTTTTTCAAAGTGCTAGTGTATCAAAACTGCGACTAGTTATATAAACCCTGTTATTACTCGCATCTCTATTATTTCTGCGTCAGTTACTTTACCTTGCTTTATTTTCCGTATCACATTTGCCTCATATTCACATTTGGCCCAGGCTTGCTCGAAATTTGCCTAATCGTGACCCTCGAGAATGTGTCCACAGTCAAAAGGGAAACAGAAGCACATCTTTGCAACACAGCTTAAGCTATATCTATTTACAAATGATAAATAAGGATACTACGAGTATACTGAACAAAATAAGTTTAAAAAAATAAGACTTTCTATAGTTACTTAAGAATTGTTTTAAAATAGTACGGTCTTAGGTCACTGGTATACCCTTGATTAGTTTTAAATTATAATAAGATGTGGTGTTAGTTAGGCTTGTGTCTTATCTGAGTACGCGGTAGTGATCAAACATACAAACTAAACATTAATGTAAGTTTAATTTCTGTTTCAGCTCGCACTGTTGAATTATAATTATACTTAACACGAACGAGGTTATGGACAGTAATTGACTGAACGAGACCAAAGAGACTAAACATCTCCGCCTCCGCAAAAAAGCGTGTCTGCCTGGATTTCAGGTTATTATCCTCTACAGGCTGTACTCGTAAGAATATCTAAGCCGATTCTTGTAAAATTTTGTAAGCAGGTTCGATAATGATATAGATTTTTTGTCGATTCAGCTTTTGGCATTTGTAAAACAGCGGAAATATGAGAGCACACTACCTATGTACTCGTATGATTCTGTCTCACCTATCATCAGATAGATATCAATTAAAAAGGTATTACCATATTTTTATTATTTAACTGTATTTTTTACTGTGTGATGTTTACCTTAACTAGTTATCAGCTTTCGAGAATACTTGTTCGCACGCGCAAAATTTTTGCATAGATTATTATTTTATTTTGCTATTAAGCTATATTTGATATAACAAATAAAAGTTTTCATAGGAAGATCAGCGCTTATTAATTTTTTGATGTCACTAAATAACATTTTATAATTAATGACTACCAGCTAGACAATATTAAAAGACGACATACTTCAATTAACTGTTAGGAAGCATGATCTTTCTTTTTGGTTATGCTTTTGAGATTATGTAATGCTAATTAGTATACATTGGAAATTCTGTTTGCGACCATTAGAGATTAGTATACTGCAGTGTTTTCTATACTGTGACGCATTTATCTCAACGGTTATCGGGTCTACGGCGAACGTGTTAAGCCCATTGTCCCTTGAGCCTTCAGCATAGTGATATTGGTAATACTTTGCCTCGTTATATGACGTGGAAATTGGTATGAAAATTGTTTTCAGTGGTGCTACTATGTATTTATTTCTGTCAAGTATTTCATTTGTATTGTTTTAAAGGATAAGTTTGATTGCCATTGCTCGCTACGTCACAGTAAATAGGTATGAATTTCGAACAGATTTACATGATTTAGAAATAAGTTGATTACCGGGTTCTGATTTTATAATATAATCTAGAAAACTTTAGATTATCGACGGAATATCTTTTTTTTTCACTTCTAAGCCACCAGAATAATTCTTTGTCTGCAACAGTCGGAAGAGAATTATGAATCCATTAGGTTATGCCATGTGCATAATTGACAGTACATTATAAGCCGTACATCATTAAGCGAACAATGCTAGCTGTCATTTTGTGAAATACTTTGTTATCTGTGGACTGTGCATTATTTCATTAGTTAGCGGTATGCAAATTAGTGAATTTCAAATTACTAGAAGTACAAAACACACAAATAACAAGGTGAAAATTAAAACTTCAAAAAAATATTTTTCAAAACTATTGATTTCCAAAAGACAAACATTTGTGTATTCATAATCATCTGTCCAAACCGGAATCCCGGTCAGCGGTCGATAGTCGTATATACTAAATCACCATAAAATCTGCGAAAGTCCAATTTTCATAATCCAAACGGTTTTCGAAAGAATGCATCCTTGGCTATACGAGAAAAAAACAATATTTTTCTGTAATAACAGAAAGTATTTTTTACTACAACACTACAGCTACTACAACGAAAGCACTTACGAAACCCAAAGGTCATTGCTGGCTCACAGGCAATCCAAATACTTCATCTTATTCAGCTACCAGTTAGCAGCATGCCCTACAGGCTTGCAGCATTGCCCCGTTGGATTGCAATGTTTAATCACGCGTCACATCGATCGAGCGCTCTGATAAGTTTTGCTAGCTAGATAAATTATCGGAAAGTCCTCGAAAATTTATTCAAAAGATTCTCCTCGGAAAGACACAGATAATCAGAGAAACAAAACAATATAAAAATGAGGTAAAAAAAGAAATTTACATAATTTTATACCAATAAAATAATGTTGAATGTGTACGACAAGAAGTTCTCTCAGCAAACACAACAATCATCTTAGTTCCTTTGTTTTCACATACTGCACAGTAAACGTCAAGCCAGCTTCAAGGTGCTCACAAAAGACTCGAGTGCAGTCAGCCCTGAATATGACATGCAAAGAAAATAACAACTTATTTATGAATACTGTTACAAACTAACAAGAAGATACAAACATAAACAGTAGGTACAAAAATAATTTTCTTTCGAAACGAGTGATTGAAATTCACCTCCCATTAACAAGATACGAAACTTCCGTTATTTGGTAGAGCTCATCCATAATAATAGAGATTCCTCCGAATTGTTAAACTAATTTTACTTTCATATTAAACAGAAATCTACGAAGTAAAATCTCATATTTCGAGTATCTAGAACTTTCTAACGAACTATTGGCATAGTATTTTAAAACCCCCAGAAACTAGTATTAAATATTATTATAAAGTGTAAATATAACTTCATTTTTATACCTATTTTAAGCAAGAAGAACTAGCAACAAATTTAATATAAGACTGACTTATTTTTAAATAGTGTCCTCAAGGCAAGCGGCCCTTTGAGCACATTAATAAATTCTCTATTCATCTGGTTTGAGTGTCAGTTTTTTTGGTATGCAAACTTTAGAACAATCCTAAGTTTCTAAATTATAATAATATACCTGAGACCGGTAGCGAAAGTGTTATTATGTTCACCATCATCGAGTACGCTATCCCTCTGTCTACTACAAGAAAGGTGCGTTCTTGAAAACACTCAAACTTGCGTAAAAATATCGTCACCCTTCAGAATGAATAAGCAAAACGCTCGTAGCAGAACTTGCCGAGTAATTTTAACCAATAAATTAGATTAAGCAATCATTACTTGCGGTCATTATTTTTCATCACTTGGATGATAACCACTGATGGCATTGACTCCTGAGTGCTCTCGTGCTTCAGAGGGCACGTTATACCGTCGTCGGACCCGGTTGATACCGCTCGGTTAGATACAACCTCAAGTATCTTCAAGTAGAAAATTGGTCGCCAAACACCTAACGGTGTGCTCCGGTAACTGCCCAATCATAACGCACCACTATCCCACCGCTCACCACTATATCCCCTAATGACAAGTGTACCATCAGGTGGTATATCAGGACAGTAGTGTTCAAAACCTTTTTTAAATAAACCTGCACCTATTAATGTTTTGAAGCGTCAGACGCGCCATTTCATAATCAATAACGACCAGTATTATATATTTCCAATCTGTTCTATACCTAATTGCAATAAAGCCGTATGTTGTGTCAAGAGAAAAAAATAACTGTTTCACTATACCCCTATTAGAATCAGCCAAGAGCGCCAATCTAGTTTCAAATTATACGATTTGCGCGGGAAATTGCTTGTGGCATTCGTTTTGGTGCCAAAATGGCTGTCATGGCCGCCGCGAGTTAATGAGGCACAGATAATACTAAACTATGTTCGCTCGCAGAATATTTACTTTTCAATCGAGTTTTGTGAAGTTTGTTGTTGCAAAGCCGACAGGTAAAGTCAATGACAAAAAGTTTATCCCAACAACACACAACATTAAAGGAGCAAGAGATTCGAAGGAAGCACAAATAAATAATTATATACATAAAGGTAAGTAATTATAGTAATTACACATATGACAACAGATAAATCGATCGCAATGTTGCGTGATGATAGGAACGAGTCCCATCTCAGTATGTGTCAAGTTCAAAGATGATGCCAGGCCCGGCCATCTACCAAGTATCAGGCGCTCGTAGCGAAGCTTGCCTAGTCATTTATGAACTGCCAAGCAAAAGTGTTCACATTACTGTGTACCGGTTTGAAGGGTAGGTGCCGGTGAAATTATAGGCACATGAAACTTAAGTCTTCATAAAAACTTAGTTTCGTCATATTTTAAATACTAACAGCCTTACTTATAAACGCTACTTAAAGTTTAAACATTACTTAGCCGCTGATTAGCAAAATTTCTTACTCATAAACGCTACATAACTTTATCCAGTACCTAAGTACTGCTTAAATCAGCTGTCAATTTAAACACCGTCCCACCCCTGTTTAAATTTTAAGTAACAAGATGGCGCCCATATTTCTGATCAGCTGATTTAGTTACAGACCCACCAACTTATCTGTTCAGGTGGCAGAAAAAAGAACTACAACATTCCTTCAAATTGTGACAGTTCGTAGTTGATTTCCTTGACCAGTAGCGCCCTCGAAAACTGCACAGTTAAGTTGGTGGTACTATACAAAGAAAAGTATTATATTTACTTTTTAATTTCAAGATATTTAGCACTAGATATATGCTATTTGGCCATTTAGGTCATTCATAATACTTTTTAGTACAATGTTGTCAGTTTAAAATACGTTCGACCTCATTATCCATTGCTTAGCTAAACAGGTGCTATGTAGCGTTTATAAGTAAGAAATATTTAAGCATTACTTAAACACTGTCCCCCTTACTTATAAAAACATCGCTATGTAGTTGCTAAGTAATGGATAACTAAACAGTGTTTAGGTAATGCTTAAATATTTCTTACTTATAAACGCTACATAGCACCTGTTTATCTAAGCAATGGATAATGAGGTCGAAGGTATTTTAAACTGACAACATTGTACTAAAAAGTATTATGAATGACCTAAATGGCCAAATAGCATGTATCTAGTGCTAAATATCTTGAAATTAAAAAGTAAATATAATACTTTTCTTTGTATAGCACCACCAACTTAACTGTGCAGTTTTCGAGGGCGCTACTGGTCAAGGAAATCAACTACGAACTGTCACAATTTGAAGGAATGTTGTAGTTCTTTTTTCTGCCACCTGAACAGATAAGTTGGTGGGTCTGTAACTAAATCAGCTGATCAGAAATATGGGCGCCATCTTGTTACTTAAAATTTAAACAAGGGTGGGACGGTGTTTAAATTGACAGCTGATTTAAGCAGTACTTAGGTAATGGATAAAGTTATGTAGCGTTTATGAGTAAGAAATTTTGCTAATCAGCGGCTAAGTAATGTTTAAAATTTAAGTAGCGTTTATAAGTAAGGCTGTGTTTAGTTATGCATTACTTAGCAACTACATAGCGATGTTTTTATAAGTAAGGGGGTAAGTGTTCAAGCTCGGTGCAAGTAGCATGCATGTCGTTGAGTCTAAAATCGATGCTTCTGGTTTGTCAGTTGTCCGTAAGTAGTATATTATGCAACAAGTGCGCAAAGTTGTTTATTACAATCGATACGGGTTTTAGGCCTCAGATCGAAGATCGAAGGCCTGAAACCGAGTAGCGATATACCGGAGTAGAGATTGTAATAAACAACGCGCATGAGTTTCATACGACCTTTTTCACCACACTTGCGAGGAACGAATACGAAGATTTCGATACGAAAATATTTTCTTGATCTTTTTGATAGCAATAATAATCTGATTAAAAAGGTTTATAATGATATCTTCTAAAGTTCTACTTCGGTAGGTAAAAAAAATTTTTGGCTTGTTTTATTTATAATAGTCTTTTTTTTATAAAACTAATATTAAATTTGAACAAATTAAGGCAGTGACTGGTTACGATTAAAGTAGCATGTTGCTTAAGATTAGTAGGGTAAAAATTACGAAAAGCTGCTTAACATAATATGCCTACCTAAGATAACAGTGTATTTTATTTTACACTACATTTTAATGTAGGTTGTTCAGAAATTTTCTAATTAAAGTTTAAATAAACTGTACCTTATTAAGTTGTCTTAGGTTTTCGCGATTATTACACACAGTAATAAAACAACTTTAAACGGTTTAAATCTACAAGACCTCTGGACATTGTTAGCGAATACTGCGTGAATAGGGAACGTTATGTTAAAATTTTTGACGGTAGTACAAATGTTTTTTTTAATAACTCAAGTGACTCAATAGAATCAATTAGCACAGACAATATACACGGGCGATATGACACACAACTACACACACTACCCCGTGGGGTGCCGCGTTAGAATTGCACTCTCCCATATCATGGCGTGGGTATCGTAAGAGGCGAATAAGTAAAAAACACTATAATGTGTGCAGCAGCGCCTTGTAAAGAACTGCAATCTCCAAGACGCCTGCCAAGCCTGGGGATTATGACAATTACCATCTTATAGGGGAGGCTGTGTTCAGCAGTGGACAATCCGGCCGATACCGTAATTATATGTAGCCAATTTATCGTTATTTTTGTCATTTATTGATATATAATTTTTGTAAATATATAATTTGAGCAAACCTTGATATTATTTAGCATTATTATCAATGTAACACAGTCCCAAAGTCAAATCACAAGACCGCTCTCTTTCTGAACACAGACCCTTCTCGAACATATTCTACTTGTATCGAGTAATACAAATATTCAAGTTTTATTATAACTAAAGTAAAGATTAAGATAAGATAATATACTCCAAGTTAAAGTCAAAATTAAGTATCATCCATATCAGAGTAAAGTTTTTTATGTTTTTTTTTATGTTATTGTGACGGAACAAGCACGAGGCCTACCTGTTGTTAAGTGGACTAACCTCAGCCTATAACAGACGCATTTCGCCAACGACGAATTGCACTGTGCCCGTCACATTGAGACGTACAGTTGTTAGGTCTCATGTTCCTGTAATTTTTGAAAGCTGAAGCCCGCGGCGGTATTCGAACCATGGACCTGCTGCACGGCAGTCCATAGCCAATGCCACTGAGCCATCACTGCTTCATGAAGAACAAATGTGAAGGAACAAGCTCAAATCTGCCCATTAAATATTGTTAGAAGTGACTAATTGCACGGTGAATCGACCCCTACCAAATTCGTGGAGTAGTCAACTCGCCAACAAAATCTCATCCACTGGCTGAAATAACCAGTACAAATTAATAAAGTACTGATCAATTATTTAGATTTTTCGTGGGTTGGCTACCTGAGCCATTTCACCGGCATTCATATATCCTTTAAACTTCGCTACACTTCAAAAGGTTTAGCCTGGAGCTACGGAGAAAATATAAGATTATGTTTATGAACTTTGCTAGTGCACATTCGAACACAACATGAACAATAAATTAACACCACCGCAATAACACAGTTTTACCAATTAGTGGGTCAGTTCAGCAAGCATTCGTCTTGCTGGGTACAACGGCAGTATCAGATATTTTGCCTGATAGCAGTAGTTTGCAAGCAGCAATGCGTTTAGCCGTAAAGGGTTCTGTAGCGAGTGAAATTTCTGAGCAAACGACACATAAGGTCGTCTTGTAATAATATACGCAGTGTAGTATCAAACAGGACGAGGATGGTGACACTGCATTTGTATTAGACATGGGTGACCGCCAACCATCAGGCGGGCAACTTGTTTTTCACACAAAAAAGTTATGAAGAATATAGTAAAATCAAAAACAGTTCTTCGATTTTCCCGCCTCTAGCTACCTAATGTTCCAGGAGTAAATTACGTTCCTTTACACGTAAATCAGCAACGCTGATTTCTCATCTCAACTTCGAAAACATAAGTTTTTAAATATTTACATATAAATGCTAATTGGGAAAATTGACAACTGAGTTGTAATAAAAACTTTCTACTCAGCCGTTGAAGTGCGAATAGGGGCTGATAAAGTATTAACAGAATGGATTCAGAGTCAACGATCACGAGCTTTTGTTTTCGGGGGCCTGTTTTTCAAATGTCACAAAACTATAGAGTTATCTCCGCTCTAGTTAAGGCTTTTCTGTTGGATGGTGTGGCTTCGAATCCCGGACATGACTATCATTTTTCTCTCATTGTAATTTTGTAAAAGATAGGTAAGTTGAGGGTTGTAGGCTTTTATAATGCTACCTCGGTCACCGCGAATTACAAAGCAAGAGAAAGCATAGCGCGTCCCCTTTTTTATGTTAATAAGTGCAGTACTACAGTTACAGTGTCACCATTGTGTATGACTGCGCTCGACACTCTGACATTAGTGTTTTAAGTCTCGATTGTCCGGTAATTTCACTTGCCACAGAGCCCTTTAAACATAAACATAGTGTTTACACACTGCTGCTAGGTAGAATATTTTATTCCGCAGTGGTGCCCAGCAAGACAGCCTCGTGCTAAAAGGGCCTACCACTTGGTTTGTCCCCTGATGGGACCTCATGTCGGGTATCGAGATTAAGTAACCCACGGGCGAGGGCGACTCAGACCCCAAAATAACTCATCTCAATATATATATAACAATAAACGAATTTTGATTTGATTTGATCTCTCGTAAATCCAGGCGTCAAAACTGTCCCCGCATAAGTACTCGTAATATGTAAATAAAAGCAGTTGCTCTACAGCTCAACTAGACTGAAAAACAATGATAGCCGAACGGTAATAGCTATGAGACTGCCGTGCCGCAGGTCCATCGCCAGATCGAGACTCGATTTCCAACACCGGCATAAGCTTCATTGCTCAATATACCAATATATGCCTGTAGGGTCCGGACTAGGATGTCATTCCCACCCTCCCAAGACCTCCTGAGGATGCTTCGTTTAGAATCGAAACGCGTCGAATACTCTTCCGGTTTGGCTGCGTGGCGTTTGTGAAGTCACGTTGGCTTAACAGGAAATTAGGCGGAATTGTCACTAGATATATATAATTTTTATTAAGATTTTTAAGTGTTATATTAAATAATTAATTTGATGTTTTCTTAAAATACTTTTAAAATATTTGTTATTATACTTTAAAAGCAGTTTACATTAAAAGTCAATTCTAAATCTAATTTGGGAGCAGCCCTTTTGGACCTCCCCCTACAACTATAACTAATCTTAACCAGAGTGGACGTAAAAATCAGGCAAGGCGATCTTGTAGAAATGCCAGAAAGATATGTCTGCGATGTTTAGTGGAACGCTCAGTGGCACCGCACCATATTACAAAGAAAAGGGTAAGAGCCTATCTAAGTTATATATTAGCACATGAATATAGAATGAAACAATGAAAGCTTCTCTACCACACGCACAGCTATGTGTTTTTAACTATTCACTGACAAGACGCGGGGGGTTGCAGCGGCCACAGCAGCGTCCGTCAGGTGTGGAACCAATTTGAACCAGCTCAGGAAGCGGGCATAGTTTTCGCTTTCATTGTGTTCTTTTTCTTAATTCATGTCGTATTATGTACTATTCGTTTAAAATATATAACTTGTCTTCAAAGTTAGTGTACTGCCAAACTCTACCACTCTTTTCCTGAACAAAACTCCGACATTTTACAAGCAATATATAATACTGTTAAACTTCAAACAGACTTGTGCATTAACTTTGCATGCATAACCACAAATATTTTCAACTTATAAAGTTTAAGATAAGCGGCACCATTCCAGAGCAGTTTTCACAAAACATAACAAACTTCTGTTAAACGGAACGAAACAAACTTGCGCCTGTTTGCGTACAAAGGAACGTTATTGTGTTGCCAGTTGCAAAGTTTCAATTCCCCTGTGATTCGCCTAAACTCACAAATATACTTGAGGTGCTATTTTGAGAGAAATAGTGTGCATAAACTTTTTGATGTTTACTTTGTCCCGGTTCCTTATGGCGATAAGGAAAGTTCTGTCGACATAAGGCGGAGTATAGGAAAAAGTAAAGTTGTATGTAATAGTTTTGTGATAATACTGCAGGTCGTTCCGGCTGATATCGAAATGAAGTAAAGGCACTGACACCTACTAAATAGCTCTACTTGAACAGATTTTGAACAAAACTTATTTAGTTTGTAACTGCAAGAAAATTGTATAATAATTTTGCTCATATTATGTTCTAAAGCTAACTTAATTCCGATACAAATTTCCTTAAAATTCTCAATAGAATAATTGCAAAGTTGACTCTTAATTGCGCTTGTAACGTTAATGGGTAATATATTCCTATAGGTATGTATTTTAACGCGCCCACACCCAGACTACTGGCAATATTAAATATTTTTTTTACAGGAGTTTCAACATGTCGACATATTTAACGACAGCATGAATAGATACTACCATTGTACATTTCAATTTATTTTTAAGTAGATATTTAAGGTAGTCAGTGTTTTGGTGTTTCAACTGTTAGCTTACTATTACTGTGTCTAATTAATAAATATATAAATAAGCGCTCAGTAGTAATGTCACTAGCGGTCACCCATCCAACTCCTGACCGCGGCTGACTTTGCTTAACTTAGCTGATCGATTAATAACGGCTAAGAAAACTTCGCTACGAGCGCTTCATATTAAAAAAATACAGAATAGAATAATAAACCTATAATTTGTATTTTTTACTATTTTGTGAGTTGATCTTCGCTTCAGAATAGACGTTATTTAAGTAGGTAATGGGTGCAATTTTGTTATGCACCACTAACTATACTAAAATAAAGTTAAAAATATTAGTTCTTATTTTTTTTGTGCTCGAGTCCAAATAAAAGTATTTTTTTTTATAGCAATTTTTGGGTAATTGTAAGCAGATTAATATGAAATCTAATTTGATGCTAAATATTTTGACTTAACATTGAATAATTTTTGTTCTTATACCAATTTGGATTTTAGCGTGAACATAATAAAACCTTTCGTACTTTACTTAGTTTTAGGTAATTTGTGGTGGAAGCAGAATTACGACCACTGTCACGGGGTAAACGATTTCTTAGTGTATTCATTTTATAGGTTTTTCTTAGTTAACTAATACGCTTCACTTACGAATAAAGTATCGATTGTATTAAATTTACTAGAAGTTACTGGAACAGAAACCGATATTGCAATTATTTGAAAAATACAAGCAATTTGCAAAGCCGCAGACCGCAACAGTTCCCGATAGAGAATCAATATCGCTCGTTGTTTGCATTTTAGAACTTTGCTTCACCTGACATATGGACGAAAAAGTACGAAAGTATATGTTGTATGATATAGTTCGTAGTATTTTGTTAATCCATGACCATCATAATGCTATCGTTTGAATTTTATTCAGAAATGGACGATATCGGTTCCGGGTAATACTTAGCAGTAAAGGTAAATTGCAGGTATAAAAAAAATGTGTTGTGAATTAGCCAGTGAAATCTATTTCAAACGGAATTGAATGCAATCCAGTTCTACTCATATAAAGTACCTACTATGTGTTATAAACATTCTGTGTTTATTATATACAGGGGTATTATTTTAAATAAGGTGTGGAAAGTGCACATAACACACTTTACTTAAAAAAAATATTATAGAATATATAGAAAAAAATAGGAAGGTCCCATGGACAAACTACGGTGCATAATTAGTTGACTTATCTATAGGTATATACTATTAAAATGTCTTCGCGACTTTGTAGTAAGTATAACAAATTAATTAGGTATATATACGCTTATCCCCAGGCTTCCAAAGCCCATTGTTTTTGAAAAATAAAAGTTCACGATTGAACTAGCCGTTACTGTAATATGTTTTAATACATAAGAAATTGCCTACTATAATGCAATGAGGCTTAAGGTCATTAAGGCTGAAGCCATTATGACCTTAAATTGGTGGCATTTAAACCTACAGCCGTAGGATCAACCGTCGTCATTCACTGAGACAAAACAGTTTACCATCCGTTACGACGGTGTGTACGACAAATAATATCCGTGAAATGTTTGAAACCAATTTAGTACTCTATCATTGATATTGCATTGAACGTTTTGTGAGCCTCGTTATTGCGGCTAAATAATAAAGGTCAAATTTGCCTACATACTTACTTGATTCTCTTTATAAAACAGGGTAGATTGCAAATCCCTTCGTTGAAGCAATGTGACAGAAATATTGAGATAACATATTCTTCACGCATTTTTTTTTATTGTATTGTGATTGAACATGTACAAGGCCCATCTTATCCTAAGCGGTAACCTCTACCTTACCTAAAATTAACTTAATAAAATAACAGAACTTGATTTCTAATCAAGCTTTGTTTTATTTTCTGCCTCCATCAATGGAGTCTGGAACCTCTAAAACTCTTCTTGAATACGTCTACACTAATTTGAAAGTTCTGCTTAATGACGTGCAATATTTCATGTTGTATTTCTCAAACGTTGTATAACTTTGAGTGTGCTTTGGCATTCTTTTGACTTTGTGATATTTGTGAGGTTGGAAAGCTCCTTGATCGTTAAAGGAAATCATTCTAAGAGTTCATAATTAGATCAAAGCAAATAGTCCAAAACGGCCCGCGGTCATGTTTTTTACTTTTGTCACTACTTAATTAAATGTATTTACCTGCTTCCTTACAGAAACATGAAAACGGAACACCAGTACTTGAAAAAATAATGATTTTTTATTATGTTATTACTTTGTGTATGTAAATTCTTTCATGTCAATGTTAGTTGTTATGACTTTTTATATATCTTTATATAATGAAATAACCAAAGATTTGCACGACTGTCGCCATGATGCGACAGCCCCTTTCAATTACTAGTTTATAAAAATATAACAACATCACAGCTTCCTTCCTTAATTTTATAAACATATTGAAAGTAAGACAAACTAACACACTTTTGCAATTATAAAAATATATTTTGTTAGTATGATTGAAATATTCTCTAAATACGCTATATATCCGTTATTCCCTATGTGTACTCTGTCATTTTATATCTAGAATGTGCGAGCGAGATTTTTTTTGATTTTTTTATTTTAACGAATTATTATGGAAAGGATGTTATACCTACTCGTAATTATTAATTAGTGAAATGTGTTGCTAATCGTAGAAAATCGAAATGACCAAATTTTATTAGAGATAAACTTGTTTTTACTAATTTCGTAGAAGCATCTCGTACCGAGATATTTTCTTTCTTTTACTTCGCTAGAAGCTAAATAATGCCACTTCATAATATCAACTGCGCGAACATAACTACTCGTTACGCCACGGTCAGAGCGGCGTGCGGCGTAGTGAGACGCGACCCGCAACCGCACGTCCCGCGTGATCTTTACCCCCGCTATTATAAAATAATAAATCCTTCTTAAAGTGTGTAAAACTGATTAATCTATGAATTGTAGAATTATATTTTAGTATCGTCCATTTTCTTGTGTCGTTTTGACAAGTTTTCACCGCATATTTTACCATCTTTTCGGCAAAAATTAAAACAATTGGAACTAATACACTACGCTTATACTCAGAACGTGGACTGTTCGTGCTTGTAGTTAGATAACCTGTGCTTACTATTCGCACTTCACACCTAAGTAGGTGCGCACTTTCGTTTAGTAATGTAGTATCAGAAGCAAATAAATACTGGGAACTTTTTTCAAAAGTAATTCCCATTTGCCTCCTGTGGTGACTGGAAATGATTGCTCAAGGACGACTTTCGAAAGGATACTTTGAATTTTTTCGACATTCGGCAGCAAGTCTCATGTAGTCCATCGCAGCCAGCCTGTTCCATGACTGCTCGTGTAAATCACAAGTCACTACCAAACTAGTCAGAAGCTCAATTTTTCTACTAAATGAATACATATATATGTATATTTGTTTTTTTTTAGGCTCACAGGTATTCAGCACCTCACTACACTTGAAGCGCTCGTAGCGAAGTTTGCTTAGCCATTCTGAATCGATCAGCAAAGTTAAACAACGTCCGTCGCGGTCATGAGTTGGATTGGTGACCGCTAGTGACATTACTATTGCGTGCTTCGAAGGGCACGTTAAGCCGTCGGTCCCGGTTGTTGTCTTAGGATCGCAGTCGTTATATAGCATGGTGGTAGGTCATTTTGCGAATACCCGCCTGGCTAGGTACCACCCTTAAGTAGAAAATCTGTCAACAAGCACCTAACGGTGTGTTGCGGCAGCTGTCCTTGAGAGCCAGTTTTATTTTAGGTTAGCCTGAATAACATCTTCGACCACATCATCACTTCCCATCAGGTGAGATAGTGGTCAAAGGCTTACCAATCAAGCATAAAAAAACTACACCGGAAGATAAAGTAGCAGGTAAACTCTAGTAGTAGTACACTAGGTGGACTGACGACATAAAGAAAGTTGCAGCGAGCTGATGGATGCAAATTTGCATGGATGCAAATTTGCATCCATCAGCTCCCCGATCATGGCTGCAATCATAAATGAGTAATTAATATCCTTTCTTTGTGGCATTCAATGGGGGGACCTTTATTCAACGGTAGCCTCCTTTTCATCTTTTTATGAAGGTGATAATGATTGGTTAAGAACGACTGTAAGCTATCTACACTATGAGCGCTTCGATAAAGTTTTAATAGCGATTGCTAGAAACTGGGCAAATTAAAACTCGTTATCGATTGCACGTTTCTCCTAAGACAATATTATCGAAGTAATTAAAATCTGGGCGCTTCTTAGAACTCAGCTTAAAGTTAACCAAATTACTCTCAATCAATAAATTAATTACAAGGTTCAATCTATGTTTGTCTGTTAATAAATAAATTCAAAGTTTGGACTGGTAATTAAGGCTGGAGCTATATTGAAAAGCGACGATTGATTAAAACATATCTAGATTTATAAATAGAAGATACTAATTAAAGTTTAATCATAGTCTTATCGCTTGCTCCTGTATATACCTAAGTAAATATGTATAAATTTACTTTATTCTCTAATTTATGGTTTTATATACGAGGACATTGTGGACTGTTTACACCTCCGCCTTAGAACTGAACAAAATTTGTCCATGACTCTAAATGGAGCCTGGCTAGCTACCACCCTTAAGTAGAAAATCTGTCGCCAAGCAGGAACATGGGACTTAATAACTGTACGTTTCAGTGTGACGGACGCAGTCCAATTCGTCGTTGACGAAATGTACCTGTTATAGGCAGAGGTTAGTCCACTTAACAACAGGTGGGCCCCGGATTTGTTCCGTCACAATAACATAAAAAAAAACTCCCTCGTTCCGTCAAAACTTTGCCCGCGTACTAAACTGGTTCAAACTGGTTTCGCACTCGAGCGGACACCGCTGTGGCCTCTACAATCCCCGCGCGTCTTATCAGTGACTAGTTACGCACACATAGCAGTGCGTGTAGGAGTGAAGCTCTCATTCAGTACCGTTATTTATTCATGTGCTTATACTATTCAAAACAAAAGTCATTTAAAACTTTCAAAATCTTCAAAGGCTAACGTTTTACACCAAGTTTTTATTTTATTTCTGATTTAAAACTTGAAAACATAATCCGCCAATTTCACAAAACACCAATTAATATTAACGAAACATCAACACGGGTCGAATATTAAAAACCTTATCAAAGTTGTTGTGCCAAATGAATTATTGAGCAGATATATTATTTATAAACACAAAATACGGTGGCAGAATAAATTATGGTGTCTAATAACTAGGAAAAATATAAAGCAAAAGGTATGTTGCGGAATTAAGGCCGATAAGCTTCGGTTTCATTGTAAATGAAGATTTCTTTCAGCACAGGAAAGAAATTTGGAATACATTCGCTAGCCAAATGAGATCTCTTAATATTTGTTGGAACACAAAGAAAATGAAACATTTTTTAAAATGATACTAAGCAGCTATCGCATACTAAGCCAGCATAAGATTTACAATTTATTTTAACAACTCGGTTATGGAGTTTGCAGTATCTTAAATGTTCCGTACTTTAATGGAACTCTAGTGGCTTTACTATTCAGTGCTTCTGTGCCTCTAAGGACATGTCGATTCCGGTTCACTATGGATGGATTGTAAGCATTATAGAATGGTAGTAGGCGTTTTGCGAATGCCCGCCTGGCTACCTATCCTCAAGTAGTCAAACCTGTTGAATTATTCCTGACGCTGAGTTTCTAAAACTGTCTTTGAAAGTAAGTTCCAATATAGCTTAGTGGTAGCTAACCAGAGACCCTGTTCACAAAAAGCACCACCACCATGCTACACCTACTCCCATTCCAAGACAATAATCGAGGCTGACGGCTTAATGAGACCTCCAAATCATGATAGGAAATGCTTTATAGTGATCACACATCCAAGTAATAACCGCAGCGGACGTTGCTAAGCCTGGTTCATAGTTAAAACGACTACGCAAGCTCAGCTTTGAGTGCTTCAAAACCTCTGCCTAGCCCTTCGGAGACATGAAATGGAAATGATTTATATAATCCCGTACTTTTCGTATTCTTAGCTTTCTTCACGCAGTCCTTTTGTAACATATTTGGCTTTGCTCAATTACGTTTATAAAATGCTTGGACAATTCTGCCTCTGACAAGCTATTCCGTCACCTACTAACATAATTTCATCAAATATCGTAATAATTTTATAACATATTTTGTAACATATTGTTTATGACGTTTAAAAAGAATGCTCCGAGTTTCTTGCACGTTCTTTTCGCAGTTGCTCTTTAACACTATTTTTGAATGTGGCTGTCAATTACAGAATATTTCAAGATTCAAATTTGTGATTAATCGAGGAGCGTCGTAGACGCCTAAATTTAATAAACGATTGTAACTTTTTTAATTGTTACTTATTATTCTGCCAATATGTATGGATTTACACGAAAGCTCTTTTGGTAAATATTTTAACAACTCTTAATGCTTATACCACGATGATCAATTTGTTTTATATTCACAAATTTGTAGACCTTTACATTTTCGCGTCGAAAGGAAATCGATTCCATAGATTGGTTATAGATCGTGCCTCTGCTGTTGGTCTCGGTAGTGGAAACGGAAATATGTGTGGCTTGTATAGCTGAAAGATACAAGTTTGATCCTGAAACGATTGGTAATGTTCGAGATGAATTTAAATCTCTGGATCGCATCAGTCAAATACACATCATAAAATATCAGTTTGAAACCTGTTACTTAACCTGGTTACGTTTGTTTAGAATCATTACGGGAAGTGAGTCTCAAACGGCAATTATTAAACATTATTTTTTGAATGAGTGTTTTTCCTCCAGATATGAATTCATATCTGGAGGCAAAACACTCATTCAAAAAATAGGTATTAATGTAATAGGTATTAATGAATAGATTCAGGCGTTACTTTGCGGAAATCCATTTTTAATAATAACAAATACATTTAAAATATTTTAAGAAAACATCAAATTAATATTTTAATAAAATACTTAAAAATATCGAGCGCACGATCGAGAATCTCGATCGTGCGCTCGAAGAGTCAAGACCTCCTGAGGATGCTTCGGGTAGAAGCGAAACGCGTCGAAAATTCTTCCGGTTTGGCTGCGTGGCGTTTGTGACGTCACCTCGGCTTAGCAGGAAAATTAAGCGGAATTTGCACTAGATATATTTTTATATTTTTAGTATTTTATTAAAATATTAATTTGATGTTTTCTTAAAATATTTTAAAAGTATTTGTTATTGTTATTAGTAATAAGTATTCTAAAATATATGACAACTACAATGCTTGATCCTCAAACACGATTCTACATATTTCTATAGAGAAAAACACGAATACAGTATCTTGCTCAGAATTCCACATTTAATATGCAGCAAGCATATACCAGCAGATGTCGTACGTTTCTTCGCCTACCTACGCTACTACCCTTCACTAAACATTCGTGATGTACAAATTCCTTAAATGTCATTTTATCACTTGTAGAAAATAGTATACAAATAACTCTAAACGGTTTAAATCGCGTATATTTATCATTATTTTTGTCCGGACGATTCAAACACTTTGCAGTGATCGTGGTCACGGGGTGACTTATTGTTTTTTTTTGCCACATGAGTTTAAGAAATTATTTGATCTACCGATAGAAATTGTATATAATGTACATACACTGTACATTTTAGTGTGGATGTACAGTGCATACACTTAATCAATAAAATGTTTCACATTTACAACCTCGACCGGAAATCAAACCCACGATCTATCGAGGATCGTTCGACTTAGCCGAAATGTTGTACTCTTTATTACTGTAACCGTCGCAGGGGACGGTGAGCAGTCATCAACCAGACTATTAGACTTCACCTAATCAAAACAAGTGCTTTTTTTATTACTCACAATGAGTATCACAGTTGCTACCGTAAACGTATAGACTATCTACCATCACTTACTCGTACATACGATGAAACGGAAGAGCTCGTGAATTACACTACTTGAATACTGCCACTTGCCAATGACCAAAAAAAACAACATACATACGCACACACATACACCCTGACACACACACACACGCGCGCGCGCACACACACACTCATCTTCGCAATCACATACACTCAAAAAGAGACATATAAGACTTTATTAGGCATATAAGATTGTTTTAATAATATCTTATAATCATATTTCGTTTTACTCTTCCTATACAAGTGATAAACCTGAAGAACTAAATGTTCTGTAGTTTTTAAAGAAAAGCGTTGGTACCTGCAACACAGTTTTTCTCAAAAACTTTCGCGGTTACCATCTGTTTCGTACAATTTATGTCATCGCTTAAGTTCCAAATAAATAATTTGAGTTTAAATATAACCTATCACAATAGGAATGTTCAGCACACTTAGGCAATAACGTATTACGGGATGCAACATATTACTATGCAGAAGGAGCACTTCAATCGCGTGTCTTTGTTCAAATCTCAATTGCTAAATACAACGTTGATTTAATATTCAAACGTTGTTAGGGTTGCCAGTTGCTTAAAATAAGCCAATGGAATAATTTTTGAGTAATTAGAATACCAAGAAAAAATTAAACCAGTGCAGTGATGGAGCTTCCATGGCAGTGGAGTTGGCATGGCTTGAGGCTGTTGCGATGTTGTGTTACTAGAACATATCATATGGAATCTTGTAGATGGTTTTAGACATACTCTTTGAGTAGATGTCGTTACATGTCAGAAAGATGTGCATGCCAACGTCATAACCCAATTCAACAGCATTTTTTTATTTATTTAAATGATGTGGTGCACCAGCTTAACCTTTTATGGAAAGTAGCTCTCAAGGGTAGCTGCAGGAACACAACGTTACGTGCCTCGCGACAGGTTTTTTACTTCAAGGCGGTAGTTACTCGGAAATCTGCAAAATACTTTCTGCCTATCACCGTGTAAAGTGTCGGATCTTTAATTCCGCCCTTAAGTCAAGAAAATTTTATCAAATAAGTGGGCTTAACGTGCCCTCTAAAGCGCGTTATTGCCAAGTAGTAAATATCACTAGCAGTCAAAATCCAAGTAGTGACCTCAGTGGATTGAATACGACGGACTAGGCAAGCACCGCTACGAACATCTTTCTACAGATTTGTGGTTCCGGGCTGTATATTATATACATATATATATTATAATAATTAAAATACTCAATTACAATTCAACTCTCATTACGGTTACAAAAATACTAGGACGGACGGACGGGATATTGACTCAGTGAGATTCCACCCCATTCATTCGTATGGAACCATACAAAAGTTAAAAGTATTCAAAAACACAATCTTCGAAGCACTTTTCCCTTTAAGATTGACAAACACTGGGGTTTGAGCCTCCGAGTTTGTCAACAACTTACTAATAGGCGATGTCACGGTTGAAAATGATTTCGCGTGTCGTTTAAAGTAAATATTGCAGAATTTTCTGCATTTTTATTAAAGGCATGGGTTTTGTCTCTTGTTCTGAAATAAATAATAAAGCTTTAATATTTAATAGAAATATAGCGGTTGCTCAAAGCTGATGCCCAAATGTTTTATTCATCGGGCGTGCAGACTTTATATCGGAGTAAATATGCCGCCTGGAATGATGGGGTATTTGGGGCGGACAAAACATCAACCTCAAGATTCAAAAGTTGAATTCTTTTGAATCTTGAGGTAGGTATAAAGGCTCTACTTTTACAAAAAAAAAAGGTGTACATAATGCACAATAAAAATATCCTATTTCTAATTTGAATCTGTAGAAATAAAATATTAATCTCAAAAGCTTTTGGAGTCCTGGCAACCCTAGATGTAGCATTACGTATTCTTTTAATAAAACATAATTGTGCAATCGCACAAAGGAATAAATGTTTTTTCCATAAAGAAATTTAGGATTCTTTCCTCATTATACATGAGTGCACTAAAATCGCACTTTTTAAAGAGAGATTTAAGACGTTTGGTGTTTTGAATACGGCTTTAAAGAATATTTCATTGTTTGATATTGTAATCTATGCCGACGAAATTCAAAGTTTATATAACCACATGGTAAAATGGATTAATTATCTTGTTCAATACGCGTTCGACATGAGTATAAAAAATATTTTAAGACGAGTGATCATTAAAAAAATGTCTCACTCCGTTCTACGGAGAGACTTCGTTTTGCATGCAGATGATCTAAACCGAACTATGCAATATATAAATAGAGTGAGCGCATTTTTTGAAATAAATGCATATATAATGAGTTTTTTAAAACTGAAAGAATATCACACATACTTACTTTTCATAATAATTTGATATAAATGTTTTATTCGTACGATTTACTATATTGACACTAAACTTGATCAAGCGACATTTCAGAGCTGTATTCGTGTTTTTCTCTTTAGAAATATGTAGAATCGTGTTGTAGGATCAAGCATTGTATATGTCATATATTTTAGAATACCTATTAAATTATATTTTTTGTTACTATTTTTTGAATGAGTGTTTTGCCTCCAGAAATGAATGTGGATATTCATATCTGGAGGCAAAACACTCATTCAAAAAATAATGTTTAAAAATTGCCGTTTGAGACTCACTTCCCGTAATGATTCTAAACAAACGTAACTAGGTTTAGTAACAGGTTTCAAACTGATATTTTATTATGTGTATTTGACTGATGCGATCCAGAGATTTAAATTCATCTCGAACATTACCAATCGTTTCAGGATCAAACTTGTATCTTCCAGCTATACAAGCCACACATATTTCCGTTTCCACTACCGAGACCAACAGCAGAGGCACGATCTATAACCGGAAAGTATGGAATCGATTTCCTTTCGACGCGAAAATGTAAAGGTCTACAAATTTGTGAATATAAAACAAATTGATCATCGTGGTATAAGCATTAAGAGTTAAATTAAATATAATATTAAAAAAAAAAAAAAAAATTAAATATTTACCAAAAGAGCTTTCGTGTAAATGCATTCATATTGGCAGAACAATAAGTAACAATTAAAAAAGTTACAATCGTTTATTCAATTTAGGCGTCTACGACGCTCCTCGATTAATCGTAAATTTGAATGTTGAAATATTCTGTAATTGACAGCCACGTTCAAAAATAGTGTTTAAGAGCAACTGCGAAAAGAACGTGCAAGAAACTCGGAGCATTCTTTTTAAACGTCATAATTAACAATATGTTACAAAATATGTTATAAAATTATTACGATATTTGATGAAATTATGTTAGTAGGTGACGGAATAGCTTGTCAGAGGCAAAATTGTCCAAGCATTTTATAAACGTAATTGAGCAAAGCCAAATAATTATGTTAAAAATGGACTGCGTGAAGAAAGCTAAGAATACGAAAGGTACGGGATTATATAAATCATTTCCATTTCATGTCTCCGAAGGTCTAGGCAGAGGTTTTGAAGCACTCGAAGCTGAGCTTGCGTAGTCGTTTTAACTATGAACCAGGCTTAGTAACGTCCGCTGCGGTTATTACTTGGATGTTTGATCACTATAAAGCATTTCCTACCATGATTTGGAGGTCTCATTAAGCCGTCAGTCTCGATTATTGTCTTAGAATGGGAGTAGGTGTAGCATGGTGGTGGTGCTTTTTGTGAATAGGGCCTCTGGTTAGCTACCACTAAGCTATATTGGAACTTACTTTAAAAGACAGCTTTAGAAACTCACCATCAGAAGTAATTCAACAGGTTTGACTACTTGAGGATAGGTAGCCAGGCGGGAAATCGCAAAACGCCTACTTCCATACTATGATGCTTACAATCCATCCATAGTCATCCGGGATCGACATGCCCTTAGAAGCACAGAAGCACTGAATAGTAAAGCCACTAGACTTCCATTAAAGTACGGAACATTTAAGACACTGCAAACTCCATTACCGAGTTGTTAAAATGAATTGTAAATCTTATGCTCGCTTAGTATGCGATAGCTGCTTAGTATCATTTTAAATAATGTTTCATTTTCTTTGTGTTCCAACAAATATGAAGAGATCTCATTTGCCTAGCGAATGTATTCCAAATTTCTTTCCTGTGCTGAAAGATAAGTATAATATAAGTATAATAAGTAAATAATAAGTTTGCATTTACAATGCAAACCGAAGCCTACCGGCCTTAATTCCTCAACACACCTTTTCCTTTTTTTCCAAGTTATTAGAAACCATAAATTAATTTATTAATCATAATTTGTATTAAAGAAATAAAACACCCGACTGCAAATTATGTATTTTCGTTAAATGTTTAACCTTTCTATTGAAGATAAAACTGCAAGTTATGGAGTATTTATGAAATCGTGTTTTAAAGCCCTTTATTTTGATGCCCCGTTCAATAAAATGGAAAACAAATATCTCCCAATATGGCGCCTAGAATCCGCCACTTAATTTAAAATTTCGTTTTATGTACCAAGTGTCACGCGCTGTTAATACAAATCCAACGATATATCTTACATTGAAATCGGTTAGACCGTTTAGTAGTTATGATGGCATAAAGAAAACTCACAAACATAGATATGTATATGTTTGTGAGTATGCATGTACATGAACCCTGAAAGCATAATTCACCTTTTTTTGGGCAGTCGTGCAATTAAAAATCGAAACCAACTTCTAACACCAAATCATTATGAGTTCCCATTTTCAGGGTCCTTCTCTCTCCCTTTTCAGGGATGCTTACTGCTTACAAGATCCATTTCACATCCACCCACAATACCAGTCACCATCGGCAAGAGTTCCAATTACAATGTCATCCAGGTATATAGAATTATCAATAGTAAAGCGTGTGCGCGTGCCAAGCAGGCGACAGGACAAGAGGTTAACCTATACAACAGAACAAGGATGCACCAGTTTGTGTCAGTTTAAATTAGAAAATAGCCGGGTAGACATCATAATTATACTACTATATCACCAAGCTACACTGCAAGCGATGATTAGAGTTGCCGATATAGTAAGCAACTTGGCGGGTACACAATTGCAGCTAAAAATTGCCTTAAAACTATCCTGATTCATCATCATCATCATCATCCTTATATCTCTTTCGCTTCAACTACACTCACCAATCCTTTCAAACATAAACATTGGTAGGGTAGATATTCCTCCTTTTTTCAGAACGTCTTCAATTTGAGTTCGAAATGCTCACCTAGGTTGACTACTACCCCTTGCAACACTTTCGTTGACTCGTCCCATGTATACCTGTTTAGTCAGTCTCTTACCAGATTAGTAATAAAACTGAGAGCAACTTTTTAATTAAGTTCGACACTTTGCGGATTAAAGTATCTCCTCGAAAGGGTGGAGGGATTTTCTTGGACTTAATAATGTCTTATAGAGGCAGTCTTTTAGCTTTTTCTTTGGTTTTAACATCTCACTATAATTAAAAGTTGGTGTAGCTTTTCAAGCGCTCGTAGAGAAGTTTGCTGAGCCGTTCTATACCGATCCGCTAAGTTACGCAACGTCTGCCGTGGTCATGACTTGGATAGGTTACCGCTAGTGACATTACTACTGAGCGTGCACGTGTTTCGGAGGGCACGTTGGTCTCGGTTGTTTCAACGGAAGGAAAAAAATAATATTACGAGCGTCATGTGTACCCAATACTGTATATCCCTATAGCCGGGACATGCTATGCCAATTGAGTTATTGTAGTGAGTGAGCCACTGCACCAAATTTATCCTTTCACTCGTATTGTTTAACCGTCTTAATAGGATGGAGAAACATCTACAGCCAAACTGAATTGAACTACGCACAAAACTATTTTTACGATTAGCTTTTAACTTGTTTTACGATGTGTCAACCCGATAACTCTAAAATTGTAATTTTTGCATTGCCGTCATTTGAAAAAAGTAGCGTCATTGATTAGGAGGGTACGGGGGAGTAACAACACTATCCTGAAGGTGGTAGCAGATGACATGAGGGCGCCTATACTGAGGCATTTCGTACGAAAAATGATTGTGAACGAGATGCCTCGTAAGTTTAGGACCTTTTTACATGTGTTATTGTATGTTATTTAATCTTAAAATGTTAATAAAGTAACTACTAATATATAAATTTTACTAAGCTAACAAAATAAATCTATGTTGTCCGCTAATAAAGAACTTAATTTAAATTGGAATTTCCATTGCGTAGCAAAAATAAAGCAAACAAAATTACAACGAAAGGCAAAATTGGAACTACTAGCGAGATTTGAATTAAGAAATAGGAACAAAGGGATACATTTGAGCTATCACTCACTGCGATACCTCAATTGGCGGAGCATGTCCCGGCTATAGCGATGTATAGTCACGGGTTCAATTCGTTGTTATTTTGTAAAAACTGAATGACGCTTGGCGACAGATTTTCACTTTGATGATGGTATTTCGTAGCTGTTTCCTTTTTATATAGTTTCTCAAAACCTTATAACTTTTGAGGTACCAATATAGCTCATAGCTTATTTTGTAGATGGACTTTTTATCACATTTTGAGGTTACGAAATATCTGATATATTACGAATATCAACATATAAAATGTTTACCTACCCTACGAAATGTAATACAATTTGTGTCGCAACCTTTTTATATGTGGTTTACTTGACACCTGTATCACAGTGTAAAAAACGAAGACAGTAATAGAACTAGGCTTCTTTTTATGAATTCACTATAAGAAAATAAATCACACTAATATTTGAATACTAAAGTTTGTAAGTGAAAGAGTGAGAATGTGAGTGTGTTTGTTCCTTACTTCTTCATGCTGAAGCGGTTTAACCGATTAGGATGAAATTTTGAATGTATCATTTTGAAAGTATCATTGACAACCGAAAATAACTAGTTTGTTATCGTATTAAAATGTAAAATGCTGCAACATCATTGGAGGTCTGTTGTTTTAGACCTGTCTGAACAACAGACAGGTCCATAGGGACCTTCAGAAATGATCGCCATAATCATGTTCACACTAGCATTCGCTGTTCGATTTTGTTGTAGATGGACATAGTGTTCATGGTCGTCCAGAAGATATCCATTACTTTCTTACTTACTCTATGTCCGATCACTCCACTATATTGAGAGTTCCTTTGTCTTTTTCATCTGAATTTTGAATGTTTTTAAGATTAAATTACTTTACTGTAATGTTAAAAAATTCTACTTCTTCTTCTTTTTTAAGGTTCCGTGCATCAAAAGAAAATAGAAAAGCTATAGGATCACTTTGTAGTCTGTCTGTCCGTCTATTCGTATTATTCACTCTTTCACAGGAACGCGAAGAAGTGTCAAGTTGAAATTTATATTGAAAACGGGTAAAAAAAAACTAATAAGTAAACGGGACTCAAAGATCTAACAGTTTGTGTCTCATATTTTTCCATATTGTACAGTTTCACAAGGAAATCAAAACTTATGGGATGCTTTTAGTTGACCTCGTATCATGAAGTTTTACAAAATATAATGTCTTACAGCAAATTAAACAAAAAACTGAAAACTTCAATTTATGTTTGAATTTACTATATCAACTATAATTTGCGGTTGGTATTGACACCTACCTTACACCTACAAGTTTGTACAGAACCCTCGGATTGCGAGCCCAACTCGCACTTGGCCGATTTTATTCACAAAATAAAGCTCTTTCATAGGTACAAAGTGGATTTTTTTGTGTTTCAAAATCAAACAACTAGACGTAACTGAAAAGAAGTCTTCAGGTAGTGTCCAAAACTTTTAAAAGTAGGAATACAAATGAGCCAGGGAAGGATATAAATCAATTAACAATGGAACCTGCCTTACAGGGACGAGTTTTTTCTAACGGCTGGATATGTTAAACTTCCACCACTACCTCAGTTGGTAAGTTATAATGTATATGTCCATGATGATGATTGATGCTAATCCTAGAATATATATGCCCCTAGGGTGCCGGGCTAGAATGTCACCCCCCATCTCTACCCGAGGGTATCGTAAGAGGCGACTGAGGATAACACATGAGAAGGTGGGCAGCAGCACTTTCTGAGGAACTGTCATACTGGGATCCCCAAGCCGCCTGCCAAGTGTAGGGATTATGGAAAATCCCCCAATATTGGTACAGGCTGTGTTTAGCAGTGGACTATCCGGCTGATACAGTATGTGAACTTTATCTCAAGAATACCTACCAGGATACACCTTTTTAAGTTCTCAGCGACATATTTTCAACTTATTTCGTAAAATACCCCACCACATTTGCATACCTATCCGAAAGCAGAGGTGACTCCACAAATATATACATATATATTTTTGTACGTGAATAATAAATCACTAATGATACGTCTTGATATTATATATTTATCAATAAATTACAAGTATGAAGGCATTCATATTATGTAGGATTTCCGGCCGCAATTAACAAAATCCTATGATAACATAATTACTATAGCCGCTCATTTAGTATGCAACGCGCTTAGCGTACAATGAATAGAGATTAGATAATAGTTTGGAAGTTAGTGGATAGTAAATTACGCTACATTTACCTTAAGCATGACTACAATAGCTATAGCTTTGAATCATGACGAAACGTTACATACTGTAATCGCCCTGAAGATAAGCATATGCTCGAAATCCAGGTCAACGTATTCGAATCCTAACGTGTTTTCCGGTCTAATTTATAATATTTAAATATCCTGTAATAGATATTTAAATTTTTATTTATTTTAAAACTGGCATTAATTAAATACATGACGGCTGCGAAACGAAGTTCTACAACAATAACAATTGGAAAGCCATAAAATAAAAATTACATGTAACCAGTCTTCGGCTATCTCCCGACCTAACCCTCACTATACGTCCACACATCAATGTAACAAATTAGAGAAATGTTTGACATCCTGAACAAGCAATTAATGAGTTCAGAATACTGTAACATTCATATGTTGATCTATAACTTTGATTCAAGGCGTATATTAGCTTGGCAAATTAGTTTAGGACTATCAGTGTGAGGTGCGGAATTTATTTAAGTTAGCTTTAGGAAATTAGTTCTTGTTTGTTTCTAAGGCGCTCTAGGGAAGTTTACTCGCGAATATCTCTATACGTGTTAGTAGATGTGTTGGCGAAACTGAAAGGCTGTGAAAAAATTTAATAACCTGTTTCTTGTACGGTTTACTAATAGGATCATTATTTAATACCATAGGGCTAATATTTATCCCCGTGGGGTGCCGGGCTAGAATGTCACCCCCATCTAAACCCATGGGTGCCTTAAGAGGCGATTAAGGGTAACACACCAGAAGGTGGGCAGCAGCGCTTTCTGAGGCACTGATATCTCACACTGCGATCTCCAAGACGCCTGCCAAGCGTGGGGATTATGGCAAACCACCCCTTAATGGGGGAGGCTGTGTTCAGCACAGTGGAGAATCCGGCTGATACAGTATAGGATTAATAATGACCTTGCTGAAGACACTTCACGCGTTCACGCGAAGAGTCTGGTGCAAAGAGTTCAGGCCAGTTCCAACACCATCATAAAAGGATTACTTACAGCCGGATCAGACTGCTCTTATTACCGACTTTGTATATAATAAGTCAAACTTTGTGTGATTATAGTCAGAAAGTACATCGAGGCGATCGTGATGGAGCACCTGATGTTAAGCGGTATCCTCTGCCTATAACAGATGCATTTCGTTACAAGTGATGAACTGCACTGCGCCCATCATCCTGAGACATACAGTAAATAAGTCTCATCATGTGCCTATAATTTTACTGGCTCTTAAGGTCTGCTGGAACACACTGTTAGGTGCTTGGCGGCAGATTTTCTCCTTGAGGGGGGCATTCATAAAATGTCCTTACACCATGCATTTCAACTTAAGCGGCGGAAGCGGGGATCGAACCATGGACATGCGGCACCGCAGTCCGAAGATATAAACGCTCGGCTATCCATTACTTAAGGGGCATCACTGTAGAGAAAGATGTTATATTTCGTCTCCACTTCTCGCGTTTTTAGTTCGCGCCATGTACCCCATGGCGCCATGTTCGCAAGTCAATGGCAATATTTTATTTTATTAGAAATTTAGAGCGCTCTCTAGTAGAACTAGTAGAAACTATCTTGTCACACACGAATGATATATGAATGAATGAATAAAGCGCCATCTAGCACGCATATATGATACCAACACATTAGTAGGCTCATGAATTGTTTTAAAGTTGTCAATGTAAGGTGGCACAGTTAATAAATATACCATACCGTAGAACAAGTTTAATCTTGATGAATACCAGCTTTTTCTTGCATGTTTTTGTGTATGCAAATTTTCAACTGCCCGATTTTGATGAACTAATTGCTTTGATGTAAGGCGTAACCCATTACAAAAAAGATAGTTTATTTATTACAAAAACAAGTATATAGTGTAAAATTTGCGCTGAAAATAATGAATAAGCTTTTGTACCCCATGATCAAAAGACAGATAGCGGGTATACTATTAGGTATTATTATCAAGTAGCTTGGTTTTTAAACAAGATTTTATTTTGTTTAAAAACTAAGTATAAGTCATACGACTTGCTCGTGTCATTACTACAAGTCCTATTAAGGTCACATAAACAAAAAATCACATGGAGAAGGTAGTAAGTACAGTTATTGTTTCAATTTGTTAATAATAATTCATACATTTCGTGAATGCTGTTGCGTAGATGGGTGGCACAACAAAACTTTTAAGAAAATAATATCTTTATTCAGATTACCCACTTAGGAAGACAGGTATTTTGTTTATAAATTTTACCATTAAATATTATTTGTACCCGTACGTAAATATTACTATTTGTACTACTACTACTATTACCACAATATTATATATCGATAGTAAAACTGTGGTATAACTTACTGTTGTCTTAGGTATTCGCGATTGTTACACATAGTAATTAAACCACTTTAAACGGTTTAAATCGCGTATATTTATCATTATTTTGTCCCGACGTTTTAAACACTTTGCAGTAATCGTGGTCACGGGTAACTAAAAAAAATTTATAAATATACGCGATTTAAACCGTTTAAAGTTGTTTAATTACTATGTGGTATAACTGTATTGGTAGTACTAAGATACTATCTTATTCATATATCATCATATACGAGTACGTAGAAAGAAGTAAATATACTTATACTATATATACTTATTACTTAAAGCCAAGTAAAAAAAGGCAGTGCAATGCATACCTTTTATTTTAGCTGATTTTTACGTGCGCTCCGTAACCACCGGGCAAAACGGAGCACTTATCTGTCATCTGTCTATCCGTCCGTTTTAATGTCAAACAAATCTTGCGCTCGTAAACGGGATATAGGTGACAAAGCGCTCGTAGCGTGGCTGGCTTAGACATTCTTTACAGATCAACTAAGTAATTTAACGTCAGCTGCGTCATGACTTGGATGGGTGACCGCTAGTGGCATTACAACTAAGCGCTTCCGTACATCAAATGGCACATAAAACCATTGATCTCGGTTGTTGTCTTAGGATTGCAGTCGTTATAGAAAGGTGGTAGGGCAATGCCTGCACGGCTAGCTTCCACCTTCTGTCACCAAGAGCCAAGCAGTGTGTTCCGGCAGCACTCCTTAACCCTAGTGATACTATATCCTAACATACCCTAGATATAATCCTAGTGTTCATATGATGGGTTGCTTTTCTGGGCTATAATTACTATGAAATTATGAATACTTATTTAAATAACTTTTTATGTTTGATAGTTTGTGTGTGTTCCATTATTTGTGGAAAGAAGAGTCTGTGTTTACTGCATGACAGCTTTGTATGGTACCGTAAGACCTACTGTTACTGTTACGCTGTGGCCTCAAAATATTTTTTATTCCATCAGCATGTTCATATTTATGAAAAGTCTTTCGTTTGTTCTGGTGTCCATCCAGGGTAAGAAATATAATTTTCCTAGATCTACGAAAAAATATGGTAGGTAGATACTTAAGATTTACATACATTACGTATTACTTACTATATTCAGCATACTAAACTTTTTGAGTGAATAATAGGAAAAAAAATGGAATCTAGGTAATAAAATTACAAGCAGAATGCATAAAGCATATTGTAAATAAACTTAGAAGTAAATACGTATCCATTTATACCAATAAATAAAAAAAATATAAAAATAAATTTTGCTTAGGATTTGAACCTTGATCCTACAGTTTTCTGGTCCGACCTTAGAAGAAATGAGCTACTCAAACAATGTTTAATCGATGAAAATGACAGACCTATGTAACATTTGTGATTGTGTTTCCTGGATCAAAATGTGGCAACGTAAAAACTAAAGAGTTGTCAACGTAGGTTAACTACGAAATCAAGGTAAAAATGTACAAGATTTACATTAAAGAATTGAAAAGTCGTTAGATAACTAAATTATATGTAAATACTTATAAAATTTTCATTAAAAAAAATAGTAGACAAAAAGTGAATGCGTCAGATTCAAACTCCGCTCTTCCAGATTCTGGTCTGACCTCTCTAAGATTGCGCCACTTAGACATAGCGGTTGGAGTCGAAAATAAGAGATATTTACAGACTTTTGTGCCATACTGTCAGAAGAATTTGTAAATTTATGTAAAAGTTCATATTATGAAAAATTCAGAATAACGCTCATAATGACTTTAGGTAGCTCAAGTACTTCCTACGTCTTATAAAATCTTGCATGTTTATTTTATTGTGATAGTGTCTCAGTAATATGATGAATTAATTAAAATTAGAAAATTACATTCATGACAGTAAACATAAATGGAGGAAAAAGTACAGATGCCTGCCTTATTATGTCCACGATGCGTTTTTGGCGATTTGTATAAACCTTTTTTGTACCTACAAAGCGTTTATTTGTATGTTTAACCATATTTTTATTTAATCGAGATCGCTGAGAAAAGCGACATAGGTCCAACGCTCAACGCGGCTGGCCGCGGTTTGAACGATAATGATAGCGCTATACGTGGATCGCTGGAGAAAATAGTGCGGCATGATATTAACGCTTCTCGGAATGAAACGGCGTATGCGACATTTTAGAAACAGACTTATTACACATTAACCATGCTTTTTTTGTAAAAAATTAAATAACAAACTTTATTGCACTTAAAAATTCAATATTTTAGAACATAAATCATATCTTAATACAATAAAATCTAGCGGAAAAAGTAGAAAACCTTTATTTTCAGAGGGGTTTTTGTCAATTTTTTGTATCGAGCCAATTATTAGGAAACATGTTTTGAGTGCTATGAGCACACTACCTATATCCTTGAGTATTGTGTATATAAATTGCAGTACCATGCGGTATCTGGTTTATGAGATTTTCGACATATTGTTAGCATTATTTCTTATATACTGGGCCTTAAAAAAAACAATCAAAAATTCTGCCAAATGCGAAGGGTCTAGAACGGTTTCTTTTGTAAATTTTTGTAATTATTACTTAGTACAATATATATGTACTTTATGTGTGTTGCTGTGGAACCCTCGGTTTGACTCATTGACTATCTGCTACTGGGTAGTGGGTAGTCTGCTTTTATTTGATCAAGTTGAGTCATCTTTCGGCAGTCTAGTTAGGTACCCAGCTTTCATGTCGTTTTAATGGAATGTTCGTTCCACGAGTCCCTCTCTCTGTCGAGAGACCCTCGCAAATGACCGACATTCACTGACATTTGCGTAGTTAATGAACTTACCAGATAATTGATTCTTGAACTAGTGAAGTTTGTGTCATCTGAAACGAAAGAAAATTAATTGAATATGATGTTTGGTTCAGTCTCAAAAACTTAGTACCTAAAAACCCGTGAATGACGGGAGCTCGAATCACCAGACATATATATTAACTTTGTGCAAGACCACAACCATTGGTTTTTAGGCAATTTTCCTTTATTGACAACAAGATATGATGATAACAGGACAAAAATTTAATGATGCCAATTTGACATTAATATAATCTTCTTATTGTTGTAAGTAGTAAGCGTATGACATATATTTATAAATATTTTGTATGAACACAGTAATTATAATATTAGCACGCCATTACAGGCAGGATTTAGTAGGAGCATTTAATTTATGTAATTATGACTTTGCAATTTTGTGTGTATCCGAAATTCCAGCAAATTACACCTATTGCTATTTACCTTACCTTTTATATTATATGGAAGTCATAGAAATATTAATAAGTAATAATGATAAGTAATATATAATAATTTCGAACAGTGATGGCTCAGTGGCATTGGCTATGGACTGCCACGCAGCAGGTACATGGTTGGAATCCTGCAGCGAGCTTGAGCTTCACCGCATGGCGACCACTTTCTAATAGAAAATCTGCCGCCAAGCACCTAGTGGTGTGTTCCGGCAGCAGTCCTTGAGAGCCAGTGAAATTACGGGCACATAAGACTTAACAACTATATGTCTCAAAGTGACGGGCGCAGCGCAATTCATGACTTGTGATGAAATGAAATGTATCTGTTATTGGCATAGGTACGCTTAACATCAGGTGGGCCTCGAGCTTGTTCTGTCACAATAACATAAAAAAGTAAAGGGTTAAAAAGGGACGTTAATAATTAATTGTTCTCAATTGTGGTAGATATGGTTTGCCTGGTTAGTCGGGAGCTCCTCCGTAATATAATCTAACCTGTGCTATTATGTCGTACAGTGCTTAGGCAAATTAGGACTGTTTCATCGAGAGGAAAAAAAATTGGTATCTTTCTGTAAGACATTGTAAAAGGCAACTTGGGCAAAATATGTGAATGCACACACATTGAGTTCTTCATTTCCACACCACCCCCCACAGTATTGTTGATATATTAATATCCTCCTTATATTTGTACCATGTTCGATTATTTTAAAAATGATTTACAATTTATCATTCATTACTAATCAATAATATTACGCCAAGAATTATAATATGTATTAATAATTTGGTACATTGAAACAAGAATGAATTTTTAATTAAATCGAGTTAATATTATCTACATCAATTTTTTTTTTTTTTATGCCTGATATGTTAGCCTTTGACCACTTTCTCACCTAATGGTTAGTGATGATGTGGTCGAAGATGTTGTTCAGGCTAACCTAGAAGTACTGGCTCTCAAGGATAGCTGCCGGAACACACCGTTAGGTGCTTGGCGACAGATTTTCTTCTTGAGGGTGGTAGCTAGACAGGCGGGCATTCGCAAAATGCCGTTCCACCATGCTATAACGACTGCCATCCTAAGACAACAACCGGGACCGACGGCTTAACGTGCCCTCCCAAGCACGGAAACGCTCAGTAGTAATGTCACTAGCGGTCACCCATGCAACTCATGACCGCGCGCGACGAAAACTACTGGACCGATTTGAATGAAATTTGGTATGGAAATAGTTTGAGACCCGTCGAAGGACATTAGATAGTTTTTATCCAACTGCACAAAAAATAGAAGGTTTTTGGTTTTGCGCGAAAACCGACATACGCGCGGGCGGAGCGGCGCGGCGGTCGGAAAGCTCTTATATATTTATATACTTAGGTAGATGTTTTAAAAAAATATAAATTTACTATTTTTATAATATATTATTTAAATATTTGTATTTATTATATACAAATAACTTAGTGATGTATCGCTAATAGCTGCTTACGTGGAATTCAAACATTAAGTGCTTACTACAAAAAACACATTACGTTTCAATTTCTCTGAGGTTTCTTCTTAACTCACGGCTAGCAAAAAGGCAATATTTTTACCGAAAAAATTGCTCGATCAGGAATTGAAGTGTCAATCATGACGACAAGCTTTCACAGACTAAATATTTGCAAATCAACGCCAACGGCCAGAACATTTCTGCTTGTTATATAGAGAAACCATTTCATGTAAGTTTTTTTATAAACTGCTAGCTAGCGATAAAATAAAATGCGAAAATCTTGACACAGTGATGGCTCAGTGGCTTTGCCTATGGACTGCCGTACAAAAGATCCGTGGTTCAAACCTCGCTTGGGGATCGAACCGTGGACCTGCGCCACGGCAGTCCATAGCTATTACCACACGGCCATCATTGCTTTAATTCTTCAAAGTTTCTTCATTGTACGCATCTAGCACAGCTAGAAATAAATGGTGTAGAATATTTTTAAAATAACATTCACCACATTTTAAATTAGAGGGACAACCCCAAATGGGCATTTACAATCCATCATAATAGAAGTTTGATTTTAACTTCTTTGTAGACAAAACCGATATTGCGTAAGATTGTCGGACTTGCCGGCGAGTTCTCGTAAAGTCAGCAAAAATGGATGCTAAAATTCGAGCTGAATCCTACCTGTGGGGTAGGCTTGAGTTATGTTGGATATTAAATCATTTCAATGTATCAATCGAGGGATTAGGGTCGCGTTATCATGACAGCGATTTCTGGATGGATATATGAAATTAATTTGATTACTTATTAATTCCTAATTATTTTGAATTTTAATTTGAGAGTAGATAAAAGTTCTTACATTATTTACTAAAGAACCTCTAGTTTAGGTGTAATGATTTAATAGGCATCTTGCTTTCAAGGATACTAGATTGAAATGGTTTTTTAACGGTGAGTTTCAGCAGCTGTCCTTGAAAGCCAATTATTCTAGGTTAGCCTAAACGACATCTTCGACCACATCATATCACTTACTAAACATGCTTACATCAGGTGAGTTAGTAATCAAAGGCTAGGCTATCAGCTAAATATATGAATAATAATATAATATGTCACCATATTCATTAATGTTTAATGAAATTTCAAGGTAATATGAGCAATAAGCATTAAGTAGCAAACACAATATTTATGAACATTAGCTACCAAACCTAGCATCAAAAGCGATGATATATTTAATTTTTAAATTTATCTTTAACAGTGCTATGAAAAAAAATATTGAAAAATCAGCTAAAATTTTTATTTTGCATCTTAGTTTCCTAGAACTTGGATACAATATTCATGAATTCTACCCTCTTGATACAGATATATTATTCACCTCCTCCTTGCGTCGTTATCCTCAAAGCTGAGGGTCGTGATACCCCGTGGAAATCACCTTTTTAGTGACAATTTGCCGCCACCTGTTCCTGTCTTAACAGTGTTATAATAACCAAAAATGTAGACTTTTAAAAAAAAAAATAATAAAATGAATATGACTCCACACGCTACTGCTTCTTGGTACGCAAATGCTAACACTCGAAGCACACCCTGCGGTTCAAACTAAAGTTTTCACAATTTTGTCGGCTGCTGAAACTTTCGTTGCTCTATACCACTGACATCAATTCTAACATTATTGCTATCAGGTGGATTTTACATTTCTAAGTTTACAGACAGAGGCTTAATCAGGACGGGTGGGGGCTGCATAAGTTTCTATTGAAGTTTATCATAATTGTTTTGTCATTCTAACTGTCAATAGTAAATTTGAGAGAGTATTAATTTTTAACCCTGAGAAGAATATTGTATGTATGTTTTCATTGTTTTTAAGGAAAAATACGGAATTGGTCACGTTGGTAAGCCAAATATATCTAACCATAATTTCGATCATATCCGGTGGTATTTTGACGTTTCACTTAGCACTCCACTCACACGCGAACACTTCTTAAAAATACCACATTTTGCGTGATTACGCATGTGAGTAATAATGAATTGATTCAGGCGTTACTTTGCGGAAATCCATATTTAATAATAACAAATATTTTAAGAAAACATCAAATTAATATTTTTATAAAACACCTAAAAAATTTAAAAATATATCTAGTGACAATTCCGCCTAACCCCTTATTTTACTTTAAAATTTATCAAAACGTCGTTAGTTTTTATAACAAAATGTTTATTGTGTTTTATATTGTTAAGTTTTGAACCTATTTTGAATAATATTGTGTTTGTTAATAGAATCCTAGAATGACACAAATTTACTTTCTTTATGTATTTTTAATTCTGATTATCAATGTTCCCATAGTGTACAAAGGTCATAATTATAAATATACTTTTGATACTTACTTCTTCTTTAGATACTAACATCGCCGTTTACAAGTTATAGTGGAATAAAGAAACTCACAAACATACATACATACACGAACCCTGAAAATATAACTGTCCATTTTATGGGCAGACGTGTAAAAAAGGTAACAGCTAGTAATTTACAAATAGTTCTATGTTATTTTATTCTAATTATTACTACATGGTTTAAACCTCTTGATATAATTTATTTTAGCAAATTTAATATTTGATTCACAGTTTATATTAAATTCAAGTAATTACCACGAGGATTAAATATTTTTTTTTGTTTCCATTTTTATTATCACTAGCTGCTATAACTAACAGCTATTGTAATCCTTACTACGCCCCTGCTCCAAACAGTTTGTCAGAGATATCAATTTGTAGGGATTTATCTTGAGTTTTGGTTGGAAAAGATTGTTGGATGCCTTTATAATTGGATCGAGTAGAAGCTTATTATGTTGGGTTTGGACTTCGACTCGATCTCGTTGTAAAAGCGAACAAATTGTGATATGGGTCGAACGAAGCTGCGGATAGAAATACATTGATATTTACTTTGAACCGGAAGCAAATAAACAGAAACTCTCTTCTAACGTATGCACGACTTTAGTTTGTGTATATATGTATACATATATGGGTTTTAAGAACTTAATAAAAGGTACATTTACCTAACTAGTATAATTTTCAAAGGTAGTATTTAAGTATTTTCATAGTTTTATTTACCCTTATCAAATAGCAACTTTTTGTCCGATAAACTTTAAGGGGCTAGGATGGAAAATAATAAAAAAATCTTTAATTTCCTGTCTCATTTCAAACCACAAGGGAACTTCATCAGTTTTTAGAAAAAGGTATATAGTATGGTTTTTTGACCCATACTATAGAAGACGTAAACCAATAACTAATATACCTACTATGCCCTTAACAACCTACACCCATACAACTTTCCTTCGCTACTTTTTTCTCTGTAAAGTATTAGGTACTAATAGCTAGATAGATGAAATTTTCACAGATGATGTACTTCTGTAGCTGCTATAACAGCAAATAATAAAAATTAACCAAATGAGTCGGACTCTCGCACGAAGGGATCCGTTAGATCTTCTAGAAAGTGTCTCCTTCAATAGCTGCTATAAGTAACAGCTACGCCTACGTCGTAGTTTCGTAGTTAATTATATCTATTGTTTATGTAGTGGATATAATTATGTAAGTTTAGGTTAGTATTATAGTATATGTATGTGTTTGTGTATGTGTGTATTGATAATATAAAGATGAGATAGTGGTCAAAGGTTACCCTAACAGGCATAAAAAACTGAAATGGTGTGAGGAATGCATAATTTTATACATTATTTGCACCAAGCCGTCATTATAATTTATTTACTGTTCCTTCCCAAACGTGGTTGCCTGGAAGAGATCGTTTTTTATTTAATTATAAATAAAATCGACAATTTTATAATATAATATCTATCTATGTGTAATTTTATAAATAAATAAAATAATGTCGGTTTATCATATAAATATTCTTAAATTTAGTTTTTTTTTTTTTTGGTAAGCCATGTTGGTAAATGATGTTGGCGTCGAAGTTATTAATGAGACTAAAACTACAACCGTGAGCTATCTATAACTCAAGGAACAATCTCCCTAATTGCGGGCCGCCCACAAGAGGTAAGTTGGTAGATACTTATGAATTATCTTTTGATCGTAACTCTACAGAGTTTATATGACTCAGGTGTGCCATGCGGATTACCTATTCATACTTAAGTGGGTAGGAGTAGGTTAAGTGTTGTGGCCTACTTGAGTACGGATCTTGGGCTAGGTATAATTCTAGGTAAGTACTCGAGTACCAATCTAAGTAAGTCTAATATTAGAGATATAACTGGAGATAAAAATATCTCATCATACGACCTACTTGTTATTTTGTATTGTAGCTTTTCTTTTCTACCGAAATACCGTATAAGTACTTTTTGATATAGTTAATAGGTTAGCCTTTGACCATTTTCTCACCAGATGGTAAGTATGTGGTGGAAGATGTTGTTCAGGATAACCTAGAATAACTGGCTCTCAAGGACAGCTGCTAGAATACACCGTTAGGTGATTGAAGCAGTAATGGCTCAGTAGCATTGGCTATGGACTGCCACGCAGCAGGACCATGGTTCGAATGCCGCCGCGGGCTAGAGCTTCACCGCATGGTGGAAGGGCATTTTGCACCGCTTCGCTAGCAACCGCCCTCTAGTAGAAAATCTGTCACCAAGCACCTAACGGTGTATTCCGGCAGCTTTCCTTGAGAGCCAGTAATTCTAGGTTAAGTCTGTTAGGGGATCGTAGTGGAACGAGCGTGTTACATTTTCGACCACATCGTCACTTACCATTAAGTGAGATTGTGGTCAAAGGCTTACCTATCAGCAATAAAAAAAGGCTCTTGGCTACAGTTTTTCTACTTGAAGGTGGTATATAGCTACGCGAGCATTCGCTAAATGACCTACCACAATGTTAAAACAACTGCCATCCTAACACAACAGCCGAACCAACGGCTTAACGTGCCCTCCGGAGCACGTGTACGCTCAGTAGTAATGACACTAACGGCCACTCATCCTAGCAATGCCCGCAGTGGACTTTGCTTTACTTAGCTGATGGGTTATGAACGGCTACGCCAACGTAGCTACGTTGGCGTAGCCGTACTAACGATTCAATAAGTTATTAAGTTGACTAATTTACTTAGTACTTAATACAAATTCCTATTAAAAATATCAAAGCATTCTTTGCGTGCCAACTTTAATATGTAACATCATACGTTCCCGAAAATAAATAAAAAAGCAATCAGTTACCTATTATTATAGCTTTTCAATTTCACTGAATAAAAACAGGCGTATGGCAATTTAAGCGTAGTATTATTACATAAAAATGTTGGGTATATTTTTACTTTGAAGGCGATTCACAACCATTTGTAACATTGGAATAGCAATATTAAGAAAACTGGCAATATTTATATTCGATTTACGAGTTTATTTTGATAAAAACTTAGAACTTACATTTGTACCTTTCTGCATCTCAGTTTTATGACAAAACATAAACTTTACTGAACATACGTATACTAACTAATCTGGAGATCAATCAACACAAATAAATAGTAAATTGTCGTACAAAGAGTACATTAAACGTATCATACTAGCCGAGGCGTTTTAGCTGTTATTTAAGTCTACGCCACTGGTGGGTATCTGGAGGAGGTAAACAGTCAACGTTTCACTTCAATTGTGCGGAAATGAATCAATAATATTGTAAGTAATATCTTTGAAATTAAAATTCAACCTGAAATTTGAACAATGTCCTATTTTTAGTGTCATTGTTTCGACAAAATAATATATGATTGAGTCTTTCTTAATACCTCCAGGGGTATTAATATTAAATGACACCCAGATACATAATTTGTTTTAGGTCCAACAACTACCCAAGCAAACTGCCTATCCAGCTGATACAGTACAGTAAAGAACTAATTTTAAGGCTAGCTTGCATATTTTAACCCTCTTGATGGGGGAGGCTGTGTTCAGCAGTGGACAATCCAGCTGATACTATATTAAAACTTTTTAATTAAATTACAAAGACAGGAAGACACGCAGTAGACGCACGCCTGATTTGTCATTGCCACTTTCGAGGTGAGGGTTGCCTTTTCTCTCGTTTATTATAAATTCTCACGACTTTGTATGTTCCTAATCTTATTCACAATGAGTTTTGACCTCTGGTGTTATTATAATCTCTCTTTATAACGATTATACTCTGTAAAAGCTTTGAATTTAAACGATAATTAAAATAAAGCTTTGTCAAAATAATTTTGGACCATTTTAGCTCGAGGGGTCGGTTGTAATATAACTAAGTTCAGAATATCGAAGATATTTATGAGTCCAATTACGGTTTATTTAACAGAATATCCGATGAAATTATAAAATTAATTGAGATCTTGAAGTAATTTCAATAGCGCTCTATGTATTTTGCCTTTGAAGTGATCTGAATCTGGTGAACCTTATAGGCACATGGATTATATATATATAGGCACTTTTATTTTTGACTGACTTCAAAATGGATGAGGTTTTTATTCCAGTGTATGTTTATCGGTATGTTTGTTACGCGATTACTTCGCCAATTATGATTTGATTTTGATGATTATTTTTAGTTTGGTGAGTCATACATTAGAAGTGGTCCAAATTCTTTTTTACCGTTAGGTACTTGGTGACAAATTTTCAATTTGAGGGTGGTAGCTAGCCAGGCAAGCATTCGCAAAATGCGCTTCCATCATGCGGTGAAGCCCAAGCCAATGGTGAAGATCGAAACATAAACTTGCCATCATTGCTTCTAAATATTTGTACTATATAAAATGTACTTAAAATGTATAAAGAATAGATATCCTTCTGACTTCGAAGCTGAGAACGGATTTTAAGAAACGGAAATAATAGACTTCCAGATATCTCGCTGTAGTCGGAAGCTATTTAAAGCACAGTAAAGAGAGACGAGTAAAAAAACTCCCAAGAAACGCGAAAAACAAACGTAGACAAACTGCTATATTTTCGTTAATGGTGTATTTCAGGATCTGTATACGGAAAGTTGTGTGTGCAACTTTTATATGTTGAAAATAGTGTTTTCTCTAGCACTGAAGAGAGTTCTGTAATCAGAAAATTATTTGAATTCATACATATATTTTTGCTGTAATGATAAGAGATTTCAATAATTTTAAGTAAAGACCCGCAGGTTCACATACAGTTTGCAAAATAACTTTTAAATGTAATATGGTTTTCAGTAATTTTAAGGCAAAACCCGCGCTCACTAGGTACGAGAGTTTATCAAAAACGGTTTATATGTAATATGGTTTTCATTCAATATATGCTAAACCCGCAGCTTCATACAATAATTTGTCAAATAGCCTTAATTTTGTTGATTGAAAGTTTGTAAGATAGTTGGTAAATATTATTTGGTTTCCTTAGTTTTAGGCAAAACCTGCGATTCCATACGATAGCTTGTAAGATAGATGTTAAATGTTATGTTAGTTTTATTCCTTTTTAGACAAAACCCGTGGCTCCATACGAAAGTTTGTAGGATAGTTTTTAAATGTAATAATACAATTTTCATTCCTTTTGAGACAAAACCCACGGTTTCATACGGTAGTTTCTAAAATAGTTTTTAAATGTAATTTCACTACATTCATATTTATTATATGAATGTAGTAAAATTACATATTTCAGGGTTACACTAGAGAGACTGAGACCCCAACATTAAGCCTCCGCTGTCCATCAGTATCTTTAAAAGGATAATGTTGTCAGAATATTCATCATCATCATAGCAGCCATAACATCTACCGTTGAACAAAAGCCTCCCCATTATGGTGGTTTATCATAATCCCACCGCTTAGCGATCACAGTGTAAGTTGACAGATCTTCAGAAGGCATTGCTGCCCACCTGCTGTTAATTCTACCTTTGCCATATCTTACGACTCCCACAGCCCGGCACCCCACGGGGTTCATATACAATTAATATAATTTTATTTATTTTCTAGTAGTAGAACTCTTTGTATGAGTTCGTCCGGGGAAGTACTGCCAACATAACTATCTCTACCGCCAAGCAGTAATGTTTATATTACTGCGTACTAGTTTGAAGGGCATGAGTGCCGGTGAAATTACAGGCACATGAGACTTAACAAATTTATGGCCGCAGTGCACACTTGTATCTGTTATAGGTAGAGGTAACCGCTTAACATCAGGTAGGCCTCGTGCTTGCTCCATCACGATATCATAAAAAGGTACTGATACAGGTTTAGTTTTCATTTAAAGGTCAGTAAAACGGTAACTTCATATTTAAACCCCTGTTATTACCTACCACTGAACTAGTGAATTCTCCCATTCTTAATTAGGTGTACTTCCAGTTACCACCCATTAAGGACGGCAAGTATAGCTATTATATTAATCCGGCTTGTAAGGGGCACCAGGTTCTTATTTCTGCGGGATCCAGTCCCGCCCTCACGAAGCTTAACCTACTTAGGTACTCACATGATTTGTTTTGTGAGAAATATATGGTACTGGTAGATAAAGCCCTGGGTACAAGGGTCCTTGGCTTATGCCCCAGGTTTCCTTTGTTTCCGTGATTTTTTCCACCTACCCTGTTTTAATTATGCTTAACTATTATAATAGCTATTACTAATATATTAATAGTAGATTATTAACCAAGGGTTGTATGACATCAATTGAGGTTTGTGGCGCCTGAGCGAAGCGAAGGCGCTAATTAACCCGAGTATGCAATTGATGCTTACGCCCGAGATAAATACTCTGCTTTACATATCGATTGTGAGGTTAGTAAACAACAAGACAGCAGGTTTCAATGAACATTTATTAAGAAGAAAAAAATGTGTATTTAAATTAAATTAATAGTAAAATTATTACAATTTGTAAGAGATATGGTCACGTTCTTTTTAGGAATATTTATAGTTTGAATATGAGTTTGTGATGATAAGACTTGAGTTTGAGTGACTTGAGGTTCTTGCATCGTAAATGGCGGCAGTTGACTGGTACTATTTTCTTCATTAAAAAATGGCTCAGATGATGTGCTTTGACGTGGTGATTTCAAGTTTATATTTTCTGTTATTTTAGAAGTAATTTTGCTTTTGTTTGCCATTGAATCTTCGATATAACCTTCGGCCACTTTGCTGGACTTCCAGCTGCCGTGCCTTTTTAACAGAGTGAGGTTGGCTCCCGAATCAGCCAATAGAGTCGCTGATGTTCTGCGAAAGCAATGCCCGGTGTATAACTCTACGTTACTCAGTTTTAAATATGTGGCTATTTGCTTTGGCATGCCTGTAAATTTGATTTTTCCTATTACTTGTCTGTGGCATTTTCCTTTACTGTAATTAAGAAAAAAACGATTTGTATCCACGTTTTCAGGTCGAAGAGCTTGATATTTTTCAACATAATTTGCAAATTCTTCATGCACAACAAATGACCGGTCAATTTTAGTTTTCGTGTTAGGCAGTTTTATGAGTAGTAATTTGTTATGTTTTTCTACATTTTCTATTGTCAAGTTTGTCAATTCCACGGTTCTGCAGGCTCCCGATATCCCAAAAATTAGAACAACCTGTAAAAAAGACATAAGTTGTATTAAAGGCACCAAATTCGCATAGTATTTTTGTGAAATATTTTGGTAACTTATTAAAAAGGGCAAGTAAATACGTTACCTACGTTGCCTACCTTTATTTACCTTTATTGCTAAATAAATTTCATCCGGAGCTTCATTTAAGAATTTCTGTACTTCTTCTGCAGTAAATACCTTCGATTTCTTGCTTTTAAAGCCGTCAGACTGCCTTTTCAAGAAAGCAGTAAGTTTAGAAAAATCTCTCAAATTCACGTCATGTTTTGTCATCATTGTAGATTTGGCATGGAATAAAAGCACCATAAACTGGAAGGTTGTAGCCTCTTAGATAATTCATCAAAATATGATATAAAAACACTTTCAGAAAGAGATTTCACTTTTTTTTCTGACCGCCATTTCATAAATTCGTCGTATGCCTTTACATATCTTTCTTTCGAGTTCGGCGGTAATATATTTTCGACAACTGTTTTTGCCCTTTCTTTAATAAAATCGGGAGTTAGATCTATTTCTTCGTCACTAGACATGTTTAAAACTTTTGAAAAAGAACTCAAACAAGAAAATTAATTATTTTCGCGATGCTTTCGCGCCTACTAGTAGACTGCCTTTTTTTTTTCACGCACGCAAGCGCGTCAAATCTTGCTGGCCAGTTTGATTTTTAAATCGATTCCATCTAACATACGATGTGGAAACAAATAGTTCCATATTTAAAATAAAATCTTTATAAAATAAATTGTCTAGATTCCGATTCGAGTAATTAATCGATACCGAGAAAAAAAAAAATTACTTTTTAAACATATTCTTTGTGCAGTATGAGTATGACAGTTCTTTTTTCAAATTCCAAAACCTATGCTGTAATGATAGTCATACACCCCGGCATTCAGGGGTGTAAGGGTGTACTTACAGAGCAAGAGATATGTAAAATATTATATATTACTGCACTCTAATTTTCAAGCTATTTGTCTACCCCAGTGTCACACACATCAAAACGAACTGGAACATACAATTTAAATTAGGAAGGTAATTGTTTTGGGTAAATTAACGTTCGCTTTCAAGCTTCCCGTTTCAAACATTTAACGAACAAAAGTATTTTGTTAACTTCAAACAAATAAAATGAACTTCATTATTTACATAACAAAATGAACGAAAATGGCTGAAGGCTCGACGGTGGGTTATAATCATTATTTCCTTTAAATATTCATATGAAGATTTTCCATAGTCTCATTTGATGGTAAGTGATGATATATATTTTTTTTACAGTAAGTGGAACCGACTTCTTATACTGAAAAGTATGAAATTCCTTGTAAAATGCTGATTCAAAACACTCTAAGATCAAGTCATCAATGTATGTCAAGCATTTTTTGTACTGCTTTTTGGTAGGCCTTTGACCACGATCTCACCTGATGGTAAGTGATGATGTTGTCGAAGGTGTTAAGAAGCTTAACCTAGAATTACTGGCTCTCAAGAACAGCTGCCGGAACACACCGTTAGGCGCTTGGCGACACAGTTTTTCAGTTAGCTAAGTGTAACTTAAAAATTACTCTACTGATTGTGATGAAATTTATATAGGACCACCTCTAAGGTATTATACACTTATCAATAAAAAAGAATGATCAAAATCGGACTACTCTGTAAAATAAATTCACGAGTTATTTAATGGGATCCACGAGTTTGACATTAAGAAGTCAAAGTTATAACACATCGAGATCTAGGTCGACTGTACTTGCCAGCTCGTCACCTACTTTTGAACTAGAGCACATCACTACCCATAACTATTTTACTGTACCACGTCTCATTAACCCCCATCCACTGATATAATTTTATTACTCTACTTGCACGGACCCCCCACGACTGATATCATTTTATTATGTCAATTGAACATTACGGTACGATCTCATAGAGTGTTGATGTGGTAAACTAAGGAGCTGCAAATTGATATTGCCTTAAATATGGGGATGATTCGATTGCTTCGGGATTGGTGTTGATACTTGTTAAAAATACTAAGTTTTAACTCAAAGATACTTGGTGTCGATACTTTGTTTACCATGCATGTTTGCAATGAAACATTGATTTGTGGTCTTAATAAATTATTATATCTACTGGTGGTGAGATCGCATGTACTTAGAATGCAAAGTCCATTTTTTCAAGTAGGTATTCTGTTATTTATTATGATGTCAAAACGTATAAAATGTTCATTGCCATATTAAATTCCCATATATCTTGATCATGTGGACGATGGAGTCTGCGAAGGGTTCATTTTTTTGTTTTATTTTAAGGTCGTCTAACTATTGTACATTATCACGCGAGATTCGGAGAGAATGTTAAACAGTAAATGTACTTTTATATTACTGTATCAGCCGGATTGTCCACAGCTGAACACAGCCTTTAGCAGGCATTGAGGACAGTTTTACCATAATCCCCACGCATGGCAGGCGTTTTGGAGTTTGCAGTTTAATATATCAGTTCCTCAGAAGGCGCTGCTACCCATCTTTTGTTATTTTACCTTTAGTCGCCTCCTACGACACCCACAGATAGCAATGGGGTGGTAAAATTCTAGCCAGGCACAACAAGGGGATTTTTTATGTTATTGGCGATTAATATTATAGATTAATAAAAATTATTAATCTATAATATTAATATTATTATAGAATTATGGTATCAATACTGTTACACAGAGATATTACCAAGTACTCGTACCTACTAAAAGCTAGTATCGTTCCGTACCAGTCAGGCGCGCAGCGTGTGATCGACTGACGTCACCACGCAAATTGAAACGAAGCCATCAGTGAATATGATGTTAGGTGGGGTTTTTTCAGGAGCTGCCCGAAAATTAATTACAATGTTGCTGAAATGTCGTATGCTCGTAGGTAGAACTGAAAATCAGAAGCTACCGAGATATCGATTTTCAAGTTACAATAGAAGATTTCATAGAATTCATAGAATTTTTCCATAGAAGTATGAAGCGTTTAAAGCACTCATAACGTAGTTTGCTTAGCCGTTCAAAACTGATGAGCTAAGTTAAGCAATGTCCGCCGCGGTCATGAATTGGATGGGTGATCGCTAGTGACATTACTACTGAGCGCCTCCGTACTTCGTAGAGCCCGTTAAGCAGTCGGTCCCGTTTGTTGTTTTAGGATGGCAGTGGTTATAGCATAGTGGAAGGGCGTTTTGCGAAGCCCGCCTGGTTTGCTAACAACCTCAAATAGAAGATCTGGCAGCTTTCCTTGAGCCAGTAACTCTGGGTCAGCCTGAACAACATCTTCGACCAAATCGTCAATTAACATTAGGTGAGATAGTAGTCAAAGGCTAACCAATCATCTTTAAAAAAAGTATTAATCTATAACATTATTTGTTACGGTTTCAAAAAATAAATAACAAGGTGAGCCATTGTGTGATAGCTACCAGGAGTCCATTAACATCCGGACACGTCTTAGCATCCCTTCCCTTAAACAGTCAACTTGGAAAGTTGTACGCGCCGCTTAGTTATACTTATTACCTGTTCTAATGAATGACACATTATCTGTATACACTCACTCATTCACACATTCCTTTCGTTCCTTCCTCGTCACTCTTCCTTGTGATGCCTCGTCGCTAAGAAGTACCAAGTTATAAATCTGCCTAAATAAACGTTAATACAAACAAAATTACCGAAAAATTAAGTTATGCAATACAACGTGGTCGCGTGTGCCACAATATATATAAAACTGTGTTAAACGAAAAGGAGACCACCAGCTGATTTGAGAGGTACCTAATCGCCTACGGAAACACTTTCAACAATCGACGGATAATAAACGTCGAAGCTAACCCCGGATACCTACTGTGAGTCCATCATCATCTTATTTCCATACCTTTCAAAAGTAAGTACTTGGCAATCATCCTAGAGCATCCAGAATTAAAACAAGATTTAAACTGCCAAGTATATACTTTCCAGAATACCATTTATGACTACTTTTTCGAGCACTATCCACCACCAACTAATTATGCTCACCAAAACAAAGAAAATACTTTTAAGTTGACTGTGTCGTGGGAAACAAACATACCTAAAGACCACACAATAAAAACAAGCAAATATTATGAACTAACAAATGAATAAACCAAAAACGGTTATGTGGTTAGTTTATATGCTGTATATAGAAGTTGGAGCAAGGGGTATACCAGCAAAATCCCTATATAACCTACTTAAAGACCTTGGCCTACCAAGAACAACAGTAACTTCCATCCTAGAACGTGTATCTAAGGCGGCATTAGTAGGATCTTATCAAATTTGGTTAGGTAGGGGAGGAGGCTCGAGCGGTGAAGGGAAGCGTTGATATATCATAAAGAGGCCCCTTAATCCTACTCCTGGGTTGCAAGTCCTACGCCCCTCTAGCCTCTTCCTCTGCAACACGATGGACCCGGCACCCGCACGGTGAATCCATGGAATGCTAAGTAATTCGTCTCTGCCTACGAGTATTAAGATTCGAGCATTAAAATAATCGTTTGTTTTTTTCAGGTCAAGTGTTTGTTAACAGTGCAGCTGCTGGGAAAATGCGTTTGATATTTCCTTTTATAAATATTTTTTTCTTCCAGTAGGTACAAAGTCACATACAGATATTCTGATAACATAATATTGTATTAGTCGGCTGCCAGATATACTGCAAACTTTGACATCGCATTTGGTCTGCCAAACAAACTGATAATGCTCGAGCCGAATTAAGAAAAAATGTTCTCAGTTCGCATGCCTGTCATATTGAGAACGAGACCAGCCGCGAAGCATTTCCGAAATCCTCTATATTCGTATTGCCTTCAGTACTAGTCTTACCAAATATTTTTCTCACTGGTGTAAAGTTGTACGCTTCACACGAAAATTAATTTTTGGACTCATGCCTTTTTAAGTCCCTCACTACAAGGAAGACGACATTTCTTTATTAGTGTTAGAATTAGCCCGCAGCTATGTATATACACAATTTTTCCTGTTTGCAGATGAAATTGCTACATCAGGAACTCAGTTTACGCAAACATGTGACACAAACGAAAAGCCTACACGTGTACACTAAGTTTACACATTATTTTTTTTAAGGGAGAACAAACATGTTGACAGCCTTTGACGGCAGGTCAACTCCACCGGACTTTGGGCGAGAGAAGGCCCTCTTATTGCCCTGGAGGGGAAGTGCCGAAGACACATTTCCTGAGACGGGAGTAGATGGCGAAAAGCGCTTTCTCCCTCCGTCTCTTGCGGGCGCCGAACACGCACCTTATACTAAAGGAGGAGTTGACAACGGGCTCGAGGGTACCACTGTGCTACGGATCTTGGCTTGAGTCGTAAATGTTCTTATTTACCAATATTCAGTTATAAGATCTTATGTGAAATGCCTGACAATCATCAGGCAATGCATTCTTGTATAAACTAAATCAAAACAGCTGATGAAGAACATTAAAAGTCAAAAGACTCGAGCACCGATAGGTCTGTGGTCATGACATTAAGTAGTACTAACGATAACGATCTTTCAGTCAATAGCCATGACGTTTATTGTTGAACAGTTCTTCCTCCATTTTAAGAGAGTGTTTGCCGTAAATTGCGTGGTGGAAGGGCATTTTGCGAATGCCCGCCTGGCTAGCGACCACCCTCAAGTAGAAAATCTGTCGCCAAGCACTTAAGGGTGTGTTCCGGCAGCAGTTCTTGAGAGCCAGTGAAATAACAAGCAAAATGAGACTCAACATGTATGTCTCAAAGTGATGGGTGCAGTGCAGTTCGTCACTTGTGATGAAATGCAACTGTTATAGGCAGAGGATACCGCTTAACATCAGGTGGGCCTCGCGCTTGTTCCTTCACAATAACATAAAAAAAAACCCACGCTTGACAGGCGTTTTGGAGATTGCAGTGTCAGGTGGCAGTTTTTCGGAAGACGCGGCTGCACACCTTCTGGTGTGCAGCCGCGTCTCGTGGCCTTTCGTTGCCTCTTACGACTCACGCAGAAATATATTTCAGATGTTCAATTCTAGCCCGGCACGCCATGACCCCCGTTGATGTTTTGTTATTTTTATGATTCCGTTTGTGATCTTTAGCGTTAGTTTGACTTACATATGTTATCATATTTTTTTTATATATCTGATAGGCGAGCCCTTAAACCACTATTTCACGTGATGGTAAGTGATGACGTGGTCGAAGATGTTATTCAGGCTAATCTAGAATTACTGGTTCTCAAGAATAGCTGCCGGAACACACAGTTAGGTACTTTCTACTTCAGGGTGGTAGCTAGCCAGGCAGGCATACAGAAAATGCCCTACCACCAAGATATAACGACTGCCATCCTAATCGGGTCGGCTTGCCCTCCGAAGCACGGAAGCGCTCAGTAGTAATTTCACTAACGGTTACCCATCCAACTGATGAGTGCGGTGGACGTTGCTTAACTTTACTGATCGCTTAAGAAAAGCTAAGCAAACTTCGCTTTGAGCGCTTTGCTTGTTTTTGCAACTCATTCCTTTAACAAGCCATTTACAAAGTTAAGCAACGTCCGCCGCAGTCATAAGTTGGATGTGTAACCGCTAGTTAAATTACTGCTGAGTATTCTGGAAACAGATCTGACATCATCATTAGCGCGATGGCTGAATACCGTAGCTGATTAATTGAAGGTACACGGACCGTAAACAGATTACTGAGAATATATCTTCGTCCCCTGTATTGTAGGTAATTATTTGGGTTGGTTAGCTATCTGGAGAGCTGTGGAATCATAATAGGACCTTTATCAAGCTTCTACCCTTATCCCAGTCAAGATCGGTACAATTACAACACACAATATCAAAAGTATATCTCGCTAATCAATACGTTCATGTATATAGATCATTACAATGAGTTTTGGGTTTGATTTTATACTTGACACCAGTCTGACGCCAACACTTCTTGGGAATGCTCTCGTTGATAGTATACACCTACCTTTTGGGTACTCTACAGTATCTACACCTACAGTCTGTAGAATGTGTCAAAGCTGTCATAGTAAATTAGGTTTTTTACTTACAGTTGCTCTTCATGGACCTTAGAGTAACTCGTATTTCCGGTTAGGTTGTTTTTTTAAGATCAGTCAGTATGCATATCTAGTTGTGTTATAAGGAATATTTATGCAAAAACCTTTCCTGTATATCCAATTTGTTATATATTAATATCCAATTAATGTTTTACATATGCCTTTATTCATCCCGTCATAGCTGGTAGTCAGCTGTTGAAGTTTTAACGCTTAATATATAATAGCAGCATTCAGATTTATTTTGTTATTCTCTATGAGTTATACACAATACAATATACGGTTGAAATATTATGCGGTGAAAACACCTCATAACGATTCTTTGTCTCTAATTCTAGTCTGGGGAAAGAAAAACAAATTTAATTGAATCTGACTGGATCGCAACAAATTTAACTCGACAAACTTTTGAAAATCTTACTAAGTTCGTTATTTCAACTGAATAATACACGACAAACGATTTGACGAAACCGGAGATGCTTCAACTAAGCCTGAAAATGCCTTGAAATAGCCTTAAAAATGTTAGAAAAAGAAAACGTACACGGCCTTAAGTAGCTTGTTAGAATATTCTTATCCTGATAGTATTTATTTTCCCCTTTTTTCTTTAAATAAGGCAATGCTTAGAGGCTTGCTAGTGGACTAAAATTGTGTAGACAATAAGGCTATTATTATTGTGGCTTTAATTCCGTTTCTCCAGATACTTCAAAACAAGTGCATGCGCACGGTCTATTGAACAATTAGGTCTGTCAAAAGAACATGGACGAGGCCTAGTGTTGAAATGCACTGCGTCTTTTGCCTAGACACATGCAGGTGTCTCATGTGCCTGTAATTCATAATTACTTACTAGCTCTCAAGGACTGCTGGTGGAACAAAATGTTAGGTGCTTGGCAACAGATTTTTTACCTGAACATCACCCCGTTAGTCAGGCGGGCATTCGCTAAAGGCCCTTTCACCATGCGGTGAAGCTCAAGCCGGCGATAGGGATCGAACCACGGACTTGCGGTACGGCAGTCCATAGATATTTATATCTTCAAATAATTGTACATTCCATTATAGGAATGTACTAGTTAGTCGGTCATAAATCCATGCATGATCCATGGCAGCCTCAATGAACATTGGAATAGGGTTTGCGTGATATCCAGCGTTCAGGAAAAAAAACAGTGTGCACTATAAATACAACCTACCTATATCTCATCCTAGGTCTGAAATCAGTCCAGTTAACCCCTGGTCTTACTTTAGCTTGATTAGCGTTCTGTTTCAACTTTAAATCAGCTTAATAGTTTAGGATAGGATTAGTGGGATTATAATCAATGTTGGGAACAAGTTACTGATGATCCCACACCTAGTATAGAATAAGTAATCTGTCATAAATGCTGATGAGATGCTCAGCGAGCGCTCAGCGTTTGTACAGGAAGGGCCAAAATAGTTGCTGTCTGATTTATTACAGTGCAGTCTAAACAGTAGATTTTGTAAGTATAGATATTAGGCTCGAACGATATGTATGCAAAATTTTTCCTAGTTTGAACACTTATTATGCAAAATATGGCAAAACTACGTTTGTATGGTCAGCCCAAAGCGTTCGGGGCGTATTACAAAAATATTAAACTAGGCTAATAAGTGAACATAGGTAGACTACGGTCGATAAAAACTGTCCCTTCAGACAGACCGTGAACATTATTACCAGATAGTTAATAATCTCTCAGGTGCTTTTAAAGCTAAATCGAAATCAATAAAATAGTGAACAAAAACAATTTTCCAACAATCGGTTTACGTACAAAACTATAAATATTCTTCGGTTCGTCATCTATCAAAGTCTCGACGAGACACAATGCGACTAAATAATATCGGGACGATGACAATGAAAAATTGTACAACAAATTGATGGTGCTGATGACAGCACTGTGACAATTGCCTGTCAAAACAGACATAATTATGAATTTGACATTAACAACACATTAGGATCAATAATTAAATGGTTAGATACAAATAACTTAAAAATCAATATATATAAAACTAATTTAATTCAATTTACTCTAAGACTTAATTATATAACTGACATAAATGTACATTATCAAAATGAAAAAGTTAAGGAAGTTGATGCTGCCAAATTTCTCGGTCTTATAATAGATAAGAAACTAGATTGGAAAGCACACACTGACGATCTCTGTAAAAGGATGGGTAGCTCAGCATATGCTCTCCACAGACTTGCACCCGTTGTAAAGAGAGATGCACTTCTAACATCATACCATGGTCTAGTAGCATCAAACTTACGGTACGGCTTAATTTTTTGGGGCAACTCAACTCACAAAGATTTTGTTCTAAGGCACAAAAACGCTGTATTAGGTCAATGTTTGGACTCAAGATAATTGACAGTTGTAGACCACTTTTTATTGAGCACAAAATCCTAACACTTCCATCTCTATATATATATGAAGTAGCTTTATTTGTCAAATTAAATCAGCACTATTTTCCATCTAGACGTGATAAATATAAGCTCTGTATGCAATCTTCGAAGAAGAGCCTTATGAATAATAGCATTTTCTGTATGGGACCAAAAATATACAATCAGATACCAAGCTCCTTAAAGGACCTAAATAATAATATGTTTAAAATTAAGCTTAAGAAAATATTATTAGAGAAATGTTATTATAGCGTAAGCGAATTCTTGACTGACAAAAATCTGAATTGAATTTATATTATTGACATTAATATTCGTGTTTAGTTTATATCCACTTTTTTGTATGTATCTAGAATTGACTTTTATAATTGACATTGTATTGACATTATATTGAAACTTGTGTGAATTGTTCAAGTGCCTAGAATCATATTTTTCTCCTTTGCTATTGTTAAATTATCTAATTGATTGCCGCCTCTCAAAAATTTGTACGCCTATATGGGCAAAACATGATGATCACTACACTTAATTATGACACCAATATGCATGCGTTTGTTATGTATAATACTCATGTTTTATGCAAATAAATGATTATCTTATCTTATCTTGGGACGAGGTGGGAATTAGGATGTTAATAGGGAAAGTGATTGCTTTGGATTTGGCTGACCAAAGAACAGAAGAGCATATTAGTACATTATGATATAAGTGCGATAAGTTGAAAATTTTAACCGAGGCGGTATTTCTAGAGAATAATCTGATTAAGAAGGTTTATAATTAAATCTTCTAAAGTTCTTAAACTTCTAAAGTCTTAAGTCTCAAGTTCTTTTGATTTTATATAAAAAACCAATTATACAAACTAAAAAAACTTAAAATTAGCTAAAAAAAAAAGAAACTAATCCAATGTTCCGCTACCATTAGGCAGTGTCCCCAAAATGCTGGAGGCATTGCCACGTTGTATGGCAATGCTTATCCTCTGTGCAAAGTATATGCCAGCATTTTGGTCACAGTAGCGTCGACCAGACGTTTTGAGACGTCTATATATTTATTTTTTTATTATACAAACTACAATCTCCTTGGTAAGAAGTGTGGAAACGTTGTTTTTTTTTCTATTTAAAACACAAGTGCGGTAAAGTTGAAAATAAAGCACGAGTGCATAACCATTATGATACTAAAATCGGTGCATTTAAAGGTCTGTTAGGAGCTAATGTCTTGAAAAATAATATATCGAGCTTCATAATTGTGTAGTGATGCTACGACCAATTTTGAAGCATATCACTGCTTCAAAATCCAAGCGGGAATTGCTTTGGACTGCCGAGCTGTAGGTGCATGATGCGATCTCTATCGCCGGCTTGAGCTTCATCGCATGATGGAAGAGCATTTTACGAATGCACGCAACTTAGAAGCTTGATTAGAATATCAGTCGTCAAGCACCTAACAGTGTTCCGTTGATAGCCAGTAAGTAATTATGACATACCTAAGAAAAGTTGGCAGTTTGGCTCAGGTTAGTGGCTAGCTAGCCCTATTTTAATTACCATAAATCTTATGTGTTGTTAGCGGAAATATATGTTGTATCAAAACTGAACTTGATTTCATTGATTCGTGATAATTTCTAATTCAACATTATGATTTTGATTCATCATTCGACGCAATAGTTTTTATACAACAGCGTTTCAAATATACAGGAAACTTACATAGATAGGCTACTATTTTGCTCCGTTTTTAATCAATTCATATTTATCATAAATGTTTACGGATACTAATATCTAGCGTATTTTGCATTTTAATCAAGTTACATCTGATATATTAAACACAGAAATAGATTGCGAGTTTCCCTGAATATTTCTAACCAAATTGTGGTCCCCATGGGAAGACCTTTGGAGGATCTAAATCTATTTTCCATTTTGGAAGGGTTTACGAGGAACTGGTAATAATAAATGAGTAACAAATTTTCCTATATTTAACCTTGTTCCTTGTTTGCGGTTTTAGTTTCGGATGATTAGTTTCTGACATCGGTTAAATTACGCCATATTTTACTTTTCCGCGGTTATTTCATCATAAAGGTTATATAGAATAATATACTGATACAACAGATTAGTTATAGTGTGGCCATAAATACTGTTACATAAAAACTTTTCTTTTTTTCAACTTTTTAAATATTTTGAATTTGGAACGCGTTTATTATTTTAAAAACTTCTTTTGATTTTGCGCCATTTTACACACTTTTTCGTGTTCATTATCAAATTACAATATGGAATGCGGTGTTAAAGAAAATAGGAATGCAGTAATACCTTGCACAAAGTGGGTATGGAGCAGTCGTCGGTCATGTTCCAGATACTTCAAAAACTTGGTATGTTCGTATAACGTACTTGAGTTCAAAAGCAAGCAATAAAAAATTAAGTTCATTGAGTACCTTGACTCAATAAGTGAGCAGTATCTACAGTGATTTCGTGCCCATGTTACCGATATGCTAAAATCAGGTAAGCTTAGTTAATCTCTCGTGAAAACTTCGCTCGATAGCTTACCACTTGCCAAGTTAGCGGTGAGTGTATACTTACTTAGACAATGTGTTCTGTTCGATAAACTAAAACTTCGGATTACTTGGACACCTCAGATTGGATGAAGGAGGTAGATAGATAGCCATATAATATCAACAAAACCCATCTCAGGGCTAAACTTGCGTCCGAGGAACTTTGTACAAGTTGACACAATGTTGTTGCTGCTTATCGTTGTTTACCGGAATTTGGAAATAACTTCTTGTGATAAGGTAGTTCATCATCATATTCCTATACTTAGCCCTATTCTGTAAGGTCCGAATTTTTTAACTATTATATTATATATATTCTTTATTAAATAGGATAGTCAAGGTGGTATGTACCTAAACACCTTTTCTCTTAAATTATATAATGTTCTCCTATATTATAACGCTTTTTTAATAAAGGCCAACCACCTTTTTGCAGTATAAAACTATATCTTTTTGTTATCCTGCAACCGAGCGCGATCCCCAATGTATCGTAATTTGACATAAAACAGCGGGGCAAAAAATAGTGCAGGTGCTGATGAGACAATTCATCACTGCAAATTTAGCAACACGAAAATATATAAAACCGTAAGAAGTAAAGAAATGCTTTTAGTTGCGATTTTCCTAGCTTATTTTGATTGTATAGCCAAAATAAGCCTAAAAATATTGCGATATTAGAATTTATTAGATACAAGAAAAAAGTGGTACCCACCCATTTTAAGTATAAGTACGATATAGAGATAATATAGAACACCATAACAGCGTCTTAAATTTCTACATACATCATTTAAGTTTGGCTGGTAGTATATGTAATAAGTTAGTACATAATCTAGTTTATACGCAAGGCTTAAACCTTTACTTTGCATGTCAAACATGGTGGAATGTGAAGATCTGTTTACGTTAATTAAGAACTTTACTGTATTGTATAAATATTTACTCATTCTTGCAAATACATTGAATTTGAATTTGAAGTTTTGATGTATTTAAGTAATAAAGTTTAAGGGTTATGGGTAAAAAATACTAACAGCCTCCGAAGGTTGCCTTCAGACAATACTAACAAACATCTTTAGCAATACGTTTACAATATATAGGTACTTCAGATTTCCAAGAGGCCCTCCCGATTGCAAGTGGTCACCTCTGCCTATAACAGATGCATTTCGTCACAATTGACATACTGCGCTGCACCCGGAGATCTACAGGTTTTGAGTCTCATGTGCCTGTAGTTTACTGGCTCTCAAGGACTGCTTCCGGCACACACTTTATAGTGTTTGGCGTCAGATTCTCTACTTGAGGGTAATAGCTAGTCAGGATAGCATTCCAAAAATGCCCTTCCTCCACGCTGTTAAGCTCAAACAAGCGGTGGGGATCGAACCATGGACCTGCAGCATGGCCATCCATAGCTATAACTGCACTGGTTATATATATATATATATATATATAACTAAGGTGTTGTATGTTCCCACGTTCTTTGTTCTTTGGCTTTTCCTTCTTTCACATACAGCATCAGGCGGTTACTTTTTCATATAGCGGATAAATAAACAGCCAAAAGTACTAGAGAACTATGAATGAATGTCATTAGTTATAACTAGTGACGCACGCGGAAAAGAGTTGTCTACGATTGTGAAGTATAGTAACGATAATAACCAGCATCTTCTCACCTCGGAGAGTGCTAATAAACTGTCGGAGTTGGCATGCGGAGCGGACATCGCTCTACGATGCCGTATTATATATATACATAGGTACCTACATGTTAGGTACCTATAGGTACCGGAATTGAAAAGTAAAATAGATGTGGTAATTAAGTATATACCTTTCGACCGTTCAGATTACTTGACTTCTATTTTTCAGAAAATAGGAAGCAAGCAAGACTTCGGAAAGCAGCCATGGCAGTGATTTAGATAACTTTGTTTAATTAAAACGGCTAGTAGTAACAAAAATTTAGCGCCATCTAGGTGGAAATAATGTGACAGTTGGCCGTTCCACTGTGATTCTTTGTTTATTGTCAATAAGCACCTTAGATACCGACAGCCAATTATTAAATCAACGTATTCAATTAAAGTTTTATTGGCTAACATTGTTACACAACTATCCTGACTCACGAAGGCACGCCCCTCCATATTATTTGAGTGAAGTTACAACCGATTCTACCTATTCCAGCGATCAAAGAAAAAAAATTTCACTGTATGTACCATTAGCATTTACACCCACACTAGCACGTATTGTATGTACAAACGAGGGCAACCCTTAAAATGCGAGGCATCATGAGTCAAGGCCTGTATAAGGACTGTCCCATTTCTTTATGTTGTATAAAATGATTAGATAAACAAGGAAAAGAATAGCCGAGTCTACACTGGACAATCAACAAGCACGGCGATTGACAGATCGGCCGCGGGAAGGAGCGAGCCTTCAACACGTACGTATGGTAATCACGTGGCATGTCCACACCGTCCGCCTCTTTGTCTCGCGCTCCTGATACGCGCGATTAGAACACGTTGAACTGTTCGGTTTAGACCCTGCTCTTGAGCAGCATGCCACCTCATAATTGAATGAAAATAAGGTGTTAATGCGCATTGGAAGGAAAACAGAGCTTCTACTCAGTACCCGAGCGGTAGCGGGTATACTTACAATGAGAGCATTCCATAACAATGGGTTGTGTCAAGGTGTTGGCCGATATAAGCGAATCCAAATCCAGTTATTTAGACATAGCCTCACTACCATCCTAAGACAACAACCAGGACCGACGCGACGCAACGGCTGAACGTGCTCTCACACTGATGCTCTCTAAGCAAAATATGTCACTAACGATCTCCCATCCAATAGCAGACGTTGCCCTTAGACTTTATACTATATAGACAAGCTTTGCTACGAGCTCTTTATGTTACCGATAGACCTGCCGTAGATTATTAGTTGTTTAACTTTGTTGATCGGTTAAAACAGCTAAGTAAACTTCGCTACGAGGCTTCAAAATATACTATTTACTATTTTCAAGATTGTTCTACTGTATTTAATAATGGTGTCAATTAAGTGTTTTGTATTGCATTGTACAAGTGCAGACAGACCCCTTCGGACATTCAAAGATGTGATGATATAATATATAACTAAAACAAGTAAGGTACTTAGGTTTTATTTGTTGCTGATAGAAGATACTACCACCTCCATAACTAAGACTGTTTCTACTCCACCCGTCTACGTGAAGGGTGGTACTTGTCGCAAGTATTAATCAAGTCACCCTCATTCCTTGCAAGGACACTTGTGTGTGGTCGCAATGGTTTTGAAGATTTCGGGATAAGATCCAGATAGCTGTCTTTTAGTTAATGGAAGCCATTCTGACGAAATGGTACATTTATGAAGGTAAACTCACGGTATAAGGTATTTATATATTTAGGAATTTTAGTAAAGAAATTATTTTTTCGCGTATTATCTATATCTATATTAATAATAAAGAGGGAATATTTGTATTTTTGTACGTAACGGATAAATTTATAAACTACTAGACCGATTTAAAAATTCTTTAACCATTAGAAATCTACACTATCCCTGATAAACATAGGCTGTAGAATATTTTCAAAACTTAGGGTTTAGTATGAAAACTTCGATAATGAAAAAAATACCAAAATAATCGTTATATCGCGTACGCTGCTGATATTGTTGAGAATAGAGCAAACTGATGTATTACAACATTACAGAAGACATTAAATTCTAAAAAAAAGGCCGGCATACTATTTGTCTACCAATTACAGTTATGTCATAATAACTACTTTTTATGTGTTACTATAAATTTTTGAAAAATACCCGTGGAAGCCTGGGGCGGGCCGCTAGTATATTGTATAAGTAATGCCTTTTGACACATAAACTGTCCATATGAGTATATATTTTTTTTATGTTATATATGTATAGAGGAGACAAAAAAGTCGCTTACCAGGTGGTAAGTGTCACGCCAGTCTTCAGGTATTACACCATCCTCGTTGTGCATGAAACTGGACTCTGCTCGTCACTCCAAAATGTCTTATGTTGTTGTTGTTGTTGCTTTATCTATTAAAAAGGAGCAATTCCACTTGCCACAGCGCCCCTCAAAGTACATTATGTAATTATTACAATATTTATTGTTTAATTGATGTCACTTGGTAAGTTGGCAGAGGCAGGATTGTCAAAAACATTTGTCGTTTATATAATCAGAAACTTTTCACGTGCAATTTGAATTCGCCTATTTCATCATGCTTCGGAGGGCATTTTATACCGTCACGTCAGCCCCGGATGTTGTCTTATGAGCAGGCTTTGTTATAGACCTTTGGGCTGTCAAAAAAATCCGATAATTTTCATAATGGTATAAATACTTTCAAAGCCATGATAGCTGATCAATAATTACTAACCTAAATATGACTGCGTTAGGCACGCAGTCATATTTAGGTCAGTAATTCTTCAGGTCCATCGTTCGACGTTCACCGCTGAATTGAGCTTCACCATGTAACGTCATATTTTCAATTCATTTCATTTTTTATTTATTTTTTTAGATTCAAGTTTACCGCTAATCAATATTTTCTCCTCATTCGTGGAATGAAACGTAATTCTGTACTCGGGAATTGTTCATGGTAAACTAGTGCTTGCGAAATCTATTGATTGCGTTATAGGGATCCATGTTTGTTTGGATCGTACCCATTATCGATTACTTACCGATTGTAAATTATTGATTTATATTTTCATTGAAGTGGTTAGAATCCCACTAAATCTGTCGTTGTGCTACCTAACTTTACAGATAAATGGTTGCTCTGGTCAATAACTCATTAAATTAGAATATTTAACTCGATTCCATAAATAATAATTTTCTTTTAAAAATCGTTAATGTAAATATTACTTATTCTTAAAATGTATAGTTCTCATGGTAATTCGTACCAGGTGACAACAATTAACTTACAGTTCCTTTTGTCCTCAAATATTAATTTTGCTTGATAAATTTGGTCTTTCGATGTTGGTTATCGATGACTCGTTCCATTAATTTTATTCGTTTAACTTCAAAATATTTAATAAACAAATTGTATTTGTTTACCAACCATTTAATATACTTCCTTTTAAATGTATGAATGTTATATGCCAAATTCCATCGGATTGCAATACTTTTGTAAAAACAAATCGATTCTCGTATCGATTATTGATCTCCGTTTGCTTGGTGCAATTCGATACCACATCACTGTTTTTGCTGGATGATTTCAATTTTTTCTTCCACGACGGACCGGCTGGCGAAATAAGTTAATTGGAAGACGACTTACTCAAATTAACGCCCCGCAATGGCTGGAGCAATGAACGAGGTCGGCCCCGCTGATGGCGCAGTGCCATTCAAGTAAAATGCGTTAATAAAACCCGTAAGGTGAGTGAACTTGTGAAATTCCCCCGCCAAGCACATGCTATTTTTTCACCCAACTTCTTATCGAATGTTCATCCTTTCCCTTTAATCATGCGAAGATTCACCCTCTTCGACTTTCTAATGGTAGTTAAACCCATAATTTCATCCATTTGAGGTAAAAAAACATAAAATAATTTTACAACCTAACTTGTGTAAAATCTTGAAAAATATTAGTATTTCGTATTGTTTACATAGATAATCAGATAGTTTTAGCCCAAACGGTCATGCTGATATACCACTTTGTCAACATATTTTGTTGAATTTAACTTGAAAATTCCAAATATAAAGATTCACCATAACTTAGGTGAAATCTTGGAAGCTTTTGTTGTTTCACCAATTGTAACATATTTAATGTGTAATATAGACCCCAACGGCTGTGCTGATATATGATTTTTTCAATATTTGTTAAAATTTACCTGAAAAATTGCATATATTAAGTTTTCCTATAACTTGGGTCAAATCATGGAAACTGTTTGTGTTTCACAAATTCTACCCTATTTAAACTATAGTACAGACCACCCCGGTTGTTTTAATATACAATATATTTCCATATAATTAATAAATTTGGTTGGAAAATATCATAACTCAAGTTTTTTTCATAACTGGTGAAGAATGGTTGAAATTATTATTCTTCTGTTAGGTTCATACTGTTTAACATCAAGTATAGACCACCCCCGTCGTTATCTAGTTGATTGATATCTAGTTCACCCCTATATTGCTTGCCAATTTTCTATAAACTTGATGATTAAGTTTATAGCTCATACAAGCTATTTTGTCTCTGCGCCTTTATATCTAAACCGTGTCTGTATCGAAGCAATTGATTTTTTTCAGGGTTTTTTTTATGTTTAAATATTTCTAACAATATTTCCGGTTCAACAATGTGAGGGCTCCCCCTGGACTTCCACGGACAATGGCCTAGGAGTTATCAACCTGTTGAATGGCAGCGATGCTGGAGTAACCCTTTATAATTTAATTAATTAACTGGTACAGGAACCAGGTACCATTTTGTTTTGGTTTTATGTGTGGACGTTGAGTTTTCGTCACACCTAATGATAATTTATATTTCACATCACAAGGAGCGTGCCATAACAATTTGGCAGCAGGTGATGATACGTGAGCGTTAAGTTGTCGTCTCACCTAATTATAATTTAGTCCTAATATGTACTATCCGTCATAAGGAGCGTTTAATTCGACCAGACGTCACCTACAATTACCGTCCAATAACTTTTAACCTTAATCTTTTTTTTTTTTTTCAAATCTTTACCTATGGTGTTAACTTTTTATATAACCACTTGTTCATATTTAAATTTTAATTATGTAAACTAATTTACATTTAATTTGCATTCAACTTTATAACTTGATATAATGTAACAAAGCTTCAAATAAAGTCAACTTGATGAACCGGATTGGTTAATTTTATTATACCCTGTTAGGAGTTGGAGGTAATCCCCTGGAACTCCAGGAAAACCGCGGTTACGGCGGAAGAACGTGACAACCACATGTTGAAAGGACATTTTAAGAATGATTGCCTGGTTAGCTACAAGCTCAAATAGAAAATCTGTTGCCATGCATGCAAGCAGTGTGTCTTGGCAGCAGTCCTTGAGAGACAGAAATTACAGGCACATGAGACTTAACAACTGTCTATGTCAGAGGGATGGGCGCAGATACTAGTGACATAATACTTTTGTTATAGGCAGAGGTTAGCGCTTAACATTAATACATAAGGTATTCCGCTGACCGAACACCTGAACCTCTACTAACTATCGTTGTATTCCAGCAGCTATCCTTGAGAGCCCATTTCCGTTTTAAGTAAAGCCTGCAAAAAATAACTGTTGATATTTGGCTATCACTGCTCCGTGCGTCTTCTATATACGATATAACAGATAGAGAAGGTATATTACTAAACCAGTACCAATAAGCCTTTGCAGTGTAACTAATTGCCCATATGGCACGTTTTCAAACCGCAGCGCAGAGCCCTGTTCTTAGTTAATTTGCTGCTCTATTTCATGTATATTGCATTATGTTACCGCCACGCCCGATTTTAGGATTTATTTCGACAGACTTGGCTCCTGGTAGGGTAGGTTATTTTTGCAAGCCAGACATGTCAGCTCATGTAAATAAAATGTTGCCGATGATGTTGGCAAAGTCAAAGTTCAAGTCAAAATCATTTAAAGCGTCTACGACCCTCTTACAAAGTTTAAGTACTTAAACATTTTTATATTGAAATATTTTACATTGTTCGGCAAAAAATGTGTAGAGCCACTACCAGAAGAACGGGCAAGAAACTCAGGGCCATTCTATATTAAACGACTTTTGACAATTTGAATAATAAAATTTGAAATTGACCTTCATAAGCGCCTTGTAGACGCCTAAATTGGATAAATGATTTTGACTTTGAATTATACATTGTTCTTGTTTATGACGAGAGTAAACAATTTATTATGTATAATATGATATAGTACACAAAACTCTGTTTATAAGTTCATCTGCATAAAATATATTATATTTTTTATATTTATCAAAGAACTTCGTTTGTAATGTTATTCATGTCAGAAGTTTTCTTGGGCCTTTAACTCGTTGTCATCGGCTGACCCACTATGGCCAATTTATGAATGAAATTCTATTGTTATCATTATCGCAGATTTCAATGGGAGAACATGGATCAAAAATCAGTTTCAATATGAATTAACTATATATGTTTTGGGCCGTGGGGTGCCGGGCTAGAATGTTACCCCCCCATTCCTCATTATAGGTTGCGTAAGAGGCGAATGAGGGTAAAATAACGGAAGGTGGGCAACACGCCTTCTGAGGAACTGATATCTTAAACTGCGATCCCGAAGACGCCAACCAAGTGTAGGGATTATGTCAAACCCCTCTTAAAGGGGAGGCTGTATTCAGTGGAGTGTCCGTCTGATGCAGCAACACATGTTTTACTAACATTATCATTCCTTAACTTCCTTACGGTTGAAGTACAAATCCGAGGTATGGATCGTGCAGTAAACCCAATTTAGCATCGACTTTGATACCATACATCGCGGCACAACATCTCAGCTAAAATGATTAATTTCATGCCCTCGTTGTATAACCTCTTATTTTATATATACATAAGGTACACGCATATATTGAAGTTTTAGATAATCTGAATAAGTAATAATGAACGTATCCAAAAGTTATTTATATCTCACTTGTTTGGAAACCAAAAAAGAGTTCATAAAACCAAAACGGTTTTTCATGCATGGTGGTAGGGCATTTTGCGAATGCCCGCCTGGCTAGCTACCACCCTCAAGTAGAAAATCTGTCGCCAAGTACCTAACGGTGTGTTCCGGCAGCTGTCCTTGAGAGCCAGTACTTCTAGGTTAGCCTGAACAATATCATCAACCACATCATCACTTACCATCAGGTGAGATAGTGGTCAAAGGCTAATCTATCAGGCATAAAAAAAAATACGTGGACACCCTACACAATATTGGTTGATCGAATGTCCACTTTTTATAGCTGTAACGATATATTGTATCGGTACCACAGAATAGACAATAGTCTTCACGACAATACTCTTTTCGTAGCGTAACGTGATATTTTTATAGAGTCATCCTCACCTTATCATTTACATGAGGGAAAGTACTCGTATGGATTTAGCTAACTATATTCTGCACTATATTAACTAACTATGCTCTGAATCTATTTTTTTATTGCTGGTAGCCGTTGATTGTGTGATGCAGTCATAAAAAAAAACGTTCAGGCTAACATAGAATGACTGGCTCCCAAGAATAGCTATCCTTGGCAGGTGCCAGAATACGCCGTTAGGTGCTTGGCGACAGATAATGATGAGGAGAGAATGATACTTGAGGGTGGGAATCTAGCTAGGTAAGCATTCGAAACCTGTCCTAACAGCATGCTACTGCGACTGCCATCCTAAAACAACAGCGACTAAAGGCTTAACGTGACCTGCGAAGCATCTCCAAGCGTGCTCTCAGTAATATATGCTACAGTCACTCTACAGTTATTACTTTAGATTATTATTAGGTCAAAATTTCAACAATATCCATTATGTTGTTTGCTAGTTGCTTATCACTATGTAATTACATTAATAATTTGATATTACATATCGATAATTCTGATATACATGCTAGGTCCACTTCTTGAAGGAAGTATGTATTCAAACGTTTATTTTATATAATTTTAAATTATGTTGGCTACGATGTATTTCCAGTTTTGTCCAGTCCTACTACTAAAAAATAATAACAATTAGATTTTTGAGAAAAAGTAGTATCACAAATCCGTTGATTGACCCCAGTGTCGAATCAAATCCAATGGTTTTAATTCCATGGCTTAACTGAAGATATGGAAATAGTCTCGCTCCCTATACATTATAGTTACCTAAAATCATCCGGGAAATTTAGTCCATTTATATATTACATCTTTTTCCACATCTTCAGAAAATGTATAAACAGTTCATCTGATCCAATCGTGCTTAACTGTTACTCCATTTTCCATTTTGGACATTATTAATCGAAATACCAATATACTAATAACTGTGCAGTGCTTATATCAAGTGAATTACTAACTCGTTAACACACATGTATGTAAAAAAAAAAAAACTTATTCTTCATCAAAATACCAATATTACTGTACTGTATCAGCCGGATTGTCCCCTGCTGAACACAGCCTACCCTATTATGGGGGGCTGCCATCATCCCCACGCTTGGTGAGATATCAGTTTCTCAGAAAGCGCTGCTGCCCACCCTCTGTAGTGTTACCCTTAGTCGCCTCTTACGACACCCACGGGTAGAGATGGGGGGTTAACATTCTAGTCCGGCAGTCCACGGGCCACGGACACTACTAAAATATATGTGCAGGCATTACAACCGCTGAATCATAGCTGGTAACACAATATTTAAAATTTCGTAAAAGTTCGTACATTATAACGCATTATAGTAAAATGTGAAATGAAATACACGCTTGCATTGGAAAACAAGAAAAAGTATCTAACTTTATGATTTTTCATTTGCATGAAGTTAAATCAGAAATTCTTTACAACTGAGCGCCCCGGGACCGAGAATATAAAATACAATCAGAGAGCTCCTTATTGCAGCAAAGTTTACATTTCATATTTATACTGCTCACAATATGAATGAAAAATAAGCCGAAGCACGACCATGAAGTTGATTTACTGTTGCAAAAAAAATAAAATGAAAGGAAAGGATACAGAAAAAGGTCGAAGAGTACTAGAAAAACATTGAAAATCGAAGAGAGTCGAAATCAAAATATGTAATTATGTATGCACACATCTCTGTTTTTGCGACCATTGCAAAAAGGTTTATTGGTCAGTTGAATATCCGATAAACTCCCTAACTTCCAAAACTTTTTTAGCTCAGAAAATTAGAAGAAGGTCGAAAAACATCTATCTCCCACTTCAAAGTGACCCACATGTATTTCACTGACGTACAAGCACACAGATCAAACACAAAATATAAATATACCATCTTAAGAGGTTTCTTTGTACAAACAATTCAAAAACGAAGTTGTCTTCTACTACAGGTCTTCATGCACAAAATCTGTTACCAGTCAAAATGTTTTTCTGACAATTACCGCCATTTTCAACGCACTTGGAAGTATAAGCCATGATAATGTTTATTTCATTTTATTCTACTAGCTTTTACCCGCAGCTTCCTCCGCTACTTCAGTTATTTTAGTTATTCATTATGGTTTTTAGCTCTCATACAAGGTCCTGACTGCTTTGCCGTTCTCTCTCTAAGACCATTATGGGGCTTAGATCTCAGACTTAGCTCCCCTAACGTTGAATAAACTTATTGGTTTGTTTTAAGTGAGCCTGTTTAAATTTAAAATTATATTTGTAATGGGTAAGTAATACTTATTTAGCACGTAGGGTGCCGGGCTAGAATGTCACCCCCCCAATCTCATCCCCCATCGCAAGAGGCGACTAAGGGTAACACACCAGCAGGTGAGCAGCAGCGCTTTCTGAGGAACCGATATCTCACACTGCGATCCCCAAGATGCCTGCCAATTGTGGGGATTATGGATAATGTGGCCCATAATGGCTGTGTTTATCAGTGGACGATCCGGCTGATACAGTAATACTTATTTTTAAAAGTATTCCGAATGAACAAGCACCAGGCCCACCTGGTGTTAAGCGCTAACATCTGCATTTCATCACAAGTACGAACTACACTGTGCCCGTCACCCTGAGACATCGAGAAACTAACCTCTGAGACATACAGATGCTAAGGCTAGAGTGCTCGTGGCACTTTCCATAAAAACGTAATTTCGTAATATTTTAAATACTAAACGTTCAAACTCGGTGAAACTTTGCATGTATGTCCTTGCGCCTAATATCTATGCTTCTAGTTTGCCAGATGTGCGTAAAATTAAGTATTTTCAAAAATAATTTGAAAAACGTTTTGTATGGAAATTGTTAGTTTGAAATTTAGGGCTAAAATAAATAATAAGTTTTAAAGCGCTCGTAGCGAAGTTTATTTAGCTGTTCTCAACCGATCAGCAAAGTTAAGCAATCTCGTGCGCGGTCATGAGTTGGATGGGTGACCGCTAGTGACATTACTACTGAGCGTTTTTGTGCTTCGGAGGGCACGTTAAGCTGTCGGTCCCAGTTCTTGTCTTAGGATGGCAGTCGTTATAGCATGGTGGTAGGGCATTTTGTGAATACCCGCCTGGCAAGCTACCACCCTCAATTAGAAAATCTGTCGCCAAGCACCTAACGGTGTGTTCCAGCAGCTGTCCTTGAGAGCCAATACTTCTAGGTTTGCCTGAACAGCATCTTCGACCACATAATCACTTACCATCAGGTGAGATATTGGTCAAAGGCTAACCTATCAGGCATAAAAAAATAATAAAAATAACAAGTCAAAGACTGCTGCTGGAACACACTGTTAGGTGCTTGGCGGCAGATTTTCTGCTTGTTGAGGTTGGTATCTAGCCGGGCGAGCATTCGCATTAATGTCCTACTACCATGCGGTGAAGCTCAAGCTCAATTCAATCTTGCAAAGATCAAGACTTTATATATGTACAGAGAGGGCAGGATCATTAAACTTTTTGAAATAGGGTATACAGCTATCTCTACGTTTAAGACCAAATAAGGCTCGTACACACGGTTTATTTTTCAACATTCGTTTGACGCAACCAAGCGGATGCGATCATTTATAAGCGCCAAATCAATTCAGCAATCCAATTGAATTTGGACGATTGTGCATGTTTTGTTAATTGTGAACTTGATGAGTCTGAAATCAAAGCGGTATCTGTATGGAAGTTAGATTTCTTGACATATTTATTCGTAGATTCCAAGGTATTGACCTCTTAATACACTTCCAGAAAAAAATATCCTCAAATTGACGTGTACCATATTACAGGTATCCTAGTAACATGAATGCATTTCCCATAATTGATGGAGACATTCCTCGGCATCCCTTTGTTCAACTAAATACAATTAAAAGCCATTTCATTTTCACCCTTCATTTGAGAGGCGCTTCGTCTACTAAGAGCGTTCTTTGATATGATAAGCTAAGTTATAAGCGGTAGCGTGCACTGAAAGAATTTAAAGGTACGAATATTTAAACATCCGGCCAAGATTTCGTACGCAACTACAAACCAACTTGATGTCATAATCACTGGGAACCATGCCAGACGATACTTGACGCGATCCGATTCTACACCAAACATGTTCAAGAACTTCTGACCTCAAACTTAGAATCGCTGAATTTGTTTTTTTTTTTAATTAGTGTTTATATTTGTATTGTAAATAATTACTTGTAATTAATAAATTTTATAAGAGCTTCAGAGACTCCCTGAATTCAATAAATGATTTTGGATTTAACTTTAAATTATGCAGCATGAAATTATGAAACAAAATGCGTAAGTACTGTTCCTGACGTCACCTATGTATCGATAATATCGACTTTTGGTAAGCAACGCCCAAATCTATTTATTAATATATATGTTCTGGTGGCGGCGATCTCTGAAAACTTTTAAGATATTCGATGGCTATACGAGTACATCTTGCATTCTATATATTTTATTTTTTAGTATGTTGTGTTTGCAGTGTGTGTATATGATATAGTTACTATATATATCATCAATACCTTTACATATGTACATTATATTAATAACAAATACTTCAAAGAACACTTTACAAAAGTGTAACGCACTCGGACTCAAGCTAAGTATTCCAAACTGAATTAAATAATAATATGCAATACTTCCTGCTGATAAACGTTATTAAATTTACCCAAAATAAATATAAAAATTGTAAAAAAAATATTACGAACTGTATGCAACACTACACCTACTACAATAAAATCGTTTAGTTAACCTATATGTCATTGAAGACTCACAGGTAGTCCAAATGCTCCAGCCCACTACCAGTTGGCAGCGTGCCCAGTGTGCTGGCAGCATCGTCTCGTTGAATTGCAATGCTTATTCGATATTTATTTGTAAAGGATTACAAACAAGCTAAAAGAGCTAGAGGTACAATAATATCTGTATATTATTTGATATAGGCTACACTTAGTATTATAATTTCTTTTCCGGGAGACTATATATGATACGAGAATATATTTTTATGTGTTGACTCGTCAAACTCTGGCTACCTATACGATGTCGTTTTAATAGCCTGTAAGAAGTTATTGCGTTCCATAAATATCATCTCCTAGGCAAGACATTACCGGTCGAGTCCCATGAGTTGCCTAAAGATCTTATTAAATGCATTTCGAAGGCATTTATGCTCCCGAGTCCAAGTGGAGTGCTATTATTGAGGCTCCGCGGTCAAGCTGTCTGTCAGTCTGTCCATTCATCACGGGTCTATAGCTCCTATATAATTGGGGGGCTGTTGAAGTTGTCAATTTTGTACCATTTTTACTACGGGTTCGATACCAAAAACTAAACTTGTTAATTAAAATTCCGGTTAAATGGTTAAATATTATGAATCATATCTATACTATATTTAACAAAAAACACTGAACACGTCTGTATTTTTGCAGGTATTATTCAAACTATTTATTTTTCATTTATGAGCTCTTGCAACGCGGAACCCTAATAACAAGTCTGACTAGCACTTGGCCACTTTTTTGTTTTAATTATAACATATTTCTTGTTATAATTACATAACATAAAAATTATATCGTGTTGTATAGCACTTGTTTTTTTATATATGGTATTTGGTTAACTATTTGGTTTTAATCAAATGTTTAATTTGGATTACCCAATTAAGTAAAAAATCATTAAAAAAAATTTTTTTTATATATAAACATTATAAATTGTTGTGGTATCATACTTATCAAAGCTTTATATATCACGCTGCCATTATGGAATTTAAAATACGCCACATCTCATGACTTTTCGCAATAAATCAAGTTCCTCTCAAAGTCACTAAACAAATGTTAGTCTTCAATTTGCCGCGTTGCCCTTGTCTCGAGATACGAAATAGGTTCTTTATTCGCCCCGGAAGGTAATCACACATTTACAAATTTTATTTGGTTCACTTGCTTTTATCGATGAATGGATACAATTTTAACCCCGACGCAAACAGAGATGCGTGTGTACAGACCTTTTCTCAAACGAAGGTACGTTCCTTTCTTGTTTTCAGTGTACATGCTTCTGCATATAAGCGATAATAGGCTACATTTTATTGTTTTACTGTTTGTACCATTAGCATTTACTCTAAGAGGTAATATAGGTATACACGAGGCCTATACAAATACTAAATACAATTTTGAAGCCCTCTTAGCGCAGTTTGCTTCCATTCTATTCATGCTAGCCAGTCTTAACCGATCAGCTAACTTAAGCAACGTCCGCCCCGGTCATGACTTGGATAGGTGACCGCTAGTGACATTACTACTGAGCGCTTACGTGCTTCGGAGGGCACGTTAGGCCGTCGGTCCTGGTTTTTGTCTTTGAATGGCAGCATGGTAATAGGGCCCTATGCAAAAGCCCACCTGGCTAGCTACCAAGTAGAAAATCTGTCGCCAAGCACATAACGGTGTTTTCCGGCAGTTGTCCTTGAGAGCCAGAAATTCAGAAATTTCTAGGTAAGCCTGAAAAATGGACAGTAGAAAAACAAATATCTTCTACCACATCACCACTTGCCATCAGGTGAAATGGTGGTCAAAGGCTAGCCTATCAGTTATAAATAAAATACGCATCAACAATTAACTATTGATGAACGCTTCGTGAGTAAACAGAAGTAATTTTGACATGTTCCTTTCAAAACGATATACATTATGGAGTTCTAACTTAAAAAATGCATATTGTTTTCATTCATTTTGGAATTAGACAATCAAAACAATAAAATAGTAATCTGTAGAGCATGCGTTATTGCAAAATTATCGGGTTGAGTCTTCATTAACAAGTATAAAGCCAATTGCAAAATTAGTTTTGTATGTAGTACAACGTAAGTTGAACAATAGGTGTCGCTCCATCACCATACGATGGTTAAAGAAAGAGAGGACTAATTAGAGTTATGAGTCATGTCAGAGCCCCGGCTATAGGGGTGGATGGCACAGGTTCGAATCCCACAATTACTATAATTTTTCCTCACGTAATTTTGTAATAGACTGGAGTTTTATTTTAAATGTTGTTATTGAGATGGGTTTACTTAAATGCGTTGGGAAGTTGTTTCAACATTTAGTTGCCTCATAGTGAAAACTTCCACGTATCACAGCTGTTTTAAATATTTTATATGTAAGAAAATAGAAGCCCTTCTATAAAATAAATTTGGTAAAAATACCATACTAATTTTTTGAAAAGATTTTCTGGTTGTTTAAATTTTATTATTTTCAAGAGTTGCTAACTGAAATTGTCTACGTGCGATATATTAAATAAATTAGACTTATTGAGAAAAGGCGTGGTATGAAATCGCCTGTGAATGTTAAAGCAGAAACTAGTACATGAGTTTAACGCGTTGTTCTAGCCTACACGTTGTATTAGTTTTACATTGAAATCCCTGTTATGTATAAAAAAAAACAAGAAGGTCATAATAAGAATACAGTTCAAAACGGGAAATAACTTTAAAATCTATTGCATGAACAGACAACAAACTGAGTTAATAAAAAGTAAGGGCTTTTTCTGAAGTTCTTTCAAATTGCACAATTTGTCAAGAAAAGTAGCACCATTTATGTCAGTCTGACTAAGCTTAGTTCTTAACGCTGTATTTGTATTTTCTCAGAAGCATAATATTTCTCTGTTTGAGAATGAATGTGAGAAATTAAACATTTACGCAGCGAAAATACTAGAATAGTATAAGTAGATTATTGTATACCATAGTGATTCTGTGAGCTTAAGACCTCGAGACTGATATATTATGTTTTTATTTTTAAGTTTTCAGCCCCTATCTCCACTGTTTTGAAAAATGAATATGAAAATGACTTTAAAAGAAAACTTAAATAAAAGTATTTCGACAACCTATAAGTTATTGCAGACTCACAGGCACTCGAAATGCTCCAGCCCACTACTAGTTGGCAGCGTGCCCAGCATGCTGGCAGCATTGCGCCATTTTTAGGGTTCCGTAGTACCTACAAGGAACCCTTATAGTTTCGTAATGTCCGTCTGTCTGTCCGTCTGTCCGAGGTTTTGCTAAGAGACCGTTTGTACTAGAAAGCTGCAATTTTGTACGGGTATGTAAACTTACAACGCCGACAAAGTGGTAAAATAAAATTTAGAAAATTTTTTTTTTTTTTAGGGTAGCTCCCATACAAGTGTTGTGGGTATGAATTTTTTTTTCGTCGTTTATCTCATCGGTTGGGGTATCATTGAATAGGTATTTTGAAATGATTTAGGGGTTGCTAACATTATTTTTCGGTTTAATGCTCCATTTAGGAAATATTCAACTTTAAAGTGCAAATTTTTGTTCCTGTAGGGCGTCCCCCCCCCCCTCTAAAAACTAAACAGCTGGTTTGAAAATTTTGAAAAAATTCATGATGATAGTGCAGTTCATGAACTTTCAAGGAAAATTATAGCAATTAAGATAACTTCATTACTTTAGCAGTAATAGTCGTTGAACTTGGGTATTAGATAATTTTTCAAATACAAAACTCTTAGAATAAATCCTTTAAAGTTACTAAGATGAAGTACTGGAAGGACTAGAATCGATATAGATAGTTATGTACTATAGGAAGGGGTGGAGGGGGGAGAGGGGGGGGGGGGGTTTAGCATCCCCCCAGAGGGGGGGGGATTACGGAAACTATTTTTTTGTTTTAAATAATAATAATAAAATAAAATGTGTATCTACATACATTAGAAGGACTTAGGTATGGTATATATGTATATATTTTGTGCAATGGGGAGGGGGAGAGAGTGCGGAATATTCCCAATATAACTTTCTAAGCAATTTGTTCTTTTGTTTATAAATTGTGATTGCTTGCATGTGAAGACTGTTGTTGACCGTGACTATTAACCCATTGGCATCGGCGATAATTATAACAATAGAATTTCATTCATAAATTGGCCATAGTGGGTCAGTACGATTTCAACTTATTAACTAGGAATCATGGATTATCTATACGTTTCTTAGTTGCTCACAAACTTTTTTCTTCTCTCCATTTAACGACACCTCTCTATAACGCCATAAAATGCACAGTCCCTTGAGTTTACACTCTATATATATCTATATATAGTGTAAACTATATAACGACACTGAAGGGACTGTGCATATATATATGTTTAAATATATTCTATATATATATAACGGCGCGTGAACAATTTAATGGAATAACGAAGATTAAAAATGAAACGTTATGATTAATTCGATCATTCTTATGTTCAGTACTATAATCGATATTGCTTTGTATTCGATTATTCATTTTTAGAGCGGGTAACACCGAATGGAGTTGTAGGTGTCATGGCGGCCGGATGACTGTCGAATTCGTTCACTTCCTCTTTGATTTTCGAAGTGTGCGCACTTCTTGACGGACAACCGCACGTGATGGACGCGTGCAAACCCATTGGCTCTTAATCCATTTTAATCCACGTGATCCTATGTAGTTTTGCTGTAATAAGTTTCTTGTGAAATACAATTGTGATCATACGATATTCTCTTTGGTGTTGTTTTGTGAAAATCTGCACGTGCACGCCCATAATGGACGACCAACCTGAGTAGACAACAGATCCGTCTCCAGGAACGACATACCTACCATCTCGGCACTGACTCCGTTATATATATATTCAAGAAGCAACAAACAGATTCACAATATTTTCCTAGTGAAAAATTATTCTTATATATAATATTAATTATGAGACGGCGAGGATGAGGTCTAAAAAGTACCTTATACCGAAGCTAATCGATAAACTCTGTACAGTCATATCTGTTATGACTTATGATATACTCCCAATCCTTTGCTATATCTTTAACAATTCTATATCAAATGCTACAGTCCCGTAAATATGAAAAATGAAAAAATTAAAAATGTTTATTATGATAAGTAATAGCACAGTTTAAATGGAATGGTTGAGCACCTGATTCCCACACTAGGCTCGAGGCCCGTATTATGAGAAGAAGGACTCTTCCGTCGAAATCGTTACAAACAAGTAAATTCGTGCCTTTCATCAAAGTGATTCATAATGAGTATGGCAAATTATTCAATAGTATACATGGCAATATTATGAGAGGGTGATTGGAATAAGTTACTTATTAAACTATATGTCTATACAATTCAAAAATGTTTTTAAACATTTAGGCTAGCTGTTAAGATGTGTTTGTGTGAGGGTGTGTATGTGTGTGTGTGTGTGTGTGTGTGTGTGTGTGTGTGTGTGTGTGTGTGTGTGTGTGTGTGTGTGTGTGTGTGTGTGTGTGTGTGTGGGTGGGTGGGTGTGGGTTTATATGGCGTGGTTTGGAGATGTGTGGATTAAATTTTAATGTTATTGAGGTAGTATTAGAAGGTCTTCAGTATCATAGTAATTTAGTTTAGAAAGAATTTCACCACAATTTTTTTTACTTCAAATGATGAGAGAGTAATTATTTTCCTGTCCTTGTTTATTTTATTATATATAAACGGTCCTATTAGGTATTTTAATAATTGTTTTAAATAGAAAATAAGGCTAATTTGTAGTGTTTTTGCATAATTAACGTTAGTTTTAAAGTAGCTTTATAGTGTGAATAATTTAGTTCGCGACATATTCATTAAACAGTGAATAAATATCATAGTACGTCATCCTACAGCAGCGGTTGAGATTTCAAACATCTTGGATTTTTACTGGGGAGTATAATGTCTAATATCTAACTTTAAGTACACATTTAACACATTTCCGTTATCACTCACTTGGTGCTACGTTAATAATCGCACATTGGCTGTGTACTGACTATCTTGCTAGACTAAATAGTGGAGGCAAAGTTGATGTTTTTTTCTTTTGCCTCAGACATTCAACACTATTTGACTCCTAATCCTGGTTTGCAACTCAGTCTCAAAGTTGTGAATTTGTAGAAGTATCCGTAGGCACGGGTATTCAGAACGGTCATGCTCACATAAAGGTGTTGTCTAGTGGTGGTGTTGTGTGTCGGGTCGCCATCCTCCCTCAAAAATGGTTGAAGAAGGCGATGGCTGGCACATGCATTAACTCGTGAACGGGTGCTGCTAGAGGACACCGGTCTGCTCTGGATGCTAGTGCTGATGACTTTACACTTCAATATTTTATAGTAGTCAAGCCCACAAAAATTATCTATTAAAGAAGAAACATAATAAGGTATACCTATTACCATCAATCATTTGTTGCTTTTGTTAGCAGATAAAAAGCTTCATACTTTTTTCTCTCCAATCTGTTTCTGACCATCATCTATTAAACTAATTTCTCTGTATTTCTAACAAATTTTCAGTTTCTTTTTCCCTTTTTATCTGTTGCATATACAAATGTAAACAAATAATATTTTGCTGTGTATTAATAACTGTATTCTGACTTGATTTGTTGATTTTGTTTATAGTATATAATTTATATAGGAAATAATTGTAACTTTGAGTTTGAATTGTAAAGAATACATACATACCTAGAATACTTCTTGAAACAGAAACTTAGCTACTTTTATTTGTTTTACAGTAATTGTTCGGAGTTGTTGGTACTTCACTATGCCTGTAACTACAAGGAAAACCTTGGCAAGAGAACTGGAAGAGAAACTCAGAGTTGCTCTGCAGGACCTGCAAAAGCACAAAGACCTCTCTGATCAGCTTCTACAAGAAAGAGAAGACAGTGAGGTTGAGGTGAACAAAATTGTGTCAAAAAACACTGAACTCAAGAGTGAACTTGCCAGTCTGTACACGGATTACTCAGAAGTGCTCCAACGAAATGAACAGCTACAGAACATTGTACTGTCATTTAAAGAATGTAGTGAGACGCATGAACAGGCCTTGAGCCGTATATCAGAACTTGAATTTGAATTAAGTAAGGCTCAACATGAAATCATGTTGTTAAATTCGACAAAGTTCAATGAACAGGCCGCTGACACCTTAAATTTATATAATGAGCTGGTCGGTAGTGGCATGGAATCAGCAAGCTCCCTGCAGCCTATTGTAACTATTGACTTGACTGATGAGAACACTACATGCAGTCAATTTCCAGTCTTTCAGAGCCATAAGAAAATTAAAAAGTATTTTAAGCTTAAAAAAGTGATGTGGAAGTGCAAAAAACAACTTAAAAACAGGAACTATTTCAAGAGAAATGTGAATTTGGTGAAAGATAAGTTACTATTACAGGAAAATCTTCAAAATTGTTTAGATGAATTAGAAATTACTAAGCAACTGTATGATGATGATACTCTGAGTCTTCGCTCCGAGCTGCTAGAAAAAGAGAAATTATTGCAAAATATTTTCTCTAGCTACTTATCAGCTCAAAACCATCTTAGTGATCACTACAAGGAAGCTATAAGTTTAATGGATCTTGTGACCACCAATGTGGAGAGTGTGAGAAATATTGAGTGTGCATGCTCAAGGTCTCATAGTCAGCCGCAAGCAACCAGAGAGCCCCATTCAATACCAACAATAGCTCAGCCATTAAACAAAACATGCACTGAAGCAGTCCGGGGGGAGAGTCAGGGTATCACCACTAACCAGGATATGGTAACTAAAGTTTTGGTTTTTTCAGACGCAATAGGCAAAAATTTTGGCTCATTACTTGGTAATTCATTAAACTGCTCTGTTAGAAATTACTGCATGCCTGGTGCTTCTTATGCACAGATTGAGGAGAAAATTATGGCTTCTGAAATTGATAAAAATACCATAGTTATTGTGTACTTAGGCCAAAGTTTGGGTATTGACAGGAAACAGTTAATAGCAAGTATAACTTCATTGTTAAATCTTGATGCGTATCAAATCATGTTATGTGCATTTCCCTATTCAGATGCACTGACTCAAAGCCAGAATGAGCATATTCACTCATTAAATACAATTTTATATAATATGACATGTCGTCATGGAGACAAACTTTTATTTTTTGACTGTAATAAATTTATTACTCACTTTATGTTGACTCAGGATAGGATGTACCTACCTAAGAAATATAAAAATTTAATTGCTACTTTGGTAGCTTATAATATTGAGTCGGTTATAGGAAATATAACTAAGTCTAGTTTTGACGCTACAGATTTTAGTACATGTACTAATGTTCAGTCAAACAGTTTAAACTTTTAAGAGAGACAACAGGGAAGTGTTCTGACATAGCACTATACTACCAAAATATAAATCGCTTCCCTGGCAAAATACTTGAAATTGAAATATTCTTAGATAAATATCCATTTGACATATTATGTTTCACTGAAACTTGGCTTAGAGCAGATAAAATGTTATTTAATGTTAAGAATTTTAGTGTGGGTAGTGCGTTTAACAGATCATCTGCAGAAGGAGGAGGGTGTATTATACTTGTAAAAAATAATTTAAAATTTAAAGAACGCCGTGACTTGGTCAGATGTTCTGTCGAACGTGTCTGTGAGGTTGCTTGTGTGGAGGTGGACAGGCATCTCGTGTTGTGCGTATATCGACCACCAACAGATGAAGGTCGTGCTCAAAATTTTACAGAATTTTTATCCACTTTGGAAAATATACTACAGAAAATTTCAAAATGCAAAAAACCCATATTTGTATGTGGTGATTTTAATATAGATATTTTATTGAATACTAAAAATAAGACTGATCTTATTTCATTGTTTAAGTCATTTAATTTGAAATTTCTATTCTGTGAGCCCACTAGGATATCAGACACTTCAGCTACCTGTATAGACAATATATACTCAAACTGTAAGACTAAAGAAAAGTCAATAATGAAGGGTATTAGATCTGATCATGAGGGCCTAGCGATAAAATTTGATGGAATCAGAAAAACAGAGAGGTATGAAATTGAACATAGACCATTAACAACTAGTAGGCTGGAAATACTCAGTACCAACATAGAAGCTAAGCTTGGCATTACAAATTTTTCTCATAGTGACCCAAATGACATTTATAATAGCTTATTTTCTTTAGTAAACACTGAGTTTCAAAAAGTATGTCCAAAAATAAAAAAACAAATAGATGGAAAGTTGAAGTTCGGTGATTGGGCAACAACAGGTATTCGAAAAAGTAGAGATTATTTGTTTGATCTGTATCGTAGGAAAAATTTAACATCTTGCAAACAGTTTCATGATTATGTTAGGAAGTATTCAAAAATGTTCAAATCTGTTTGCTTGTGTGCTAAATCTCTTTTTATTAGAAACAAAATTAGCAAGTCTAAAAATAAAATAAAAACCATTTGGAAGACTATAAATAGTGAAACTGGTAAAAATAAACCTAGAGATTCAACATATGTCTTAACTATTGATAAAAATCAAATCTCTGATTCAATACAAGTGGCGAATATATTTGAAAATTTTTTTTCTACTTTGCCCCTAGAAGCCACTAAGTCATTGGATTCTTGTCCCAATGTAGCAGAAACTATGTTAAAAAATAATTTTCCAAGCAAATCACCGGACTTTTCTTTCAGACACACCACAAGATTTGAAATTATAAAAACATTTCAAAGTTTAAACATAAAGAGTACTGAAGACTTGTGGGGTATGTCAGTAAAAGTGGTAGAGTCTATAATTTACATTATTGCACCATATTTAGAAACAATATTCAATCTTTGTGTCGATAGTGGAAACTTCCCCGATTTAATGAAACAAAGTAAAATCACTCCAATTTTAAAGTCGGGGTCTACATCTGACCCTTGCAATTATAGACCTATTTCCATCTTACCTGTTCTGAGTAAAGTATTCGAAAAAATTATGCTCAAACAACTACTATCCCATTTTAACAAGCATAATTTATTAAATGAGAATCAGTTTGGTTTCACCAAGAGCAAATCCACAACAGATGCAGGTGTTCAATTGATGTCGCATATACTGGAAGCCTGGGAGAGTTCACATGATGCTATTGGCGTATTTTGTGATCTTTCCAAGGCATTCGACTGTGTAGAGCACTGCACTCTGATTCGTAAACTTTCCCACTATGGTATTCGTGGGAAAGCTCTGAATCTTATAGAGTCATATCTGTCAGACAGGCTACAGAGGGTTGGAATAAATGGCAATACTTCTTCCGGGTCATTGGTAAAAATGGGAGTACCACAGGGATCAATTTTGGGACCTTTTCTGTTTCTAACATATATTAATGATCTGCCTTGCATGGTCAAAGATTTCTGCGATATTGTTTTATTCGCAGATGATACCTCTCTGATTTTTAAAGTAGATAGGAAAGACAGTGAACTGACGCATGTAAATAATGTATTATCTAAGATTTGTAAATGGTTTGCCGCTAATAATCTTCTCCTAAATTCAAAAAAGACGAAATGTTTAAAGTTTTCTTTACCAAATGTTCCTTATGTTGAACCAAACATAAAGCTTGGCCCAGATAAACTCCCTATTGACAAAGCGACAGTCTTCCTGGGAATCAAAATGGATTCCACTTTACAATGGGATCCACATATACATGATCTCTCCGGAAGACTTAGTTCTGCTGCATATGCAGTTCTTAGGATAAGACAGTTAACAGACGTAGCTACTGCTCGGCTAGTTTATTTCGCGTACTTCCACAGTATTATGTCGTATGGCGTATTGCTGTGGGGAACTGCTGCTGAGATAGAGACAATCTTTATCATACAAAAGCGTGCAATTCGAGCCATATATAAAATGGGTCCTAGGGAATCTGTGAGGGATCTTTTTAAAGAAATTGATATTTTAACTTTACCAAGTCTGTATATATTTGAAAATATTATGTATGTTCGTAAAAATTTGAGTAAATTTAAATTAAACAGTGACAATCACGATTACAATACTAGGAATAAAGATAAAATAGTGGTGCCAGGTTTTAGATTAGCAAAGACAAATAAAAGGTCCTTCTTAGGTAATTGTGTGCGGTTTTATAATAAAGTTCCCAAACATATTACAACGCTCACAGAAGGGAAATTCAAGTTGCATGTGAAAAACATATTGATTAAAAAATCCTACTACACAGTTTCTGATTACATAAACGACAAAAATGCCTGGACAATTCCGCCTCCGCCAAGCTATTGCCTGTCACCTACATAATTTAAACAAATATTGTAATAACTCTATTATATAGTATGTATGTAACACATTGTTAAAAGATGTTTAAAAGAATGGCCCCGAGTTTCTTGCCCGTTCTTCTCGCAGTGGCTCTATACAATTTATTTGCTGAACGTGGCAGTACAATGTAGAATATTTCAATACTAAAATTTGTAATTGACCTTCATAAGAGCGTCGTAGACGCCTAAATTGAATAAATGATTTTGACTTTGACTTTGACTTTGAGAACTTTCTTACAAAAACAGTGTTTGCTAGAGGAGCGACAAAGACATTGCGTGGAACACGTCTTACTGGGTTATTGACAGAATCATGTAATGTCAGCGAATGCTGATGAAGTATTAAATTTTGAATAAAAAGTTGTCTAACTGTTAAAACCTTGCATTTTTTATACAAGTCCTCAGTCGAGAAACGAATTGGTAAGTTCATTGAACATTTTAAAAGTCGACGTTGAGCTCTTTCTAGTGGAAGGATAAATGTTTTGTTAGAGCCACCCCAAGTCGTTGTACAGTATGTTAGTAGAGATTGGCAGAGAGAATAGTATATCATTTTTAGAACATCTTGATCTGCACAGTCTCTAATATTCTTAAACACGGCAATTAGTTTCCTGACTCTATGGAAGGAAGCACAAATTATTCCCTTACCGAAGAAACTCAATCCTAAATTCTTTTCTGAATACCTTCCAATATCTATACTTCCTTTTCTATCCAAAGTCCTCGAGCGTCTAGTTCACCAACAATTAAACTCATTCCTCATCCATCACCAACTCTTTAATGCTTTCCAATCTGGATTTCGACCTGGATATAGTACAACTACAGCTTTAGTAAAAATTACGGAGGACATTCATTTTGGAATGGAAAACAGAGTTAACATTGCTGACTTTACTTGACTTCAGCAACGCATTCAATTCCGTTGACTTATATGTTCTTCTCGCTCTACTTTGCTCCATTACTATATCTCCAACGGCAATTGACTGGTTTCACAGTTATCTGTCTGGCCGCCGACAGCAGGTTCGCCTTGATGAGTCTGTCTCCTCTTGGTGTAACATCACTGTCGGTGTGCCTCAAGGCGGCGTTTTATCTCCTATTATTTTCGCAATTTTTATAAACACTATATCTCAACGACTTACTTGTTCCTACCACCTCTATGCAGACGATCTCCAAATTTACTGCCAAGCCCCCCTTAACCGTTTAGATGAAACGGTAAACATTATAAATAATGATCTACGTTACATTTGACTGGAGCAACTCATACCGTCTAAGAGTAAATCGACTCAAAACCCAGGTTATCATTTTAGATAGTTCACGGACTATTTGTAAAATAGATTGGGATACTTTACCAAACATTTTATTTGAGGGTGTGAAAATACCGTACAGAAGAAGCAAAAAAGTTAAAAATATTGGGATTATTTTTGATGAATGCCTTACCTGGATCCCAAAATTGGATACTGTTAGCCGTAAAATGTTTGCTACCGCAGGTTCACTCAGAAGATTGTGAAACTTTTTGCCAACAGCCACTAAAGTTGCGCTTGCACAACCTCTTTTGTTACCGATTCTTGATTACGCAGACGCCTGCTATTTACACTTTACGGAGGACCAGCTAAACAAACTTGAGCGTCTTCATAACTTTTCTATAAGGTTCATATTTGGCTTGCGCAAATACGACCACGTTTCTGGATTTCGTACCAAGTTCAAGTGGCTTCCTATACGACATCGCCGGAATGCTCACATCCTATCTCTTCTCTACAATATTTTGTTTAACCCTTCTACACCCCAATACCTTAAAGAGCGTTTTGAATATCTTGATGCCTCTAATTCTCTTTGCTTTTACGTTCATCAGAGAATCTTATGTTTAAGTTGCCCCCACACACTACCTCGTTTTATGACCGTTCTTTTTCGGTTGAGGCCGTCAGACTCTGGAATGCATTGCCACTTGATACCAAGCGAGCTCCATCCTTAAATGTTTTTAAAGACCAAGTCAAAGCTCTTTATCTGTCGTGCTAGCATAAACTCCATACATTTAAATATTATATTTATATATATATGTATATATATATATATATATATATATATTACTAGCTGACCCGGCAAACGTTGTTATGCCATATAAATAATTTAAAAAATAAGGGTTGATCGTAGAAGGGTGAAAATTGAGGATTGTATGTATTTTTGTATGTTGTATCATAAAAAAATAGAAAGTAAAAATTTTGTTTACAAAATAAAAAAAAATATTTAGTGGTGGACTACCCCTAACATTTAGGGGGATGAAAAATAGATGTTGGCAAATTATCATAGATACCGGATAATCACAAAAAATTTCATCAAAACGGTCAAGCCGTTTCGGAGGAGTACCTATGGCAACGAAAACTGTGACACGAGAATTTTATATATAAGATATATGTATGTTTATTCATGTGTGTAAGTGTATATGTATGTATGTTGTATGTATATGTATAGTATTTGTATGTATATATATTGTACTGTAGATATGTGTAAATACTAATAAATATATATTGTACACCGCCATCCCTTTTCAAAACTTGCTCCTCTTCATTCAAAGGTTGTCTGGAAGAAATCGCTTTGAGCGATAAGGCCGCCAATTGTTCACTATTTTTAAGGCAAATATTTAAGGTGTTAAATAAAGAATTTATCTATCATCTATCTATAGGTCATACAGAAGCATAATATCTAATTCTTGCCTCCTAGAGTTCAATTGCAATAATTTATATTTGTTTAGCAGCTCTTCATATTGGTTTCATATTATGCAATAAATACGTTAATTCGTTGTTGAAGTTACTAGAGGACCTTATGACAAAATTAAATATTTTTAAACCACGTGCGATTATTATATTATTTTGAATATTTACATTAACGATTAATTTACTATCTAATATTATTCCTTAACCCTTTATGACTTGAACTTCATCAAAGTTAGCATCCCATAACACATATGTCCATTACACATTACAAATCACATACCCTTCACGTGCACGTGTACTCAAACATACAGAAACACGCACCGACACATACACCTTTCAAATTCCTCACAAACATTCACTTAAACTCGTACACCAATACTACACCACAGAATAATAACTACACGTAAATATTAATTATTAAAAATATACAAAATGACGTTAATTTCGAATAAAAACTTTTTCTTTAAATATTTTTCGTATATGTATATATGTTTCAATGTATTGGTTCAATTTTGAATTGTTACTAAATAGTATATATAAAGAAAAAATATAGATGTGTTACAGATTTTCTAAAGCCAGGAAGGACCTGGCTCTTGAGATACAGGCCACCAGCCTAGTTTTAGAGACATAGACTCATCATAAATGTATCACAATAAGGAGGAATAAAATTAATTTGTATTTTTATAAAATTATTTGATTTTGTCTTAGGAGTAAGATTATTTTTATTAAAATAAAAAAAAACCTTTCCAGATCCTTTTGGAATTTTACGTGGTCTTGATAAGTATTTATAGAATGATACATTTTCAGGTCATCTGCATGTAATAGCAATTTAAAAAACTCAAAAGATTTTTTAGTAAACACACTGTTTGTTTGTTATTGTCTACGTTTTAAATATTTTAGTAAAGCTTCGATAAGGCGGGCAAAATTGAGATTGGGCGATAGTTTGCTACAACTTTGAATAATCCTTAGGTTGAATATATGGTGAACTGGAAAACAAATATTTAAGAACTTATGGTGAAACATTATTAACTCCAAAAAAAAGTTATAGGTAGAGAGATAAAAAGAAAAAGAACAACAGAATTATTCTATATAATGATAACGGGCTACTACGGAACCCTACATTGCGCGTGGCCCGACACGCGCTTGACCATTTATAAATATTTTAGTAAAGCTTCGATAAGGCGGGAAAAATTGAGAATGGGCGATAGTTTGCTACAACTTTAAATAATCCTGAGGTTGAATATATGGTGGACTGGAAAACAAATATTTAAGAACTTATGGTGAAACATTATTAACTCCAAAAAAAAGTTATAGGCAGGGAGATAAAAAGAAAAAAAACCACAGAATTATTCTATATTATGATAACGGGCTACTACGGAACCCTACATTGCGCGTGGCCCGACACGCGCTTGACCATTTATTTAATAATAAAGTTAATTAATATTAAAGTGTTTGCAATGACATGTGAAGAGAGTGCTTGTTGGTATCTCAGCCGAAAAATTAGTATTAATATACAGCGAGGTAATGAAGCCAGCAGTCTGGGCACTTTTCTCTCCACCATAGGTTTATTAGATTACAATATTTTTCCCCTAAGTAATCTTAAGAACTGCACTGTTAGTAGAATTGATTCTACTAACTTGAGTTAGTAGAGAGATTAAGGAAAAAGTTCTTTAGTCTGTTACGTCCATCTAATCCAATATTTATGTATCTGCCTACAGCAGATACATTTCTTTGCAAGATTGTGAAGTCTTATGTGTTTGTTATTTTACTGGCTCTCAAGGACAGCTGCCGGTACACACAGTAAGGTGGTTGGCGACAGATTCTCTACTTGAGGGTGGTAGCCAGCCAGGCGAGCATTCGCAAAATACCTGTCCATCATGCCGTGACGCTCAAACCATTAGTGCGGATCAAACCATGGACATTTTAAGCAATGATAGTCGAGCGGTTACAGCTATGGACTAGGCTATGGCGGTTCTGCAAGTCCATGGTTCGAATCCCACCGCCAGCTTGAGCTGCACCGCATGGTGGAAGGGCATTTTGCAAATGCTCGCCTGGCTAGCTAACACCCTCAAGTAGAAAATCTGTTGCTAAGCACCTAACAGTGTGTTCCGGCAGCAATAATAATAATAATAATAAGCATTTAATCAAGAAAAAGCACAATTTTACAAACTTAAACATTGTAACGCCAGAGAAATTTTACATTTAGCTTCTTGGGTATCTGATGCCGAACTAGGCTTGTGGCCTGTATTTTAGCATACAGCGCCCTCCCCTATGGTAGTGTAAAATAAAGATATTATTTTTATGCTAGACTAGCATAAAAATAATATCTTTATTTTACAACAAATCAGTAGTGCTATAATTAACAAAAAAGAAACAATTTCTATGCTTAGATTTAACAGTAATGAGAGCTATTTGTTATAATATTATATTATAGTGTTGGTGTACAATTACAGGAGTTGGTGTATTTTAAGCAATCCTTGAGAGCCAGTATAATTACAGGCACTTGAGGCTCAACAACTGTATGTCTCAGAGTGACGGGCGCAGGGCAATTCGTCACTTATGATGAAATGCATCTGCTATGTTCAGGGGTTACCGCTGAACATCAGGTGGGACTCGTGCTTGTTCCGTCACAAAACCATAAAAATAACCTGCGGCGCAGCAGTCCATAGCTTTTCCATTACCATTGCTTCAGAGGTAATGCCGTCTAACGAATGATGGACTAAGATTTATAATATTTATGTGATTATATAAATGCCATAGATCACAATTATGATAATATGTAAAAGCATAAAACTAACTTCCGGCGGAAGTCCTTGAGAGCCAGACATTCTTAGCCGTAATAACGCCTTAGATCTCACCATCAGGTGCTAATGGTCAAAAATGTTGCCTATTTTATGAGCTATTAACAAATCGCGAATTCTGTTATCAACATGTACAACTAAACTCAACTACATAAGTTAAAAACCTATTTACATTTGGAATTTCCCGCTGCAGACATACGTACACAACTTAACATTAAATACTAACCTCACACGAACCAGAGAAAAAATCTCTTTTCTAGCGTATTTATAAACTTCACAGAAGATGATAAAAACTACTTTATTATGTTTGTACCAGATATCGCAAACCGAGGGACTGACATCACCGTTGATATATGTAGGTGTATAAAACAAACGTCAGTAAATATGTAATATGTAGAAGAAAAACTAGTTCGTTATGGGTTTTTAACCACTGCTGCGGAGACCAAAGGGGTTGACCTATATATGTGTTTGTGCAATTGATTTATCCGGTGGTATAACTACTCAAAGTCTGATAAATTATATGTTATTAAATTCTTCAGATAGAAATTTTGACAAAATCATTTATGGAATTGATGTGTCTATGACGCTATTACGAAAGTCAGTTACATAATTTTAATCCTAAAATAAAACAGCAAATCATCAACCGGAACGTTCACCAAGTTGAACAATGTCCCTAATTGGGGTGATTCGTCATAATCTCCACGCTTGGCAGGCGTTCTGGGGATCGCAATGTCAATTCTTCCGAGGGCGGTGTTTCCCACCTTTTGGTATCTTTATGCCTTAGTTGCATCATACGAAACCTAGGCGTTGTTTTTATTGAAGAACGTAATCGATCTTGTTAATAGCATAATAAAATTTAAAAGAATTAGAGTGAACAAAATAACATCTTTCGTGTAACGAAAATTGTTAAATTAGTTTTGTGAACATTAAGACCCCGAAGACTTTTTCTCTATGCCTGATAGATAAGGCTTTGACCCCTATCTCACCTGATGTTAAGTGATGACGTGGTCGAAAGTGTTGTTCAGGCTAACCTAGAATTACTGGCTCTCAAGGAAAGCTGCCGGAACACAACGTTAGGTGCTTGGCGACAGATTTTCTACTTGAAGGTGGTAGCTAGCCAGGAGGGTATTTGCCCAACGACAAGCCTATAAAGACTGCCACACTAAGACAAATACCGCGACCGACGACTTAACGTACCCTCCGAAGCACGTGCATGCTCAGTAGTAATGTCACTAGCGGTCACCCATCCAACTCACGACCGCGGCGGACATTGCTTAACTTTGCTGATCGGTTAAGAACAGCTAAGTAAACGCTTCGAGCGCTTCAAAGACTATATGTCGATCAGAAAGTTTGTATCGGTATTCAAGGTTAAGTCACCTTTAAGTAATATCACGTTTATGAAGTTAACATTCAGATATTTTTTTACATATATTTACGATTCAAACATTCTATTAAGGTTAGCGTCTTCATAGATCTTTTCATACAAATAAAGTTTCCTCATACTTCAAATAGCAAGTGTTCAAACTCGTTGAAATAATGCATGCATATTCTTGAGCGATCTATGCTTGCGGTATGCCAGTTTCGCATTTTATCAATTCTATCTCTAATTGTCAAAAAACGAAAGCAAGCAAAACGATTTTTACAATTAATTTAGATAAATAATATTGTAAACAGGCTAACTCCAGCAGCATATGTTTTAGGTTCTAGGACATGCATGCTAAAATTCCTCTGAGTTTGAGCAATTTATTTTTAAAATATGACGAAACATAGTTTGTATTGAAAGCGCTAAGACGAAAGTTCCCATAAAGAGTATGAATTAAACAAATATCTCAATTTTTTCCAAATTATTTGGGCATACATTATTTTGTTCCGGACGGGAATCGAACCCACGTCTTCCGATTTCACGCCGGATGCCTAGTGATTATCAATAATTGTGTGCTCAAATAATTTAAAAATATGTGATTTTAGCTCAACACGTTGCTTGTAATGTTCTTAGCGTTAAGTATTTAAAAAGAAAACAACTCACAATTCACAATTTTATCAAAATTTTGATATTATTTTTACAAAAAAATGTGTCTAATGTGTCACAGATGCCTAAGTTTTAATCCCGGTCATCAACATCTTAGGCCAACAAACGGGTACAATATTACGATTTACGGATTTTCCAAATGGAATACACTGTCGGGACAAAAAGTGTGCATTACAAAGGCAAAATGGCTATCAAGTTTGTTTACATGAGGCGAGTTCTTAAGCCAGAAATAAGAAGGCTCTGTGGTTTGACACAATACCTATTTTTATATACATATAAGCCCTTATTTCAATATTTTGTAGTATGAAACCAAAGCTTTTCCGACTAAAACTTAAAAATATAATAACATGTAACACACATATTAGGCTTACTGACCGAGCAAGCACAAAGGGCGAGCGCTGCGTCTCCGTTTCAGCTTAGGCAAAAATACTTACGTAAGTCTGCCCGGATTTCCGGAAAAAATCGTTTTGATGACATTAATTTGCCTTCATGACTATAATTACTCCTTATTTTAGAAAGTAAAACTTTTCATACATCACATTAATAACATAAAAAATAATACGGAAATCGCATTCACTTTCAGATGAGTTGTTTCAGCAAAAAGTTGTTTCGAGGTATTAAAATATAAAAAAGAAACTATATTTACATATCGTATTAAATAAACGAAATAAATAAGCCCCGTCCGGTGCCGGGTTAGAACTGCATATCCCCATATCTTCCCATGGGCGTCGTAAGAGGCGACTAAGCGAAAAATACTGGAAAGTGGGCAATAGCGCCTTCTAAATAACTGCCATCTAACACTGCGATCCCCAAGACGCCTGCCATGCGTGGGGATTATGGCTAACCCCCCTTTAATAGGAGAGGCAGTGTTCAGCAGTGGATAATCTGGCCTTAAATTAGGTTGAAATTATAAAAATGAGTACCCAACATATCACGTCCTTTGTTTAATATGTCGTTATTATGTTCTAGAAAGTTTACTATTATTTTCCTATTTTCCATTAATATAATCTTCATAATCAGAGTTACTCAATTGAATATAAGTGTATGAAACGAATTCCAACGTATTTAGTCCAGTATATTCCAAAAACACACAAGCTTCGATGTACGGAAACATAGATACTGTGTATACAGAAATTAATTTTGAAGTCAGGCTCAGCGTTTCATAAAATAGTTTAAAACATTATTGAAAATATACTTAATATAACAGTGTTATAAAAGTTATAGAAAAAATATACTTAATATAACACTGTTATAAAAGTGTTACATTAAGTATATTTTTCAATAATGTTTGATCTGTTAAAACAGTTTTATATTAGGTATATTTTTCAGTTATGTTTTAAAATTAAAATATAAATATTTTACATATACAATGTATTTTTGTTCATTTTAGTGCATTGTTATGTATAAACTGTTATTGAAAAATAATGTAAAAAAAATAGTTTGAAAGTTTTTCTCTACTTGCTCCATAACTGGCACTGTATAAAATGAGCTGAACAAACCCTTCACAGCCACTTTTGACGCCGAAAAACCGATATCGCCGAGTTAGGCTTCGGGCGGGTATTAGTTACCCCGCGTAGATTTATAGCCTTTAGGACTATAAATCTATCCTAAACAAGATAATTATGATGTATCATTTTTATGTACAATATCTAAAAGTCTAGGTATATAGTATACGCGATTAGTAGTTACTGATTAGCGATTACTACATCAGCCAGAATACGAACTGCTGAACACAGCGTCTCACATCAAAGGCCATAATCCCAACCTTGGCAGGCGTTTTCAGGATCACAGTGTAAGATAGCGAGCAGTTCCTCAGAAGGCGTTACTTCCACATGAATAAATAATAAGAGAGTAGAACGTAAACTTCCGCTCCGGACGGGCTCAAGGTGACGATATTAGCCTACACGGTAAACGGGATACGCAGTCGGGCTGTCACGGCCGGAGCGCGCGGCGTCGCCGCATGCGTATTTCCCATTTTGTGCGTTACGTACCTGCTTTTTTTTTTTGTTGTAGGAAGGAGGAAATCCTCATGGATACCCCGAGAGGGGTGATGTCCGACTCTTATCTCCGATGTCTGACTCTTTTTCTTAATGTATTTTTTTTTTGTTTTTTATGTTATTGTGATGGAACAAGCGCGAGGTCCACCTGATGTTAAGCGGTATCCTCTGCCTGTAACGGATGCATTTCATCACAAGTGACGAACTGCACTGCGCCCATCACCTTCAGACAGTTGTTAAGTCTCATTTTGCCTGTTATTTCACTGGCTCTCAAGGACTGCTGCCGGAACACACCGTTAGGTGCTTGGCGACAGATTTTCTACTTGAGGGTGGTCGCTAGCCAGGCGGGCATTCGCAAAATGCCCTTCCACCATGCGGTGAAGCTCAAGCTCTGGGCGGGATTCGAACCATGGACCTGCGGCGCGGCAGTCCATAGCCAATGCCACTGAGCTATCACTGCTTCAAACTTATATTTTAGCGATATTATCTTTAGACCTTTCTAAGTATTATTTAACAGTAAGCAACCCTGACAACATGCCTGGACGACAGAGGAACGTAATGACGTGAAGGGGGGAGTAGGTATATAAAAGGCGGCGTTTGGCACTCTGTCAATGGAGAATTCATTCTACTGTTATTATTTATTCTTTTGCTGCTGCCCACCTTCAAGTTTACTCCTTTTCTTTCCCCTCTTTCGTCACCCACGGAAAGAGACGGGGGGAGGGGGAGCATTTCAGCCCGGTACCACACGGGTAATTATTTGGTATATGAAAATACAAATCCTTCTTTAATTAAGGCAGCATTACAACCACGAGAACGGTCAGTCTATATTTTTGAAGTTTAGTCGCCTCATACGACACCCACAGGTAGGGTGGGTGACATTTCCATACACTTATCGAGATCCTTAAAGGGAGTTTGAGACTGACGGACGGATGAAGGACAGCTGAGGCTTAAAAATAAGGTTCCGTTTTTTGGTACGGAACCCTAACACAGGTATCAACTAACTAGCATTTGTCAGTTATCAGCTCGACAATGAATCTTTCCAAGCAGACTACATCTAAAAGGTCGTTCCGAAATAAACCGCCGGCCATTTTTTTAATTTATGACCGTTATTTCTGAGCGTATGTTTGTTTTGTTTCGCGCTATTTTTCTGGTTAACATTGTACACGTTTTGTATGGGAAATATTGGAATGATATACGGTCCTTCTCTTTCCTGCCCTTACTCCATGCTAGGTGGGGTAGGCGCAACAATGATTAATCTTCTCTGCTCTATCGGCTATCATTTCAGAACCCAAACCTTTTGTACAAAAACAAGAAATATAAAATAACTTATTCATGACATTACATACAAAATAAAACCATACACATCATCAAAGGGATAGATTTAGGTTTAAAGTCAATTATTCTCAAAAAAGACATAACATATTATCGCAGAGAACAATACTAAACATTGATAGAATTATCACAACGTTGTCGTAGTTAGTAAGCGTATCTACCCTCTGGATGTGTTCATTTGCTCAATCGATTTCGATCTACATTTAGATATTGGGCAAGGTATTATATGTTGAGCCAGTTATAAGATATTAAGAAACGTATAATGATAAATACTGAAATCTTATTTTTATCAATGATAGGTTAACCTGCGGGCACAATCTTGTCCGAAGGTAAGTTATGATGTAATTGAAAGCGATAACAGGCTAAAGGTACAAGTTGGTAGAGGACGGCATGAAGCTGCATCAAACGACGTGTCGCAGCGACACTACTGCTAATTACGTATGTCCATGAAATTCCCTCCGTAGTTAGCGACGTGAAGATAGCGACGCGTCGTCGAGTGGCAGACGGCAGTGTCGTCTGACCGCAGATCAGTAGTGCCGCTGACACCGGAGCTTTTTTCAAAATGGATTTCTTTCATATTGCTTTCCAAATGGTTTTTGATCAGTATCAATACTGATCAAAAACCATTCATAGAGGGAACATAAGTTCCCTCACTTGCTCTGCATTTAAGCATAGGACGTGTGGCTTTTCGTTTTCAGTAAAATAAAAACAAGTCATCATCGTCTTCTTCCTCTTCTAATAAAAGATATAAAAAATGCGATCACTATTCTCTAACACGTTAGACATCTTGTTTGACGGAGCACTCAGAACTATCTGGTTGCCATCTGCTGTTTCCGTCTGCAGTCGAGTTCAAAATCATGATTTCATGAGCGACATGACGCAACGACGTGTCGTGACGACATGTCGTCTGCTGCTGCTGCGTGCAGTCGGCTACCAACTTGTACCTTAATCTTAAACACAAAATTGTTAGCCTCAAGGGCGGCTGCCGGATCCTACCGTTAGGTACTTGGCAACACATTATTTACTTGAGGGTGGTAGGAGTTTGCTTGGTGTTCATTTCCAAAATGCTCTGTGAATCACATGCCCGTGGCGGGTTTACCACCTTCTAGGTGGTAGGCCATACTGGACTCCTGGATCATCACTGATTCGAAAGAATGTTGCAAGATGTTATGTCAAGCAAAGTTGAGTAACGCTGGGGTTACCAAAAGAACAAATTTTATTTATAACACTTATAGTACATAATATATCCTGCCTTTTATGCTGTGATTACTAATATGTTTTGTGTTATAATATTTAACTGCATAGCCAATCGCATTGTTAATTCTATTTTTTTCTTATTATGAATACAATTATATTAAATGTTGGTACCTTAAGTACCTAATGTTGTGTTTTTAAATTGTGTAAGATTCTAAATACTTAAACTAACATGAATAAAACAAGATAATAAGTAAAAAGATATGATTGGCGACATGTTCTGCCAATTCAGCGGAGCCAAAACTCCGGCTGAACTTGCTCCTAAGATGACGTATAATAAGTTGCTTTAGATTATTTCAAGCAACCGTTCAGACGAAGTGGCATATTTGTGGCATATTTTCGTCAAGACACTAAAATATCACTCTAAATTTGTAAAATAAATTAATATTACAGATGCGTTTTGTTTTAATATTCCTGTTTTTGATTCATCTATCATGAGTTTTGACTTATATAACATATGATAAATTAAGATATATGCTCTTTGAATTATCTTTAATCATAATAGTTCAGAAAATATAATAGAAAATAATTATTATTATGGCCATATGAATCTGACGTAGCACGCAATCTCGGAGAAGTATGTAATATAAATAATAATTAAATCTCTTAAAAAATCTCTGGAGCAAGCAGTGGCGAAATTTCCCATAGAATATTATTTTAATTGTTTGCTGAGAGTTTAGTAAATATGTTTATATAAGTTTTATAATATTTCTATACTTCATAAAAAAATGCATTTTCATTTGTAACAGAACTTATGGCCGAACTAGGCATATGATACAAAATGAAAAAATAAAAAACTCATCATTATTTTGATATTGCCTCCATACATGTCACCTTTATACTTGTAACAAACCATAATAATATTTACCTTCCTTATCAACTTTAGCGCGGTTATTAAGATGAAACACCACAAATAAATGTATTATTCGTGCAGAAGGTACTTAGGTACTTAAATTCTCAAATGGGTTTCACCACTTAAAGCGTGCGAAGTAAAACCTAGTTAAAAATAGTTGATTCATTTGTCTTTGACACTTTTCGTCTCTATCATCTATAATTTTGAATATACATCTATATTTTAACCCGTTTTTTTTTATGATATAGTGACGGAACATGCTCGAGGCCCACCTGATGTTAAGCGGTATCCTCTGCCTATAACAGATGCATTTCATCACAAGTCACAAATTGCACTGCGCCCGTCACGTGCAGGCATAGTTGTTAAGTCTCATGTGCCCGTAATTTCACTGGCTCTCAAGGACTGCTGCCGGAACACACCGTTAGGTGCTTGGCGACAGATTTTTCTACTTGAGGGTGGTAGCTAGCCAGCCGGGCAATCGTAAAATGCCCTTCCATGCGTTGAAGCTCAAGCCGGCGGTGGGGATCGAACCAGGGTACTTCGGCACGGCAGTCCATAGCTATAACCGCTCGGCCATCATTGCTTCAAAACAATTAATAAAGAATAATTAAGCACACAAAAACTGGGCTCACCCAATCGCAAATACAATTTGAAGTCAATGAAAGCAAATCTCAAATTACCAGTAAATCCCAAGGCCGACACAAATCTTCAAGACCTCTGGACACTGTGAGCGAATACTGCGTGAATAGAGAACGTTATGATTAATATAAAATCTCTGACGGTAGGACAAATAATTTCTTAATACCTCATGTGACAAATAAAACCAATTAGTCACCCCGTGACCACGATCACTACAAAGTGTTTGAAACGTCGGGACAAAAATAATCATGAATATACCCGATTTAAACTGTTTAAAATTGTTTACTTACTATGTGTAATAATCGCGAAAACCTAAGACGGAGATCACCTAAAACCCAATTTTAAATACTCCTTGAAAGTATATTGAGGACCTCTTAAAATTCTTTGTTGAGTGTGTTCCGAGACTTTTTCATCAATTTGAATTGATCAGTATACATCAGTATATACATAAGTAGGTACGCCAGCGTTCGTACAAATCAATCCGCTGCCATTTTGAATGAGCTAACCAATCGGACTCATTTCCGTCAACTGTGTTTCCTGTCAATTTGGATCTTTTTAAAATGAAAGAGATTTTTAGGGTATCTTCGGAATGGAATTTATGTAATCCAATTATTCTTTAGTACTCACAATGCTGTTGAAAGAAAACAATTTAACGACTGTATCGATGATTGATTAAAGATATCAAGTTTGATTAACACTTGACATGGTTCTGAAGATAATCGTCAATGTCGTTAAGAGGACGCGAATATTGTTCTTTATTTATTTACTAAGTAAAATATATTTTACTCAAGAAGTTTAGGTGCTACCTCAGTATTTAAAATGTCGTCAAGAATTTGATGACTCTTATTATTTATAATCAATCCAAATCTCAACCTCGCGTAAATACAGACAGTGTTTTAAACTTGGATCAGAGCTATATTATTCGGCACCATATACGCATAAGATATTGATTGGGGTTTTCTGATAAAGACATTTTTAGTTGCAGTCCAGAATGAGTTATGGTGTTTTCATTTTTCACCTCCTATTACAATTTTGTGTAATAATAACAAATATTTTTTAAATATTTTATTAAAATATTAAAATAATATTTTAATAAAACACTACGCACGCACAATCGAGAAACATTTTTCTCTATCGTGCGCTCGTAGAGTGGGTCCTGTGGGTCTGCAATGGCTTCGTAATTGCCTAAATGCTTGCTGTATATGGATTATAGTGTTTTGTTAATAAAGGTATTACAAGAGCCCAAAAAGTATTTTACTAAAACTTAGTTTTTTTTTATGCCTGATAGGTTAGCCTTTGACCACTCTCTCACCTGATGGTAAGTGACGATGTGGTCGAAGATGTTGTTCCGGCTAACCTAGAAGTACTTGCTCTCAAGGACAGCTGCCGGAACACACCGTTAGGAGCTTGGCGACAGATTTTCTACTTGAGTAGCTAGCCAGGCGGGCATTCGCAAAATGCCCTACCACCATGCTATGACGACTGCCATCTTAAGACAGCAACCGGGACCGACGGCTTAACGTGCCCTCCGAAGCACGGAAACGCTCAGTAGTAATGTCACTAGCGGTCACCCATCCAACTCATGACCGCGTGCGACGTTGCTTAACTTTGCTGATCGGTTGAGAACAGCTAAGTAAACTTCGCTACGAGCGCTTCTAGTGTTTAGATTTCTGCCACCATACACCTAATGCGGTGAAAGTATGCTAATCTCAGTAGTGGTTACTTATTTAAGCCGTTTGTTGTAGAGACATTGACTCCGTGGGGGCGGGGAGGTTATCATATTTTCCAAAACTTATTACGATAAGGAAATATCGTAATTTCAATAGAGAGGATGGTTTTAAGTTAGCTGCATCCTGGAATCCAGTGATAAGGAAATGCACCAAATGCGCTTTACCTTCCTTAAGACCTGTGGATGTTGTCAGTGTTGTGTGTCGAGACGATACATTTTTAAGTCAAGTGCGGGTAGTTGGAGAAAATACCCGCCTTTCAAGACGTTGACACCCGCCTCTTCAGTCCGCTCGTGACCACGACCAATGCAACTTGGTCGAAACGTCGAGGTAAATAAATAAATTTATAAATGTTTTAAGTCCTGTCAAATACTTATAAATAAACGTATACCTACTACGTCATATTTTACATACCGAGTGTTTTAACTCAGTAAAATTTTGCACGTCTATCCTGGAGCCTAATATCTAAAAATTAACTGAGTTTAAACTATATTTTATAGTTATACCATAGGTGACAAACAGGCAAACGGACCGTCTAGTGGAAAGCTATCGCTATCGGCTATGTATATGTATATCTGCAACACACGGGGCATCAGAAAAACGAGTACGTTGCTGACCTTTTAAGGGCTCTGTTGACTCACCTTTTAAAGAACTTCAATATGTAGCAGCTCGTTAATATCGTGGGAGGAACCTCATTCACTCATCTTCAGGTGTAAGTTAGAAAAGATCGCGTGAATTGCTCACTATGTGATCTCCAGATGTCTTCAATATGTGGCGATCTTGTTAATGTGTGATGGAAAGTATTTACACAAAACTTTTGTAGATTTGTTTTATGGCTATTATTTGAGATCAGAAAATAAAAATAACGCTGACATTATTGTTTTTTTATTGTTGTAAAATATTTGAAATAAAACATTAGTTCGAGATGAAAATATTGCTATTTATAAGCATAAGATAGTCATAAAAAATAGAAGCAAAATAGAACAAGAAGTATGTAGAAGTATGTGTAGTATTAGTCTAAGATCCCGCTGCAGATTGGTGTGCTCATCGACTTTTTGTTTAAAACCAAATTTTTATGTTTATTTATAGTTAAGAGTATATATATTTACTAGGGTGCCTATCAAAATTTGGCCGCCATTATTTTTAATTAAATTATTTTTAATTGATTTTTGGTAAAAAATTTCGTTTATTTATTTTTTAAATAAAATAACGTCTACATCACGGTAATTAATATGAAGATTCTAAAAAATCACGGTTGCCGTTGCGCACCTGGCCGCACCTCTTTGCAGCCAGGTGTAAACAGGTATGATTTCGATGAATTTATACGTTTATAACCTATTTTTATTAATTATATGTCAAATTGAAGCTAATTTTTTTCTATTAATTATCATATAAAGTTGCTTAATTAAATCTGGCCGCAAATAAGGGTTGCTGGCTGTTAAAGATAATTAATATTTAAGGTAGAGTGAAAGAGAGTTAGCGCGTAACATCATTTGTCAGACGAGGACAGCGATTGCCGGCTGTGCGACGCTTTTAAGCCATTGCGCATGCGTCGATAATTTAATTAAATTAAAAATAATGGCGGCCAAATTTTGATAGGCACCCTAGTAAATATATATACTCTTAACTATAAATAAACATAAAAATTTGGTTTTAAACAAAAAGTCGATGAGCACACCAATCTGCAGCGGGATCTCGTACTATATTATTGACCCTGTTTTGTTATGTTACTGAGAATGTATTACATATTTATTTCAATGATTATGACGGATCTCGCACGAAAATAACAAATGCATTTTAACTACCGAAGAAATGCGCTGCGATCATTAACCTGAGAGCTCAGTTGTTGAATCTCATTTATGTGCCTGTTATTTACTGTCTCTCAAGAATTGCTGCAGTTACATACTGTCAAGAGCTAAGCGACAGATTTTCTAATTCAGGGTTGTGGCTAACCAGACAAGCATTTGCAAAATGTCCATCCATATACGGTTAAGCTCAAGCCCGCGATGGGTATCGAACCATGGACCTGCGGCATGGGAGTCAATAGCTATTACCGCCTGGCTATCATTACTGCATATGTTTACATATCAAATTCAAAACGTCAAAGCATTGATTTTACCGAAAAGTGCACTTGTCCCTAAATGCATCCTCTACTTGCATGATCAGAATTGAAAAATGTTGAAACAGACAGATAAAAGCCATTTACAAGCCTCCACAATTAGAAAGTTATTACAACAATATTAGAAAATAAGTATATAAAGTTTACTTCTTAAAAATGCTTATGCTAACGACTATCCAGAGAAGTGGCACACGACTGCAATAATAAAGTATTTATGGAAGCCACATTACAAGTAAATATTTCTATGGAGGGGTGCGATTTCATTATTCTGTAAAATGCGTTTGGCGAGCGTAATATGAAGGAATTTCGGCGATAGTTGGTGCGTGCGTGGGGAGTATGCAAAAGATTTCTGGATTGACGTGTTTGGAACCTGGTTGGAACATTTAATGTTATTTTGGATACCAGTTTTAGGCAATTGACTTTTGATTGTGCTAATTTAACCAGATAACGTAAATCTGATACGTGTTTCCGAGATTCTAGTGGTAGAATGTGGAAACGGGAGCAGCGCAAAAATATGAGACGGTATATAGATAACACTTTATTGCACTTTTAAAATTATTAATATTAGTTACAAGCTTAAAAATATCTTAAAAATAGTACAATCGGCGGCCTTATTGCTAGGCAGCAATAAGGTCGCCAATCTCTTCCAGGCAACCGTAGGCTGAATTGAAACATATTAATTTAGATGGAGGTATAGGCTAAATTGCATTATGTATAGGTACTTCACTACAGAACAAGAGATGAACTTAGAATACCAACTTGGAGTCCTTAAGTTAATTAATAAATAGATCCTAATGTTATGTAACAATTATTATTATGAATAAGTGACTATGGCCCTGTATGGATTCTAATAAAATTGGAAGTGAAGCAAGTAAAAGAAGAAATTAGCGAAGAGATAATTGAATAGTTATTGTGAACTTTGTACTGGCTCTCAATAAGTGTGCTACGCAGGGACTCCTAGGTGCGCTAAGTGTAGCTTTTGGCTGAATATGCTACGTGGAGACTCTAAGCACGCTTTGTGTAGACTGTCGCTAACCGTGCAACGCGGGACCTCTCTTAATGGGCTACATAATTCAAAATATGCTTTGCGAAGTTGCAAGTTTTGCTACCGAGCTGTGCCAATTGACTGTGAACTCTCAGATAAAAACCTAAGAGATGATTATCTTTCCAATCCCCTTACCCATAGCACTAGACAAAATTTTACCAAAAATAAAAAAAAAACTGATTAGGCAAATAAGTATTTGTCTAATCAATTCAAATAAAACCTATTAGGGCAATGCCATCAATTTTGATAACGAAGGTTGTTAATCAAATCAGTACTAATTAATAAGGCCGTAAATTACTCGCATCGTCAAACTAAATTTCAAACGAAACCGAATCAAATCAAGTAGGTTCAAGATCAACTCAGAAATTAAATTAATTGTCAAAAGCAGAGTATCAAAAGGTACGCTGTAAGCTTTTATCATCCCTACCCGAAAAATTGTTTAGTTTTCATAAGCAATCTAAGTTTTTATAAAACCGTGATAAGAAAAATGTGTTGATGTCCTTTATTTTAACTTTGAGATTGAGATGACTGCTCTAACTTCTCAGGAAAATTTATGATGCTCAAGTTTAATATAGATGTATAAAAGTAGGAAAACTATCTTCAGGTGCAGTCAAGAACTATATTGATTTTGTGTTATTTTAAGTATGGAGAATCGGTTAAAGAAGTGTAAATAAATGGATGATAACATTTTAGTCAATTTTATCTCATCGTTTCAACCCTGAAAATTTATTCGAAATAGTTTTCATTTGAAAACGGTCGATACCAATTATAGTTGTATTTGGATTGAGCTAAAGAACCACTTGAGTTGCTTTTTTATAAAATTGGCCTTAACAGGAAGCGCTCGTATAGCGTAGTGATTCGCTCGTAGCGTAGTGAAGCACTCAAAGCGATTATAGCGCTCGTAGCATTGTTTACTTAATCGTTAGTAACCGATTACCTATCTATGCTAAGCAACGTTCGCCTCGGTCATGACTTATATGGGTGACCGCTAGTGACATCTAGCTAGCCAGGCGGACTATCGCAAAAAGCCCTACCGACATACCATAACGACTGCCATCCTAAGATAACAACCAGGACCGACGGCTTAACGTGCCCTCCGTACCATGGAAGCGCTCAGTAGTAAACCAAATAGCGGTCACCCCTCTAAGTAATGACCGCAGTGGACGTTGTTTAAATTAGTTGATCGGTCAAGTACTACTAAGTTAGCTATGCACCGAGCGTTTTTATAAAGAATAGATACTCGCATTGTACGATAATTGAATTTGTTGTTATGTAACTACTTTCTATGTACACGATTTTTATCTCATGTCCAATGTATAATCTAATGTCTAGTCTTATCTATTGTTTCTTGAAGTGTCTTACAATGTTACTTAACCATTGGATTGACGTCTTCTCTAAAGTCTTCTTTCATCACTTAGATAAAATTCAATAACATTACAAAATTTCAATGAAAGGAAAAATTATAGTGAAGTGCGAGATTCAAACGCGTGCCATCCACCTTTAGCCGGGCACACCACCATCCTTTAGCCGGGGCACACCTCGGCTATAAGGGTATTTATATATTTAACTTAGTGGTCAAAACATACTTTGACCACTAACTTAACAGCCTTGTTTATGGTACAACGTAAGTTGAACTATTGGTGATGTTCCATCCCCATACGATGGTTATAAATGAGAGGATAAATTAGTTATTAGTCATATGTCATGTTAGCTTAGCGGTCCGAGCATACCCCGGCTATAGGGGTGGATGTCACGACTTCAAATGATTATACTTTTTTCATTTTGTTGTAATAATGTTATAATGTAATACGCGGAGCATGCGTTGTTGCAAAAATAAAAATATTCATTGACTTACCATTTTAAGGAATTATTTTCTCAGCTACCCAAAACTTCCATTGCTTCAGGCAAATGTATACTGTATGTTATAAAAAGTAGAAGGTCTTAATTTGGATGATAATTATATTAGGGTACAAACCAGTGCGGGCTAGGTCAACTGGCAGCAAGCTTATTTGAACTCGTAAACCGCATATATCTTTAAAACACATAAAATTGATCCTCCTGAGACCCCATTTCATTCTGGACCCTTTGCTCTGAATAGAGGATACCGATATTATTGTGATTTATTACTTTTGTGTCCTCAGTAGTTTGTTGACTTAAGATGAAACTCAGAATGGAAGGAATAATACAAACAATACCTACATCTACCTTTTAACGTGCGTAGTACTTATAATCGCAAGTCGTAGTGTTTCTGAACCGATCACTCAGGCTTAGCATAATTTAATGATACTAAAAGTTTTTAAAATATATGAAGAAAACATCAAATTAATATTTTATAATTCCGCCTAATTTACCTGTTAAGCCGACGTGACGTCACAAACGCCGCGCAACCAAACCGGAAGACTTTTCGATGCGGTTCGCTTGTACACGAAGCATCCTCAGGAGACCTTGACAATATATATCTTTTCGAATCGTTTTAAGTGTTTTATAAAAATATTAATTTGATGTCTTCTTAAAATAATTTAAAAATATATGTTACATATTATTAAATACGGATTTCCGCAAAGTAACGTCTGAATCTATTCATTATCTTAGCATAATTTATAAATACTATATAAAAGGATAGTGACGCATGCTAAGCAAAGATATGAAAATTATTCCGCATAAAAAAGATAAATTCAAGCGGAACTTGAACCTACAACTCCAGTATACCGTCCATTTCCAATTATGCTATGAAAATGGGCGCTGGACAGACATAATTATTAATATGATTTCAAACACTAAGGTCAAACCAGAAGTGTGATAGTTTGATTTAAATATCAAGATTTTTTTTTAATGTGATTGTTGTGATAAAGCCCATATGATGTTAAGTGTACTAACCTCAGTTTATAACAGATTCATATCGTCAAAAATGACGAATAGGACTTCGCCCGGTAAACTGTGACATACAGTTGTTAAGTCTCATGTGCCTGTAATTTTACAGGCTCTCAAGGACTGCTGCCGGAACAGACTGTCAAGTGTTTGGTGACAGATTTTCTACTTAAAGGTGGTAGCTAGCCAGGCGAACATTTTCAAAATTCCCTTCCAACCTTCGATGCCTGTGCCTCCGATCGAACCATAGACCTGCGGCGTCGCAGTCCGTAGCTATTACCGCTCGGCCATCAATGCTTGCACACATGCATGCAAAATTAGACCGAGTTTGAAAACCTGGTACTTAAATACTATGAATACAGTTTGCTTAAGTAGGGAGAGGTAGATAAACTCAAATTATGCAAAAGACTCAGGAATTCCCTAAATGTTCTCGGCACGTCTTGCAGCCCCTATACTCTTTGATAAGGAATACTTCTGATTGCCACTCAATTCTGTTAAAATACAGAAAGGGACTTCTAACTGAGATAAGGCCCTTGCCTTATGTAAGCGAGTGTAGTCAATTTTGAATAAGTTATAAATATAATTTATAACATATAAATATAATTTATAAGTTATTCAAAATTTACCTTTATTGATTGATTTACCAAAGTACGTAATTCCATTAATTACCCACAAATTCACAAAAAATACTTTACTCGTGCTAACAAATGAAAACAAATACTTTTTTACTTACATGTATATTTTTACATAAACAGGGTTATTGGAAAAATGCTAACAACATCTCGTGGACTGCATCCGTTAAAACCACAAATAACTTTATTTCTAAGATTTTAGTCAAAACTCATTTTTCTGAAAATAATATCAATCTTTTTCTAGTATTATGGCACTCTTAAGTTCTGTGTCTCGTAGTAAGAAACACTTCTGTTTCAAGTAAAACTCTTCCCTTGTATATACTCGCGCTTCGTTGTCAACATGACCAAACCTCAACTGATAAGGTTTAAAATTCTCCAGAGGGCGCCATTTTGGGCTTATTCAAAGGTGGTGCATAAATTATGGCAAAAGAAATGCAGTAAATTACATTTGTTTGACTTTTGGAGGGATCAACTTTTATTTAATCTATATTTTGGGGTACAATACGGCTAATGTTGTATAAAGTATTTTCTTTGCCAGTAACGGTCGGTGTTCCTTCGAGATTGTTCGTAGAAAAGTTTTGTTAGCGTTTGTCTGCTTGCTTTAATTTTTTTTCTTTTTGTGTGCCTAAAGATAATCTATACTCGTACTATAATATTATAAAGAGGATAGATTTTTATTTTTGTATGAAACGAATAAACTTAAAAAGTACTGGATTGTTTTGAAAATTTTTTTCACCATTAGTATTCTACAATATTTATAATAATCAAAAGCTATAGAATACTTTCAAAACTTAGGGATCCGTATGAAAACTTCGAAAATGTTACCTAACGAGAGAAAAAAATATTAAAAATCGTTAAATCGTGTACGCTGCGGAAGTTGTTGACAATTTTATAGAGGACATCAATATCTACAAAAAAATCCGCATTACCATTATGTTAACTATTACAGTTATATCTTTTTTTTAACTGGCGGTATGCCTTTATTAACAAAATACTACGGACTATATACAACACTACAGCTACTACAATAAAAGCATTCAGATCCCTATAAGCCATTGCTGACTCATAGGTGTTCTAGCCCACTACCAGTTGGCAGCGTGCCCAGCATGCTTGCAGCATATATAGCAGTTATATTTTAACTACATTTTATGTGTTTCAATTTGTTCAATATTCACAGTCAATATTCATGTCAATATTCGCAATGGCAACACAAACTTTCCCGCCTAAAAGCCTTTTTGGCAGTTAATGCCAGTTATACATTCAGTCCTGTTCAAAATTTGTCGTCAAGCTGATCAGTGCAATTTTTTCGTCGATATCGCGTTATTTTCTCGTTTTCGTTCCACTTAACACCGCGAATCAAATTATACGTGTGTTACATTATCGCCATCGCAGCGTGAGAATTGCAGTAACCCGATTCCTGGAGTCATCTCATTTCTGCAAGCCAAATACGCAGTATCATCGTCGCCTGAATGGGTATTGTAAGGATCTATAGTAAAAGGGCGCCTCAGTAGCTATTATTTTACTTGCATCCCGGTAAGGCTATATATCAGTTATACATCACAGGATATATATCGGTGAGTCAATTTATTTTGTTGTTCGATCGATTGGTTATTCGAAATTCCCACTACTTCTAAGTATAATCTACAGTCCACTATAAAAACCGAACATTATTTTTGGTCTTCGAACTGGATTTATGAACAGTGCCTTTTCTCGCTTATTTTCGTGCATATTTCTGTCGTAATTATTTTGTAACATAATTATTTATCGATCTATTCTAAGTTCCGAGGGTACCTTATGGTACATAATCAAAATCTGGTCATTCACCACAGTCAAATAGATGCTAACGAACTCGCACTGAGCAAGTAATTTTCATAGCTTTCCGTTCAGTCATTAGTCTATATTTCTGACTTACGAATCTCTGAAAATTGACATTAGCATTCACTCATCTTTGGAACAATTCATTCTCTTGTTCCGTTCTCGTAAACAAAAACGTCGCTTTGTGATAACATATTTTTTCGTTTTCGTCGAGTTTTATCGCAAAAGTGTTGTTTATTTTGTGTATATAAATTGCTAAAAGATGAGTGACAGCGAAATGGCAAGTACTGCATGTGTTGAAATGAATCGCACTGCTCGCGACTATGCGATTATGAGGTTAGAATATTTTGCCGATTGCGAGTTTGTGTCCATAAGTTTAGAAGATCTTCGCGAAATAGAAACACAATTCCACGAGGCGCAAATTAAAGTTCTTGCCCGCTTAGATAAGATGTCACGTAAAGACGAAATGTTGGTAACCTTCAACTTTGAGGAAACTGTGAAAAAGATTAAAACGAGACTCCAAGTATCTTATTCCAAAACTGATTCAGCAGTGACTGATTCGGTGCATGCACAATTGCCAAAAATAAACATTAAAAGATTTGATGGAACATTAGAAATTTGGGTCTCATTTATTGGACTATTTAATTCATTAATTCATAAGAGAAATATTAGCAATGTAGAAAAGCTACATTATTTGCCGTCGAGTGTAGAAGGTAAAGCATATGATTTAATAAAAAATTTCCCCTTGACAGAGCAAAATTATTTAGATGCTTATCAATTGCTGCATAAACATTTTGACAACAAACGGTACATTGCAACTAACTATTATGAAAAATTAGTTCATTGTGAGCCTATAAAAACCAAAAGTGCTTCTGAACTTGAAAGAGTACATAGATTATTTTCGGAGAACCTGACAGTGTTAGAAAAAAATTCCCTTCCAGACTCAAACTTTATGTTGTTTCATTTACTTTGGACAAAGCTAGATAGATCAACTCGGGAAGCTTTTCAACTTGAGTTTAATAGTGATGAAATTCCTAGGTACACTCAAGTACAAGATTTTATTGAAAAACAATACAAAGCCTTAAAAATGACAAATGTTGCTGTCAATAGTAAACCTGCAGTTACTTTTAGGAATAACCAAGGCAAACCAAAAGCATCGTTGGTAGTTGCAAATTCTATATGTGTTTTTTGTTCTCGCCAGCACCACACACTCACATCCTGTGAGGGCTTCTTAAAACTAGACCCAACCTCTCGTTTTAATTTTATAAAAGAAAAGGGTCTTTGTATTTTGTGCTTTTCCAATACTCATAGAGTTAAAGCATGTAAAGCGTCATTTCGTTGTAGCGTGTGCAATTATTCTCATAACTCACTGCTCCACTTGGAAAAGCAAGTGGTATAGGGCATACAGCTACTGAACCTGTTGGCTCACTTGTATGTGAGATGAAACCTATGGTTAAAACCTTATTGTCAAATTTCAAATTTGAAGCTCTTGTTTTGTCGTCAATCTGTGCTGATCAACCTTCTCAATATATTGATTCGTCGAATTGGTCACATATCAAACATTTGGATCTGGCTGACCCTGAGTTTACACATCCAGGCCCAGTGGACATTTTGCTGGATGCAAATATTTTCGTTTCTTGTCTTTTACCTGGGATCAAGCGTGGTCGACCAGGGCAACCCGTGGCATTGAATACACATCTGGGATGGATTCTGATGGGTGCATGTGATGGAAAGGCTTCATCACAATATCTTCGTTCCCGTGTCATGACAAAAAATTGTCTTTTAGTTTCGAATGTTACACTGAACGAATCACTGAAGAAATTTTGGGAAATTGAAGAAGTGAGTCCTAAGGCAGAGTTCATGTCAAAAAAGGACAAACAATGTGAAAAATACTTTTTTGAAAATCATTCTCGTACTGAAGAAGGTAGATTTGTTGTACCTCTTCCCTTTATCGAGTTGGATAATAAACCAACTTTTCACAACTCTCGTGAGATTGCTCTTCGGAGATTTTCAAGTATAGAACGTCGTCTACACATGAATCCGGTATTTAAAACTGCGTATATTTCATTCCTGGATGATTATAAAGCTCGTGGTCACCTTGAGGAGGTAGAGCCCCCCGCTACTAAGGATGGAAAATTTTATTACATTCCTCATCACGGTATCATGAGGCCTGAATCGTTCAGTACTCCTCTGCGTGTGGTGTTGGATGCCAGTGCTAAAGATGCCACTTCGTTCACTGGTATTTGCTAAATCTGCAGAATTACACTTTGCAGCGAGGACTAATAACCTGATCAAGAAAGGTATTTTTTTTAAATTATTAGATCGTAAGCGTAGGTTACGTATGATTGGCCTCTTACTAGATATCACTATTTGTTGTTTTTAAAGAAAATTTTTAACCTCTAAATTTATTTTTCTATCAAGTATAAAATATAACTAAATAAAATAATGTACAATTGTTTGTACTGAAAGTGATATTTAAGTTTTTGCAATGTTAAAATGAATCAATTTTCAAATTAAGGAAGAACAATAATAATTGTTATAATTATTAGATCTGGTCCAGTGTTACTTTTTATATTGTTGAATGTTTATTAAAGCGTTAAAACTGACAGCTTAGACTTAAATACATACAGATTAATTATTTTTTTTACTTATTGTGATTCCTTCATTACACAGTATAAATAAAGTCAAGTAAACTAAATCACACCATTTTACCTTAACAGTTTAATGAAGTGTCAGAGTTTCACGTGCCATAGTTTTCAGAAGACAATACAACCTTTACTAAAACCTGCGTTTTATTAATCATAATTTGACGTTTCTGTTGATCCTACTTTAAATAAAAACAGAGTAGCTATTCTTCCTATGAAGGCACAAAATGCACGACTTTCAGGGTCAAAACTTGAAACATAATTACCGTAAGTCATTTATTTAAATACCGTTTATACGCAGTATGCAGTCCCTGCTGGTTGGTGTCTGGAGTTTATAGCTTTTTAAGTGAGAGTTAATTTAGTATCTGTTGAGAAAGGCGGTACTTATTACCGTTTTGGAGTCGCGATGGTAAGTTTAAAAAAATATGAAAAAAGGGAGTCAAAGATGTCACCCGTTGATTATGGTAAGCGTCATGTCTAAATACAACATTAAATCTACTATAGTGAAATCATTTATCCAACCTAAAGGCCAACGAAAGCCTACAAACAGTTTAAATGCTCCAGCTTACCAGATGGCAGCGTGCCCAGCATGCTGTTAAGCGGTAACATCTGCCTATAACAGATGCATTTTGTCACAGGTGACAAACAGTACTGCGCCTTGAGACAAACAGTTGTTAAGTCTAATGTGCCTCAATTTCATGCTGGCTCTCAAGAACTGCAACTCATCACACTGTTAGGTGCTTGGTGACAGATGTTCTACTTGAGGATGATAATTATATAGATAAGCATTCGCAAAATGCCACCCACAAGTGGTGCATCTTAAACTGGCGGTGGGGAACAAACCATGGAAATCCGCACGGCAGTCATTGTTTCAAAAAGTTATGTAAAAGTTTCAACCCGCAACATAAAACAGTGAAAAGATTTTGGACCTTAAGCCTGCACCGAGGCAATTGTGAAATACTTACGGTCGTTTGAACCCTTGCTATATCTTTATTTCTTAATTTTGAGTTATAAAATTAATATATATGATATTTAAGGATTCATTCCATAAATCATACACTTTAGAAATAACAAAATTATATCTAAACAATTAAATAAACCCATAGTACGGCATAAATACTTCTCGGAAAGTTAGCTCTTATCATTATTTTATATGTTTAAAACTTTTCAAATTTGTCTGGTAATCTTTCGATAATGGCGTCAAATAAAACAGGGCACTTTAAATGAATTTTTGGTAACATTTTCTTTAGTAATAATTAGTTGCTGAAAAAAAGGAAATGACAGGAGCGTGTCTATAGAGCCTCGTTTAAAAAATTCACAGAAAAAACATTGCTCTATAGGCATTATCAACGAAGAAAACAGGGAAATACATTTGCATGAAAAATCGCCCGAGGCCTTTGCTCTTAAAAAGCTCTTTGGGAGATACCACATTGCCGCTAGAGTCCGGACAAAAAGATAACAGTCATAGTCCAAGGGTTTTAACAAAGATGCAGATTTTCAAAAATAAATTATTTGCCTTGGTATATCGTGATGCCTATTTGTACGGTGATATGTCTTTATTAACAATACACTACGATATATATGCAACAACAGCTACTACAACGGAAGCATTTGAACGACCTACAAGCCTTTGCTAGCTCGCCGGCGGTCGAAATGGTCCAAATATGTCGCTGAGGAGGTGATCATACCTAATCTAGGGTTAATGGCTCTCAATCACAGCTGTCGTCAAATATAGTGTTATAGAGTTTGTTGCCATTTTATCTCCGAAATTGTTGAAAGGATTTTTATGAAATTAGCTTCAAAGGTTCTGGCTTAGGACATAAGATTCTTTTAATACCGAATTTACCAAGCAGTTACCGAAGCAGTTCCATATAATTCTAGGTTAGCCTGAATAACATCTTCAACAACATCATCACTTACCATCAGGTGAGAGAGTGGTCAAAAGCTAACCTATCAGGCATAAAAAAAATGCTCTCGTATTGGAGCTTGCCTAGTCGTTATTAACCCGCCAACTATGTCAACCAGTGTACGCTGCGGTTATTCCGAGGACGGTGACCGCTATTGGCATTTACTACTAAACGTGCATGAGCATTTGGAGGGCATATTAAACAGTCGGTCCCGGTTGATGTCTTAGGATGGCAGTCTTTATAGCAGGGTCGTAGTAGGGCATTTTGCGAATGCCTGGCTAGCTACCAACATCAAATAGAAAATCTGTCGCCAAACTTTGTATCTTTGAATGTCGAATTGGTCACATATCAAACATTTGGATCTGGCTGACCCTGAGTTTACACATCCAGGCCCAGTGGACATTTTGCTGGATGCAAATATTTTCGTTTCTTGTCTTTTACCTGGGATCAAGCGTGGTCGACCAGGGCAACCCGTGGCATTGAATACACATCTGGGATGGATTCTGATGGGTGCATGTGATGGAAAGGCTTCATCACAATATCTTCGTTCCCGTGTCATGACAAAAAATTGTCTTTTAGTTTCCAATGTTACACTGAACGAATCACTGAAGAAATTTTGGGAAATTGAAGAAGTGAGTCCTAAGGCAGAGTTCATGTCAAAAAAGGACAAACAATGTGAAAAATACTTTTTTGAAAATCATTCTCGTACTGAAGAAGGTAGATTTGTTGTACCTCTTCCCTTTATCGAGTTGGATAATAAACCAACTTTTCACAACTCTCGTGAGATTGCTCTTCGGAGATTTTCAAGTATAGAACGTCGTCTACACATGAATCCGGTATTTAAAACTGCGTATATTTCATTCCTGGATGATTATAAAGCTCGTGGTCACCTTGAGGAGTAGAGCCCCCCGCTACTAAGGATGGAAAATTTTATTACATTCCTCATCACGGTATCATGAGGCCTGAATCGTTCAGTACTCCTCTGCGTGTGGTGTTGGATGCCAGTGCTAAAGATGCCACTTCGTTCACTGGTATTTGCTAAATCTGCAGAATTACACTTTGCAGCGAGGACTAATAACCTGATCAAGAAAGGTATTTTTTTTAAATTATTAGATCGTAAGCGTAGGTTACGTATGATTGGCCTCTTACTAGATATCACTATTTGTTGTTTTTAAAGAAAATTTTTAACCTCTAAATTTATTTTTCTATCAAGTATAAAATATAACTAAATAAAATAATGTACAATTGTTTGTACTGAAAGTGATATTTAAGTTTTTGCAATGTTAAAATGAATCAATTTTCAAATTAAGGAAGAACAATAATAATTGTTATAATTATTAGATCTGGTCCAGTGTTACTTTTTATATTGTTGAATGTTTATTAAAGCGTTAAAACTGACAGCTTAGACTTAAATACATACAGATTAATTATTTTTTTTACTTATTGTGATTCCTTCATTACACAGTATAAATAAAGTCAAGTAAACTAAATCACACCATTTTACCTTAACAGTTTAATGAAGTGTCAGAGTTTCACGTGCCATAGTTTTCAGAAGACAATACAACCTTTACTAAAACCTGCGTTTTATTAATCATAATTTGACGTTTCTGTTGATCCTACTTTAAATAAAAACAGAGTAGCTATTCTTCCTATGAAGGCACAAAATGCACGACTTTCAGGGTCAAAACTTGAAACATAATTACCGTAAGTCATTTATTTAAATACCGTTTATACGCAGTATGCAGTCCCTGCTGGTTGGTGTCTGGAGTTTATAGCTTTTTAAGTGAGAGTTAATTTAGTATCTGTTGAGAAAGGCGGTACTTATTACCGTTTTGGAGTCGCGATGGTAAGTTTAAAAAAATATGAAAAAAGGGAGTCAAAGATGTCACCCGTTGATTATGGTAAGCGTCATGTCTAAATACAACATTAAATCTACTATAGTGAAATCATTTATCCAACCTAAAGGCCAACGAAAGCCTACAAACAGTTTAAATGCTCCAGCTTACCAGATGGCAGCGTGCCCAGCATGCTGTTAAGCGGTAACATCTGCCTATAACAGATGCATTTTGTCACAGGTGACAAACAGTACTGCGCCTTGAGACAAACAGTTGTTAAGTCTAATGTGCCTCAATTTCATGCTGGCTCTCAAGAACTGCAACTCATCACACTGTTAGGTGCTTGGTGACAGATGTTCTACTTGAGGATGATAATTATATAGATAAGCATTCGCAAAATGCCACCCACAAGTGGTGCATCTTAAACTGGCGGTGGGGAACAAACCATGGAAATCCGCACGGCAGTCATTGTTTCAAAAAGTTATGTAAAAGTTTCAACCCGCAACATAAAACAGTGAAAAGATTTTGGACCTTAAGCCTGCACCGAGGCAATTGTGAAATACTTACGGTCGTTTGAACCCTTGCTATATCTTTATTTCTTAATTTTGAGTTATAAAATTAATATATATGATATTTAAGGATTCATTCCATAAATCATACACTTTAGAAATAACAAAATTATATCTAAACAATTAAATAAACCCATAGTACGGCATAAATACTTCTCGGAAAGTTAGCTCTTATCATTATTTTATATGTTTAAAACTTTTCAAATTTGTCTGGTAATCTTTCGATAATGGCGGCAAATAAAACAGGGCACTTTAAATGAATTTTTGGTAACATTTTCTTTAGTAATAATTAGTTGCTGAAAAAAAGGAAATGACAGGAGCGTGTCTATAGAGCCTCGTTTAAAAAATTCACAGAAAAAACATTGCTCTATAGGCATTATCAACGAAGAAAACAGGGAAATACATTTGCATGAAAAATCGCCCGAGGCCTTTCCTCTTAAAAAGCTCTTTGGGAGATACCACATTGCCGCTAGAGTCCGGACAAAAAGATAACAGTCATAGTCCAAGGGTTTTAACAAAGATGCAGATTTTCAAAAATAAATTATTTGCCTTGGTATATCGTGATGCCTATTTGTACGGTGATATGTCTTTATTAACAATACACTACGATATATATGCAACAACAGCTATTACAACGGAAGCATTTGAACGACCTACAAGCCTTTGCTAGCTCGCCGGCGGTCGAAATGGTCCAAATATGTCGCTGAGGAGGTGATCATACCTAATCTAGGGTTAATGGCTCTCAATCACAGCTGTCGTCAAATATAGTGTTATAGAGTTTGTTGCCATTTTATCTCCGAAATTGTTGAAAGGATTTTTATGAAATTAGCTTCAAAGGTTCTGGCTTAGGACATAAGATTCTTTTAATACCGAATTTACCAAGCAGTTACCGAAGCAGTTCCATATAATTCTAGGTTAGCCTGAATAACATCTTCAACAACATCATCACTTACCATCAGGTGAGAGAGTGGTCAAAAGCTAACCTATCAGGCATAAAAAAAATGCTCTCGTATTGGAGCTTGCCTAGTCGTTATTAACCCGCCAACTATGTCAACCAGTGTACGCTGCGGTTATTCCGAGGACGGTGACCGCTATTGGCATTTACTACTAAACGTGCATGAGCATTTGGAGGGCATATTAAACAGTCGGTCCCGGTTGATGTCTTAGGATGGCAGTCTTTATAGCAGGGTCGTAGTAGGGCATTTTGCGAATGCCTGGCTAGCTACCAACATCAAATAGAAAATCTGTCGCCAAACTTTGTATCTTTGAAAGCCAGTTCCCAATCTATGTTTACCTGAACAACATCTTCGTATGCATCATCACTCACCATAAGGTGAGTACTAGTCACAAAAACTAGCGTATAGGAAAAAAAACTTAAGCGGGTGAAGCCGCAGGCGGACGCTGGCATTTTAATAAAAATATCTCACTCGCGACGTTGTTAGTGCACGATAATAATAAAGTTTTTTTTCTTGCTTCTTCGGGAGTATTCTATATCCATCTCTAGAGGACTAATTATCTCTGGGCCAAGAAGATTATACATTACACTGGAACGTGCGCCTACAACTTTTTAATGAAGGCAAGTTCATTCATCCCCTTAGAAAGATTAAAATCATGTGTGACGTCATGTAAGGCCAAATTTCTACTATTCTAAGCATTTTTTTTATTTCAAAATCTAGTGTTAGTATAATCTTCTTGCTCTGGGCCAAACTTGATCAGTAGTGTACGCGACAGAGAGAGCGAGTATGAAGTACAAAAGGAATATATTTTTATCTTTTTGGGTTCTGAATTTTTTGGGTGTTGGTTCAGACACTAATGTAATGTAATGTAGTGAAAGTTGGGTATGGCAGAAAACGTATTAAAGTAGAATAAATGCAGTGGAGATGAGAGCATTGAGAAGCATAAGGAATAGTGTGATAAGGAAACGATGTGCTGTGAATGAGGATGTAGTGACATAAATCGAGAATATTAAGATGGTTTGGACACGTGGAGAGAATGAATGAAATGAGACGTTTAGTCATATACTCCAAAAAAGTACATTGTATACTTTTTGTCCCAAAATTCAGCACGGTTCCCTCGGGATAGGGGATAGAAGTCAAATTCAAATTCAAATTATTTATTTGGGACCTAAGCGATAGCATACATTGAATGAAACACGATGGTAACCGCGAAAGTTTTTGAGAAAAACTGTGTTGCAGGTACCAACGCCCTCCTCCTTAAAAACTACGGTACATTTAGTTCCTCAGGCTTATCATATGTACAGAAAAAGTAAAATGAAATATGTATAAAAGTTAATATTAAAAAAATTATATAAATCTAATAAAGTCATTATGTCTCTCTTTGAGTGTATATGCTTGCAAGTATGTGTGTGTGTGTGTGTATGTGTGTGTGTATGAGTGTGAAGATGTGTACGTACGGTACTTATTTATTTCTTTTGTTGTCATGTAGTAGTAGTTAGGTTGTGTACTTCACAAGCTCTCCCATTTCATCGTATGTAAGTGATTGTAGCCAGTCTTTAAGTTTCATTTTACATTGTTGAGAAGGAAGAGGGTAAATATTAATAATTTAATTATTTTTCTGTTATACAAAGTGCCACTAATGCAATAATAGTGACGACCTGCTAATGGAGTGCGACGATAGACTGCTTTACAAACCCTGTCAGGTCTGCGTTTAGATTTTTAGTCAGAATGTACACTTAGTTGTAATTTATTAACGCGTAGTCCGATTTCAATAATTCTTTTTTTGTTAGAATAGTGACCAGTGACCCCACCGATAGCCCAGAACCCTACGCGCAGGCCGGCACACTTATTCATTTTTGCAACCTTACTAAGATAAAACTATTTAATCTGTAACATTCACCACATTCAGTTTTTTTTACGATCTATCTTTTGTCGGTTACATTTCGGGGACTGCGCAATGGAAGTGCATAATCTAAATTAAGAATGGACTTTTATTCAAACAACAATTACTAATAATGTCAATTCATTATAGACTTTTATTCAATCAACAGTTATTAATAATGAAAATTTTAATGCACTTTTATTTATACAACAATTACTAATAATCACAATTCATAACGCTGTTTTCTAGGTGTGGTCAAAATTTAAATGTCACCGTATATTTATAAAATCAAAGACAGTAGATGAACAAATTGTCATAGTACATAAGGCGAAGTGTGTCTCACAAACAAATTTAGAACATGTTTTTTTGAAATAATGTACGCCATAAAGGCAATTGTAGCAACACTGTGATGCAGAACCTACCCACATATTTATATAAACTTATGAAAAAATAAATAGCTCAACTTATCTATATAATGCGTATTAGTTCAGTTTCGCTCACACGCTTGCGAAATGAGGTCTCTCCGTTCTACAGTCTCATTCGGACATTATTCAAAGACCACTTGGTCTTAAATGAAATAAAATGTAGAGTTATATAAAGAAATTTTTATCTCCTTTGATGCCAAAATGTGAGAGATTCCCCTGAAATCACGCAAATGGGAAATCAAAACAATCACTGGAAAATGGCAAAAACCATATAAAAATATCTTAACATATTTGTTGAGTAAAGTCGCTTAAAGCTTTTTGTTCCTTTTTTAATATCGTAGACGCAAGCAAAGAAAACGCTCTTACCTAATCTAAATCCTTTTTTTTCCAACTCACACACGCTTGAAGCAGTGATGGCTCAGTGGCATTGGCTATGGACTGCCGTGCAGCAGGTCCATGGTTCGGATCCCGCCCAGAGCTTGAGCTTCACCGCATGGTGGAAGGGCATTTTGTGAATGCCCGCCTGGCTAGCGACCACCCTCAATTAGAAAATCTGTCGCCAAGCACCTAACAGTGTGTTCCGGCAGCAGTCCTTGAGAGCCAGAAAAATTACAGGCTAATGAGACCTAACAACTGGACGTCTCAGTGTGACGGTCACAGTGCAATTCGTCGCTGACGAAATGCGTCTGTTATAGGCAGAGGTTAGTGTACTTAACATCAGGTGGGCCTCGGGCTTGTTCTGTCACAATAACATAAAAAAAAAAAAATATGGGAATGTTTTCGAGAAAAGCTGAAAGAGCGTTATCTCGATGAGGTGGGGAAATACCCCCTAGTCAGGACTTTCAGAGCATTAACGGTATAGAGAAACAACCAACATCATTTCTACCTTATTGCCTACATAGAACCACGTATACTTATAAGTAATGACAGCCTAGCGATAATAGCTATGGACGGCCATGCTGCAGGTCCATGGTTCGATCCCCATCGAAAATTATAGCTTCACCGCATGTTTGAAGAGAGTTTTGCGAAAGCTCGTCTGGCTAACTACCATTCTCAAGTAGAAGATGTGCCACCAAGAATCTCAAGGTGTGTTCCGGTAGCAGTCCTTGAGAGCCAGTAAATTTCCGTAAATTCAAGAGGATTAAATTTCACGGTTGGCTGTCTCCCTCGAATTTTCCTAAGAATTTGAGGCAAAGAAACAGTTGAGTACAATTTGGAATTAACTGTTTTGTGACAAACTGCACTGCGCCCCTCACCCTGAGACATACAGTTGTTAAGTCTCATATGCACGGGCATTTGTAGTTTGTCTGCAGTTTGTCACAAAACAGTTAATTCCGAATTGTACTCAACTGTTTCTCAGCCTCAAGTTCTTAAGAAAATTCGAGGGAGACAGACAACCGTGTAATTGAATCCTCTTGCACCATGACAACGCTTCTCATCAGGTGGTAATAAATACGAAGACATTTTTATTTTCAGAAAAGGTAGAGCTCATGACTTATTCTAATATATAAAAATAATTATAATTCCATAGACCAGGTAATTTTGTTTACCTACAAAAATATTTTTGGGTGAAGATTGTTTGTTTGTAATGTGAAGGATGACAGTTTATCCAAAGAAAAAATAACAAAAAGCAACCGACTTCAAACATAAAATACGCATTATAAGGAATAACTCAAATACTATTCGTCTGATCTCACTCAAATTTAAATGGGACCATATGACAAGCTCCAGCTTTCGAATATTAAAAAAATAGCATAATCGATACACTCTGTAAAGAGTTATGAGGTAAGACACACAAAAAAAAACAATCAAAACGTGAGCCTCCTCTTTTTTGGAGGTGCTTAAAAACAAGAAATCTAATACTTACTTTTGATGCAATATATATTACACTATTTGTAAGTTGGCTACGCAAAACTTTTAGTGTGCGTAGTTTACGTGAAGCATAAAACGTTTTATCCTTACAGCAAGTGAGTAAATGATTCCCTTTTTTCGTTCCAAATATTTAACTCCGTAAGCTCTTTAGGAAAACCCGATTTTATTTTGCCCAAAATATCTTTATTCAATAGATTTATTGTTACAAAGAGAAAGTTGAGAATCATAAAAGTTCAGCCTTTGGAAATTTGAGGCATTTACGAGTTAGGTTCCCAAATCACCGTGCATTTGATTCAAGTGAGGGATTTTACGTGCTTATCACAAAAAGTTTTGTAAAGCTTATTCCAGTAATACAGATAGGTTATTTCTGTAATAAACACAGTGAAAACATATTTTAAACTGCACTTGAATTTGAATATTTGTTTCTTTACGTGAAATAGTATAAAAATAAGGTATTTTATGAAGAAATTGGAATTGCATTTTCAAGTAATAAAATTGTTCATGAATTTGACAGTGTGGGATGGTAGACAGAAACTATACATAGAAATATGATATATATATATATATTTGTAGCGGTATGCCTTTATTAACAATATACTATGAACTAAATATTATACGAGTACAGTTCTACAGCTACTACAATGCAATTGCATATATTAATTGTATACCTTATTCAGACTCCTGAATTAATAACAATATTGTGGGCGTAATCCTACGAATACTTTATTTATTCGTAGGTGTAATCTACATAATGTTTAAAACAAAATAGTCAAGTGTTTTTTTTCATGTCGTTCTGGCTGTCCTGTCGCGTTCAGCAATGAGGCGCGTCAATGCCTAATTGCTGAACGCGATAGTATTTAAATGGTAAATTAACTTTTATAGAAGTGGTAACACAAATTGGGAACATGATTTTGACATCCCTTTTATGTACATAATTTTCTACCAATTCAACCACCGTTAAGTAAATTCCAATTACATAATACCTCATGTTTTTCCGGAAGCTTAAACCAACGATAACAGACTCAAAACAGGTCTAGAGTAAAACAAAGGGTAGCATTTGAAATGCAAATAGATTCAACTAAGTGATAGACATACAGCTTTTAAGCTGGCAGATGCTCTGGAGATTTTAGATTTGAACTCTCTGTGGAGTTATGCTTTAAAGCTGTGTTTGGGATTAAATTACAAGCGGACGCGATAAATTTTAAATACATTTTTGGTGTTCAAACTGTTTTTTTCTGTAGAGTTCATTTAGGTTAAGTATTCCATAAACCTAAACAAAAATAAGATATATAATTTTAATTCAAAAAACATGACTACCCCGAATCAAAAAACATGACTACCCCGAATGACATTTTCAGCTTTATTCGTGATTCATTTTAAAACGCAACCAAAATCGCGAGCTCTGCTGTCAACCATAAATATTTACAAAAAAGACTTCCTAACCAATTTAATTTACCATGGATAGATGAAAACGTCACTCACTCTCGTCACTTTGCGATAAACGTGATAAATTATTTCACACTTGGAAAATAAGTTCTAATGATCCCAAATTAAGACTAGAATACAATAGGACTCGTAACAAGGTTTATAAAATTCTGGAGAGTAGAAGAAACGCATATTTACATTAAACACATCAATGATAATTTTAAAAATACTAGGAAAGTGTATCAAATTGTTAATCAAATGCTGGGTAGGATGAGTTTATCAATCGATGCAGCGATTCTTAAAGCATTTGAGTCACAAGGACTTACCAATAAGGCGATTGCTGATAACTTTGCATCTAGTTTTGACAAATCAATTAAAGATATAGTTCCAAACTGTTACATTAAATTTTTCTAAACAAGCACCCATTGTAAGCCAATCGACTGTAGCTTATTATTCCAGAAAGCTTCAGGTGATAAAGTTTATAAAATTATAAGTAAACTTAAATCAAATAAGGCACCAGGGCCTGACAATATCAAAGTTTCCGATATTAAATTGATAGGCTCTGAGCTATCAATGGCCGTAGCCAACTTAATCAACTGCAGTATTAAATCTGGTCTGTACCCTGAAGAACTAAAAACGGGTTGTGTAAGGCCAGTTCACAAAAAAAGCAAACGAGATGACTATTCCAATTATCGCCCAATAACCCTGCTTTCCTCAATTGACAAAATAGTAGAAAAATATATATGTGATCAAATACATACATTTTATAGGTCTCATGATGTAATTTATTCAAATCAATTCGGTTTTCAAACGGGAAAGGCTACATCTGACCTCCTGTCAAAATTCACAGACGAGGTCAATGAGCACTTGAATCAGAGAAAGGTGGTTTATACCTTTTTCATTGATTTTTCACGTGCATTCGACACCCTGGACCATAACCAACTAATCGATAAACTAGAGCACTGTGGAATACGTGGCCCGCTCCTTGAATGGTGTAAAAACTATCTCAAAAATCGGAAATATACTGTTAAGATCGATAGAACGTCAAGTGAGCAAATTGATGTGACAGAGGGAACGGCTCAAGGGTCTGTAATTGGCCCCCTCCACTTTTTGTCATATGTTAATGATATGTATGAATGTATCAACCACTGTACATGTTACCAATTTGCAGATGACACGTGCCTAGTAGTGGCTGATAAGGACACTCAAAAAGCCTGTGACCAGTTACAGTCTGATTTTAACTCATTATTGAGATGGTGTCACGATGCGGGCTTGGTGCTTAACTCGAATAAAACCAAACTTCTAGTCATAAAATCACCATACTTAAAATGCTTGCCTACAAATCATATAGTAGCTCATAATCACAACTGTTTGCATGCTGTATTAACTACGAAGTGTAGTTGTCCTTTTATTGAAGTAGTAGATTCCCAAAAGTACTTTGGATTGGTAATAGATAGCAAATTTAACTGGGGCGTGCATGTTGAGCATGTTTGTAATAAGTTACGTCAGTTCTTAGCTAACATATTGATTCTTAAAAATCGCATACCATTCAAGGTTAAGTTAATGTTATTTAACTCGCTGGCGGAATCCTATATAGTATACGGCCTTAGCAGTTACGGCCGCACTTATAAATCATATCTGAATCATATATATAAACTCCAACTAAAGATATAAAAAAATATTGTATCTTCTAAAATAAAGAATCAACTTGATGACGATGATATCTTCAGTCATTGTAAAATCCTGCCATTTTTTTATGAGCCGTTAAAGAAAGAGGTTGGTCACTCTGTATACACGTTCAGTTGCTCGAAACCGGCTTTGTACGACCCGTTCTAACAATACCTACGGTGAACTGCTGCTTCATACTTAGTTCCGCGTTTAATAAATGACTTACCCCCTAATTTACGGAATAGTATTTCACCAAGTAATATTATATATAAATTAAAGTGTCATTTTCTGCAGCATAATAGTAACGTTTCAAGCTAAATATGTACTCACCTTCCGTGGCTTCGGTTATGTATTAATTTACTGACTATTAATACTATCTACGAATAACTACCTAAAGCTAAATTCTGATCTTATTTGTTTTATTAAGTAGTGTACAATGCGATTAAAATAAGAATAGGACGAGCTCTCGTCTAACTTCATTCATATTCACTCTAATAAGTACGATCAGCAGAACAAACTTATATTTATATTTATAGGTATACCCATATATTTATAGGTATTTTTATATGAGTGACCCGAAATTGTTAATTAAAATAAATTCATATTTTTAAGGTTGGCAGCACAGACGCCATTTTGGTTTGATGAAAACGCGGGCGTCAGGGTATTTTTTCTCCGACAGTGTACTACTACGCGACACGTTCCCGAATGTTTATTGATCTTCTCGTTTAATTTTCTTTTTTGACTGTTTAATTTGTTCTTGTTGACTGTTTAATATGTTTTTGGTGATTGTTATATTTGTTTTTGTTACGATGATAACGATGAGTCTGACTCAGTGAGCCATCAGGACATGCGGCATCGAAGAGCTAAGCGATTCAAATTAAGATACCTAAGTACAAAATATTGCTAACAAATGAAATCAGTTCAAATTATTTCTGTGTTTGCTGTACCTACAGTCACCTACAACTTCGTTTACCTACCTATGACTACTTGTTTTTTTACACGACTGCCCACATAAACGTATGTTAAGTTTACAGGTTTCATGTATGTATGTATGTTTGTTAGTTTCTTTATTTCACCATAACTTCTAAACGGCTTAACCGATTTTAATTTTTTGTACGAGATATCATTAGATTTATCTTAATAGCTTAAGTGAAACTATGTACATAAAAAATAAAAATACAAACTGGTGGATTTTAGATGCCATATAGTGAGAAAAACAATTTATTTTTTCTTCCAAAGCCATCATGTTGGGTATCAAAATGGCTGGCTTGAAAAAAATATTTCATAAATATATTAACTGGCAGTTTTAATTTCAATTGATCGGTAAAACTCTTCACGAAAATAAATTATTTGCAGTCGGATTTTATATTTTCTTTATTAATTTATGCATGTTTTGTCATTTCTTTTTTTGCACACTGTACCAAGTTCTAGTTTTGTCGTCACAACATGGCGCTAGGCCAATCCTATTCTTATTTTAATCGCATTGTAGTAGATTGTGCTTCGTAGCTGTAGACTCTTGTGTAGCATTCATCACAAACCTTAGTGGTTTTCGAATGCTTATTACTTAAATCTAATTATGTATTGTTTATATGGTAATAAATTAAAATATATATATATATACAAAATGTCTTCAAAATCTACTAAGCAATTTCAGAGCATTCAACAAACCCACGCGCATACATACATAACTATCGTATCTATACTACTGGTGTGAAGTGTCATGTTTACAGTTATAATGAAAAAATCGAACTGACTTCGAACGCTAATAGTATGAAATAATTTGTTAAAGTCATGCCGATAAAAAAGAATATTGTAATAAATGGTGTTTTTTTATGGGACTGTGTTGGAACACGCACGAGGCCTGCCTATAGTTAAGTGTAACCTCTACTTAAAACAAATATAAATACTGCGACCATCACCGTATGACATACAGCTTGTAAGTCAAATGTGCCTTTATCGTTTACGTGCTGCTATATATATATTATTTATCTATGTGTCTACAATAGCTAGAGAGTTAGACATCGACATTTGCTAGTTGATGAGTAGTAAGTAGCGTCCAAATGCGAAAAGTGGTAATTCCGCGTAAAACTGTGTTATAGCAAGTGGTCGTCCATTTTCATATTGTAAATTAACCCAATTAGTGGTATTTGGTATACACAACCAACTAAAGTAATTTTCGTCGCGAAATGGCCTGTTTTCGAGTTTGGTTGCTACTTACTAACTATAAGACTTTCGCGACTTAAATACATAGTTCTAAGTATTTAACGGGACGCACGACCAATGCAACTTGGTTGAAACGTCGAGGTAAATACATTTTTAAACGTTTTATCGCGATTAAGGCCCGTTAAATACTTATAACTATGCTACTTACTACATTACTCGCAGCTATATTTGCTAGACAGTAAAAATAGTGTAGTTGCAGAAGATTTGTTTGATGATAGACATAAAAAATAAATCTCACTCGGTCTCTCTGGCTTAAATATCTATTACTTACCAGATTATTTGTTAATTCATTCAGTCTGTAGCGCCCACCAGGGTGGTTACCTCACAATATTTTATATTATTAAGATCTGCATTTTTTACATTGTGGAAACGAAATTAAATATGTTTTTTTTTTATTGGAATAAAATAAAATAAAATTTGAGACTGGATTTGCCAATAAATATAAAACAATAGGACCGTTGTCTATTCTACTATTCAGGATGGCAAGGTAATGTGAGTAATTTTTTATAAACAATTTGTAGATAAACAACTATCAATTTTACAAGAAATCATACTAAAAAAAATACTAATTAAAGTTTTTTTTTTTTATTATTGCAAACATTTTTGCAAGAAAATATCCAAGTTTACTAAATATAAAGGCTACAAGAAAATCATAAAAAAATGCTATTATTATTATTATTCAGTTTTTGGTAAACAAATTTCAAATGATTATTTTTGCTTATATAGAAAACAATAATACAATTAAATAAATTTATTTTACATAATGTTAATACATATAAATGCTCCTTAAATTTTTAATAATAGAAATACAGTAGCACTTATTGATGTGTAAATCAGTCTTAATTGATGATAAAATCAAAACTATTAGCATATTAGACTAAATGCATAAACCATTCAAAGTCAATGTCAAGTCAAAGTCAAAATCATTTATTCAATTTAGGCGTCTACGACGCTCTTATGAAGGTCAAATACAAATTTTAGTGTTGAAATATTCTACATTGTACTGCCACGTTCAGCAAATAAATTGTATAGAGCCACTGCGAGAAGAACGGGCAAGAAACTCGGGGCCATTCTTTTAAACATCTTTTAACAATGTGTTACATACTTACTATATAATAGAGTTATTACAATGTTTGTTTAAATTATGTAGGTGACAGGCAATAGCTTGGCGGAGGCGGAATTGTCCAGGCATTTATGTCGTTTATGTAATCAGAAACTGTGTAGTAGGATTTCTCAATCAATATGTTTTTCACATGCAACTTGAATTTCCATTCTGTGAGCGTTGTAATATGTTTGGGAACTTTATTATTAAACCGCACACAATTACCTAAGAAGGACCTTTTATTTGTCTTTGCTAATCTAAAACTTGGCACCGCTATTTTATCTATATTCCTAGTATTGTAATCGTGATTGTCACTGTTTAATTTAAATTTACTCAATTTTTTACGAACATTCATAATATTTTCAAATACATACAGACTTGGTAAAGTTAAAATATCAATTTAATTAAAAAGATCCCTCACAGATTCCCTAGGACCCATTTTATACATGGCTCGAATTGCACGCTTTTGTATGATAAAGATTGTCTCTATCTCAGCAGCAGTTCCCCACAGCAATACACCATACGACATAATACTGTGGAAGTACGCGAAATAAACTAGGCGAGCAGTAGCTACGTCTGTTAACTGTCTTATCCTAAGAACTGCATATGCAGCAGAACTAAGTCTTCCGGAGAGATCATGTATATGTGGATCCCATTGTAAAGTGGAATCCATTTTGATTCCCAGGAAGACTGTCGCTTTGTCAATAGGGAGTTTATCTGGGCCAAGCTTTATGTTTGGTTCAACATAAGGAACATTTGGTAAAGAAAACTTTAAACATTTCGTCTGTTTTGAATTTAGGAGAAGATTATTAGCGGCGAACCATTTACAAATCTAAGATAGTACATTATTTACATGCGTCAGTTCACTGTCTTTCCTATCTTCTTTAAAAATCAGAGAGGTATCATCTGCGAATAAAACAATATCGCAGAAATCTTTGACCATGCAAGGCAGATCATTAATATATGTTAGAAACAGAAAAGCTCCCAAAATTGATCCCTGTGGTACTCCCATTTTTACCAATGACCCGGAAGAAGTATTGCCATTTATTCCAACCTTCTGTAGCCTGTCTGACAGATATGACTTTATAAGATTCAGAGCTTTTCCACGAATACCATAGTGGGAAAGTTTACGAATCAGAGTGCAGTGCTCTACACAGTCGAATGCCTTGGAAAGCATAAACGTCTGTATCAACCAATATATTGCCTGAGTAACTTAGCACCGTCAATACCGACCATTTAGTCAACAGAACATATTTTAGGTCCCCAAATAGACTTCGTCAATTTGCCTTTGTTATTATGTGCGATGGTTAATCCTATAAGTAGATTTCTCAAAACTTTAGTAGAGCAGACGAAAACTGGCTGTGAAACTCATGTATGGTGTAAGATGAGAGCGTTTGCGGGCACAAGTTTTATATTTGTTGAAGCGCTTGTAGTATAGCATTCTAAGTCGCTGGTGCTAGCCCGGCAACCCACGTAGTAATTTCTCAGGCTTATATTAAAATGTTTGATTAGTAATTATGACTACTATTTGCGTATTATATAAGGATTATATTTTCTTTAAAACCTTAATTTTCTTTCAGTGTTAATATAGCTTAACCAATTACTGATTAGGCTTTTCCTCATAGACATGATTTTAAGAAGATATAACTTGATATGGAATAGTCCTTAAAGTAATTATTATAAGTTTACGCGTTCATCCATGTTCAATCAAAACATATAAAGAAAACATTATTATTATTATTATTTTTATGCCTGATAGGTTAGCCTTTGACCACTATCTCACCTGATGGTAAGTGTTGATGTGGTCGAAGATGTTGTTGAGGCTAACCTAGAAGTACTGGCTCTCAAGGACAGCTGCCGGAACACACCGTTAGGTGTTTGGCGACAGATTTTCTACTTGAGGGTGGTAGCTAGCCAGGCGGGCATTCGCAAAATGCCCTACCACCATGCTATAACGACTGCCATCCTAAGACAACAACCGGGACCGACGGCTTAACGTGCCCTCCGAAGCACGGAAACGCTCAGTAGTAATGTCACTAGCGGTCACCCATCCAACTCATGACCGTGCGCGACGTTGCTTAACTTTGCCGATCGGTTGAGAACAGCTAAGTAAACTTTGCTACGAGCGCTTCATAACATAAACATAAAATTGATAGCACGTGATCTTTTTTTTTTATCAAGTGCTTTAAGACTTAAATATTCTTGATGATGCTTCGTATAGAATCAAAACTGGCGTCTGAAAATTCTTCCGGTTGGGCTACGTGGCTTTTATGACCTCCCGTTGGCTTAGCAGGAAAAATAGGCGGAACTTGCGGTAGGTGTATTAATATATTTTCACAAAATGTTTTTGTAACATACTTATTAAATGTTGACTTAAAAACTTTTAAATATTATTAGCGATCATACTTTTCAGCTGGGAACTAAACGGTTAAAATAAACTAGTCTTGAATCCTATTGAAAAAATGTGTGTAGCCCATCGATATAAATACTAAAAGGAAGATAGGGTACGCTCTAATATCACGACATTATATTGTGGAGAAAATATAACACAAGCTTATAATGCACACAGCCACACTTCAATTGTATATGATACGTTGTAATGAATGCCAACGACAGGAAGACATGCAATATACGCACATTACAGAGACTTAATCAGGAGACATCGCCTGTTTTGCCATTGCCATGTTCAAGGTACAGGTGCCGCTTCTCACTTTTTTTATAAGTGAAACTATGTAGCTCCTAACTTTAATAAATGAGAGGAATTCATCAGAGGGTTTTAATACAACATTTTGTCCTATAAAAGAGCTTTGTCATTTTATTTAATATCTCTCTCAGAATATTCTAAGGAAACACAAAGTAAATTTACTCTGTTACGACCATTTAATCCACAAGGTGTAGTTTATATAAGGTATTAACTAGGATAGACCGGACGATTGGATGGCAAATATCTGTTTAAAAATGGTACAAGGTTAGAGAAGTAGCGGCAGCGGAAATCGTGGACTCGTTTTATTCACGTGGGCTATAGAAAAACTAATTTTGATTTGTTTTATAAAAATAATGTATGATTATACGGGTATAATTTGTTTAATTCTAGAGAATATGAAAAATAGTCATGATGTCCAATCCGTTAACAGGAAAATTCGAATTATGTTTCTGTAGAAAAATGAAACAATAATACAGGTCCCAACATTTTCAATTATCGAGTTTTGTATCTTCATAGTAAGTCATAAGAAATATATCATTATTTATAACTGATATGAGGCTTCCATGTAGATCTAAAGATAAACTTTTTTTTTTTTCGATTTTAAAAACGTTATGCCATAAAAGTTGTCTATCACGCTATTTAATTTTTGCGTAGTTCTATTTGACTCACTCGCATGCGACATCAGGTTTTTCCATCCTGCGCCCTCAGTCGGGGCTACCTTAATATTGAGCAGTTAAGCATACCACAGCCAAATGAACAGCATGCCACAACTTTCGTCGACGTGAGTGGATGCACCATTAGAGCACAATAAGACTTATTTTAACGCCCTGAGTGCCAGAATGTAAACGCATGTTTGACACAAATAAAAGTTGCATGTTATACAAGGAATAAAAGCGACGAGAGGAACGAGATGGCTTGGCATACGAGTGTAGCGAGGGCACCTTTGATAAACACTCTGCTTTTCATTTCGAATGCAAGGAAAGTAAATCATACTAGATTAACTGTTCTTGCATTAAAACAGCATGTCATAAATGTTATAATAATTAATTTAATAATATATTATAATAATAAATAATGTACCTACAAAGTCATTTAACAATATTTTTGATAATTTGAAACTTTTTTAATTACAATTTTACGCCTCAATTTGACAGAGTGGCTGTATCCAAAGCTAGGCCATGGCTTGTATAGTTTTTTTTTGACAACAGGTAATATATTTAGGTAGGAAAAATACTGTTTTCATCATTCTGATTAGATGACTGCTAGCATCCTTTTTATGTATGAGAAATGAAAAAACCGTTATAAAGCCGTAAAGTTAACTTGTTGCTTGTTGCGTAATTTGTTTAGAAGTTAAGCAACATCCGCCGTAGTCATGACTTGGATAGGTGACGGCTAGTGGCTTTACTACTGAGCGTGCACGTGCTTCGAAGGGCACGTTAAACCGGCAGTCCCGGTTGTTGTCTCAAGATGACAGTCGTTATAGCATGGTGGTTAGGCATTTTGCGAATTCCCGCCTAGCTAGTTACCATCAAGTAGAACACCTATCGCCATGCACTTAGCTCTGTTTTCCGACAGCTGTCCTTGTGAACCAGTAATTTTAGGTAAGCCTGAACAACATCTTCGACCACATCATCGCTTACCATCGGGTTAAATAGAGGTCAAAGGTTAGCCTATCAGCTATAAATAAATGCTCAACGAATCGTGAATGTTAACATTGTTTTTTTTTCTGGATTAACATGTCCCGACCCTATGGGCGGATGGCTATGGCTTCAAATCCAGGTAGGTATTTATTTAATACTTTTTTGCACAAAAAAAAAATTACTATTGGAGGACTTAATGCTAAGGCATTATCTATCAGTCATCCAGCGAGGGTGTTTGAGGGGACGTAGAAGGGGTGAATAAATAGTAGTAAATAATGTATTTTTTTTTAAACTGACCTCCATATTAGTAGGAACTTATTTGATCCTATATACGTATATCCTTTTACAAGGTCATTCAATTCAACTACAATATAGAGTCGTATATTTTTGAACTAATCATAGCGGGGGGGTAGTTAGGGTGGTTGCCCGGGGGGTGCCAGGCTAGAATGTCACCCTCCCATCTCTACCCGTGGGTGTCGTAAGAGGCGACTAAAGCTAACACACCAGAAGGTGGGGCAGCAGCGCTTTCTCAGGAACTGATATCTCACACTGCGATCTCCAAGCCGCCTGCTAAGCGTGGGGATTATTGCAGAACCTTGGGGATTAAGCATTAAGGGTAATGGGTAGAAGCTGTGTTCAACAGTAGGACTATCCGGCTGATACAGTACAGTTAAGGTCAACTGTCAATAGATGTTTACGGATTTGACTCTTCTACGGACTTGTACTTTGCTTGCTGTTGGACATTTGGCAAGCTCCCTTAATTAGCCACCATTTTCATAAAGAACCGTTTAATATATGAAGGAATAATTTTAATTCGATCCAATTTTTTATAACAGGATCCTATTTTACAAAGTAAAAACAATGAAATCTTATGTAAATTTTAATATGCATACATAATGTAGTTCAGGAAATAGGAGATCCTTATAAATATTTATTTCAGTTAGTGTAAATAAGAATTTAAAAAAATATATTTCCATTTCTGTAGATAAATGCATGAAGTCAATAAAAATTATTGTCAAATAAACATGCAGTAAATATACGAGAATACAAATACTGACATGGACAACTTGTAACTTAGAATATTGCTTGTCTCACTTTGATTTACAACTAAAAATCAGATGGACCTAAACCACTTATAAATCTTGCAAAGGCCAGCTATTACTGGTCACAGAAATAAACCAATGTAACACTCCAGAAGGGCAGGTTCACTTAATTTGAAAGGTGACGTCGAGTGCCGACGTGGTGACGACCAGCGGTTTAATAACTTGCTGGATGTTGACTCAGGGTTCGGACAGACTACCACAGTGAAAAAAATAGGTTTTACTACCTATACTCAATAGATTAAGAAATGAAAGTTTTGCTCTGTAGTCTTCTAAGATGATGAGCAATAGAACAGAATCAAAGAAAAATTATATGGTTCATACCCACTTAGTCTGGAGAAAATACAATTGATCTAGAGCTTGCTGACATAATTTCGGTTAAACATGAGGTCACAGTTTTGGGCAAAGAACAAGTTATTCAGCAAGGAAATACATACACACATATTTTATAAACAATTACTAAATATATATAGTTAATAAAAAAAAAATTATACCACATTAAATATAATTATATTGGAACGAATATGCAATGTCTCCAACGTACTTATGTAACTGAATACCAGTCCGAACTACAATCTGCATAATGCTAGGACACATTGCAATCATTATAGATTATCTAAATCTGTTTACTTATACTCACCAGGAATTATTCTTTCAACCAAAGGTTCACTTGCCATCCATACAAATGTACTGATGAATTAACACAACGCTATTTGAGAATTACAAGCATATCTTAAATCCAAGGCACGAAGCGAGTCTCAGAGGACTCATGTCATTCAAGTAGTCTACTTCGCCCTTCCAAAATTTGATCTTACTTCTGAAATTCTCAGATGGGTCCGTGACCAGGATAAATCACGGTATTTTTAAGTATTTTCTATCTTGGATTAAATTTAATTAAAATGTTGTTTTCTCATGTATCACAAGTTTGATTTTGCCATGTCATATTGCTATTTGAATTTGTTCTGCAATCTTTTATTTAACTCTTTTACTTATGTTAATATCCCATTCATTGTAAGAGTGAGATCAACAAGCTATTAGTATGTCTGTCCCTCTTCATCCAAAACAAACAAATCTGTAAAATCAAGCATTGTCTAGTGCATAAGTATTTTAACTTTAGGTAGACTTACAGCTTAGTGCTTAATGACGCCGCCACGTATTGTCCACAATTGCATAAACATATATCTTATAATATCTCAAATTGCTCATTACTTCAATTATAAATATAACATGAATATCATGTTTTTTGCAGCATACGAGTATAGTTTTAAACATCAAAAAACGTATGTAAATAATATTTACTTTTAATGATAATGGGTTATTTGTATATAACCTACTGAGACTTTTTTACTGTGACAATACCACAGTGAGAAAGTGTAAATACGGAGTTTAATTTATTTTCACATCGGATCTAGCTTTCAAGTGTCGGATCGGATTAAAATACCACAGCTCAGGGGTGAGGCAAGGTTTGAGGGAGGAATTAACCCCTGATAAATTAATCTACGAAAATCCGATATTCTTATAACGGGTGGGATTTAATCAGGGTGACAACATATTTGGCTTTTTTTGTCCAAATATATTTTTTACGAGGAATTTTATACAGGGTTCCTGGAATTATGTCCTTCAGTACCTACATAAAGAATTTAATCTGTTACCATAAATTTATGTGCGTACATTGTTTAATATAAATATTACATCCAAGCAGTTGCTTATAATGGAGTTGTAGCCATCCAGTGTATCTGACACTTTTAAATTCTGCATTGAATAAAGTTTTGAAAAAAAAAAAGTTTGTAAAAAAAATATGAAACATTAAATTACAGGCACAAGAGACTTAACATCAGGTGGTTCTCGTGCTTATTCCGTCAAATACACATAAACACCCAAAAGAAAATACATTTTGCGATTGCCACCTGGCTACCTACCACCCTCAAGTAGAAAATCTGTCGCCAATCACCAAACGGTGTGTTCCGGCAGCATTCTTTGAGAGCCAGTGAAATTAAGAGGCACATGACACTAAGGGTGACAAATCAACATCAAGCTATGCTGCGCTGTACTGCGCTGTGCTGTTCTGTGTTTCTTAAGCTACGTTTTTTTAACAATCAACATCAAGCTGTGCTGCGCTTTGCTTAGCTAATCAACATCGAGCTGGGAGCGAGAGATGGGAGTTTACGATAGTGAGAGAGACGTCTGAGGGCGATGGAGGGGCACGCAGCATGCTCCATGTTTGAAAAACCTACAGCTTGACACAGCGCAGCATGGCAGAGCTCCGTAAAAAACATAACACAGTTCGGCACAGCGCGGCTCAGCACGGCGGGTAGCGCGCCTCGCTCGAGACTGCTGCGTTTTTAAACAGAGCGTAGCCTCACACAGCGCAGCACAGCATGGTTTGTTTGTATCCTCATTAAAATATTAGACGAGCGAGTTGACCAAACATAGCACAGCGCAGTACAGCGCAGCATAGCTCGATGGTGATTTGTCACCCTTAACAGCTATGCATCATGGTGACGGGCGTAGTGCAATTCGTCACTAGTGATGAAATGCATCTGTTCTAGGCAGAGGTTAGTCCGCTTAACATCAGGTGGGCCTCGAGCTTGTTTCGTTACAATAACATAAATTATATTATTCTTTACAATATTAAAATCTTTTTAATACTTCTATACCAAGACAGTTTTCCTAAACCTTTGTCCGAAAATCATGTTAACAAAATATTTTGCTTACATTTTCAGCCTGTAAAAATCTCAACAACCTTTTTACTCCTTCACATAAAACCGTTTCGGGTCCTTAACATTTTTTTATTCCTGCCCTACTTTTCATTTCTTGCAGTGATGGTACGATATCGGTATTCTTAGGTAAAACAACGATTTACAACCCCTATTACCATAACATAAAATGGCTTATTTACCTTAAACGAAAAAGAGGCTTGTACTACGAGTACAAGAAACTAGCAGTGCTTAAACTTTTTAGAAATCGCATTTGTAAAGAGAGAAAAAGAAGAGAGGCCAAGCCAACAAACTCTATAATTTTTTTTTAATTTTTTTTGCATTTTAAAGGATATAAGTTATCATTTGGACCAGCAACTTTGGCAGACCCATCTACTCAAAGAGTAATATATTATAAATAGTGATTGTACAACTGCATAGTTATGTAATGAAAGAAAATCTGAAACAGAAATGTTAATTCCCGACAAGATGAAACAACAGTTTGATAAGCAACAGTAATGTAACATACAATTAATACAACTATATATAACTTTGCAGGCTCAGTTGGCAACGTGTCCAGCATTTTATCAGCATTGCCTCGGTGGATTGCAATGCTTATTCGTTGAGCGAAATATGTGCTAGCATTATAAGAATATTAATAAGTGATGATGGTAAGAATATTATAGTGAATTTCTACATAAGGGTGCATGCTCAGTCGTTATATAAATGAATAATTTAGTAGTGGCAAAGTATTTCTTTAATTTTATAGAAATGTTAATTTTATAAGACTTTAATCTTATATGAATATATATTACGTATAATAAATAAATTATATTTACAAATCTCATAAAGTCAGATGGGTAATTTTTTAACAATCAAAATCTGTTTGATAAATATTGTTTATGCGCTAGCGTAAAAAAGGATTTCGAAATTCGACCTTGACGTTCAATATAAAAAATCAATTTAAACATTAATATTATCGATTAATAATACCTATTAACCTGTTTTTTTTTACATAAATAAACACGATTTACGTGATTATAGTAATTTGGTTGTTTTTATTAAGCGTTTACATTTAAAATGTATTTTTGAAGCGCTCGTAGCCAAGTTTGCTTAGCTGTTTATTACCGATCAGCTAAGTTAAACAACGTCCACCGCGGTCATGACTTGGATGGGTGACTGCTAGTGACATTACTACTGAGCGGTTCCGTGCTTCGGAGGGCACGTTAAGCTGTCCGTACCGGTTGTTGTCTTAGGATGGAAGGCGTTACAGCATGGTGGTAGGGCATTTTGAGAATGCCTGCCCGGCTAGCTACCACCCTTAGGTTGAAAGTCTGTCACTAACACCTAACAGTGTGTTCCAGCAGCTGTCTTTGAGAGCCAGTACTTCTAGGTTAGCTTGAACAACATCTTCCACCAAATCATCTTCTACCTTCAGGTGAGACAGTGGCCAAAGGCTAGCCTTACAGCTATAAATAAAATAAAATAAATATAATGTATTAATTAAACAACTTTAAACCGTTTAAAGTTGTTTAATTACTATGTGTAATAATCGCGAAATCCTAAGACAACATTATAAATATAATGTTTTGTGTATTTCGTTTGGCAGTTATTACGTTTGGTATCATTGAATCCTGAGGAATCGAAGGATTATAAGTTTAATGCTATTTTACTTAGATTTCAATACAAGACGTACTCGCGGCAAATAACAACATTGTAGTTTAGCAAATAACTATAGTTATTTCGGCAGGTTGCTAAGTGGCAGTAAAGTGGCAGCATGTCCGTGTCGAATGGCTGAAGATATGTTTGTTTGAGAAAAGTTTCAACCTGATGTGATAACAAGTATAAATTAATTAAAAAGTAAATAACCCTACTGCAAATTATTTATATTTCTTAAGTGATTTATCGTTCCATTGAAAATAAAACTGGAAGTTATTATATATTTTTGGAATTGTTTTTAATGCTCTTCATTTTGATATGTTATATGATAGGTTTGGAAGAAAAAAAAATCTTACAATATCGCGTCTAAGTGGCACCACTTTTCCTTTAATTATTCTTTTTTTATGTTAGTATTATTATTTTGGAACTTAGTGTCACTGGCGCAACCAGACGAATCTTATGATATCTTATAAATTGAAATCGGTTAAGCCGTTTAGAAGTTATGGTGGAATAAATAAACTCATACATATACATAAACACATGGACCCTTGTTGAAAATCCCTGAAAACATTTATGTTTAAAGGGATTTTCAAGACATTTTTTTAGCAGTCGTGTAAAAAGAACAATAAAATACCTACATAAAATTACATAATTGATTTCATCTAGAAACATGATTGAAGTTTAATATCTGTCTCGATTTATATGTTAAAATTCTGATAGCTAGTAAAAGTTTGATGAGCTGACTATGAACGGTTTTATTGCTTTACGTTTATGGTCCATTTTATATTGAGATTGCACAAACGTGAATAGATTTGGTCGTACTGTTGTCGTTAAAATGTCAGTACTGAAGTGGGGGTGCTGGGGAGTAATCACCTGATTTATTGGACTAAACTGATTTAACGAGTATTTTATAGAAAGTTAGATATTTGTATTATATGAGACAAAATAGTATGGTAATTGCCAATAGTTGTAACTAAAAACTGTACATATGAGATATATATACCCAAGAACTTTACATAAAATCTATACCTAAGAGCTATACTGAAGATGTACATAGATGCTGTACCTTAGAACTAAGCTTGTAGTCTTAGCGCTGTACCTACTTAAGTGCTGAATCTAAAACTGTACTCACAATGGTGACATTCAAAAATTTGCCCACTTAGATCCAATAAACAGCTTGTCAATCCAAATTAACATGGTGATGTATAAAATACTTACTTTGAGTTTATGTATCAAATATGTATTTCCAAACTCCTAACGCCATCTATCGAGAATATGATGAACTAGATGAATTAGAATCGATCGTTGTTCAGATTAGTGAATTTTGTCTATTGCAACTTCAGTTAACTTCACTTCAATTGTAAAATTCAGAATGGTGGTCAGAAATTCAAGTAATTGTTGTGTGCATACCTAAATTTATTATCAGACCTTAAACATTGTAATGCTATACCAACAACATAAATTCAGTGGACAAGATAGTTTTATTCAGTCGCTCAGAACAATCAAGAACCCGCGTAAGGTCCTAACACGGCACAAGGCGTCGATATTGAGGGGTGTCGGCGCCGCATCATCAGAACTCAGGAATAAGCTCATGTACACGCGACTCCACATCAGACGGTTGCGTGCACACAGCTCAGTTCTCGGGTACATAAGAACTTTATAAAAATCTGTACCTAAGAATTGCGCCTAAGACCTGTATTTACCTAAGGGCTGTACACAAAGGTAACACTAAAAAATTTACTCAATAATGCCCAAAAATACCGCCAGTGCCCGGGCTAACAATGAGAACTGTCCTATATCCGACCATTTATTGGGTTCAGTAAAAGTCTTCGAAAGGTAAAAATAGTGGAGTACTACCAATTTCTGTTTGCAACATAACATCATTCCAACGCTTTGTGCCTATTATATGGATCTCTTAAGGTTTACCGTATTATTATACTATTCTGAACAAGCATAACATTTAATAAGAACTAGGCGCCGAAACACGCCTTTAGACGCCCGGACATATTTTCTAAATGAATGTTGTAGTTAGCCAAGTGTTCATTCGCAAAATGCCCTACCACCGCGCTGTTACTACAGAAATCTTGAGAAAACACCCAAGACAGACGACATAACGTATCCTTCAAAGCACGAATACACTCAATATTAAAACCCACTAGCGGTCACCCATCCAAGACAAGACCGCAGCGTACATTGCAAAACATTGTCGATCGGTAAAGATGTACTAGGCATACTCCGTTACAATCGCTTGAAAACCTTCTAACATTTATTACTCTTTTAGTTCTTGATGGAACATAAAGATTAAGAAAGTTAATTTGACGTTTAAGAAATCGTAAACTATCCATTAATAACATCGGATATTTGCGTGATATCACGTAATTCAGAAGTAATAGTATTTTAACTAAGTAGGCTACCAAAACTGTGTAAGAAACGGAAATTTATTCATGCCTTCATTCGTTTCGGATGTAATTCGTTTCAAGGTCAATTATTCTACCATTAAGAGCTTAAACAGATGGGCCATCTTTGATTTCTGGTGCTCATCAATCTTATTCCGCAGGATTTTGACTGCAATCATTCCAATTATAAATTGATAAAGATACATTACGAAAAAATAACAGCGCAAATGATCACATTGAACAGGGATCGAACACGTTTCTTCCGGATATACGAGTACGCTCTGGATACGTTTCCGTATCCGCAGTAGCGACCGCTATCAAGGAGCAAATTTTTCTTTGCCAGGCATTCGGTTTAGTAGGCAGGGCCTCAAATTTTACCGCATTTTGTAAAGCTAGCTTGGCTTCTGCCCAGAAGAGTATAATCTCGTAAGAGTCTGTTCCGGCAGCTGTCTTTAAGCCCATTCAGGCCTCAAACTAGATTCAGACCTGACTTTACAGAAGGTATAAAACAAACTGTGATAAAATTTTAACAAGACAAAAACCGGCTTCAAACTAAGAATGCGGATTATTAGGGATAATTCATATACTAGTCAGATTTCACTCAAATTTAAATGGGACGACACGAAAAGCACCAGCTTCCGAATATAAAAAATTCAACATCGGTACACCCGGTAAAGAGTTAAATATTAACACAAAAAAAATACAGGTCAAAGTCAAAATAATTCGATTAATTTCGGTGTCTACGACGCTCATAAGGTCAATTACAAATTATAATATTGATATATTCTACATAGTACTGCCATGTTCAGCAAAAAAAAATGTATGGAGCCACTGCGAAAAGAATGGGCAGATGAACTAGCCTCCTCCTTTTTTGAAGTGGGTTAACAAACTGTACTGGATACAATATATACTTAAAATCATCGGAACCTTAGCTACATTTGCAACATATATATTATATTGTCAGTAGCACCAAACCTTATCAAGTAAAAATTTGTTTATGAAATAAAGTTTCGTTTAATACGGAACGAAATTCGTATTCCCTCCTTATAGTTCCAGAATTATCTGTAAATGTAGAGCTAAATAATAAACTATATGATAATCATCGCATCGTGTAAACGCATTCCTACATTGCAACATGAGATTCCAAGAAAATTCCACAAACAATACTTATATTAAAATGTAATTCTAATATCACATTTAATTTGGACATACATTTTAATGAGTAGTTAAATTTATATAACTACTATACTACTTCCAATTCTTTATTTTCTCGATGACAGTTCCTGTGAAAACTTGAACGGGCGTTCTTTTTTACATTATGTATGACGTTTACGCACGTACAAGGTTATACCTACCAGAGTCGGAGAAACTCTGGTATAACCTTGTATAGTACCACCAACTTAACTGTGCAGTTTTCGAGGGCGCTACTGGTCATGGAAATCAACTACAGACTGTCACAATTTGAGGGAAAGTTTTAGTTATTTTTTCTGCCACCTGAACAGATAAGTTGGTGGGTCTGTACGTGCGTAAACGTCATATTTTTTTATAAAATAATGCATACATAATGTAAAAAAGAACGCTCGTTTAAGTTTTCACAGGAGCTGTCATTGAGAAAATAAGAAATGTAAATACTATACTTATAATTATTTGATTGACAAATTGAGGATAGACAAACACTAGTTTCGTAATCCGGAGTATGAAACTGTCCCCGGTAGATGACGCTAGCTCACCCACTGGTATTTAAAATCCTCGAATTTAGGCTAAACATTGATTACACAGTTACCAGGGTGGGGTGCGATTTTTGAATGTCATTGATGATTTTGATTTCACCGGTGACTAAAAGATCACCGGTGACTGAAATCACTGAATTAAATCAGTCGTTTTTTTAATGGGCTTATGGTTAACTTATCACCAGATATAGTAACATATACAAAAATAGTAAATGATCACCAAAATTAAACCCGCATTTTAATGTAAACTTATAACCAAAGTTTTAACGTATCGCTATCCTATTTAAGCAAAATGGCTCCAAATAAATCATTGTTAACCCAAAGAGGTGGGAGGGATCCCACGGTGCACCTAAAAGTTACAACGTCGGTCTTTTTATTTTGAAGCGATAGGTATACTTTGTGTCTCACGGTTATTGCCAGTAGAGGGATCTCAGAACCCTGAGAAACAAGTATATTTCTTAGTTCAGGGACGTGAGAGAAATGGTTTTGTGATATGTACTATAACTTGTTAGTTGTTATTATTATTATTGTGTATTTTCTGGAAGATTTCCTTTTTGAGGCAATGATGGCCGAGCGTTAATAGCTATGGACTGCCATGCCGCAGGGCCCTGGTTCGATCCCCACCGTCGGCTTGAGCTTCACCGCAAGGTGGATGAGCATTTTGCGATTGCCCACCTGGCTAGCTACCACTCTCAAGTAGAAAATCTGTCGCCAAGCACCTAACGGTGTTTTCCGGCAGCAGTCATTGAGAGCCAGTGAAATTACAGGCACATGAGACTTTACAACTAAGTAAGTCTCAAAGTGACGGGCGTAGTGCAATTCGTGACTTATGATGAGGCAGAGGTTAGTCCGCTTAATATCATGGGAGCTTCAAACTTTTTCCGTCACAATAACATAAAAAAGTCTGTAATCTTTATCAGTAAACGTTTTATTATCATAATATATTATTTTAAAATAAGAGGCGCTGACTACTTAAATGTCGGGACCTGATTTCTGTTGCCATCAGTGTGACTGATAGCAATAAACGATGCCAACGTCGCTTTCTATCAGCCGCCCGTTTCTGTTCATTGGCCACCACGGCATAAAAAAGGCTATCGTAGAAGAAACGTACATATGTGGAGGTCTCCCACCGAGACTTCCTTTCGCTCAGTCAGTAGCCTGATAACAGTAATCTAGATCAATACATAAACAGAACTGAAAATAAAATCCCCTGCAATCTATTCACCTCACGAAACGTCGCCGTGAAAAGGAATGAACGTAGCTGCCTTGACAAGACGCGATATAACGCGAATTTAGTTCAGTTGCCTTAGGGACTGAAATGTTTTGATGTTGTTATCGAGAGAGACCATTTTTTACTATCGTTCGTAATGTTGTAAGGGCGTTTTGACTGTTTCTTTTTTGGATTCTGCAAACGATTTTTAGGAAACTCTTAGAGTGGTTATTTGCACGTTTACTGAACAATAATTCTCAGTGATGTCTTCAATTCTCGATCAAACATAAAAGCATTTTTGCCTATAGATATGTATTATGAAAAAATATTTTTCTCTAGTTAGTTATGATAAATGGCCCGTGTAATACCGGGCCAAAATGTCACCCCCTCATCTCCACCCGTGGGTGTCGTAAGAGGCGGCTAAGGGTAACACACCAGAAGGTGGGCAGCAGCGCTTTCTGAGGAACTGATATCGCACACTGCGATCCCCAAGACGCCGGCCAAGCGTGGGGAATATGGAAAGCCCCCCCCCCCCTAATGAGGGAGGCTGTGTTCAGAAGTGGATGGCTGATACAGTACAGAGAAATCATTATATTATAATAACAAACTGTTTGTTTTTTAAGCGTAAGCTATAATTATCTTTTTTCAGACATGCGGAAATACTATTCTTTAAACTTCCATGAACAACGCAAACCAACGCAATCAGTGTTTTTTGCGTTAACATTGAAGTACGCTCAAATAAAAGGTGTATCAATAATATACCCTCAATAACACAAAAAAATGAAATATAATAATTGTTCGCCACCGTGCCCGCGACGTGGTCGCAGGTTGAACGGGTTAGTTTGCACGTCTATTCACGGGTCTCTTCGCGCACAAATTACCTCAAAATAATGTTCTGACAAACCTCGACGTTTCGAGCAAGTTGCATTGACATTTACGGGAAGACTACAAATGCTTTCAGGGTGAAATCTAGGCCAAACATATAGTTACAATACCTACGGAATTACACTGAAAGAAATAACTTATTGTTCGTGGTGAGACTTGTTTGTTTATGCTTATCAGTAACCATACAAATGAACAAACACAATGGAATTGGCTTGCCGCGATTCTGACGAGACTGGCCTATCGTCAGTACTGCCCCCAGTAGGTACCTATATACCGACTAATGTGGTAACCACTGGAGATTCTTTCATACCCATCTGATATCGGTTCGTCGAAGCAACTATGAAAAGCTATGAGCTTTTCATAGTTGCAAAGGCAAGGCAAAGGGATTAAATTCACCTCACGTAACCCTCACGTAGCTCGAAGAAAGGCTAACTCGCCACAATCTGGCCGCGCGAGTGTTACACAACGTAATTGTATAATGTTACTGAGATGTTTACAAACGACTCCTGGTGTCTAAGTCTCGATACTGCTACTTTAACGACGTTATTTAATTATTATTTATGTTTGTACTGAAGGTCAAATCTTACGTTACAAAATTACAACCATAGGAAAAATTATAGTGATATGCGGGATTCGAACCCGCGCCATCCACAGCTAAGCCAACGTGATATAAGACACATAAGTCTAAATTGTCCTTTCGTTATTAACCATCGTATAGGGATGGAGCGACATCTATAGTTCAACTTATTGGCTGATTTTGGAGGAGGTTCTCAATTCTATTGTTTTTTTTTTGTTTGTACATACATACCTTATAACTTTATGGAGGGTGTACCGATTTTGATGAATTTTTTACATTCGAAACCTTGTGCTTGTCATGTGTTCCCATTTATATTTGACTGATTTTATATTTGAATTATCCCTAATAATGCGTATTTTATGTTTGAAGTCGTTTTTATTTGTTAATATTTTAATTACACCCCTTCGCTCAGGTCTATTTTCGGTCAAAATTTTGCCCCCACCCCATTTTCACCCTCTACATTTTCAAATTAACGAAAATTATATTTTTTTATGTATTAACATTTTTAACTATTGTAGTAAATTTTTGTATATATATATATATATATTTTCTGTTTTTAATGATCTAGGATAGATCTATTCCAGTACTGAGGTGAACGGAAGAAATTAGTCTTAATTTCTACTCTTAACTCTTATTCTTACTCGTAGAAATAAAATACAAATACATGTCATGTTCTGCATGGTATTCAAATACTTAGTTTTCAGTATTTTCAGCTCGTAGAAACTGCAAAAGCCTATGCCTGTTAAAGATCAGTATTCAACTCCATCTCTGATTCTCATTTGGCACTATATGCATAGAACTAAAACCCTTTACACAAATAGCTTTCTTCAGCGTTTCTTTTTACCGCCTATACTGTCTCAATCGTCTCAATAGAGTTTTGTTCTGATAGCCTAATCTTCAGAAAATGCGTCTTCGGAGTTCGAATGGATTCATGTCACGTAGAAGGGAAAAAAGATGGCTTCCTTTGAGTGTGACAGTCACTGATTTCAAATGCGGAACGAGATTATTAAGGTCCCAGTAGTGTTGATTTGGTTGGTTTTAGTGAAAGGTAGATCGTACTAAATCTGTAGTAAGGTTTATATTTTAGATACACATTTGAGACTTCTTTATTTTTAGGAAAGTGCGACTTTCGAAATAGAATTGAGAGGTACATTCACATCACGTAGACGCGAGAAAAGACGCTGTCCTTTGAGTATGACAGTCACCAATTTTAAATAAAAACGGAATGAGTTTATCAAGATCTTTGTATACTGTTACTTTGGCTGGTTTTAGAGGAAGGTTGGTAAGTACTTTGATAAAGTTTTAAAAATATATTAAAGTAGGGGAGAGTAATAATGACTGCTTACAAGACCATTCACTCACCTAAAATAGAGTTTATCGTCGATAACCAAAAAATACCACTAAATTATCCAGTTAAACGAATACATTTTCAGTCAATTGATTATAACTTAAATTACTCAACCGATTTTGATGAAATTTATAAGGATCCATTTTTTTATTTTTTTGGAAAAGATATACCTTCACCTTTTTATAAAAAAAAGGATAATTAAAATCGGACTACTCTGGGCTGCCTGTGGGGTACTGGGTTAGAATAACACCCCCCCTTCTCCAAAGGTTCGACTATGGTTTTAGTTTTTATGTAGAAAATCTGTATACCATTTTAGCTTTATTATAAGACATTTATTTAAGTCGACAGTATGCAAACATTTCAAAATAAAAAAAATCACACTCTTTGGTGATCCTTGCTACTTACGGGATCGATTATCATTCACTGTCAATGACTATATAATCAAGAGAGAAAAAAACTTTTCAGTTATTTCAGTGCAACTCAAAAACGGCTGAACAGATTTTGATGAAATTGAAATGAGACTACACAAAAAACATCAGCTTTTAAATAAATAAAGAATCATTAAAATCAGCTCACCCAGTCAAAAGTTCTGAGGTAGCAAATAAAATAAAAAATACAGACGAATTGAGTATCTCCTTTTTTAAGTCGGTCAAGAATGCAAAACCATCGAAGAGCAATTGTCTAAAAATAAATAGTTAATTATGCCAAAATCTTCGTAATTTTAATGTGGTGGACATTCAAACTAAAATAAATTTTATGAAAAATTACCGACTTCATACCGAAAATATTCTAAAACAATAACTGCTCCGCTTTCATTTTAGGTCAAGCCTAACTAACACCTTCGACCACATCATCAAGTGACCATCAGGGGAGATTGTGGAGAATCACATATACAAATTATTGGAGTAAAAAGTTTTTATTTTTATTCCGGACGGGAATCGAACCCGCATCGCCCAGTGGCCGAACGGCTACTGGAACCTTACTCGCACGAGTCGAAAATTTGTAATCCAATTGTATTGCTTTAACCGTCATCTGGGACGGTGCGTCTTGTTTGTAGTACAACGTAAGTGGTACTATAAATGTCGCTCCATCCCAATACGATGGTTAATGAACTATAGGAAAAATTCGAGTTATGACGTCATGTCATGTTAGCTCAATTGGTTAGAGCATGCCCCGGCTAAAGGGGCGGATGGACGCGGGTTCGAATCCCGCACATGACTTAAATTTTTCCTATCGTATATTTGTAATTTTGTAATGTAATCCGCATAGCAGGCGTTATTGCAATCATAACAATATAAAAATTATAAGGTTGCGTCATCATTTACAAGTATAAAACCAATTGCAAAATTGGTCTTGTTTGTAGTACAACGTAAGTGGTACTATAGATGTCGCTCCATCCCAATACGATGGTTAATGAACTATAGGAAAAATTCGAGTTAAACGTCATGTCATGTTAGCTCAATTGGTTAGAGCATGCCCCGGCTAAAGGGGTGGATGGACGCGGGTTCGAATCCCGCACATGACTTAAATTTTTCCTATCGTATATTTGTAATTTTGTAGTTAAGATATGTTTGTCATAGCATGGTACCCCACATGCAATGAATTAAAATTATTATTGTTGGTAGAAACATAGAATGAGATCTGGCTTGGTCGAAATACTTTGTACGACTCTCACCTGAACCCACCATCTTGGATTCTTAACAGCTGCCATAGTTACACATTGCGGTTGCTTATGACATTTATATATACTAACTAGCTGCGCCCCGCGTTTACACCCGCGTGGTGATAGATGATGATGATGATAAACAGTATCATATGTGTCAATCCAGCGCCTCATAATGGCTTCCGCATAGAAGATGGATGTATGCTGTTACGGGCTTTTTTGTATGACAAATTATATATAAACATATCCGGTATATTACAAAAACACAAATATATGATAAGAAAAATTTAAGTCATATGCCCCTGGACCTGGGGTGGATGGACGCGGGTTCGAATCCCGCACATGACTTAAATTTTTCCTGTCGTATATTTGTGATTTTGTGATGTAATCCGCATAGCAGGCGTTATTATTAACCAAACAATATTAAAAAATATCCGGTATACATTATATGTACGTGTGGTACTAAAGGTTTTTGCAGCGCACGCCAGAATAGGTCGCATATGGCAGATTTTTTACTATTAAATATATAATTAAGTATTTAAGTAAATACTTAAACCGCATCGTTTTATTTTTGACAATTCACACAATATCTTTATAAATTATAGCCTTTATGTTATTCTGATGATATTTTAAAGCTACATTAGAATACATTCAGTACTTTTTGCATGAAAGAATAACAAACATCCATAATTACAAACTTTTGCGTTTATAATATTAGTAAGGATATATTAAGTACAACTTGTCAATATCTTCAATCACAAGATTACATACCTTTAAAGTTTTAACCATCTCTTGTCGTATTCTACATAATACGAATATTGTATATATTTTTATTCAATTTATTTTGTAATTAATTAATTGACTACCTAATCAGTAACGATTTTAACAAAGGAAAAGCTTCTGATTCCACAAAAAATGTTAAAACTTTTGTATGGTAATACCTTGAAATCTAAGATACAAGAAATGGGGTACAATTTGTAGCCCCCGGCGTCTATTCTCAAACCGAATAAAATCATCCCCTGCGAATTGTTGCGCAATTTTTTTCTCCACCACTAATAAAATATAGAAGATCGCGTAAGTGAGCGTACTGAGGATAACATTTTGGGGTTTTAATGTATTTATATATCTAAGTCTTACTTATAACAATACATTTTTTAATAAGATTGACGAATGGCCAATTTACCCTAAAAATATGTTATGTGTTTTTCGTTAGTAGGTAAAACGTTTTAGGAGAGCAATCCTAAAGAGGTTTGGCATCAGAGAAGAAGTCAACAATGGAACAAATGTATTTCAATTAGATTTTCCGGCTTTGTTGGTTCTAGCTCAATCATATTTTACATTTCGATAAATTTTTTATCGATAAAAAATTTATCGACATATTTTACATGTCGATAAATTTTTTATCGACATTATGGATAAGTTTTTGAACAAGTCCTCCTCTCACCCCAGTTTGGTCAGTAAAAGGCCCAGAGAAGAGACATCTGCAGCGGCAGCGCAGTGGCAGCAGCCAAAGAAAATAGCAATCACGAAGGATGTCCCAAAGGCAAATGAAACAGAGACAAGCAACAGGTTCAGTGCCTTATCAGTGGATGATCCTGCTACTGACCCATTTAAAAAGGCTACAAAAAAGAAACCAATTTGCCAGATACCACCGATTTTGATAGAGCTCCTAGGAGACTGGAGCCATCAGAGAATAAAAGAAGTGATTGAAAAATATGAAAAAGGTTTTCATTTACAATATAAAGGTAAGAATAGAGTTAAAGTACAATGTTACACGGATAAAGGTCATCAACTTATTAAAGATGGCCTGTTGAAAGAAAACGTTATGTTTCACACATTTGCTCGCAAAGACGAGAGACTCCCAAAAGCAGTCCTTAAAGGGCTCCCAAAGTTCCTTCAAGTTAACCTACCTGCTGAACTAGCTTCAATTGGCTTTGCTGGGGTAACTATGTCTGTTATGAGAACTGTGTATCCAACTGAATGCCCACCACTTCTGTTGCAACTACCTACTGGTACAGATATGCGCAAGTTCAAGCAAATCAAATATCTTTCAAACTGCGTAGTTGAAGTCGAAAAATATAAACCAAGTAACAAAACTGGTACTCAATGCTTTAGGTGTCAAAGCTTTGGACACGCAGCTAGAAATTGTAATAGACCAGCGAGATGCGTCAAATGTAGTATGGACCATCCTACGTGGGAATGCACAAAAAAAAATAGAGATGAACCGGCTCGCTGTTGCAACTGCCAGGAAAACCACCCAGCCAACTATTCCAAGTGCACTGAGCGACTGAAGTATCTGGAGCGTATACAATCCAAACGTGCTATCCTTAGAAATAAAATGTATAACGATGATGTGCCTCCAATATCTGCACCGCATGAATCAACATGGGCAAAAGTGGCTAGTTCAGCCAAAACATCAGAGACAGACTCATACCACAAAAATTACAGCGAGATTACCACCTGGTAAGCAGTTACCTGAGTGGAATAAAAATAAGCCTCTGATCTCAGAGCCGAATGTAACTAATCTGAAAAGTCAGGAATCACATCCAACTAAGGCTCAAGGTGATAATGTACACGACCACGATCTAGTTACTGCTGAGATGTTGGAAATACTTAATTCTATCAAGTCTTTAAAACATGAATTTACCACGTGCGAAACTTTTATGGATAAAGTAATACTAATATTAACTCACCTGGGACATTATGTCTGACAAAACTGGATTTCATTTATTATATTGGAACGCCGATGGCGTTAGCAGAAAGCAACAAGAACTTAAGGACCTAGTGGGAAGTGAACTCGAAAATGACGTGATTGCTGTCTGTGAAACTCGACTGACCAATCGCCTTAACTTTAATATACCTGGCTATACATGCTATCGGAATGATAAGAAGAACAATGGCTCGGGCCAAGGTGTAGCTATACTTGTAAGAAATGATATAACACATAAACGCGTTCCTATACTGCTCACTACTAACATCGAAGTAATTGGCATCTCTCTTGAATTGACTAATAACTGTACCATTATGATATATTCCATTTATCAATCTCCTAATTTACCTTTTTTAACTCGAGATCTTGACTTAATATTGAACAGTGGTAACCGTGTAATAATAATGGGCGACACTAACGCAAAGCATCCATACTGGTCTCCTGGACCTCTTAACCAACATGGTAAACGGCTATACGATCACATGCTCAATGAAGACTTTATCATCCATGGTCCCGCTGATCCTACACTCGTCCATTATATTGCCGAATATAGCCCGTCCACTCCTGATCTTCTCCTTACCAAAAACCTTTATTCAGTCACAAAAATTGTCACAATACCAGCGTTGTCCTCGAACCATTTCCCAGTTTTTGTACATCTTGATGCCAATGTTACCCGTAGACCAATTACCAAATTCAATTACTCTAAAGCTGACTGGACCAAATATCGTAAACTACTTAACATAAACACATCCCTTTCGTCTAATGTCCTTAAATCTACATATGAAGTTGACTCCTCCATCACGCAGCTCCAAACGGATATTATCAATTGTAGAGACTCTTGTGTTCCTGTTTCGACTTTAAAACCGCATTCTTCGATACCACGACGTGTCAAAAGATTGATTCAACAGAAAAATCGACTTCGTAGATATGCCGCTGTTGAACCTTCCAAATTGATACGCAAAAAGCTGATGCAAATTGTCAACTCACTTCAGATTGACATAAGTGATGCCCTGACGTCTCTCAATAGCAAGCAATGGAAACAAAAATTAAATAAAATTGATAGCCCTTGTGCTGATCTATGGCGCGTTGTCAAAAGTTTGCGTTCTACAAGTGATATTCCTTTTCCTGCACTTAGAACACGTGAAGGTTCGTTCACTACTGACCACCAGGAGCAGTGCGAAATTCTGGCAAATACTTTTTATGATAATATGCTCCTGACTAACTCTTGGCCCAGCACTGAACAACCCGCTATTGATTGCTCATTAACTGCACTATATAATCACCCCCCCGACAAATACACCATAAATCTCGTACGACCTGCCGAAGTTAAAAGTTGTATTTTCAAGCTAAAATCTCGTAAAGCTGCTGGACCCGATAACATTTCTAATTTACTAATTAAAAATCTACCCCAAAAATGTATAATATTCTTAACAAAAATATTTAACGCCTGTTTTAAACTAAATTATTTTCCACCTGTCTGGAAGACAGCTAAAGTCATTGCAGTGCATAAAACAGGTCAATGTTCATCAGAGCCAACGGCTTATCGCCCGATCAGTCTGCTTCCTTGTCTTGGCAAGTTATTTGAGAAATTGTTATCCTTTAGATTGGGCCGCGTTCTTCATAAAATTATACCTGACGAACAATTTGGTTTTCAGGAAGGTCACTCAACCGTTCAACAATTAGCCAGGGTCGCTGAGGCAGTGTCACACAATCTGAACCTCAAAAAGTCAACTGGGATGTTCTTGCTTGACATTGAAAAGGCATTTGACACTGTCTGGCATGATGCCTTCATTCATAAACTTATTAACTTAAATACACCAATGTCACTTGTAAAAATTGTCCAATCTTACTTGTATCATCGTTCTTTCAGAGTTCATATTAAAAATTACACGTCTTCCTCTAAACTCGTACCTGCTGGAGTTCCACAAGGCTCAATATTAGGGCCGCTCCTCTTTTTAATTTACTTAAATGACATACCTATTCAAACACGCACCCACTTAGCGTGTTTCGCTGATGATACTGCATCATTTACTTCTGCTGATAATATAGATTTGATCATTGATCGATTACAATTGTCCATTGATCTGCTTATGTCCTTTTTCCATAGATGGAAACTAAAGATCAATGCTTCCAAAACTGAAGCCATTGTATTTACAAGAAAACGAACTCTCCCAACGCGTACTTTACAAATCGATGGCTTCAAAATACCTTGGAGTCGTTCTGTAAAATACTTGGGTGTTATTTTAGATAATAAACTAAATTGGACTGAAAACACTTCTAGGTTGCGCCTAGAAGGTATAAAAGCATTAAACGCGTTAAGTCCAATTCTAAATAGGCGATCCTATCTCAGAAGTCATGTAAAACTTGACATATATTGTACCCTAGTCCGCCCCTGTATCACGTATGCATGTCCTGTTTGGAGTAGCACTTGCCCTACAAACGTAAAATCTCTGCAAGTTCTCCAAAATAAAGCAGTGAAATACTCATATAACACACCTATATATACAAACCTTACAAAACTTCACATAGAAATAGGTTTACCTAGTTTAAAGAATTTTATTTATAAGTTATCAAAAAAATTTTACATTGATTCCAACCCTAAGCATAAAAACAAAATCATAAGAAATATTTGCAAGTCACGAAAAAACAATATTTCTTATTTTAATACATACAATCGATATAAATTACCCCATCACTTATTCCTTGACTACAACGTCAGCGATGAATAGGTACAGGTCTCTGCCTAAGTGCGCGGGGCTACTACCGGGTCGCGCAAACCAAACTCGCGCTCTTATCTATGAATATGAGTATCGTTGTGGCGTGCGCGACTCGGTGGCGATCGTACAGTACTTTGGCGCACGAGTGTATAAACATGTTTGCTCATAAGTCGTTTTGTTACGTATTGACCGAGTTCTTGTTGCTTACTGATAACTGCCTCGACCAATGTTTATGTGCATCTACCGTGTATAATTAGTATGTTTATACTATTAATTTTATTTATTTATAACTTCATAAATGTAAAGCTCACTCTAAAGCTTACATAAGTGTACCTACATTTATTTTATTTATATCTAAATTACTAAGTACTATATTTATGTTAATCTTATATCAATGTCATTTTATAAGTTTTATATAAGCGACTTAGCTTGCAAAACAGAATATTTATTTTATTATTGTTTCGTCTAGGATTTAATGTACACTAGATTTGTAAACATTAGTTTTAATTTTATAATTGAATAAAGAATATTGAAAACTGAAACTGAATCATATTTTACAATAGTGTTTCTTGTTAACAAGAACGTATTGTAAAATATGACGTGGAAAGAAAAAAATATAAACTAGCAATTGAACACAATCTCACCAGGTGGTATGTTATGGTGCGTTCGAATATATTGTTTCAAACATAGAATTACTGGCATCTTAAACGGAGATTCGCAAAATGCCTTACCATTACGCAAAAACAGAATAGGCTTGCGTCCCACAGTAAAGCATCAAGGACAAAACAATACTCATCAGTTAAGTTTGCCTTGCCCAACAATTTACAAAACCACATCCTTAGTACGCCCATGATCTCATGACCTCTCTTGAGGAAAATCGCTCCACTGAAAGTCAGTTACGCATTATATAATAGGTTACTGTACTTTTTTACTGGAAAACAGTTTTGAAGATACTGAATTATGTAATGCTTAGCTTCAGGCTGCCAGTTTTCGCCTGCGAGAAGCGTTATCGCAACACGTAAAGGAGCTCTACGATTAATGTAAACGGAAGGAAGTATTTTCTTCGTATTTTATTTTGCAATATCCTGAATATTTAGGGCTTGTAACTTAAAGCAATAACGGGGGCTTATTATGAGGGAACGAGCCTGCGAAGAATTTGAATGATTTTCATGAGATCGACGTTTAGCATGCTCCTGGTTACAATGAGAAAAACTGAGTTAATTCAATTATATTGGTCAAATTTTTTTCATTTTAGGTTACGATGAAAAAAATCTTCGACGATAGTTAAGCAATAAAAATAAAAACTGGCCAAGTGCGAGTCGTACTCACTCACTGAGGGTTTTGTACAAACCTGTAGGTATATAAGTGACTTTTTTTTTTTTTTTTTTTTATGCTTGATAGGTTAGCCTTTGACCACTATCTCACCTGATGGTAAGTGATGATGTGGTCGAAGATGTTGTTCAGGCTAACCTAGAAGTACTGGCTCTCAAGGACAGCTGCCGGAACACACCGTTAGGTGCTTGGCGACAGATTTTCTACTTGAGGGTGGTAGCTAGCCAGGCGGGCATTCGCAAAATGCCCTACCACCATGCTATAACGACTGCCATCCTAAGACAACAACCGGGACCGACGGCTTAACGTGCCCTCCGAAGCACGGAAACCCACTGACTATATATTATAATCATTTTTATTGCTAAATGAAATAATATTTTGATGATATGATGTAACTAAACATTATGCTTCTCGCAATCTTACCTTTATCTGTGCTATAAGACGTTACTTCGTACCAAATTTCAAGATTCTAAGTGCACGGGAAGTACCTTGTAGGTTTTGATTTCCTTATGAGTGTCGAAAATTTGCGGAATAACCGGCTAAACCTTTTGATTGCGTTGACTTAGAAGTTTGATTTTTTCAAAGCTCCAAGAGACAGTAGATTTGAGTATTTGTTATGAACTTCAGCTTGATACATCCACGCGTTCCTGAGAAAAAGGGTCTATAAGGGTTCAGTGTTTTCATTTGAAGGTACGGTACCCTAAAAAGGCATTGTTTTCCCACAGCAGCAGTACAAACTTCCACATGAGAGGCTAAGTCCGAATAACATCATGTATATGAATAGATATGCTTATCTTACCCAAGATTTACGTTTTAATGTTATACAGGAATGTTTTAAAAGTAAATATTAATATAGGAAATTCAGACAAGAGTACGTAGTAATATACATAATGTTATTTATAATTACTATATTCTCTGAGATAATTAGTTTGGTGCTGTTGCTGTTTTGTGCGCACAATAGCGCTCCTTTGCATCATAACGTCCTATTACCCTGTATTTTGTTATTCCCCAAGTATGGTTTGAGTTTGCCAGCCCTAAAATTCTAACACAAACATGAAAACATCGTTTGTGGGTTTTAAAAGCCAAATCTTTTCTTAATTTCAAGATTAAAGCTCAGAATAGAGGAACATTATCCGTGGTAATCTGTTAGAGCTGCCTCCATTGAAACAGTCTGAGTTTTTTTAGTACAAACACATAACGTTTCAGTTTTAGGCACACTTTCTCGACATGCTTTTTTCAGTAAACATTTGTCTAAGTAAAACCCAAGGTATCTGTAGGTATCTTTAGTTCTCTAATTAGCTAATAACATCATCAAATTATCTTTAAAAGGATCTCCATTTTGTTTCATGTGGAAGTCTAACAAACTTGAAAGATGTTTTTGTCCAACGAACAAAGATGTCAGTACAGGCGTAAAAAACTTCCTTCTCCTACGAGTAAGGCTTCTTATTGTGGTCGACCCAGACCATTTACGAACACCTCTTTGTTATCAAAAAGAATAAGCATAAAACTCACTTTGTTTTTGTTTACGGGTAAAATGTACAAAATTAGTAGCTAGAAATAAAATATATATATATTTTGTATTTGTCGTGTGAATTATGGATCTAGCATTCTAATTATTTTTACTGTTTATGGGCTACACCGTCAATTTGTCGTTGTCGTATCATTAAAAATGATGTCGGTTGAACAGTATTAGATGTACTGTATCAGCCGGATAGTTCACTGCTGAAGACAGCCTCCCCATGTAGGAGGATGTAGTAAGTTATTTTTTTTACAATTTTATTAGAGTCATTAAGTCACAAGACAGTATGTTTCACGCCTGTCCATCACAGTTCCAATGTCAGCATCCTGTTCTGCTTGCGACACTGCACTTCGCAGGTCACTGTAGAACCTAGGTACTTATGTTTCATTCGCCCTGTCATTTCATTTGCTCCATTTCCCTTCACACTTAAACACAGTAGTGTGTGCACACTTCTGATTCGAGGTAAAATATCTGACACTGCGGTGGTACACACCAAGACGGAAGCTTGCTAAAGGGCCCTATCACTTTGTTCTAAACAGATCTCAATATATCCAGTGCTGAATTTGCTTGCATTTTTTACCATTTCATGACTATGGGCTAATTGTACTTTGCTACCAAAACATCCGATCAAGTTTGGGCACAATTGTCAGATATTTCATGTTTAAAAATTGTTAATAGTACATTGTGTATTAAGGGCGGTAAGTATGGAATTACGAACGAAGCTCTCTAATAGAAGCTAGAAGGCTTTCTGAGCCGAGAGTTTGTTAAGGGACCCATTTTAAACAATGGTGTGTATCTATAAAGTTGATATGAAACCTATTGACCCTAATTATTCCCATCTTCTTTTGAAATGTAGGATACCTACTCTATTACAAAAAGATACAAAATATTTAAACATGTAATAGCATATAAAGCAAAAATACATCAAATGGTGTTTGATCCGATCCATGCCTTGAAAATGATTTATTTAATATATTCTCCAAGAGAGCTTAAGTTAACTATCATATTTCGAAAATTACTTGAAGTATGTATGACATAATTCATTTTAATGTTGTCCTTTGCGTTGCCCCAGAAGCCAAACCGACCCTGGCTTGCAAGGCATCGGCATATGACTGTTTTCAAAAACTGCTACATACCTACCAAATTAGACGTTACAGATTTATAAAGTATGTTGAAGTATATCATAATAACCTCGAACTTGCTCTTTATAGCAACCATAAAACACTAAAGCAATTTTAACAAACCAACTTTGTTTAGTATATGAAGATAGTTTATTAATATTTTTCTCCCACACAGCTATCCTCAAACCTCGACAGAGTTACAGCGAACTTTGTTAATAATGTGGCTTAGTGGTGCTACTATAGGTGATGGGGTCTGTGCCTGCTCGTAGCAGGGAATAGAGATGCCAATAGTCCATTAAAACTATCGATAAACTATTTCGATAGTTATATATTTAAAATCACAATTCACCTAGTCTGTGAAATAAACAAAAAATCTACAAAGATTTTTTGTTTGTTTTGCAGACTAGACTGCTTACATTTCCAATTTTGTGGCCTATTTTCTTAATACAAAATAGACAAGCATTCGGCAAAGATCTTACCTGATGGAAAAAGACGATGTAGTCAAACGTACAAATTGTTTCTCTAAGAACCTTAAGAACCTAAGAGTACTTGACGTGAAGAATAATTACCCCGAAACGAGTATACTGGCAAGTATTAAAGATTTTGAAACTTTTAGGTTTGAATTTTGTTAAAAGTAATGAATTTGAAAAAAGTATTCTAATTTTTTTTTGTGTAATTGCATATCAGGCGTTGTAAACATTTCATGGAAATCCGGTCTTCGTGGTCCTCTTAACACTGTATAATGAAAAAACTATCATCAATCTTTTTCTATGCACTTCTGCATAGAAGAATAGTTACAAACATATTAAACGTCATACTTGGTTCTTAAAACAACGGCCATTGAACAGTTATAAGTTTTTTAACAGTTTGTTCCTGAACAATTTCTATAACTCTTACATTATGCAAACCATCTCGTAACTTATTGATATCCAAACAGATTTAAATGTGTATCGATATTGAGGTTATTTATTAATTGTTTGGAATCACTATATGGACGCACGGTACAAACTTGGCTCATTTATAGTTCATCTAGCTTGTGCTACTTAAACTGGCATATGAACCAATACACTGTAACTATGTTTCCAAATCATTAACGGGTATATAATTTGTCTCCGCGTGCAAGTTCCGATACTGTTAGTGTAGTGTGTCCAAGTGACAGTGATAAAGACATTAACCTAACGGGGGTAGATTTGAATCGCTTCTGCCGCTCCTCAAGACGATGACACCCGCTTCTTCAGTCTACTCGTGACCACGGTCAATGCAACTTGATCGAAACGTCAAATTAGACTTACTCCACTATTCACAAACCTTGCATTATCTCTATTTTATTCCGAGCTCATATGCATTTGAATCGACCACAAACGTTCACAACTATTATTTTTTTGACAGATCCAACCGTATTAGTGGTTATTAGATGGCTTAAATCTGAATAAAATATATGGAAATCAAAATGAATATTGGGATAAACTTTGTTAATTTTAGGTAATAATTAAAACATCTTCTGTGATTTGATCAAACTTTGCAACTTTGAGGAGGTGTAGTAATTAAAACGTATTCGATTTCCCAACACTTTGCAACTTTGAATAAGTTCATAATTGTAACAAACATTAGCGCTAAAATAACATAATTTACCAAACATGAATAATACATGTTATATATCAAGGCTCAACCTTGGAGGTTTTTTTTATATATTTCTGATGATTTAATATTGTTTGGGACTTGTAATTTTTCGTACTATCACTATTATGCAATATTGTATTCATTAGATTTTAGAAACACATAACTGATAGAGGCTGCTATAGCTGATAGGCTAGCCTTTGACCACTATAAGTAAGTGATGATGTGATGATCATCAGGTGAGATGGTAGTCAGAAGTTAGCCAAACAAATAGAATTAAATATTTTTTTTAGTTTGCTAAGTAATCTAAATAATTATGTTATACTATATCTTAAATATATAAACATAGACCGTGAGGTGCCAGGTTAGAATTTCACCCCCTCATCTCTACCCGTGGGTGTCTTAAGTGGAGACTAAGGGTAACACACCAGAAGGTGGATAGCAACGCTTTCTGAAGAACCGATATCTCACACTGCGATTTCCAAGACACCTGCCAAGCGTGGGGATGATGGTAAACCCTCCCATAATGCTCTCCCATTGTGTTCCAAAGTTTAGTCACAATTATTTAGTCAATTTAGGCGTCTACGACACTCGTATGAAGGTCAATTACAAACTTCAATATTGAAATACTCTAATAAATACTGCTACGTTCAGAAAAAAAAAATATATACGGCCACTGCGAATAGAACGGGCAAGAAATACAGGATATAAATAAGACGTTATTTTATACGTTTTTTAAAAATTTGTCACATACTATGTTATAAAATAAGTACAATATAGTTTTAAATTACGTAGGTGACAGGCGATAGCTTGACAGAGGCGGAATTGTCCAAACATTTTTGTCGTTTAAGTTATCACAAACTGTGTAGTAGGATTTCTTTATCAAAATGTTTTTCACGTGCAACTTGAATGTTCCTTGGGTGAGCGTTGTAATATGTTTGGGAACTTTATTATAAAACCGCACACAATAACCTAAGAAGGACCAATTATTGGCTTTGTTTATCTATAACCTGGCACCGCTATTTTATTTTTATTCCAAGTGTTGAAATCGTGACTGTTCTTGCTTAATTTAAAATTACTCAATTTTTGTAATAAATACATAAGTACGTAATATTTACAGACTCGGTAAACTTAATGGTTTAATAGTGGACAATATGGTTGATACAGTACAGTACAAATAAATAAAGATACGTTCCGCTTGGTTAGTGCCTTTGGATATAATATAAATACTACTTAGATTATATGACACACTTATTGCACACCCTTATCTCCTTTCAACGATGATGCATATTTAATGGCACACATGAAGTTCAAAACACGTGGAGTTTATATGGAATAGCAACTACTCAGTTATATGTTATAATATAAGCACAGCTTCAATATATATAACGGAAGTTAGTATATCCATATATATAGGAACATTTAAATTTTTATATATATATGTTCCCGACGTATTTTTGTTTATTGCTAGTAAGCTAGCCACTGGCAACGATTTCATCTGATTGTAAGTAATGATGTGGTAAAAGGTAGGTAAAAAGTTCACCTCGTAATTAACCATTATTAATTTTTAGTTAAGTTTGTTATGACCTACACCTACGAAACCTACACAATATGTTTTTTTTTTCTTTATGTAATTGTGACGGATCAAGCACGAAGCCCACCTGATGTTAAGCTGACTAACCTGTGCCTATAACAGATGCATTTCGTCACAAGTCACGAATTGCACTGCGCCCGTCACCTTGAGTCATAGTTGTTAAATCTCATGTGCCTGCAATTTCACTGGCTATCAAGGACTGCTGCCGGAACACATCGTTAGGTGCTTGGCGATAGATTTTCTGTGGGGTCGCTAGCCAGGCGAGCATTCACAAAATGACCTTCCACCATGCTTTGAAGATCAAGCCCGCGGCGTAATTCAAACAATGGACCTGCGGCACGGCAGTCCATAGCTAATGCCATTGAGCCATCACTGCTTCAAACGTCAAGTAACTTGGCTCCAGATTTGCCGAACTAGTTATTTTAAACTAATATTGCAACCCATATCACCTATCTTTTCGGTCCGTAACTTAAAGACTCTAAAGGGTATTCTGATAGAGTTAATGACATCATTATCCTCTCCACTACTTAATAACATCTTATCTTAGCATCAGGTCTTTGTTTTATATAGTTTCCTATTTATAAACGACTTCCAAAACACGAGTAACCCTTTGGGGAGCACTGGCGTGACGATATGAAGCGCTCGTATCGAAGTTTGCTTAGCCGTTCACCGATCAGCTAGGTTAAGCAACGTCCTCTGCGGTCATGACTTGGACGGGTGACCGCTGGTGGCATTACTACTGAGGACATACGAGAGGAAAAAATATAGTCATGTGGGGCATTCGTCACTTGACGAAATGCATCTGTTATAGGCAGAAGTTAGTCCACTTAACAACAGGTGGGCCTTGCGATTGTTCCGACACAGTTACATAAATAAAAACTGCTGGTAGCAAGCGACCATACCCTTACGACGTTTTTGTGAGGTGCTGGGTTAGAATGTCAAATTTTCCATTTCTACCTGTGGGTGTCGTAAGAGGCGACAATGGGAAAATTACTGCCAAACGTGGGTACCAAGCGTGCGTAATTATGGCAAAACCTCCCCAAATAGGGGAGGCTTTGTTCAGCGGTGGACTATACAGCTGATGCCGTACAGTACAGTTGGATGATAAGGGCATTAAATGATTTAATAAAATAATGCCTCCAAGTCAATAAATGCGGTACAGCACCGAGGAACTGAATAATCTGCTGGCTCGAGGAGATACCGACGACGTAGCACTACGTTTGCCGCTTACACTTAACCACAAAGACTGCAGAAATGGCGGACTAAATAATGTTGAAAACTTCCCGCAAATTGCGGGCTTATAAGTTAAAGCTTCGTCATAATTTGATTGTGATTCACATTATGACGAAGCTTCAGTTTTGGCCGAAAGAGTAATATATGATATATTGCAAATTTCAAAGGCAAATAAGTGACTTATCACGCTCTATAAATGATAAAGTGCTAAATAGTTATTATTTTCTTAGTTTCGGATGTTATAAAAAAAATACGGTTGATAGATAGATAGATTGATTTTGGGTGGGTACTCTTAAAGTTGCATTTTTTTCAACTTCGTTTGCTAGTATTAAATTCATCATCATTTACCAAATAATTGTTAAAGACTAGCAGTTACAAAACGAAACATAATTGAACACATCATCGTACAGATGAAAGTGAACTTTCTGAACTTGAAAGATTGATTGAAGCAATAAAAGTGCAGACATAGGTATCCATATTTATCTTGATACTCCCTATGGCGGCATATTAATGTTCCGATATATTGGACGAAGCATTTCTATAGGGCTGCCACGAACTAGAGGATCTCAAATTCATAGTTAATATTAGTTAAATCACGATATGTATTTATAAAACAGGTATTTGTGTAACCATATTTTGTATACCATATAGTGGACTTTGTAGCTTCGTAGCTATAAAGTCCACTACAGCTTCGTAGCTATAAAGTCCACTACATTCACACACAGTCCAGAGTCATTTATTTATTGTAATGTCATTGGGTCCTTCTGGTTCTTTTTATTCTGTGGTACGGGGCAATTCTTTAGGGTTGTTACAGCAGATCAGATTTGGGAACTGATGTTATTGTAAATATTTTTACTTGGTAGATCACTATATACGTATACAAATTCAAAACCATTCCGACGCAATTGCAACCCCCCATCAGTTATCGTATTTTTATATTGTAGTCGATTGGATAATCTTGTAAGTAAAAATAATCACTAAAAAAATTTAATAGACTTCCAACACTGAAAAATATGAAATAACTTGTGGAAGACAGACCATAATAATGTGAAATCAGTGTTAAGAATCAGTGTGGTACTGACTTCAACAAATTATTTCATACTTTTCTGTGTTGAAAGTCAGTTCCGTTTATTTTTAAATATACGTCTGGCATAACCACGATAGTGCTCCTAATTATGTAATGTTATACTTCTGATATTGTACTAATAGTCCCACAATCTTACCTTTTTATGCATTACAGTTTTGACGATAGAAAAAACAGAAAATGTTATAAATAAAACCGGCCAAAAGCGAGTTGCGCTTACATAATAAAGGTTCCGTATAAAAACAGAATATACTATTAAATATCGTTAATTTTAATTTCCTTTCAAGATCTACATCGAGAGTCTGACCTGTACTTGGCTGGTTTTAATTACTGCTGGCACGTATTTGGCTCAACGAAATAAGCATTGTTATTCCATGGGGCAATGTTGCCAGCATGCTGGGCATGCTGGCAAATGAGAGTGGGCTGGAGCATTTGGACTGCCTGTGAGTCTGTTGTTGTTTAAATGCTTTTATTTTAGTAGCTGTAGTATTATATATAGTTTGTAGTATTTTGTTAACAAAAGCATACCGCTGATGAAAAAAACACTGCGAAACTGTGTGTTATAATAAAAAGTTAATCTATCTATCTATTTATCTAAATGAAAGCCTTTTTCTCCGTCAAAGCAAGATAATAAATACTGACAAATAAATTTCTGTTACCTATTATGTTAATGACTGATCTTAAAATAAACGGCAACCAAACGTTGATTTTTATGACATAGTTTGCCCTATTCGTGTACGAAATTCAATTTGAGGTCGACACCCAAATGTCATAAAAACTAGAAACATCCAAGTGGCAACCCTACCCATAAACAATATAAGTTTTCGATTGTTATGAAAGTAGGCGTGCCACATGATTGGCTATCTATAACTACGATAGGGTTGTATCCCAAGCTATAACGGGAATGCTGGGCAGAGACGTCAATCTTATTCAAATTTTATTGTATTACTCTTATATGTTTCGGATAAAACATGTTTGGTTGGGCTTGGGAATATGTATATTTTGGTTTGCAAAGGATTTATTAAGGGTCATTTTTGGAAGAAAACCTTTGTTGTTTTCTTTTCATTATATGATTTACAATAAGACAATTTATTTTAGTTTACAAGATCTGTTTTTGTATAAATGTATGTAATAAGTTTAACTTTTTAACTATTAACAACTGTTAAAAATTTCAGAAAAAAAATTTTTTTTGAGATTTTAGTATTATGTACTAACTATGAGATAAAAAACAATGAGAAACACTGGTAAGCATTTGAAATCTGGTGTTGGACACGCAAGGAAAAAATAAGCTGCATTAATAGAAGAATGCAAATGGAGAAATCTTCAGCCCAGTCGATGAAAAGTGGTAACTGCTATATTGAAATACGAAGGAGGAAGATGTTGGGCCACCGCATACAACATGACGGGATAGCAAAACGGAAAAAGAGGAAGAGAACCTACATAGACCTGCTAAAGGAAAACAAATATCGTGAGTATCAGGAGGTCAAAGAACAAGCTGAAGAAAGGAAAAAATGCGAAGCCCTTAAATACAGAAGTAGAAGAATAATGAAAACTTGTTGCCAAGCATGTAGCGGAGTGTTCTGGCAGCTAGTCTCAGGAGGCAGTCCCCATTCCAGGTTAAGAATGTTCAATCAACCGTCGCAATACAACTCAACCATTTCAACCCGAATCACTCTAAGCCATCAAGAGATAGTGGTCATAAATTATGCTATCAACAATTACTTATCAAGAAACTGATTAAGAGTAAATTGGGTCACAATATTAGGGTTCAACTTCAAAACATATTTTTCTAAATATGATTACAAATACTATCGCGTGCTAAGCAAAAATCACATTTACAAATTATCGGAGCACAACATTTTTGGTCGAAGCCGGGATTGAACCCGCGTCCTCCAATGTAGCGCTGGATGCCTAGTCCACTCGGCCACTGAAACATACTCGTTCGAGCCAAAACTAAAAAAATGTGCGCCAACAATTTATAAGAGCAAAATGTTAAATTGGCGTTTTCTCAATATTTGTTGATTAAGTAGAAGATATATAGTAATGGTAGATATATAATACAATTATACCAGAAGTTCAGATTCTTAGCAAGTAAGAAGTTTGCTTAGCTGTTCTTAACCGATCAGCAAAGTTAAGCAACGTCCGCCGCGGTCATGAGTTGGATGGGTGACCGCTAGTGACATTATTACTAAGCTCTTCCGTACTTCACAGGGCACCTTAAGTCGTCGATCCGGTTGTTTTATCCTAGGATGGCAGTCGTTACAGCATGGCGGTAGGGCATTTCATGATTGCCCGCCTGGCTAGCTACCACCCTCAAATGGAAAATCTGTCGCCAAGCAGGTGACGTTAGGTAACGGTGTGTTCCGTTTGTTGTTGTCCTTGAGAGCCAGTAATACTAGGTTAGCCTGAACAACATCTTCGACCAGATCTTACCATCTGGTGAGATAGTGGTCAAAGGCTAACCTATCAGGCATAAAAAATAAAGAATTATATTTTACGTAATTGTACTCGTGGCTTGAGTTCTGGTTGATAGCACCCCATATGCTAATTAAGATTTTTCAGTTACCTACCTTCTTCATGTGACCTTTAAATAAAAATTTATTTTCATTATTGTGAGTGATCACCATTCCACACAAAATAAACGGTCAAGCGCATGTCGGGCCACGCGCAATGTAGGGTTCCGTAGTAGCCCGTTATCATAATTTAGAATAATTCTGTTGTTCTTTTTCTTTTTATCTCTCTACCTATAACTTTCTTGGCAATTTGTTCTTTTGTTTATAAATTGTGATTGCTTGCGTGTGTAGACTGTTGTTGGCCGTGACTATTAAGTAGGAATCATAATTTAGCTATACGTTTCTAGTTGCTCACAAACTTTTTTCTTCTCTCCATTTATCGACACCTCTCTATAACGCCATAAAATGCGCACTCCCTTGAGTTTACACTGTATATGTATATATATCTATATATAGTGTGAACTTTATAACGACACTGAAGGGACTGTGCATATATATATATATATATATATGCACAGTCAGTAATTCCAATACTACACCACAGAACAATGACTACACGTAAATATTAATTATTAAAAATATACAAAATGACGTTAATTCGAATAAAAACAATTTCGTTAAATATATTTCCTATATGTATAGGTATATGTTTGGTTCAATTTTTAATTGTTACTAAATAGTATATATAAAAGAAAAAATATAGATGTGTTACAGATTCTCTAAAGCCAGGAAGGACCTGGCTCTTGAGATACAGACCACCAGCCTAGTTTTAGAGTCATAGACTCATCATAAATGTATCACAATAAGGAAGAATAAAATTAATTTGTATTTGTTAAAATTATTTGTTTTTGTCTTAGGAGTAAAATTATTTTTAATAAAATACACTATCAATCTGCCCAGATCCTTTTGGAATTTTAAGTGGTCTTGATAAGTATTTATAGAATGATAAATTTTCAGGTCCTCAGCATGTAACAGCAATTTTAAAAACTTAAAATAATATCATTTGACAATAAAAACTAACGAGCCTAATATTGACCCTTGGGGGATCCTAGAACTAACTGGAATCACATCTGATTCAAAGCCAACTTTCTGGCAATGTTTTGTGATAATGATTTGAACCAGGGCCATAAAATACCTCGAATAGCGTTATAAGCTCTTTTGTCTAGTAAAATCCTGTGATCCATTCAATAAACCACTTTTGAAAATCAGTAAACACACTGTTTGTTTGTTATTGAATACGTTTTAAATATTATGTAAGTAAAATATGTCGATAAGGTGGCCAAAATTGAGATTGGGCGATAGTTTGCTACGACTTTAAATTATCCTTAGGTTGAATATATGGTGGACTGGAAAACAAATGGTGTCAGCGGTGTATTTAAGAACTTATGGTGTAACATTATTAACTCAAGCGCCCTTAGTTGGATCGAGCCTACATAGTTCCGATTTGATATACATTTGATTATAGTAAAACAAACATCACTTATAAATAAATCTGCCGTGTGGTTATCTTCAGAAATATAAAATGTATTATCTGCATTATAACCGTCGGTAACAGTTGAGGGTTCAAATACTGATTGGAAGTGATTCGAGTAAATGTTACCAAAACCTACTGGGTCACTTGCTGTTTTTGCAGCACCCATCTTCCAAACCGTCTTGTCTGCCCTACCCCTACAGTGTTTTTTATAAGCCAGAGACGCGGAGACGGAGCGGCGCAAGTATACTGCGAAGGTGTAGCGAGTACGCTGCGATAAGGTTGCGAGAAGACTAAAGCTGCATTCCCACAGCGCCGGAGCTGTCATAGAATTACTGCACTTCTAATAAGACATTTTACATTAGTAGGCTCTAAGCCTAATAATTTTTTGTTGACGTTTTCGTGCTTGTGATTTATGATTTATGTAATTATTTTCATGAAGAAGAAGCTAATTTTGAGAAATTTCATTAGTATTAAAAAAAAACATAGGTTTCTGTAATCCCCCCCTCCCATCAATGGAGAATATTTCGCCCTCTCTCCCCCTCCCCATTGCACAAAATATATACATTTATACCATACCTAAAGTCCTTCTAATGTATGTAGATACACATTTTTTTATTATTATTTTTAAAAAATAGTTTCCGTAATCCCCCACCCCTCTCGGGGGATGCCACAACCCGCGTAGTAAGTTTACATACCCGTACGAAATTGCAGCTATCTAGTACAAACGGTCTCTTAGCAAAACCTCGGACAGACGGACTGACAGACGGACATGACGAAACTATAAGGGTTTCTTGTAGGTACTACGGAACCCTAATAAAAAAGAACGAAGCGTTTATAGGTATTGACTGCCGTGCCGCAGATCCATGGTTTGATCCCCACCGCCTCGGCTTAAGCTGCATCACATGGTGGAAGGCCATTTTGTGATTGTTCGCATGAACAACTACCACCCTCGAGAATAATATCTGTCACCAAGCATCTAACAATGGGTTCCGGTAGCTGTCCTTGAGAACAAGAAATTATAGGTTAGAATGAACAACATCTTCGACCACATCATCACTTACCATCAGATGAGGTAGATGATAAAGATCGATGAACGTATCGGGACCTGATTGGATACGTTCTAGAAAAGGAGTTCAAGAGTATTCTTACTAACTGACATGTATCAAGCATGTGATTAGTGAATAACTTCTGCTGCCTTTAAATATGCTAAAATGGTTGCAAGTAGATTCCTGGTCTCTGGCCACCCCCCGGCGACAAGTATGATGTCATTTTTATTTGTAGTAAAAGGCGTACTCTATTATCCAAGTCGGAGGATATCGAAGGTCCTATAGTCTTAAGCCGGGAGATGTAGGTACGTTATATTAAACAATCCTTAATAATTTACATATTTTATTGAATAATACGCACCTAAAATTTCCTACATAAACGACCTGCCATGATCATACAAAAATTACACAAATACATTTAAGTCTAAACAAGTAAAAGCTCCACCACGATAATGCAATACCAATTATAAATATTAGGTCCTTACATATGAAATTGGCGTTTTTCGTACTGGCCACTTTAATCACGAATTTCTCCTCTTTGGTAAGGAATTCCAAATTCAAATTTGTACAGCTATATACTCATGTATTTGTGCTTCGATGATCGTCATTCATTTGTTTTTTTTCTTCTGTTTTTTCTGTTTGCGTCACTCATTTTACAAAATGGAAAACCTTAAATATCGCATTATTTACGAGTACGAGTTCCGCCGTGGCACTAGTGCTGCGGAAACAACTCGAAGGGTGAATGATGTATATGGCGGTCGTGTTGCAAAAGAAAACACAGTTCGTTTTTGGTTCCAACGTTTTCATTCTGGAAATTTCGACCTGCAGAACAAGCCCCGTGGACGGCCTGAGACTCAAGTTGATAATGAAGAGTTGAAGGCTATTGTGGAAGCGGATCCATCGCAAACCACGTCCGAGTTAGCTGCAGGCTGCAATGTTAGTGATAAAACTGTTTTAATTCACTTGAAGCAAATTGGGAAGATTAAAAAGCTTGAAAGGTGGGTACCTCACGAATTGACTGAAACAAACCGGCAAACGCGCGTCGACTGCTGCGTTACATTACTAAACCGGCACAATAATGAAGGTATTTTAAACCGAATCATTACCTGTGATGAAAAATGGGTTCTTTACGATAATCGGAAGCGCTCAGCGCAATGGTTAGATCCTGGCCAGCCAGCCAAATCCTGCCCCAAGCGAAAATTAACCCCAAAAAAGTTACTTGTAAGCGTTTGGTGGACTAGTGCCGGTATTGTTCATTACAGTTTTTTCAAATCTGGCCAGACTATTACGGCTGATGTCTATTGTCAGGAATTGCAAACCAATCTGGCTGGTCAATCGCTCCACGCCACTGCTGCTTCACGACAACGCTAGACCACACACTGCGCTACAGACGGCTACTAAATTAGAAGAGCTTCAATTGGAAAGTCTAAGACATCCTCCGTACTCCCCGGACCTTGCTCCAACAGATTACCATTTTTTTCGAAATTTGGATAACTTCTTGCAAGGGAAAAAATTCAACTCCGATGGGGCAGTCCAAATCGCCTTCAAAGATTTTATTGATTCCCGTCCGACTGGTTTTTTTAGTAAAGGGATCAATGAACTACCTATGAGATGGCAAAAGAGCATAGAAAATAATGGTTCATACTTTGATTAATTAAATATATTATATTAAAAAATATTCGACTTTTTGTTCCTCCCATACAAAACGCCAATTTCATATGTAAGGACCTAATAATTATTTAATTTTTATATAAATTCTCTAAAAACTTGTACACAATTATTTTTTACTATATAACACGTTTTATTTAATTACATTAGTTTTTCATTTACAGACTTACACTAAGCACATCTAGTAATATATATATTTATTAATATTTACAAGATTTAATATATATATATTTAGTATCGGATACTTTTTCTAAATGGGGGCTCGCCATTTAAAGACTGTGCGACTAGCTAATCGTTCGAGTTCGAACTAATATTGAAATGACTGCAATTTGATATAATAAAAATAATTGATTAAGTAATCACACAGCCAAGAAAAAGTACCAAACAATCACATTATTGAAAATAATTGTCTTATAAGCAAAAACGTAAAAATAATAATTACATAATATGATATTTATAACACTTAAGTACCTATACACTTTATCTATAATTTTAACTGTATTAAATTTTCAACTAAAATAGTACCATTAGTAATAATTGTAATTTGGTACGTTTAACTTTAGCGAACATACATAAGATGTTATAATTATCTTGCTTTAAAAATAAAACTGTTGATTGATATGTCTACATTAAAACATAGACAAGAACAAATATTTAAAAATAAAAATTTAGTAAAGATATGCAAAAATAGTGTGCAAATACTAGGTATCTATAGTAAACTAGTACCAAGTATTCATACCTATACCAAGTTTAAAGTACTGTTTCGTTAGTACAAGTCCTAGGTCCATTCACTAAAGAGTATCTACTAGAACCGCCATTCTTTCTGCTAGTAACAGCTTCTTTTATAAATAACTCTTTGAATGTTTCCCTAAATTGCCTCGACATGCCACAGTAAATAGCAAAATTAATTGGATACGAAACTATGATACAGAAATTGGTAATCAAAATAAGTATATTTGCGATGTGGTAATCTAGTATTTCTAACAAAGTACTTGAGATAATGTGAAGAATCGTAACCACAGCTACTGGTATTTCTACCAACAAAAATACAGTAACAACAACGATTAACATAAGAGTAGTACAGTTCGAATCACGAAGTCTTTTTCATTCGGATTTCCTGTTTTCTTTGAACAATTTTTGCCTGTTTAGCTGAGCGGTACGCATGGCGCGAAATAGTAGTACATTTAGTACTACTAATGAGGTACATGGTATTAGATGAACAAAAAGTACTCGAAGTACGAAGTAGTAATGAAGTACGCGTCCATTGATACAGTCTTGACCCATGGCGCCATTTCAATCTGAAAAAAGACAAAAAAGATTGAATGCGACGTAAGTTTTTTGAGAAGAGAGATTGTTTCTTGACGAAAAAATTGATGGTGAATTTCAGAAGAAGGTACCTACGTATCGATCGAAGGCGCGCTTGATATTTTTCTGATCAAGCGCGCCCCTTATATGTCTTACGCTAGTTGCGCTTCTCTGGTTGACGTGAAATCGATCATCTTCATAAATATATAAAAAGTTGAAATTGTAACATTTTGTACATATTTCACATTAGTACATTTTAGTACAGTCCAACTTTAGTTATAATTGCAATAAAAATAGTAGCTACATAATAAAACCTTATTCTTATCTTATCACTTATGGCCATATTTGTAAGGGGATAAGTACTTATAATTTCTGTGTTGTACTTAAAACGTCTGATGAATGGTAATATCATAAAAGTTTCTCTAAATATATCATTAGATATATTTAGAGAAACTTTAATGATAATCATACCTACTCTAGTAATTTAAGCTTAAATTAATATAAAATTTTATTAATTGAAGACAGTTTTGACAGCGTGAGACATACGCGTAAGTATATCAATTCTAATTCTGAATTGTAGATTATCAATAAAAGTATCTATTCAATATATCATAACATAATACTGTCCACCTTTTTAACCTTGAGTTATAATTTATTGCTGATAGGCTAGCCTTTGACCACTATTTGACCTGATGGTAGGTGATGATGTGGTCAATGATGTTGCTCAGGCTAACCCAGAATGACTCGCTCGCAAGCACAGCTGCCGGAACACAACATTAGGTGCTTGGCGACAGATATTCTACTAGAAAGTGGTAGCCATGCAATAACGACTGCCATCCTAAGATAACAACCGCGACCAACGAATTAACGTGCCCTCTAAAGCATGGAAGCGCTCAGTAGTAATGTCACTAGCGGCTACCCATCTAAGTCATGATCGCGGCGGACGTTGCTTAATTTAGCTGATCAGTTAAGAAAGGCTAAGCAAACTTCGCTACGAGCGCTTCGCAGATATTCCTATAAAAAACATTATCATACATAATATAATATGTTAACCCATTGGCATCGGCGATAATTATAACAATAGAATTTCATTCATAATTTGGCCATAGTGGTCCAGTCCGATGCCAACTTATGAGACATTTGCGTCCTCTGGCTTCAGTCGATTCGCTCCATGTCATCACTTTACCTTATGTACAGACCTTTCAACTCGAAAAGAGACGACCCTTCACATTTGTCGAGTGTAATGGGAACTACTACTACCTACGTAAGCTATCTTATTTTACATTTTATCGTTCTGCTGTATGTATGCGCTATTACACCCACACTTAGACGCAGTGTACAAACGAGGCCTACACATACAAATGCTCATCCTAAATTGACTGTGGAGGGGAACGCGTTCGTGTGTGAGAGCCTGTAGTCTAACAAAAAATAATACCTACGTTTCATCTTTCCGTTACGTTGGCCATTCGATACATTTTCTTCTCCAGCGTTTAGTTGTCGGTTCTTTGTAGATTATATTACGGATTTTAATACTGAAAAACTAAGATAACTCTAAAGAATAACTTGAGATGGTACAGTTATAATAAGAAAAACTTTAAAGGGTTTAACTTTATCCCGATAGACACATCAGTAATATCAGATTCCCTTTGATCGATATAGTTTATTTTATGGACATAGAAGATATTATGTTTTAAGTATTTTATTAAACAAATAAGGAGCTACATAGGGCAGTTTCATTTTCATATAACCGTTAATGTGCAATTTTGTCTTTTTAATTCAAAATGAGATGTTTTAAAAATTAGATTCAATAATAATGTAATGACAAAAAAAAAAACTATTTTGTCTTGAAATAAAAATACTGTAGTGGGATGGTACATTAACAGTATTTTGTCCCAAATTTGAAATTAAATATAGTTAATTTTTTAATTTTTCTGTATAAATAATTAAATTTATATGAAGTTATTCTACGAAAAACCATATCGTCCACTACTGAACAAAGGGAGGTTTGCCATAATCACGCTTGGCAGGTGGCTTGGGGATCGCAGTGGATGTTGGCAGTTCTTTAGAAGGTGCTGCTGAAACCTGGTATTTTCCCGTTCGTCGCGTCTTACAAATCCCGCAGGATGATATGAGGGAGGGGAAGCGGGGAGGAGAGGGAGAAGGGGCTGCACTCCGTGGGGTAATACTCTGAAGTTGGACAGAACATCGTATGTACCCATTAGGTGAAAGCATGACCAACGAGACAGTCTTTGTCCCACTATCTAAACTCCAAAATCTAGTAAGCAATGGATTTCTTGGAAATTTTAATCAATTCAGAATTAAAACAAATACGTTCCGATAAATTGTGAAGGTTGTAGCTTACCCTGCAGACATCTTCAAGATGCCCTCTCCACACGGTGAGATGCGGCACGTACTGCCGGTCGAAGAACCGAGGCAGCTGGTGGAGGAAGGCCGCGATGCCGATGTAGATCAGGCATTTCATTACCATCGGCATTGTGCACCTGTTAATAGATAAACAATTATATAAGACTATTTAATACATTAAGGCTTTACTTTACGGAAATCCAATTGCCTCTGTCTATGTCTTTGGCTATGGACTGCCGCGCAGCAGGTCCATGGTTCGAATCCCGTCGCAGGCTTGAGCTTCATCGCATGGTGGAAGTATCTTCCTGATGGTGAGTGATGATGCGGTCGAAGATGTTGTTCAGGCTAACCTAGCATTACTGGCGCTTAAGTAAAGCTGCCGGAATACGTTAGGTGCTTAGTGACAGGTTTTCTTCTTGAGTGTGGTAGATAGCGGGCATTAATAAAATGCCCTACCGCCTTCATAAGAAGCGCTCAGTAGTTAATGTCAATAGTGTTACCCCTTCTAACTCATGACAGCGGCGAATCTGATCGGTTAAACACGGCTAAGGAGACTTCGCTACGAGCGCTTAAAATATAATTTATTAATTTTACTGTTTATATCAGTTCACAAATAAACATGGCCAATAAGCGCTTAAATCATGTGATTCCACACGTAATAAGGTTTAAATAAAACAGTGATAGAAATATCTCAAGCAAATCTTCCCCTTGAAAGCTTAATGCATATAAAAAATTCAAGATTCATCATTACTAAATAAAATGCTCAGAGTCAGCCATTTTAAATTCTGACACGGATCGCTCGTTAAATTTATCACCTAGCCACAAACGCGCTTTGTAAAATTATTTAACGATTCGTTACGTTCTGTACTTGAATTAGGATTTCATGTTTTAGCCAGATAAGTGCCGGAAAAGAATAGCCGAACGTATTATTCCAGTAGCAGTAAAACTGAAGTACTGCCACCATATCTATTTTCTATAATAATACGTGTCTGATCAGGGACAATTAGACATTTGCTTAGTGTCCTATATAACGTGCACATTGCACACATAACTGTAAAAGTACGCTACACTCTGCGGTGGAGCAATATTATTATTATAGAAATAAAATAATTAGGTATGTTAAGCAATATTTGATATAAGTGACCACGATTTACCTGTTTCATCTAGAGGCTGAAACAGTAAATATCACACGGTTTAGTCATTCAATATGTGTTTTATAATGTTTGTTTTTTTAATGTTAAGAACGCACAAGGCGGATAAGTAGCGGATAATTTTCCCTGCAATTGCTAGCAAGCAATGTCATCCGGAATTCTGCAAATCACATAACGATAATTTACGGAGCTCATCTCTAACCACCAAGATTCCTTTGAAATACATAATGTTATGGTTTAAACGTACTTAATTTTTGATGAGGATGCTTTAGTTTTAAAAGCCCGAAGGTAAAGAGCTTCTGGTGTGTATTTTTAATAGATTAAAAAGGGAACCACTCACTTTAGACTACTTACTTCGTTAATGTACGTAAATTCAATTTGTGAAGGCCAACGGATAATGTTTTGTTATGTTTTAATGTCAATACACTCTGTTTAATGTTGTTTGTGTTTGATGTAACATGCTTTTGGGACGTTTAAGAAAAGTATTTTTTATAGCTATCGCTAGCATTTGACCACTATCTCACCTGATGGTAAGTGATGATGCGCTATGATAATGAGAATATGATAAAACAAATGTAATGTAACTTCATCGTGAAAACAACTAAATGTATTAAAAACTCGCGCCTCACTCTATCTGGGTTCCCCGTCGTAATAATCCAATAAAACGTTTTTTTGTTTTGATCACACCCCCATTAAGAGGAGATTTGCCATAATCCCCACACTTGGCAGGCATCTTGGGGATCGCAGTTTAGTATCAGTTCCTTAGAAGGCAATGCTGCCCACCTGCCGGTATTTTACTTTTTGTCTCCCTTTACGGCACCGACAGGTAGCAATGGGGAGGGGCGGGGGGATATTCTAGCCCGGCATCCCACGGGGATACATACATAGGTGTATTGTTGGTTAAATTTATCGAAATGTTAACATTTTAAATAAAGAAAAAACCGACCCCATTCTAGAAAATACTCTAAACCAAAAAAATGCACTAGAAGTATAAATAAACCAAACCATGGTACCTGTATACGGAACATAAGTTTCATATACGTCTAAGGTAATATACGCATATCGTCGTCTAGAGGTAATTAAGTCCTTACTAAATGAGCTCTGGAGGAGATATAATGGTTACATTATTAAAACTATTGCCTATGCAATTGCTCCTATGAATAGAGAAGCAATTTATCAACATTCAATTTAAGATTATTTTTGTTAGCTGGTCTACCTCAAGCTACGTATCTGAAATTTCAGTTATATAGGTATTGTCAGTTAGATTTCATATATTTTTTTCCTAACTGACTTCTAAAAAAGGAGGAGGTGCTCGGTTCAACTGTACTTTTTTTGAATGTGAAAATATCGATTTTTATATTTGAAAACTGGTGTTTGTCATTTCGGGTCTCATTTAAATTTGAGTGAGATCTGACGACTAGTATTTGAGTTATCCCTTATAATGCGTATTTAATTGTGGTCGACTACATTGATAATGTTCTTATTATCACTTATTGATGTAAAATGAACAAAAAACTGTATACGGTTGTTTGGATTACTATTATACTTCCTAACTACGTACTCAAAGGGCCAAATAGATCTCTTTTAAGAATACACCGCTGTCAGTCTGTCCGTCCGTATATCACAGTCTGTAGCTCGTAAATGGAATGTATTATTAACCAGTATATTTTATGCTATCGTGATGGAACAACCACGAGGCCCACCTGGCTTCTACCTACAGAAGCAGTGTGTCCCGTGGCTAACTTTATTGCGCCCATTATCAACATAAAGTCTTTACGTCTCATGTGCCTGTAACTTTACCGGTGCTGTACCCTTCAAACCGGAACACGGTAATGTGAACATGACTGCTTGGCGGTAGAAATAGGTGTGGTGGTAGTTCTTCCCCGGATGAACTCGCAAAAAGGGTTCTACTGGTGTCCAAGGTTGAGGCAGAGATGAATATTTGGCAAGAATTTTAATCAAATTCGATTTGACGGACTCCAAAACATAAGAAGTGAGCCGAAACATAACTTTTCTGCGCCGTAGCATGTTGGATATTGTTTTTGTTTTTATTGGTAAGGTAAGCTTTTGACCACAATCTCACCTGATGTTAATTGATGTAATGGTCTGACTCAGGTGCTTGGTGACAGATTTTCTACATGAGGATGGTCGCTAGAACAGATGAGCGTTCGCAAAATACCCCTCCAACATGAGGTGAAGCTCAAGCCCGCGGCGGGATTCGAACCATGAACCTGCTGCGTGGCAGTCCATGCCCAATGCAACTGAGCTATCACTGCTTCAAAATATCATCATCTAGCAGCCGTTGTCTGATTAGAGCACATTTATAGAGGGGCTACATGCTTATATGTTAATTTAATACCAGTTTCATTACAGGGCCTGAAAAACTATTTAAAAATTTGAAATTTTCGTAGATATATTGTGCAACATATACTCCATTGAACCACAAAATAAACAAGACCAGAAGGATCAATCCGCAAAGCCATTTCAATAAATAAACAACTCTAGCTATGAAGCAATAAAGTCCACTCCAGCTCGCAAAGCACGGAGTACCTAAAATTTTATAGTCACCTACAAGCACCTAACGGTATGTTCCGGCAGCAGTCCTTGAGAGCCAATAATTCTAGGTAGCATGAACAACATCTTCGACCTCATAATCACTTACACTCAGGTGAGATAGCGGTCAAATGCTATATTATCAGTTATATAAATAAAAATATTATTTCAATGGTGACCTCTTTGAATCTGGATGGCAACGAGCTCGTTATTTTGGGACTACAAAATAAACAAATCTTGGTATTTGAAAACACACAAGGAATTCAAAAACAGAATACTTCCTCTTAGCACAAAGTGTTCAGTTTACTTTAACGCAGTTTGCTTTGTAGCTTTGTAACGTGATGATGTAATGGTACGAGTAACTCCAACAAGTCACCTCTGCTTCCCTAAATGAGCATTGGTAATGCCATGTCATAATACACATAAACTGTGCGTAAACAGGACGCACATATTTTATTCCACCAATCTTTTCATTAGCCTCGTAAACGATTCCCACTTTGCCGGTCTTCAGCCCCTACTATTGCAAAAGTTTAGTAGTTGGGACTAAATCTAGTTTTTATGAAGGCAATATTAACCCTTTCATGGTGAATATTGAGTACCGAAGCAGGAATAAAAGCTTCTGTGTCTGAAAATACGTGAGTAAATCTGTTAGGTATTATGGCCACAGATTAAATAGAGGGGTTAGGCCTTTCAGGCTGCTATAGCTTGATTTCCACCGATGATGTGTAAAATAAATAAATAAAAAGCTCTAGTGTAAAAATAAAGTAAGTAAGAATCTGTACACTGCCCCAAACGATACTGAAGAACTATTAAATTTGTTGCCATTGCCGTCCTTACTTTTAATTTTTATAATTCTTTATCGTACACGCGCCGAGCTTTGACGACATATTGGGCATTGACAGCGCCCAAAAAATAACATCGAGGGTAACGATTTACGATGCCCTACTTGGTATTTTCTGAAATATGTCCAAACTCAATTAAATGTTTAGAGTAGATAATTTTATGGTATATGTGAGCAAACCCTTTTTGCTTAAACAAATGTATTATAAGTACAATGTTTACGATGTGGTCACCATTAAACAAATGACTTGGATCACCTCTTTACTTGCAATGATATAGAAAATACCTATTCCACCGAACCGGTTATATCAATATACAGAACAGTTAGAATAAAATAACCATAACTTTTTCAGAAAGTTTCGCAAACCTTGCACCGGGTCAATAGTAGGGGTCAGGCCACGTAAAAGTAATTTGATGTTGGTACCTTCTGGCGGCATCGTATAAGTTATTTTGCGGACGTCATGACCGCTACGGATAGAAATAGATGCTGAGTAGTAGTGAACTTGAATACTTTTGTGGATTTACCGTTGCTTTATAGCGTCATAGCGTTGATCGCATTTACTAAAATGAACAAAGCGGGAAACTAACGAATATTATTTGCACCTCATTAAACTATTGTAAAGAACGCGGCGGTCACCAGATGAGGGAGCGAATGTGTTGTATGCTTCTTAGTGAATAAAAATGCCGATATCCTTAAAGCACAGTTTACTCCTCATAAACAATATATGTACAGTCCAAAGATAGGTAGTATGATAGACACAGGCGGTAGGTAAGTGAAGGCACAAGAACAGAAAGTATGATGCGAAAGGAACTGAGATATAGCTATGTGTCAAGTAGAAAATCTGTCGCCAAGCACTTAACGGTATGTGCCGCTATGAGTCCTCCAGAACCAGTAATTTTGCATGGTGGTAGAGCAATTTGAGATTACCCGCCAGGCTAGCTACCTAACCCTCAAGTAAAAAATCTGTCGCCAAGCACTTAACGGTATGTGCAGCTATGTGTCCTCTAGATAGAACCAGTAATTTGGCATGGTGGTAGGGCATTTTGCGAGCCGTCGAACCCGGTTGTTGTCTTACGATGGCAGTCTGCATAGCATGGTAGAAGGGCATCTTTTCCGCCTGACTACCTACCACCCTCAAGTAGAAAATTGTTGCCAAACAGCTAACAGTGTGTTTCAGCAGCTGTCCTTGAAAGCCAGTAATTCTAGGTAAGCCTAGAAAAACATCTTTGATCACTTCATTATGTACCGTCAGGTGAGATAGTGGTAAAAAGGTTAACCTATCAAGCATAACAAGAAAAAAAATATATGTTATGTCAGTTAATAAATGCAACATGATTTATGAACCAACATGATTTATGAATCATGTTGCATTTATTAACTGACATAACATATATTTTTTTTCTTGTTATGCTTGATAGGTTAACCTTTTTACCACTATCTCACCTGACGGTACATAATGAAGTGATCAAAGATGTTTTTCTAGGCTTACCTAGAATTACTGGCTATCCATCAATCTTTTTCAACTTCAGAAATAAACAAAACCATCTGCGGTTTAACATCTTTAAATACTCCAAACATAAACATTAACACCCTATCCCACACCTGAGGAGTGGCGAAGTCTCAAGGATAAACACAGTCAACTAAAAATAATTTTATCACTTTTTAACAGCATTTTTCCGATGCCAAACCGACTGTTTACGATTTTCGAATAATGTGCGATCATACGACGGAATCCACCGTTTTTACATCGGATATTTCTTCATAAGAAGTATTTCTTTATAGACGGTACGTGCGAAATGTCCGATTGAGTTCTTGTTGTGATTTTCTCGTAATAAAAACATGTAGTTAGTATTTCTATTTTCTTTGAAATGTTGCGGTAAATCTGCCTTGGGTTTACAACTACGTACAATGGTGATTATTTCAGATTTTAATTCAGGAAATGGCTTTTAAACAGTTTTGCAGTAGATTTAGACGATGACTCAGGTAGCAGCTAATCATTTACATTTAGACTCATACATATCATGTGATTGAAGTCTATAATTAAGGTTCGTGACTGATACTTATTGTTACATTCCGATGAAATAGTTTTCCGAATCATTTTTAAATTACATTTTAATTTTACGGAAAACTGGCAAACCAGAAGCATAGACTTTAGACTCAAGTATTTGCATGCAAAATTTGAACACAATTATTTAAAATATGATGAAACTACGTTTGTATGCGCTAAGACGAAGTGTCTTAAGTAAAATATTTACGTATTATCTTTAAACGTATTTGTCGATATATGACACCGAACAAAATTAGAAGTGGATATATTTTAGTTTTTTATGTCAAAATCTTCACTATTTTTGTTTACAACCCAATTTTAATACGTTTCACGTCAAAATTCATGCCACAAGGGAGAAAAACCGATAAAGAGGGAAAATATGGGAACTAGTGACCTGAAGCAAATGAACTATCATGCCCTTAATACGCCTGTGAAGGAGTCTGCGTAGCTACATAACGGCGTCTCGGCGTAATCTTGCATCGCATTCTCTTGACGTGCCTACTAATACGTGCTTGAAACATGTGAGAGAGGTAATCAATGGACACGTGCTGGTATTATTCTAATTCCTCGTTATCTCTTATCTATCTACGACCGCATAGTCTAATGTAGGTACCTACCGCATCAAGTACCTACTACATTACAATCGATGTTTTTGGGTTCAAAGGGCAAAACGGAACTCTATTAACGAGAATCCATGGTCTGTCTCGTCCATCCGACCATTCTGTGGCATACCACTAGTCTCTAGCACGTAAACGGAATTAGTTACAAACCTGATATTATATAAGATGATTACCCAAAGGAATATTATATTTATATATTGTTGATGTTATTTTTTAAGGGGCAACCAAACATGAGAACTTAGATAAAAAATGAACCTTTTTTACACTCTTACAACAACTCTATATTCTATTTTATTTTTATCTAAAACAACAGGTAAATGGTGGGGGTAATTAAAGTTATTAATTTAAGGTCATTTTTGATACAGGGTATATATCTCAAAAACGATACTAAAATAAAAACAAATGTGTCGCTAAGCACCTAGCAACCCCACCACCATGCAATAACGACTGCCATCCTAAGAAAACAACCCGAACCGACGGCCTTTCGAAGCACGTGCACGCTCAGTAGTATTGCTACTAGCGGTCACCCATCCAAGTCATGACGGCAGTGGATGTTACTATACTTAAATAATTGGTTTACCTTTTGTAAACAAGAACCCCACCGCGCCGTCTTGAGCTTTACCGCATGGTAGAACGGCATTTTGCGAATGCTCGCCGGGATAGCTACCACCCTCAAGTAGATAATCTTTCGCCAAGCACCTGGTCTGGAGCTATATTTAAAAAAATAGAAGGGTAGCGACGTCATTGCGAGAGTTATGTGTTTGAAAAAGCACTTCTTTCGATCAGATGAAGTCTAGTAGTCTGGATGACCGCGCACCGTCCCCTATGACGGCTAAAGTAATACAATTATATATATAAAGTTTATATATATATATAAAGTTTCAGCTCAAAAGAGTACGGTTCCGGTGGCCGAGAGGGATAGACATGCGGCGTGAAATCGGAGGACATTGAGTTTAATTCCCGTCAGGGACAAAAAGTTTGTGCTTCATTAATTTGTAAATGTGATTTTCACTCAGCATGCGATAGTGCTTGAAATCATATTTAGATATAGTAATTATGAATGAACAGGCACATTAAACTTATCAAGTTTATGAGTCAGGGTGAGGGGCACAGTGCAATTAGGCAGCACTTGTGACAAAATGCATCTGTTATTGGCCGAGGTGACCGCTTAACTAATGTTAGAGAAGTGGGCATTGTGCTTGTACCGCCACAATTCACTGAAAAAATAGTCAATCTGTATATTATATAAATATCTATTATATCTACAACAACATCTACATTAATATTATATGGAGAAAAGATTTGTATTTTTTGTATGCAACGAATAAACTGAAAAACTACCGGACCAATTTAGATGAAATTTGGTATGCAAATAGTTTGAAACCTGGGAAAGGACATAAGATATTTTTTATGCAACTGCGCAAATAGAGGTTAATGGTTTTGCAGGATAACCGACATACGCGCGGGCGGAGCTGCGGCCTGGGAGCTAGTATATGATAAATATAGTGTATAACTTTCCAGAATTAAGCTGGCATGTAGAACTAGTACTGTAGTCTTACTAATTTTTTTTGTTGTTATATTCCTACCAAAAAGACGAGGTCCTCAATTCGACAGTTTTGATCTTTACAAGGGCTATCGATTTTGGACAAGGATTATGATTTTGTTATATGCTTAAGGTAGTGCTTGTTTAAATGTGAGTCTCATTTAAAGTTGGTCCCATTTAAATGTGAGTGAGATCTGACGAGTAATATTTGAAATATCGCTAATAATGAGTATTTTTTGTTAAAACTTTTAGTTTCACTATTGTCGTAAGTATGAGACATTTTAATGTGTTAAATAACCGGCTGTACTCAAAGGTAGGTATTAGTTGGGATTGTCGATCTAAGTTTAAGGCATATCCTGTGCTTTTTATTAGGTGAGTTCATGGAGTTTTAGTGATTAAGACGCGTGAACTAACCCAATAAAGGCCTACAGATACACCCGAAACCTAGGTCGACAATCTCGGCTAATACAGCCGTATATTTAACCCATTAATATTCTTTGTCAGAAAAAGCTAATAAGTTACAGACTCGGAAATCAATCACAGAACCACGAGTTTCTAAAACGAAGATCTACCACTCTACAAACCACTGGACCAATGAACAAATAAAAAGGAAAGCTATGATATATTAGGTCCTTACATATGAAATTGGCGTTTTGTATGGGAGGAACAAAAAGTCGAATATTTTTTAATATAATATATTTAATTAATCAAAGTATGAACCATTATTTTCTATGCACTTTTGCCATCTCATAGGTAGTTCATTGATCCCTTTACTAAAAAAACCAGTCGGACGGGAATCAATAAAATCTTTGAAGGCGATTTGGACTGCCCCATCGGAGTTGAATTTTTTCCCTTGCAAGAAGTTATCCAAATTTCGAAAAAGATGGTAATCTGTTGGAGCAAGGTCCGGGGAGTACGGAGGATGTCTTAGACTTTCCAATTGAAGCTCTTCTAATTTAGTAGCCGTCTGTAGCGCAGTGTGTGGTCTAGCGTTGTCGTGAAGCAGCAGTGGCGTGGAGCGATTGACCAGCCTAGGTTGTTTAGCCGCTAGCTTTTCCATCATGGTTTGCAATTCCTGACAATAGACATCAGCCGTAATAGTCTGGCCAGATTTGATAAAACTGTAATGAACAATACCGGCACTAGTCCACCAAACGCTTACAAGTAACTTTTTTGGGGTTAATTTTCGCTTGGGGCAGGATTTGGCTGGCTGGCCAGGATCTAACCATTGCGCTGAGCGCTTTCGATTATCGTAAAGAACCCATTTTTCATCACAGGTAATGATTCGGTTTAAAATACCTTCATTATTGTGCCGGTTTAGTAATGTAACGCAGCAGTCGACGCGCGTTTGCCGGTTTGTTTCAGTCAATTCGTGAGGTACCCACCTTTCAAGCTTTTTAATCTTCCCAATTTGCTTCAAGTGAATTAAAACAGTTTTATCACTAACATCGCAGCCTGCAGCTAACTCGGACGTGGTTTGCGATGGATCCGCTTCCACAATAGCCTTCAACTCTTCATTATCAACTTGAGTCTCAGGCCGTCCACGGGGCTTGTTCTGCAGGTCGAAATTTCCAGAACGAAAACGTTGGAACCAAAAACGAACTGTGTTTTCTTTTGCAACACGACCGCCATACACATCATTCACCCTTCGAGTTGTTTCCGCAGCACTAGTGCCACGGCGGAACTCGTACTCGTAAATAATGCGATATTTAAGGTTTTCCATTTTGTAAAATGAGTGACGCAAACAGAAAAAAACAGAAGAAAAAAAACAAATGAATGACGATCATCGAAGCACAAATACATGAGTCTATAGCTGTACAAATTTGAATTTGGAATTCCTTACCAAAGAGGAGAAATTCGTGATTAAAGTGGCCAGTACGAAAAACGCCAATTTCATATGTAAGGACCTAATATTAGTACCTATGTAATTCCTCCAGAGTACAGTTATAAATTATATCATTATTGTAGAGCTCGTGAACTCTGAAATAGAGAACAGAATAGTTGAATAGCAAATAATCGGTTAAGCGTGTGACGTAAGTGCCTCACGCGTTACGAATTCATGACATTTCTAGAATGAATGGGAGTATAGTCGAGAACAATATAGATAGAACCGCTGATTACATTTAATTTAAAACATTGGATGGTAGTTTTTGAGAAGTTAGTGATAATTAATAATATATATTTTGTGGCACATTCTCGTGATAATACAAGACATCCATTTATTTTGAAGCTCAACTATATATTATGCATGGTGGAAGGGCATTTTGCGATGACCTGCCTGGCTAGCTACCACCCTCAAGTAGAAAATCAGTCGCCAAGCACCTAAGGGTGTGTTTCGGCAGCAGTCCTTGGGAGCCAGTGAAATTGCAGGCACATGAGACTTAACAACTATGTCTCAAGGTGACAGGCGCAGTGCACGTCATTGTCACTTGTGAAGAAATGCATGTTCTAGGCAGAGGTTAGTCTGTTTAACATCAGGTGGGCCCAGAGCTTGTTCGGTCACATAAAAAAAAATAAGTTTATTCACATTTTCAGACCGCAAAACTTTCCACCTCCTGCTTTCCATTGTGTTTCACTTGTTCAACTGTAAATGTATTTAATCTGAATGATGATCAGATGTCTAAAGGATTGAAGATCTACCTTCTTCATTCTAAATACAAAAAAAATACTGAAAACATATAAGAAATAAAACATTTGCTACTGATAAAATAAATGAGAAAGTGCTTGTGATTGCTGAAATATCTGAACGTATCTTGATGACCTTTTAAACGTTCTGTAATTTTGTTCGGTCCATACTTGATACTTTTTATTTTTAAATGCTATGTTAACTGTACCGCCCTCATTTACACACATAATGGTGTACAATCCATTTGGGCAGATACCTACGTTTATGTGTCTGCTTACATAATGTTATAACAAAGCCTATAAAGATAATGTTATTATATTTAGTATTTATATGTAATATACCTTGTTTAATATTCATAAGCGATTGGAAGTATTACTAAATTGGAGGTTTATTGTCACTTAGAAAGTTTCGTGGTTTCAACCTTGGATTTAAGGGAAGTGTCTTCATAACGCTTTCCAAACAAATGTAGTTTTCTAAAATAGACAATCAGGAGACAAATGATAACACCTGAAATCTAGGACGCATTTATAAAGGAATATAAAATTTTTAGGCAAACAAACGTCACATTTAAAATAACAAGTGTTCAAATGCGGAGAAAATGTGCATGCTAGTCCTCGAGTCTAAGATCTGTGCTTCTGATTTTTCAGCTTTGCATAAAAATAATAATAATAAAAAAGATATAATCGTTTTGTATGGGATTTCTAATTTGCCACATTTAGAGATAAAATAAATAGTAACACGAAAAATTGGCAAACCTACATATAAGGCTCAAAGAAAATTTCAAATAGTTTGAATAATTGGTGTTTAATTTATAGAGAAACTATGCTTCAAATACTATTCTTAAACTTAAAAAAAATATTTAAAAAGTTACAAATATTAATATTATATTTCTGATAAGCTAACCTTTGACCACTATCTCACCTAATGGTAACTGATGACGTGGTGGAAGGTGTTGTTCAGGCTTACCTAAAATTACTGGCTTGAAAAGACCGCCACTAGAACACACCATTAGGTGCTTAGCATCAGATTTTCTGCAGTACTTAATGTAACTAGCGGTCTCCCACCCAAGTCATGACCACAACGGACGTTGCACATAGTACATCGGTTAAGAATGACTTAGCAATCTATACTACAAACGCTTCAGAAGTGTCTATAAATACCCATGTTTTGTTGTGTATTTTCGGTCTCATGCTATTAAAGGGGAAGTCTTTTATAACGGGTATAGTCACAGAATCCGGGCTGCAACAATGAATTCCTTTGTCAGTAAAACACAAAAGCATCTCCGTATCACAATGCTCCCAGCAGTAATGAGTCGGTGCACTGTCTTGTTAACAAACAGACTTCGTGTTCTACGCGTCAAAAGTATCATTAAATTTTCTAATTTCACTTTAGCACCTACATGGTTTGGCCGATGTGAATTTTGAAACACATAACTGAACTATTTACTGTAACGTCATCAATACATTCATTCATTATCTTATCAGATTTTTACTTTGGATGACAGCTATTAAAGCTGTTAAAATTTGTCTGTTTTCTTACTTGTACTTGGGACTTCTCGTAAGGATAATTAACAACTCAGAAAGATAGTAAACAGCTCTCTTGTGTACCAAATTCTCAGCAACATCTCACTAAAACGTTGTTTTAGTTTGTAGCAATAGAAATCTTTGGGAAGCATACCTATATCTACTGCCTAGCAGTAATATTCGCATTGATGTGTTACGGTTTGAAGGGTACCGTGATATTACAGGCACATGAGACTAAATAACTTAATTTCTCGGGGTAATGGGTGCAGTGTAATCCGTCATTTTTGGTTTAAGCAGATATAACCAATTAGTTTAGTACCGTGGTGTGGTGTTTTTGTAGCTATATTTCTTTCGCATAATCATAACCAGTCGTGATTTCTAAGCCATACACCATCGATTAAATAAAAGGAAGAAAGGGTACGCTCTAATATCACGATAGTATAACGTAGAATTAATTGAACACAAGCATATAACGCACACAGCTACACTTACATTGTATACGATACGTTTTAAGGACAGGAAGACAAACATGCAGTAGACACACATAGGCAAACTTTATTTATTTATTTCATTCATACAATTTTGAAAAACTGAAGTATAAGATAATACCCTAAAAAACCTATTGGGTTTGTCGAGGGTATCATATTCCTCTATTGTTATCTAAATCTATATTATACTTTATATCAATCTATGTGATATCTATATTATACATAAAAATATCACAAAGATTTGGGAAAGTTATTATTACTTTCTAATAATATACATCTATTTATGTATATTATTAGAAAATAATATTATTATTAATAATATTATTTTCCACCAATACACACCTATTTATGTATATTATTAGAGAATAATAATCAGTTATACAATTATGCTTTATATTAATACGAGTAACCTACCTACTTCTGAGACTCAATCAGGAGACGTCGCCTAATTTGACATTGCCATGTTCGAGGTACGGGCGCCGTTACTCCCGTTTCTTTTTATTAATTCTGAAAGGATAGCCTTTGACCACTATTTCATCTGATGGTAATTGATGATGTGGTCGAAGAAGTTGTCCGGGCTAACCTAGAATAAATGACTCTCAAGGAAAGCTGCCGGAACTCTTCGTTAGATGCTTGACGACAGATTTTCTACTTGCGGGGGTGGTAGCTAGCTCGGCAGGCCTTTGCAAAATGCCCTACCAAAATATTTATAAGTTCAATGCCATACACTGTTAGTTGTGTCTTTACTCTGGCATAGGTTAGTTATTATACACACCCTCACACACACACACACACAAATACCCACCTTTATACACATATAATAGAACTGAGCCGATACACAAAACTTATATTTTTTAGTTCTTAATTTTTTTTAAATTGATATTTTCCTCTAGGTACTTTTAAGTAATTTAAGATAATTATTTGTATCCTACTTTGGCTATATTGTAGTAAACAGTTAACTAAGTAATATTATTTGTAATGCTGTATGGATAACTAAATAAATAAATAAATTATTCAGCAGAATTGAAATAAGAAACTATATAATATCGCCATCGCCAAACTATATATATGCGATATGAGAAACTACAGGACTACGAATACTTAACAAACACACCGCAAAGGGTATGTTTGAGTGGTCCCCGACCCGTGTCTACAGATCGTGTTGATTGTTTTATTCTACAAATACGAGAAAGTCGTGTTTAGTATTGAGTCTCTATATTTTAAAACTTCCCATGCGAACTTTGGGAATTATTATTAATTAGAAAGGGTTTTATCGTCATAATATGGGTGATATACGAGGCTACCGTTAATTGTAGTAGCCACTTGTCAATTTGTGGTTAATACTTTTTATATGTTTCCATAATAGAAGTAAGATCTTAATTTTTATAAACGAACGATTATTATTTTTATAACGACTGCCAAAAAAAGAGTGTTATGTTTCCATGGTTCATGTATGTATATTATTATGTTACCATACATTCTGAACGGCTTAACCGATTTTTATGTAATATGAGATATTGTAACATTCTTCTTCATAACACAAGTGACATTAGGTACATAAAAAAAAACTGGTGGATTTTAGATACCATATTTTAAGTTTTTTTTCCTACCCCACTTAATGGGGTATTAAAATGAAGGCGCGTTCCCTTTGAGCATGCTAGAGTAGAGACGACAACCTCGGTATACTCCATTCACACACGTACGAACGCAATGCGAAGTCAATATAACGCCGGGCACGGTTTCAGGGTCATACAAAATGTTTTCTCTAACAGACTTGACGAAACACAAGAACATATTACGAATAATATGTTTACGCTAACAGAAACATATATCAGAGGAATACAAGAACATTTTGTATGAAACCCTGGCAGGGCGCTAAGATGGTATACAGCCCGTTTGCGCGTCTAATGCACTCAATACCCTACTCATAGCCACGTAAGAAGTGGCATGTTACTTATTTGGCGCACGTTTCCCTTAGTCGCCTCTTACGACACCCACGGGAAGAAACGGGCAGGTGATATTCTAAAATATCATTAATATTTTAGAATGTCACCTCCTTGTCTAAGAGGGACACTGGTCTGTTGTGGATGCTCAAGCATACTCCGTGATTAAGAATTGTTAAAACGGAAATATAATATTAAAATCCAAAAAAAACATTCTACGTCCCTAGATAACTCTAACTTGTTGTCCCCACTTTTAAAAATATTGTAAATGTATAAATTTGTAAAATACTTAAAAAATACCACGGACCTTGGATTCTGTGGAGATTGTAGTTCTTTTTATAAATATTAATGATATTTAATATTTTTGTGTATATCTATCTACTCACCAAGTTCTAGCGACAGGTGCGTGGCACACGTAAATGTATCTCTGGACAGCCAACGCGAGTGTCAGCCATTTTTTTTTTTATGTAATTGTGACGGAACTAGCCCCAGGCCCACCTGATGTTAAGTGGACTAACCTCTGCCTATAACAGACGCATTTCTTCAGCGACGAATTGCACTGTGCCCGTCACACTGAGACGTCCAGTTGTTAGGTCTCATTAGCCTGTAATTTTTCTGGCTCTCAAGGACTGCTGCCGAAACACACTGTTGCTTTGCGACAGATTTTCTACTTGAGGGTGGTCGCTAGCCAGTCGGGCATTCACAAAATGCCCTTCCACCATGCGGTGAAGCTCAAGCTCTGGGCGGGATTCGAACCATGGACCTGCTGCACGGCAGTCCATAGCCAATGCCACTGAGCCATCACTGCTTCAAAATACTATGCTTGCAGTGTGGAACACGGCCAGTATCACCTGAAGAAAAAAACATTTTCAAGTGAGACACAGGCGAACAAGTACAGTAACGAAGTGGTGTGCGCCCTAGGTGCTAGACTAGGGCTTCATCACAACAGCTTTATTACCCAAAAGGTAGCGGGTATACCAGCAACGAGAGCACAACGTTATCTCTAAGTGATGATGCGGTCGAATATGCTACTCGTCTTGAGGCCAATCTAGAATTGCTCGCTCATTAGGACAAGGACCACTGAAACACACCTTTAGATGATTGTTGACAGATTTTCTACTTGAGTATGGTAGTTTGCCTGGCGGGTATTCGCAAAAAGCCATGATGTACTTCTTTTTTTTTTCTTTTTTTTCATGCCTGATAGGTTAGCCTTGGACCACTATCTCACCTGATGGCAAGTGATGATGTGGTCGGTGACATTGCAACTGTAATACACAGGCGATTGTGACGCTTACTATTAGGAAATACATTTGACTGTGTCATAACTTCAAAACATGTAATAGGAAATCACTCTCACATATGTAACGTGCCTGTTATTTAACTAGCTACCTTATCATACTAACCAGAGCGATGTTATCACTGTTGCTTAGTGAACTAATTAATAGGTAAGGCAGCGGTACCAATCCAGATATATTTTTCTCCAGGATACTATAATTTAGAGCAATTTTTGACCAAGAATCAGAACAACAAACTTTTTTAAAAAGCTATGAATTACGTGCATTTCCAGTTTACGTAAATTTGTAGCATGTCTACGTAGCTTCGTAGCAGCTTACGTAGCTTCGTAGCAGTCCAGCAGCAGTACACAAACTTCGTAGCATGCTCTTGGCCGTATCATAGATATGCATAGTCCCCCATAGAGAAATATATTGCCTTCTCTTTTCTGTGGTCTCCCCTCTTCAATTAATACTTTTCATTCCATTAAATTATGTTACAGCACTAAGGCTAGTGTCTCCGCAGCATTCGCCATAAAAACGAATTTAGTCATATTTTAATGTTTTCGTCATATAAATGTGGAAATAGAATATTAATTACTTAAGTATACTAATCATTCTTTCGAGTGTTTTTGAACATACGTAATTTTACGGAAAACTGAAATACTAGAAGCGTATAATATATTAGGCATGCACAGTATTATGTTCGATCGCTTGTTATTCAAAATATGAGGAAACTACAGTTGTATGGAAATGGCTACGAACACACTTCCCTTAAAATAGCAGTCATATATTAAAAATATATTTGCCTTAGCCAGGATTTGACCAATGAAACAATGTAGGAAATAGGCTGTGCATATTTACAATAGTAATGGCCTTTAGTGCACAATAACAGTAAAGTGCCCGTATGGGGCCGCGCAAGAATATTACACTCTCATTTCTTCCCGTGGGTGTCGGAAGAGGCGACTAAGGGAAAAAACCGGAAAGTGGCAAGCATTGCTTTCAGAAGAACTTACAACTATGAGTACTGCGATTACCAAGACGCCTGCCAAGTGTGGGGGTTATGGCAAATTTACTCCAAAGAGGGAGACCTTGTTCAACGGCGGACGTTCTGTTTGATGTGATGAATACACACATTTAAAAATCTAAGTTACACGAAAGACATATTGTATAGTAAGGTCATACATTCGGAAATTCAATAAGAACCTACAATAAGAATATATCGTATCGTATCATATAGAATATATAAAAAAACATTTATATAAGAGCCTGAAGAACATCTCTGACCACATCAGCACTTAACATCAGGTGAGATTGTGGTGAAAGGCAAGGCTTTGGAATATCAGTTAAAAATTAAATAGGTTAACTACTCAAGGAACTCTTACAGTTTAGGTAAGAACACAGAAAAGAAAATTTCTTGCTTACGCACTTTTGTCTCGATTTCTTAACTCTCGTTCACGTCCACAAAGACTTGTAGGTTAAAAATCCAACTTTAAATTCCACAAGCATTTGTAGCATTACATCACAGTACGGACTTCTAAAACAATTTAATATATCACCGCAGCAAAACAGTTTATACAAACTCTATTCATATTCATGAAATGAATATGAACACTGAATAAATCACTGAGTAAAACATGAATAAAACGGAACGTATTTTACCAAACATTCGTAAGACGAACGTCGCTTGCATAATACCAGAGATACATACATATTATATGTAAATGTGCTCAGTATTTTATGAACTAGGTTTATCCTCTCTGGCTTAGCCTCGGGAGGAAGACGGAGAAATGTTTTTTATTACTTAGTTCTTTCCGAGTAATATTTATGCTCGATTCAGTGAATATAACCGGTCACGTACGAGTCGGACTGGCACGTTGAGTGTTCCGTACACACAATGTATATGTGTGGCAGGTACATATACAATACAATACAAAACACTTTATTTTACACCAATAGAAAAATATAATGAAATACAAAAAACTAAAATACACAGGGCGGACTAATCGTTTAAAGCGATCTCTTCCAGCTAAGAATGGAGATCGTTTAAAGCGTCAGAGAGGTTGGGGAACACAATAAATTAATTATATATATCTAGTAATTAAACAACTTTAAACGGTTTAAATCGCGTATATTTATCATTATTTTTAACCCGCCGTTTCAAACACTTTGCAGTGATCGTAGTCACGGGGTGACTCGGATAAATATACGCGATTTAAACCGTTTAAAGTTGTTTAATTACTATGTGTCATAATCGCGAAAACCTAAGACAACATTATATATATCTACTTAGATAAATCAAGCTTAATTTAAATTCAATACTAATTACTATAATAGATAGAGTATACTGAAATATAGCTTATACCTACAATACATAAACATACACAATACATACTGTAAAACTAATTACTTATACTGTTTAACACTAAATACTACATACTGATACACATTACGGATACAGACTTTAATTTCAATGAGATGCTAAAGTGGATAAAGAATGGTCTTTAATTTGACCTTTGTATACAGCAATAAACTGTAGCTTGTCTAATACTAACCGGAAGCTTATTCTTAAGTCGATTCATTAACCAAATTCATCCAATGGACTATGTATACGTTTATAACATCTTGAACTGTATGAAAGCAATAAATAATCCTGAATCATGCGTACATATGATAAAGTTATTTGAGGCATCAGATTTTATTCTTGAAGATAATGTTTAACTCTACTTAGAGATAGAGAGTAAGTATAGAGCGTTTCCGTGCTTCGGAGGGCACGTTAAGCCGTCGGTCCCGGTTGTTGTCTTAGGATGGCAGTCGTTATAGCATGGTGGTAGGGCATTTTGCGAACGCCCGCCTGGTTAGCTACCACCCTCAAGTAGAAAATCTGTTGCCAAGCACCTAACGGTGTGTTCCGGCAGCTGTCCTTGAGAGCCAGTATTTCTAGGTTAGCCTGAACAACATCTTCGACCACATCATCACTTACCATCAGGTGAGATAGTGGTCAAAGGAACCCTATCAGGCATAAAAAAAAAAAAAAAAAAAAAAAAAAAGTATAAGTAAGACAAAGCATTTACATTAATTACGACCCATAGGTCACCATCCGCAGCATGTGGCTATATCTGCAACGTAAGTTTCTTAGATACTTAAATTTTCGTACTTATTCTAAAGAAAAAGATTATTTTAAACAGTGTGCAAAACACCACTTTCTCCCTCTTAAAGAGCGCCGTGATTATTCAGACATATTATTTCTTAATAAAATTGTCACCTCATCCATTGACTGCCCTGAAATTCTAAGTAAAATTAATATCTATATACCGTCCAGATCCTTTCGGAAAAGTCCCTTACTATATGTCCCTGTTGCTAAGACTAACTACCGCAAGAACACTTACATGTACCGAGCGTGTAAAACATTTAATAAAATTTATTATCAAGATAATCTTGACATCGATCTTTTCGTGTCCAATCTGGCGTCAATAAAGAAGCAACTTAGCAATACCTTTTTCTCACACAAGTGATTTAACGATATCGATTAACATAGCTGTAAGTGCAATATCTACTTTTTTCCATATTTTTATATATGTTTACCTTTGTATTAATTTATATATTAACTATCTCCTTAATTTCTATTACTAGGACGTTCTTATGTAAGCTATTTTGGTTCTACCTGTGGAGACTTGTAAATGACTCTTATCATTATATATGTTTGTTAACTAGGTTAAGTTATTAGTCGATAGTCTTCCTAATATGTAATAAATAAATAAATAAATCTTCAGACGTATACAGGTGCGGTTAAACAGTTAACATTAAAATACTTTTGTAACCAAGTAAAAGGCAAAGCTTTTATCTCGTCATTGCAGCGATAGCATTAACGAGAATATTAAGGCGGACCTTAATAGCTCTGTTTGGCGAGAGTTCATAATTACGACTTAAAGAGAAAATATGAGCAGCGCGAGCTCTATTGTTGCATCGAACTCGAATGGCTCATAGTCGGAACACAATGTTACGGCCTACGAGTATAATAGCAATCTACTATCTGTATAAGGACCTGATATTTGTTACGGGGTTATAATGACGTCGCAAAGGCGGACTTCGCGGACATCGACAAAATAGAGTACCTTAGGACCTACCTACCGTAAAACGGGTACTTAAACCTAAACGGCCTTTGTTAGCAAGTAATATTAAAAGTAGTTGCATTAAAGTCATAGTCATGTAGAAGTCAAATCAAACCGTACGTAACCAATCTAAAAACTAACTACTCGTATTAATGAATCAACAGTGATACTACAAAGGAATTTAATGTAGAGCAGAATGGCTTTTGTTGTGTTTATTTTAGTTATATTGAGTTTCCACGGACACCGCTTAAAACATCGGAATTGAAAGTCCCAGGTATTCCATAAATACAGCATTATTATAACAGAGCGCTTTTAATTGCTGCAATGAACGTAAATTACCCATTGTCCGAATACAATTGCTTATGAAAGCTATCTACTGTACAAAATATCAAAGCAAAAGACTTTTTGTTTTAGTTCTATTGTCTTCGTAACGTACATTAACTGTTAAAGCAAAAAGTGGTGTTATAAAATATTTCAGATCCAATAATATATTATATTGCAGTAGAATGATCTCTAAAAGAAACTTGAACCTAATCTGTGGTGTCAACGAAATCATACACAGCGGGAACCCAGTGTAACAGGGATTCTATAATGAAATTTTATAGTTAACTAGATACTGCGCACTACTACACTAGCGGGGAATTTCGCAATATAATACTGCCTTGTAAAAGTATTCTGTAGAACGGAATAAAAAGAAAATTGATAGGCATAGCGGGGTCTGTTGTTGCTCCGAAAGAGTAAAACTGGGTCGTCGCCGGAACATTTGTTCGTTATAGGGCTAACCGATAACCTGATGGACAAGGATAGTAAATAGCTGCTGGAACACACACATGCTTGGCGACATGGTTTTTACTAATGCCAGGTGATAGCCCTCATACCATGCAAATACCACAATGTTTTCTAACGAAGTTGTCGTCTCTTTTACAAAGTTTATTTATGTATATAAGTCGAAATAATAATACATCACAATATCAAATTAAAAAAAACAATATATGTAAAACTCTTCAATTTGATGTGCTTCGTATAGTATATATATTATACATGTTATGTACATATAAACTCAAGTCTTATCAATTTTATTATTTTTCAAAGCAAACTTCTCGTCATAGACGGGCTTTGCCATGATACCCACGCTTGGCAGGCGTCTTGGGCATCGCTGTGTAAATTGTGTTGTTCTAGAAGACGCTGTTGCCCGCCATCTTATCTTTTTCCCTTCGTCGCCTCTAACGTCTCCCACAGGCAGATATGAGGGGTACAAATCTAGTCCGGAACCCCACGGGGTTATTTATTTAATTTAAATACAAGTTTTACAAAGTTATAAGAGGAAATAATATAGTCATGTGCGGGATTCGAACACGCACTATCCACCTCTATAGCCGGGACATGCTCCGACCGCTAATCTTTCATGACATATGACTCATAACTATAATTTGTCCTCTTGTTTTTAACCATCATATGGGGATAGAGCGACATCTTTAGTTCAACTTACGTTGTAATACAAACAAAACTAATTTTCCAAATAGCTTCAAATTTTAGCGATGAAGCAACCGTAATATTTTAAAATTCGTTAGGTTCCTTGTGACCACAACAACGTGCAAGCCTAGCGAGCGAAGCGAGCGTGCCACGGCAGCGGATGGCGATGCGCTAGAATAATTTAATTTTGATAATCATTTACTACTTTTGGGTTAACAATGATTTATTTTGCTTAAATAGGATAGCGAGATATTAAAACTTTGGTTATAAGTTTACATTAAAATGCGGGTTTAATTTTGGTGATCATTTACTATTATTGTCTGTTTTATGTTACTATATCTGATGGTAAGTTAAACATAAGTCTTTTTATTTTTATAATTATGCATGCTATGCGGATGATATTACAATACACTAATATGTGATTTACAGAGCATGCGTTATTGCAAAAATAAAAATATTGAAATTATATACAAGCTATACATTTAAAACTCTTAATATAATGGATCCGATAAGATTTACTGAATGAAACATCGGATAATGATTACAGTTTGTTAATTTGATACGCGTCAAGTTATTTATTATTACAATCTTAAACAGACTTTGTTCTGTACAAAATTACTTTGTGAATAGCAAACGTTTTGTAGAATATAAATTGTATCATAAGTTATCAGACGCGCCATAATGGCAATTTTACTTGTAAATTAATCCGCACGCTCTCTTCAGCAAAACTCCGTCTTTGTGGGTACTACTGCATTGGCAGATATTTTGACCAGTGTGAAGTTGGCAGCCAAAATTTGCAGCCAATAATCCGACAAAATTAAAGAGGTAAATTAAGTTTCATCAAATTATAATGTAATTAATAAGCGATAATGTTCCTGTTAAGCAAACAACTACGTTAATCTCAAACAACAACCATAGCGATAAGATTTTTTTATCATGTATTATTTTGGCTGTTGGCATATTTCGATATGTTAGACCACAGATGAGTACAAATTTTATACAGCACCGTAAAGAAGATAAAACAACCTATCATAAAATTGGCAAAATAATGTGGCTGAACCAAACCTTAACCCTTCAATATCCATAGGAATACAGGTACGAAAAACTCTGGACACTAACTATAAATAAACAATGATTTCGACCACTCAGACCCCAGAACTTCCTATTTTGATCATTGATTAACAAATACATACATAGGATACTATAAAAATATTGACACATGGTGGCTAAACGAAATCTTAACCCCACAACCCGCTCTACAAAAAATACCCAAAAATATTTCAATTTATATTTAAGCATATAACTGCTTAGAACCTTAAATTTTACATTTGTTAGTGTAGTTTTATTTACTTTGATAATCAGTGTTCATAATTATATTATATAGAAAATGGCTTAATGATAGGTTAACCTTAAATATGCGAGCTCAAACAATTCCAAAGAATTTTTTATCATGTACTGTTTTGGCTGCTGGCATATTTCGACATGTAGGACCCCAGATTAGTACCAACTTTTTACAGCATCGTATAGAAAATAAAACAGCCTATGATAAAATTGGCAAAAGAATGTGGCTAAACCAAAACTTAACCCTTCAATATCCATAGGAATACTAGAACGAAAATCTCTGGACACTAACTATAAATAAACAATGATTTCGAGCACTCAGACCCCATAAGTTGCTATTTTGATCATTGATTAATACAAATACATATATAGGCTATTATAAAAAGATTGTCACATGGTGGCTAAATGAAATCTTAACTCTACAACCCGCACTATAAAATATACCCAAAAATATTTCAATGTATATTCAAGCTTATAACTGCTTAGAACCTGAAAATGTTTATCTTTTAGAAAAATTTAACTTAGAACAACAATTATATTTCATAATCATTATACCAAGAAAGTGGCTAAATGATAGGTTAACCTTAAATATGCGAACTCAAACAATTCCAAATTTTTTTTTATGATGTATTGTTTTGGCTGCTGGCATATTTCGACATGTAGGACCCCAGATTAGTACCAACTTTTTACAGCATCGTATAGAAGATAAAACAGCCTATCATAAAATTGGCAAAATAATGTGGCTGAACAAAACCTTAACCCTTCAATATCCATAGGAATACAGGTACGAAAAACTCTGGACACTAACTATAAATAAACAATGATTTCGACCACTCAGACCCCAGAACTTCCTATTTTGATCATTGATTAATACAAATACATACATAGGCTACTATAAAAATATTGACACATGGTGGCTATACGAAATCTTAACCCTACAACCCGCTCTACAAAAAATACCCAAAAATATTTCAATTTATATTTAAGCATATAATTTTACATTTGTTAGTGTAGTTTTATTTACTTTGATAATCAGTGTTCATATTATATTAAAAAGAAAGTGGCAAAATGAAAGGTTAACCTTAAATATGCGAGCTCAAACAATTCCAAAGAATTTTTTATCATGCACTGTTTTGGCTGCTGGCATATTTAGACATGTAGGACCCCAGATTAATACCAACTTTTTACAGCATCGTATAAAAGATAAAACAGCCTATCATAAAATTGGCAAAAGAATGTGGCTTAACCAAAACTTAACCATTCAATGTCCATAGGAATACAAGTACGAAAAACTCTGGATACTTACTATATATAAAAAATGATTTCGACCACACAGACCCCAGAAGTTGTTATTTTGATCATTGAATAATACAAGCACATATATTGGCTACTATAAAAAGATTGTCGCATGGTGGCTAAACGAAACCTTAACTCAACAACCCGCGATACAAAAAATACCCAATAATATTTCAATTTATATTCAAGCTGATAACTGCTTAGAACCTGAAAATGTTTATCTTTTAGCGTAGTTTAATTTAGAACTACAATTAAATTTCATGATCATTAAACCAAGAAAGTGGCTAAATGATAGGTTAACCTTAAATATGCGAACTCAAACAATTCCAAAAATGTTTTCATGATGTATTGTTTTGGCTGCTGGCATATTTCGACATGTAGGACCCCAGATTAGTACCAACTTTTTACAGCATCGTATAGAAGATAAAACAGCCTATCATAAAATTGCCAAAAGAATGTGGCTAAACCAAAACTTAACCCTTCAATGTCCATAGGATTACAAGTACGAAAAACTCTGGACACAAACTATAAATAAACAATGATTTCGACCACTCAGACCCCAGAAGTTGATATTTTGATCATTGATTAATACAAATACATATATAGGCTATTATAAAAAGATTGTCACATGGTGGCTAAATAAAATCTTAACTTAAATGTTTACCTTTTCGAGTAATTTAATTTAGAACTACAATTATATTTCATAATCATTATACCAAGAAAGTGGCTAAATGATAGGTTAACCTTAAATATGCGAGCTCGAACAATTCCAAAGAATTTTTTATCATGCATTGTTTTGGCTGCTGGCATATTTCGACATGTAGGACCCCAGATTAGTACCAACTTTTTACAGCATCGTATAGAAGATAAAACAGCCTATCATAAAATTGGCAAAAGAATGTGGCTAAACCAAAACTTAACCCTTCAATGTCCATAGGAATACTAGTACGAAAAACTCTGGACACTAACTATAAATAAACAATGATTTCGACCACTCAAACCCCAGAAGTTGATATTTTGATCATTGATTAATACAAATACATATAAAGGCTATTATAAAAAGATTAACACATGGTGGCTAAATGAAATCTTAACCCAACAACCCGCACTATAAAACATACCCAAGTATATTTCAATGTATATTCAAGCTTATAACTCCTTAGAACCTGAAAATGTTTACCTTTTAGAGTAATTTAATTTAAAACTACAATTATATTTTATAATCATTATACCAAGAAAGTGGCTAAATGATAGGTAAACCTTAAATATGCGAGCTCAAACAATTCCAAAGAATTTTTTATCATGCACTGTTTTGGCTGCTGGCATATTTAGACATGTAGGACCCTAGATTAATACCAACTTTTTACAGCATCGTATAGAAAATAAAACAGCTCATCATAAAGTTGCCAAAAGAATGTGGCTAAACCAAAACTTAACCCTTCAATGTCCATATGAATACTAGTACGAAAAACTCTGGACACTAACTATAAATAAACAATGATTTCGACCACTCAGACCCCAGAACTTCCTATTTTGATCATTGATTAATACAAATACATACAAAGGCTATTATAAAAAGATTGTCATGTGGTGGCTAAATAAAATCTTAACCCTACAACCCGCACTATAAAATAAACCCAAAAATATTTCAATGTATATTCAAGCTTATAACTGCTTAGAACCTGAAAATGTTTATCTTTTAGAGTAATTTAATTTAGAACTAATATTATATTTCATAATCATTATACCAAGAAAGAGGCTAAATGATAGGTTTACCTTAAATATGCGAGCTCAAACAATTCCAAAGAATTTTTTATCATGCATTGTTTTGGCTGCTGGCATATTTCGACATGTAGGACCCCAGGTTAGTACCAACTTTTTACAGCATCGTATAGACGATACAACAGCCTATAATAAAATTGGCAAAAGAATGTGGCTAAACCAAAACTTAACCCTTCAATGTCCATAGGAATACTAGTTCGAAGAACTCTGGACACTAACTATAAATAAACAATGATTTCGACCACTCAGACCCCAGAAATTCCTATTTTGATCAATAATTAATACAAATACATACATAGGCTATTATAAAAAGATTGACCCATGGTGGCTAAATGAAATCTTAACACTACAACCCGCACTATAAAAAATACCCAAAAATATTTCAATTTATATCTAAGCATATAACTGTGTTACGTGCCCTACACTCACACGTTATGCCTACCTATGCAACTTTGACGGTAACTGCAATTGGGGTCAATCAATTGGCGTACGTGACCGGCCGAATGCAGTTGCACCACTTTTGCCTCGTGTCGCCGCCCGCCTCGTGGAGCCCCGCGTCCACGACCTCACTTCGGTACCTACCTCGTCCGAACTTAGACATAATTTTAGTTAATACATTTTAATGTAATATTTTAATTAAATAAATTTATTAAAATCATTTCGGTTTTTTTTAAGTCCTTCGGCAGTGACCAACATAATTGGCGCAGTCGGTAGGATTCTAGAAGCAGTGCGCGCGCGAAGAAAAGGATACCACAAATCGCTCCCGCAAGATCCCTGCTCGTACTATCAAGTACCTTGTCTAGATTCCGAACTTTGGTAGGCTCGCGGCCGAGGACGACACTCAAACTTCAGTGGACCGACGAGAAATGATTATGTAATTGCATTGAATTTTTTTGAATTGTGTTGCTTCCTTGAAATCCTTTACCTTTCAAGATTTTTCATCCAAGGAAAAACGTAGCTGAATCTGTCTCCTCAAGGCAGATTCATAGGCATAATAACGTAGATTTAAATAGAAGTATTAGCTCTCTAGAATCAGAGACAGACTTAGATTCAAATAATTTTTTTTATAGTCTAGCAGATATGGACCCCGACACTATCTTTAAGGCTCTTAGGCCAGTGCCGGAATTCGACGGCAACCCAAATGTTCTTACAAGATTTATTCGCATATGTGATCAAATAGTTTCGCAATATGTTAAGGAACAACCAGGGGCCGAACTAAATAATTTATGTGTTATAAACGGCATATTGAACAAAATTACTGGTAATGCGGCCCGAACAATAAACTCTTAACGGAATACCTGAATCTTGGCAGGATATCCGTACGTCACTTATTAATAACTTTTCTGATCAAAGAGACGAAACCACGCTATATAATGACCTCTCATTACTTAGCCAAGGAGGTAGCACGCCCATTGAATTTTTTGACAAATGCCAGAACCTTTTTAGTACCATCATGACGTACGTTACTCTACATGAAACGGTTAGCACTACTATAGAAGCTAAACGTGACTTATATCGAAAGCTAACTTTACAATCATTTGTAAGAGGTCTTAAAGAACCCCTCGGATCTCGTATCCGTTGTATGAGACCGTGTTCAATTGAAAAGGCACTGGAATTTGTCCAGGAGGAATTGAATGTTATGTATATGCAGCAGCGCAACGAGCTCGTTGATAGGCGAATTCCACAGCAGCAGCAATCGTCAATTTTGACTCAGAAAATTTCACCTTTTATACCTACTGCTATGCCAAAACCATTTAATTTTGTGACTCCCCAAGCTAGCTTGCCGAGACCCATGATGATGCAGCCGCATCAGGTTACTCATCACCAGCCGTCCTTCCGTCCACCCGTTTTTAATTCAAATCAGCCGTGCATGCCAACTCGAACACAGCAAATGTTTCGCGCACCACCACCTAACTATGACCCTAATAATGCATTTCGAATGCCGCCCCCGCGGCATACTCCCCAAAACAATGGCCCGAAACCGATGAGCGGAGTCAGCCATTACGTAGCTAAAACGCTACCACCTACCATGTCGGGACATGATTGGCGGAAATTCGGGAACCCGCCGCCTACTAACTATTTTAAAACGCGAGAAATGAACTTTAACGAAACTGCAGAAAATAATGAGACGTATAACTATGACTACTACAATGACACCAATGACTATAATTCCTACGAATATAGTGACTACTACGATAGTAACTACACGGTTCCTGACTATTACACCGCATACAGTCCTGTCTATACCCACCAGTATAATGTAGCAAACGCTATAGAAGCTTCTCAGCCTTCGACTAGCCACGACCAGTACCAGCCGGATTTTTACGAAGACCGTTCAGACCCCGAGCCAAAATAGAGCTCAACATCCAGTCAAAAAGGGAACTACGTTATATACAGATATCTAGTCCCCCTCTCAAGCTTTTGGTAGACACTGGGGCAAACCAATCGTTTATCAGCCCTGAAGCTGTGGAACGATATTTTTCACATGTACCATTAAATTTTGACCCCTTTGAGGTCACCAACTCTCGTGTAACCAGTACTCATGACCATTCGATCACGGTACCCCACTTTTTAGAGTTTAACGAACAAAAGGAAATTAAACTTTTTATCTATAAATTCCATAATCACTTTGATGGTTTGTTAGGCCTCGATTTATTAGACGGAATTCAAATTGATCTGAAGCGTAATAACTTAGTGACAGATCATGCAGTGATTCCGCTTTCAAGCTACACATGCAAGAGAGCAAATTCACAAGAAACAATACCAGCTAGAACCGCGAAACTAATAAACGTTCCGATCCAAAGCCCAGACGGTGACGTCTACATTTGTGAGCAAGTGATGTGTAATTGCATCATCCATGAATGCGTCACCACAGTAACAGATCAGACATGTACTGTAGAAGTCGAAAATCCCACAGACTCTGATGCCACTATTACATTTGACCAGACTATACAAGTTGATATTTTTAACACAGAAACCATGACGACAGAACCAAACTCTGAACGAATAAATGACGTAATATCCCGACTACGAACGAACCACTTAAATGCGGAAGAAAAAGTAAATTTAGAGGCATTATGCGCACGATATGCTGACGTATTTTACATTGACGGAGAGGCTTTGACTTTTACGAACAAAATTAAACACCACATTAAGACTACAGATGAACTCCCAGTTTATACGAAAAGCTACCGCTACCCCTTTATACATCGTCAAGAAGTTAGAGATCAGATCACCAAGATGTTAGACCAAGGTATAATCAGACCATCTGATTCTGCCTGGAGCTCGCCTATATGGGTGGTTCCAAAGAAAGTTGATGCATCTGGGAAGCAGAAGTGGAGGCTTGTAGTAGATTTTCGTAAACTGAATGAAAAGACTATCGACGACAAATATCCCATCCCTAATATTTCAGATGTACTTGACAAGTTAGGTAGATGCCAATACTTTACCACGCTTGATCTAGCGTCAGGATTCTACCAGGTAGAAATGCATCCTGATGATGTACCTAAAACCGCATTTAACGTAGAGCATGGACATTTTGAATTTTTAAGGATGCCCATGGGATTAAAAAATAGTCCTTCAACATTCCAGAGAGTCATGGACAATGTCCTCAGAGGCCTTCAAAATGAAATCTGCCTCGTATATTTAGATGACATCATCGTTTGTAGCACATCTTTGCAAGAACACCTGGTAAACCTTGAAAAAGTATTCCAAAGGCTGCGGGAATCTAACTTCAATATTCAGATGGACAAATCTGAATTTTTGAAATTGGAGACAGCTTATCTAGGTCATATTATCAGTAGAGATGGTATAAAACCCAATCCAGACAAAATTAATGCCATAGAGAAATATCCCTTGCCGAAAACCCCGAAACAAATAAAACAATTTCTAGGACTACTAGGATACTACCGAAAATTTATTCCTGACTTTGCTCGTATAACGAAGCCCATGACTAAGTGCCTTAAACGATCCAACAAGATAACTTTTGACTCTGAATATATTGACTGCTTTGAGAAATGTAAAACCTTGTTGACTAATGATCCAATCTTACAATACCCTGACTTCAAAAAGGAATTCATCTTGACTACGGACGCATCTAACTTGGCAATTGGAGCGGTGCTCAGCCAAGGATGCATTGGTTCAGATAAACCTATTTGTTACGCATCCCGTACTCTCAACGATAGCGAGATAAACTATAGCACTATAGAGAAAGAACTCTTAGCTATAGTATGGGCAACAAAGTATTTCAGGCCATATTTGTTTGGTCGTAAATTTAAAATACTAACAGATCACAAGCCCCTGCAGTGGATAATGAATATTCGAGAACCTAATTCGAGACTGACTAGATGGAGATTAAAACTAAGTGAATATGACTACACGGTAGTTTATAAAAAAGGCAAATCTAATACAAACGCAGATGCCCTATCTAGAATTGAAATTAACAATGAGGAAGTCGATTCAATGATTGCAAATCCCACAGAAAAGCCACCTTCGGGAGTAGGATCTACAACAGCCACAGCCCATACAAGTAACGAGAACCCTATTCTTGCAATTCCTATTACTGACGATCCCTTAAATAAATTTCATAGACAAATATGTTTTACAATAGTAGGAGACATCAAAAGACGAACGACAGCGACAAAACCCTTCGACACCCACACACGCACGTATATACAGGTATCCGAATCCAATCTCGAGCAGGACGTGGTAAATGCTATAAAAGAATATGTCAATCCTAAGGTTAAAACCGCCATCAAAATCACACCACCCCTGGGAATGTACTCTATTATCCCTATTATACAAAATAGTTTCAAAAGTTCTTCTATGAATCTGGTCTTAGCAAAGACTGAACTAGAGGACGTAAAAGAGTACCTAAGACAACAAGAAATTATAAAGCATTACCATGAGGGTAAAACTAATCATAGAGGGATAAACGAATGTTATCTGGCCCTATCACACAAATACTACTGGCCTAAAATGAAGGAAGAAATTGCTAAATATATTAACGAGTGCACAGTTTGTGGACAGACAAAATATGACAGACACCCTATAAGACCTAAATTTAACATTGTACCACCAGCGACTAGACCTCTTGAAATAGTACATATGGACTTATTCACAGCGCATAACGAAAAATACTTGACATTTGTAGACGCATTCTCTAAATACGGACAAGCCTATCACTTACGGGATGGAACTGCTGTTAGTATCTTACAAGGACTCTTGACTTTCAGTACTCACCATGGTCTGCCACTGACAATAATCACAGATAATGGCACTGAGTTTACTAACCAAATGTTTGCAGAATTTACGAAATTGCATAAGATTCACCACCATAAGACATTAGCTCATGCCCCGAATGACAACGGAATCATCGAAAGATTTCATTCCACCCTCTTAGAACACTTACGAATCTTACGACTAAGACAGAAACAGGCACAACAGACAGTGCAGGCCCCATGACATAATCCGAGGTCACTTTGATCCTCGAGATCCCTTTGACATAGACCTTACTGAACATCTAATGCAACAGTATATTATAATCCACAAAGATCAGATGAAGTCAGTATACGAGAAAATTAATGAAACTTCATTAACCAACCGTACAAGTATTATGGAAAATAGAAACAAAGACAGAGAGCCAGAAATAGAATACCAGCCAGACCAGCAGGTATTCATTACTAATCCTCTAGCTAGCCGAAATAAACTCGCTACGCGTTACACGCAGGACAAAGTTCTAGCCGACCTACCAATTCATATCTATACTTCTAAAAAGAAAGGTCCTATCGCAAAATCCCGGTTAAAGCGAGTGCCTAACTCTGCAAAATTGTTACAGAATACTCCTGACCCTCGTTCACCTGACGCTGGCGCAAGAAATAAGACTTGAAAGCTTAGACAATGGACCGGGTATACTTCCATTTAAACTTGGACCAGCCAGACTCATCACCCACTACCATTCCTTTATTCAATACATAGACTTGACTAAAATCGAAAACCAACTCGACTCAGTAGAATCTCAACTTAAACTATTTGAAAGTAAGTTGACCAATGACACATTCCTTCTATACGAATTACAGATAAACTATCTAGAAACTAAACTAACTAAAACTCGTAATCAGCTTAGCACGTTAGAGCCAATCAACTTAAGAAGTAAGAGAGGTCTCGTAGACGGTCTAGGATCTTTCGTCAAAAGCATTACTGGTAATTTAGATCATACAGACGCTGAAAAATATAATAATGCTATAAAGATTTTAGAACATAACGATCAAAAGTTAATGTCTGAATTAAACGAACATATCAGCCTTAATAAAGAATGGATGACTCAGCATACCATTCTACTTACAAAAATAGCAGAGAATCAGAGGAAAATTAATAATAGTTTGCAATCGATTTTGGATAATAACGCTTATTCTGACAATAATCTTCTCAAATATGCGAAGTTTGCGCAGCTTTTAGCGATAATCAGCGAAAACGCTGAAGACATATACGTAGAATTAAATAGGATAGAGAATATATTAGCTTTTATACGTGCATCGAGCACTCACCATAGTATGTTAAGGATAGATACATTAAGGATTATGTTAAATAAACTTAAGATAGTATATGGTCAAGACCGGATATTGGACGCGGATCTAAGAGAATATTACCGAGTAATCAAACCAGGATATTATTATTCAGGTAGTAACATAGTTATCATTTTTAAGGTTCCTGTCATATCCCCGACCTTATTTGAATTTTACAAATTATCCTTAGTTCCCAACAAAAACCTTCAAACTTTCATACCTCCATATCCTTTCCTAGCAACCAATGGCAAACTATTCATGTACATAGAGGCTGAATGCCCGAAGTTTGATCATCAGCACCTATGTGAAGAAAACGCATATAGTCTCCCACGGGAACATCCAGATTGTATCCAGAACATCATTATGCATCAATCCATTGACCAAACATGCCGACCTACCAAAGTAGCCCTAGACAAAGAAGTAATGGAGCAGCTAGATGATCAGCACTACACGATCATCTTCCCGAAGCCAACAAAGACAGAACTACAATGTGGAAGACAAAAGTTCATCACTCTTCATGGTAGCTATCTTGCCACTTTACCTCAAAAATGCTACATGCGCACCGAAGAATTTACAATCATAAACGTAAATGATCGACTCAAAGGACAACCACTGCTTATAACCGAAATGTCACATAACTTCAATACCAACCAAACTATAGAAATTCCGCACATAAAACTCAACTCTATTAACCTGAAAGGACTACATTCCGTTGAAGAAAAGATTCTAATGCAGCATCCAGTGAAGATAGACTATGCAGATACTTCACTCTACCATACGACAATACCATTCTATGGAACTACACTTGGAGTAGTAATACTTATAATTATAATCATCATACGAAGATATAACATCTGCACCAAACCAGCCAGAAAGGAACCCTCACCCGAAGAAAAGATGGAAGGCGATAACCACACATATGAAGATCCTGAAAAATTAAAAGCCCAGAGCTCTAAGACAGCAGCATTTTCGCTCAGAGTGCTCCAATAGTTGCTGTTCTAAGGGGGAAGGTGTTACGTGCCCTACACTCACACGTTATGCCTACCTATGCAACTTTGACGGTAACTGCAATTGGGGTCAATCAATTGGCGTACGTGACCGGCCGAATGCAGTTGCAGCACTTTTGCCTCGTGTCGCCGCCCGCCTCGTGGAGCCCCGCGTCCACGACCTCACTTCGGTACCTACCTCGTCCGAACTTAGACATAATTTTAGTTAATACATTTTAATGTAATATTTTAATTAAATAAATTTATTAAAATCATTTCGGTTTTTTTTAAGTCCTTCGGCAGTGACCAACATAATTACTGCTTAGAACCTCAAATTTCACAATTGTTAGTGTAGTTTTATTTACTTTGATAATCAGTGTTCATAATTATATTATAAAGAAAGTGACTAAATGATAGAATAACCTTAAATATGCGAGCTCAAACAATTCCCAAAGAATTTTTTATCATGCACTGTTTTTGCTGCTGGCATATTTCGACATGTAGAACCCCAGATTAGTACCAACTTTTAACAGCATCGTATAGAAGATAAAACAGCCTATCATAAAATTGCCAAAAGAATGTGGCTAAACCAAAACTTAACCCTTCAATGTCCATAGGATTACAAGTACGAAAAACTCTGGACACTAACTATAAATAAACAATGATTTCGACCACTCAGACCCCAGAAGTTGATATTTTGATCATTGATTAATACAAATACATATATAGGCTATTATAAAAAGATTGTCATATGGTGGCTACATGAAATCTTAACCCTACAACCCGCACTATAAAATATAACCAAAAATATTTGAACCTGATATATTATATATTAACCTGAAAATGTTTATCGTTTAGAAAAGTTTAATTTAGAATTACAATTAAATTTCATAATCATTATACCAAGAAAGTGGCTACATTATAGGTTAACCTTAAATATGCGAACTCAAACAATTCCAAAAAATTTTTTTTGATGTATTGTTTTGGCTGCTGGCATATTTCGACATGTAAGACCCCAGATAACAGATCAAAATAGCAACTTCTAGGGTCTGAGTGGTCGAAATCATTGTTTATTTATAGTAAGTGTCCAGAGTTTTTCGTACTAGTATTCCTATGGACATTGAAGGGTTAAGTTTTGGTTAAGCCACATTTTTTTGCCAATTTTATAATAGGCTGTTTAATTTTCTATACGATGCTTTAAAAAGTTTGTACAAATCTGGGGTCCTACATGTCGAAATATGCCAGCAGCCAAAACAATGCATGATAAAAAATTCTTTGGAATTGTTCGAGCTCGCATATTTAAGGTTAACCTATCATTTAGCCACTTTCTTGGTATAATGATTTAGAAGTTTAATTGTAGTTATAAATTAAACTACTCTAAAAGATAGATATTTTCAGGTTCTAAGCAGTTATAAGCTTGAATATACATTGAAATATTTTTGGGTATATTTTATAGTGCGGGTTGTAGGGTTAAGATTTCATTTAGCCACCATATGACAATCTTTTTATAATAGCCTATGTATGTGTTTATATCAATCAATGATCAAATTAGCAAAATTCAGGGTCTGAGTGGTCGAAATCATTATTTATTTATAGTAAGTGTCCAGAGTTTTTCGTACTTGTATTCCTATAGACATTGAAGGGTTAAGTTTTGGTTAAGCCACATTCTTTTGCCAATTTTATGATAGGCTGTTTTATCTTCTATACGATGCTGTAAAAAGTTGGTACAAATCTGGGGTCCTACATGTCGAAATATGCCAGCAGCCAAAACGGTGCATGATAAAAAAATCTTTGGAATTGTTTGAGCTCGCATATTTAAGGTTAACCTATCATTTAGTCACTTTTTTTATAATATAACTATGAACACTGATTATCAAAGTAAATAAAACTACACTAACAATTGTAAAATTTAAGGTTCTAAGCAGTTATATGCTTAGATATAAATTGAAATATTTTTGGGTATTTTTTGTAGAGTGGGTTGTAGAGTTAAGATTTCATTTAGCCACCATGTGATAATCTTTTTATAATAGCCTATATATGTATTTGTATTAATTATTGATCAAAATAGGAATTTCTGGGGTCTGAGTGGTCGAAATCATTGTTTATTTATAGTTAGTGTCCAGAGTTCTTCGAACTAGTATTCCTATGGACATTGAAGGGTTAAGTTTTGGTTAAGCCACATTCTTTTGCCAATTTTATGATAGCCTGTTTAATCTTCTATACGATGCTGTAAAAAGTTGGTACTAATCTGGGGTCCTACATGTCGAAATATGCCAGCAGCCAAAACAATGCATGATAAAAAATTCTTTGGAATTGTTCGAGCTCGCATATTTAAGGTTAACCTATCATTTAGCCACTTTCTTGGTATAATGATTTAGAAGTTTAATTGTAGTTATAAATTAAACTACTCTAAAAGATAGATATTTTCAGGTTCTAAGCAGTTATAAGCTTGAATATAGATTGAAATATTTTTGGGTATATTTTATAGTGCGGGTTGTAGGGTTAAGATTTCATTTAGCCACCATATGACAATCTTTTTATAATAGCCTATGTATGTGTTTATATCAATCAATGATCAAATTAGCAAAATTCAGGGTCTGAGTGGTCGAAATCATTATTTATTTATAGTAAGTGTCCAGAGTTTTTCGTACTTGTATTCCTATGGACATTGAAGGGTTAAGTTTTGGTTAAGCCACATTCTTTTGCCAATCTTATGATAGGCTGTTTTATCTTCTATACGATGCTGTTAAAAGTTGGTACTAATCTGGGGTTCTACATGTCGAAATATGCCAGCAGCAAAAACAGTGCATGATAAAAAATTCTTTGGAATTGTTTGAGTTCGCATATTTAAGGTTAACCTATCATTTAGCCACTTTCTTGGTATAATGATTATGAAATATAATTGTAGTTCTTAATTAAATTACTCGAAAAGGTAAACATTTTCAGGTTCTAAGCAGTTATAAGCTTGAATATACATTGAAATATTTTTGGGTATATTTTATAGTGCGGGTTGTAGAGTTAAAATTTCATTAAGCCACCATGTGACAATCTTTTTATAATAGCCTATATATGTATTTGTATTAATCAATTATCAAAATAGCAACTTATGGGGTCTGAGCGGTCGAAATCATTGTTTATTTATAGTTAGTGTCCAGAGTTCTTCGAACTAGTATTCCTATGGACATTGAAGGGTTAAGTTTTGGTTTAGCCACATTCTTTTGCCAATTTTATTATAAGCTGTTTTATCGTCTATACGATGCTGTAAAAAGTTGGTACTAATCTGGGGTCCTACATGTCGAAATATGCCAGCAGCCAAAACAATGCATGATAAAAAATTCTTTGGAATTGTTTGAGCTCGCATATTTAAGGTTAACCTATCATTTAGTCACTTTCTTGGTATAATGATTATGAAAAATAATTGTAGTTCTAAATTAAATTACTCTAAAAGATAAACATTTTCAGGTTCTAAGCAGTTATAAGCTTGAATATACATTAAAATATTTTTGGGTATATTTTATAGTGCGGGTTGTAGTGTTAAGATTTCATTTAGCCACCATGTGACAATCTTTTTATAATAGCCTATGTATGTATTTGTATTAATCAATGATCAAAATAGGAAGTTCTGGGGTCTGAGTGGTCGAAATCATTGTTTATTTATAGTTATCGTCCAGAGTTCTTCGTACTAGTATTCCTATGGACATTGAAGGGTTAAGTTTTGGTTTAGCCACATTCTTTTGCCAATTTTATGATAGCCTGTTTAATCTTCTATACGATGCTGTAAAAAGTTGGTACTAATCTGGGGTCCTACACGTCGAAATATGCCAGCAGCCATAACAATGCATGATAAAAAATTCTTTGGAATTGTTCGAGCTCGCATATTTAAGGTTAACCTATCATTTAGCCACTTTTTTGGTATAATGATTATGAAGAATAAGTATAGTTCTAAATTAAATTACTCTAAAAGATATTCATTTTCAGGTTCTAAGCAGTTATAAGCTTGAATATACATTAAAATATTTTTGGGTATATTTTATAGTGCGGGTTGTAGTGTTAAGATTTTATTTAGCCACCATGTGACAATCTTTTTATAATAGCCTATATATGTATTTGTATTAATCAATGATCAAAATAGGAAGTTCTGGGGTCTGAGTGGTCGAAATCATTGTTTATTTATAGTTATCGTCCAGAGTTCTTCGTACTAGTATTCCTATGGACATTGAAGGGTTAAGTTTTGGTTAAGCCACATTCTTTTGCCAATTTTATGATAGCCTGTTTAATCTTCTATACGATGCTGTAAAAAGTTGGTACTAATCTGGGGTCCTACATGTCGAAATATGCCAGCAGCCAAAACAATGCATGATAAAAAATTCTTTGGAATTGTTCGAGCTCGCATATTTAAGGTTAACCTATCATTTAGCCACTTTCTTGGTATAATGATTTAGAAGTTTAATTGTAGTTATAAATTAAACTACTCTAAAAGATAGATATTTTCAGGTTGTAAGCAGTTATAAGCTTGAATATACATTGAAATATTTTTGGGTATATTTTATAGTGCGGGTTGTAGGGTTAAGATTTCATTTAGCCACCATATGACAATCTTTTTATAATAGCCTATGTATGTGTTTATATCAATCAATGATCAAATTAGCAAAATTCAGGGTCTGAGTGGTCGAAATCATTATTTATTTATAGTAAGTGTCCAGAGTTTTTCGTACTTGTATTCCTATAGACATTGAAGGGTTAAGTTTTGGTTAAGCCACATTCTTTTGCCAATCTTATGATAGGCTGTTTTATCTTCTATACGATGCTGTAAAAAGTTGGTACAAATCTGGGGTCCTACATGTCGAAATATGCCAGCAGCCAAAACGGTGCATGATAAAAAATTCTTTGGAATTGTTTGAGCTCGCATATTTAAGGTTAACCTATCATTTAGTCACTTTTTTATAATATAACTATGAACACTGATTATCAAAGTAAATAAAACTACACTAACAATTGTAAAATTTGAGGTTCTAAGCAGTTATATGCTTAGATATAAATTGAAATATTTTTGGGTATTTTTTGTAGAGTGGGTTGTAGGGTTAGATTAGAGATTTCATTTAGCCACCATATGACAATCTTTTTATAATAGCCTATGTATGTGTTTATATTAATCAATGATCAAAATAGCAACTTCTGGGGTCTGAGTGGTCGAAATCATTGTTTATTTATAGTAAGTGTCCAGAGTTTTTCGTACTAGTATTCCTATGGACATTGAAGGGTTAAGTTTTGGTTAAGCCACATTCTTTTGCAAATCTTATGATAGGCTGTTTTATCTGCTATACGATGCTGTAAAAAGTTGGTACTAATCTGGGGTCCTACACGTCGAAATATGCCAGCAGCCATAACAATGCATGATAAAAAATTCTCTGGAATTGTTCGAGCTCGCATATTTAAGGTTAACCTATCATTTAGCCACTTTTTTGGTATAATGATTATGAAGAATAAGTATAGTTCTAAATTAAATTACTCTAAAAGATATTCATTTTCAGGTTCTAAGCAGTTATAAGCTTGAATATACATTAAAATATTTTTGGGTATATTTTATAGTGCGGGTTGTAGTGTTAAGATTTTATTTAGCCGCCATGTGACAATCTTTTTATAATAGCCTATATATGTATTTGTATTAATCAATGATCAAAATAGGAAGTTCTGGGGTCTGAGTGGTCGAAATCATTGTTTATTTATAGTTATCGTCCAGAGTTCTTCGTACTAGTATTCCTATGGACATTGAAGGGTTAAGTTTTGGTTAAGCCACATTCTTTTGCCAATTTTATGATAGCCTGTTTAATCTTCTATACGATGCTGTAAAAAGTTGGTACTAATCTGGGGTCCTACATGTCGAAATATGCCAGCAGCCAAAACAATGCATGATAAAAAATTCTTTGGAATTGTTCGAGCTCGCATATTTAAGGTTAACCTATCATTTAGCCACTTTCTTGGTATAATGATTTAGAAGTTTAATTGTAGTTATAAATTAAACTACTCTAAAAGATAGATATTTTCAGGTTGTAAGCAGTTATAAGCTTGAATATACATTGAAATATTTTTGGGTATATTTTATAGTGCGGGTTGTAGGGTTAAGATTTCATTTAGCCACCATATGACAATCTTTTTATAATAGCCTATGTATGTGTTTATATCAATCAATGATCAAATTAGCAAAATTCAGGGTCTGAGTGGTCGAAATCATTATTTATTTATAGTAAGTGTCCAGAGTTTTTCGTACTTGTATTCCTATAGACATTGAAGGGTTAAGTTTTGGTTAAGCCACATTCTTTTGCCAATCTTATGATAGGCTGTTTTATCTTCTATACGATGCTGTAAAAAGTTGGTACAAATCTGGGGTCCTACATGTCGAAATATGCCAGCAGCCAAAACGGTGCATGATAAAAAATTCTTTGGAATTGTTTGAGCTCGCATATTTAAGGTTAACCTATCATTTAGTCACTTTTTTATAATATAACTATGAACACTGATTATCAAAGTAAATAAAACTACACTAACAATTGTAAAATTTGAGGTTCTAAGCAGTTATATGCTTAGATATAAATTGAAATATTTTTGGGTATTTTTTGTAGAGTGGGTTGTAGGGTTAGATTAGAGATTTCATTTAGCCACCATATGACAATCTTTTTATAATAGCCTATGTATGTGTTTATATTAATCAATGATCAAAATAGCAACTTCTGGGGTCTGAGTGGTCGAAATCATTGTTTATTTATAGTAAGTGTCCAGAGTTTTTCGTACTAGTATTCCTATGGACATTGAAGGGTTAAGTTTTGGTTAAGCCACATTCTTTTGCAAATCTTATGATAGGCTGTTTTATCTGCTATACGATGCTGTAAAAAGTTGGTACTAATCTGGGGTCCTACACGTCGAAATATGCCAGCAGCCATAACAATGCATGATAAAAAATTCTTTGGAATTGTTCGAGCTCGCATATTTAAGGTTAACCTATCATTTAGCCACTTTTTTGGTATAATGATTATGAAGAATAAGTATAGTTCTAAATTAAATTACTCTAAAAGATATTCATTTTCAGGTTCTATGCAGTTATAAGCTTGAATATACATTAAAATATTTTTGGGTATATTTTATAGTGCGGGTTGTAGTGTTAAGATTTTATTTAGCCGCCATGTGACAATCTTTTTATAATAGCCTATATATGTATTTGTATTAATCAATGATCAAAATAGGAAGTTCTGGGGTCTGAGTGGTCGAAATCATTGTTTATTTATAGTTATCGTCCAGAGTTCTTCGTACTAGTATTCCTATGGACATTGAAGGGTTAAGTTTTGGTTAAGCCACATTCTTTTGCCAATTTTATGATAGCCTGTTTAATCTTCTATACGATGCTGTAAAAAGTTGGTACTAATCTGGGGTCCTACATGTCGAAATATGCCAGCAGCCAAAACAATGCATGATAAAAAATTCTTTGGAATTGTTCGAGCTCGCATATTTAAGGTTAACCTATCATTTAGCCACTTTTTTGGTATAATGATTATGAAGAATAAGTATAGTTCTAAATTAAATTACTCTAAAAGATATTCATTTTCAGGTTCTAAGCAGTTATAAGCTTGAATATACATTGAAATATTTTTGGGTATATTTTATAGTGCGGGTTGTAGGGTTAAGATTTCATTTAGCCACCATATGACAATCTTTTTATAATAGCCTATGTATGTGTTTATATTAATCAATGATCAAAATAGCAACTTCTGGGGTCTGAGTGGTCGAAATCATTGTTTATTTATAGTAAGTGTCCAGAGTTTTTCGTACTAGTATTCCTATGGACATTGAAGGGTTAAGTTTTGGTTAAGCCACATTCTTTTGCCAATCTTATGATAGGCTGTTTTATCTTCTATACGATGCTGTAAAAAGTTGGTACTAATCTGGGGTCCTACACGTCGAAATATGCCAGCAGCCATAACAATGCATGATAAAAAATTCTTTGGAATTGTTCGAGCTCGCATATTTAAGGTTAACCTATCATTTAGCCACTTTTTTGGTATAATGATTATGAAGAATAAGTATAGTTCTAAATTAAATTACTCTAAAAGATATTCATTTTCAGGTTCTAAGCAGTTATAAGCTTGAATATACATTGAAATATTTTTGGGTATATTTTATAGTGCGGGTTGTAGGGTTAAGATTTCATTTAGCCACCATATGACAATCTTTTTATAATAGCCTATGTATGTGTTTATATCAATCAATGATCAAATTAGCAAAATTCAGGGTCTGAGTGGTCGAAATCATTATTTATTTATAGTAAGTGTCCAGAGTTTTTCGTACTTGTATTCCTATAGACATTGAAGGGTTAAGTTTTGGTTTAGCCACATTCTTTTGCCAATCTTATGATAGGCTGTTTAATCTTCTATACGATGCTGTAAAAAGTTGGTACAAATCTGGGGTCCTACATGTCCAAATATGCCAGCAGCCAAAACGGTGCATGATAAAAAATTCTTTGGAATTGTTTGAGCTCGCATATTTAAGGTTAACCTATCATTTAGTCACTTTTTTATAATATAACTATGAACACTGATTATCAAAATAAATAAAACTACACTAACAATTGTAAAATTTGAGGTTCTAAGCAGTTATATGCTTAGATATAAATTGAAATATTTTTGGGTATTTTTTGTAGAGTGGGTTGTAGGGTTAAGATTTCATTTAGCCACCATATGACAATCTTTTTATAATAGCCTATGTATGTGTTTATATTAATCAATGATCAAAATAGCAACTTCTGGGGTCTGAGTGGTCGAAATCATTGTTTATTTATAGTAAGTGTCCAGAGTTTTTCGTACTAGTATTCCTATGGACATTGAAGGGTTAAGTTTTGGTTAAGCCACATTCTTTTGCAAATCTTATGATTGGCTGTTTTATCTTCTATACGATGCTGTAAAAAGTTGGTACTAATCTGGGGTCCTACACGTCGAAATATGCCAGCAGCCATAACAATGCATGATAAAAAATTCTTTGGAATTGTTCGAGCTCGCATATTTAAGGTTAACCTATCATTTAGCCACTTTTTTGGTATAATGATTATGAAGAATAAGTATAGTTCTAAATTAAATTACTCTAAAAGATATTCATTTTCAGGTTCTAAGCAGTTATAAGCTTGAATATACATTAAAATATTTTTGGGTATATTTTATAGTGCGGGTTGTAGTGTTAAGATTTTATTTAGCCGCCATGTGACAATCTTTTTATAATAGCCTATATATGTATTTGTATTAATCAATGATCAAAATAGGAAGTTCTGGGGTCTGAGTGGTCGAAATCATTGTTTATTTATAGTTATCGTCCAGAGTTCTTCGTACTAGTATTCCTATGGACATTGAAGGGTTAAGTTTTGGTTAAGCCACATTCTTTTGCCAATTTTATGATAGCCTGTTTAATCTTCTATACGATGCTGTAAAAAGTTGGTACTAATCTGGGGTCCTACATGTCGAAATATGCCAGCAGCCAAAACAATGCATGATAAAAAATTCTTTGGAATTGTTCGAGCTCGCATATTTAAGGTTAACCTATCATTTGGCCACTTTCTTGGTATGATGATTTAGAAGTTTAATTGTAGTTATAAATTAAACTACTCTAAAAGATAGATATTTTCAGGTTCTAAGCAGTTATAAGCTTGAATATAGATTGAAATATTTTTGGGTATATTTTATAGTGCGGGTTGTAGGGTTAAGATTTCATTTAGCCACCATATGACAATCTTTTTATAATAGCCTATGTATGTGTTTATATCAATCAATGATCAAATTAGCAAAATTCAGGGTCTGAGTGGTCGAAATCATTATTTATTTATAGTAAGTGTCCAGAGTTTTTCGTACTTGTATTCCTATAGACATTGAAGGGTTAAGTTTTGGTTTAGCCACATTCTTTTGCCAATCTTATGATAGGCTGTTTAATCTTCTATACGATGCTGTAAAAAGTTGGTACAAATCTGGGGTCCTACATGTCGAAATATGCCAGCAGCCAAAACGGTGCATGATAAAAAATTCTTTGGAATTGTTTGAGTTCGCATATTTAAGGTTAACCTATCATTTAGTCACTTTTTTATAATATAACTATGAACACTGATTATCAAAATAAATAAAACTACACTAACAATTGTAAAATTTGAGGTTCTAAGCAGTTATATGCTTAGATATAAATTGAAATATTTTTGGGTATTTTTTATAGTGCGGGTTGTAGTGTTAAGATTTTATTTAGCCGCCATGTGACAATCTTTTTATAATAGCCTATATATGTATTTGTATTAATCAATGATCAAAATAGCAACTTCTGGGGTCTGAGTGGTCGAAATCATTGTTTATTTATAGTAAGTGTCCAGAGTTTTTCGTACTAGTATTCCTATGGACATTGAAGGGTTAAGTTTTGGTTAAGCCACATTCTTTTGCAAATCTTATGATAGGCTGTTTTATCTTCTATACGATGCTGTAAAAAGTTGGTACAAATCTGGGGTCCTACATGTCGAAATATGCCAGCAGCCAAAACGGTGCATGATAAAAAATTCTTTGGAATTGTTTGAGCTCGCATATTTAAGGTTAACCTATCATTTAGTCACTTTTTTTATAATATAACTATGAACACTGATTATCAAAGTAAATAAAACTACACTAACAATTGTAAAATTTAAGGTTCTAAGCAGTTATATGCTTAGATATAAATTGAAATATTTTTGGGTATTTTTTGTAGAGTGGGTTGTAGGGTTAAGATTTCATTTAGCCACCATGTGATAATCTTTTTATAATAGCCTATATATGTATTTGTATTAATCAATGATCAAAATAGGAAGTTCTGGGGTCTGAGTGGTCGAAATCATTGTTTATTTATAGTTATCGTCCAGAGTTCTTCGTACTAGTATTCCTATGGACATTGAAGGGTTAAGTTTTGGTTAAGCCACATTCTTTTGCCAATCCATATGCCAGCAGCCAAAACAATGCATGATAAAAAATTCTTTGGAATTGTTCGAGCTCGCATATTTAAGGTTAACCTATCATTTAGCCACTTTCTTGGTATAATGATTTAGAAGTTTAATTGTAGTTCTAAATTAAATTACTCTAAAAGATAAACATTTTCAGGTTCTAAGCAGTTATAAGCTTGAATATACATTGAAATATTTTTGGGTATATTTTATAGTGCGGGTTGTAGAGTTAAGATTTCATTTAGCCACCATGTGACAATCTTTATATAATAGCCTATATATGTATTTGTATTAATCAATTATCAAAATAGCAACTTATGGGGTCTGAGTGGTCGAAATCATTGTTTATTTATAGTAAGTGTCCAGAGATTTTCGTTCTAGTATTCCTATGGACATTGAAGGGTTAAGTTTTGGTTAAGCCACATTCTTTTGCAAATCTTATGATAGGCTGTTTTATCTGCTATACGATGCTGTAAAAAGTTGGTACTAATCTGGGGTCCTACACGTCGAAATATGCCAGCAGCCATAACAATGCATGATAAAAAATTCTTTGGAATTGTTCGAGCTCGCATATTTAAGGTTAACCTATCATTTAGCCACTTTTTTGGTATAATGATTATGAAGAATAAGTATAGTTCTAAATTAAATTACTCTAAAAGATATTCATTTTCAGGTTCTAAGCAGTTATAAGCTTGAATATACATTAAAATATTTTTGGGTATATTTTATAGTGCGGGTTGTAGTGTTAAGATTTTATTTAGCCGCCATGTGACAATCTTTTTATAATAGCCTATATATGTATTTGTATTAATCAATGATCAAAATAGGAAGTTCTGGGGTCTGAGTGGTCGAAATCATTGTTTATTTATAGTTATCGTCCAGAGTTCTTCGTACTAGTATTCCTATGGACATTGAAGGGTTAAGTTTTGGTTAAGCCACATTCTTTTGCCAATTTTATGATAGCCTGTTTAATCTTCTATACGATGCTGTAAAAAGTTGGTACTAATCTGGGGTCCTACATGTCGAAATATGCCAGCAGCCAAAACAATGCATGATAAAAAATTCTTTGGAATTGTTCGAGCTCGCATATTTAAGGTTAACCTATCATTTGGCCACTTTCTTGGTATGATGATTTAGAAGTTTAATTGTAGTTATAAATTAAACTACTCTAAAAGATAGATATTTTCAGGTTCTAAGCAGTTATAAGCTTGAATATAGATTGAAATATTTTTGGGTATATTTTATAGTGCGGGTTGTAGGGTTAAGATTTCATTTAGCCACCATATGACAATCTTTTTATAATAGCCTATGTATGTGTTTATATCAATCAATGATCAAATTAGCAAAATTCAGGGTCTGAGTGGTCGAAATCATTATTTATTTATAGTAAGTGTCCAGAGTTTTTCGTACTTGTATTCCTATAGACATTGAAGGGTTAAGTTTTGGTTTAGCCACATTCTTTTGCCAATCTTATGATAGGCTGTTTAATCTTCTATACGATGCTGTAAAAAGTTGGTACAAATCTGGGGTCCTACATGTCGAAATATGCCAGCAGCCAAAACGGTGCATGATAAAAAATTCTTTGGAATTGTTTGAGTTCGCATATTTAAGGTTAACCTATCATTTAGTCACTTTTTTATAATATAACTATGAACACTGATTATCAAAATAAATAAAACTACACTAACAATTGTAAAATTTGAGGTTCTAAGCAGTTATATGCTTAGATATAAATTGAAATATTTTTGGGTATTTTTTATAGTGCGGGTTGTAGTGTTAAGATTTTATTTAGCCGCCATGTGACAATCTTTTTATAATAGCCTATATATGTATTTGTATTAATCAATGATCAAAATAGCAACTTCTGGGGTCTGAGTGGTCGAAATCATTGTTTATTTATAGTAAGTGTCCAGAGTTTTTCGTACTAGTATTCCTATGGACATTGAAGGGTTAAGTTTTGGTTAAGCCACATTCTTTTGCAAATCTTATGATAGGCTGTTTTATCTTCTATACGATGCTGTAAAAAGTTGGTACAAATCTGGGGTCCTACATGTCGAAATATGCCAGCAGCCAAAACGGTGCATGATAAAAAATTCTTTGGAATTGTTTGAGCTCGCATATTTAAGGTTAACCTATCATTTAGTCACTTTTTTTATAATATAACTATGAACACTGATTATCAAAGTAAATAAAACTACACTAACAATTGTAAAATTTAAGGTTCTAAGCAGTTATATGCTTAGATATAAATTGAAATATTTTTGGGTATTTTTTGTAGAGTGGGTTGTAGGGTTAAGATTTCATTTAGCCACCATGTGATAATCTTTTTATAATAGCCTATATATGTATTTGTATTAATCAATGATCAAAATAGGAAGTTCTGGGGTCTGAGTGGTCGAAATCATTGTTTATTTATAGTTATCGTCCAGAGTTCTTCGTACTAGTATTCCTATGGACATTGAAGGGTTAAGTTTTGGTTAAGCCACATTCTTTTGCCAATCCATATGCCAGCAGCCAAAACAATGCATGATAAAAAATTCTTTGGAATTGTTCGAGCTCGCATATTTAAGGTTAACCTATCATTTAGCCACTTTCTTGGTATAATGATTTAGAAGTTTAATTGTAGTTCTAAATTAAATTACTCTAAAAGATAAACATTTTCAGGTTCTAAGCAGTTATAAGCTTGAATATACATTGAAATATTTTTGGGTATATTTTATAGTGCGGGTTGTAGAGTTAAGATTTCATTTAGCCACCATGTGACAATCTTTATATAATAGCCTATATATGTATTTGTATTAATCAATTATCAAAATAGCAACTTATGGGGTCTGAGTGGTCGAAATCATTGTTTATTTATAGTAAGTGTCCAGAGATTTTCGTTCTAGTATTCCTATGGACGTTGAAGGGTTAAGTTTTGGTTTAGCCACATTCTTTTGCCAATTTTATTATAGGCTGTTTTATCTTCTATACGATGCTGTAAAAAGTTGGTACTAATCTGGGGTCCTACATGTCGAAATATGCCAGCAGCCAAAACAGTGCATGATAAAAAATTCTTTGGAATTGTTTGAGCTCGCATATTTAAGGTTTACCTATCATGAAGCCATTTTCTATATAATATAATTATAAACACTGATTATCAAAGTAAATAAAACTACACTAACAAATGTAAAATTTAAGGTTCTAAGCAGTTATATGCTTAAATATAAATTGAAATATTTTTGGGTTATTTTTTGTAGAGCGGGTTGTAGGGTTAAGATTTCGTTTAGCCACCTTTGTCAATATTTTTATAGTATTCTATGTATGTTTTTGTATTAATCAATGATCAAAATAGGAAGTTCTGGGGTCTGAGTGGTCGAAATCATTGTTTATTTATAGTTAGTGTCCAGAGTTTTTCGTACCTGTATTCCTATGGATATTGAAGGGTTAAGGTATGGTTTAGTAACATTATTTTGCCAATTTTATGATAGGTTGTTTTAACTTCTTTACGGTGCCGTATAAAATTTGTACTCATCTGTGGTCTAACATATCGAAATATGCCAACCGCCAAAATAATACATGATAAAAAAATCTTATCGCTATGGTTGTTGTTTGAGATTAACGTAGTTGTTTGCTTAACAGGAACATTATCGCTTATTAATTACATTATAATTTGATGAAACTTAATTTACCTCTTTAATTTTGTCGGATTATTGGCTGCAAATTTTGGCTGCCAACTTCACACTGGTGATATTTTGCCTCTAAGCAATGGTGTGCAAAAATACTGCGCTTAGCTCTGAATGGCAATGCAGCAAGTAACGTTACTGTTCAAATGAGACATAAGAATTAACGACTCGGTGTGATGAGCACAGTGCAGAGTCAGAGTAGAACGAGGATGGTGAAACTACATTTGGAATGGACAGGCGTCACCACTTACCATCAGGCGTACGACATGTTGGTATCCTAACTTCATAACATAAAAAATGTAAACTAAGTCCCGTCCTCTCTACGGCCAATCAGATGAGAGTCATTATTACTACCAATCCAAACGATTAAAACATTTTGCAGTGTCTGTGATAACAGGTTTGGTTTGCCCATATTATATGATCCGTTAAAATTATTCAATTACTACGTATATTTATAAGTATAGCTATCTATATGTATTTAAACTAAAAGATATAGTAAAGATTCATAAATCATTTGAAGCGCTCGTAGCATAGTTTGCTTAGCCGTTCTTAACCGATCAGCTAAGTTAAGCAACGTCCGCTGCTGTAATGACTTTGATGGGTGACCGCTAGTGGCATTAGTACTGCGCTTCCGTGCTTCGGAGGGCACGTTAAGTCTTCGATTCCGGTTGTTGTCTTACGATGGCAGTCGTTATAGCAATGGTGGTAGGGCGTTTTGTGAATGCCTGGCTGGGCTAGCTATCACCCTCAAGTAGAAAATCTGTCACCTAGCATCTACGGTGTGTTCAAATAGCTGTACAGAAGAGCCAGTAATTATAGGTTAGCCTGAACAACATCTACGACCACATCATCTAGCCTATAAGCTATATACATCTATATACATACATCTTTAAGTGATCCATCTGAAAGGAATTTAAGATCAGTGTCTGAAAACTGAGAACGGCACTTTTAGCTATACTTGAAACTCTTCAGATCGAACGTCGAACAGCTAGATTCGACAAAGCTATAAAAAGGAGGGAAGGTTTACGGCTTCGCTTACTGAATTTCTAGTTTGAAATGAACGATTGAATGAAGTTGGCGCTCTGGTATATATATTATTGCTGGCTTTTTTTTAATCGGAGGTATTCCTTTATTAACAAAATACTACGAACTATATAAAACACTACAGCTATTACAATAAAAGTATTTAGATCCCTATAAGTCATTACGGACTCATTGGCAGTCCAAATGCTCTTGCCCACTACCAGTTGGCAGCGTGCCCAGCATACTGGCAGCATTGCCCCGTTGAATTGCAATGCTTATTCTTTGAGCCTAATGGCTTAGATGGGAAAATGGCAATATTATTGATGTTTTATTAATTACACGATTCCCCAAAAAAAGAGTGTTATATTTTACAAATTATTGGAGCACAAAATTGTATGCCCCGGGCGGGAATCGAACCCGCGTCCTCCAATTTCGCGCCGGATGCCTAAACCACTCGGCACTCACTACTCCGATAATTAGTAAAATATGATTTTCGCTTAGCGCTCGATAGTGCTTGTAATCATATTTAGAAATAAGGAGTGTTATGTTTTCAAAGTTTAGATATTGATAGATTCGTTTTGATAGCACAAGTGACAAGGGACATCTCAGTTTTCCGTGTTCATTCATTATTCGAACATATTTTGAATAAACGTGTGTGTGTGTGTGTGTGTGTGTGTGTGTGTGTGTGTGTGTGTGTGTGTGTGTGTGTGTAAAAGGGTGCGTGTGTGGGAGAGGGTGTGTGTGCGTGTGTGAGATAAAGATAAAAACATACATAACACCTAACTAGTATATTGTTTCATTAAAATAAACCGGTCAAGTGCGAGTTTCACTAACAAACCGAGAGTTCCGTATCAATACAAGTAGTACCAATAACTCGTTATTTTAGAATTACAATCCTCTTCCCTATATTTTGCTCGCTTTGAAATAACTGCTAAACAACTCGTGTACATCAGAAATTTCTCCTAATCGTTTCGAACCAATTCAAGGAAATATTTTCCGTAATGTAACGAGGAAACTAATAAAATTACTTAACTCTCTGTATAAGTCTCTGTATAAGAAGTTTTGCAATTAATTTGATAGTGAAGATTTATTAATTAATTTCTTTGTTAGCTTCTGCCTTGCTTTAACATTAGTTATACACATCTACTAATATTATATGATAAAAACTACCATTGTTAATTGTTTTTGCGGCTAACGCAAACGGAGCGATGTAATAAGTTTTACGTGTGTATTTGTGTATCTGTTGGTAGTAACACTCCAATGGGTAAACCAATTTTGATTTAGTCATTTTTGAAACGACGAGACGATACACAAACTCTTAAAAATAGAAAGGCATATATTTAATAAAGTACCAAAAGTATACGATCTGAAAAGAGATTAAGACTTTCATCAAAAGTGCTATTAACAACTTTTTTTATAGGTAAATCGTATTTACTGTCAACAATTTTGTTTATGATAAAACGTAAAATAATTTTAAAGATTAATTGTTAAGGCATGAGTAATATTATAGTACCACCAACTTAACTGTGCCGTTTTCGAGGGCGCTACTGGTCAAGGAAATCATCTACAAACTGTCACAATTTGAAGGAATGTTGTAGTTCTTTTTTTTTGCCGCCTGAACAGATAAGTTGGTGGGACTGTACACTTTTATGCAATTTGTTGGTACATAATAAATAAGGGTTCGTCATGTTTTGCCTATGAAGGCGTACAATATAGAAAAATGAAGGCATGTCTTAATTACAAACAAAGAAAAATACAAAATTCATTAAAAACATTACAATTAATATTCTGATTTTTATAAATAATCATTGTTTTTTTTTTTTATGGGATAGGAGGGCAAACGAGCATGCTGCTCAGCTGGTGGTAAGTGATCACCGTCGCCCACGAACATCCGCAGCACCAGGGGTATCGAGGATGCGTTGCCGGCCTTTGAGGAGGGAATATGCTCTCTTCTTGAAGGCCCCTAAGTGGTATCCGTTCGGAAATACATGTCACACGAATATTGAATATTAATTATATTGAATATATATGTCACAGTAAAATTACAGGCACATGATGAGACTTAACAACGGTATGTATCAGGGTGACGAGCGCGGTGCAGTTCATCACTTGTTACGAAACGAATCTGTTGCTGAGGAAACCACTTAACATAAGGTGGGCCTCGTACTTGTTCGGCCAAAAAAAATATGTTGTTGAGAATAACTTCTATTTACTGGCTGCCGGAAAAAACAGTTAGGTGCTTGGCGGAAGTGACAGTCCGACATATGGGCGGCTTATAATATTTGTTGTTATACATTATATATTGGACTATAATCATACCAAGCTTAACGCTTGTAATATATTACCGTTTTAGAGTTCCGTACACAAAAGGTAAAAATGGGACACTGATTTTTAAGACTCCATTGTCCGTTCGTCTGTATATCAGTCACCAGGCTGTATCTCATAAACCGTGATACCTAGACAGGAATTTTCACACATGATGTATTTCTGTTTCCTCTAACAACAAATGCTAACAAACATAAAGTAATTTAAAAAGTTAAAAAACCCGACTGCAAATTATTTATTTTCGTTAAACGTTTTATAATTCTATTGAACATAAAAATGCAAGTTATATATTCACGGAATTGTGTTTCAAAGCCCTTCATTTTGATACTTCACTCGATAGGTTGGCAGAAAAGGAAAATTTCCTCTCAATATAGCTTCTAAAATCTATCACTTATCGCGACAAGCAGCGTTGTGGGAATATTAGAAAAGCGAATAGCGGCGTTTCGGCGTGGATCGGCGTCGTGGTGGGAATGAATTGTTCAATGAAAGCACATTAGAATAAGCCTTGCAGTCCGGCCACCTAGAGAACGCGTTTGACAGTTCCTTTTGTAAATATTTTTTCCCCAGTACAAAGTAACTTAGACTGCATAATATTGTTTTAGTCGCGCATTTAGGTATCTAAAAATAGGGTATATTTTACTCCATTTACAAGACACAACAATAATAATAACACGTTCTCTCAAACGCATTCTCTCGGCGCGGCCGCAATGAAGATGTACGTTATAATTAAAAAAAAAAAAACAAATTCGAGTCGGGCCCGCATACGGAGGGTGTCGTAACTCAATAGTGGTATAATCAAAATATGTTGTGTGCATTTACCAGATCATCATTTGAACTTATTGTTTAAATAAAAAAAATAACACGGGTCTTTTGTGCCAGTTTTGTTGTTTTTAACGGAATTTAATAAATGAGGGTTCTCGATTCGAAAATGTTATTATTTGAATCTTTGTTACGCAATTACTCTGTTAATTACAAACACTTCTGTGTGGATTCAATAGATTGGTGTTTTAAAATAAACAGCAAACTATATTGTTAAACTTTAACTAAAGATGTCGCTCCATCCCCATACGATTAGCCGAGCGGTTATAGTAATGTACTGCGGTGCCGCAGGTTCAATTTCCGCCCCCGGCTTGAGCTTCAACGCTAAGTGGAAGGATATTTTGCAAATGCACGTCTGGCTTGCTACTACCCTGAAGTAGAAAATGTGAAAACGGTGTGTTCTGGCAGCAGTCCTTGAGAGAGTAATACTAGGCTAGCGTGAACGACATCTTCGACCAAATCATCACTTACCATCAGGTGAGGTAACGGGTAAATGCTAGTATAAAAAAAACAATCTCACAGCAGTCAGACTACTACTCAGAAAACTATAATAATATACTCGATACAGTTTAACAATACATACAGAAAATATAATATAAAATTTATCCGCTTCTGCCCTCTTCTGAGTCCTTAAATTAAATCCATCCCCTCAGGGTAGTATTATGTATTCTGTGTACACGACACCTGCAATTTATAAGCTTGACACGGCACCAAGTTATGGGCATAACTTTACATTATACGGAGTGATTTTAAGTGATGGAGGCATTCAGGTAGTCGCTGGATATAACAGTTTATAACCGGATAAAGTGATAAAATACCAGGATTATACATTTTCATACTCGTATACCAGTGAGGCATTTATTAACGGTCATCTTTGGGCATCCATCAACCGGTATATAATGATAATAGTGAAAGGTCTGACGACACGAAAATAATTATGATATTTGTTTTATTTAATCACATCACCTACGATCTGCCGCAACTCCAGAGGTCTCGAGGATGCGTTGCCGACCTTTAAAAGTAAACTTGCTAAATAAACTAAGAACAACAATATTGTTTCCTGTATGTGATCATACAGGAAAGTTATTAAATGTTTTTTTTTAATTATTATTGTATTTTATAGGCAATCTGCAATACTAACACATTTTCTGAGAAAAATTTAACTATCTTATGGTTCCAATGATAGAGCTATTTAAATGTCGGATTAACGTACAGCTGAGGCTTATAAGGTTATGTTTACTAGTACGGAAGCTTCGATCAGAAATACAATACATCAGGTATACCTGATCGAAGCACGGAACCCAAAAAACCTTGTGTTGGGGTCTCTTGTGACGTTTTTATATTTATTAACTGGAAATCGAACTCGTTAACAAGCATTTGTAAAATACAGTGCCTGTCGCTATTTCGTATTGAATTATAAGCAGAAGTGATGCAAATCTGAAATATTGACCCATCATCTCGTGAAATTAAATTTATTTGTTCACAAGAGACAATAATATAATAGCAATAAATTAAAGGCAGGGTACGTACAAAAACGGGCAGGGTTCGTCATCGAGAGTACATTATTTTTTTATATTATGTCTAAAAGAATAAGGATATGAAAATTATTTATGGAATCTCTCAATCCTGTCTCTTATTAGTGCTCTAAAACATTTTAAACAAAAAAGGTTTTATGATCACTCATTTTTCATCAGTATTATGTATATAAAACGTCCTTTGCTATTATTACAATAAGTCACGCGTGTATCCGTCAACGAAACCCATTTCCGGAACTACCTGTTCACTGACTTCCTGTGGTGCTGTGGTTCGTTTTTTCTATTATTATAAATATTATGGGTCGCTTTGGCGTTTCCTTTGTAGAGAGTTTAATACGAATAATCGTGAAATAATATCCGGCCTTTGAATTTCTATCACGGTATAAAAAAAATCTTCCATAAAAGCTTTGAAAATATTACGTATACTTATATGGTATTTACAGTTGATAGGCTAGCCTTTGACCACTATCTCACCTGATGGTAAATCATGATGTGATCAAAGATGTTGTTCAGGCTAACCTAGAACTACTAACTCTCAAGGATAGCTAGTTGCCGGGACACGCCGTTAGGTGCTTGGCGACAGATTTTTTATATGAGGGTGGTAGTTAGCCAAACGTGCATTCGCAAAATGCCCTACCACCATGCTTTAACGACTGCCATCCTAAGACAACAACCGGTACCGACCGTGCCCTCCGAAGCACGTGCACGCTCAGTTGTAATGTCACTAGGGGTCACCCGTCCAAGTCATAACCGAAGGCGGACATTGCTTTACTAAACTAATCGGTTAGGAAAGGCTTAGCAAACTACGCTACGAGCGCTTCAAGCCTCTACCTACCTCTCCTATCTGCCTTTGTGAAAGTCCCTGTGTGTCCTCTTAAAAATATTTTTTTAGACAACTGTCGTCCGTTTTTGCGGGTTCTGTATACAACGCAATAAACGAATCCCTAGTCATGGGACTCGCTTTCTGCCTGTCTTTACATCCATCCGTATAAGTCACGGGTATCTAGCTTATAACTGGAATGAGTTACAAACCTGGAATTTATATATTTTGTGTAGAGAATTGACGCTGACGAATACTTGAATAGAAATTCAATTGAAATTATGTTTAAAACAGTGCTCAAGTAGATGAGGAAGTAACTAAAGAAATTATTTATTGCAGCGAAGCACGCGATCTTTTCTTGAGTTTATTGAGTTAAGTATAAATATATATTTTATATGTTATAAACTAACAAGATAAATAAATGTTGGGTTGAGTTGGTCGCAGGCCGCATGATGGAAGGGTATTTTAGACTTCAAACTCTGAACAGTAACAAATAAATTTTGGAAATCAGACATTGATAAGGTGACGTCAGTGGTGTTGAATCAGTATGGTACCGACTTCAACAAGCTCACAAGATCATTTACTCGCCTTAAATACAGTTTGCCATCTACAACAGCAAATACCATTAAATCAGCCAGGGTTGCAAAAACATTTTTCAATTAATTGACCTTAAAATTACTCAATCGATTTGCACAAAGTTTACTTGGAACCACCTTGGAGATATACATAAAAATCATTATCAAGAACATTTCATAATTGACAGTGAAATCGCACTACAAACGTACAAAAAATAAACAGCTAATAGAGAATCTCGTCCTCTTCTGGAAGTCGGTTAAAAATGTCTTAAAAATATACATCGTACGAGTAAATGAATACTCGCAACTCGCATTTCCAATATTTGGCAACCCTGTTAGGGATAACATCCAATGATCCCTCTGGATAATACCGGATATAAGCGGATTTGTGACCGACATCATTAGAATTCTAAACAAGTTGAGCCAATATTTTAAAAGCAACTTTCGAACTACGAGGGGATTAATTATATAAAGTTAAGTTTACTTTAAGCGAATTTTACTGAAGAGACCCAAAAATATATATGAAATATCAAATACACGTGGTATGCTGGGCTAGAATGCCAAACCCCATTGCTAGCTGTGTGTCGTAAGAGGCGACTAAAGGTAAAATACCTGAAAGGTAAGCAGCAGTACCTTCTGAGGAACTTATCTTCGATCTGATATCCTAAGCTTCAATCCTGAAAACGCCTGCCAAGCGTAGGGAAACCCTCCTTTATATCCCCTATGGAGAAGACTGTGTTCATCAGTGCATGATTCCGCTGATACAATTATATCAAATGAAATCCAAACTGCCCACTAAGGGGATTAATAAATATAATGTGGATTTTCTATTATGTGCATCTATCTCATTATAATGTGTACCTAGTTTATTATGTAAGTTAACACAATTACTACGATAGGAAAAAATGCACTACAAACGGAATTCAAACCTGAGATCATCCGTTCCCACAGCCGGGACATCCTGTGCCTATTGAGCTACCATGTAGAATCTGTCATAGCTCAAATTTATCCTTCGAAAGCGCTATGAAGACCCTAACCTTAATGACTATGCGTCATAATCACAAAAACGTTGAGAGATTCTAACGGTTTCTCATTATTACTCAGTTTAGGAGCCTATATAATATGGCCTTCACTGACGTCCAGGTGTTTTGTGTATTTCGAAACACAAATGATTTTTTTTTCATAATGATAAATAGTAAGGCCACGGCCACCAAAAATTACATACGAATCTCCAAATGTTATTATTAATTTGTTGTTTGTTTTTGTTGTTGTTATGTCTATTGATCTAAAAAGAACATGTTACAAAACTCAATGTACCACTGTCTCTCATAACTAGGAATTTAACCAAATATTTAATCTGTATATATTTTTATTAGCGGGCGTCCCCGGCTTAGCACGGATATTTAATAAAAAATATTAATTGAAACACATATAAAGTAGTTATTGTACAGTTATGTCAACTATAATAGTTAGACATACATCACTTTGCTCTACTGTCAACAAATTCCGCAGCGTACGCGATATAACGAATTTTTGGTAATTATTTCATACGTTGGGTTACATTATCGAAGTTTTCATACGGATCCCTAAGTTTTTGAAAATAATCTATATCCTTTGTTCATGTGGGATAGTGTAGAAATGTATTGGTGAAAGAGTTTTATTAATTTGTTTAATAGTTTTTAAGTTTATTCGTTACATACAAAACTACAAAAATACAAATCTTTCATCTTGTCTTGATAATATTAGTATAGATTATAGAATTACAGTATAAATCGGCTCATTCCACAAAAATGTTACTATACTCTATCATTACTTTATCCTTACCCAAATATGCTATATACGGGTATCTATGTAAACCTATATATAAATCTCATGATGTCTGCAATTTACAAATTGATTGATTACTAAGCCATTGTTTTCCCCCTAGTTGGAACACGAGAATTCTGCATGTACACGTGACAGGTTCCATTTATACGATATTTATTTTGCATATTTTCATTTTAATACCGTTCCCTGGATATAATTGACTTTTTTTATATTATTGTGACGGAACAAGCTCGAGGCCCACCTGATGTTAAGCGGAATAACCTCTGCCTATAACAGATGCATTTCCTTCACGAATTGCAATGCGCTCGGCACCTTGAGACATAGATGTTAAGTCTCATGTGCCTGTAATTTCACTGGCTCTCAAGGACTACTGCCGGAACACACCGTTATGTATTTGGCGACAGATTTTCTACTTGAGGGTGGTAGCTAGCCAGGCGGGCAATCGCAAAATGCCCTTCCACCATGCGGTGAAGATCAAGCCGGCGGTGGGGATCGAACCAGGGTACTGAGGCGCGGCAGTCCATAGCTATAACCACTCGGCCATCATTGCTTCAAACTTTTGTCATAACAAACGGGTTGTTGTTTAATGATATTTGATATTCGATTTATATGAACGAAACCTCAGGTAAAACTGAGACATACCAAGCAAATAATATAATTTTCTTTGATATATATACGATTGGACATAATTTAGTTATTATTATGAGTATATTAGGTAACCATTAATATTGAATACAATGTGGCAATGACTCAAAGATTCCACATTTTCGATTTTCCCGCCTGTGATGACACGATTTGAGCCTGAAGCAAACGGTAAAGTAGAATGGTCAAACACATTACATCATTAAAAATAAAATTATTTTTAATTACTAATATCTCTAATAGACTATTAAACCATTATGTGTATAAAATTGTAATGAATTAGTTAACTTATACAGCTTTTATGTTTCATTAAAAGTTTTCCTAATGGGCTACGCTGGCGCTACGATATTCGTAGCTCGATCGTAGGAGTTTTCTAAAGCGTAGACAAACCAACGTGCTATTTACTGCGGTGGTTATGGAAATGAAATCAAAATTGCCCTCTTTTATATTAATTAAAATAACTTTCGTCACTCCTGTGCTCCCCTAAAGTGTAGGCAGATTTATCAAACAAAATCGTTTTCTCGGACGTGTTTTGATCCCTACATGGGACAAGCAGATAGAGATAGTCTTTTCATTTTAGATAATCTTAGCAAAGGCCATTATCGCTAGGTACAATATATTGATGACTTAACAACTTCTAAACGTTGTAAATTGTTCCACCAAGCCTGTAACTGCGGGCAGTCTACTGCAAGCAGATGCAACAAGTTGATGAAGGGCCCTTACTTTTAACGAGTTGTAACCGAGCTGGCCGAGCAGGAATTTTGTCGGATAAAGGCAGGGATAGTACTCATGTAGTTTCTTATACAAGGATCTTATGAAGGCTTTCTGAACCTTTTCAAGTATTCTTGCATATGTGACCTCGTGACGGTTCCAGACACACGCACTCGATTCATGTTTGCTTCTCACGAAGGAGTTATATAAGGTTACAATTACCTGAGGATTTTGAAAATCCTTAGGGTTTTGCAAAACAAACCCCAAACAACGGAAAGCCTCTTTAACGAGGACAAATATATAACACGATAATAATATGTAGTGATGAAAAGTCAATCCCCGATTTAATGTGACTCCGAGATCCTTTATATGGTCATATACGCTGTTCAAGTCGTAATTATAGTAAACATGTCATCATAAGTCATGACATCGTCATTTATCGTCAGGCGAGATGGTGGTTAAAGGCTAGGCTATCACTCGTGCACATTAGCAATTACTAACTTGCTAATTGTCTATCACAATAACACGTTCACACTCCAAGAAACACATATTTTGCAAAAATACAACACCAAAGTCAAATTCCAGATTTTATCCTCTGAACTCTGCCGTAGAATCATATGTATTTCTTTATGCTTTGCTTCACCCACTGAGTATTTGTTCATTGTTTTGTAGGTCATAGTTAAAATTAATGTACCTACTTCTGATAAGAAAAATCATATCAATTAAAAGACAAACTTTGCGTCCTCCATCTACCAACTACTTATATGCACTTAAAGGTCCACCATAACAACGCAATAACACTCGTAAAAATACAAGTCATAAAACTGAATACCTGCGTTAGTTAAGAATCGAAGACTTCAATATTGCTTATTTTTATACTCACTGAACCTGGAACGGAAATTCATAAAATATTTCTGTACTTTTTTTAATAGCTCATGTCAATCCCGTTTAAACCTATACTTAAGGTGAACAATAATGAGGTTACTTAGTAGATGAAAGAAAAATTTTTATGTTTAATATTTTATCGTATGACACATGCCTTGTGAGCCTGAAGCAATAAAGCAAATTCGTCAGACCGTAAGTACCTGGTTCAATCAGCTGTGATTTTATTAGACTAGGTAACCCTTTGGTGAAGTTTAAATCAATGGTGAAAAAAAATTACCAATCGTGAGTCTGGCCTCCCACTTTCTGGGTAGTAGGAAGATAGGGAGCAACAGCTATGAAATAAATTATTATAAGAAAAGGAACTCTGAAGTAAAGTTCTATCATTATTATATCAGTCACTTCAATATGAAGTTATTGCCATTATTTAACTAGTAGTCCCTTAACTACATTGTTTCTATTGATTACAGTTTAAAAACTTTCCTATGAATCGGTTTTTGTAATATTTTTTGCCCAAAAAAGGTTCATGGACTGAACAGACATTTAAAATTTATTACTAAATACAGGCTAGTTTTTGAGATAGGCTACGTAACAAGAATGATTTAATACAGGGCAGTTGAAGTGCTCAACTTTTTATTTATTTTGAAAGATAATCAAAACATACCTAAAGTCTACAAACTTGAGTTCTAGATGATGATAGATTATTCGCATCAACATTTTTCTTCAACTACCTATTTATGGTATTGAAACCCTTAAGGTAAATAATGTATTAGAATACATGTATACATTTCTAAGATTTGGTTTTAGTTCAATATTGTTCACATTTTTAAAAGATATTGTTATTTTAATACGAGCTTTTTATATTGAATAGTGACACAGACTAATAATGCGTTTTATGCGTGACAATTCATGAAAATCAATAGGCGTGATGTTCAGCCATGAGAATTTATAATCAACTGATATCAAAATTAGTCCAAACTTTTAGAAGCTTTCATTTCCTCTCACGTGTAGGATTAATATATATATATATAGAGTACTCATCCTACTCATATTAATCAACTATACATATACCAAAAATATTACAAATGTTTTTATTATTTTATGTAGATTTAGAGCAGTATTGGCTCTTTGGCAATATCCATAGCATGCCATGCCAAGATTTCGTGGTTTGAATCCCACCGTGAGCTTGAGTTACTGGTGGGCTAGAACATTTTGTACATGATTGCCTGGCTAGATATTACCCTCAAGTAGAAAATCTGTCACCAAGCACTTATCGGTGTGTTCCGGTAGTTGTGCTTGTGAGTCAGTAACTTCTAGGTTACGCTTGCTTACCGTCCTTAACTACAATCACATAGCAACAAGATAAATTATAGTTAAAAGCTAATTGAGAAAATTAGACGCAAAAAACAAAGCTATGTCAGCCTAGCGGTTTTAAGCTACGATGGCCAAGAACCAGTCTTCATTCGAAATTAAGCATGCTAGCATCCTTGACCTTTAAAGGTGATTAGCAGGATCAAAAGTTAGATAGTATTAAACTTCGGTTCTAACCACAAGTATAATTAAATTTCCCTTGTAACAGAGACTTATATTGTACCCTGTGCGCTTGGAGCAATAAAGCAAACGTGTCGGACCGTGAACGCGCGCTCGGCTGCGCGTGTAAAGGGTGAAAAACTGACGGTCAGGGCGTTATAGTTCACCTACGTTGCCTTATAAAAATGTATATATACGTTAATGTTTAAAACTAAATAACATATCAAATGTTACTTGTAATAAAAACTTAACTTTTAATATTGGTTGCGTATACATTTATTCTTAAGAATACTTATAAACTAAATAATATAAGTATATATCTATATCATTATATAACAGCTTACAGCTACATTGAAGTGTTTCTTATCGTGAATCTGTAATTAATAATAACAAATATTACAAAAGTATTACAAATGAGCAGACATTGCATAAATTATTTTTCAACACCCTTGCTCGTAAAGTGAGCTTTATTTTATCGTTTTTAGGGCCATTAAACGAACTATAATACCCTCGTGCATAATAATATACTATACACTAGTCCGTAATAGAATTATCCCTACAAAGTTAAGTTAGTACCTAACTGCAAATGATATGCGAGTAAACAGAGCATTTTCAATTTAACCGGGTAATACAGATTTGTAACATCAAAGAGGTTTGTATGTTATCAAACATCATACATTTACGCGCGCAAAAAAATTAAAAAAATTTCGCGCTATTTTCCACAATTTTCGTATGTTGTTTCTATCGCATTTGTGCAATAAATAAATCCATTTTTTTTTAATAATTCTTGTTATAATTTTGTAACAGCTTGATTAATTCTCCACATAATGAAGTCTTGGCGACACAAATAAATCTTTTTTTTCTTTTATGCTACAGTAGAAATAATTTTAAAATACGAATTTTAAAATACATACTTGGTGGGTACCAACGCATCCAAGCAGCATTGTGCGAACACTGCTATGTGTAAGTTCGAAGGGCACTGCAAGTGAAACTACTGGGCAATCGAGACTTATAAACGAATGTCTCGAAGTGTCAAACGCAGTGCAATTTGTCTCACACAGCAGGGACACTATAACTGTAATGGGCAGACGTGATGCTTACCATCAGGCATCGGTTAGGGGCTGTGACATGTGGCCTGTGAGGTGTGAATTCGTTCGAGCTGTAAACAAGAGAGCAAAGGAGCGTGAATGCTCTCCGCGCTCTCATACGTAAAGGGTAAAATTGTAAAAATACACTGTCTCGTTAATTGCCCCATGTTATAACTGAAATATACAACTGATTGTACCGCTAATAATGTTTACGTGGTTTAATCAGAAAGTTGGATGTTGAATAACTTTGATTTTCATTTTCTTCCAACGATCTAATTCAGATGTCTTTTCCATGAATAAATATGTAAAGAAATGTAAGTCAAACTCAAAACAGCAGAACGTTAACCATACCGCGGTGAGCGTAGTTTAAAAGTATACCGTGCAGCGCAACAACATTACCTTGATGCGCCCAATCGGATGCGATTATTTCTTCTAAGCGCCAAATCAATGAACCGATTTCATAGAATTTGGAAGACTAAAATCCCTATTTTAGTATTCGTTGTTTTTATGAATAACAGTAAAGCTTATTAAATGCGAGTGGCTTGAATTGTTTTTAGACTTCAAGACACTCACAAGTAACCGATAATTTTAATGTGCACGCACGGTGCCATCAAATTTGTGGCTAATCTACACGACTAAGTAGTGCACAATCGTAGCTGCCGTATATACCGGCCGGTTCGATTTAATGGTACAATTTGATTATCAAAACTAGATCTATTTAATGTTCATACGTACAAAACTGTAATGTTTTAGGGAAGGAACTACCAATCAAGATATGGGTGTTAATATATCCAGTTTGAGAGGTAGAGCCGCAAATTTGAGCGATATAAATACTTTAAATGAATTTTTTTTTTATTTATTTAAAAATGTTAGGTGTTTGCTGTAGAGCCATTGGGTCCGTAGAGAACGGGCGCTATCTTATTTTTCAAAACTTATCAGAGCGCGTGGTCGATGGCACTAATTTGGCTCAGCGATTAAGCATTGTAATCCATTGTGGCAATGCTGCTAGCATGCTGAGTACGCTGCCAACATGTATGGAGCTAGAGCATTTGGACCGCCTATGACCTGAAATGGCCTTTAGGTTGCCTTAATGCTTTCGTTATAGTAGCTGTAATTTTGTATATAGTTTGAAGTGCTTTCATAATAAATTATTCAGTAGTTTCTAAAAGTATACATATATTCAGCCATATTGACGCCGGAGAGAGCATCTAGAATGAATATGTTACCGAGAAGTATGATTCCACGTATGACGCTGCGATAGTAAACTAAGTACAATGACTGTCAACGTGGTGGTGATTATCGTTGTTGTTCACATACTCGTGCTCGACTCGCACAGTAACCGCAACACCAGCAGAACTAACCATTACTGCTGTTCATGATTTTGAACGTAATTTACACTATTTTACGTCTCAACCGACTATATTGCTGTATAAACCCTCATTATAAACATATAAACGTTGAAAAATAAATGCAATCCATGTAAAACTTACCTCGTTCATTTATATGGATTCCAGGCCTGGCACTAGCGTACGGGGCTGAGCGGCTTGTAGTGATTCCCAAAGGTATACATGTAGAACACCATGGCGCTGGAAAGAGCATCGTAGGCATGTGCCGCCGGGAGAGGACCACCACTATCAACGTGTTGGCGACTATCGTTGTTGCTAACAGGAACGGAGCGATGTATCTGTGAAAGAGATGCATATATTGTAACGAAATATTGCGATGATAGGCCAATGCTAGTATGACCCAGTTCATGATTGGAATCCTGCTATGGGTTCATCTCTACCGAAAGACATGAGCTGCTATGCACTTAACGATTTGTTACTTGGCGGTTCGTGAGACGCAGTTTCCATTGTGGTTTAATAGCCAGATATTGTCCTACTATCTCTGATGAAAACTTAAATAATGTAACCCAACGTGTGAAAAAAACCAAAGAAATCGTTATATTGCGTACACTGCGGAAATTGATGAAAATATAGCAAAGCGATGTACTACAGTTTTATAGAAGATATAAATATCTAAATAATTTTTGCTAAATACTTGTACAAAGCCGAGACGAGCCGCTAGGATTTAGATATACAGGGTTATCGGTGAAATGATAACTTGTGTTATTATGGTTCCCATTTGGCATAGTTTAACCTGGTACCATTTCTGCATCAATACGTAATAATAGGTGCAATACTGATCAGGGAGCCTCTAAGCCAAAAGTTGTATAAAATTTAGTTTCCGTTAAAAGAAAAATATAACTAGTAAAGCTACAAAATGAAGAGATTTACCATGTTCAGTATAATATAATAGTGAACATGGTGAAACTCTTCATTATGAAGAACATAGCTTATTACTTTGCTTAACTTGCTTCATGAGACAATGCCTTTTGCCATCATAAACCACAAGGTACTCGTAATTATTAATTGAAGATCTTTACGGTAAAATCACAAAGTAAATATAAAATAATTACAGACCAGTTTATTTCCATAAAATTTGAAGATATTAATTTGCTTATAAACATCTCGAAGGCTTTCGCCAACAAAGTAGAATATTTCTTATTGAATAGCGGTGTCCAAACTCAATTATAATTCCAAGAGTAATATAAAATGCTTTGATATCAAATAGCACACAAAGCTATTTTTCTTCTTCTTGTTTTGATTCCATGTTAACTAGGATTGACACGTTGTATTCATTTTCATTTTTGTTAGGGTTCCGTACCCAAAGGGTAAAAACAGGACCCTATTATTGAGACTTCGCTTGTCCGTCCAACTGTCACCAGGCTGTATCTCAAGAACGGTGATAGTTAGACAGTTGAAACTTTCACAGATGATGTATTTCTGTTGCCGCTATAACAACAAGTACTAAAAATATATTAAAATAAATATTTAAGGTTGGCCCCATACAACAAACTAGATTTTTATACCGTTTTGTTACGGTTTTTTTTTCAAGGTCTTGAACGTTCCCCGCTTTCTTTTTAATCTGTTCTGCGCAAAGCGGAATGTCCATCGAACGTCAACTAATCTATGACCTTCGAAATTATGATAAGTAATGGCACTGTGTTGCCAGAAAATTGAATTTTCTCACTTAGCGGGTGGAGACCGTATGGGGATGTTTTTTTTATACCATAGTTGTTATTACCAAAAATTCCGTCGCGGTGGAATCCCACCTCGCGCGAAGCGGAACGGGTTGTTCGTCATCGCATTGAATGTAGGAGCCGCGGTAGTGTGTACTTTTGGTCTCCATTTGAGTAAACTGAGGTTCTGTTGCCCATTTAGCGCCTTGTCCCTGCTTAGGCTCGTTCCAGGACGATGGCGGGAGTGAAACCCTGCTTGGCGACGTCCACTATTGCTCCTAGCGCAGTGACACGAAGTTAGGATTTCCCCTTCTTTTTGAGGAGGCCCTCTCTATAGGAAATGGGTATTTTATTGCAGCAATCCTGGCATCCCTAGGCGCAGATTAATAAGGCCTTTTTGATCTGAAAGTCAGCATTACAGTCCCACTAACTTATCTGTTCAGGCGGCAGAAAAAAGAACTACAACATTCCTTCATATTGTGACAGTTTGTAGTTGATTTCCTTGACCAGCAGCGCCCTTGCAAACTGCACAGTTAAATTGGTGGTACTATATCTTTGTTTCTTTTGCCCCCCCCTCAACAAATGTTCGAGAAAGGGGCGCAGCCCCGTAAATACGGCGGAAGAGAGTTTTTGACTTCTTTTTGCCACCCCGCAGGCAAGCAAAGCGCTGCCTGCTGTGAGGTAAGTCTTGATTCCAGTGGCGTGCCCTAGCGGCTTTAGAGTTTGGCAATTCACAAACAAATTTCGGTATTTTCAGGGCGGGACCGTCAGGACAGTGCTCAACATCCCAGAATTCTGGACGATACATACCAGCTGAAATAACGTCCAACGAGGCGACTTTTTCCAGTGAGAGACGTGACGTGTCCCCATTACGATACAAGCGCCTTAGAAACTTCCCAAAATGTTAGTAAAGGGTTTGAGTATTTTCGGTGCAGTGTTTTCATGCGAAGTTTTAGGTTACAACGCCGGGCTAAATTCCGGTGTTTTGTCTCGTGAATTTATCTAGTAAGGCTCCGCGATTGCTAGACCGCGTGGCCCCTAAGCCCGCGCCGTCGCTAAACCCGAATATGCAAGCTTTCTCAAGTGCGCACGTGTTAAATGTATGGATATTGGCCCTGTTGTTGCGAGAAAAATTCCGTACTATCCTGTGAAATGAAGCTGGCTGCGCCCGCTTGCATCTTCACCACGTGGGCTCCACCACCACTCACGCCAAATCGACCGGTCCCTCTTTTGCAATATTGATCTCGGGCAAGGACGATTTTCACATTAGTTAGTGCAAATAGTGACATGCGCACACTTGCGTTTTCCAGGAGGTTCATGGTTAGGGGTTGAAGACTAAACACCTACCATAACCCCAGCTCCAGCAGACAGCCCGAGCGGTTTGAGCAGTCAGCGAACTGCTTTGCGTCTCTGAGGCAGTAGGGCTGCTGACCAATGCGGTAACTTCACTCCAATGCTGTAAACCGTCAAACTGATCCGGTATTTATATCTTTTACCTTAGGTTTTACATAGCCGGTTGGCGCCCTTTTCTTAATTTATAGTAACGGAATTCATCTTTCACCTTATGCGACTCACGATATTACCCCCTGATATACATAATTTTCTTGAGCAAGCTGGTTTTACTACTGTAATTCATCTTAAATATTAAACAATTCTATTCTAAGGCACTAATTATATGTGGATCTACGTTGCTGGCACACAGAAATTACCATTGAGGCAATTTCATGTAGAAAATAGTTCCGTGCTGCTCGCTTTAGGCATATTTCTGAAAAGTTTTAAATTTTAATTTACCCTCTATTCCTGGTGCTAGCGAGCAACCCCTGTAATAAAGGAATGTGTTCTTGACTTATGTAGCTTATTTATGAATAAGAATTGTGTGTATTTTTGGAAAATAAAACTGTTATTTGAATTTATTGAACGCTCCATACTTACTGTTTTAATTTGTGTTTTGAAGCCTCCTTATTGAGGTAGGAAGTGTTAGGTTAGGTGTGTGGAAGCTTCTCTTCCCCGCCTGGAGAGATGCAATTAATTTTTTGTTTCTTTAATTTAAATTTATTACCAAATCTTATTAACAAACATTAAGTGTAACAATTGGAATTTAACTGAAAAACTGCTATACCAGTTGCGATTGTAATCAAATTTTAATGGGACCATAGGGAAAGCATCTTAAACAAGAAAATAAACCATCAAAATCAGTTTACCTAGTCAAAACAAACAAAAAAAATACAGTCTAATTGAGTAACTCCTCCTTTTTTTGAAGTCGGTCTAAAATTACTGGGTTTACGAGCGTTTCAATTGTATCAGACACTTGATGACATCAGCTGGAGTTAGATGTTCATCGAATTGACGTCAAAAACATAATTTATATATGAAAAAATAGATATGTTTTAAAAATACTATGTAGGTAATACTATGCAGGTTTTAAAAATACAATGAAGGTTTTAAAAACATTATGTAGGTAGGTAGTTTTTAAAACATACATACCTGTTTTTGAAAAAAATAGTACCGAATTCCAACACTAAAATGTATGACGTAAGTTGTTGAAGTCTGTAACAAGCTTATACAAAACACTGGCCTCACATGATCATGGTCTGACTTCAACAAGTTATGTCATACTTTCAGGGTTGGAAGTTATTGTTTCTTTCTTCAAAAATATTTTTTTCTCTCTTGTTAGTGATGCATATTGCTGACTAGATCATTCACTCACCATAGACAATTACCATTAAATCATCCAGGAATGCAAATATTTTTTTCAAGTTATTTATCTTTAACTTAAAAACTACTCAACCGATTATGATGAAACATTATTAGGATCACATTTGGAGGTAATCTCTACCAAAGTAAAAAGAATTATCAAAACCAGTTCCAAATTGGCGAAGTAATCGCGTAACAAAAATAGAAAAAAAATATATACTTAGGTTGTCGAATCGAGAACATCCTTCATTTTTGGAAATCGGTTAAAAATAGGTAATATTGCACCCCTCCGCATTGGTAATTTGGACAAAAAAGTTATAATATTATAACTCAGTATCTAATAAATATATACCAGTAGTCAGTGACCGAATTTCGTCGAAATGCCTTCAGCTGTTTCAGTGAAACGTTTTTGAATTTTACTAACTTTGAAATAATGCACACAAGAACACACATTATGTACTTACTTATTCTATAGTGATATTATGAAAACAATGTCACTCACCCATACATAGTTTCAGCATAATTGATTGGAAATTCGCAAGTAACATTCAAATAAACGTGCGAATGGTTTGAAGAACAGGAATCATCTGACGTAAAGTTCGAATATTCCAATTGTGTTATGTTCTCGTAATAGGTATGTTTTGTTTGTTGATAATGCGATGACGTCATTTTCGGGATTCGGTCTCGATATGTTGTTGAAATCGCCGAAGTAGTCCACCCAATCCTTATCTTTCCCCGCCATCTTGGATTTTGGTTATCTGACAGTTGTGACAGTTGTGTGTGACATGCTGTTTTTTTTCTTATTGCAGCAATGGCGTCACGTCATTCTGCTTTGTTTATCTGTGAACAAAGGAAAAAAACATGTGAGTTTTTTATCGTGATGTCTGCGTATTAACCATAATATAGAGCGTGTTCTTCATTGAGCTCACATACAATATACGTATCATCCCTTAGTAGTCGCTGAATACAATACCTAAGCCGTAAGTAAATACACCTAACAGAAGCTACGGCTATGAACAAGTGTAATATTAAAACATGAGATAAAAATAGACATCACAATATCAGAAACTGAGAAGAATAAGCTGCTAAGATTTATTTAGGTTGGTAGGTTACTTTTTTATAATCTCTGGTTACACGTACACATTGGTTGCATTGGTTTAACTATAGAAGCGATGTGATATCACCGGAAAGACGTCAGCAAGCACTAACATATTTAAAAAAAAACAATATACCATAAGGCGCAAATGCACTCATGCAGCAAACAGTTTGCGGTTAAGTTTTGGCTGGCTGGTTTTGAGATGCATAAATATTATAATATATGGTGAACTGCGACTAAACTTATCCTCTGCCTTTGCGAAAAACCAGTATTAAAGGGTTTGATGTCGAGTTGATACTTAAATAGTGCTTATTCCCTACCGTGTCAAATATTCTGCCTTAAAAACGAGGACAGGGATGGGGACGGGAACGGGGTTGGGCCGTCCCTATAGAACAGGATAATATATATCTTCCATATCTACGATAATATTAAAAAAATATATATATATGGTGGATTTATATATTTTATATCTGTACAAAACTTACAGAAAAGGAATACAAACACCACGGAATTAAACGATGTTCTTGGTTTTATCATTAATTTCCAAGATCACTCTCTGAAGATAAGAAATGATGATGGCTGCTTCGAAAAAGAAGATTTACGTTCCAGCGGTATTGAAGTAAACATAAATGATTGAGTCAGTATAATTTTCACAATATATTTTACACAAATCAGATTATAATTATTTGATTCCCTAATATATTATTTTATTTTGTCTCGCCTATTAAAGCTCGTATGAGCTATAAGATATTACAACTATAAACAAGTAGGCGATCTGCGAGTAGGAAGTGTGTAGTTGTAGTTTTATTGCTGGGCTATAATCAGGTCACAACAAATACGCGCTTTGAGCGGCCAATTAGTAAACGTATCTATTATCAAAATTATCTCGGCAAGTGTTGTGACTACCAAGCGATCATCACTGAGCGAATATAACTTTTGTCGCTGCGATAAACTAGTGAAAAGCGATAAAATATTAATATATGCATATCTTTTGTTGACACAGGATTTGTATCTTCGGAATGAAATTATCGTGAGTTTCAAACATATTTGAATATTATACAACAACCGGTAAAACACTCACTTTGGGGATGGAATATGTCGACCCAGGATTCGAGTGCCCGCCGGGAGCTCGCAGAAGCAGCTGCACACTTGCCCTGATTATGAGCATTTGATATGCTCAAACCCGAGTCGACGACGATCCGATTCGATCCTCAACGTGATCGTTTTCGACGGTTACTGTTTACAATTAGAAAGATCTTTTGTACGTTTCTTGAACAAGAATTAAGTCCATGCCTTGCGCCCTGCGCTTTCGCGCCGGTGTGGGACAAAAAAAAATAGGAAAGAACTTTTTCTTAACGCTTAAAATTTTCTATTATGTGTATCCCTTTTTTTATTGAGATATTTCGTTTTTGAAAAAGGTTCAATTTCACCAAACCATATAACATCTAATAATACTCAGTTACGTGCTGAGGCCCGCGCTTGCCGCTGTGCACAATCGTGACTCCCAGACTAAGAACTTCAAATAAGTTCGAAACTGTTCGGAGCAATATCCGGTAAATATTACGCGAGTCCTAGCCGGTTACTAAATAATAATTAAAATAATACTACGTATATATTGGACACTCATCTCCCCCCACCAATCGAGCCCTCCTCACCCCGCCACCGATTCTGAGCTGACTTGAGCTCAGGACGCACCACACGCGCACATAGACTTGACGAAGAAGTTTATCAATGTTACGACCTCATTTTAATTGATAAAACGAGGTAATTCTTTGTAGTATGTTATCAACACTATACCTATCTATTTGTCGTTCTTCTACATGGATCTATTGTGTCCATGCTGCAACATCATAGGACGTCTATGGTGACAGAGCTCTATCATTGATGGTTATAGAGATTAAAGTTTTCCTCGTTTAATTATAATTTTCTTAGAAATAAAAAGCTGACCAATCATTAAAAAAAAGTGTCAACATCATCATGAAAATCATAGCTGAAAATTCACCTATAGCAGGCATTTTGTTTTATGTATCTGCGTTAGTTATTCTGGTCATCACTGTTTGATTATCAAAATTTCGTCATTGTAATTCTTGACGTGAAACTGGCACAAATGTCATTATGACAATTGCCATAAAAAAAAAAGGCATTTTGTTCAGGTGTTGACTAAATAAGTGTAATACGAACCGGTCAGCGCTTGAAATAGAATGTCTTCTATTATATACCTATTTGTGTTTTTTCTATTTATTATAACTAACATTACAATATAGTTTTATTATATGTATACTAACGTGTTGGGCCATTGTAGCCTGAATAAAGAAATTTGTTATTATTATTATTAAAAAAAAGAAAACACTTTTCAGCGAAGATATAAGGTGCTATAAGGTAAGATTTTCTTAACCTTAAATTGGAACAGACACTAAAATACATATGCCGGTGTACACCTGTAGATGCTTGGCGACAGTTTTTATACTTGATATTAGTAGCAAGCACAAGTATTTAAAAAGTACACTACCAGTAGGTATACATCATAGTCAGATAGATAGTCAGATAGTCAATTTATTAGTAAAACAATTTACAAGCTTTCATAGCTGAAACGAAAGCAATCCACTGAAGTACTTTAAATCAATAATTGTTTAGTAAACAACGATTGTTTACAAATAACAAAGTTTATTTATCTGATAACATTACTAATTACTTCCACTAAGTTTACGAGTCTAAACGACGTGTAAGGGTGTGGTGTAAGTGATAGCAGAAAACGATGAAACAAAAATAAATTCATTGCAGAATGTGAGGCATATTTGTATAAGCTTAAGAATACAGAACTATTTCATTGGGTAACTTTATAAAGTGACTAAAAAGAAAAACTCGCCACATGGGCCGTATTCTGAAATTTATGTGCCAAGTTGCTGTTTCCTTCTAAACAATGTAATAAATACATATATGTTCCAATTTTAAGGTATAAAATAATGAATAAATACTTCAAATAAATACATTCATATTTTATTTCGCAATTTATTGTAGTTTCTCTTTACGTATAGATAACATGTTTAGGTATTGGAAAACAACTGATTACTAGAGGCACGTCGAAGGATGGAAAACTTGAAAACTTATATTATGACTTCGACATACCTATAATACATATTTAATTGCCTTAACAATTCATTTGTTGTCACTGTGATCTAAAAATATAGATTTTTTGATGCCCATGTTTGAATGGTTACTTCCACCTATTATCGCAATACTAACACATTGAATTATCATACATCGCCAAATTGAGATACTTTTGGCAACCAATTAGGGATATAAAGGCGTAATGATACTGTGTAATTTCATTACTATATCATTTCAGATATCATAAGGGGCGCTTCCTTAGAGCATTTAAATAGATAAATCGCTTCAGCTAGTATCTTTCACCTAGGCCACTCAAGTTCGTCTAATATCAGACATTAGGATAATGAAATTGCTCTATACGTGGGTATTTAGATGGGATTTCAATTGGAAACTATTAGCTACCATTTTCAAGTAGAAACCTATAAATATTTTTGTATCCATAATATAAAGAAATCGTAGGCCGTTAAGTTATTTGTAACAGCATCTCAAAATATATTAAAGAAAAAATATATTTTTTTCCTGTCGTATATTTGTAATTTTATAATGTTATCTGCATAGCAGGCGTTATTGCAAACATAGCAATATTAAAATTATAAGGTTGTGTCATCATTTACAAGTATAAAACCAATTGAAAAATTGATCTTGTTTGTAGTACAACGCATGTGGTACTATAGATGTCGCTCCATCCCAATGCGATGGTTAAAGAACGATATAAAAGATTTGAGTTATGACGTCATGTTATGTTAGCTCAATTGGTTAGAGTATACCCCGGCTAAAGGGGTGGATGGACGCGGGTTCGAATCCCTCACATGACTTAAATTATTCTTATCGTATATTTGTAATGTTGTTACTCTTAGCTATTTTTAGGGCATTTCCAATTCCACAACTTATTTCATACTTTTCAGTGTAGAAAGTCAGACACGTTTTTATTTTGTCTAACTTTTTCTCCTTACAGTTATGCGTATTGCTCGAGATTGATTATTATTCTCTTACAAAATTGCATAGCCACCATCGAAAAAAGTTAGAATAAATATTTAATCGTTAGGTTATTATTATTATTAACAAAAAAAAAACAGTTAATCGAATGTACATTAGAAAGTACTCGATGGATTTTGATAAAAATGAATATTAAATTTAAATAGTAAATTAGTGAAGAATTTCTGTATATTATGTAACACGGTTGTTATAAAAACAAACATTTGCATTTTACGGGTTATTGCGAAGTGGAACCCTAATAGAGCCATTTTTTTCTACACTGACTTCTACTTCATCAAAGGGTAACCCAGTCGAGCAAACTCACGGCTGATTGAACCAGCCACTCACGCTCTGACGCATTTACTTTATTGCTTCAAGCTCACGGGCATGTGTCATACGGCAATATTCTGAACGGGAAATATTTTCTTATATATTAATAATGGTTCACTTATTATGCAAGCATGAAATGACACTTTTATGCTTTTAGAAAAAACTGTGCAGATATATAACAAACCAAAACTTATGAAGTCCTGGTTACTTCAATTTTTTTATGTGATTGTGCCGGAATTAGCGTACTAGGTCCACCTTATGTTATGATTACTAACCTCTGCTTATAACAGATGCATTTTGTCACAAGTGACAAAATAACTCTGCGCCCGTCACCCTGAGACATACAGTTGTTAAGTCTCATGTACCTGTCATTTTACTGGCTCTCGAGGACTGCTGCCGGAACAAACTCTTAGATGCTTGGCGACAGATTATCTACTTGACGGTGGTAGCTAGCATTCGCAAAATGCCCTTCCATCATGCGGTAAAAAGCTCAAACCGGCGGTGGGGATCAAACCATGGACCTGCGGCACGGAGTCCATAGCTATTACCGGTCGGCCATCATTGCTTCAAAGGCCATGCCGAAAAAGTACTACTTCTAATGTAATTTCTTTAGCTGTGACTATTGCTCCCACGGGTTGTGACCGTAACCAGTACGTCTAGACTCGCACTAATCAAATTTTATGGGTTAATCATGGTAGGAAAGCATTATGCAAATAACTGCCTTGCCCTTTAGTAAACAGTCAGGTGCCAAGTACCGAACGGTTTGTTTCGGCAGCTTGTCCTTTATAGTCTTTAATTCTGGGATAGCATGAACATCATCTTCGACTACATAATCACTTATTATCAGGTGAAATAGTGCTCAATGGCTAGGTTATCAGCAAATAAAATAAAATTAAAAATATTAAAAAATAAAAATTGGAACTGAATTCCAACACAGAAGTATGAAATAACTTGTGGAAGTTGGACTATGATAATGTGAAGTAGGTGTTATAAATCAGCGTATGAATATTATTATTTCAATACTATAATATTAAATAATGTTATAATATTTAATTATATAATAATATTATAATTATATACATTGTACATTATTATAATAATTATTTCAAATATAAAGATTTTCTATTTTTAATAGTTATAAGACTGCTAATACAAGATCATTCACGCGCTTAAAATAGTGTTTATCGTCGACAACTGCAAGTTTAATCATCCAGGCAAGCGAATACATTTTTCAGTTAATCACTACATTGTATATAACAAAGTCGCTACCCACTGTCTGTCTGTCCCTATGTATGCTAGATCTTTAAAACTACGCAATGGATTTTTATGCGATTGCAGTATTAATAGATAGAGTGATTCAAGAGGAAGGTTTATATGTATAATACATGCATAATATACAAGAGATTCACTGATAATTTCAGAGGTTTCTAATGTGATGTTGTAAATGAACAATTTTTTTTGCGCTTACATAGCAAACTCTGGAGGATCCATACGAGATAGATCAAAATAATGTACTACAGTGTTGTACACCTTAAAAAGGTCTACAAAAAATCTGCGACGGTGCGATAAGCCACAATAACAATTTTTTATTCGTTAATTTTTACGAAAAATAATGGGTTATTTATGAAGCTATTTTAAGTAATACAGCATTAATCCACATCCAATGAAGTACGTCAAATACATATTGCATTTAATGTAGATCAATATGGCCCTGTACAGCATGTAATTTAACTGAATATTTTCGAAGATATTACAGATTATTTAGTATCAGCATTGCACCCGTGCAAAGCCGGGCGGGTAGCTAGTTGACTATAATTTATAAACTACTCGACCGATTTTCATGAAATGTTTATGCGACCACCTCGGAGGTATTTCCCATAAAAATATTGAAATCGGACTACTCTGTAAAAAGTTATGCGTATCATATATAATTAATAGTCTAAATTAAGAACCTCTTCCTTTTTTGGAAGTCATGAAATGAGACTTTTTCCTTCTGATCATAATCTGCTTACATTAGTACAGATTGTGCATAACACGTTGTCTTCAATATTAACTTGTCAAACGTCTATATATATAGTTCAATGAATAAAAGCGAAACAGTATTAACTAGCTTCACTTGAACGGGTTTTGATCAACAGTGTAACTATTTAGGGGAGTGTAAGCACTTGCTACGCAACATCGGATACTCCTCGCGTTCATCTATCAAGCCACCAGAAACGGTTAGAGACAGGAATTTGGTTTGGTTTGCTGCAGAGCTGGCAACGCTAGATAAATGAAAAATATTATTTAATGTATTTTGTTGTATTATATGTAATCCGCATAGCAGGCGTTATTGCAAACATAACCATATTAAAATTATATTAAAATTATAAGGTTTCATCATCATTTACAAGTATAAAACCAATTGCAAAATTGGTCTTGTTTGTAGTACGACGTAAGTTGTATGTATAGATGGCGCTCCATCCCAATACGATGCGATGGTTCAAAAACGATAGGAAAAAATTGAGTTCTGACGTCTTTGTATTGTTAGGTCAATTGGTTAGAGCATGCCCCGGCTAAAGGGGGATGGATGCGGGTTCGAATCCCGCACATGACTTGATTTTTTCCCAGCGTCTTTTTATGCATAATGTAATCCGCATAGCAGGCGTTATTGCAAACCTAACAATATTAAAATAACAAATTATTAACTCTACAGAACAATCTTATAACTCCAAACCACATACAAAAGTTTTTTTTTTTTTTTTACGCCTGATTGGTTAGCCTTTGACCACTATCTCACCTGATGGTAAGCGATTATGTGGTCAAAGATGTTGTTCAGGCTAACCTTGAAGTACTGGCTCTCAAGGACAGCTGCCGGAACACACCGCTAGGTGCTTGGCGACAGATTTTCTACTTGAGGGTGGTAGCTAGCCAGGCGGGCATTCGCAAAATGCCCTACCACCATGCTATAACGACTGCCATCCTAAGACAACAACCGGGACCGACGGCTTAACGTGCCCTCCGAAGCACGGAAACGCTCATTAGTAATGTCACTAGCGGTCACCCATCTCAACTCATGACCGCGCGCGACGTTGCTTAACTTTGCTGATCGGTTGAGAACAGCTAAGTAAACTTCGCTACGAGCGCTTCAAAAGTAATCCGCATAGCAGGCGTTATTGCAAACCTAACAATATTAAAATGGTACGGTTGCGTCATCATTTACACTTGTAAAACCAATTGCAAAATTGGTCTTGTTTGTAGTACAACACAAGTGGTACTATAGATGGCACTCCATCCCAATACGATGGTTAAAGAACTATAGGAAAGATTTGAGTTATGACGTCATGTCATGTTGGCTCAATTGGTTGGAGCGTGCCCCGGCTTAGGGGGTGGATGGGCGTGGGTTCGGGTCCCGCACGTGGCTTGAATTTTTCCTATCGTATATTTGTGATTTTGTAATAGAATAAATTATTAATTCCAAAGAACAATCTTGTAACTCCAAACCACATACAAAAGTTTGAATCGCCTTCCTCTTCAGAACCTCAAAACCATAAAACCCGAAGGTTGCCATAAATATGCAGCAAGTTTCCGTATTTTTTGCCACAAGATCCCAGTAAATGTAGCAAGAGTTACCATAAATATGGAAAATTCCGTCATATTTGTAGGCTTAGTTAATTTTTAACAGCGCAAATGTAGTGGCAAAATGGACCGTTACGCATATGAGAAAAATTCAAAGCACGATTGTGGAATAGAATTTTAAAAGGTACTGCATAGTTCCCGGCTTAAAAGTATTAGGACTGTTCCTTACCCTCCCGTTAGCCGGTAACGCCGTAAAATTCCACGGCACAAAGATGTGCCTTTTTACAATGCGGTGCCTAAATAAAAATAAATAAAAGCTGAGCAAGGGATTAAATGCGTGCAATCATCAGATTGTTACATCTCACATTTATGACATTTATATGAATTTTTGTTGACCGTTTAGACGCGATACGCGTAGAACATTCTTCTGGTTTGATATACATTTAAGACGTCACAAGGACGTAATAGGAAAATTAGGTGGAATAGTCATTAAATATATTATATAAGTGTTTTACAAAAATATTAATTTAACGTTATCTTAAAAAAATTTATAAAACTTATGCAATTATCTTCGTACTCCATTAACTGAAAAAAGTATTTGTAAAAATTACTAAACCTCAATAGAGACTAAAACAAATATGATAAATAATTTTAAAAACCCGACTGCAAATTATTTATTATTGATAAACGTTTTATCGTTCTATTGAAATGAAAACTGCAAGTTATATATGTTCATGGAATAGTTTTTTAAAGCCCTTCATTTTGATACAATAGGTTTAAAAGTAATAACCAAGACGTGGCCACCCCGCACGTGCACGCTCAGTAATGCTAGTGGCACGTGTTTTAGTCTGTTCGGTCACCCATCCAAGTAATTACCGCGGCGGACGTTGCAAACCTTAGTTGATCGGTTAGCGACAACGCTAGGAGCGATAAACCTCTCATCACTGTGTTGTATTACACATATATATATACATATCATTACAGACAAGACCTCTAAGCAATAAGGTTACACGCGTATGTAGGTAATTCAATTTTGCTGCCCCACAAGCCCAAAGGGATTATAGCGTATTAGCTCCCGCTATTTAGCTATTATTATTCGTTATTTAGTAATAATTTATACGTAATTTGGCTATTATTACACATTATCACCGTGAAAATGCGTTACACTGTAAGTTAATTAACAATTTTGTTTATATTTAATTTTGTCACAGCAATTTAGCTGAAGGATGTGCGGAGTGGGTATGATAGTTAACATGAGCAATTATGGTCTGGGTAATTGTTTTAGGATGGTCTTTTTGGGTCAACTTAATATAGGCTATTTATAGGGTTATCTCTCGTTCTAGTTGTTGACATAAACATAGGACTGTTGCCTATTTTTTATCTTTTATACCTTATAGGCTAGCCTTTGACCACTATTTTACCGGATAAATGTGGGCGAAGATGTTGTACAGGCCTGGCTGCCGAAACACACTATTAGGTGCATGGCGATAGATTTCTACTAGAGGGTGGTAGCTAGCTAGGCGGCCATTCGCAATATGCCCTACCTTCACGCAAAATATGCATATCCTTTCATTTGATCATTGTAAGGGGCGATTCCCTAATTGTAGATAACTTTGAAGTGAAAACGTTTTCCGGAACATTATTTTGATAAAAATAAAACAGCTGTGGATACAAGGTTTTTTTACAATAGGGAACCAATGTGTTTTCTTGATAGTGAAGGACATATTATATAGACCTTTCAAATGTTGGATAAGGTTAAGCATATTATGATGTTAACAGAGTGCCCTATTTATTGTGACTAATTATGAGAGGGACTCATTAAAATCGAAAGTGTTGAATTTCTAGACGGTCAAGATTGCTTGAATATCATTTTTGAGCCTGACAAGCTCGCTTCATGGTGCTTGATGCAACGTCAAACATTTATGACAAGCATCCGCGCTCATTCATATTTTTGTCGTCATAGAGTGACCCTGTCTTGAACTTGGGCAAATAAATAAATATTCTTTTTACAAAATAGATTGAATATGCAAATATGGCATTTCTTGCTCTTATTACTGCTTTATTAAGACAACTATGAGTGTAGCGCGCATTCACCATGACTTTTTATAGCACATTGAATGTGTTGCTTGTCAAGCGTGCATTCAAGCTTTAGAAGCATTCATCATCAACTGGAACGTTACCGTTGAACCCCTATGCTTAGCAGGCGTGGCGCTGCTAGCCATCTCCCGGTATTATACTCTAAGTCGCCTCCTACGTCACCCATGCGAAAATATGGGAGAGTACGATTTTAGCCCGGAACACTATCGGGCCCAGGCACCCCACGAACATCATAATTTTAAGAACAGAAAGTTGATTGAATGCGTGCGTACCAATCATTTAATATTTCCAATTTTACAATAATCCTCGTGCTTGGCAGATGTTATGGTAATCCCCATGCTGGGCAGACGTCTTGGGGTTCGCTGTGATTGTGTGATCTTTATGGCGTTTTTATAATACTTACACCCCAATACCATCACTTCATAACACGATAATGTCACTACATGGTATAAAACAAAGTCATTTTCTCTGTCCCTATATCCCTATGTATGCTTAAATCTTTTAAATTTTGCAACGGATTTTTTTAATATATACAGTGATTGAAGAGGAAGGTTTATATGTATAATAACATCCATTAAATGGAGTAAAAATACTGTTGTTTTTGAGGTTACTAATGTGATGTCGTAAATAATTACATTTTTCCCGCATACATTGCAAACGCAGGCTGAACCCTACGAGATTTATCAAAATAATGAATGAGATTTCTTATCTTCTTAATCTTAAATTATTAAATAAATTAAAACTACTGGATCGATTTTTATCATTTTTTCAGTGAATGAAGTAGGCTATATATTTTATACCCGTGCGAAGCCGGAGCGGGCCGCTAGTAAAATATATTTTGAAATACTAATAACTTGTAGATAAAATATGTTTTAAGAAAATATTATATTCTAAAAGAAACCATATCGATCTTGATTCTCAGTCGTTTACTTGACGAGCCTGGACTTTTTAATTGGTTTTTTACTTTTTCCTATGTGGCGGTTGTGACAAAATGACGGCTTAGTAGAATTGCATCTTTGTTTCGGTTCTATGGTAGGCCACATGACTACCACAGGTAGTTTAAACGTGCCACCTTTTAGTTAAGAGGGGCCTCTAAGTTGTGCACCCAACATGTAGCAACATCCAATACACATCGACGTGAGTGGAGGGCATATTATTGATTAAATGTAACTAAATTTTTGACGTAGACGTGATTCAACTGCCTATATTCGTGGCACACAATAAGCCTTTGTGAAGGCTTTTAAAATTGGAAAATATCCAGAGTTCCATTTTTATTTCGTTCTGTTTTAAAAACGCTTGACATCAATGATCAAGCTGCCTTTGAGATACGATTTTATTTAGTGCATTTATTATTTATGCGTCCGCAATGTACGAAATGTGTGAATATTCGTTTCGATGAAACTGAATTTAATAGATATTTTTTGTATGTGATTGTAGCTATAATTAAATTAAAATCTGAAATATACAAATTTAGCGAGGTTATACTCAATGTTTCTGGAACTGTCCACACACAATAAAAAAAAAATACCAACGGAATTTGAAAACAGAACTCGATAGAAAAATGTTACTTTTTAATTTGGGGGACTGTCAGATGATATCTTATTGTGGCGTCCTTTAAAAAATTGTGTGTCGCTATCACAATGAATTTAACTCGTGAACATTTTCACTCATTGATTTCGCTCAACGCTTCTCTAAATATTTATTCTTAGCTAAATATACAGCTCTTTGCTACATTCTAGGGTGGATTGCGTTTCCCGTGATGGCCGCTCTACCACTTATGTCTCAATTATAGCAATTAGTGCAGGGTCACACCACCAAGTGCATAATGCCAAGTGTGCTGTTAATAGAGCGGCTTCTGAGATATTGAGTATTCAGCGGTATGCAATAGCTCCTACACTGAGAAAAACGACTTAAAGGCTTAAATCGAATTTGACCTTTTACCGTTGAATTGTAAATACGTAAGATGAATTCACAACTCTTAAGATGATTTTCACCAATCAATAAAAATGTACCATGTTTTATAATAAACAAAACCGTCAAAAACACCTTCCGTAAAGTATTTTCAGAAATGAACTTTTTAATACGATAATAATTGCTGTATTGACCATAACATATTCGTTACTTTTACGGCGGTTTATTTACGGTGATTATCACTATAACGTACGACTTAATCAGCCTCATCGAAAGTCAACATTTAAGAAAGACCACAAAATACACCTTAAATGAAGACGAAAAGAAACATTCGCCTTCACTGACCTCGTTTAACGCCTTCTAGCTGGAAGGCGTTTTTGTACGTATTTACGTTTGGTCGGTTTTTCGCCTTATACCATATAAATTGGCCGTCATTAGGGCGCTTTTGACGTTAGATTTTTCTCAGTGTATATTAGGAACTGACGCTTAACAGGTGTTGGCACCCATATAATTATTTTCGTGGTCGATACACTAAATGATTTTATTTATTTGTTGATTGATTTCTTTTTGTTAACGACTTCTAAAAAGAGGAAGATTCACAAGTCAATGTGCAGGTTTTTTAATTTTTTTTTCATTTTCATTTTCTTTGACCATCATCTCAACTGATGGATGGTGATGATGTGACCGACGATGTTGTTCATGCCAAACTAGAATTACCGGCTCTCATGGACAGCTGCCGGAACACACCGTGAAATGCTTGGCGACAGATTTACTACTTGAGGGTGGTACTTAGCCAGGCGGGCATTCATAAAATGCCCTACCACCATGCAACATCTAGTGGCTATCGAGTTTTCAATCTTTGTCTTATTTTTAAAGAAATATTTAATAGAAATAATATTTTTCTAATTTTGTACTGTACTGTAACAGCTGACTCGTCCACTGCTGAACACAGCCTCCCCTATTAAGGGGGTATTTGCCATAATCCCAAAGCTTGGCAGGCAGCTTGGGGATCGCAGTGTAAGATGGCAGTTCCTTAGAAGGTGCTCCTGCCCACCTTCCAGTATTTTTCCCTTAGTCGCCTCTTACGACTCACACGGGATGATATGAGGAGGTGCAATTCTTACCCGGCACCCCACCGCATAGTATTCTTTTGTAAAACAACTAAATGTTTGAATATTTATTAATGGGAATATTCTTCAAAGCAACTAACAAAGAAAAAATTAATCTACAAAAGAAAATTCCGCCTGCCGTGAAATTATGCGTCACTTTCCTCGTCATTTGTTTCGTTCAAACAAAATGGTGTCCGGGATATTTGACAAAACATTTTTATTTTAAAGTGAGACGAATGAAGAGAGGACAGAAACATCTTGGGTATGATTGACTCAAAGCTCTTACGAATGGTCTGCGAAGGATATAAATGTTAATGATTCCGAGCGGAATAAGTCGCGCCTAATGCTGTATGAGATATTATTAAATGAAGAAGTTACTATCGTACGAAGTGATAATTACTTTTTGAATTTTAGGGAATGCTTTTATTCTTTTTCTTTTCGATATAGAATTGCCTCTATCTTCCACTGAGAGACTTATGAGGCAACGAAGAAGAAAGTACCTGAAGGTAGATAGCAGCGCCTATTGAAGAACTAGCATTTACACTGTCTCCAGCAGTCTGAAGCAGTGATGGGTCAGTGCCATTGGCTATGGACTGCCGTGCGGCAGGTCCATGGTTCGAATCCCGCCGCGGGCTTGAGCTTCCCCGCATGGTAGAAGGGCATTTTATTGACAACTATGTGTCAAGGTGACGGGCGCAGTGCAATTCGTGACTTGTGACGAAATGCATCTGTTATAGGCAGCGGTTAGTCCTCTTTACAACACGTGGGACTCGTGCTTGATACGACACAATAACATATAAAAAAAAGAACAAGATGCAATTAATGTACAATCGGACGTTATGGTTTGTCATGTGATGTGTTTGATAGTTTACTTTAGACTTCATTTATATAATACTGGATTTTGACGACTATCTTCATTTTATGAGATATGGAGTAGGGTCCTAAAGGTAGGTTAATAAAAATCAAAGCGGCCAAGTACGTGCTGGACACTGAGAGTTCCGTACAAACATACGTTTCGTACATGTTTGTACGGAACTCTCAGTTGTACTCGTATGTATGTATGTATGTATTAATATACATTATTTATTCATACAGTTCAAAATCCCGTGTTCTGACCTGCATATAGCTGATTTTCATTACTTTTTGTTAAAGGTTAGATTTTGGGCTCTATAAAAAACAAGTTGAAGAGCAAAAATAATTAACGTTAAAATCACGTTTTTGATATGGGGACCGTTTCTTTGCAATTTTGTTTACATATTACAATAACATAACACATATTCTTTTTCAACCGGACATCTATTATGGTCCGAAAGATACATCCCTTTACAAGTCAGATGGACGAACGTACAGCGGAGGTTTGGTAATAGAATCCCATTTTTTGTAAAAATACCATAAAAAATATCATCTTATAAAAAAATAAAATACGAACGAAATCTATATTTATCATTAATATTTGTTGAAACTACTGATTTGCCATATGAAATAATCTAATGAAAATAAAATTCAAAAAGCGTCGTTTTCTATTACACTTTTACGCTCTAACGTCAGTTAAGTAATACTTTGTGATTTCTGACGACGCCGCCAATATTGCAGTGCACGCTCATATGAAACAGCAAGCTGATTGATTTTTGTACTCACTGGCACAGAGCTGTTAATATGCCGACTCTTAAAGCTTTTCATATCGCACTCCTTCGTTATCGCGAATACGGAGTCGTTAACAAAGTTATCGTTACCGAAGCTTCGATATTAATTTATGTATTGAGTTGTTCCGCGTCACTGATATCATTTGTTAAATATAAGGTTGACGTTACGAGCGTGTTGAATATCTAAGGTAAATGAATTAATACCATACACATATTTTGATATTAAGTCGGTGATACAAAGAACATGTATGCAATCAATAAAACGTCGTTCGCCAGCAGGCTGTGACATTAATTTCTATGTGTTTAAATTATAATGTAAAACATTTTTATCACGTAATAAACACAGGCAATGTGCGAGCAACATCTTAGTCTATTATGGCTCCGTATTGCTCGCGTATTTGACACAGCCCTAAAAGCTACAGTGTGAATCAACGACGATTTCAATATACCATTATTAAGCTCTCTAGCAAAAACAATGGACTGACCATAGTGTCAATGCTTTGGGTATTATAGAGGACATATAGAATAAAAATTCACAGTTAAGAGTAATTCATTTTAAACTGTATCCTTATAAGTCCTATTTGCATCGCATAAATGGATATGATTTACAAAGTTATGAAAAGCTGAAAAAGGCTAAAGGCCTTAATAAATAATCCAAGCCTTCATCGAATAAATACGACTATTATTTTGTTTAAATGATAATAAGAAGTATGACGAAAAGAGGTATATAGTTAATTTAACGTCTTTATGAGATAACTATTTAGACGTTTTAAGCATAAAAATCGATTTGAAATTAGGTACGCCGTATTTGTATCACGTACCTTATATGTAAAAAAAAATACTCTTTCTGATGACAGAGATGATGAGAACTGTTGACGATGACAGATAACAAACTAAGGGTCGTAAAGTGCTTACCCTTTAATGTATATCTTCCCTTTTTGTCCTTTTTCTTCAATGTTTTCTTCAAATTCTTATTTTCCTGTTATTTACGATAAATTTGAATCTAAGCACAATGATCCATCTAAGCTAAACGTCTACATTGTCAGTATGGTCGGCTATATTGTCGGTATAGGGCGGTGGACGTTTTCATAAAAAAAAACTATTGATGAGATTTCCTAACAAGTACTATGGGATCAAGTACTTTGGTACGAGTATCAAGTACTTAGGCCGAAGTCTAAAAAGTAGAATTCTAATAAAGTTTGCATATATACAAAATTATTTAATAGCAACGTTCAGTAACACTATTACACACGGTTAGCTCGGTAACACTGGGATCATAACACATCTATAAAATCATGTAATATCACATTATCCCACATTTCCACAATTAACGAATAACGAAGTTATCGTTACCAAAGCTTTGCCGCTATAACGAAATTAACTCATACTTGGAACTTTTTCACGACACCGATATCATGTTCTCTGCGGTTTTATATGTGGCGTATGTGTGATATTTTCCTTTGAAAGGCATAATGACGTGACACTAATACGATAATTTGATATTCCTCATGTTTTTGTGTGTGCAATGCTTACGAGGATGGGGCTACATCCTGCGATAGTAGGTTGAAAATCAGTCGTATGTTTATTACCCTATGTTTAAGTATCATTGTGCGTGTTATTAGAAAAAACATTGTTCCAAATATGTATGTCATCCTTAATTATATAATTTATATTGTAACTATTAGAAAAAAAAATGAAAATCACACACGTGTGAAGGTTAAAGCCGAAGATAATAGCGTAGAACTCATGAAAATTTAACCGTGTATTAAAAATTAATTCCAAAGCGGCAACATTTTATCAAAATATTGAAGAAAAAAGTGTACTCTATCGTAGAAATGCAAAATGTTAGATTGATTATGATAAAACTTGAATGGCCATTATCGCCGCTATTACCATTATTTTATTATACACTCGTTCATCATAATATACTGCAAACTTATTTTATTTCGCCAAGGAAAGCTTTGCACACATTTACGTAGCACTATTAAGTGTCATGCATGGCAAGTAGTTGTTAATTACTAGGGTTGCGTATCTAACCATCTCGTCCCGTATTTGTCCTGTAAATATGGAAAGGAAGCGTAGCGGGCGCACGCATCTTGGTTTACGGTGGCGGGATGCGTAGTGGCACACATGATAGACGTACGTTTTAAACGAAGAAAGCTTTGAAGCGCTCGTAGCGAAGTTTACTTAGCTGTTCTCAACCGATCAGCAAAGTTAAGCAACGTCGCGTGCGGTCATGAGTTGGATGGGTGACCGCTAGTAACATTACTACTGAGCGTTTCCGTGCTTCGGAGGGCACGTTAAGCCGTCGCCGGTCCCGGTTCTTGACTAAAGATGGCAGTCGTTATAGCATGGTGGTAGGGCAATTTGCGAATGCACGCCTGGCTAGCTACCACCCTCAAGTAGAAAATCTGTCGCCAAGCACCTAACGGTGTGTTCCGGCAGCTGTCCTTGAGAGCCAGTACTTCTAGGTTAGCCTGAACAACATCTTCGACCACATCATCACTTACCATCAGGTGATAAAGTGGTCAAAGGCTAACCTAACAGGAATATAAAAAAAAAAAAGCATATAAGTCTTCGAATAAAATCTTTTATAAATTAGATATAGATTTTTATACAAAATTTGTCTTAAATTATTGATAGACCAATGGCTATCAATAATGGTTGAGATCAGAGGGTATCTGAAAACATAGTTTGGCCCTCACTATGCATATGGTGTAGTTAAAAAGTCGCATGTGTTATAAGTTTTGGGCATCGGAAGAGGAAACGTCCCATATTAGTTCCTAGAAATTATAGCAACCCTATGTATTACTGAAATGTGTATTTCTTATACAGATACGAAGACGCGTTCCTCCACAGTAAATTATTGATGCGCATTTGTACGGCCAGGCTTCGTTGGTACAGTCGCCTGCAATAAGAAGAATACACATTGTAATTTTCAAAATTGTGGCAAAGAGTTCTGTTTTTCTCTATGTAATCAGAAGTATCTTAAAGTCAAAGAGTAAAATGAATACATTTACTCAGGTTAATGTTTACTTCGATTAGTAATAACTTAGCGACATCACTTTATTTTGAAAATTACGAAGTGTAAACTTCTTATTGCAGGCGATTGTACTACGTCTTAGTGTGGCTGTATTAATTACTAATGGTACACATTACAGTATTTGGATACGCAGGGTTGTACGGTGTATTCAGGTCTGATACCACAAACGCGGATACCACACTATTTATTTACTAAACAAAACTCACTGATCACTGATCCCACTCATTTTTTTATAGCCCTGATTTAACCCACTGCCATCATCAGGACCACTTGTGCCTATTACTGCTTAAGTACGTAAGCAATAATGGACGAGATTTATGAAACTAAACATAACGCTTTAACACACACTGGCATAAATAAATACCAATATAAGAATTCTCAAACTACTAGGAGAGCAGAAGATCGTGAGAGATTCACCGCAGCAACAGGTATTTGACTAGGAACCGGTAAAAGATATCGCCTGTACCTACATTGTAAAAACACTTTATTAAAATATTAAATAAACACTACTTATGGATTTTACTAGGTATACGAATCCAAATTCATCATAATATACCAATTTTTGAAGCAGTAATGGCTCAGTGGCAATTGCTATGGACTGCTGCGCAGCAGGTCCATGGTTCGTATCCCACCGCGGACTTGAGCTTCATCGCGTGGTGGAAGGGCATTTTGCGAATGCCCGCCTGGCCTATTCGTTTACAAGATATGTATATAAATACTTTAATACTTATTAGAGATCTTGCGATGCCAACATTTGAGTTGACATGACATAATGTTTCACGCGAACCGCAAAGATGCGTACAAAATAAATAATCTTGAACATGCCCAAAATCCAGATCTTCAAAATCAGGCAAGCCATAATAGATATATAGGTACATGAAATGAAACAGCTTTAATAAACCGCATTCTATTGCAAACACAATACGTCATTATGATAGATGAGGTGTCGCCAATATAGCAGGTGTAATATAGCCTGAAAACGTGAAATATTTCATATTTCATACTGAAACAAAATCCCGTATGATATGATTACGCGTTGGGGTCTGAAAAATTGGAGGTTTGCCAAAAAGGTTGTTCTTTTACCCCGCTTTATGGGGTGATCATGTTGCGTTGTTTATGAGTGGTGGTTTGTGGGTAAACGGGTGTATGAATATGGCAATTACTTAGTTATATTTTTATAATAATCAAACGAAAGAATGTTAATTTCTTCTAATTGTACTAAGTGCTGCTGAACGAATATGTAAAAATAAAAGAAATCATACACGCTTGTATATCAAAAAGAGGTAGACAGAGGTTTCAAACGCACTCGTTTAGCTAGACATGTTTTGGTCTCACGTTATAGGGAGCAAAGCTATTGCCATCTACCCGGGCAGTTTTCGATTTTGAGCGTACTGCGAATTCGAAAGGGGTAACGATGGTTAAATCGTTATGTTTAGGTTATCTTTTTCATGATTTACTTTGTCGCAAACAAATTGTTTTGTATAACTCCATATTTTGTACAAAAAATCTCAACTTACCTATATAATTTTTAGCAAAATTAAATTTGTTTCGGAGAGTGCTGAATATAATCACCTTGAAACCTTACCAGAAAACAAATTATGGCCTTATTTAACGATTTGTAATGTTATTTTTGTTTTTAATTTCAACACATTCATTTAAAAAGTAATATTGACGGATCTCGAACGAGGAAATATATGTTATCGCTGAAGTGCAGCGCGCGCTAGTATGGTGAATCTTTTAATATATACCTTCTTAGCTCATAATGACGAACTGCTTATTTGGCCTATGTTTTCTCTTTTTTAGGAAAATATTTTTCAAGAAAACGGACCGACATCCAACACTGAATAGTATGAAATAACTTGTTAGCAGTCGGTACCATGCTAATTCAAAACACTGACCTCACATTGCAGACTGCTATTCTATATAAATAGCATAAATATACCTTATTATCAAAGTCAAATGTAGCATGTAGAGTCTACATCACTAAAAATAATGCAAAAAATATTTCTCAAAAGTTCTTTTGAAAAATATTTTTTGCTTATGTGAGGTCAGTGCTTTTAATAAGCATGGTACCGACATCATTCAATCGCCTAGAATACTGTTTAAATTAAAAAGTACTTTCGGAAGTACTACCATTTCGGAGAAATATTCTATCTAACAAAAAAAGAATCATCAAAATCAGTTCATAATAGGCGCAGAAATCGCGTAACAGACACAAAAAAGCATACAAGCGGATTAAGAACCTCCTCCTGTTGTGTCGACTGTGAAGTCGGTTAAAATATCCAATATTATAATTTAACTTATTGCTATAACCGATGCCAATCGGCGATAATGATAACAAAATTTTTTCATTCATAACTAGGGCGTAGTAATCCTGACGATGCCAACTTATTAATACCTTTTTGCGCTTCCATCGAATCCGTACCGGCATTTCGACAGGGGCAAATTAATATTTCACAGCGAGAGTGTCCGAGCACAACGCAGGCTCATCTTGTCATGGGATTTGGCATAATGAAGCATTAAATTTAAATACCGTTATAATGTTCAGAATTCGCCTTTTTCAATGTATATGAATTGCGTATCTATCATAAAGTACGTTTTTATATAGTGACCTATCGTTGACGTTATTTATTACGGATCGTACGAAAGTTTATTTTCGTTTATACGTCGGTTATATGTCAATATTCACAATTGAATGCTATTTATAAATACTTGCAATACAAACTCTTTGAGCAGTGATGGCTCAGTGGCAAGTGGCTATGGACTCCCGCGCAGCAGGTCCATGGTTGAAATCCCGCCGCGGGCTTGAGTTTCACTGCATGGTGGAAGGGCATTTTGTGAATGCCCGCCTGGCTAGCTACCACCCTCAAGTAAAAAGTCTGTCGCCAAACACCCAACACTGTGTTCGGGCAGCTGTCCTTCAGAGCCAGTAATTCTAGGTTAAGTGTGTTAACACCTTTGACCACATCAGCACTTACCATCAGGTGAGATTGTGGTCAAAGGCTTAACAATCAGCAATAAGAAAGAAAAAAAAAACATTTTGATATAAAGCCTACCATCGGTTTTCGTTCGCTTATCTGAACTACTTATCAAAACGGCGATTGATACGGCGTTTTTTGTTTGTTTATGGTATTATCTAATTTATTTTGGGAAAAATACATTAAGGGTGAATAAAATATATTGCATCGTAATATCGTTGCACCGTACGTTTATATTGATAACCTTGTGTTGAATCACTTTTTTGTTGAATTGAGTAGGTATATCTACTAGTTAATCCCGTTTAAATTTAATCAAATACCTAGTTTATTTTAGTTAACTTAAAAATGGTTATTCGTTGTGCTAGATTGAAAAATTGTTGTGTTGTTCTGTGCAAGTAATTGTGTTGAAAGCTGAGAAACCAAAAGACTCTAGGATGGAACGAGCAAAGCGTTTCAGTAAAGAATCCTGAGCGTCTTGGTGCAAAGTAACTGTGCTGCCGAGCGAAACACACAATTTTTCACCTCACTCCGGCAAAAAAATGCTAGGTACTGGTTAAATAATAACAGTCAATTAGTGTTAATTCACATTTAAAATTATAACAATACACACTAATTAGGTCACTAAAAAAAATGCTAGGTACTGGTTAAATAACCAAAGTAAATTAGTGTTGATTTACATTTTTTTTTTGGTAAATTTTATCTTCTGAAATAATTAACAGCGCCAGTGTAATCATAATTATGTTATCAATTTTTTAGAATATAATATACGAGTATGCAGGTATAACTTTTTTCAAAGTGCTAGTGTATCAAAACTGCGACTAGTTATATAAACCCTGTTATTACTCGCATCTCTATTATTTCTGCGTCAGTTACTTTACCTTGCTTTATTTTCCGTATCACATTTGCCTCATATTCACATTTGGCCCAGGCTTGCTCGAAATTTGCCTAATCGTGACCCTCGAGAATGTGTCCACAGTCAAAAGGGAAACAGAAGCACATCTTTGCAACACAGCTTAAGCTATATCTATTTACAAATGATAAATAAGGATACTACGAGTATACTGAACAAAATAAGTTTAAAAAAATAAGACTTTCTATAGTTACTTAAGAATTGTTTTAAAATAGTACGGTCTTAGGTCACTGGTATACCCTTGATTAGTTTTAAATTATAATAAGATGTGGTGTTAGTTAGGCTTGTGTCTTATCTGAGTACGCGGTAGTGATCAAACATACAAACTAAACATTAATGTAAGTTTAATTTCTGTTTCAGCTCGCACTGTTGAATTATAATTATACTTAACACGAACGAGGTTATGGACAGTAATTGACTGAACGAGACCAAAGAGACTAAACATCTCCGCCTCCGCAAAAAAGCGTGTCTGCCTGGATTTCAGGTTATTATCCTCTACAGGCTGTACTCGTAAGAATATCTAAGCCGATTCTTGTAAAATTTTGTAAGCAGGTTCGATAATGATATAGATTTTTTGTCGATTCAGCTTTTGGCATTTGTAAAACAGCGGAAATATGAGAGCACACTACCTATGTACTCGTATGATTCTGTCTCACCTATCATCAGATAGATATCAATTAAAAAGGTATTACCATATTTTTATTATTTAACTGTATTTTTTACTGTGTGATGTTTACCTTAACTAGTTATCAGCTTTCGAGAATACTTGTTCGCACGCGCAAAATTTTTGCATAGATTATTATTTTATTTTGCTATTAAGCTATATTTGATATAACAAATAAAAGTTTTCATAGGAAGATCAGCGCTTATTAATTTTTTGATGTCACTAAATAACATTTTATAATTAATGACTACCAGCTAGACAATATTAAAAGACGACATACTTCAATTAACTGTTAGGAAGCATGATCTTTCTTTTTGGTTATGCTTTTGAGATTATGTAATGCTAATTAGTATACATTGGAAATTCTGTTTGCGACCATTAGAGATTAGTATACTGCAGTGTTTTCTATACTGTGACGCATTTATCTCAACGGTTATCGGGTCTACGGCGAACGTGTTAAGCCCATTGTCCCTTGAGCCTTCAGCATAGTGATATTGGTAATACTTTGCCTCGTTATATGACGTGGAAATTGGTATGAAAATTGTTTTCAGTGGTGCTACTATGTATTTATTTCTGTCAAGTATTTCATTTGTATTGTTTTAAAGGATAAGTTTGATTGCCATTGCTCGCTACGTCACAGTAAATAGGTATGAATTTCGAACAGATTTACATGATTTAGAAATAAGTTGATTACCGGGTTCTGATTTTATAATATAATCTAGAAAACTTTAGATTATCGACGGAATATCTTTTTTTTTCACTTCTAAGCCACCAGAATAATTCTTTGTCTGCAACAGTCGGAAGAGAATTATGAATCCATTAGGTTATGCCATGTGCATAATTGACAGTACATTATAAGCCGTACATCATTAAGCGAACAATGCTAGCTGTCATTTTGTGAAATACTTTGTTATCTGTGGACTGTGCATTATTTCATTAGTTAGCGGTATGCAAATTAGTGAATTTCAAATTACTAGAAGTACAAAACACACAAATAACAAGGTGAAAATTAAAACTTCAAAAAAATATTTTTCAAAACTATTGATTTCCAAAAGACAAACATTTGTGTATTCATAATCATCTGTCCAAACCGGAATCCCGGTCAGCGGTCGATAGTCGTATATACTAAATCACCATAAAATCTGCGAAAGTCCAATTTTCATAATCCAAACGGTTTTCGAAAGAATGCATCCTTGGCTATACGAGAAAAAAACAATATTTTTCTGTAATAACAGAAAGTATTTTTTACTACAACACTACAGCTACTACAACGAAAGCACTTACGAAACCCAAAGGTCATTGCTGGCTCACAGGCAATCCAAATACTTCATCTTATTCAGCTACCAGTTAGCAGCATGCCCTACAGGCTTGCAGCATTGCCCCGTTGGATTGCAATGTTTAATCACGCGTCACATCGATCGAGCGCTCTGATAAGTTTTGCTAGCTAGATAAATTATCGGAAAGTCCTCGAAAATTTATTCAAAAGATTCTCCTCGGAAAGACACAGATAATCAGAGAAACAAAACAATATAAAAATGAGGTAAAAAAAGAAATTTACATAATTTTATACCAATAAAATAATGTTGAATGTGTACGACAAGAAGTTCTCTCAGCAAACACAACAATCATCTTAGTTCCTTTGTTTTCACATACTGCACAGTAAACGTCAAGCCAGCTTCAAGGTGCTCACAAAAGACTCGAGTGCAGTCAGCCCTGAATATGACATGCAAAGAAAATAACAACTTATTTATGAATACTGTTACAAACTAACAAGAAGATACAAACATAAACAGTAGGTACAAAAATAATTTTCTTTCGAAACGAGTGATTGAAATTCACCTCCCATTAACAAGATACGAAACTTCCGTTATTTGGTAGAGCTCATCCATAATAATAGAGATTCCTCCGAATTGTTAAACTAATTTTACTTTCATATTAAACAGAAATCTACGAAGTAAAATCTCATATTTCGAGTATCTAGAACTTTCTAACGAACTATTGGCATAGTATTTTAAAACCCCCAGAAACTAGTATTAAATATTATTATAAAGTGTAAATATAACTTCATTTTTATACCTATTTTAAGCAAGAAGAACTAGCAACAAATTTAATATAAGACTGACTTATTTTTAAATAGTGTCCTCAAGGCAAGCGGCCCTTTGAGCACATTAATAAATTCTCTATTCATCTGGTTTGAGTGTCAGTTTTTTTGGTATGCAAACTTTAGAACAATCCTAAGTTTCTAAATTATAATAATATACCTGAGACCGGTAGCGAAAGTGTTATTATGTTCACCATCATCGAGTACGCTATCCCTCTGTCTACTACAAGAAAGGTGCGTTCTTGAAAACACTCAAACTTGCGTAAAAATATCGTCACCCTTCAGAATGAATAAGCAAAACGCTCGTAGCAGAACTTGCCGAGTAATTTTAACCAATAAATTAGATTAAGCAATCATTACTTGCGGTCATTATTTTTCATCACTTGGATGATAACCACTGATGGCATTGACTCCTGAGTGCTCTCGTGCTTCAGAGGGCACGTTATACCGTCGTCGGACCCGGTTGATACCGCTCGGTTAGATACAACCTCAAGTATCTTCAAGTAGAAAATTGGTCGCCAAACACCTAACGGTGTGCTCCGGTAACTGCCCAATCATAACGCACCACTATCCCACCGCTCACCACTATATCCCCTAATGACAAGTGTACCATCAGGTGGTATATCAGGACAGTAGTGTTCAAAACCTTTTTTAAATAAACCTGCACCTATTAATGTTTTGAAGCGTCAGACGCGCCATTTCATAATCAATAACGACCAGTATTATATATTTCCAATCTGTTCTATACCTAATTGCAATAAAGCCGTATGTTGTGTCAAGAGAAAAAAATAACTGTTTCACTATACCCCTATTAGAATCAGCCAAGAGCGCCAATCTAGTTTCAAATTATACGATTTGCGCGGGAAATTGCTTGTGGCATTCGTTTTGGTGCCAAAATGGCTGTCATGGCCGCCGCGAGTTAATGAGGCACAGATAATACTAAACTATGTTCGCTCGCAGAATATTTACTTTTCAATCGAGTTTTGTGAAGTTTGTTGTTGCAAAGCCGACAGGTAAAGTCAATGACAAAAAGTTTATCCCAACAACACACAACATTAAAGGAGCAAGAGATTCGAAGGAAGCACAAATAAATAATTATATACATAAAGGTAAGTAATTATAGTAATTACACATATGACAACAGATAAATCGATCGCAATGTTGCGTGATGATAGGAACGAGTCCCATCTCAGTATGTGTCAAGTTCAAAGATGATGCCAGGCCCGGCCATCTACCAAGTATCAGGCGCTCGTAGCGAAGCTTGCCTAGTCATTTATGAACTGCCAAGCAAAAGTGTTCACATTACTGTGTACCGGTTTGAAGGGTAGGTGCCGGTGAAATTATAGGCACATGAAACTTAAGTCTTCATAAAAACTTAGTTTCGTCATATTTTAAATACTAACAGCCTTACTTATAAACGCTACTTAAAGTTTAAACATTACTTAGCCGCTGATTAGCAAAATTTCTTACTCATAAACGCTACATAACTTTATCCAGTACCTAAGTACTGCTTAAATCAGCTGTCAATTTAAACACCGTCCCACCCCTGTTTAAATTTTAAGTAACAAGATGGCGCCCATATTTCTGATCAGCTGATTTAGTTACAGACCCACCAACTTATCTGTTCAGGTGGCAGAAAAAAGAACTACAACATTCCTTCAAATTGTGACAGTTCGTAGTTGATTTCCTTGACCAGTAGCGCCCTCGAAAACTGCACAGTTAAGTTGGTGGTACTATACAAAGAAAAGTATTATATTTACTTTTTAATTTCAAGATATTTAGCACTAGATATATGCTATTTGGCCATTTAGGTCATTCATAATACTTTTTAGTACAATGTTGTCAGTTTAAAATACGTTCGACCTCATTATCCATTGCTTAGCTAAACAGGTGCTATGTAGCGTTTATAAGTAAGAAATATTTAAGCATTACTTAAACACTGTCCCCCTTACTTATAAAAACATCGCTATGTAGTTGCTAAGTAATGGATAACTAAACAGTGTTTAGGTAATGCTTAAATATTTCTTACTTATAAACGCTACATAGCACCTGTTTATCTAAGCAATGGATAATGAGGTCGAAGGTATTTTAAACTGACAACATTGTACTAAAAAGTATTATGAATGACCTAAATGGCCAAATAGCATGTATCTAGTGCTAAATATCTTGAAATTAAAAAGTAAATATAATACTTTTCTTTGTATAGCACCACCAACTTAACTGTGCAGTTTTCGAGGGCGCTACTGGTCAAGGAAATCAACTACGAACTGTCACAATTTGAAGGAATGTTGTAGTTCTTTTTTCTGCCACCTGAACAGATAAGTTGGTGGGTCTGTAACTAAATCAGCTGATCAGAAATATGGGCGCCATCTTGTTACTTAAAATTTAAACAAGGGTGGGACGGTGTTTAAATTGACAGCTGATTTAAGCAGTACTTAGGTAATGGATAAAGTTATGTAGCGTTTATGAGTAAGAAATTTTGCTAATCAGCGGCTAAGTAATGTTTAAAATTTAAGTAGCGTTTATAAGTAAGGCTGTGTTTAGTTATGCATTACTTAGCAACTACATAGCGATGTTTTTATAAGTAAGGGGGTAAGTGTTCAAGCTCGGTGCAAGTAGCATGCATGTCGTTGAGTCTAAAATCGATGCTTCTGGTTTGTCAGTTGTCCGTAAGTAGTATATTATGCAACAAGTGCGCAAAGTTGTTTATTACAATCGATACGGGTTTTAGGCCTCAGATCGAAGATCGAAGGCCTGAAACCGAGTAGCGATATACCGGAGTAGAGATTGTAATAAACAACGCGCATGAGTTTCATACGACCTTTTTCACCACACTTGCGAGGAACGAATACGAAGATTTCGATACGAAAATATTTTCTTGATCTTTTTGATAGCAATAATAATCTGATTAAAAAGGTTTATAATGATATCTTCTAAAGTTCTACTTCGGTAGGTAAAAAAAATTTTTGGCTTGTTTTATTTATAATAGTCTTTTTTTTATAAAACTAATATTAAATTTGAACAAATTAAGGCAGTGACTGGTTACGATTAAAGTAGCATGTTGCTTAAGATTAGTAGGGTAAAAATTACGAAAAGCTGCTTAACATAATATGCCTACCTAAGATAACAGTGTATTTTATTTTACACTACATTTTAATGTAGGTTGTTCAGAAATTTTCTAATTAAAGTTTAAATAAACTGTACCTTATTAAGTTGTCTTAGGTTTTCGCGATTATTACACACAGTAATAAAACAACTTTAAACGGTTTAAATCTACAAGACCTCTGGACATTGTTAGCGAATACTGCGTGAATAGGGAACGTTATGTTAAAATTTTTGACGGTAGTACAAATGTTTTTTTTAATAACTCAAGTGACTCAATAGAATCAATTAGCACAGACAATATACACGGGCGATATGACACACAACTACACACACTACCCCGTGGGGTGCCGCGTTAGAATTGCACTCTCCCATATCATGGCGTGGGTATCGTAAGAGGCGAATAAGTAAAAAACACTATAATGTGTGCAGCAGCGCCTTGTAAAGAACTGCAATCTCCAAGACGCCTGCCAAGCCTGGGGATTATGACAATTACCATCTTATAGGGGAGGCTGTGTTCAGCAGTGGACAATCCGGCCGATACCGTAATTATATGTAGCCAATTTATCGTTATTTTTGTCATTTATTGATATATAATTTTTGTAAATATATAATTTGAGCAAACCTTGATATTATTTAGCATTATTATCAATGTAACACAGTCCCAAAGTCAAATCACAAGTCCGCTCTCTTTCTGAACAGACCCTTCTCGAACATATTCTACTTGTATCGAGTAATACAAATATTCAAGTTTTATTATAACTAAAGTAAAGATTAAGATAAGATAATATACTCCAAGTTAAAGTCAAAATTAAGTATCATCCATATCAGAGTAAAGTTTTTTATGTTTTTTTTTTATGTTATTGTGACGGAACAAGCACGAGGCCTACCTGTTGTTAAGTGGACTAACCTCAGCCTATAACAGACGCATTTCGCCAACGACGAATTGCACTGTGCCCGTCACATTGAGACGTACAGTTGTTAGGTCTCATGTTCCTGTAATTTTTGAAAGCTGAAGCCCGCGGCGGTATTCGAACCATGGACCTGCTGCACGGCAGTCCATAGCCAATGCCACTGAGCCATCACTGCTTCATGAAGAACAAATGTGAAGGAACAAGCTCAAATCTGCCCATTAAATATTGTTAGAAGTGACTAATTGCACGGTGAATCGACCCCTACCAAATTCGTGGAGTAGTCAACTCGCCAACAAAATCTCATCCACTGGCTGAAATAACCAGTACAAATTAATAAAGTACTGATCAATTATTTAGATTTTTCGTGGGTTGGCTACCTGAGCCATTTCACCGGCATTCATATATCCTTTAAACTTCGCTACACTTCAAAAGGTTTAGCCTGGAGCTACGGAGAAAATATAAGATTATGTTTATGAACTTTGCTAGTGCACATTCGAACACAACATGAACAATAAATTAACACCACCGCAATAACACAGTTTTACCAATTAGTGGGTCAGTTCAGCAAGCATTCGTCTTGCTGGGTACAACGGCAGTATCAGATATTTTGCCTGATAGCAGTAGTTTGCAAGCAGCAATGCGTTTAGCCGTAAAGGGTTCTGTAGCGAGTGAAATTTCTGAGCAAACGACACATAAGGTCGTCTTGTAATAATATACGCAGTGTAGTATCAAACAGGACGAGGATGGTGACACTGCATTTGTATTAGACATGGGTGACCGCCAACCATCAGGCGGGCAACTTGTTTTTCACACAAAAAAGTTATGAAGAATATAGTAAAATCAAAAACAGTTCTTCGATTTTCCCGCCTCTAGCTACCTAATGTTCCAGGAGTAAATTACGTTCCTTTACACGTAAATCAGCAATGCTGATTTCTCATCTCAACTTCGAAAACATAAGTTTTTAAATATTTACATATAAATGCTAATTGGGAAAATTGACAACTGAGTTGTAATAAAAACTTTCTACTCAGCCGTTGAAGTGTGAATAGGGGCTGATAAAGTATTAACAGAATGGATTCAGAGTCAACGATCACGAGCTTTTGTTTTCGGGGGCCTGTTTTTCAAATGTCACAAAACTATAGAGTTATCTCCGCTCTAGTTAAGGCTATTCTGTTGGATGGTGTGGCTTCGAATCCCGGACATGACTATCATTTTTCTCTCATTGTAATTTTGTAAAAGATAGGTAAGTTGAGGGTTGTAGGCTTTTATAATGCTACCTCGGTCACCGCGAATTACAAAGCAAGAGAAAGCATAGCGCGTCCCCTTTTTTATGTTAATAAGTGCAGTACTACAGTTACAGTGTCACCATTGTGTATGACTGCGCTCGACACTCTGACATTAGTGTTTTAAGTCTCGATTGTCCGGTAATTTCACTTGCCACAGAGCCCTTTAAACATAAACATAGTGTTTACACACTGCTGCTAGGTAGAATATTTTATTCCGCAGTGGTGCCCAGCAAGACAGCCTCGTGCTAAAAGGGCCTACCACTTGGTTTGTCCCCTGATGGGACCTCATGTCGGGTATCGAGATTAAGTAACCCACGGGCGAGGGCGACTCAGACCCCAAAATAACTCATCTCAATATATATATAACAATAAACGAATTTTGATTTGATTTGATCTCTCGTAAATCCAGGCGTCAAAACTGTCCCCGCATAAGTACTCGTAATATGTAAATAAAAGCAGTTGCTCTACAGCTCAACTAGACTGAAAAACAATGATAGCCGAACGGTAATAGCTATGAGACTGCCGTGCCGCAGGTCCATCGCCAGATTGAGACTCGATTTCCAACACCGGCATAAGCTTCATTGCTCAATATACCAATATATGCCTGTAGGGTCCGGACTAGGATGTCATTCCCACCCTCCCAAGACCTCCTGAGGATGCTTCGTTTAGAATCGAAACGCGTCGAATACTCTTCCGGTTTGGCTGCGTGGCGTTTGTGAAGTCACGTTGGCTTAACAGGAAATTAGGCGGAATTGTCACTAGATATATATAATTTTTATTAAGATTTTTAAGTGTTATATTAAATAATTAATTTGATGTTTTCTTAAAATACTTTTAAAATATTTGTTATTATACTTTAAAAGCAGTTTACATTAAAAGTCAATTCTAAATCTAATTTGGGAGCAGCCCTTTTGGACCTCCCCCTACAACTATAACTAATCTTAACCAGAGTGGACGTAAAAATCAGGCAAGGCGATCTTGTAGAAATGCCAGAAAGATATGTCTGCGATGTTTAGTGGAACGCTCAGTGGCACCGCACCATATTACAAAGAAAAGGGTAAGAGCCTATCTAAGTTATATATTAGCACATGAATATAGAATGAAACAATGAAAGCTTCTCTACCACACGCACAGCTATGTGTTTTTAACTATTCACTGACAAGACGCGGGGGGTTGCAGCGGCCACAGCAGCGTCCGTCAGGTGTGGAACCAATTTGAACCAGCTCAGGAAGCGGGCATAGTTTTCGCTTTCATTGTGTTCTTTTTCTTAATTCATGTCGTATTATGTACTATTCGTTTAAAATATATAACTTGTCTTCAAAGTTAGTGTACTGCCAAACTCTATCACTCTTTTCCTGAACAAAACTCCGACATTAATTTACAAGCAATATATAATACTGTTAAACTTCAAACAGACTTGTGCATTAACTTTGCATGCATAACCACAAATATTTTCAACTTATAAAGTTTAAGATAAGCGGGACCATTCCAGAGCAGTTTTCACAAAACATAACAAACTTCTGTTAAACGGAACGAAACAAACTTGCGCCTGTTTGCGTACAAAGGAACGTTATTGTGTTGCCAGTTGCAAAGTTTCAATTCCCCTGTGATTCGCCTAAACTCACAAATATACTTGAGGTGCTATTTTGAGAGAAATAGTGTGCATAAACTTTTTGATGTTTACTTTGTCCCGGTTCCTTATGGCGATAAGGAAAGTTCTGTCGACATAAGGCGGAGTATAGGAAAAAGTAAAGTTGTATGTAATAGTTTTGTGATAATACTGCAGGTCGTTCCGGCTGATATCGAAATGAAGTAAAGGCACTGACACCTACTAAATAGCTCTACTTGAACAGATTTTGAACAAAACTTATTTAGTTTGTAACTGCAAGAAAATTGTATAATAATTTTGCTCATATTATGTTCTAAAGCTAACTTAATTCCGATACAAATTTCCTTAAAATTCTCAATAGAATAATTGCAAAGTTGACTCTTAATTGCGCTTGTAACGTTAATGGGTAATATATTCCTATAGGTATGTATTTTAACGCGCCCACACCCAGACTACTGGCAATATTAAATATTTTTTTTACAGGAGTTTCAACATGTCGACATATTTAACGACAGCATGAATAGATACTACCATTGTACATTTCAATTTATTTTTAAGTAGATATTTAAGGTAGTCAGTGTTTTGGTGTTTCAACTGTTAGCTTACTATTACTGTGTCTAATTAATAAATATATAAATAAGCGCTCAGTAGTAATGTCACTAGCGGTCACCCATCCAACTCCTGACCGCGGCTGACTTTGCTTAACTTAGCTGATCGATTAATAACGGCTAAGAAAACTTCGCTACGAGCGCTTCATATTAAAAAAATACAGAATAGAATAATAAACCTATAATTTGTATTTTTTACTATTTTGTGAGTTGATCTTCGCTTCAGAATAGACGTTATTTAAGTAGGTAATGGGTGCAATTTTGTTATGCACCACTAACTATACTAAAATAAAGTTAAAAATATTAGTTCTTATTTTTTTTGTGCTCGAGTCCAAATAAAAGTATTTTTTTTTATAGCAATTTTTGGGTAATTGTAAGCAGATTAATATGAAATCTAATTTGATGCTAAATATTTTGACTTAACATTGAATAATTTTTGTTCTTATACCAATTTGGATTTTAGCGTGAACATAATAAAACCTTTCGTACTTTACTTAGTTTTAGGTAATTTGTGGTGGAAGCAGAATTACGACCACTGTCACGGGGTAAACGATTTCTTAGTGTATTCATTTTATAGGTTTTTCTTAGTTAACTAATACGCTTCACTTACGAATAAAGTATCGATTGTATTAAATTTACTAGAAGTTACTGGAACAGAAACCGATATTGCAATTATTTGAAAAATACAAGCAATTTGCAAAGCCGCAGACCGCAACAGTTCCCGATAGAGAATCAATATCGCTCGTTGTTTGCATTTTAGAACTTTGCTTCACCTGACATATGGACGAAAAAGTACGAAAGTATATGTTGTATGATATAGTTCGTAGTATTTTGTTAATCCATGACCATCATAATGCTATCGTTTGAATTTTATTCAGAAATGGACGATATCGGTTCCGGGTAATACTTAGCAGTAAAGGTAAATTGCAGGTATAAAAAAAATGTGTTGTGAATTAGCCAGTGAAATCTATTTCAAACGGAATTGAATGCAATCCAGTTCTACTCATATAAAGTACCTACTATGTGTTATAAACATTCTGTGTTTATTATATACAGGGGTATTATTTTAAATAAGGTGTGGAAAGTGCACATAACACACTTTACTTAAAAAAAATATTATAGAATATATAGAAAAAAATAGGAAGGTCCCATGGACAAACTACGGTGCATAATTAGTTGACTTATCTATAGGTATATACTATTAAAATGTCTTCGCGACTTTGTAGTAAGTATAACAAATTAATTAGGTATATATACGCTTATCCCCAGGCTTCCAAAGCCCATTGTTTTTGAAAAATAAAAGTTCACGATTGAACTAGCCGTTACTGTAATATGTTTTAATACATAAGAAATTGCCTACTATAATGCAATGAGGCTTAAGGTCATTAAGGCTGAAGCCATTATGACCTTAAATTGGTGGCATTTAAACCTACAGCCGTAGGATCAACCGTCGTCATTCACTGAGACAAAACAGTTTACCATCCGTTACGACGGTGTGTACGACAAATAATATCCGTGAAATGTTTGAAACCAATTTAGTACTCTATCATTGATATTGCATTGAACGTTTTGTGAGCCTCGTTATTGCGGCTAAATAATAAAGGTCAAATTTGCCTACATACTTACTTGATTCTCTTTATAAAACAGGGTAGATTGCAAATCCCTTCGTTGAAGCAATGTGACAGAAATATTGAGATAACATATTCTTCACGCATTTTTTTTTATTGTATTGTGATTGAACATGTACAAGGCCCATCTTATCCTAAGCGGTAACCTCTACCTTACCTAAAATTAACTTAATAAAATAACAGAACTTGATTTCTAATCAAGCTTTGTTTTATTTTCTGCCTCCATCAATGGAGTCTGGAACCTCTAAAACTCTTCTTGAATACGTCTACACTAATTTGAAAGTTCTGCTTAATGACGTGCAATATTTCATGTTGTATTTCTCAAACGTTGTATAACTTTGAGTGTGCTTTGGCATTCTTTTGACTTTGTGATATTTGTGAGGTTGGAAAGCTCCTTGATCGTTAAAGGAAATCATTCTAAGAGTTCATAATTAGATCAAAGCAAATAGTCCAAAACGGCCCGCGGTCATGTTTTTTACTTTTGTCACTACTTAATTAAATGTATTTACCTGCTTCCTTACAGAAACATGAAAACGGAACACCAGTACTTGAAAAAATAATGATTTTTTATTATGTTATTACTTTGTGTATGTAAATTCTTTCATGTCAATGTTAGTTGTTATGACTTTTTATATATCTTTATATAATGAAATAACCAAAGATTTGCACGACTGTCGCCATGATGCGACAGCCCCTTTCAATTACTAGTTTATAAAAATATAACAACATCACAGCTTCCTTCCTTAATTTTATAAACATATTGAAAGTAAGACAAACTAACACACTTTTGCAATTATAAAAATATATTTTGTTAGTATGATTGAAATATTCTCTAAATACGCTATATATCCGTTATTCCCTATGTGTACTCTGTCATTTTATATCTAGAATGTGCGAGCGAGATTTTTTTTGATTTTTTTATTTTAACGAATTATTATGGAAAGGATGTTATACCTACTCGTAATTATTAATTAGTGAAATGTGTTGCTAATCGTAGAAAATCGAAATGACCAAATTTTATTAGAGATAAACTTGTTTTTACTAATTTCGTAGAAGCATCTCATACCGAGATATTTTCTTTCTTTTACTTCGCTAGAAGCTAAATAATGCCACTTCATAATATCAACTGCGCGAACATAACTACTCGTTACGCCACGGTCAGAGCGGCGTGCGGCGTAGTGAGACGCGACCCGCAACCGCACGTCCCGCGTGATCTTTACCCCCGCTATTATAAAATAATAAATCCTTCTTAAAGTGTGTAAAACTGATTAATCTATGAATTGTAGAATTATATTTTAGTATCGTCCATTTTCTTGTGTCGTTTTGACAAGTTTTCACCGCATATTTTACCATCTTTTCGGCAAAAATTAAAACAATTGGAACTAATACACTACGCTTATACTCAGAACGTGGACTGTTCGTGCTTGTAGTTAGATAACCTGTGCTTACTATTCGCACTTCACACCTAAGTAGGTGCGCACTTTCGTTTAGTAATGTAGTATCAGAAGCAAATAAATACTGGGAACTTTTTTCAAAAGTAATTCCCATTTGCCTCCTGTGGTGACTGGAAATGATTGCTCAAGGACGACTTTCGAAAGGATACTTTGAATTTTTTCGACATTCGGCAGCAAGTCTCATGTAGTCCATCGCAGCCAGCCTGTTCCATGACTGCTCGTGTAAATCACAAGTCACTACCAAACTAGTCAGAAGCTCAATTTTTCTACTAAATGAATACATATATATGTATATTTGTTTTTTTTTAGGCTCACAGGTATTCAGCACCTCACTACACTTGAAGCGCTCGTAGCGAAGTTTGCTTAGCCATTCTGAATCGATCAGCAAAGTTAAACAACGTCCGTCGCGGTCATGAGTTGGATTGGTGACCGCTAGTGACATTACTATTGCGTGCTTCGAAGGGCACGTTAAGCCGTCGGTCCCGGTTGTTGTCTTAGGATCGCAGTCGTTATATAGCATGGTGGTAGGTCATTTTGCGAATACCCGCCTGGCTAGGTACCACCCTTAAGTAGAAAATCTGTCAACAAGCACCTAACGGTGTGTTGCGGCAGCTGTCCTTGAGAGCCAGTTTTATTTTAGGTTAGCCTGAATAACATCTTCGACCACATCATCACTTCCCATCAGGTGAGATAGTGGTCAAAGGCTTACCAATCAAGCATAAAAAAACTACACCGGAAGATAAAGTAGCAGGTAAACTCTAGTAGTAGTACACTAGGTGGACTGACGACATAAAGAAAGTTGCAGCGAGCTGATGGATGCAAATTTGCATGGATGCAAATTTGCATCCATCAGCTCCCCGATCATGGCTGCAATCATAAATGAGTAATTAATATCCTTTCTTTGTGGCATTCAATGGGGGGACCTTTATTCAACGGTAGCCTCCTTTTCATCTTTTTATGAAGGTGATAATGATTGGTTAAGAACGACTGTAAGCTATCTACACTATGAGCGCTTCGATAAAGTTTTAATAGCGATTGCTAGAAACTGGGCAAATTAAAACTCGTTATCGATTGCACGTTTCTCCTAAGACAATATTATCGAAGTAATTAAAATCTGGGCGCTTCTTAGAACTCAGCTTAAAGTTAACCAAATTACTCTCAATCAATAAATTAATTACAAGGTTCAATCTATGTTTGTCTGTTAATAAATAAATTCAAAGTTTGGACTGGTAATTAAGGCTGGAGCTATATTGAAAAGCGACGATTGATTAAAACATATCTAGATTTATAAATAGAAGATACTAATTAAAGTTTAATCATAGTCTTATCGCTTGCTCCTGTATATACCTAAGTAAATATGTATAAATTTACTTTATTCTCTAATTTATGGTTTTATATACGAGGACATTGTGGACTGTTTACACCTCCGCCTTAGAACTGAACAAAATTTGTCCATGACTCTAAATGGAGCCTGGCTAGCTACCACCCTTAAGTAGAAAATCTGTCGCCAAGCAGGAACATGGGACTTAATAACTGTACGTTTCAGTGTGACGGACGCAGTCCAATTCGTCGTTGACGAAATGTACCTGTTATAGGCAGAGGTTAGTACACTTAACAACAGGTGGGCCCCGGATTTGTTCCGTCACAATAACATAAAAAAAAACTCCCTCGTTCCGTCAAAACTTTGCCCGCGTACTAAACTGGTTCAAACTGGTTTCGCACTCGAGCGGACACCGCTGTGGCCTCTACAATCCCCGCGCGTCTTATCAGTGACTAGTTACGCACACATAGCAGTGCGTGTAGGAGTGAAGCTCTCATTCAGTACCGTTATTTATTCATGTGCTTATACTATTCAAAACAAAAGTCATTTAAAACTTTCAAAATCTTCAAAGGCTAACGTTTTACACCAAGTTTTTATTTTATTTCTGATTTAAAACTTGAAAACATAATCCGCCAATTTCACAAAACACCAATTAATATTAACGAAACATCAACACGGGTCGAATATTAAAAACCTTATCAAAGTTGTTGTGCCAAATGAATTATTGAGCAGATATATTATTTATAACTACAAAATACGGTGGCAGAATAAATTATGGTTTCTAATAACTAGGAAAAATATAAAGCAAAAGGTATGTTGCGGAATTAAGGCCGATAAGCTTCGGTTTCATTGTAAATGAAGATTTCTTTCAGCACAGGAAAGAAATTTGGAATACATTCGCTAGCCAAATGAGATCTCTTAATATTTGTTGGAACACAAAGAAAATGAAACATTTTTTAAAATGATACTAAGCAGCTATCGCATACTAAGCCAGCATAAGATTTACAATTTATTTTAACAACTCGGTTATGGAGTTTGCAGTATCTTAAATGTTCCGTACTTTAATGGAACTCTAGTGGCTTTACTATTCAGTGCTTCTGTGCCTCTAAGGACATGTCGATTCCGGTTCACTATGGATGGATTGTAAGCATTATAGAATGGTAGTAGGCGTTTTGCGAATGCCCGCCTGGCTACCTATCCTCAAGTAGTCAAACCTGTTGAATTATTCCTGACGCTGAGTTTCTAAAACTGTCTTTGAAAGTAAGTTCCAATATAGCTTAGTGGTAGCTAACCAGAGACCCTGTTCACAAAAAGCACCACCACCATGCTACACCTACTCCCATTCCAAGACAATAATCGAGGCTGACGGCTTAATGAGACCTCCAAATCATGATAGGAAATGCTTTATAGTGATCACACATCCAAGTAATAACCGCAGCGGACGTTGCTAAGCCTGGTTCATAGTTAAAACGACTACGCAAGCTCAGCTTTGAGTGCTTCAAAACCTCTGCCTAGCCCTTCGGAGACATGAAATGGAAATGATTTATATAATCCCGTACTTTTCGTATTCTTAGCTTTCTTCACGCAGTCCTTTTGTAACATATTTGGCTTTGCTCAATTACGTTCATAAAATGCTTGGACAATTCTGCCTCTGACAAGCTATTCCGTCACCTACTAACATAATTTCATCAAATATCGTAATAATTTTATAACATATTTTGTAACATATTGTTTATGACGTTTAAAAAGAATGCTCCGAGTTTCTTGCACGTTCTTTTCGCAGTTGCTCTTTAACACTATTTTTGAATGTGGCTGTCAATTACAGAATATTTCAAGATTCAAATTTGTGATTAATCGAGGAGCGTCGTAGACGCCTAAATTGAATAAACGATTGTAACTTTTTTAATTGTTACTTATTATTCTGCCAATATGTATGGATTTACACGAAAGCTCTTTTGGTAAATATTTTAACAACTCTTAATGCTTATACCACGATGATCAATTTGTTTTATATTCACAAATTTGTAGACCTTTACATTTTCGCGTCGAAAGGAAATCGATTCCATAGATTGGTTATAGATCGTGCCTCTGCTGTTGGTCTCGGTAGTGGAAACGGAAATATGTGTGGCTTGTATAGCTGAAAGATACAAGTTTGATCCTGAAACGATTGGTAATGTTCGAGATGAATTTAAATCTCTGGATCGCATCAGTCAAATACACATCATAAAATATCAGTTTGAAACCTGTTACTTAACCTGGTTACGTTTGTTTAGAATCATTACGGGAAGTGAGTCTCAAACGGCAATTATTAAACATTATTTTTTGAATGAGTGTTTTTCCTCCAGATATGAATTCATATCTGGAGGCAAAACACTCATTCAAAAAATAGGTATTAATGTAATAGGTATTAATGAATAGATTCAGGCGTTACTTTGCGGAAATCCATTTTTAATAATAACAAATACATTTAAAATATTTTAAGAAAACATCAAATTAATATTTTAATAAAATACTTAAAAATATCGAGCGCACGATCGAGAATCTCGATCGTGCGCTCGAAGAGTCAAGACCTCCTGAGGATGCTTCGGGTAGAAGCGAAACGCGTCGAAAATTCTTCCGGTTTGGCTGCGTGGCGTTTGTGACGTCACCTCGGCTTAGCAGGAAAATTAAGCGGAATTTGCACTAGATATATTTTTATATTTTTAGTATTTTATTAAAATATTAATTTGATGTTTTCTTAAAATATTTTAAAAGTATTTGTTATTGTTATTAGTAATAAGTATTCTAAAATATATGACAACTACAATGCTTGATCCTCAAACACGATTCTACATATTTCTATAGAGAAAAACACGAATACAGTATCTTGCTCAGAATTCCACATTTAATATGCAGCAAGCATATACCAGCAGATGTCGTACGTTTCTTCGCCTACCTACGCTACTACCCTCCACTAAACATTCGTGATGTACAAATTCCTTAAATGTCATTTTATCACTTGTAGAAAATAGTATACAAATAACTCTAAACGGTTTAAATCGCGTATATTTATCATTATTTTTGTCCGGACGATTCAAACACTTTGCAGTGATCGTGGTCACGGGGTGACTTATTGTTTTTTTTTGCCACATGAGTTTAAGAAATTATTTGATCTACCGATAGAAATTGTATATAATGTACATACACTGTACATTTTAGTGTGGATGTACAGTGCATACACTTAATCAATAAAATGTTTCACATTTACAACCTCGACCGGAAATCAAACCCACGATCTATCGAGGATCGTTCGACTTAGCCGAAATGTTGTACTCTTTATTACTGTAACCGTCGCAGGGGACGGTGAGCAGTCATCAACCAGACTATTAGACTTCACCTAATCAAAACAAGTGCTTTTTTTATTACTCACAATGAGTATCACAGTTGCTACCGTAAACGTATAGACTATCTACCATCACTTACTCGTACATACGATGAAACGGAAGAGCTCGTGAATTACACTACTTGACTACTGCCACTTGCCAATGACCAAAAAAAACAACATACATACGCACACACATACACCCTGACACACACACACACGCGCGCGCGCACACACACACTCATCTTCGCAATCACATACACTCAAAAAGAGACATATAAGACTTTATTAGGCATATAAGATTGTTTTAATAATATCTTATAATCATATTTCGTTTTACTCTTCCTATACAAGTGATAAACCTGAAGAACTAAATGTTCTGTAGTTTTTAAAGAAAAGCGTTGGTACCTGCAACACAGTTTTTCTCAAAAACTTTCGCGGTTACCATCTGTTTCGTACAATTTATGTCATCGCTTAAGTTCCAAATAAATAATTTGAGTTTAAATATAACCTATCACAATAGGAATGTTCAGCACACTTAGGCAATAACGTATTACGGGATGCAACATATTACTATGCAGAAGGAGCACTTCAATCGCGTGTCTTTGTTCAAATCTCAATTGCTAAATACAACGTTGATTTAATATTCAAACGTTGTTAGGGTTGCCAGTTGCTTAAAATAAGCCAATGGAATAATTTTTGAGTAATTAGAATACCAAGAAAAAATTAAACCAGTGCAGTGATGGAGCTTCCATGGCAGTGGAGTTGGCATGGCTTGAGGCTGTTGCGATGTTGTGTTACTAGAACATATCATATGGAATCTTGTAGATGGTTTTAGACATACTCTTTGAGTAGATGTCGTTACATGTCAGAAAGATGTGCATGCCAACGTCATAACCCAATTCAACAGCATTTTTTTATTTATTTAAATGATGTGGTGCACCAGCTTAACCTTTTATGGAAAGTAGCTCTCAAGGGTAGCTGCAGGAACACAACGTTACGTGCCTCGCGACAGGTTTTTTACTTCAAGGCGGTAGTTACTCGGAAATCTGCAAAATACTTTCTGCCTATCACCGTGTAAAGTGTCGGATCTTTAATTCCGCCCTTAAGTCAAGAAAATTTTATCAAATAAGTGGGCTTAACGTGCCCTCTAAAGCGCGTTATTGCCAAGTAGTAAATATCACTAGCAGTCAAAATCCAAGTAGTGACCTCAGTGGATTGAATACGACGGACTAGGCAAGCACCGCTACGAACATCTTTCTACAGATTTGTGGTTCCGGGCTGTATATTATATACATATATATATTATAATAATTAAAATACTCAATTACAATTCAACTCTCATTACGGTTACAAAAATACTAGGACGGACGGACGGGATATTGACTCAGTGAGATTCCACCCCATTCATTCGTATGGAACCATACAAAAGTTAAAAGTATTCAAAAACACAATCTTCCCTTTAAGATTGACAAACACTGGGGTTTGAGCCTCCGAGTTTGTCAACAACTTACTAATAGGCGATGTCACGGTTGAAAATGATTTCGCGTGTCGTTTAAAGTAAATATTGCAGAATTTTCTGCATTTTTATTAAAGGCATGGGTTTTGTCTCTTGTTCTGAAATAAATAATAAAGCTTTAATATTTAATAGAAATATAGCGGTTGCTCAAAGCTGATGCCCAAATGTTTTATTCATCGGGCGTGCAGACTTTATATCGGAGTAAATATGCCGCCTGGAATGATGGGGTATTTGGGGCGGACAAAACATCAACCTCAAGATTCAAAAGTTGAATTCTTTTGAATCTTGAGGTAGGTATAAAGGCTCTACTTTTACAAAAAAAAAAGGTGTACATAATGCACAATAAAAATATCCTATTTCTAATTTGAATCTGTAGAAATAAAATATTAATCTCAAAAGCTTTTGGAGTCCTGGCAACCCTAGATGTAGCATTACGTATTCTTTTAATAAAACATAATTGTGCAATCGCACAAAGGAATAAATGTTTTTTCCATAAAGAAATTTAGGATTCTTTCCTCATTATACATGAGTGCACTAAAATCGCACTTTTTAAAGAGAGATTTAAGACGTTTGGTGTTTTGAATACGGCTTTAAAGAATATTTCATTGTTTGATATTGTAATCTATGCCGACGAAATTCAAAGTTTATATAACCACATGGTAAAATGGATTAATTATCTTGTTCAATACGCGTTCGACATGAGTATAAAAAATATTTTAAGACGAGTGATCATTAAAAAAATGTCTCACTCCGTTCTACGGAGAGACTTCGTTTTGCATGCAGATGATCTAAACCGAACTATGCAATATATAAATAGAGTGAGCGCATTTTTTGAAATAAATGCATATATAATGAGTTTTTTAAAACTGAAAGAATATCACACATACTTACTTTTCATAATAATTTGATATAAATGTTTTATTCGTACGATTTACTATATTGACACTAAACTTGATCAAGCGACATTTCAGAGCTGTATTCGTGTTTTTCTCTTTAGAAATATGTAGAATCGTGTTGTAGGATCAAGCATTGTATATGTCATATATTTTAGAATACCTATTAAATTATATTTTTTGTTACTATTTTTTGAATGAGTGTTTTGCCTCCAGAAATGAATGTGGATATTCATATCTGGAGGCAAAACACTCATTCAAAAAATAATGTTTAAAAATTGCCGTTTGAGACTCACTTCCCGTAATGATTCTAAACAAACGTAACTAGGTTTAGTAACAGGTTTCAAACTGATATTTTATTATGTGTATTTGACTGATGCGATCCAGAGATTTAAATTCATCTCGAACATTACCAATCGTTTCAGGATCAAACTTGTATCTTCCAGCTATACAAGCCACACATATTTCCGTTTCCACTACCGAGACCAACAGCAGAGGCACGATCTATAACCGGAAAGTATGGAATCGATTTCCTTTCGACGCGAAAATGTAAAGGTCTACAAATTTGTGAATATAAAACAAATTGATCATCGTGGTATAAGCATTAAGAGTTAAATTAAATATAATATTAAAAAAAAAAAAAAAATTAAATATTTACCAAAAGAGCTTTCGTGTAAATGCATTCATATTGGCAGAACAATAAGTAACAATTAAAAAAGTTACAATCGTTTATTCAATTTAGGCGTCTACGACGCTCCTCGATTAATCGTAAATTTGAATGTTGAAATATTCTGTAATTGACAGCCACGTTCAAAAATAGTGTTTAAGAGCAACTGCGAAAAGAACGTGCAAGAAACTCGGAGCATTCTTTTTAAACGTCATAATTAACAATATGTTACAAAATATGTTATAAAATTATTACGATATTTGATGAAATTATGTTAGTAGGTGACGGAATAGCTTGTCAGAGGCAAAATTGTCCAAGCATTTTATAAACGTAATTGAGCAAAGCCAAATAATTATGTTAAAAATGGACTGCGTGAAGAAAGCTAAGAATACGAAAGGTACGGGATTATATAAATCATTTCCATTTCATGTCTCCGAAGGTCTAGGCAGAGGTTTTGAAGCACTCGAAGCTGAGCTTGCGTAGTCGTTTTAACTATGAACCAGGCTTAGTAACGTCCGCTGCGGTTATTACTTGGATGTTTGATCACTATAAAGCATTTCCTACCATGATTTGGAGGTCTCATTAAGCCGTCAGTCTCGATTATTGTCTTAGAATGGGAGTAGGTGTAGCATGGTGGTGGTGCTTTTTGTGAATAGGGCCTCTGGTTAGCTACCACTAAGCTATATTGGAACTTACTTTAAAAGACAGCTTTAGAAACTCACCATCAGAAGTAATTCAACAGGTTTGACTACTTGAGGATAGGTAGCCAGGCGGGAAATCGCAAAACGCCTACTTCCATACTATGATGCTTACAATCCATCCATAGTCATCCGGGATCGACATGCCCTTAGAAGCACAGAAGCACTGAATAGTAAAGCCACTAGAGTTCCATTAAAGTACGGAACATTTAAGACACTGCAAACTCCATTACCGAGTTGTTAAAATGAATTGTAAATCTTATGCTCGCTTAGTATGCGATAGCTGCTTAGTATCATTTTAAATAATGTTTCATTTTCTTTGTGTTCCAACAAATATGAAGAGATCTCATTTGCCTAGCGAATGTATTCCAAATTTCTTTCCTGTGCTGAAAGAAATCTTCATTTACAATGCAAACCGAAGCCTACCGGCCTTAATTCCTCAACACACCTTTTCCTTTTTTTCCAAGTTATTAGAAACCATAAATTAATTTATTAATCATAATTTGTATTAAAGAAATAAAACACCCGACTGCAAATTATGTATTTTCGTTAAATGTTTAACCTTTCTATTGAAGATAAAACTGCAAGTTATGGAGTATTTATGAAATCGTGTTTTAAAGCCCTTTATTTTGATGCCCCGTTCAATAAAATGGAAAACAAATATCTCCCAATATGGCGCCTAGAATCCGCCACTTAATTTAAAATTTCGTTTTATGTACCAAGTGTCACGCGCTGTTAATACAAATCCAACGATATATCTTACATTGAAATCGGTTAGACCGTTTAGTAGTTATGATGGCATAAAGAAAACTCACAAACATAGATATGTATATGTTTGTGAGTATGCATGTACATGAACCCTGAAAGCATAATTCACCTTTTTTTGGGCAGTCGTGCAATTAAAAATCGAAACCAACTTCTAACACCAAATCATTATGAGTTCCCATTTTCAGGGTCCTTCTCTCTCCCTTTTCAGGGATGCTTACTGCTTACAAGATCCATTTCACATCCACCCACAATACCAGTCACCATCGGCAAGAGTTCCAATTACAATGTCATCCAGGTATATAGAATTATCAATAGTAAAGCGTGTGCGCGTGCCAAGCAGGCGACAGGACAAGAGGTTAACCTATACAACAGAACAAGGATGCACCAGTTTGTGTCAGTTTAAATTAGAAAATAGCCGGGTAGACATCATAATTATACTACTATATCACCAAGCTACACTGCAAGCGATGATTAGAGTTGCCGATATAGTAAGCAACTTGGCGGGTACACAATTGCAGCTAAAAATTGCCTTAAAACTATCCTGATTCATCATCATCATCCTTATATCTCTTTCGCTTCAACTACACTCACCAATCCTTTCAAACATAAACATTGGTAGGGTAGATATTCCTCCTTTTTTCAGAACGTCTTCAATTTGAGTTCGAAATGCTCACCTAGGTTGACTACTACCCCTTGCAACACTTTCGTTGACTCGTCCCATGTATACCTGTTTAGTCAGTCTCTTACCAGATTAGTAATAAAACTGAGAGCAACTTTTTAATTAAGTTCGACACTTTGCGGATTAAAGTATCTCCTCGAAAGGGTGGAGGGATTTTCTTGGACTTAATAATGTCTTATAGAGGCAGTCTTTTAGCTTTTTCTTTGGTTTTAACATCTCACTATAATTAAAAGTTGGTGTAGCTTTTCAAGCGCTCGTAGAGAAGTTTGCTGAGCCGTTCTATACCGATCCGCTAAGTTACGCAACGTCTGCCGTGGTCATGACTTGGATAGGTTACCGCTAGTGACATTACTACTGAGCGTGCACGTGTTTCGGAGGGCACGTTGGTCTCGGTTGTTTCAACGGAAGGAAAAAAATAATATTACGAGCGTCATGTGTACCCAATACTGTATATCCCTATAGCCGGGACATGCTATGCCAATTGAGTTATTGTAGTGAGTGAGCCACTGCACCAAATTTATCCTTTCACTCGTATTGTTTAACCGTCTTAATAGGATGGAGAAACATCTACAGCCAAACTGAATTGAACTACGCACAAAACTATTTTTACGATTAGCTTTTAACTTGTTTTACGATGTGTCAACCCGATAACTCTAAAATTGTAATTTTTGCATTGCCGTCATTTGAAAAAAGTAGCGTCATTGATTAGGAGGGTACGGGGGAGTAACAACACTATCCTGAAGGTGGTAGCAGATGACATGAGGGCGCCTATACTGAGGCATTTCGTACGAAAAATGATTGTGAACGAGATGCCTCGTAAGTTTAGGACCTTTTTACATGTGTTATTGTATGTTATTTAATCTTAAAATGTTAATAAAGTAACTACTAATATATAAATTTTACTAAGCTAACAAAATAAATCTATGTTGTCCGCTAATAAAGAACTTAATTTAAATTGGAATTTCCATTGCGTAGCAAAAATAAAGCAAACAAAATTACAACGAAAGGCAAAATTGGAACTACTAGCGAGATTTGAATTAAGAAATAGGAACAAAGGGATACATTTGAGCTATCACTCACTGCGATACCTCAATTGGCGGAGCATGTCCCGGCTATAGCGATGTATAGTCACGGGTTCAATTCGTTGTTATTTTGTAAAAACTGAATGACGCTTGGCGACAGATTTTCACTTTGATGATGGTATTTCGTAGCTGTTTCCTTTTTATATAGTTTCTCAAAACCTTATAACTTTTGAGGTACCAATATAGCTCATAGCTTATTTTGTAGATGGACTTTTTATCACATTTTGAGGTTACGAAATATCTGATATATTACGAATATCAACATATAAAATGTTTACCTACCCTACGAAATGTAATACAATTTGTGTCGCAACCTTTTTATATGTGGTTTACTTGACACCTGTATCACAGTGTAAAAAACGAAGACAGTAATAGAACTAGGCTTCTTTTTATGAATTCACTATAAGAAAATAAATCACACTAATATTTGAATACTAAAGTTTGTAAGTGAAAGAGTGAGAATGTGAGTGTGTTTGTTCCTTACTTCTTCATGCTGAAGCGGTTTAACCGATTAGGATGAAATTTTGAATGTATCATTTTGAAAGTATCATTGACAACCGAAAATAACTAGTTTGTTATCGTATTAAAATGTAAAATGCTGCAACATCATTGGAGGTCTGTTGTTTTGGACCTGTCTGAACAACAGACAGGTCCATAGGGACCTTCAGAAATGATCGCCATAATCATGTTCACACTAGCATTCGCTGTTCGATTTTGTTGTAGATGGACATAGTGTTCATGGTCGTCCAGAAGATATCCATTACTTTCTTACTTACTCTATGTCCGATCACTCCACTATATTGAGAGTTCCTTTGTCTTTTTCATCTGAATTTTGAATGTTTTTAAGATTAAATTACTTTACTGTAATGTTAAAAAATTCTACTTCTTCTTCTTTTTTAAGGTTCCGTGCATCAAAAGAAAATAGAAAAGCTATAGGATCACTTTGTAGTCTGTCTGTCCGTCTATTCGTATTATTCACTCTTTCACAGGAACGCGAAGAAGTGTCAAGTTGAAATTTATATTGAAAACGGGTAAAAAAAAACTAATAAGTAAACGGGACTCAAAGATCTAACAGTTTGTGTCTCATATTTTTCCATATTGTACAGTTTCACAAGGAAATCAAAACTTATGGGATGCTTTTAGTTGACCTCGTATCATGAAGTTTTACAAAATATAATGTCTTACAGCAAATTAAACAAAAAACTGAAAACTTCAATTTATGTTTGAATTTACTATATCAACTATAATTTGCGGTTGGTATTGACACCTACCTTACACCTACAAGTTTGTACAGAACCCTCGGATTGCGAGCCCAACTCGCACTTGGCCGATTTTATTCACAAAATAAAGCTCTTTCATAGGTACAAAGTGGATTTTTTTGTGTTTCAAAATCAAACAACTAGACGTAACTGAAAAGAAGTCTTCAGGTAGTGTCCAAAACTTTTAAAAGTAGGAATACAAATGAGCCAGGGAAGGATATAAATCAATTAACAATGGAACCTGCCTTACAGGGACGAGTTTTTTCTAACGGCTGGATATGTTAAACTTCCACCACTACCTCAGTTGGTAAGTTATAATGTATATGTCCATGATGATGATTGATGCTAATCCTAGAATATATATGCCCCTAGGGTGCCGGGCTAGAATGTCACCCCCCATCTCTACCCGAGGGTATCGTAAGAGGCGACTGAGGGTAACACATGAGAAGGTGGGCAGCAGCACTTTCTGAGGAACTGTCATACTGGGATCCCCAAGCCGCCTGCCAAGTGTAGGGATTATGGAAAATCCCCCAATATTGGTACAGGCTGTGTTTAGCAGTGGACTATCCGGCTGATACAGTATGTGAACTTTATCTCAAGAATACCTACCAGGATACACCTTTTTAAGTTCTCAGCGACATATTTTCAACTTATTTCGTAAAATACCCCACCACATTTGCATACCTATCCGAAAGCAGAGGTGACTCCACAAATATATACATATATATTTTTGTACGTGAATAATAAATCACTAATGATACGTCTTGATATTATATATTTATCAATAAATTACAAGTATGAAGGCATTCATATTATGTAGGATTTCCGGCCGCAATTAACAAAATCCTATGATAACATAATTACTATAGCCGCTCATTTAGTATGCAACGCGCTTAGCGTACAATGAATAGAGATTAGATAATAGTTTGGAAGTTAGTGGATAGTAAATTACGCTACATTTACCTTAAGCATGACTACAATAGCTATAGCTTTGAATCATGACGAAACGTTACATACTGTAATCGCCCTGAAGATAAGCATATGCTCGAAATCCAGGTCAACGTATTCGAATCCTAACGTGTTTTCCGGTCTAATTTATAATATTTAAATATCCTGTAATAGATATTTAAATTTTTATTTATTTTAAAACTGGCATTAATTAAATACATGACGGCTGCGAAACGAAGTTCTACAACAATAACAATTGGAAAGCCATAAAATAAAAATTACATGTAACCAGTCTTCGGCTATCTCCCGACCTAACCCTCACTATACGTCCACACATCAATGTAACAAATTAGAGAAATGTTTGACATCCTGAACAAGCAATTAATGAGTTCAGAATACTGTAACATTCATATGTTGATCTATAACTTTGATTCAAGGCGTATATTAGCTTGGCAAATTAGTTTAGGACTATCAGTGTGAGGTGCGGAATTTATTTAAGTTAGCTTTAGGAAATTAGTTCTTGTTTGTTTCTAAGGCGCTCTAGGGAAGTTTACTCGCGAATATCTCTATACGTGTTAGTAGATGTGTTGGCGAAACTGAAAGGCTGTGAAAAAATTTAATAACCTGTTTCTTGTACGGTTTACTAATAGGATCATTATTTAATACCATAGGGCTAATATTTATCCCCGTGGGGTGCCGGGCTAGAATGTCACCCCCATCTAAACCCATGGGTGCCTTAAGAGGCGATTAAGGGTAACACACCAGAAGGTGGGCAGCAGCGCTTTCTGAGGCACTGATATCTCACACTGCGATCTCCAAGACGCCTGCCAAGCGTGGGGATTATGGCAAACCACCCCTTAATGGGGGAGGCTGTGTTCAGCACAGTGGAGAATCCGGCTGATACAGTATAGGATTAATAATGACCTTGCTGAAGACACTTCACGCGTTCACGCGAAGAGTCTGGTGCAAAGAGTTCAGGCCAGTTCCAACACCATCATAAAAGGATTACTTACAGCCGGATCAGACTGCTCTTATTACCGACTTTGTATATAATAAGTCAAACTTTGTGTGATTATAGTCAGAAAGTACATCGAGGCGATCGTGATGGAGCACCTGATGTTAAGCGGTATCCTCTGCCTATAACAGATGCATTTCGTTACAAGTGATGAACTGCACTGCGCCCATCATCCTGAGACATACAGTAAATAAGTCTCATCATGTGCCTATAATTTTACTGGCTCTTAAGGTCTGCTGGAACACACTGTTAGGTGCTTGGCGGCAGATTTTCTCCTTGAGGGGGGCATTCATAAAATGTCCTTACACCATGCATTTCAACTTAAGCGGCGGAAGCGGGGATCGAACCATGGACATGCGGCACCGCAGTCCGAAGATATAAACGCTCGGCTATCCATTACTTAAGGGGCATCACTGTAGAGAAAGATGTTATATTTCGTCTCCACTTCTCGCGTTTTTAGTTCGCGCCATGTACCCCATGGCGCCATGTTCGCAAGTCAATGGCAATATTTTATTTTATTAGAAATTTAGAGCGCTCTCTAGTAGAACTAGTAGAAACTATCTTGTCACACACGAATGATATATGAATGAATGAATAAAGCGCCATCTAGCACGCATATATGATACCAACACATTAGTAGGCTCATGAATTGTTTTAAAGTTGTCAATGTAAGGTGGCACAGTTAATAAATATACCATACCGTAGAACAAGTTTAATCTTGATGAATACCAGCTTTTTCTTGCATGTTTTTGTGTATGCAAATTTTCAACTGCCCGATTTTGATGAACTAATTGCTTTGATGTAAGGCGTAACCCATTACAAAAAAGATAGTTTATTTATTACAAAAACAAGTATATAGTGTAAAATTTGCGCTGAAAATAATGAATAAGCTTTTGTACCCCATGATCAAAAGACAGATAGCGGGTATACTATTAGGTATTATTATCAAGTAGCTTGGTTTTTAAACAAGATTTTATTTTGTTTAAAAACTAAGTATAAGTCATACGACTTGCTCGTGTCATTACTACAAGTCCTATTAAGGTCACATAAACAAAAAATCACATGGAGAAGGTAGTAAGTACAGTTATTGTTTCAATTTGTTAATAATAATTCATACATTTCGTGAATGCTGTTGCGTAGATGGGTGGCACAACAAAACTTTTAAGAAAATAATATCTTTATTCAGATTACCCACTTAGGAAGACAGGTATTTTGTTTATAAATTTTACCATTAAATATTATTTGTACCCGTACGTAAATATTACTATTTGTACTACTACTACTATTACCACAATATTATATATCGATAGTAAAACTGTGGTATAACTTACTGTTGTCTTAGGTATTCGCGATTGTTACACATAGTAGTTAAACCACTTTAAACGGTTTAAATCGCGTATATTTATCATTATTTTGTCCCGACGTTTTAAACACTTTGCAGTAATCGTGGTCACGGGTAACTAAAAAAAATTTATAAATATACGCGATTTAAACCGTTTAAAGTTGTTTAATTACTATGTGGTATAACTGTATTGGTAGTACTAAGATACTATCTTATTCATATATCATCATATACGAGTACGTAGAAAGAAGTAAATATACTTATACTATATATACTTATTACTTAAAGCCAAGTAAAAAAAGGCAGTGCAATGCATACCTTTTATTTTAGCTGATTTTTACGTGCGCTCCGTAACCACCGGGCAAAACGGAGCACTTATCTGTCATCTGTCTATCCGTCCGTTTTAATGTCAAACAAATCTTGCGCTCGTAAACGGGATATAGGTGACAAAGCGCTCGTAGCGTGGCTGGCTTAGACATTCTTTACAGATCAACTAAGTAATTTAACGTCAGCTGCGTCATGACTTGGATGGGTGACCGCTAGTGGCATTACAACTAAGCGCTTCCGTACATCAAATGGCACATAAAACCATTGATCTCGGTTGTTGTCTTAGGATTGCAGTCGTTATAGAAAGGTGGTAGGGCAATGCCTGCACGGCTAGCTTCCACCTTCTGTCACCAAGAGCCAAGCAGTGTGTTCCGGCAGCACTCCTTAACCCTAGTGATACTATATCCTAACATACCCTAGATATAATCCTAGTGTTCATTTGATGGGTTGCTTTTCTGGGCTATAATTACTATGAAATTATGAATACTTATTTAAATAACTTTTTATGTTTGATAGTTTGTGTGTGTTCCATTATTTGTGGAAAGAAGAGTCTGTGTTTACTGCATGACAGCTTTGTATGGTACCGTAAGACCTACTGTTACTGTTACGCTGTGGCCTCAAAATATTTTTTATTCCATCAGCATGTTCATATTTATGAAAAGTCTTTCGTTTGTTCTGGTGTCCATCCAGGGTAAGAAATATAATTTTCCTAGATCTACGAAAAAATATGGTAGGTAGATACTTAAGATTTACATACATTACGTATTACTTACTATATTCAGCATACTAAACTTTTTGAGTGAATAATAGGAAAAAAAATGGAATCTAGGTAATAAAATTACAAGCAGAATGCATAAAGCATATTGTAAATAAACTTAGAAGTAAATACGTATCCATTTATACCAATAAATAAAAAAAATATAAAAATAAATTTTGCTTAGGATTTGAACCTTGATCCTACAGTTTTCTGGTCCGACCTTAGAAGAAATGAGCTACTCAAACAATGTTTAATCGATGAAAATGACAGACCTATGTAACATTTGTGATTGTGTTTCCTGGATCAAAATGTGGCAACGTAAAAACTAAAGAGTTGTCAACGTAGGTTAACTACGAAATCAAGGTAAAAATGTACAAGATTTACATTAAAGAATTGAAAAGTCGTTAGATAACTAAATTATATGTAAATACTTATAAAATTTTCATTAAAAAAAATAGTAGACAAAAAGTGAATGCGTCAGATTCAAACTCCGCTCTTCCAGATTCTGGTCTGACCTCTCTAAGATTGCGCCACTTAGACATAGCGGTTGGAGTCGAAAATAAGAGATATTTACAGACTTTTGTGCCATACTGTCAGAAGAATTTGTAAATTTATGTAAAAGTTCATATTATGAAAAATTCAGAATAACGCTCATAATGACTTTAGGTAGCTCAAGTACTTCCTACGTCTTATAAAATCTTGCATGTTTATTTTATTGTGATAGTGTCTCAGTAATATGATGAATTAATTAAAATTAGAAAATTACATTCATGACAGTAAACATAAATGGAGGAAAAAGTACAGATGCCTGCCTTATTATGTCCACGATGCGTTTTTGGCGATTTGTATAAACCTTTTTTGTACCTACAAAGCGTTTATTTGTATGTTTAACCATATTTTTATTTAATCGAGATCGCTGAGAAAAGCGACATAGGTCCAACGCTCAACGCGGCTGGCCGCGGTTTGAACGATAATGATAGCGCTATACGTGGATCGCTGGAGAAAATAGTGCGGCATGATATTAACGCTTCTCGGAATGAAACGGCGTATGCGACATTTTAGAAACAGACTTATTACACATTAACCATGCTTTTTTTGTAAAAAATTAAATAACAAACTTTATTGCACTTAAAAATTCAATATTTTAGAACATAAATCATATCTTAATACAATAAAATCTAGCGGAAAAAGTAGAAAACCTTTATTTTCAGAGGGGTTTTTGTCAATTTTTTGTATCGAGCCAATTATTAGGAAACATGTTTTGAGTGCTATGAGCACACTACCTATATCCTTGAGTATTGTGTATATAAATTGCAGTACCATGCGGTATCTGGTTTATGAGATTTTCGACATATTGTTAGCATTATTTCTTATATACTGGGCCTTAAAAAAAACAATCAAAAATTCTGCCAAATGCGAAGGGTCTAGAACGGTTTCTTTTGTAAATTTTTGTAATTATTACTTAGTACAATATATATGTACTTTATGTGTGTTGCTGTGGAACCCTCGGTTTGACTCATTGACTATCTGCTACTGGGTAGTGGGTAGTCTGCTTTTATTTGATCAAGTTGAGTCATCTTTCGGCAGTCTAGTTAGGTACCCAGCTTTCATGTCGTTTTAATGGAATGTTCGTTCCACGAGTCCCTCTCTCTGTCGAGAGACCCTCGCAAATGACCGACATTCACTGACATTTGCGTAGTTAATGAACTTACCAGATAATTGATTCTTGAACTAGTGAAGTTTGTGTCATCTGAAACGAAAGAAAATTAATTGAATATGATGTTTGGTTCAGTCTCAAAAACTTAGTACCTAAAAACCCGTGAATGACGGGAGCTCGAATCACCAGACATATATATTAACTTTGTGCAAGACCACAACCATTGGTTTTTAGGCAATTTTCCTTTATTGACAACAAGATATGATGATAACAGGACAAAAATTTAATGATGCCAATTTGACATTAATATAATCTTCTTATTGTTGTAAGTAGTAAGCGTATGACATATATTTATAAATATTTTGTATGAACACAGTAATTATAATATTAGCACGCCATTACAGGCAGGATTTAGTAGGAGCATTTAATTTATGTAATTATGACTTTGCAATTTTGTGTGTATCCGAAATTCCAGCAAATTACACCTATTGCTATTTACCTTACCTTTTATATTATATGGAAGTCATAGAAATATTAATAAGTAATAATGATAAGTAATATATAATAATTTCGAACAGTGATGGCTCAGTGGCATTGGCTATGGACTGCCACGCAGCAGGTACATGGTTGGAATCCTGCAGCGAGCTTGAGCTTCACCGCATGGCGACCACTTTCTAATAGAAAATCTGCCGCCAAGCACCTAGTGGTGTGTTCCGGCAGCAGTCCTTGAGAGCCAGTGAAATTACGGGCACATAAGACTTAACAACTATATGTCTCAAAGTGACGGGCGCAGCGCAATTCATGACTTGTGATGAAATGAAATGTATCTGTTATTGGCATAGGTACGCTTAACATCAGGTGGGCCTCGAGCTTGTTCTGTCACAATAACATAAAAAAGTAAAGGGTTAAAAAGGGACGTTAATAATTAATTGTTCTCAATTGTGGTAGATATGGTTTGCCTGGTTAGTCGGGAGCTCCTCCGTAATATAATCTAACCTGTGCTATTATGTCGTACAGTGCTTAGGCAAATTAGGACTGTTTCATCGAGAGGAAAAAAAAATGGTATCTTTCTGTAAGACATTGTAAAAGGCAACTTGGGCAAAATATGTGAATGCACACACATTGAGTTCTTCATTTCCACACCACCCCCCACAGTATTGTTGATATATTAATATCCTCCTTATATTTGTACCATGTTCGATTATTTTAAAAATGATTAACAATTTATCATTCATTACTAATCAATAATATTACGCCAAGAATTATAATATGTATTAATAATTTGGTACATTGAAACAAGAATGAATTTTTAATTAAATCGAGTTAATATTATCTACATCAATTTTTTTTTTTTTTATGCCTGATATGTTAGCCTTTGACCACTTTCTCACCTAATGGTTAGTGATGATGTGGTCGAAGATGTTGTTCAGGCTAACCTAGAAGTACTGGCTCTCAAGGATAGCTGCCGGAACACACCGTTAGGTGCTTGGCGACAGATTTTCTTCTTGAGGGTGGTAGCTAGACAGGCGGGCATTCGCAAAATGCCGTTCCACCATGCTATAACGACTGCCATCCTAAGACAACAACCGGGACCGACGGCTTAACGTGCCCTCCCAAGCACGGAAACGCTCAGTAGTAATGTCACTAGCGGTCACCCATGCAACTCATGACCGCGCGCGACGAAAACTACTGGACCGATTTGAATGAAATTTGGTATGGAAATAGTTTGAGACCCGTCGAAGGACATTAGATAGTTTTTATCCAACTGCACAAAAAATAGAAGGTTTTTGGTTTTGCGCGAAAACCGACATACGCGCGGGCGGAGCGGCGCGGCGGTCGGAAAGCTCTTATATATTTATATACTTAGGTAGATGTTTTAAAAAAATATAAATTTACTATTTTTATAATATATTATTTAAATATTTGTATTTATTATATACAAATAACTTAGTGATGTATCGCTAATAGCTGCTTACGTGGAATTCAAACATTAAGTGCTTACTACAAAAAACACATTACGTTTCAATTTCTCTGAGGTTTCTTCTTAACTCACGGCTAGCAAAAAGGCAATATTTTTACCGAAAAAATTGCTCGATCAGGAATTGAAGTGTCAATCATGACGACAAGCTTTCACAGACTAAATATTTGCAAATCAACGCCAACGGCCAGAACATTTCTGCTTGTTATATAGAGAAACCATTTCATGTAAGTTTTTTTATAAACTGCTAGCTAGCGATAAAATAAAATGCGAAAATCTTGACACAGTGATGGCTCAGTGGCTTTGCCTATGGACTGCCGTACAAAAGATCCGTGGTTCAAACCTCGCTTGGGGATCGAACCGTGGACCTGCGCCACGGCAGTCCATAGCTATTACCACACGGCCATCATTGCTTTAATTCTTCAAAGTTTCTTCATTGTACGCATCTAGCACAGCTAGAAATAAATGGTGTAGAATATTTTTAAAATAACATTCACCACATTTTAAATTAGAGGGACAACCCCAAATGGGCATTTACAATCCATCATAATAGAAGTTTGATTTTAACTTCTTTGTAGACAAAACCGATATTGCGTAAGATTGTCGGACTTGCCGGCGAGTTCTCGTAAAGTCAGCAAAAATGGATGCTAAAATTCGAGCTGAATCCTACCTGTGGGGTAGGCTTGAGTTATGTTGGATATTAAATCATTTCAATGTATCAATCGAGGGATTAGGGTCGCGTTATCATGACAGCGATTTCTGGATGGATATATGAAATTAATTTGATTACTTATTAATTCCTAATTATTTGAATTTTAATTTGAGAGTAGATAAAAGTTCTTACATTATTTACTAAAGAACCTCTAGTTTAGGTGTAATGATTTAATAGGCATCTTGCTTTCAAGGATACTAGATTGAAATGGTTTTTTAACGGTGAGTTTCAGCAGCTGTCCTTGAAAGCCAATTATTCTAGGTTAGCCTAAACGACATCTTCGACCACATCATATCACTTACTAAACATGCTTACATCAGGTGAGTTAGTAATCAAAGGCTAGGCTATCAGCTAAATATATGAATAATAATATAATATGTCACCATATTCATTAATGTTTAATGAAATTTCAAGGTAATATGAGCAATAAGCATTAAGTAGCAAACACAATATTTATGAACATTAGCTACCAAACCTAGCATCAAAAGCGATGATATATTTAATTTTTAAATTTATCTTTAACAGTGCTATGAAAAAAATATTGAAAAATCAGCTAAAATTTTTATTTTGCATCTTAGTTTCCTAGAACTTGGATACAATATTCATGAATTCTACCCTCTTGATACAGATATATTATTCACCTCCTCCTTGCGTCGTTATCCTCAAAGCTGAGGGTCGTGATACCCCGTGGAAATCACCTTTTTAGTGACAATTTGCCGCCACCTGTTCCTGTCTTAACAGTGTTATAATAACCAAAAATGTAGACTTTTCAAAAAAAAAATAATAAAATGAATATGACTCCACACGCTACTGCTTCTTGGTACGCAAATGCTAACACTCGAAGCACACCCTGCGGTTCAAACTAAAGTTTTCACAATTTTGTCGGCTGCTGAAACTTTCGTTGCTCTATACCACTGACATCAATTCTAACATTATTGCTATCAGGTGGATTTTACATTTCTAAGTTTACAGACAGAGGCTTAATCAGGACGGGTGGGGGCTGCATAAGTTTCTATTGAAGTTTATCATAATTGTTTTGTCATTCTAACTGTCAATAGTAAATTTGAGAGAGTATTAATTTTTAACCCTGAGAAGAATATTGTATGTATGTTTTCATTGTTTTTAAGGAAAAATACGGAATTGGTCACGTTGGTAAGCCAAATATATCTAACCATAATTTCGATCATATCCGGTGGTATTTTGACGTTTCACTTAGCACTCCACTCACACGCGAACACTTCTTAAAAATACCACATTTTGCGTGATTACGCATGTGAGTAATAATGAATTGATTCAGGCGTTACTTTGCGGAAATCCATATTTAATAATAACAAATATTTTAAGAAAACATCAAATTAATATTTTTATAAAACACCTAAAAAATTTAAAAATATATCTAGTGACAATTCCGCCTAACCCCTTATTTTACTTTAAAATTTATCAAAACGTCGTTAGTTTTTATAACAAAATGTTTATTGTGTTTTATATTGTTAAGTTTTGAACCTATTTTGAATAATATTGTGTTTGTTAATAGAATCCTAGAATGACACAAATTTACTTTCTTTATGTATTTTTAATTCTGATTATCAATGTTCCCATAGTGTACAAAGGTCATAATTATAAATATACTTTTGATACTTACTTCTTCTTTAGATACTAACATCGCCGTTTACAAGTTATAGTGGAATAAAGAAACTGACAAACATACATACATACACGAACCCTGAAAATATAACTGTCCTTTTTATGGGCAGACGTGTAAAAAAGGTAACAGCTAGTAATTTACAAATAGTTCTATGTTATTTTATTCTAATTATTACTACATGGTGTAACCTCTTGGTATAATTTATTTTAGCAAATTTAATATTTGATTGACAGTTTATATTAAATTCAAGTAATTACCACGAGGATTAAATATATTTTTTTGTTTCCATTTTTATTATCACTAGCTGCTATAACTAACAGCTATTGTAATCCTTACTACGCCCATGCTCCAAACAGTTTGTCAGAGATATCAATTTGTAGGGATTTATCTTGAGTTTTGGTTGGAAAAGATTGTTGGATGCTTTTGGAATGAGATCGAGTAGAGGCTTATTATGTTGGGTTTGGACTTCGACTCGATCTCGTTGTAAAAGCGAACAAATTGTGATAGGGGTCGAACGAAGCTGCGGATAGAAATACATTGGTATTTACTTTGAACCGGAAGCAAATAAACAGAAACTCTCTTCTAACGTATGCACGACTTTAGTTTGTATATATATATGTATACATATATGGGTTTTAAGAACTTAATAAAAGGTACATTTACCTAACTAGTATAATTTTCAAAGGTAGTATTTAAGTATTTTCATAGTTTTATTTACCCTTATCAAATAGCAACTTTTTGTCCGATAAACTTTAAGGGGCTAGGATGGAAAATAATAAAAAAATCTTTAATTTCCTGTCTCATTTCAAACCACAAGGGAACTTCATCAGTTTTTAGAAAAAGGTATATAGTATGGTTTTTTGACCCATACTATAGAAGACGTAAACCAATAACTAATATACCTACTATGCCCTTAACAACCTACACCCATACAACTTTCCTTCGCTACTTTTTTCTCTGTAAAGTATTAGGTACTAATAGCTAGATAGATGAAATTTTCACAGATGATGTACTTCTGTAGCTGCTATAACAGCAAATAATAAAAATTAACCAAATGAGTCGGACTCTCGCACGAAGGGATCCGTTAGATCTCCATCTAGAAAGTGTCTCCTTCAATAGCTGCTATAAGTAACAGCTACGCCTACGTCGTAGTTTCGTAGTTAATTATATCTATTGTTTATGTAGTGGATATAATTATGTAAGTTTAGGTTAGTATTATAGTATATGTATGTGTTTGTGTATGTGTGTATTGATAATATAAAGATGAGATAGTGGTCAAAGGTTACCCTAACAGGCATAAAAAACTGAAATGGTGTGAGGAATGCATAATTTTATACATTATTTGCACCAAGCCGTCATTATAATTTATTTACTGTTCCTTCCCAAACGTGGTTGCCTGGAAGAGATCGTTTTTTATTTAATTATAAATAAAATCGACAATTTTATAATATAATATCTATCTATGTGTAATTTTATAAATAAATAAAATAATGTCGGTTTATCATATAAATATTCTTAAATTTAGTTTTTTTTTTTTTGGTAAGCCATGTTGGTAAATGATGTTGGCGTCGAAGTTATTAATGAGACTAAAACTACAACCGTGAGCTATCTATAACTCAAGGAACAATCTCCCTAATTGCGGGCCGCCCACAAGAGGTAAGTTGGTAGATACTTATGAATTATCTTTTGATCGTAACTCTACAGAGTTTATATGACTCAGGTGTGCCATGCGGATTACCTATTCATACTTAAGTGGGTAGGAGTAGGTTAAGTGTTGTGGCCTACTTGAGTACGGATCTTGGGTTAGGTATAATTCTAGGTAAGTACTCGAGTACCAATCTAAGTAAGTCTAATATTAGAGATATAACTGGAGATAAAAATATCTCATCATACGACCTACTTGTTATTTTGTATTGTAGCTTTTCTTTTCTACCGAAATACCGTATAAGTACTTTTTGATATAGTTAATAGGTTAGCCTTTGACCATTTTCTCACCAGATGGTAAGTATGTGGTGGAAGATGTTGTTCAGGATAACCTAGAATAACTGGCTCTCAAGGACAGCTGCTAGAATACACCGTTAGGTGATTGAAGCAGTAATGGCTCAGTAGCATTGGCTATGGACTGCCACGCAGCAGGACCATGGTTCGAATGCCGCCGCGGGCTAGAGCTTCACCGCATGGTGGAAGGGCATTTTGCACCGCTTCGCTAGCAACCGCCCTCTAGTAGAAAATCTGTCACCAAGCACCTAACGGTGTATTCCGGCAGCTTTCCTTGAGAGCCAGTAATTCTAGGTTAAGTCTGTTAGGGGATCGTAGTGGAACGAGCGTGTTACATTTTCGACCACATCGTCACTTACCATCAAGTGAGATTGTGGTCAAAGGCTTACCTATCAGCAATAAAAAAAGGCTCTTGGCTACAGTTTTTCTACTTGAAGGTGGTATATAGCTACGCGAGCATTCGCTAAATGACCTACCACAATGTTAAAACAACTGCCATCCTAACACAACTGCCGAACCGACGGCTTAACGGCACTCCGAAGCACGTGTACGCTCAGTAGTATTGAAACTAGCGGCCACTCATTCTAGTAATGCCCGCAGTGGACTTTGCTTTACTTAGCTGATGGGTTAAGAACGGTTACGCAAACGTAGCTACGAGCGATTTAATAAGTTATTAAGTTGACTAATTTACTTAGTACTTAATACAATTTCCTGTAAAAATATCAACGCATTCTTTGCATGGCAACTTTGATCTGTAACATCATACGTTCTCGAAAATAAATAAAAAGCAATCAGTTACATATTAATATAGCTTTTCAATTTCGCTGAATAAAAACAGGCGTATGGCAATTTGGGCGTAGTATTATTACATAAAAATGTTGGGTATATTTTTACTTTGAAGGCGATTCACAACCATTTGTAACATTGGAATAGCAATATTAAGAAAACTGGTTATATTTACATTCGTTTTACACATAATAATAGGCTTTATTTTAATAACAACTTAGAGCTTACGTTTGGGACCTTTCTGCATCTCAGTTTTATGACAAAACATAAACTTTACTGAACATACGGATACTAACTAATCTGGAGATCAATCAACACAAATAAATAGTAAATTGTCGTACAAAGAGTACATAAAACGTGTCATACTGGCCGAGGCGTTTTAGCTGTGTCAACGCCGCTGGTGGGTTTTCTGGTGGAGGTAAACAGTCAACGTTTCACTTCAATTGTGCGGAAATGAATCAATAATATTATAAGTAATATCTTCTAAATTAAAATTCAACCTAACATTTTAACAATGTCCTATTTTGAGTGTCATTGTTTCGACAAAATAATATATGATTGGGTCTTTCTTAATACCTCCAGGGGTATTAATATTAAATAATATCCAGATACATAATTTGTTTTAGGTCCTACAAATACCCAAGCAAACTGCCTATCCATCTGATACAGTACAGTAAAGTACTAATTTTAAGGCTAGCTTGCATATTTTAACCCTCTTGATGGGGGAGGCTGTGTTCAGCAGTGGACAATCCAGCTGATATTATATTAAAACGTTTTAATAAAATTACAAAGAGAGGAAGACACGCAGTAGACGCACGCCTGATTTGTAATTGCCACTTTCGAGGTGAGGGTTGCCTTTTCTCTCGTTTATTATAAATTCTCACGACTTTGTATATTCCTTATCTTATTCACAATGAGTTTTGACCTTTGGTGTTATTATAATCTCTCTTTATAACGATTATACTCTGTAAAAGCTTTGAATTTAAACGATAATTAAAATAAAGCTTTGTCAAAATAATTTTGGACCATTTTAGCTCGAGGGGTCGGTTGTAATATAACTAAGTTCAGAATAACGAAGATATTTATGAGTCCAATTACGGTTTATTTAACAGAATATCCGATGAAATTATAAAATTAATTGAGATCTTGAAGTAATTTCAATAGCGCTCTATGTATTTTGCCTTTGAAGTGATCTGAATCTGGGGAACCTTATAGGCACATGGATTATATATATATATAGGCGTTTTTATTTTTGACTGACTTCAAAATGGATGAGGTTTTTATTCCAGTGTATGTTTATCGGTATGTTTGTTACGCGAACATTTCGCCAATTATGATTTGATTTTGATGATTATTTTTAGTTTGGTGAGTCATACATTAGAAGTGGTCCAAATTCTTTTTTATCAAATGCGTTTTAGTGTTTCGGTTTATAATACAAAATACCTTAATAGAATAAATATCTATGACATCCAAGTAAATATAACCAAATCGGTGTTATATTTTTCAGTTGTGCTAACTGGTTATTTTTTTAATAATATTTTTGATATCTTTGCTACATTCAAGTTTCAATAAAAATACTCGCACCAAATAACTTTGCAGCTTTGCAATAAGTAACTATTCTTAAACACAATATACCTACAACACGTTCGTATATGTTATATATATGTGTATACGACGCAACCCTTACTGAAATTTGAGCAAGCTATTTTCACAGGGCGTAAGAATGGTAATGGTTAATATTGTGAGACAAAATGTGCAGCAACACCCTCCTAGCACATCGTATTAAATAATTCTTTATTGGAAGCAAATTACTTATCAGCTAAATAATGGATTTACCTCCTTCCTACCCATTCCTTTATGGTTATGATGAGGCGGACAAGTTGCTTGCCTGACGGTAAGCATTATGCCTGTCCTCGCAGTGCAGTTCTCGTTCTGATTGACACTGCACTGACCTCCTCACTCTGAGATCCCTTACGTCTCGTTTGGCCAGTAATTTCACTTGATACTGCGCCCTTCAAGCTTATAAACAGTAGTGTTTGTGTTTGAGGCAGAGTAGCTGACACCGCGGTGATACCCGTTAAGACGAACACTTCCTAAAAAGATCTGGACTTCGATCATTGTCTCAAATGTTGGTAAGTGATGCTGTCAATATGAATGGTAAACAGACATGTATATTCTGTCTGTCCGCTTTTACAATCATCCAATGGGCATATTTTTATATATTAATGTGACGGAACAAATGCGATGCCCACCTGGTATTAAGTGGACTTACCTCTGCCTATTTCGTCACAAGTGACGAATTGCACTGCGTCCGTAACACTTGAGACATACAGGTGTTAAGTCTTATGCGCCTATAATTTTACTGGCTCTCAAAAACGGCTGCCCGAACACACTGTTAGATGCTTGGTGACATATTTTCAACTTGGGAGGGTGGTAGCTACCCAGGCAAGCATTCGCAAAATGCCTGCCACTATGCTAAAGCCAGCTGGTGGTCAAACCATGTACCTGCCATCGTTGCTTCTAAATATCTGTACTATATACACATAAAATGTATATAGAGTGATATCCTTCTGGCTTCTAAGCTGAGAATGGATTTTTAGAAACGGAAATAATAAAGTTTCAGAGATCTCGCTGTAGTCGGAAGCTATTTAAAGCAGAGTAAAGAGAGACGAATAAAAAAACTCCCAAGAAACGCGAAAAACAAACGTAGACAAACTGCTATACTTTCGTTAATGGTGTTTTTGAGGATCTGTATACAGAAAGTTGTCTGTGCAACTTTTTATATGTTGAAAATAGTGTTTTCTCTAGCTCAGAAGAGAATTCCGTATTCAGAAAATACTTTGAATTAATACACATATGTTTGTTTTAATGATAATAGTATTCAATAATTTTTAGTTAAAACCCGTGTGTTCGTATAAAATTTTGTAAGATATGTTTTAAATGAAATGGTTTTTATTCATTTTAGGACAAAACCCGCGGCTTCATAAGTACGATAATTTGTCAAAAAGTTTTTATATGTTATATAGTTTTCATTAAATTTTAGGCAAAACCCGCGTCTGAATACGATAGTTGTCAAATAGTTTTAAACTTAATATAGTTATCATTAAATTTTAGGCAAAACCCGCGGCGCTCTATGAAAGTCTGTAAGATAGTTGTTAAATGTTATATAATTTTCATTCATATTTAAGCAAAGCCCGCGGCGCCATACGAAAGTTTATAGGATAGTTTTTTTTCAGACATAACCCGAAACTCCATACGGTATTTTCTAAAATAGTTTTCAAATGTAATTTAACTACATTCATCTTCTATTTCAACGTTACACTAGAGATAATGGACCCCATTGTTAAGCATCCGCTGTCCATCAGTACCTTTAAAAGGATAATATTGCCCAAATATTCATCTTCATCATAATAGCCATAAAGTCTAACGTTGAACATAACCCTCCCTATTATGGCGGTTTGTCATATATAATCCCACCGCTTGGAGATCACGGTATAAGTTGGCAGAACAGAAAGCAGCTTAGAAAGCGTTGCTGCCCACCTGCTGTTAATTCTACCTTTGCCGTATCTTACGACTCCCACAGCCCGGCACCCCACGGGGTACATATACAATAAATATAATTTTATTTATTTTCTAGTAGCAGAAATCTTTGTACGCGTTCGTCCGGGGAAGTACTGTTAACATAACTATCTCTACCGCCAAGCAGTAATGTATATATTACTGCGTACTGGTGTTAAGGGCATGAGTGCCGGTGAAATTACAGGCACATGAGACTTAAAAACTTTGTGTCTCAGGGTGACGGCCGCAGTGCAGTTACATGTGTTTGTTATAGGTAGAGGTAGCCGCTTAACATCAGGTAGGCCTCGTGCTTGTTCCATCACGATATCATAAAAGGTACTATTACAAGTTTAACTTTTATTCAAAAGGCTAGTGTATAACGAGTACTTCATATTTAAACCCCTATTATTACCTACACACTGAACTAGTGAACAAGTGAACCTCCCAGTCTTAATTAGGCGTACTTTCAGTTACCACCCATTAAGGAGGGCGAGTATAGCTTTTAATCCGGCTTGTAAGGGGCACCAGGTTTTTATTTCCGCGGGATCCAGTCCCGCCCTCACGAAGCTTAACCTACTTAGGTACTTACGTTATTTGTTTTGGGAGAAATATATGGTATTGGTAGATAAAGCCCTGAGTAAAAGGGTCCTCGGCTTATGCCCCCGGTTTCCTTTGCTTCGGTGTTTTTTGCCTCCGAATCTGTTTTAATGATGCCTATACAGGGTTATTGGTAAAATGCTAACAACCTCTTAAGGTTGACTTCTGCTAGTCCTAACAAACATATTGAGTGTTGTTTTTTTTTTTATGTATTTAACGGAAAAAGCACGAGGACCACCTGATGTTAAAAGTCTCTTGTGCCTGTAATGTAATATTTCATATTTTTAATTACTTGCTACTACTAGCTCGATGAAAATATTAAAATCTCTATTCAAAGGGAATGCGGCGCGGTCCAGTGTTGCCGCGGCGGGCGCTCTTGCGTCAAATACACATAGATAAAAACAAAAAAGAAATATGTTTGTCAGACTAGCAGAAGTCAAGTTTTTATTGTTAGCATTTACGAATAACCCTGTCTATTATAATAGTATTATAAAATATTTATCTATTTACGTTACCCGAATTAAAAAATCGTGTTTATAAAGTCTAACATACTGTACTGTATCAACCGGGTTGTCCACTGCTGAATACAGCCTTCCCAATTAAGGGGGATTTTGCCATACACCCCACGCTTGCCACACGTCTTGGGGATCGCAGTATAAGATAACAGTTCCTCAGAAGGCGCTGCTGCTTGACTTCCGGTATTTTTCCCATAGTCGCCTCTTATGACACTTACGGTAAGAGATGGGGGGAGGGAGGTGACATTCTATCCCGGCACCCCAAAGGAAAGCCTAATGTACCGCATAATAAAGCTTGTCCCATCGATTCATTCGAATTCCAAAGAAAAACAACATCTTTCCGAGCTTGTGATTTGAACAGTACTCTACTGCACTATAATTTTCAAGCTCTTTGTATATCCAGTGTCACACACATCAAACACACACAAACTGGAGCATACAATTGAAATAAGGTAGGTAGGTAATTGTTTTGGGTTAATTAACATTCGCTTTCAAGCTTCCCGTTTCACACATTTTACGAACACAAGTGTTATGTAACTTGAAACAAATACAATGAACTTCGTTATTTACATGACAAAATGAACGAAAATGGCCGAATTATTTAAAATGACCGATTAAAATGATTATTTTCTTTGAAATATTCATATGTAGATTTTTACCATAATCTCGTATGATGGTAAGTGATGAATTGATATAGACAGTTGAGAAGAGGAATAGAAAAATATACGATTAGAGGGGTTTCTGGCCAACAGGATGGTTGAGGGTCTGTTAGGCTCTGCTCTATAACAGATGCATTTCGTCAAGTGACGAACTGCACTGCGCCCGTCACCCTTAGACATACAGTTGTTAAGCCTCGTCATGTGCCTGTAATTTAACTGGCTCTCAAATACTGCTGCCGGAAAACACTGTTAGCTGCTTGGCGACCGATTTTCTACTTGAAGGTGGTAGCTAGCCAGACGGGCATTCGCAAAATGCCCTCCCATATCATAATCCACGAGTTTGACATTAAGAAGTCAAAGTTAATGTCAAGCTCGTGACTGTTTCATAACACATCGAGATCTAGGTCAACTGTACTCGCCAGCTCGTCACCTACTTTTGAACTAGAGCACATCACTGCCCATAACTATTTTACTGTACCACGTCTCATTAACTCCCACCCACAGATATAATTTTATTATTCTACTTGCACGGACCCCCCACGACTGATATAATTTTATTATGTCAATTGAACATTACGGTACGATCTCATAGAGTGTTGATGTGGTAAACTAAGGAGCTGCAAATTGATATTGCCTAAAATATGGGGATGATTCGATTGCTTCGGGATTGGTGTCGATACTTGTTAAAAATACTAAGTTTTAACTCAAAGATACTCGGTGTCGATACTTTGTTTACCATGCATGTTTGCAATGAAACATTGATTTGTGGTGTTAATAAATTATTATATCTACTGGTGGTGAGATCGCATGTGCTTAGAATGCAAAGTCCATTTTTATAAGTAGGTATAATGTTATTTATTATGATGTCAAAACGTAAAAAATTTTCATTGCCATATTAAATTCCCATATATCTTGATCATGTGGACGATGGAGTCTGCGAAGGGTTCATTTTTTTGTTTTATTTTAAGGTCGTCTAACTATTGTACATTATCACGCGAGATTCGGAGAGAATGTTAAACGGTAAATGTATTTTTATATTACTGTATCAGCCGGATTGTCCACAGCTGAACACAGACTTTAGCAGGCATTGAGAAGGGTTTTACCATAATTTCCCACACTTGGCAGGCGTTTTGGAGTTTGCAGTTTAATATATCAGTTCCTAAGAAGGCACCACAAGTGGAATTTTACATTATTGGCGATTGACATTATAGTTTTATAAAAATTTATAGAGCTATGGTATCGATACTGTTACACAGAGACATTACCGTGTACTCGTACCTACTAAAAGCTAGTATCGTTCCGTACCAGTCAGGCGCGCAGCGTGTGATCGACTGACGTCACCACGCAAATTGAAACGAAGCCATCAGTGACTATGATGTGAGGTGGGGTTTTTTCAGGAGCTGCCCGAAAATTAATTACAATGTTGCTGAAATTTCGTATGCTCGTAGGTAGAACTGAAAATCAGAAGCTACCGAGATATCGATTTTCAAGTTACAATAGAAGATTTCATAGAATTCATAGAATTTTTCCATAGAAGTATGAAGCGTTTAAAGCACTCATAGCGTAGTTTGCTTAGCCGTTCAAAACTGATGAGCTAAGTTAAGCAATGTCCGCCGCGGTCATGAATTGGATGGGTGATCGCTAGTGACATTACTACTGAGCGCCTCCGTACTTCGTAGAGCCCGTTAAGCAGTCGGTCCCGTTTGTTGTTTTAGGATGGCAGTGGTTATAGCATAGTGGAAGGGCGTTTTGCGAAGCCCGCCTGGTTTGCTAACAACCTCAAATAGAAGATCTGGCAGCTTTCCTTGAGCCAGTAACTCTGGGTCAGCCTGAACAACATCTTTGACCATATCGTCAATTAACATTAGGTGAGATGGTGGTCGAAGGCTAACCAATCAGCTTTAAAAAAAAAGTATTATTAGATACAATTATTGGTTACGGTTTCACGAATTGAATAACAAGCTGCCTATTAAGATTCGAGCATTAAAAGAATCGTGTGTTTTTTTTATCCTTGAGAGCCAGTAAAATTACAGGCATATGAGACTTAACAACTGTCTCAAAGTGACGGGCGCAGTGCAATTCGTGACTTGTGACGAAATTCATCTGTTATAGTTAGAGGTTAGTCCGCTTAACATCAGGTGGCCCACGAGCATGTTCCGTCACAATAATATTAAAAAACAAATGCAGCTGCTGTGAAAAAGCATTTGACAATTCCTTTCGTAATATTTTTTTCCCAGTAGGTACAAAGTCACATAGGTACAGACATTCTGATAACATATGTTATATTATATTAGTCGGCTGCCAGACACACTGCAAACTGTGAAGTCGCATTTGGTCTGCCAAACATACTAATAATGCTCCAGACGAATTAAGAAAAAATGCTCTCAGTTCGCATGCCTGTCATATTGAGAACCAGACAAGCCGCGAAGCATTCCCGAAATCACCGATATTCGTGATGCCTTCAGTGCTAGTCTTACCTTATATTATTCTCACTGGTGTAAAGTTGTACGCTTCACACAAAAAAATATTTTTGGACTCTTGCCTTTTTAAGTCCCTCACTACAAGAAAGGCAACTTTTCTTTATTATTGATAGAATTAGCCCGCAGCTATGTATAAACACAATTTTTCCTGTTTGCAGAAGAAATTGCTACTTCGGAAGTCAGTTAACGCAAACATGTCACACAAACGAAAAGTTGGGAGTCAAGGGAGGACATACATGTTGACTGACAGGTGACAGCTCACCTGTTCAACTTCACCGGACTTTGGGCGAAGGAAGGCCCTATTATAGCTCTGGAGCCTACGGGTGTAGGAGCCGAAAAGCGCTTTCTACATCCATCTCCTGCGGGCGGCGAACACGCACCGCTACTATAGGAGGGGTTGATAACGGGCTCAAGGGCACCACTGTGGTGCGGACCTCGGCTTGAGTTGTAAACGTTCTTATTTACTAATATTCAGTGAAAAGGTCTTTTGTAAAATGCCTCACAACCATCAAGCAATGCATTTTTATATAAACTAAATCAAAATAGCTGACCAATTACATTTCGGACTCGAACACCGATAGGTCCGTCATTCACACACGACATTCAGTAGGTACTAATAATTGCGCTCTTGTAGTCAATAGCCATGACGTTTATTGTTGAACAATGTACTTCCTCCGTTAAGAGGGTGTTTGCCATAATCCCCACGCTTGGCATCTTGGGGATCGCAACGTAATGTGGCAGTTCTTTGGATGACGCTGCTGCCCACCTTCTGGGAATTTCCCTTCGACGCCTTTTACAACTCAGGCAGAAAGATATTTGGAGAGGGCAATTGAAGCCCGGCATTCCATGGGGTGTTAATGTTTTGACATTTTTATGATTCAGTTTGGGATGTTAAGTGTGAGTTTGACTCTACACTTGTTGATAAAATGATGGTACTTTTACTGCGCCCTCCAGTTATACTCGCGTAGACAATGGTATAGTATGTCAATATTCAGGCAGCACTGCTCTTATGGGAAAGTGTGCAGTCTGTATAGCACTACGAATTTATAACAAAACCCCAAAATTATTGAGAGATTTAAATATCAATGCATTCAAAACTAGATGTAAAAATTATTAGTCAATAAATGTTATTATAATGTCTATTTAAATCTCTAATGACTTTTTAAATGATAAATTTTAATTGACAATAATTGAAAATTATCCTATGACATTATCAGTATATTTGTAAAGTTAATTGAAATACGATTTTAAAATTTGAAATTATAAAAAATCTTGATGTCACTGATAATTGATATTTTGTGTTTAGTGTGAAATAATAGTTTCAAATTTTTTAATTATTAGTTTATAACTAGCATATATAAATTTTATTTAGAAATCCAAAATATCCTTCTGAGCATAAGGAATGAAAGTTGTTTAAAGCAATACGGACTGCGGTGCTGCAGGTAGATTCCCACCGGGAATGTAAACTAGCATTGTATATATTGTATATTGTATATCTTATCTTATCTTATCTTACTAATATTATAAAGAGGAAAGATTTGATTGTTTGTTTGTTTGTTTGTTTGTTTGTTTGCATTGAATAGGCTCCGAAACTACTAAACCGATTTGAAAAATTCTTTCACTGTTGGGAAGCTACACTATCCCCGGGTGGCATAGGCTATAGTATGTTTTAAAAAAAAATGGGGATCCTTACTAAAACTCAAATAATGTAACCCAAGGTGTAAAAAAAATGCCTAAAATATTATTTACATGGGGTGCGCTGCGAAAACTATTGATGATAGAATAACATAATGTACTACGATTTTACAGAACACATAATTATCTACAAAAAATGATACAACAGCATATGTGTAACAATTATAGTTATGCCACAATATGTGTTCATTTATTTTAAAAACGCAACGGGCGTCTACGAAATAGAATAATTCATTTTATTTATAGATTAAAAACTCCATTACTGGGCATAGAGGGAGGAAAAAAGAAAAACAAGACAGTGACTTGACTTTGGCATGAGAGACGGGCTGGGATTTCAGAATTTGATAGAAGAAAAAGTAAATTTCTCTTAAGATTATTAATATTATTATTATTATAAGGAGTATATACCGAGTATATTATATAGAATAATGAAATAAGATTATACGTACGAGTTGTATAAGGGGTTTTACTCCCCATCAGAAAGTGTAAGGTACTTGAGTACCTATATACGAGCTTGATATAGCCCCCGATTCCGTGTATGGGGACATACACCAGCTTTATAAGGGTAAGTTGTATAAGAGGTTTAACTTCAGTAGGTAATTAAACTCAACAAAAAAGTTCTGTCAAAACTAAATAAAAGTTTTTTTAGAACTAAACAAATATTTTTAAGTAAATGGGTACTGATAATATATATATATATATATATATTTTGTAATTTAAATAACCAAATAGCTTAGTGACTTAGTAATTCTTATAATTTTTCAATCACTTTTTATATATAGGTAGGTAATTTCTACTTAGCAAATAATTTAGTATGGATGTATAATATTTTTTTTAAATTTTTAGAATGCCCAAAAGATCAAGATCGCAACTTTCTAGAAATAGTTCCCAGGCGAGGGCATCAAAAATACGTCGTAATGAAGAATCTTCATCAGAAAATGAAAATCGTCTTGCAAGTCAGAGGGAACACGCGTCGCAATCGCGTGCCAGAGAGTCGAGTATCGAGCGTTCACAGCGGCTTTCTGAACAAAATGTTAGAACCTCTCAAGTACGAGCACGAGAGTCGAGTATCGAACGTTCGCAGCGGCTTGATGAACAAAATTTTAGAACCTCTCAAGTACGGGCACGAGAGTCGAATATCGAGCGTTCACAGCGGCTTGATGAACAAAATTTTAGAAACTCTCAAGTACGGGCACGAGAGTCGAATATCGAGCGTTCGCAGCGGCTTGATGAACAAAATTTTAGAACCTCTCAAGTACGGGCACGAGAGTCGAATATCGAGCGTTCGCAGCGGCTTGCTGAACAAAATTTGAGAACTTCTCAAGTACGGGCGCAAGAGTCGAGTATCGAGCGTTCACAGCGGGTTGCTGAACAAAATTTGAGAACTTCTCAAGTACGGGCGCAAGAGTCGAGTATCGAGCGTTCACAGCGGGTTGCTGAACAAAATTTGAGAACTTCCCAAGTCCGCGCGCGAGAGTCGAGTACAGAGCGTTTGCAGCGGCTTGAAGAACAAAATATTAGAAACATACAAACTCGCACTAGAGAATCAAGCTCTGAGCGTTCCCAACGCCTACGAGATCAGAGAGAAAGACAACAGACGTTAACGACTAGAGTTCGTAATAGAGTTTTAGCTCACAGTAACAGATCAGCTTTCAGATACGATCCACAGATCGATTATGTTCAACAGTCTTCCGTCCAAGTCGGAGCCATGAATAATATTTGCTCTAAGTGCTCTGCCAAAAAATGGGTCGATGAACCTAATGGTATGTGCTGTGCTTCTGGAAAAGTTAGTCTACCCAATATTGAGGAGGCGCCACAGCCAATAAAAAATCTTTTGACAAATAATCATTTACTATATAGACATTTTTTAACCAACATACGAAAGTACAATAGCCTCTTTCAAATGACTTCGTTTGGCGCAAAAGAAATTAGGCAACAAAATTTTATGCCAACTTTTAAAATAGAAGGACAAGTATACCATCTTATAGGTAGCCTTTTACCACCATCAGGCCAAAATCTACAACACCTGCAGATATATTTTATTTCAGACGCAGATCAGCTATCGTTGCGGTCAAACATAGCTCCAACTCTTAAAATTGATTTAATTAACGAACTACAGATCGCACTGAATAGTTACAATGTATACATACGAAGTTTTAAACAAAACCTAGAACGCAACTCTTCGGATTATTTAAAGTTAGTAATTCATTCCGACCGCTCACCGCATACAGCACACCCGGGTAGATATAATGTTCCAGCTGTAAACGAAGTAGCCGTTCTCTTGGTTGACGAAGAAAAAGGCCCCAGAGATATAGTGTTGCACGGTAGAGACGGCCAACTTAAAAGGGTATCTGAGTTACACCGATCATATGATCCACTACAGTATCCTTTAATGTTCGTGATGGGAGAAGACGGATATTATTTGACTATTCCGCAGCAAGGTACAGCGAGTAACAAAAATGTGACGTGCATGCAATTTTATGCATATAGATTGATGGTTAGAGATAACTGTTTTAATCCATTGCATTATTACAGGGACTTATTTAGTCAATATATTGTTTATATGATGGCAAAAATGATATCAGAAAGATTGAATTACATATGTCGTAATCAACAGAGACTGAGGGCTGATGAATACATTCATCTTAGAGACGCTTTAAATCAAGACGCAAATGTTGACCCTTCAAATATCGGTCAACGCGTAATCTTGCCATCTTCATTCACAGGTTCTCCGCGCTATCTGCATGAAAAAACCCAAGATGCTATGATTTATGTCAGAAACTATGGGAGACCAGACTTATTTGTCACTTTTACGTGTAACCCTGAATGGACTGAAATTAAAGCGGAACTATTATATAGTCAGCGGTCTTTCGATCGTCATGACATAATTTCAAGAGTATTTCATTTAAAGATGAAGAAATTCATAAAATTATTCACCAAAGACGAAATATTCGGTAAAGTGAAATGTTACATGGCAAGTGTGGAGTGGCAGAAGCGAGGTTTACCACACTGTCATTTGCTGTTTTGGCTAGAAAGGAAAATCCAGCCAGACGAAATTGATTGTGTCATAGTTGCGGAACTGCCCAACCAACAAATCGATCCGATATTGTACGATATCGTAACAAAAAATATGGTGCACGGACCATGCGGAGATTATAATTTAACAGCACCATGTATGAAAAACGGTATTTGTACAAAAAAGTACCCTAGACGTTTCGTTAACGATACCCAAACCGGAGAGGACGGATACCCAGTTTATCGCCGTCGTGACGGCGAAAATGGAGGACAGTGCGCTACGCTAAATATCAGAGGAAGTAGGTTCAATATAGATAATAGATGGATTGTTCCTTATTCTCCACTATTATGTAGGACGTTTAACGCTCACATAAATGTGGAGTACTGCCACTCAGTTCAAGCCATCAAATACATTTGCAAATATATCAATAAAGGATCTGACCAAGCTACTTTTAGCGTCAGAAACCCAAATGATGAAGTGGAAAACTACGTGAATGGCCGGTACATAAGTACATCCGAAGCTGTCTGGCGAATATTCGAATTTCCGATCCACGAGCGGCATCCTACAGTCTTGCAGTTAGCTGTACACCTAGAAAAAGGCCAAAGAGTGTATTTTACAATAGAAACGGCTGAACAAGTGGCCCAACACCCACGTAAAACTACTTTGCTGGCTTTCTTTGAGCTCTGTAATGATGATGAAAAACAATTTATTTTGCTGCCACATAATAACACTACGTCAAATATAGTTTACAGGGAAGCTTTGACTCAATAATTTTAATAGCTTTTGTTTGTTTATATGATCTTTTTATAAAAATTTGAAATGTAACAAAAAATTAAATAAGCAATAATAAAAAAATAACATAAAAAAATATATAAATATAAAACTTCATTAAAATAATAATATTAAAACATTCTTTATTATTTTCTTTTCTTAGTAACCTTACTCAAATAGAAGGGTTTATATGTGTGTATAATAATTAATATTTTTTATTTTTTGTGTCATATACCCGTGCGAAGCCGGGGCGGGCAGCTAGTATTGTATATGTAGGTAATTATTTGGGTTGGTGAGCTAATTGGGGAGCTGTGGAATCATAATAGAATCTCGATCAAGCTTCTTCTACCCTTATTAAAATCAAGGTCGGCACAATTACAACACAAAATATCAAAAGTGTGTCTCGCCAACAACGTTTAGGAGAACACCAGTACGTTGATACATATAGATTATTACAAAGAGTTTTGCGTTTGATTTTATACTGGCCACCAGCCTGACGCCAAATCTTCTTGGGAATACTCTCGTTGATAGAATACACCTACCCTTTGAGTATTCCACAGTCAGTAGATAGTGTCATAGCTGTAATAGTTAATTAAGTTTTTTACTTACAGTTGCTCCTCATGGACCTTAGAGTAACCCGTACTTCCGACCAAGTTGTTTTAAGAACAAGAAGTATGCATCTAGTTGTGTTATAAGGAATATATATTCAATAATCTTTCCTGTATGCCCAAATAGTTATATGTTTAGATTAATGTTTTATGTATGCCTTTATTCATCCCGTCATAGCTGATCGTCAGCCGTTGAAGTTTAAACGCCTAATATATAATAGCAGCATTCAGATTTATTTTGTTATTATCTATGAGTTATACAGAATATACGGTTGAAATAGTATGCGGTGAAAATATTTTTATAATATATATTATATAACGAAACACCTCAAAAAGATTTTTCGCCACAATTTTCAGTCATGGGTAAGAAAAACAAATTGACTTGAATCTGAATGGATTGCAACAAATTTAAATCGACAAACTTGTGAAAATCTCACTAAGTTCATTATTCCAACTGAATAATTGACACGACAATCGATTTGACGAAACCGGAGATGGTTCAACTAAGCCTGAAGCTGTCTCGAAATAGCATTAAAAATGTTAGCAAAAAGAAAATGTACACGGCCTTAAGTAGCTTGTTAGAATATTCTTATCCTGATAGTATTTATTTTCCCCTTTTTTTCTTTAAATAAGGCAATGCTTAGAGGCTTGCTAGTGGACTAAAATTGTGTAGACAATAAGGCTATTATTATTGTGGCTTTAATTCCGTTTCTCCAGATACTTCAAAACAAGTGCATGCGCACGGACTATTGAACGATTAGGTCTGTTAAAAGAACATGCACGAGGCCCACTTGTTTTTAAGCGGTAATCTCTACCTAGTGACGAAATGCACTGCGCCTATCACCCAGAGACATGCAGGTGTCTCATGTGCCTGTAGTTCATAATTACTTACGGGCTTTCAAAGCCTACCGGAACACACTGTTGGGTGCTAGGCTACAGAATTTCAACTTGAACATCACCCGTGTTAGTCAGGCGGGCATTCGCTAAATGCTCTTCCACCATGATGTGAAGCTCAAGCCGGCCCGGCGGTGGGGATAGAACCATGGACCTGCGGCACGGCAGTTCATAGCTATTACTGCTCGGCCATTATTGTTTAAAATAATTGTACATTCCTAATGCTAGTTTTTCGGTCATTTATGATCCATTGCAGTCTCAACGAACATTGGAAGAGGTGTTGCGCGACCTCCGGCGTTAAGAGAAAAAAGATATATCTGATACTTGGTCTGAAATCAGCCAAACCCCTGTTCTAACTTTAGCTTAATTAGCGTTCTGTTTCAATGTTAAATTAGCTTAATAACTTAGGATAAGATTAGTAGGATTATAATCACAGTTGGGAACAAGTTACTGGAGATCCCACACCTAGTCTAGAATATCTAATCCGTCATAAATAACCGATATTCAGAGAGCGCTCAGCTTTAATACAGGACGGGCTAAAGAAGTTGCTGTCTGATTTATTACAGTGAAGTCTAAACAGTAGACGATGTGAACAAACAAATTGTTAATAGTATTTTTTTAATATTTTTGATATTACTTTAATTAACGGGAAACTGGCATACTGGAAGTATAGATATTAGGCTCGAACGATATGTATGCAAAATTTTACCTAGTTTGAACACTTCGTATTCAAAATAATGTAATATAAGCGTTCGGGGCGTATTACAAAAATATTACACTAGGCTCACAAGTGAACATAGGTGGACTACGCTCGATATAAACTGATCTAATCAGACAGACCGTGACCGTTAATATCAGATAATTAATAATCTCTCAGGTGTTTTTATAGCTGAATCGAAGTGGATAGTGAACAAAAATCATTTTTCAACAATTGGTTTACGTAAAAAACTATAAATTTTCTTCGGTTGCCCATCCATCAAAGTCTCGACGAGACACAATGCGACAAAATCATAACGGGACGATGACCATGAAAAATTGAACAGCAGATTGATGGTGTTTGGGATAAGGTGGGTTTTTTTTAATTTTTTTTTATGCCTGATAGGTTAGCCTGTGACCACTATATCACCTGATGGTAAGTGATGATATGGTCAAAGATGTTGTTCAGGCTAACCTAGAAGTACTGGCTCTCAAGGACAGCTGCCGGAACATACCGTTAGGTGCTTGGCGACAGATTTTCTACTTAAGGGTGGTAGCTAGCCAGGCGGGCATTCGCAAAATGCCCTACCACCATGCTATAACGACTGCCATCGTAAGACAACAACCGGGACCGACGGCTTAACGTGCCCTCCGAAGCACGGAAACGCTCAGTAGTAATGTCACTAGCGGTCCAACTCATGACCGCGCGCGACGTTGCTTAACTTTGCTGATCGGTTGAGAACAGCTAAGAATTAGGATGTTATTAGGGAAAGTGATTGCTTTGGATTTGACTGACCATAGAACAGAAGAGCATATTAGTAAATTATGATATAAGTGCGAAAAATTGAAAATATTCACCGAGGCGGTATTTCTTTAGAATAATCCGATTAAATTAAAAATTCTAAAGTTCTACTTAGTAGGTTAAAAAGTCTTTGGTTTGATTTTATATGACAAAATTAATGATACATACTACAATCTCCTTGGTGAGAACTGTGGAAAGGTTTATTTCTTTTTCTATTTAAAACACAAGTGTAGTAAAGTAGAAAAAAAAGCACGAGTGCATAACAGACTACATTATGGTAATAAAATCGGTGCATTTAAAGGCCCGTTACGAGCTAGTGTGTTGAAAAATAATATATCGAGCTTCATAATTATGTGTTTGTTATACTACAATCACACCTGCATTGGCAATGCTACGACCAATTTTGAAGCATATCACTGCGTCAAAATCCGAGCTGGAAAAGCTTTGGATTACCGAGCTGCAGGTGCATGATGCGATCTCAATCGCCGGCTTGAGTTTCAACGCATGATGAAAGGGCATTTTGCGAATTCACGCAACTTAGAATCTCGATTAGGAAATCTGTCGCCAAGCACCTAACGGTGTTCCGTTGATAGCCAGTAAGTTTATGAAACTCCTAAGGAAAGTTGGCAGCTCAGGTTAGCGGCTAGTCTGCCATATTTTTTTTAACATCAAGTCTAAGTATGGTTAGCGAAATTATATGTTGTATCAAACTGAACTTGATTTATTGATGATAATTTCTAATTCAACATTATGATTTTGATTAATTATTCAGCGCAATAGTTTTTATACAACAGTGTTTCACACATACAGCAAACTTACATAGATAGTCTACCGTTTTGGTCCGTTTTTAATCAAATTATATTTATGTTACATTTTTCCGCATATACTAAAATTCAGCGTATTGTGAATTTTAATCAAGTTACAACTGAAATATTAAACACAGAGATAGATTACCCATTTCCCTGGATATTTCTAACCAAATTGTGGTCCCCCGGGAAGACCTTGAAAGGAACTATTTTCCATTTGGAAGGGTTTACGAGGAAGCTAGTAATAATAAATGAGTAACAAATTGTCCTACATTTAACCTTGTTCCTTGTTTGCGGTTTTAGTTTCGAATGATTAGTTTCTGCCATCGGATAAAATACACTTTATTTTTTCTAAGGTTATTTTGTGATAAAAATTATGTAGAATAATATACTGATATAATATAACTAGTCTGGCAGTAATACTCTTACACAAAACATTTTTTTTTAACTTTTTAATTATGTTGAATTTGGAATGCGTGTATTATTTTTAAAACTTATTCAAATTTTGCGCCTTTAAACTTTGGTAACCGAAAGACCGTATTGCGCTGACCTTGACCACGGACATGAGATGGAATAAGGAATACAATAGAACTGGTACGTTAACTCTACAGAGACACCAGCAAACATTACAAGTTTATTTATGTATACTTTAACTTTTGATATGTCTGTTTTTTGCTGGTATCTGATAAGGGACAAGGGCACGCGTTTTTATGCTTTCAATCATACATTTTCTATACTGCCTTGCAAGATATTAAAAGGTATTTGTTTATATCACAAAATTAAATAGATACCATACATATATGATATATTCATACATATATTATATTTATGATTGTCTTCCACCAATGAATAAGTTCTGTTCTAATAGTTAATCATTAGGATGATTGTTTTGTTATGGATTTCGAATTTTAAACATGATCAATTATATTTCGAATTAGACAATAATGACCGAGTAGTTTTTTTTATTGCACAGAGTATAATAGCTTCTATGTGTAGGTTAGGGATCTCTAACAAAATGTGTAGCTATCGGGTTCTATAGGTAAATATTAGAACAGAACATATTCATTGCTGGAAGACAATCATAAACATAATGTTTGTATGAATATATCATATAAGTATGGGTATCTATTTAATTATGTGATATAAACAAATCCAATGTCAAAATTATGACAAAATTAAATTAATTTCCATTACAATTTTTTGTCAATAAGGCACTTCGGACATTCTGGACTAAAATAGCTTCTACATTGATAAAAGGGTTTTCAACAAGAAATTTGTTATCTAAAACAAAATAAAACAATGAATCGAGATGAAAATGATTCAAATTTTTATTGTATTACGAAGAGAAAAGTTTGGCAATAATTATGAATGAAAAATACTATCTGGCAAATGTCCATCACGAGCACTCTGACAGATGTCGATTCTTTCATCAAAGTTTTTAATCACTTTATAGCAAATTCGCTCTACAGATTCGCACTTACCAAGTTAGTGGTAAAGTGGTAATACCTAACCTTCAGAGTCAGTGTTCTGAGCGATAAGCCAGAACTTTAGCCTGCTCGGACATTACCAGACGAAGCCCCTTTATGGGTATATTGGAGCACAATTTACTTAACAACATTTATCTCGGAGATAAACTTGCGTCCCAAGAAGTTTGTGCAATTTAGCACAATGTTACGTCAGGTTCATTGTATTCATCCTTAATTTTGTTAAATTATTTTACAGTTACGTTAGTAGAACTTCACATGGAAGATGTTTTTATTAATTATCTGTCTATATAGACTCAAAAGACCGAACTAAAAAATAAAACATGGATTTGTTAAGGATTTCATCACGTCAACCGTAAGATCTCTCCCATTTATCATAATCCCCACGTTTGGCAGGCGTCTTGGGGATCGCCGTAATGTTGTCAGTTCTAAAGAAGGCGCTGCTTCCTACCTTGTTTTTCTCTAAGTCGCCTCTCACGACACTCACGGGACGAAATGGAGGACATACTAACCCGGCACCCCAGGGGTAGGGATGTAATTGGTTGCAATTTAGTGTGAATGTTGAGACTATTGTTTAGGAGGAATTCGTAAAACGAATTTGATAACAGCTACATTACAATATTTTTTTTTATGAATCCAAACAATGGTAGTCAGAGGAGCAGTTAATCTTCCAATTTACCAAAACCAGGGAAGGTTAGGCAACTTCTTAACTAAAAATACTGAAAACGCCATATTATTATGTTGTTTTAGATAGATAGATAGATTTACACTTTATTGTAAAACCTTAAAAATAGTTTAAGCCGAAATACAAATCAAAATTATGTAAAAATTGGCGGTGTTTCGGTGTTCTGAAAGCTATTTCTGCCAGACAACCATTGGGAGGAGAGAAAAAAACTAAAAAGATCCAAGGGATAGCGGTGAGCTAGATTAGATTACATTTCTAAAGAATGATCCCAAACCAAACAATATTTTTTATTCTACGGGCTGTTGCAACCCTATAAACCGAGGCGGGACTCGCTCTAAGCCAGTTTTTTTCAAAGCTTGGAGTACCCAGATGCAATGACTATGGACAGGCTTGCAGAAATTCTAGGGTTTGGCTCCCTAGGTAAATTTTCACATAGCTACCAAATATGTCAACATGTATTTAGTAGCAGTAGAAATATTTGTGAACGATGTTCATCCGGTGAATACCACCATACCTATATCTACCGCCAAGTAGTGGTGGTCTAATTACTGTGTTCCAGCTTGAGGAATATGAGTGCCGTTCAAATTACATGCTCATGAGACTTAACAACTTTAAAGGGGTGGTATATAGGGTGATGGACGCAGTGCAGCTCCTCACTTGTGACTATATATATCTGTTATAGGCAGTGGTGACCATTTAACACCAGGTATGTCTCAAGCTTGTTTCGTCATAATCCAATAAAAACAAAGTACCTCACGTTATATTTTTCCAGCATCTGGTCGTGAAAGCCATTTCTGATTCTTGGCAGGCCAGTTTACATCCTTCGACCTCATCAATTACCACTATTAGAGATTAAGTTCAAAAGCAAGCAATTAAAATAAGGTACATTGCCTTGACTCAATAAGTGAGCAGTATCTACAGTGATTACGTGCCCATGTTACCTTTATGCTAAAATCAGGTGAGTAAAGTTTAGTTTAATCTCTCCCGACAACTTCGCTCGATAGCTTACCACTTCCTAAGTTGGCCGTGAGCATGCTAACGTGCTGTGTTCGATAAACCAAAACTTCGGATTACTTGGACACTTCAGGCTGGATGAAGGAGGTAGATAGATACCAATATATTGTCAACAAAACCCATCTCAGAGCTAAACTTGTGTCCGAGGAACTTTGTACAAGTTGACACAATGTTGTTGCTGCTTATCGTTATCTACCAAAACTTGGAAGTAACTTACTATGATAAGGAACTTCATCATCATTTTCCTATCCTAAGGGAAATTCAGGAAAGTCGATTTCTTTTTACCGGCTGTTGCCTTTATTAACAAAATACTACAAACTATATACAACACTACAGCTACTACAATAAAAGCATTAGGACTCATAGGCAGTCCAAATGCTCTAGCCCACTATCAGTTGGCAGCGTGCCCAGCATTTTTCCCAGAAGTCGAAATTTTTATGTATTTTATTATATATATATATATATATATATAGTACTATATATATAGCGTGGGAACATATTGTATGTCCCCACGCTCTTAGTTCTTAGGCTTTTCCTTCTTTCACATACAGCATCAGGCGGTTACATTTTCATATAGCGGATAAATAAACAGCCAAAGGTACTACAGAACTATGAATTAATGTCATTAGTTATAACTAGTGACGCACGCAAAAAAGAGCTGTCTACGATTGTGAAATATAGTAACGATAATAACCAGCACCTTCTCACCTCGGAGAGTGCTAATAAACTCTCGGAGTTGGCATGCGGAGCGGACAGCGCTCTACGATGCCGTATTATATATATACATAGGTACCTACATGTTAGGTACCTATAGGTACCGGAAATGAAAAGTAAAATAGATGTGGCAATTAAGTATATACCTTTAGACCGTTCAAATTACTTGACATCTAATTTTCAGAAAATGAGGTGTTGATGCGCATTGGAAGCAAAACAGAGCTTCTACTCAGTACCCGAGCGGTAGCGGGTATACTTACAATGAGAGCATTCCATAACAATGGGTTGTGTCCGGGTGATGGCCGACCATATAAGCGAATCCAAATCCTTTTATTTCAACGTAGCCTCACTACTATCCTAAGACAACAACCAGGACCGACGCAACGCAACGGCTGAACGTGCTCTCACACTGATGCTCTCTAAGCAAAATATGTCACTAACGATCTCCCATCCGATAGCAGACGTTGCCCTTAGACTATATACTATATAGACAAGCTTTGCTACGAGCTCTTTATATTACCGATATTTCGGATAGACCTGCCGTAGATTATTAGTTGCCTAACTTTGTTGATCGGTTAAGAACAGCTAAGTTAACTTCGCTACGAGGCTTCAAAATATACCATTTACTATTTTTAAGATTGTCCTACTATATATAATAATGGTGTCAATTAAGTGTTTTGTATTGCATGGTACAAGTGCAGACAGACCCCTTCGGACATTCAAAGATGTGATGATATAATATCTAACTAAAACAAGTAAGGTACTTAGGTTTTATTTGTTGCTGATAGAAGATACTACCACCTCCATACCTAAGACTGTTTCTACTCCACCCGTCTACGTGAAGGGTGGTACTTGTCGCAAGTCCCTAGGTATTAATCAAGTCACCCTCATTCCTTGCAAGGACACTTGTGTGTGGTCGCAATGGTTTTGAAGATTTCGGGATAAGATCCAGATAGCTGTCTTTTAGTTAATGGAAGCCATTCTGACGAAATGGAACATTTATGAAGGTAAACTCACAGTATAAGGTATTTATATATTTAGGAATTTTAGATGTCAGGTATAAATAGTAAAGAAATTATATCTTCGCGTGTTATCTTTATCTATATTAATAATAAATAGGGAATATTTGTATTTTTGTATGTAACGGATAAACTTATAAACTACTAGACCGATTTAAAAATTCTATAACTAATCTCAAGGTCAATTAAAAATGTTTAAATTACATATTCTACATTGTCCTGCCACGTTCAGCAATAAATGTATAGAGCTACTGTGAGAAGAACGGGCAAGAAACTCGGGGCCATTATTTTAAACGCCTTTTAACAATGTGTTACATACTAATAAAAAAAATACAATATTTGTTTAAATTACGTAGGTGACAGGCGTGTGACACAGTTGTAAGTAGCAGGCATGTTTCAGTGCATGCTTCCGTGTTGCCATGATGTAGGGCATTTTGCAAATGCCCGCCTGGCTAGCTACCACCCTCAAGTAGAAAATCTGTCGCCAAGCACCTAACAGTATGTTCCGGCAGCTGTCCTTGAGAGCTAATTCTAGGCTAGCCTGAACAACATCTTCGACCACATCATCACTTACCATCAGGTGAGATATAGGTAAAAGGCTAGCCCATCAGCTATAAAAAAAAGTGTAAATAGTAAAAAGCTTTTTTATAATAACCGACTACCTTAACTAAAAAGAACGAGCGTATAGAAGTCGTACCATGTAAATGTGAACACAGAGTTATTTGAATCAACACAGTACCAACTTCCTCAAGTTAAATAATTCAAATTTATCAGTATCGAAACTCGGTTAGGTTATTTTCTTAACGTAATGCGTATGTTTATGTTGATGTATATACAAACTAAACATATAAAAGTACATTAAATATATTTGAAAAGTTTACTAAAGTATAATAAAATATTTTTTTACTTTTATTTAAAACTGCAGTAACTAGCTTTGTTTGATACTTTATTATTTGCTCTAACAAGTAATGTTGTATTCCCGTCAAAAAATACGATCATTGGTCCACAATTTGTACCCTTGTGTATTAATTGTTACTAAAAATGAACCGAATATTGTCTGTACACAGAATTAAATTAATTTCGTTATTGTTTGTCACACAAATGGTATAACTCTTGATTAGAATAAGTTATATTGATTTATTAGTATATTGATGACGAAGCCAATTATTAGTTTTGTAAATGTTATGTACATGATACAATATAACTTGTTAAAGGTGTTTTGACGGAAGTTTGTCTAGCTAGCTTACAAATGTCGAGTAGAAATATTATCATCAAGAAAAAATATTTTAAATAGTTTTTTTATGCGATTATGACGAATCAAGCACGAGGCTTACCTGATGTTAACTCTGCCTACAACAGATGCATTTCGTCACAAGTGACGAATTGCAAATGCTTATATATATATAAAACTCTTATATAAAAAAAATTTATAAAAAAAACTCTTAAAAGAATTCAAGAACTCTCAATTCTTTTAAGAGTTTTTTTGACATGTTCAAGGTAACAAACTCGCAAATACCTCGCTCGCTAATAATTCGCATAATCTTGTAGAAAGATTACGAAACTAAAAAACAAGCGAAAAATAAATATTCCCACCACAGACGCGGGTTCCCATCTATATTACTTGGATTGGAATTTGGAATGCTTTCTTTTTCTTTCATCGGTTTTTTTTATAGGATTTCTTGCCCATCACTCATTTTTTTTTCTAACGTTTTCCTTTTTTGAAAATATTATTTAATATATCTTGAAAAATTGTTGAACAAGTACGATACCTCAAGAACTGTAAAATAAAATAATATATATATTCATTAGTACTTATTTTGCAAATTATATTAGCTGTAAAGACTTGTGTAATTAAATTAACAGATGTAATGAAATATATAAAAAATGTATTTATTTATATATTTCTGCCTTTTGGAGTAGAAACATTAGGTCCAAGCGCATGGCTACTATGTAAAGATTTGTCAAAGCGGCTGATAGAAAAGACAAACGACCAAAGGGCTGGCTATACTCCAGCCATAGAATTAGTATTGCCATTCAACGGGGTAATGCTGCCAACCTTTTAGGTATCCTACCCGTGGACAGTGACCTGAGCTCTGTTTTATACTTATGATTGCCTTCTGGTAGAAAACGGAGTTCAAGATTTTTATCTATATTTTTTTTGTTCATAGATAGATATAGTTATCATTATATTTAATTATTGTCTTGTTGCTTTTCTTTATAAATGGCTTTTTTATGAATAAATTAAATGATATGTGTGATATCTAAATAATGACAATATCATTATGCAATTCGAGCCATATATGAAATGGATCCTAGGAAATCTGCCAGGGATCATTTTAAAGATTTTTTTTATTAAATAGTGACAATCACGATTACAACACTAGGAATAAATATAAAATAGTGGTGCCAGGTATTAGATTAGCAAAGACAAATAAAAGGTCCTTCATAGATACTCGTAGCAAGCATAATTACAACTCTCACTGAAGGAAAATTCAAGTTGCACGTGAAAAACATATTGATTAAGTTAACTACTACACAGTTTGTGATTACTTCAACGACAAAAATGTTTGGACAATTCCGCCTCTGCCAAGCTATCGCCTGTCACCAACGTAATTTAAACAAATATTGTAATCATTTTATCATATAGTAAGAATGTAACACGTTGTTAAAAGACATTTAAAAGAATGGCTCCGAGTTGCTGGCCCGTTCTTCTCGCAGTGGCTCCAAAAGTTTTTTTTACTATACGTGGCAAGGCAATGTAGAATATTTGTATATTAAAATTTGTAAATGACCTTCATGAGTAGCCTCGTAGACGCCTAAATTAAATGATTTTAACTTTAACTTATACATATAAGTATAGTTCTTGTTTATGCCTGGTGTAAACAGTTTAATAAGCTCTAGTGCACAAAACTCTGTATATAAGTTCATGGGCATAAAATAGAGAAAATATTTTTTTTAATTTTTTCACAGAATTTCGTTTGTAATATAATTCGTGTCAGAAGTTTACTGACATGTTTTCAATGCCATAGATCAGAGCTAGATATTATTGAAGACCTAGAAATGTTTCTTTCGTGACAGTGACACTGAGAGTAGAACATAGATCAAAATCAGTTTCAATATTAATTAACTATATATATGTTTTGGGCCGTGGGGTGCCGGGCTAGATTGTCACCCCCCCATTCCTCATTGTAGGTTGCGTAAGAGGCGACTGAGGGTAAAATAACGGAAGGTGGGCAGCACGCCTTGTGAGGAACTGATATCTTAAACTGCGATCCCCAAGACGCCTACCAAGTTTAGGGATTATGTCAAACCCCTTTTACTGGGGGAGGCTGTATTTAGTAGTGGACAATCCGTCTGATTCAGCAACGCATGTTTTACTAACATTATCGTTGCTTAACTTCCTTACAGTTGAAGTAAAAATCCGAGTGTATGAATCGTTCAGTATACCCAATTTACCATTGACTTTGATACCATTCCTCTCGGCACAACATCTCCGCTAAAATTAATAATTTTATGCTCTCGTTGTATAATCTCTTATTTTATGTATACGTAAGACAGTAATAAACGCATATATTGAGGTTTTAGATAATCTGAATAAGTAATTAAGAACGTATCCAAAAGTTATTTGGAAACCAAAAATGAGTTCATAAAATCAAAACGTGGACACCGTACACAATATCGGTTGATCGAATGTCCATTTTTATAGCAGTAACGATATATTGTATCGGTACCACAGAATAGACAATAGTCTTATCGATACTCTTTTCGTAGCGTAACGTGATATTTTTATAGAGGTCGTCCTCACCTTATCATTTTCTTGAGGTAAAGTATTTACATGGATTTAGCTTACTATACTCTGCAGGGTGGATCTACTTTTTTATTAATGATAGATGTTGATTGTGTATGCAGTCATGAAAAAATCGTTCAGGCTAACATAGAATGACTGGCTCCCATGAACAGCTATTCTTGGCAGCTGCCAGAATACAGCGTTAGGTGCTTGGCGAAAAATTATCTACTTGAGGGTGGGGATCTAGCTAGGTAAGCATTTAAAACCTGTCCTAACACCATGCTATAGCAACTGCCATCCCAAGAAAACAATCGGGCCTGATGGCTTTACGTGCGCTCTCAGTAGTATATATATACTACAGTCACTATGGTTATTACTTTAGATTATAATTGCTTTGGAATCAATTCGATTTTTGAGAAGAAGTAGTATCTCAAATCGATTTATTGACCTCAATGTCGAATCAAATCCAATGGATTTATTCGTTAACATATTATGTGTCAATAGTCTATATAAACATTTTAGTCGTTTTATATATTACAATGTCGTTAGACCACCTAGTGGAGGGACTGACGACATCGTAAAAATCGCGGGTAGCCATTGGTTACAAGCGGCTAGTAGCCGTTCTCTGTGGCATTCTATGGGAAAGGCATTTGTTCAACAGTGGACATCTTGCGACTGATGATGATATACTCGTATGCTGTATTTTGTTACATTTTCATCAACGTTTCTAATCGTACATAAGCGTTTCTCCATTCTCTATTTTGGACATTCTTCATTGAAATACCAATATATTATTATGTGCAGAGCATAACATTCGGTGGTAACACTAGTACAGACCCACCAACTTATCTGTTCAGGTGGCAGAAAAAAGAACTACAACATTCCTTCAAACTGTGACAGTTTGTAGTTGATTTCCATGACCAGTAGCGCCCTCGAAAACTGCACAGTTAAGTTGGTAGTGCTATATTTAAAAACATTTGACCATAAAATTTGGTTTAAAAAGTTCGTACATTTTTATGCATTTTGGTAAAATGTTTAATGAAATACGCGTTTGCACTGGAAAACAACTGAAAAGTATCTAACTTTATAATTTTTCATTTACATGAAGTTATATCAGAAAGTTTTGACAAGTGAAAGCCTCGGGACAGAGAATATAAAGTACAATCAAAGAGCTCCTTATTGAAGCAAAGTTTACACTCCACATTTATTCTGCTTACAATATAAATGAAAAATAAGCTGAAGCACGACCGTGAAGTTGAATAACTAATGCAAAGAAAATAAAATGAAAGAAATGGAAAGAGAAAAAGGTCACATAGAAAAATATTGAATATCGAAGAGAGTCGAAATCAAAATATGTAATAATATATGTATACATTTCAGTTTTGCAAACATTGAAAAAAAGTCAGTTGATTTTCCGACAAAATCCCTCACTTCCAAATCTGTTTTTGCTCTGGAAGTCAAAAGAAGGGCGGGTAACCTCTATCTACCATTTCAGAGTAACCCGCATATGTGTCAATGACGTATAACCTCACAGATCAAACAACACACACAAAATAAAAATGTACCATCTTCAGAAGTTTGTTTGTAGAAACAATTCAAAAACAATGTTGTCTTCTGTTACAGGTCTTCATGCACCAAATCTATTACCAGTCAAAATGTTTTTCTGACAAATACCGCTATTTTGAACCCACTTGGAAGTATTAGCCATGATAATGTATATTTCATTTTATTCTACTAGGTTTTGCCCGCAACTTCGTCCGCTAATTCATTTATTTTAGTCAGTTATTATCTTAAAAGCTAAAAAGCTCTCCGACAAGGTCCTAACTGCTGTGCCGTTCTCCAAGACGATTATGGAGTTTAGCTCTCAGACTATACCAAAGCTCCCTTAACGTTAAATAAACTTATCTAATTGTTTTACGTGAGCCTGTATGTATTTTATATGATATATGTAGGTGTAGGTACTAATACATATTTTAAAAGGTATTGACGGAACAAGCACCCGGTCCACCTGGTGCTTAGCGGTAACCTCTGCCTACAACAGATGCATTTCATCACAAGTATGAACTGCACTGCGCCAATCACCCTAAGACATATAGATGTTAAGGCTAGAGTGCTCCTGGCGCTTTCCATACAAACGTAGTTTCATCATATTTAAAATACTAAGTGTTCAAACTCGGTGAAACTTTGCATGTATGTCCTGGAGCCTAGTATCTATGCTTCTGGTTTGCCAGATTTGCGTAAATATAAGTATTTTCAAAAAAAAATCGATAAATAGTTTTTTATGGAAATTGTTATTTTGAAATTTAGGGCTTAAATAAATAACATTGGGCTCAGTAATATGCACACACAATTTCACCGAGTTTGACCACTTAGTATATAAAATATTATGACGTTTAACGACGTTTGTATGAAGCTCAACGTGCACTCATGTTGTACTCTCACTTAAGTCTCATGTGCAGGTAATTTTACTGGCTCTCAAAGACTGCTGCTGGAACACACTGTTAGGTGCTTGGCAGTAGAATTTCTACTTGAGGTTGGTAGCTAGCCGGGCAAGCATTTGCAATATTTCCTTCACCATGCGGTGAAGCTCAAGCGCAATTCAATCTTGCAAAGATCAAGACTTTATATATGTACAGAGAGGATAGGATCATTAAACTTTTTGATACGGGGTACACAGTTGTGTTTACGTTTAAGACCAAATTCACACAGTACGCACTTTTTTTTTTCTGAACATTAACTTGACGCAACCTAGCGGATGCGATTATTTATAAGCGCCAAATCAATTAATCAATCCAATAGAACTTGGAATATTGTGCATGTTTTATTAATTGTGAACTTGATGAGTCCAAAATCAAAGCGGGAACTGTATGGAAGTTGGACTTCTTGACATATTTATCCGTAGAGTGCAAAGATATTGACCCCTTAGCACACTTCGAGGTTAGAATATTCTCAAATTGACGTGTACCATATTACAGGTATTTTAGTAAAATTAATACATTTCCCCAAATTGATGGAGACATTCCTCGGCATCCCTTTGTTCAACTAAATACAATTAAAAGCCATTTCATTTTCACCCTTCATTTGAGAGGCGCTTCGTCTACTAGGGACGAAGAAAGTCTTCTTCGATATGATGAGCTAAGTTATAAGCGGTAGCGGTACAACAATTACAAATGTTCAAAAATCCGACCAAGATATGGTATGCGAGTACAAACCAACGTGATCTCAAAATCACCGCGAACAATGCCAGACGATATTTGACGCGATTCAATTCTACACCAAACATTCCTGAAAGAGGGAGCTCCTCAAACTTAGAATCACTCGAATTGTGTAATTGCATTTTTTTTTATTAAATTTGTGTTTATATTTGTAGTGTAAATAATTACGTCGTAGACTCCCAATACGCTAAATTTTATATTTTTTTTTTTTATCTGATATGTTAGCCTTTGACCACTATCTCACCTGATGGTAAGTGATGATGTGGTCTAAGATGTTGTTCAGGCTAACCTAGAAGTACTGGCTCTCAAGGACAGCTGCCGGAACACACAGTTAGGTGCTTGGCGACAGATTTTCTACTTGAGGGTGGTAGCTAGCTAGGCGGGCATTCGCAAAATGTCCTACCACCATGCTATAACGACTGCCATCCTAAGACAACAACCGGGACCGACGGCGCACGGAAACGCTCAGTAGTAATGTCACTAGCGGTCACCCATCCAACACAAGACCGCGCGCGACGTTGCTTAATTTTGCTGATCGCTTGAGAACAGCTAAGTAAACTTCGCTACAAGCGCTTGATTTATGCAGCATAAAATTATGAAGCATTTCATTTCAAGCATATTTGCTTTGTGTATGAAAAAATGCGTAACATTGTCCCAGCTAGGTTACGTACTGTTTACCTGACGTCACGTTTGTGTCACTAAAACTATCATCGCTAAGTCTATTTTTTATTTCACCAATGTATCGATAATATCGACTTTTGCTAAGCAACGCCCAAATCTATTAATTAATATGTGTTTACTGCACTTTGGAAACTATCGCGAGTTTTATTCATTTTAACTTATAAGGAACCGGCTAGGACGTTATATTTATCGGAAAGATTCGCCAGTTGTGAGCCAATATGCGTCAGTTGGCGAGGATCTCTGATACCTTTTTAGATATTTGATGTTTGTACACCTTGCATTCTACTATAGATATAATCTACACTTGTACATATATACTGTATTTATAAAATAAATACTTAAAAGCACCCTATACAAAAGTGTGACGGACTCAGATTCAAGGTAATTATTCAGAACTGAATTAAATAATAATATGCAATACTTCTTACATTAGACATACATTATAAAATATACTCAATTGTAAAAAAAAATACTACAAACTATATACAACATTACAGCTACTAAGCTGTAGCTGTAATGTTGTATATAGTTTGTAGTATTTTTTTTTACAATTGAGTATATTTTATAATGTATGTCTAATGTAAGAAGTATCACTCATTTACAACTCAAAAGCTGTAATGTTGTATATAGTTTGTAGTATTTTTTTTTACAATTGTTAAATTTTATTGATATATTTTATAATGTATGTCTAATGTAAGAAGTATTGCATATTATTATTTAATTCAGTTCTGAATAATTACCTTGAATCTACTAATATACAAGCATTTAGACCACCTTTAAGTCATTGCAGACTCACAGACAGTCCAAATACTCCAGCCCACCACCAGTTAGCAGCGTGCCCAGCATGCTGGCAGTATTAGCCCGTTGAATTGCAGTGTTTATTCGATATTTATTTATAAATAAGCTAAAAGAGCTAGAAGTCCAAAAATATCTGTATAGTATTTGATATTGGCTACAATTTGTATCGTAATATCTTTTCCAAGAGACTTGTTACATATTTTTATGTGTCGACACAAGTTAAAATCTGGCTTCCTATACGATGTCTTTTTAATAGCCTTGAAGGAGTTATCGCGTTCCCTATATATCATCCCCGAGGCAATACATTACCGGTCGAATCCCATTTGTTGACTAAAGATCTTAATAGAGGCATTTAGGTTCCCGTGTCCAAGTGGCCAAATGGAGCGTTATTATAGAGGCTCCGCGGTCTAGCTGTCTGTCCGTCTGTCCGTCCGTCACGGGTCTGCAGCTCATAAATAAATGGAGGGCTGTCGAAGTTGTCAATTATGTACCATTTTTAAAATAGTTAAAAATTAAAATTCCGGTTAAATATTACGGACCGCATCTTATATTTAACTAAGACCCTGACCACGTCTATGTGAAAATTAAGCAATGTATTTTTGATTTTTTCAAAACTATTATTTTCCTTTACGGGCTCTTGATACGCGGAACCCTAAAAGAGCCTGACTCGCACTTGGCCAGTTTTTTATTCTAATTGGCCTAAAGTTGACATATAGACGTTTAAAGGTTTAATTATGACATACTTTTGTGATAATACATAACATAAAAATTATGTCATGTTTTATAGCACTTGTTTTTTTTTTGTTCTGTTATAATCAAGGTAGCTATGACAGTTTAAAAGAATATCATGATATGATTTTAATCATTCAATAAATAAGTTTTTTTTTCTTATAAATGTCCTTAATATCACCTATCACAGCTTTATATATCACGCTGCCATTATTGAATTTAAAAGACGCTACATATCATGACTTGTCGCAATAAATCAAGATCCTCTCAAAGTTACTAAACAAATGTTAGTCTTCAATTTGCCGCGTTGCCCTTGTCTCGAGTTACGAAATGGGTTCTTTATTCGCCCCGGAAGGTAATTACACATTTACAAACTTTCTTTGGTTAACTTGCTCTTATCGATGAATAGATACTATTTTTAAACCCCGACGTAAACAGAGATGCGTGTACAGAACTTTCCACACACAAAGGCACGTTCTTTCATCTTTTTTTTAGTATAGTTGCTTCTGCATATACTCGTACAAGCAATCATAGTCTATATTTTAACATTTTACTGTTATAGGTACTGTATGTACCACGAGCATTTACCATAGGAGGTAATGTAGGTATACAAGAGGCCTACCCGTAGAATTCTTAAAAAAAATTGAATCTCTCGTAGCGCAGTTTACTTAACCATTTTTAACCAATGAGCAACGTCCGCCGCAGTCATGACTTTGATGGGTGACCACTAGTGAGATTACTACTGAACACTTCCGTGCTTCGTAGGGCACGTTAAGCCGTCGGTTCCGGTTTTTGTCTTCGGATGGCAGTCTTTATAGCATGGTAGTAGGGCATTATGCAAATGCCCGTCTTTTTTTCTTCTTTTTTATGCTTGATACGTTAGCCGTTGACCACTATCTCACCTGATGGTACGTGATGATGTGGTCGAAGATGTTGTTCACGCTAACCTAGAAATGCCTAGCTAGCTACCACCCTCAAGAAGAAAATCTGTTGCCAAGTACCTAAGGCAGTTGTACTTGGGAGCCAGAAATTCATAAACTTCTAGGTAAGCATGAAAAAAATTGCAACAAGTTGGTGTTTGATGTCTAGTGTAGAAATTTTTTATAGAACAGTACCAATTAAACTGTCTAGATGAGTTACGCTACACTTAGTATTTATACCTGATTGATCATAATAGTTTGGCTGATAAACTTGAGGCATACGGTGTGAGGGGAAATGTATTACACTTAATAAAATTGTACACCGTAAATCGATCCCAACAAACACAAATTACGAAAATCTGCCCAGTAACAAAAACTGAAGAAAAATACACGTCGTCTGCTATTCCAGTAAAATATGGCCGCAAAATATCCGCAAGGCAGTGTGTTGGGACCGTTACTTTTTATTATATATATATAAATTACCTCGAGCCATTAATCAGCAAATGGTCCTCTTCGCTGATAATAGTTCGTGGGCAAAAAAGAGGAATTACTCGATCCAGAAATCAAATTAGCATTAAGTAATATTATCAATTGGTTGACATCAAATAATTAAGAAATTAATTTAGAAAAAACTAATTTATTGACATTTTATAAATATAGAAAATTTACATCCAAAATAACATACCTAAATAATGAAATTTTTAGGTCTCCATTTAGATACTCAACTAAATAGGAAAATTCATGCTAAACATTTGCGCTCTAAGCTTAGCAGTTTTTCCTACGCCCTATACTTATTGTCAAAAGTAGTCAGTCAACCAGCGGTACTTACAGCTTATCATGCTTATGTGACATCAACTTTACGGTATGGAATAATAATTTGGGGTAACTGCACAGAACGGGAAGCAATATTTAAGGCTCAAAAAATGCCTAAGATCGGTTTGTCACTTGAGATTTCCAGAGTCCTGCAAACCATATTTCTGTTGCCCCTGTGAGGAATAGTTGAATAAGTGAATGTCAATTTGTCCTCTCATAACTAGTAATCACCCCCACTTTCAGCCCTCTATCTCTATCTTGAGTTGTCAAAGAGTTACTGTCAAAAATGTGTTTTAAAAACATTATTTTTCAACGTGTTCCTCCTAACTAAACCATAGCAGCTAAAGCATCGAAACAAAATCAAAACTACGTAGTTTGAGTATATCCTATAATTTTATTAACATTTTATACGTGAAAAATAAAAGAAATAAATGAGTGCAAAGAGTAACTAATTAGACTATAAAATCAGACAAAAAGGAATCAACAACATTAAAATATGCAAAACTTAACAATAAAATGTGAACTATCTTAACTTTTCCAAAAAATTACCAACTGTAATTTCAGCCTTTTGCAGTTGATCTGTAACATGGTGAATTCGTTTATTTCTCCAAATTATTCCTATTGTTAGTTAATTAATTTATAAGTTAAGATAATTCACATTTTATTGTTAAGTTTTGCATATTTTAATGTTGTTGATTCCTTTTTGTCTGACTTTATAGTCTAATTAGTTACTCGTTGCACTCATTTATTTCTTTTATTTTTCACGTATTTTATGCCTAATTTACTTAATTATTTTTACCCTTTAGCGCTATGGGGGTGGATGGCGCAAGTTTGAATCCCGCACATGATTATATTTTTTCTTTTCGTTGTAAAGTTATAATATAATCCGCAGAGCATGCGACATTGCATAAATAAAAATATTCATTGACTTCATCGGTAAATATCCTCTCAGCAACCCAAAACTTCCATTGCTTCAGGCAATTGTTATACTGTATGTTATAAAATGTAGAAGGTCTTAATTTGAATGATATATACGGGTACAAACCGGTGCGGGCTAGGTCAACTGGCAGCAAGCTTATTTGAACTCGTAAACTGCATACATCTTTAAAACAAATAAAATTAATCCCAGCACCAATTCTCGTGAGACCCCATTTCATTCTGGACCATTTGCTCTGAATAGAGGATACCGATATTATTGTGATTTATTACTTTGGTGTCCTCAGTAGTTTGTTGACTCAAGATGAAACTCAGAATGGAAGTAATAATACAAATAATACCTACATCTACCTTCTACCGTGCTTTAGTACTTTGAATCGCAAGTCGTAGTATTTCTGAACCGATCAATCGGGATTAGCATAATTTATGAGTATTATTCAATAAAGCATTGACGCATGCTAAGCATAAACTACTCAAACTCAACAACCCTAGAATACCGTCCTGGTGCATTTCCAATTATAATGATGTCTTAGGTTTTCGCGATTATTACACTTAGTAATTTAACAGCTTTAACGGTTTTAATCGCGTATATATATCACTAGCTGTACCTGCGACTTCGTTCGCGATTGCCGTATCTTCAATATTATTATTCACATTTGAGCACTGTTTATCTCATATTAAGCAACGCTGTGGTCTGTGGTGAAGCACTCTTAGTAAAACATAGCTCAGAAAGGAGCTTTTTACTTTGGGTTTGATAACTCCCAGTTTGTTTTTCCAGAAGACAGTAGTTAAGTAACTCAGAGAGTTCCTTCGCGGTCCGCACAATAAACGTTGAAGCAAAGTAGGTACTTTGTGCGTTTCTTTGGAATTTCGATTATAAAATGGTATCTTTTTGCCGAGGTTAGATTGTACACTTCCATTGCAAAGTCTCCAAAATATATCCGGCAAAAGATAGATATTACAAAATCACAAATATACGATAGGAAAAATGTAAGTCATGTGCGGGATGAATAATAATATAATATAGGAAAAAATATTTCCTATCATATATTTGTGATTTTGTAATGTAATCCGCATAGCACGCGTTATTGCAAACCTAACAATATAAAAAAAAGATAGTTAATTATATTCATTGTGGCGAATGTTCCAGATTTTAGAGTTTTATCTTAGTAAGCTGGCAAATCTAAATAAGGATACCGAGATGCCCGTGGGGTGCCAGGCTGCCCGTGGGGTGCAGGGATGCCCATGGGGTGCCGGAATGCCCGTGGGGAGCCGGGCTGCCCTTGGGGTGCTGGGTGGCCCGTGGCGTGCTGAGCTGCCCGTGGGGTTCTGAGCTCACTCGTCACTACGCGTACGTAAATTACAACTAAGTAATATTTTGACTTCCATCCCTTTTCCCAAAGGAACCGTGCTGAATTTCGGGATAAACAGTATATAATAACGTTCTTCGTGGTATGAACTCAAATCGTATTAAGTTTCATTGAATTCCATTCAGTAGCCCATGGGGTGCCGGGCTGCCCATGGGGTTCCGAGCTCACTCATCACTATTCTAACAAAAAAGAATAATACAAATCGGACTATGCGTTAATAAATTACAACTAAGAGTACATTTTGACTATTATCCCCTTTCCCGAAAGAACCATGCTGAATTTCGGGATAAAAAGTATTCAATAACCTTCTTCGTAGTATGAACTCAAATCGTGTTAAGTTTCATTGAATTCCATTTAGTAGTTTTGGAGTGATGCGCGGCCGGGATACAGACAGACAGACAGAAAGACAGAAAAAATTAAAAAAAATACAGTTTTGGCACCAGTATCAGCTACAGAGTGCTCTCAAATTTTTTTTTGCTAAATATCTTCAATGTACAGAATTGGACCTGTTACAGTTTTATTATAAGTATAGATTATTTTTATACCGACGACGTTTCAAACAGTAAGTGGACTAACCTCTACCTATAACAGATAGTCACAAGTAACGAATCGCATTGCGCCCGTGAAACGGAGACATACAGATTTTAAGCCTGTAATTTTACTAGCTCTCAAGGACTGCTGCCGGAACACACTGTAAAGTGCTTGGCAACAGATTTTCTACTTGAGGGTTGTCAGGCAAGCATTCGCAAAATGCCCTTCCACCATGCATTGAAGGTCAAGCCGGCAGTGGGTATCGAACCATGGACCTGCAGCACCACAGGCCATAGCTATTACCGCTCTTGCTTGCACACACACATGCATGCAAAATTAGACTGAGTTTGAAAACCTGGTATTTAAAAAAATTACAACAATACGCTTGTAAGGAAAGCGCTATGAATACGCTTTATGCTTTAGTAGGGACAGGTAGATAAACTCAAGTTATGCAAAAGAGAGTAGAACTCCTCAGGAATTCCCTAAATGTTCCCGGCACGTCTTGCAGCCCCTATACTCTTTGATAAGGAATACTTCTGATTGCCACTCAATTCTGTTAAAATACAGAAAGGGACTTCTAACTGAGATAAGGCCCTTGCCTTATGAAAGCGAGTGTAGTCAGTTTTGAATAACTTATTTATAGAATTTAAAAAACAAAACAGTTTTGTCGCCCTTGTACTTAGAATTGTTAACTATTCTCCATGATAATGATATTTTCGGATTTAGTATAACAGTCAGTTATTTAACACCAACGTACGTAATTCCATCAGTTACTTACTAATCCACAAAAAATACTTTACTCGTGCTAACAAATGAAAACAAATATTGTTTTAACATACACAGGGTTATTGGAAAAATGCTTAAAACATCTCATGGACTGCCTCCGTTAATAACAACAAAAGTTTTTGTTTATAAGATTTTACTCAAAACTTTTATTCAGAAAATAATATCAATATTACAAATTTACGAGAGAAAAAATCATAGTCACGTGGGGGATTCGAACCTCATACTATGGTTGAAGAACGAGAGCAGGAATTACAGTTATGAGTCATACTGTCATGTTAGCTCAGTCGGTCAGAGCATATCCCGGCTATAGGGGTGGATGGGCGCGGGTTCGAATCCCGCACATGACTATATTTTATTTTTATTTAATTTGTTATATTGTAATGTAATGCGCAAAGCAGGCGTTATAGCAAACATAACATTATTTAAAAATATATATAAATATTTTTCTAGTATTGTCGGACTCTTTTAAGTTTTTGAAGCGCTCGTAGCGAAGTTTACTTGGCTGTTCTCTACCGATCAGCAAAGTTAAGCAACGTCGCGCGCGGTCATGAGTTGGATGGGTGACCGCAAGGGACATTACTACTGAGCGCTTCCGTGCTTCGGAGGGCACGTTAAGCCTTCGGTCCCGGTTGTTGTCTTAGGATGGCAGTCGTTATAGCATGGTGGTAGGGCATTTTGCGAATGCCCGTCTGGCTAGCTACCACCCTCAAGTAGAAAATCTGTCGCCAAGCACCTAACGGTGTGTTCCGGCAGCTGTCCTTGAGAGCCAGTACTTCTAGGTTAGCCTGAACAACATCTTCGACCACATCATCACTTACCATCAGGTGAGAAAGTGGTCAAAGGCTAATCTATCGAGCATAAAAAAAAAAAAAAAAAATGTTCTGTGTCTGGTAGTAAGAAACACTATTTCCCAATTAACTTCTTCTGTCTTAAACTAAAACTCTTCCCTTGTATATACTCGCGCTTCGTTGTCAACATAACCAAACCTCAACTGATAAGGTTTAAAATTCTCCAGAGGGTGCCATTTTGGGCTTATTCAAAGGTGGTGCATAAATTATGCCAAAAAACATGCGGTCAATTAAATTTTTTTGACTTTAAAAGGCATCAAGTTTTATTTAATCTTTATTTTTGGGTACAATACGGCTAATTTTGTTTAAAATATTTTCTTTGGCAGTAACGGTCGGTGTTCCTTCGAGATTGTTCGTAGAAAAGTTTTGTTAGCATATGTCTGCTTGCATTTTTTTTTTTCTCTTTGTATGCCTAAAGATAATTTATACTTGTACTAATATCACAAAGAGGATAGATTTGTATTTTGTATGTAACGAATACATTTAAAAAGTACTAGACCCATTTGAAAAATTATTTCACCATAAGAATTCTACAATATTCGTGATGAAAAAAGGCTATAGAATATTTTCAAAAACTTAGGGATCCGTATGGATATGGTATGTATGGAAAATGTAACCCAACGAGTGTAAAAAATACAAAAAATCGTTATATCACGTACGGTGCGGAAATTGTTGACAATAGAGCAAAGTGTTGTAATACAATTTTATAGAGGACATCAATATCTACAAAAAAGTCCCCAACACCATATATTAACTATTACAGTTATGTCACAATAACTACATTTTAATGTGTTTCAATTTATAGTTTTTGTTAAATATCCGTGCAAAGCCGGCGGCGGGCCGCTAGTACCTACACTATAATTGAATTATGTACACAGTGTTTTGACCTCATGTTAATGTCTGCTAATACTACTTTTATTGAGGCCTTTGAACTTGTTAAATCCTTTTTTCAACTCTGACTATCAATCAACAGTTAGTTGTTATAAAGAACTGCACATTTGTTATTTGGCGTGAGTTGAAACCTAAGAAAGTGAAGGATTCTAGGATTCTCAGGGTTCTGATTCAATGTAAGACCGGCGCCCCGCGATGAAATGCTGGTAAATATGCTTGCCTCCTATCACTTAAAACGAAAACACTCCTGGTGGAAAGTGGGTGCTTGGAATCACGGCTAATAATCTCTTCGGGGAATACAGATTTGATGTTGCCTTTGTTTAGTTTTATTAAATATTTTTGTAACTAACATAAGCTTGACTAAAATGTTTGAATCGTTTTCATAATTGGAGTATAAGGATGTTGAATGCCGCTGTAGGCTGTACAACAAACTTTGGGCGAAGGCAAAATGCTGGCACCTATTTGGCTCAACGAATAAGCATTGCAAATCAACGTGGCAATGCTGCCAGCATGCTGGGCACGCTGCGAACTGGGTGTAACATTTGGACTGCCTGTGAGTCTGCAATGACTTATAAGTTGCCTTAATGCCTTTATTGTTGTAGTTGTTGTGTTACAGCTACTATAATAAAAGCAAATTACTACAAACTATATACATAGTTCGTAGTATTTTGTTAATAAAAGCATACCGCCAGTTAAAAAGAAAAAATATAATTACTTTTGTGGTTTTACTTTGCGTGCCATTTCAATAAATTCTTTCAATGTGAAATGATATTAATACACACGATATAAAAACTTGAGGTCATTAAAATTTACAACGAGAAAAAAAATTTAGTCACGTGCGGCAATTTTTTCTCTCGTTGTAATTTTGTAATATAACGCATGGAGCATGCATGAAAATAAGAATATAAAACATTTAGAGGCCACATCAATTGTGAATATTTGTAAAACAAAAAGTACTCTTGAAAAACTGTAATGTTATCAACAGTCATAACGTCCACAGCTCACCAAAAGTTCCCCAAAAGCTCCCCCTTTATAGCGAGTTTGACATAATCCTCACGCGAGGCAGTGTCTTGGGGATATTGTATGGCTGACATTTTGTCAGCTTATCTTATCTAAGTACGATTTTTTACAGATTTAGACAAATGGAAAGATAAAGTTTTTTAAGGAATGCAGTACCGAAACAAAACGGTTTTTGGCCCTAATGGCCCCTAATGGCCTTAACAATAGCTTTCACGAACTGAAGTCCCTCAGTGTTCCAGCCAAACTCATATTCGTATGCTTTTATGAAAGTCCTTGTTTCAATATCAACAGAACCTTACAAGCTGCAGCCTGTGATTAAATTCTAAATTAAATTCCATTGTTGTGCGAGAATTCATTTCCTCATAGATGCAGCCGACAAAGGCTTGAGCGATCACTTCCCGACAAGCGATTGGAGTTCCATTAAAAATCGTTTTCTTGGTTGATTAGAAAAGTAAATTAAGGAATTCTTATACAGAACATTTTTAGGGATCTGAATCCAAAAAGAGAGACCCTATAATACTAAGCCTTATGCTGTATCGCCGTCCATGAGCCGTCCCCTTTCATAGGTAGGACGGATCCTACCTATGAACGGCTATATCGTTCGAACTGTAATATACAGTTTCTTGAAATTTTCACCCAAAAATATTGATAAGGAATATTGCGTAACAACAAAATAATACCTAAAAAATATACAGTTGAACAGAAAGACATTCTCCTTTTGTCGAAGTCAGTTAATAAGTAAATTACTATTAATTGGCAACAAAAACAAAGCAGTTAAGTTCGAGTCAGGTTATGTTTAGTTTTACGATTGACCCCGCAACACTAATGGTTTAAAACTGACAACTTTGATGGCTTTTCAATTACTAAGTTGTTATGGATCAGTCAATATGAGGCTGACTCGCGTTTGGTCCGTTTTTATATTTCCTAAAATAACTGATACAGAGTCTAGTCTTTGATTACTATATCACCTATTGGTAAGTGATGCACAACTGACGAGATGCACTGTGCCTGTCACTCTGAGACATACGGTGGCTTTCAAGGACTGCTGCCAGAATACACTGTTGGGTGCTTGCCTGCAGATTTTCTAATTGAGGTGTTGTGTCTATGATAGTATGACTTCTTCTTTTTAATATTAACACTATCCATCTTCTGTGGCTGTCTAACGAGACAAAGGACTTTCGGCTTTAGGCAGTTCCTTGAAGTGCAGCGTGGAGTATCCGTTTTTCGTAAGCCCTCCTCAGTTCAAAATTAGGCAGAGATAGATAGAGAAAGAGCTGCCGGATACAGCTTTCGACTCCGAACTGTTACTAATTTTATTTGTAAGTAAAACTGATTTGACAATTGCACCCAGCACCTCGAGATTTTAAAAAGACGCTTTACCACACACTTGCACACTAATAAGGCAGCTTTAGTATTTTTGGTACTTAGAGTTCAAACTGTCTTTCAAGGATTCGTAGGTTTTGTTTCTTAATTTAGGTGACCAGCACTCAAAAACAATAGCATATAGTTTAAAATAGCCTCATTGGCTACTATCTGTGTCTGAACATTTCATAGAAAGTTTAATACTTGTAAACAATATTGCAAAGTAGTCGCCCACTCCGTTTACTGGTGTTTACTAAATCTGCAGAATTACACTTTGCATTGAGGACTTAATAACCTGATCTAGAAAGGTATTTATTTTATTATTAGATCGAAAGCGTAGGTAACGTGCGATTGGCCTCTTTCTAGATATTACTATTTGTTGTTTGTAAAGAAAAATTTTTACCTTTAAATTTATTTTTCTATCAGGAATAAAATATAACTAACTAAAATAATGTACAATTGTTTGTATTGAAAGTGATATTTATGTTTTGTAATGGTAAAATGAATCAATCTTCAATTTAAGGATGTAATTATTAGATCTGGTCCAGTGTTATTTTTATATTGTTGAATGCTTATGAAAGCGTTAAAACTGACAGCTTAGACTTAAATACATACAGATGAATTATTTTTATTTACTTATTGTGATTCCTTCATTACACAGTACAAATAAAGTCAAGTAAACTAAATCACACCATTTTTACTTTAACAGTTTAATGAAGTGTCAGTGTTTCACGTGCCATAGTTTTCAGAAGACAACACAGCCTTTACTAAAACCTAAGTTTCAATAATCATAATTTGACGTTTCTGTTGGTCCTATTTTAAATAAAAACAGAGTAGCTATTCTTTCTATGAAGGCACAAAATTGCACGACTTTCAGGTCAAAGCTTGAAACATAATTACAGTAAGTCATTTATTTAAATACCGTTTATACGCAGTATGCAGTCCCTGCTGGTTGGTGTCTGGAGTTTATAGCTTTTTAAGTGAGAGGTAATTTAGTATCTGTTGAGAAAGGCGGTACTTATTACCGTTTTGTACTCGCGATGGCAAGTTGAAAAATTATGAAGATTTTAAAATAGGGACTCAAACATGTCACCCGTTGATTATGGTAAGCGTGACGTCTAAATACAACAATTAATCAGTCATAGTGAAAGCATTTATCAAACCTAAAGGCCAACGCAAGTCTACAAACAGTTCAAATGCTCCAGCTTAATTGTTTTTGGAGCACTTCTCTATCTGTCTTTGCATATCCCATTGATGAAATTATCTCTGTCCCTCCTACAAAGTCTCTGAATTGTTGTTTGTAAATCGGCATAGCGGTACCGATCTATTTCCGAGCACAAGCTTGCTTTCAACGCTTTCTTCTCTTCAATCTTACCCCATTTCTATAAACTTATCCATTTTCTCCTTTTGGAAGAAATGACCTTGTGATTTTTTGCTTTTGTGTAGCCACTTGTTGGATTGTAGACTTTAACTTTAGCCATGAAACATCAGGAGCCCCAAATGGGTCAATTTGAAGTATTTGTAGTTGGGTTTGAATTTCATCTTGATATGCCTTTTGCGCCAATATAATTCTAGGTTAGCCTGAATAATATCTTCGATCACATCATCACATACCATCAGGTGAGATAGTGATCAAAGGCTAACCTATCAGACATAAAAAAAATTGCACTCGTATTGGAGCTTGCCTCGTCGTTATTAACCCGCCAACTATGTCAACCAGTGTACGCTGCGGTTATTCCGAGGACGGTGACCGCTATTGGCATTTACTACTAAACGTGCATGAGCATTTGGAGGGCATATTAAACAGTCGGTCCCGGTTGATGTCTTAGGATGACAGTCTTTATAGCAGGGTCGTAGTAGGGCATTTTGCGAATGCCTGGCTAGCTACCAACATTAAATGGAAAATCCGTCGCCAAGCTTTGTATATTTGAAAGCCAGTTCCCAATCTATGTTTACCTGAACAACGTCTTCGTATGCATCATCACTCACCATAAGGTGAGTACTGGTAAAAAACTAGCACATAGAAAAAAAACTTACGCGGGAGAAGCTGCAGGTGGAGGCTGGCATTTAATAAAAATAACTCACCTGCGACGTTGTCAGTGCTCGATAAAAATTATGTTTTATCTCGCCCCTTCGGGAGTATTCTATATCCATCTCTAGAGGACTAATTATCTCTGGGCCAAGAAGGTTATACAATAACACTCTAGTGTTAAGGCAAGTTCATTCATCCCCTTAGAAAGATTAAAATCATGTGTGACGTCATGTAAGGCCAAATTTCTTCTCTTCAAGTATTTTTTTTTATTTCAAAATCTAGTGTGAATATAATCTTCTTGCTCTGGGCCAAACTCCATGAGTAGTGTACGCGTCAGAGAGTATTGAGTAAAAAAGGAATATATTTTTATCTTTTTGGGTTCTGAATCTTTTTGGGTGTTGGTTCCGACACTAATGTATGGTAGTGAACGTTGGGTATTGCAGAAAACGTATGAAAGTAGAATAAATGCAGTGGAGATGAGATTATTTAGAAGAATAAGGAATAGTGTGATAAGGAAACGATGTGCTGTGAATGTGCGATTTCTGTCAAATGTAGTGACAGAAATCGAGAATATTAAGATGGTTTGGATACGTGGAGAGAATGAATGAAATGAGAATGACGTTTATTTATATACTACGAAAAAGTACATTGTATACTTTATATCCCGAAATTCAGCACAGTTCCCTCGGAAAAGGGGATAGAAGTCGAAATGTACAATTAGTTGTAATCGCGAAACCAGTCGAGATCGAACTACTCGGCTGTTCTAACGTAAGTGAAATCGGTTTCATAATTTGTTTAAATAAGTGTACTACTTACGAAAGTTTTAATCAAAATATAAATGATGTCTATTCATAATGGACTTTTATTTAAACAACAATTACTAATAATGTCAATTCATAATGGACTTTTAAAACAATTATTACTAATAATGTAAATCCATAATGGTCTTTTATTAAAACAACAATTACTAATAATGTAATTTAAACGCACTTTTATTTATACAACAATTACTAATAATCTAATTTTAAATGCTGTTTTTTAGCTGTGATCGAAATTTTATTGTCACTATATATTTATAAAATCAAAGATAGTAGATGAAGAAATTGTCATAGTACTTAAGGCAAAATGTGTCTCAAAAAATTAGTTTTAAACATGTTTTTTTTAAATAATGTACGCCATAAAGGCAATTGTAGCAAGACTGTGATGCAGACCCTACGCACATTTTTATATGAACTTATGAAAAAATTAAATAGTTCACCCTATTTATATAATGCGTAGTCCTGTTTCGCTCACTCGCATGCGAAATAAGGTCTCTCCGTTCTACAGCTTCATTCGGACATTATTCAAAGACCGCTTCCTAAATAAAATAAAATTTAAAGTTATATATACGAAATATTCATCTCATTTTATTCCAACATGTGAGAGATTCCCTTGAGATCACGCAAATGGGAAGTCAAAACAATCACTGGAAAATGGCAAAAACAATATAAAAATATCTTAACATATTGGTTAGTAAAGTCGCTTAAAGCTTTTTGTTCCTTTTTTAATATCGTAGACGCAAGCAAAGATAACGCTGTTACCTAATCTAAATCCTTTTTTTGCCAACTCACAAAGAAATGGGAATGTTTTCAAGAAAAGCTGAAAAAGCGTTATCTCGATGAGGCGGTGAAATTCCGCCTACTCAGGACTTTCAGAGCATTAACGGTATAGAAAAACAACCAACAGCATTTTTACCTTATTACTTACAAAGAGCAACATATACCTATAAGTCATGACAGCCTAGCGGTAATAGCTATGGATGGATGGAGAGGATCTGTAAAAACCGATTATGAAGGGGTGTAGTTTAACTAGTACATCTTTGTTACTTCAAATATAATTATACTACAAAAATTACTGTAATATAGTATCGATATCGAAAACAATTTAAAAAAAATGCCAAGAACATGTACTTACAATGTGACATTTGACAGATAAAACTTTTTTATTTGGTCTTTGAATATATTTAAAGATGGTGATGGAAACGGGTAGAGAGCTTAAACGGTGAAATTACAGGTGGGACTCGCGCATGTTCCGTCACAAAACCATACAAATAACAAACAAAAATAATCTTCTACCTTCTAATCGAGCGGGGTTTCAAAATGAAAAGCTTTCCATAAACGATTTTCAATAAATATATAAAAATTGCAGTTTAAATTTCCATGGAACTATAAAGATTTCAATTTTGAAGCAGTGATGGCTCAGTGGCATTGGCTATGGACTATCGCGCAGCTGATCCATGGTTCGAATCCCACCGCGGGCTTGAACATCACCGCATGGTGGAAGGGCATTTTGGGAATGCCCGCCTGGCTAGCGACCACCCTCAAGCAGAAAATCTGTTGCCAAGCCCCTAACGGTGTGTTCTGGCGGCTGTCCTTGAGAACCAGTAATTCTAGTTTAAGCTTGTTGAAACCTTCGACCACATCATCACTTACCATCGGGTGAGATTGTGGTCAAAAGTTTACCAAACAGAAAAAAAAAACATTCGACTTTGTAATTTTTTCATTAATTTACACATGTTGGGTGACTGTTTTTTGTTTATAACGTGAATATAATGAATAGATTCAGGCGTTACTTTGCGGAAATCCACTTCTACACGAAACATCCTCTGCTGATGCTTCGTGTAGAAGCGAAACGCGTCGAAAATTCTTCCGGTTTGGCTGCGTGGCGTTTGTGACGTCACGTCGGCTTAGCAGGAAAATTAAGCGGAATTGTCACTAGATATATTTTTATATTTTTTAAGTGTTTTATTAAAATATTAATTTGATGTTTTCTTAAAATATTTTAAAAGTATTTGTTATTATTAACGTGAATATAGTTTATAAAAGAATAAATTTATTAATGACTTTTGATGTAATATAATATGTCGGAGCGCGAGTACAACACAACAGAGTGTGCAAGACTATGATTACCTACTAGTCTGTCGTCATATGAGATTCGATGAGTGACTGTGACTACGAAGCTTACGTCACAGTACACTGCAGTTGACTCGGCAGTCTTGTACTAGCCGCTGTAGAGGCATCACCTTACTACGGAGTGAAACTAGTAACAGTTACCATTGATAAACAAGAATGTGATCAATGTACATTGATGATGGAAGATGACTATGTATATCAAGTATGTCATCACGACATACTTGATACGTTATGGTCCACACGCCAAAGTGATGATGGAGAATGACCAGAAAAGAACAGAGTTAGTTAGTGAAGAGAGCATTCTCCAAGGCGCGAGGATGGGAATGGCTATAGGGATGGAGATAGATGGAGACTATTTCAAGGGTCACCCCCATAAACTGTGGATTAGGAAGAAACCAAAGGTGTTCTAGTAATGTGTGCCTTCTCATTTGCACAATATCCACATATACGCCCACGTTATGAGAGCTCAGCCATTCAATCTGATGATTTCAAGAAGAAGCCCTACGAGATATTAGACATAATTATTATTACCACTTATAAGTTAGCTAGCTTTTAGTGTGCGTAGTTTACGTGAAGCATAAAACTTTTTAACCTAACAGCAAGTGAGTAAATGATTCCCTTGTTACGTACCAAATATTCACCTCTGTAAGCTCTTTAGGGATACCCGATTTAATTTTTCCTTAAATATATTTATTCAATAGATTTATTGTTACAAAGAGAAAGTTGAAAGGGTCGTAAAGTTCAGCCTTTGGAAATTTGAGGCAGTTACGAGTTAGATCACCAAATCACCGTGCATTTGATTCGAGTGAGGGATTTTACCTATAGATTACAAAAAGCTATGTAAAGCTCATTCCAGTACTACAGATAAGTTATTTCTGTAATAAAAACAGTGAAGGCATCTCTTAAACTTTACTTAAACTTGAACATGTGTTTCTTTAAGTGAAAAAGTATAAAAAAGGTATTTTATGAAGAAATAGGAATTGCATTTTCAACTAATTAAAATAGTTCACGAATTGCTCAGTGTGGGATGGTATACAAAACTATATATAGAAATATGTGTTAGCTTCCTTATTCGTTAAGTTAGTTATAATATAGCTATAAGCTAAACGTCTGTTCTCGCTGAACGCCAAGTCAAAAGTAAACGGCACTGTTAGCATCAACGACTCATTCCCTGTGCGAATATTACGTGTTATGTTGTCATAGAGAAAGACTATCGGAAGCAAGTCGTTGACGCTAGTGGTAGTTTCTAACCAAATCCATACTTTTAAGTATATATTTGTCCCTAAGTGCCAAATACATGGCGGTAGTGATGCAGTTTTTCTCTAGGATATTAATAATTGTTATACGTAGCGACAACATCCGGCCCTCCTGCGCACGCAGCCGTCCTCGGCCGCGTTCTAGTCTGATGCATTTTCTGAGAACAACAATTAAATATAACAGTTTATTAATAAATGTGTGAAACGTTTATTGTGTGTTATTGTCCTTGAAATAAAATAAAAATGCACACAAAAAGTTGTAACACTAACATATGAACACCAGGTACATTGCCATTCATTGGGGCCTCAAAACTATTCCATCAGCGAAAAGTTTACCGGAGCTTGCAATTTACCCTAGGCGAAGCAGTCGACAACCCTAGTTGCATGTCATTACAAACTCTGGCATATTCAGACATAAAAGCTTCACAATCTCATGGTCATGACCAACAATTATGCCGACTTCAGCCCAAAGGAATTGCAATACATAAGCGTTCATAGGAAATGCATTTGATATAAGTAAAAGCGTTATATTTGCGTATCCGCAGAGATTTCATCTTAGCAAGATGAAAGTATGTATTGGCATTATAGGTTATTTCACTAGAACTTTCCATTTACTCCAGGCGAAGCTCATACTCATTATTTTTGTTTTTATTTGACTCGGCGTCTCCTGACTCTAATATTTCTCTTATTTTGCAAGGCTTGATAATTATTATACAATCAGATCACCCAAAGGCGCGAGCATTGGCTTCAAAAACATTACAATATCGTCCACTAAAGGATTAAATTCTGGAATTACTGAAGAAAGTTTAACAGTTTGACGTACTGCGGGTAACGCACGTCGCGTGCGTTTTACTTTTTTTTCTCCTTCTATCCGTTTCATTGCTACTCAACGATTGTGACCTCTCAGAACATGACGATAGTTCTGAACTTGAACATATTGAGGCACACCTCCTCTTCCTTACTTTCCTTTCTTAGTTCGTTTTCATCCTACTTCTTATGTTAGCTTCCTTATTCGTTAACTTAATATAATATAGCTATAAGCTAAACGTCTGTTCTCGCTGAACGCCAAGTCAAAAGTGAGCGGCACTGTTAGCATCAACGACTCATTCCCTGTGCGGATATTACGTGTTATGTTGTCATAGAGAAAGACTATCGGAAGCAAGTCGTTGACGATAGTGGTAGTTTTTAACCAAATCCATACTTTTAAGTATATATTTGTCCCTAAGTGCCAAATACATGGCGGTAGTGATGCAGTTTTTCTCTGGGATATGAATGATTGTAATACGTGGCGACAACATATGATATATAGAGTTTTTTGTTTTCAGTAGCGGTATGCCTTTATTAACAAAATACTATGACTAAATAATATAAAATAATACAGATATTACAATAAACTATTATATATTAATTGTAAACCTTATCAAGACTCATATTCATTAGAACTTATCTACTGAAACTGAACTGAATTAATAACAATATTTTAAAACGCTCTCTGCTAAGTCTCCACCTCGGTCCTACAATCTAAAAAGTATGTGTTAGGCGTAGTCAAAATAATATTTAAAACAAAACAGTACCGTGCTATTTAATGTCTATTTTGTTTTGACGCGCCTCATTGCTGAACGCGACAGTATTTTAATAGTAAATTATCTTTCATAGATTGAGTTGAGTTTCACAAATTGAGTACATGATTTTGACATTCCTTTTATACAATACAATACAACAATTCTTTACTGTACCACAAAATGTTAAAAATACAAATGTTACATATATAGAGAACTCTTGGAGCTAAGGTGCAATGGGCGGATTTATCTTTTAAAGCGATTTCTTACAGTCAACCTTAGAATGGAAAATATAGAAATGTGAGGAATAAAAACAGATAGGTGGATTAAATTTGTAGAGATTATTTATAAAATGTAGATAGAAAGAAACAATAGTATATACAAAAAATATACATAATACCTTAACATATTATCTACCAATAAAGTATATAATTTTTACCAATTCAACCCACGGTAGGTAAATCCCAATTACATAATACCTAATGTTTTTTCCGGAAGCTTAAACCAACGTTACTGTGGCGTAGGAAACATATTAGACTCAAAACAGGTTAAGAGTAAAACAAAAAGTAGTATTTCAAATGCAAATAGATTCAACTTTTGATAGGCAGACAGCTTTTAAGCTGGCAGATGCTCTGGAGATTTTAGATTAGAACTCTTTGTGGAGTTATGCTTTTAAGCTGTGTTTGGGATTAAATTATAAGCGGCAGCGATACATTTTAGTTGGTTTTAAAACTGTCTGTTCTGTAAAGTTCTTTTGGATTAAAAGTATCCTCTTAATCTAATCTAAGAATGTTAAAATGTAAATTTAACTATTCTAAATTTCATTAAAATCTACTAAGCCTTCAGAGCATTCAACAAACACACGCGCATACATAACTATAGTATCTATAATATTTGTATAAAGTGTAATGTTTACAGTTACAATAAATAAAACGAACTGACTTCGAACGAAAATAATATGAAATAAATTGTTAAAGTCATGCTGATTCAAAACACTAGCTCCGATGTTCATGGACCGACTTCCATGGATGTTCTACTATTCAGGATGTCAAGGTAATGTGAGTTGTTTTTCATAAAACATTCGTAGATAAACAACAATAAGTTTTACAAGAAATGGATTAAAAAAATATACCTTATCCAGTTAAATTTTATAAATGCAAATACCAGTAACATTTTTTGCAAGAAAATATCCAAGTTGTGCAAATAAAAAGGCTGCATTAATTATAAATAAATACTCTTATTATTTATTAAGTTTTTGGTAAACTAACTTCAAATGAATATTTTTGCTCATATAGAAAACAATAATAAAATTAAATCAATTATAAAGTTAAAACATATAAATGCTTCTTAAATTTATAATAATAGAAGTACTAGTAGTACTTATTGATGTGTAAATCAGTCTTAAGTGATGATCAGATCAAAACTATTACCATATTAGACTAAATGCATAAACCATTAAAGCATAAACGCCTGTATCAACCAATATATTGCCTGAGCACCTTAGCACCGTCAATACCGACCATTAAGTCAACAGAACATATTTTAGGTCCCCAAACAAACTTCGTCAATTTGCCCGTGTTATTATCTGCGATGGTTAATCCTATAAGTAGAATTCTCAAAGCTATAGTAGAGCAGACCAAAACTGGCTGTAAAACTCATGAATGGTGCAAGATGAGAACGTTTGCGGGCACAAGTTTTATATTTGTTGAAGCGCTTGTAGCGTAGCGTTTTAAGAAGCTGGTGCGAGCCCGACAACCCACGTAGTAATTTCTCATGCATAAATGAAAATGTTTGATTAGTAATTATGACCACTATTTACGTATTATCTAATGATTACATTTTCTTTACAACCTTAATTTTTTTTCAGTGTTAATATAACCTATCCAATAACTACTGGTTAGGCTTTTCGATACGATACGATACGATACGATACGATAACTCTTTATTGACACCAAAGAACAGGAAATTACAAAGAAACAATAACAATAGTAAGGTACAAAGGGCGGTCTTATCGCTAAAAGCGATCTCTTCCAGACAACCTTTGGATGGACAGAGAATAATTTTTTGAGCAGGGAGGGTGGTGCATGTCTCGAATACATAAACAAGTACATAATATAAATTGATGTCTTATAGTATAAATAAGCTACATAAATATAAAACCATAATATATGATATATAGTATAATATATAGATTATATAATATATATACCTACACACATGATATATATATATATAGTTTGATATATACACAATAAACATAAACATTTAACAAATTAGAGAAATAAAGTTATATAAAATAAAAAAAAATAAAAAAAAATGAATTAAAATAAAGGAAAACGTCAGGGAACAATATTAATTATGAGTGGAGAGATAGAAATTGGTGACCTGCGATCTGAAAACATTGAGAGATTGGGCACGTCTGATTGTGACAGGGAGTGCGTTCCATAGGCGCACAGCCTGTGCGGAAAAGGACGATTTATAAAAGACTGTATTATGAGCCGGTGAGTGAAGCAGAAGGTTATGTGATGACCTAAGAGAAAGAGAATGGGTAGAGTGTAAAAACTTAAAACATGCCTTTAAATAATGAGGGGTAGATGGATTAAACAATATGTTATACAGAAGAGTAAGTATACGAGTATTCCGACGAAAGCGAATGGGGAGCCACTTGAGCTTAGATCGAAATTGGGAAACGTGGTCATATTTTCGTAGGCCGAAAATAAAACGAATACAATAGTTTTGAAGGCGCTCAAGTCTGTTAAGCTGGTCCTCGGAGAGATCAGGATAGCTGGCGTCAGCATAGTCAAGTATTGGAAGAAGGAGAGATTGTGCAAGAGCAGTTTTGGTAGCAGTGGGCAGGAAGTTGCGTATTCGATTAAGAGATGACCCTGAAGCAAATATTTTTTGCCTCAACGATTGTAGCTGAGGTTCCCATGATAGACAACTATCTATTATGATTCCAAGGTTTTTTACTTGTGAGCTGTATGGAATAGAAACGTTCGCAAATAATAGTTTTGGCAGAGTTGAGAAATCTACTCGTGAAACCATTCTGGAACTGCCTATGACTATTGCCTGAGTCTTAGAAGGATTGATTTGAAGGCCATAAGACTTACTCCAGTTTTCAATACTACGCAAGTCAGCATTAAGTGTATCAATCGCTTGATCTAAACGGTCTGGTGGAGCCTGCGAGTAAATTTGGAGATCGTCTGCATAGAGATGGTAGGAGGAAGTAAGAGATATAGAAATAGAATTAATAAAAACTGCAAAGAGAAGTGGAGAGAGAACGCCGCCTTGCGGGACTCCGGCATTCGTATCACACCAAGTAGAGAAAATATCTCCAAAGCGAATACGTTGCCGACGCCCAAACAAGTAACTGTGAAACCAGTCAACTGCCGATGGAGATATGTTTATAGAGCGGAGCAGTACAAGGAGGATATCAAAATCAACGTTATTAAAAGCATTGCTAAAATCTAGCAATGTTAGGATCGTTAGGTCTTGGTTGTCCATTCCAAATCTTATGTCATCAGTTATTTTTATAAGAGCAGTGACAGTACTATGACCGGGACGGAAACCAGACTGCTGCGGACTTAAAAGACTATTTAAATTAATGTAAGAGTTAAGCTGGCTATGTATCAGTCGCTCGAGAACTTTGGATAAAAAGGGAAGGATCGAGATAGGACGATATTCAGAGAAAGACTTAGGGTTTTTTTTTTTAGGTAACGGGATAATTTGAGCTTCTTTCCAGCAGGTGGGTACGGCACTCTTCGAAATAGAAGTGTTCAATATATGGCATATTATGGGAAGGATTTCTTCCAATATAGGAACAATCATATTACGGCTAATACCGTCGCCACCCACCGCATTAGAAGAAATAGACAGAATACTCTTTTTAACATCACATGCGGCAAATTGACTTATGACAAATTGAGAATAGTCAGGTGTTGGCAGACTAGAAAGATAGTTTATTGTGGCTAGTTTGTCATTCATATCAATGGTAGACGACGATGAGAAGTGCTGGTTTAAAGAGTTTAGGTCTAGATGGTGAGGAATAGAATCTTGTCGGGATTTGCCAACACCTAATGATCGTAAAAATTTCCAGACTTGTTCTGGTTCTTTATTTTCTACAGACTCATGGATGTATCGACGTTGTGCATCCCTACACATCCTATTGCAGCGATTCCGTGCCTGCTTAAACTTCTCCTTGTTCAATTCATTGTGGCAGGTTTTATGCTGTGCTTTGGCTGTCACTTTTCTATGCATACAGTCTTTTATAGTATCTGTGAGCCAAGGCGCAGGATGATGTTTTATTTTTATGACCCGCAAAGGAGCGTGGCTATCATAAAGCTGAATGATCTTTGAATTGAATATTGTGATTTGGTCATCAATATTTTCACTCATTAAAACGTCAGACCAGTCGACCTTACTAGCATCAACGCGAAGTTTTCCCACGTCCATAGTACCAAAACTACGCTGCAGAATGATTTTGGGTTTGGGTTTAGGAGGACGAATTTTATAAGAAAGGAAAATAAGATCGTGGTATGAAAAAGCATCTGCTGAGCATTGACCATGCTTAGCAACATGCTGCAATGATGATACAAACATAAGGTCAAGAAGAGAGGGAGAACAATTTGGAGAATTATGCGTAGCATTGAGGGGCAAGATGTGCATGTTGCTAGAATTGACAGTAGATACTAAACTAGAAGAACGAGAGTCTTTTTTTAAGAGGCACGTGTTAAAGTCCCCCATGATAATGGTATGTCTATAAGCAGGCGTAAGATCGTCTAAAATTTTTTCAAAAGATGAGAAATAATTAACTCGCATGGAAGGGCTATAATAGACTCCGAGAAGAATTTTGGTGTGTGAAAGTATGACTTCAACGAACAAATGTTCACCGGCATTAAATGGAGCAGGCTGCGTGGACACATCAACAATAGAGTGAGGGATATGTGCGCGTAAATAAATGGCCACGCCGCCGCCACTACGATCAGGTCTATCATTCCGGATGAGGATGAAGCCAGGGAGAGAGTAAGAGGTAGAAGGGAGACATGGTTTTAACCATGTTTCGGAGACTAGAATAGCGTGTATGTTTTTGTTGTCAAATGACGCCAAAATATCGGGGAAATGCTTCGGAATACTCTGGGCATTTATATGAATTACATTGAAATTTTTAGGTACATCAAAAAATTCACTCATTATATTATCACTCAATGTTGGGATACTGGCAAAACTATCGTCATCGCTAAGGTCATTACTAGATGAACAAGATACAAATTGCTCTGTATCACTACAGTCTTCATCAGAATTCATCTTGCAAATAAGTAATAAATAATATAAATAAGAATATATATATATATATGTTAATAATAATAAATACAAAATATATAAATTTTAAACAAATAAAAAAAAAAAAACAATAAAAAAAGAAAGCAAATTAATACTTCATCTGCCGGTTGTAACGTAAAAGAGAGAGCACATTAAACACTAACAATGATATAATTAATAGCATGAATTTACAAGCAGAGCAGAAGAGAGAAAAACAGAATGCTATTTTGTGACACCACATATGACATTACAGTTTTGAGCGTAGAAACCAGGTAGAAACTAGAAATATTTTTAACTTCTTTCATAATTTAATTCGGTTTCGGAACGCACCCGGCACCGGGAACGTGCTCCGAGCTGTCAAACAAATGACAAACATCAATTTCGCAACGTCAATACTGCATGTCACATGCGATGGAACAACAAAACAAACATTTTTTTATCAAGACAAAGACAAGTATTGGGTGTTTGCATATTTTCAATTTGGACAGTAATTGTATTTTATAAGTTACCCACTATTCTGCTAATGATCATTTATACAACGCAAATGACCGAAACCGAAGAGTGAATAAACATATGCGAATGTGGGCACAAATGACGCATCACTGATCACATTATACCTATTTCCGGGATGCGGCTCTCCGTGATTTAGATGCAGCACCAACTTCTTTGGGAGCCGTGGCAGGCAACGGATTTGAGACTTCTGGAGCAATCTTCAGCAACTCACAAACACTGCTGATGCGGTGGCGCTTTCCGTCCGTCCCGATGATATGGACAAACCCGTCTCTGGTCCAACACTTGTTGATACCGAAGCGCTGCCTCGCCTCCATGAACGCCTGATGCCTAGGCCTTGTCAGAAATTCGGACAGCGTAATAGAAGTGCCCTTAAGAGAAGATTTAGTCAACCATATCTTATTACGCTCATCAAAGTTTTTCAATTTCACTAAAATAGGCCTGGGCTTATCGCTGGTGGTGCGGCCCATTCTCTGGCAGCGACTTATTGAGCTGACAGCAAAATGAGGCAACTTTAATTGGTTGCAAACTATATTGGCCACAAGTGCAGCCAAGTCTTGCTTCTCTTCCTCCTTCACACCGTGAAAAAGCAAGATTTTTCGACGACTATTCATTTCTAGATTGTCAATATTCTGTGCAAGGATGCCCAATTGTTGTTGGAAACCACGAAAAATTTCAGCTGTAAATACTTTAAATGCTGCAAATTCGGCAGCCAGGCTACTAGTAGTGTTACTTGAAGGAGGGGCCTTCTGAAGCTCACCTTCAAATTGATCCATACGCCTGTTGAGTGCCTCCATCATCTCTATGAATGTTTGTTGCTGTATGGATTCCATAGTTATAGGTTATGTTCCTTTGTGCTAATATAGTGATGTATCAAATTTCCTGTTGTTGTGCTTGGAAAGGATTTATCTACTTGGCAGGTGAAGTATGCTCAATAAATCACAATATAATGCATGAAGTAGCTACTAAATTAAGCTATTTATATTTTAAAACTCAAAATTATATTAGAGCAATTTTGAAAAGGTGTTGTTACAACTACCCGCCCTGGAGCAAAAAAAAAAAAAATCCTCAAAGACCTGAATTTAAGAAGATATAATTTGATATGGAATAGTCCTTAAAGTATTTAATATTAATTCACGCGTTTATCCATGTTCAATCAAAACATATAAAGAAAACATAAAATTGATAGCACGCGATCGAAAATTTTGTTTTTTATCAAGCGCTTTAAGAGTCAAGTACTCCTGATGATTCTTCGTATAGAATCGAAACTGGCGTGTGAAAATTCTTCCAGTTGGGCTACGTGGCTTTTATGACGTCCCGTTGGCTTAGCAGGAAAAATAGGCGGAACTAGCAGTAGGTATATTTATATATTTTCATAAAATGTTTTTGTAACATACTAATTAAATGTTATCTTAAAAACTTTTTAATATTATTAGCGATTATACTTTTCAGCTGGGAACTGTACGGCTAAAATAAATTAGTCTTCTATCCTATTGAAAAAATGTGTGTAGCTCATCGATATAAATACTAAAAGGAAGATAGGGTACGCTCTAATATCACGTCATTATATTTTGGAGAAAATATAATACAAGCATATAATGCACACAGCCACACTTCAATTGTAAATAATGACAAAGACAAAAAGACATGCAATTTACGCAGACACGCACATTACAGAGACTCAATCAGCAGACATCGCCTGTTTTGACATTGCTATGTTCAAGGTACGGGTGCAGCTTTTCACGTTTTTTATAAGTTCATTGATGTAGCTGTCGGTCGCTCAACGAGCTATGGAGAGAGCTATGCTCGGAGTTTCTTTGCGTGATAAAATCCGGAACGCGGATATTCGCCAATGAACCAAAGTCACCGACATAGCTCTGAGAATTTGCAAGTTGAAGTGGCAATGGGCGGGCCACATTGCTCGACGAACTGATAACCGATGGGGAAGAAAGGTTCTCGAGTGGTTACCACATTACACCGGAAGACGTAGAGTTGGTAGGCCTCCCCACTAGGTGGACTGACGACATCGTTAAAGTCGCGGGTAGCCAATGGTTACAAGCGGCTAATAGCCGTTCTTTGTGGCGTTCTATGGGGGAGGCCTTTGTTCAACAGTGGACGTCTTCCGGCTGATGATGATGATGATGTAGCTGATAACTTTAATAAATAAGAGGAATTCATCAGAGGCTTTTAATACAACACTTTGTCCTACAAAAGAGCTTTGTTATTTAATATCTCTCTCAGAGTATATTCTAAGGAAACACAAAGTATTATTTTTTATGCCTGATACGCCTTTGATATACCTTTGACCACTATCTCACCTGATGGTAAGTGATGACGTGGTCGAAGATGATGTTCAGGCTACCTAGAAGTACTAATAACTACTAATGTACTCTGTTACAACCATTTAATCCATAAGGTGTAGTTTATACAAAGTATTAACTAGGATAGACGGACGATTGGATGGCAAATATCTGTTTTCAAATGGTACAAGGTTAGAGAGGTAGCGGCAGCGGAAATCGTGCACTCGTTTTATTCACGTGGACCATAGAAAAAATTATTTTGATTTGTTTTTTAGACGTAACGTACATATACTGATACAATATTCTAAACTTAAGTTTTCGAGAAAATGCATATTTAAAAGATTTAAATCGCACTTTTGTCTAAATATTAATTTAATGTTTTATTAATAAATAAAACTAAAGATGGATTATTGCAAAGTAGCGCGTAATCTATTTATAATCTTATAGACCTTGTAATCCGGTTCACTTAACCCGTATCTCCCTAATTGTCTTGAATCTCTGCCAAGACGGTCATTGCTGGAATAATAACGAACAACTTGAAAATATGAGTTTCGTGGTCTAAGTATACTTCAGTAAATTCATTGTATAATACAATATATGGGGCTGACATTAGTTCACTTTAGATGAAGAGACAAATTTTGAAGCGCTCGTTGCGCAGTTTGCGTAACAGTTCAGCTATAATCGTTATACCATGGTGGTGAACATTTTGCGAATGCCCGCCTGGTAACTACCACCCTCAAGTAGAAAACCTGTCGCCAAGCATCTAGCTCTGTTTTCCGATAGCTGTCCTTGAGAACCAGTAATTTTAGGTAAGCCTGAACAATAACTTCTACCCCATCATTACCTAGCAGGTAAGATAGTTCTCTATCAGCTATAAATAATATAAAAAATGCTGAAGGAATCATGAATGCTAACTATAAAAATTGTATTTTCTGTATTAACATGTCCTGGCTCTAGATGCGGTTGGTTGTGGCTTCAAATCCATTTCATCGTATCTTTTTAAGATAATGAATGTATATTTTTATTATATTAGGTCCTTACATATGAAATTGGCGTTTTGTATGGGAGGAACAAAAAGTCGAATATTTTTTAATATAATATATTTAATTAATCAAAGTATGAACCATTATTTTCTATGCACTTTTGCCATCTCATAGGTAGTTCATTGATCCCTTTACTAAAAAAACCAGTCGGACGGGAATCAATAAAATCTTTGAAGGCGATTTGGACTGCCCCATCGGAGTTGAATTTTTTCCCTTGCAAGAAGTTATCCAAATTTCGAAAAAAATGGTAATCTGTTGGAGCAAGGTCCGGGGAGTACGGAGGATGTCTTAGACTTTCCAATTGAAGCTCTTCTAATTTAGTAGCCGTCTGTAGCGCAGTGTGTGGTCTAGCGTTGTCGTGAAGCAGCAGTGGCGTGGAGCGATTGACCAGCCTAGGTTGTTTAGCCGCTAGCTTTTCCATCATGGTTTGCAATTCCTGACAATAGATATCAGCCGTAATAGTCTGGCCAGATTTGAAAAAACTGTAATGAACAATACCGGCACTAGTCCACCAAACGCTTACAAGTAACTTTTTTGGGGTTAATTTTCGCTTGGGGCAGGATTTGGCTGGCTGGCCAGGATCTAACCATTGCGCTGAGCGCTTCCGATTATCGTAAAGAACCCATTTTTCATCACAGGTAATGATTCGGTTTAAAATACCTTCATTATTGTGCCGGTTTAGTAATGTAACGCAGCAGTCGACGCGCGTTTGCCGGTTTGTTTCAGTCAATTCGTGAGGTACCCACCTTTCAAGCTTTTTAATCTTCCCAATTTGCTTCAAGTGAATTAAAACAGTTTTATCACTAACACCGCAGCCTGCAGCTAACTCGGACGTGGTTTGCGATGGATCCGCTTCCACAATAGCCTTCAACTCTTCATTATCAACTTGAGTCTCAGGCCGTCCACGGGGCTTGTTCTGCAGGTCGAAATTTCCAGAACGAAAACGTTGGAACCAAAAACGAACTGTGTTTTCTTTTGCAACACGACCGCCATACACATCATTCACCCTTCGAGTTGTTTCCGCAGCACTAGTGCCACGGCGGAACTCGTACTCGTAAATAATGCGATATTTAAGGTTTTCCATTTTGTAAAATGAGTGACGCAAACAGAAAAAAACAGAAGAAAAAAAACAAATGAATGACGATCATCGAAGCACAAATACATGAGTCTATAGCTGTACAAATTTGAATTTGGAATTCCTTACCAAAGAGGAGAAATTCGTGATTAAAGTGGCCAGTACGAAAAACGCCAATTTCATATGTAAGGACCTAATATATTAACTGACTTTCATATAAGAAGGTACCATCTTAATTCGACGCATAATTAATTAATCTTATCCACGCATATTCTTTATACCTGGTCATTAATTCTTGGTGTTTTTTTTGGGGACGAAATATACTACCAACTTGATCTATGTTAGTTAGTTTTAATAGTCAGATTGATAATATCACCAATTTTAGTGAAGTTGTTTTTTTAGTTATATTTATTTATCGGTATAAAGTAAATTGTTGGCGCAACAGGCTCATCGATATATCTACAGTATAGTATCCAATGGGTCTCTCTTAATAGTATTTGAATGAAATACTCTATATACGTTAAAAGTTGTAGTTAGATAGACATTCTATACAAACAAGTCATCGAAAGCAAACAAGTACCTATTCGTAATACCGAACCTTATTTCGGTAACATTAGTAACAGTGAAAAAGTATCTTTTTAAACAGCGATACGCTTTAAGCCTCATATTTGTTGAGATTAAAATAATACCTCGAGATTAAAACTTCGTTGGTGAAAGTGACTCTTTGGAACTTTGAAGTATTCCGTCCCAGGACAATTTATGGGATCTTCTGATAAATATATGTTTAAAAACACTTCACTGGACTCTAAAGATATGTGCTCGGCATGAGTAATTTAGTTAGATTGCCATCTATTCTGAAATATTTTACATTAATTCCCGTAATGCAGACTTATTGTCTTTTACTGTCTTACTAATCTTTTTATTGATACAGCCTTTGTTTGACCTCTATCTTACCTGTTAAAGACTTATGAAGGGATCGAATATGTAGTTGAGGTAACTTTACTTTTTAACTACTTACTACTTTCGCGGCTACTTCAGCAGAGCAACTCAAGCGGCGCAAGTATGCTAACCTCGATAGTGGTTACATATGTGGTCCGTTTGGTGTGGAGACGTTGGGTCCGAGGAGACAGAGAGATCATCGTATTTTTTTAAAACTTATCAGAGCGCTTGATCAGTGCGATGTGTGATGAAAATGCTGGCACCTATTTAGCTCAACGAATAAGCATGCAATTCAATAAGGCAATGCTGCCAGCGTGCTGGGCACGCTGCGAACTGGTAGTGGGCTGGAGCATTTGGACTGCCTGCGAATCTGCAATAACTTGTATGTTGTCTAAATGCTTACATTGTATTAGCCGTAGTGTTGTATATATTTCGTAGTATTTTGTTAATAAGCCCACCGCCACAAAGGTAAAAAATATTCATACTTATCTAGGGTTACACAGTATAAGGTGCTTATCGAAAAATTCACTTAAGGCTGGTAGCTATATAGCCAAGCGAGTATTAATTAAATACCCTTACAACATGCGTAAGTATATCTAGAAAAGTTTTATGTCTCCGAAGGTTTTTTTTCCACTAAGAATCATTTCATATCCCTAAAGCCGTAAATTATCATCAACTGAAATGACGGTCTCGAACTCCAATAACAATGCGTAATAATTAATTTCCAACATAAAAATATCCCTTTCTATCCTACAGAAATACCAAATATGTTACTACAATAAGAGTTGGTTTTTATCTCGTCTAATGGTGACAAGGGGTAGAATTAAGGGTGCTATTGAGGGCGGATGCGGCTAGAGTATAGCGCTAACTTAGAACCTTTTTTGTGATTCACTAGGTTTTGGGAAATGGCCAAAGTTTTTTTATTGTACTAATCTCCAAACGCTACGAACATGGTATACAATATATTTCTAAAGTAGGTAATACTTACATTCTGAGGCGCTACAACCTTTTATCTGTACTATGGTATGAAATTTGGTGTACAGACTTTTTGTCTTCTGAATTAGAACATGATACTTTTTATCAGTGATTACTGAGTAAAGTTCCAAAAGGAGCACCACATTACCAGCTACCTCATTAAAGCCACGCTCTAAAAAACACGTCTAATATAATATACAGTCGCATATTTTTTAAACGAATGATATCGCTGGGCGTTGGAGTCAACAGTCAATAGGTATTTACAGATCTGAATCTTCTATGGCCTGTACTTTGCCTTGTTTTTGGTCATTTATATAATTTATATAGGCTCGCCTGATTAGCCAACCCCTTCATAAACAACCGTTTAATATGTAGAGAAATAATTTTAATTATATCCTATTTTCTATTAACAGGATCCTAGTCTACAAAGTTTAAAATATAAACTTTTGTAAATTTGTAATATGCATACTTAATATAGAACAGACAATACATACATTTTTATTTGAAAAACATATTAAAATTGTTAATAATTAATTATGCAGTAAGTAAATGAGACTACAATTACTGACATTGAACACTGATAACATAAAATAACACTTCTCTCGCTTAAGTTTATAACTAAAAATCAGATAAATCTAACCCACTTAAAAATTTTGTGAAGGTCAGCTATTACTGGTCACAGAAATAAACCAATGTAACACTCCAGAAGGGCAGATCCGCTTAATTTGAAAGGTGACGTCGAGTGCCGACGTGGCGACGACCAGCGGTTTAATAACTTGCTAAGTGTTGATTCAGGGTTTGGACAGACTGACTGCCACGGTGAAAAAAATATAGATTTTACTTTCGTACTGACACTAAAAATTTAAAATTAAGGTAATTGTTGCTCTGTAACAGCAATTTTTTTTTTTTTTTTTTTATGTTTTTGTGACGGAACAAGCTCGAGGCCCACCTGATGTTAAGTGGACTAACCTCTGCCTATAACAGTTGCAATTCATGATAACTCACGAATTGCACTGCGCCCGTCACATTGAGACATAGTTGTTAAGTCTCATTGTGCTTGTAATTTCACTGGCTCTCAAGGACTACTGCCGGAACACACCTTTCGGTGCTTGGCGACAGACTTTCTACTTGAGGGTGGTCACTAGCCAGGCGGGCATCCGCAAAATGCCCTTCCACCATGCGGTGAAGCTCAAGCTCTGGGCGGGATTCGAACCATGGACCTGCTGCGCGGCAGTCCATAGCCAATGCCACTGAGCCATCACTGCTTCAAAATTCCGATTCTGTTCAGCAATGGAACAGAATCGGAGAAAAACTATGTTAGACAAAGACAATTGATCTAGAGCTTGCTGAAAAAAAATCGGTTAAACACGATGTCACAGTTCTAGGCAAAGGACAAGTTCTTGATTCAGTAAAAAATATATACCTCATCAAATTTAATTAAATTGTAACAAATATGCAAAGTCACCAACGTACTGTAACCAGTCATAATAAAGCTTTTCTATAAATGTTAACACCCCATAATTTGTTAGAGTAAAATCAACAAAATGATACTCGTATGTCTGTCCTCCTTGTACTTAACAAAACTGTGAAATATAGCATTGTCAAGTGCATACGTATTTTAACTTTAAGTAGACTTACGTATAGCCCAGCCACCACGTTTATTATCAACAATTGTATAAACGTATATCTCATATTGCTTATTATAATACTACGTATTTAGCGGCATATAGTTTTTTTACATCAAAAACTTATGTAAACAATACTTACATATAGTGAAAAGGGGTTATATGAAAATAACCTACTCTTACTTTTTCACTGTGACAATACCACAGTGAGAAAGTGTAAATATAGAGTTTAATTTATTTTCACATCGGATCTAGCTTTCGAGTGTCGGATCGGATTAAAATGCCACAGCTCAGGGGTGAGGCAAGGTTTGAGGGAGGAATTAACCCCTGATAAATTAATCAACGTAAATTCGATATTCTTATAAAGGGTGCGATTTAATCAGGGTGAAAACATATTTGGCTTTTTTTGTCCAAATATATTTTACGAGGAATTTTATACAGGGTTCCTGGAATGATGTCTTTCAAGTACTATTGAAGCGCTCGCAGCGAAGCTTACTAAGCTGTTCTTAACCGATCAGCAAAGTTAAGCAACGTCGCCCGCGGTCATAAGTTGGATGGGTGACCGCTAGTGACATTACTACTGAGCGCTTCCGTGCTTCGGAGGGCACGTTAAGCCGTCGGTCCCGGTTGTTATCTAAGGATGGCAGTCGTTACAGCATGGTGGTAGGGCATTTTGCGAATGCCCGCCTGGCTAGCTACCACCCTCAAGTAGAAAATTTGTCGCCAAGCACCTAACGGTGTGTTCCGGCAGCTGTCCTTGAGAGCCAGTACTTCTAGGTTAGCCTGTATAACATCTTCGACAACATCATCACTTACCATCAGGTGAGATAGTGGTCAAAGGCTAACCTATCAGGCATAAAAAAAAAAAAAACCTACGTATAGAATTTAATCTGAAACCATAAATTTATGTGTGTAGATTGTTTAATGTAAATATTACATACAAGCAGTTGCTTATAATAAAGTTGTAGCATCCAGTATGTCTGACACTTTTAAGTTCTGTGTCTCGTAGTAAAAGACAATGCCTACTGCGAGCTAAGACCGCCCGCCACGGCAACACTGGACTGCGCCGCGCTCCCTTTGAATAGAGTTTTGAACATTTACATCGAGTTTAGTAAAAAAAAAAAAAAAATTACAGGCACAAGAGACTTTTAACATGGTGATGTATAAAATACTTACTTTGAGTTTATGTATCGGATATGCATTTCGAAACTCCTAACGCCATCTATTGAGAATATGATGTACTTGATTAATTAGAAGATCATTGTTTGGATTAGTGAATTTTGTCTATTCCAACTTCAGTTAACTTCACTTCAATTGTAACATTCAGAATAGTGGTCAGATATGCAAGTAATTGTTGTTTGCATACTTAAATTTATTATCAGACCTTAAACATTGTAATCATATACCAACACTTGTGAACAAGAATATAAATTCAGTGTACAATATAGTTTTATTCAGTCACTCAGAACAATCAAGAACCCGCGTAAGGTCCTAACAGGACACAAGGCGTAGCTATTGAGGGGTGTCGGCGCCGCATCATCAGAACTCAGGAATAAGCTCATGTACACGCGACTCCACATCAGACGGTTGCGTGCATACAGCTCAGTTCTCGGGTACATAAGAGCTTTACAAAAATCTGTACCTAAGAACTGCGCCTAAGACCTGTATTTACCTAAGTGCTGTACACAAAGATAACACTAAAATAATACTCAATAAGGCCCAAAAATACCGCCAGTGCCCGGGCTAACAATGAGAACTATCCTACATCCGACCATTTATTTGGTTCAGTAAAAGTCTTCGAAAGGTAAAAATAATGGGGTACTACCAATTTCTGTTTTCAATATAACATTATTCCATAGATTTGTGCCTAATATATGGATCTCTAAAGGTTTACTGTATTATTATACTATTCTGAACAAGAATAACATTTACTAAGAACTGGCCGCTGAAACACGCCATTAGGCGCCTGGACATATTTTCAACTTGAATGTGGTAGTTAGGCTAGCGTACATTTGCGAAATGCCCAACCACCGCGCTGTTACTACAGCCATCTTGAGAAAACACCCAAGAGAGCCGATTTCAAAGCACGAATATACTCAATATTAAAACTCACTAGCGGTCACCCATCCAAGTCAAGACCGCAGGGTACATTGCATAACATTGTCGTTCGGTAATGACGTACTAGGCATGCTCCGTTACAATCGCTTGAAAACCTTCAAAACATTTATTACTCATTTTGTTCTTGATGGGAAATAAAGATTATGAAAGTTAATTTGACGTTCACGATATCATAAACTATCCATTGATAACATCGCATATTTGCGTGATATCACGTAATTCAGAAGTAATAGTATTTTAACTAAGTAGGCTACCAAAACTATGTCGGAAGCGGAAATTAATCCATTCCTTAATTAGTTTCCGGTGTGATTCATTTCAAAGTTAAGTATTCTAACGTTGAGAGCTAGATTAAACTTATATATTCTTTTTTAATGTAATTGTGACGTAACAAGCTCGAAGCCCACCTGATGTTAAGCGGACTAACCTCAGCCTATAACAGATGCATTTCATCACAAGTAACGAATTGCACTGCGCCCGTCACTTTGAGACATAGTTGTTAAGTCTCATGTGCCTGTCATTTCACTGGCTCTCAACGACTGCTGCCGGAACACACCGTAAGGTGCTTGGCGCCAGATTTTCTTCTAGAAGGTGGTAGCTAGCCAGGCAGGCAATCGCAAAATGCCCTTCTACCATGCGGTGAAGCTCAAAGCGGGTGGTGGGTATCACGCGGTGGAAGAGGATTTGCAAATTCTCACCTGGCTAGCTAACACACTCAATCTGTCGCCAAACAAATTATAGTGCGATCAGTCAGCAGTCCTTCAGCGCCAGGTAATCTAGGCCTAGTCCGCTTACCATATACGACCACATCATCACTTACCAACACGTAAGCTAGTGGTCAAAAACTAGTCTATCATATATAAATATACCATAAATAATTCTTGAATTATCTGATAATGTAGAGCTCTCTCTCCCAGTTACCCTATAAGTTACAACGTAATTTTTTTTTGATGTGCTAAAAATACTTTATGCCTCTAAGTCTTTGACATTAGAAGGATTTCTGAACCGTGACAAACAAGTATATTTCTTAGTACAGAGACGTGAAATTAGTTTTTAATTAGAATTAAACCCTGTATTAACAAAATACTACGAACTATATACAACACTACAGCTACTACAATAAAAGCATTTGGACTCATAGGCATTCCAAATGCTCTATCCCACTAACAGTTGGCAGCGTGCCCAGCATGCTGGCAGCATTGCCCCGTTGAATTGCAATGCTTATTGTCAAATAGGTGCCAGCACTTTGATCACGCGTCGCATCGACCAAGCGCTCTAATAAATTTAAAAGTTTTTAAACCCTGTTAGTTATTATTGTCATCATTTTATATTTGTTGAAAGACTTATGTAATGTTTATCAGAAATAATCGCTTTATTATATTTATATATTATTTAATAATGATGATATAGTTCTTAGTTCAGTTTATAATTAGAGGCAACAAACTCTTTAAATGTCGGCAACAGATTTGTAATGCCACCAGTGTGACAGATAGCTATTAGACGATGCCAACCATAGGCTCAGGATGTACGTAGCGAAAAAATCCTAGGTCTGTGATGCCAACGCTGATCGCTTTCTATAGCCATCCCTTTCTGTTTGTTGGCCACCTACGGCATAAAAAGTTATCGTAGAACAAACATTTAGTATATGTTGAGGTCTCCCATCTGCCTCCGATACCCCCTTTCGCTCAGTCAATAGCCTGATAACAGTAAACTAAATCAATACATAAACAGAACTGAAAATAAAATCCCCTGCAATCTATTCACCTCACGAAACGTCGCGGAGCGTGAAAAGGAATGAACGTAGCTGCCTTGACAAGACGCGATTTAACGCGAATTTAGTTCAGTTGCCTTAGGGACTGAAATGTTTTAATGTTTTTATCGAGAGAGACCATTTCTTACTGTCGTTCGTAATGTTGTAAATGCGTTTTGGCTGTTTTCTTGGATTCTGCAAACGATTGGTCATTTGCACGTTTACTGAGCAATAGTACTCAGTGATCTCTTCAATTCTCGATCAAACTTAAAAGCATTCTCGCCTATAGATATGTAAATGAAAAAATATTTGTCTCTAGTTAGTTATGATAAAAGGTCCGTGTGGTACTGGGCTAGAATATCACCTATAGTCTCTACCGTGCGTGTAGTATGAAGCGACTAAGGGTAATACACCAGAAGGTGGGCAACTGCGCTTTCAGAGGATCTGTATTGCACACTGTAATCCCCAAGACACCTGCCAAGCGTGGGGATTGGAGCAACAACACAATAAAAAACTGTTCGTTTTTTGAAGCGTAAGCTAGTAGAACGGGTTGGTTTTCGTGTCTATTCAAGCACAAGCTAACCTCAAACGAGGTTTTGATAAACCTCGACGTTTCGGGCAAGTTGCATTGACCTTTACGGGAAGACTACATATGCTTTCAGGGTGGAATCTTGGCTAAGCATATAGTTACAATAGCTACGGAATAACACTGAAAGAAATAACTTATTGTTCCTGGTGAGACTTGTTTGTTTTTGCTTATATTAACCATAGAAATGAACAAACACAATGGAATTGGCTTGCCTGACTAGCCTCTCGTCAGTACTGCCCCCAGTAGGTACCTATATACCGACTACTGTGGTAACCAATGGAGATTCTTTCTAACCCATCAGTTATCGGTTAGCTGAAGCAACTATGAAAAGCTATGAGCTTAGGCAAAGGGATTAAATTCACCTCACGTAACCCTCACGCAGCTCGAAAAAAAGCTAACTCGCCACAATCTGGCCGCGCGAGTGTTACACAACGTAATTGTATAATGTTACTGAGATGTTTACAAACGACTCCTGGTGTCTAAGTCTTGATACTGCTACTTTAACGACGTTATTTTAACGGTTTGTACTGAAAGTCAAATCTTACGATACAAAATTACAACCATAGGAAAAATTATAGTGATGTGCGGGATTCAAACCCGCGCCATCCACAGCTAAGCCAACGTGATATAAGACACATAAGCTTAAATTGTCCTCTCGTTATTAACCATCGTATAGGGATGGAGCGACATCTATAGTTCAACTTATTGGCTGATTTTGGAGGAGGTTCTCAATTCTATTGTTTTTTTTGTTTGTACATACAAATACCTTATAAATTTTTTGAGGGTGTACTTTGTGCTTGTCATGTGTTCCCATTTATATTTGACTGATTTTATATTTGAATTATCCCTAATAATGCGTATTTTATGATTGAAGTCGTTTTTATTTGTTAATATTTTAATTATACCCCTTCGCTCAGGTCTATTTTCGGTCAAAGTTTTGCCCCCACCCCATTTTAACCCCCTACATTTTCAAATTAACAAAAATCATATTTTTTATGTATTAACATTATTTTTACTATTGTAGTAAATTTTTGTATAATTTTTATTTTTTTTTTCTGTTTTTAATGAGCTAGGATAGATCTATTCCAGTACTGAGGTGAACGGAAGGAATTAGTCTTAATTTCTACTGTACACTCTTATTCTTACTCGTAGAAATAAAATACAAATACATGTCATGTTCTGCATGGTAAAGTATTCAAATACTTAGTTTTCAGTATTTTCAGCTCGTAGAAACTGCATGCCTGTTAAAGATCAGTATTCAACTCCATCTCTGATTCTCATTTGGCACTATATGCATAGAACTAAAACCCTTTACACAAATTGCTTTCTTCAGCGTTTCTTTTTACCGCCTATACTGTCTCAATCGTCTCAAAAGAGTTTTGTTCTGATAGCCTAATCTTCACAAAATGCGTCTTCGGAGTTCGAATGGATTCATGTCACGTAGAAGGGAAAAAAGATGGCTTCCTTTGAGTGTGACAGTCACTGATTTCAAATGCGGAACGAGATTATTAAGGTCCCAGTAGTGTTGATTTGGTTGGTTTTAGTGGAAGGTTGGATAGATCGTACTAAATCTGTAGTAAGGTTTATATTTTAGATACACATTTGAGACTTCTTTATTTTTAGGAAAGTGCGGAAAGAGGAAGTGACTTCCGAAATAGAATTGAGAGGTACATTCACATCACGTAGACGCGAGAAAAGACGCTGTCCTTTGAGTATGACAGTCACCAATTTTAAATAAAAAAGGAATGAGTTTATCAAAATCTTTGTATACTGTTACTTTGGCTGGTTTTAGAGGAAGGTTGGTAAGTACTTTGATAAGGTAAGTAATAATGACTGCTTACAAGATCATTCACTCACCTAAAATAGAGTTTATCGTCGATAACCAAAACATATTATACTACTAATTTATCCAGGTAAACGAATACATTTTCATTCAATTGATTATAACTTAAAGACACCCCCCCCCTTCTCCAAAGGTTCGACTATGGTTTTAGTTTTTATATAGAAAATCTGTATACCATTTTAGCTTTATTATAAGACATTTATTTAAGTCGACAGTATGCAAACATTTCTAAATAAAAAAAATCACACTCTTTGGTGATCCTTGCTACTTACGGGATCGATTATCATTCACTGTCAATGACTATATATTCAAGACAGAAAAAACTTTTCAGTTATTTGAGTGCAACTCAAAAACGGCTGAACAGATTTTGATGAAATTGAAATGAGACTACACAAAAAACATCAGCTTTTAAATAAATAAAGAATCATTAAAATCAGCTCACCCAGTCAAAAGTTCTGAGGTAGCAAATAAAATAAAAAATACAGACGAATTGAGTATCTCCTTTTTTAAGTCGGTCAAGAATGCAAAACCATCGAAGAGCAATTGTCTAAAAATAAATAGTTAATTATGCCAAAATCTTCGTAATTTTGATGTGGTGTGCATTTAATGTGGTGGACATTCAAACTAAAATAAATTTTATGAAAAATTACCGACTTCATACCGAAAATATTCTAAAACAATAACTGCTCCGCTTTCATTTTAGGTCAAGCCTAACTAACACCTTCGACCACATCATCAAGTGACCATCAGGGGAGATTGTGGAGAATCACATATACAAATTATTGGAGTAAAAAGTTTTTATTTTTATTCCGGACGGGAATCGAACCCGCATCGCCCAGTGGCCGAACGGCTACTGGAACCTTACTCGCACGAGTCGAAAATTTGTAATCCAATTGTATTGCTTTAACCGTCATCTGGGACGGTGCGTCTTGTTTGTAGTACAACGTAAGTGGTACTATAAATGTCGCTCCATCCCAATACGATGGTTAATGAACTATAGGAAAAATTCGAGTTATGACGTCATGTCATGTTAGCTCAATTGGTTAGAGCATGCCCCGGCTAAAGGGGCGGATGGACGCGGGTTCGAATCCCGCACATGACTTAAATTTTTCCTATCGTATATTTGTAATTTTGTAATGTAATCCGCATAGCAGGCGTTATTGCAATCATAACAATATAAAAATTATAAGGTTGCGTCATCATTTACAAGTATAAAACCAATTGCAAAATTGGTCTTGTTTGTAGTACAACGTAAGTGGTACTATAGATGTCGCTCCATCCCAATACGATGGTTAATGAACTATAGGAAAAATTCGAGTTAAACGTCATGTCATGTTAGCTCAATTGGTTAGAGCATGCCCCGGCTAAAGGGGTGGATGGACGCGGGTTCGAATCCCGCACATGACTTAAATTTTTCCTATCGTATATTTGTAATTTTGTAGTTAAGATATGTTTGTCATAGCATGGTACCCCACATGCAATGAATTAAAATTATTATTGTTGGTAGAAACATAGAATGAGATCTGGCTTGGTCGAAATACTTTGTACGACTCTCACCTGAACCCACCATCTTGGATTCTTAACAGCTGCCATAGTTACACATTGCGGTTGCTTATGACATTTATATATACTAACTAGCTGCGCCCCGCGTTTACACCCGCGTGGTGATAGATGATGATGATGATAAACAGTATCATATGTGTCAATCCAGCGCCTCATAATGGCTTCCGCATAGAAGATGGATGTATGCTGTTACGGGCTTTTTTGTATGACAAATTATATATAAACATATCCGGTATATTACAAAAACACAAATATATGATAAGAAAAATTTAAGTCATATGCCCCTGGACCTGGGGTGGATGGACGCGGGTTCGAATCCCGCACATGACTTAAATTTTTCCTGTCGTATATTTGTGATTTTGTGATGTAATCCGCATAGCAGGCGTTATTATTAACCAAACAATATTAAAAAATATCCGGTATACATTATATGTACGTGTGGTACTAAAGGTTTTTGCAGCGCACGCCAGAATAGGTCGCATATGGCAGATTTTTTACTATTAAATATATAATTAAGTATTTAAGTAAATACTTAAACCGCATCGTTTTATTTTTGACAATTCACACAATATCTTTATAAATTATAGCCTTTATGTTATTCTGATGATATTTTAAAGCTACATTAGAATACATTCAGTACTTTTTGCATGAAAGAATAACAAACATCCATAATTACAAACTTTTGCGTTTATAATATTAGTAAGGATATATTAAGTACAACTTGTCAATATCTTCAATCACAAGATTACATACCTTTAAAGTTTTAACCATCTCTTGTCGTATTCTACATAATACGAATATTGTATATATTTTTATTCAATTTATTTTGTAATTAATTAATTGACTACCTAATCAGTAACGATTTTAACAAAGGAAAAGCTTCTGATTCCACAAAAAATGTTAAAACTTTTGTATGGTAATACCTTGAAATCTAAGATACAAGAAATGGGGTACAATTTGTAGCCCCCGGCGTCTATTCTCAAACCGAATAAAATCATCCCCTGCGAATTGTTGCGCAATTTTTTTCTCCACCACTAATAAAATATAGAAGATCGCGTAAGTGAGCGTACTGAGGATAACATTTTGGGGTTTTAATGTATTTATATATCTAAGTCTTACTTATAACAATACATTTTTTAATAAGATTGACGAATGGCCAATTTACCCTAAAAATATGTTATGTGTTTTTCGTTAGTAGGTAAAACGTTTTAGGAGAGCAATCCTAAAGAGGTTTGGCATCAGAGAAGAAGTCAACAATGGAACAAATGTATTTCAATTAGATTTTCCGGCTTTGTTGGTTCTAGCTCAATCATATTTTACATTTCGATAAATTTTTTATCGATAAAAAATTTATCGACATATTTTACATGTCGATAAATTTTTTATCGACATTATGGATAAGTTTTTGAACAAGTCCTCCTCTCACCCCAGTTTGGTCAGTAAAAGGCCCAGAGAAGAGACATCTGCAGCGGCAGCGCAGTGGCAGCAGCCAAAGAAAATAGCAATCACGAAGGATGTCCCAAAGGCAAATGAAACAGAGACAAGCAACAGGTTCAGTGCCTTATCAGTGGATGATCCTGCTACTGACCCATTTAAAAAGGCTACAAAAAAGAAACCAATTTGCCAGATACCACCGATTTTGATAGAGCTCCTAGGAGACTGGAGCCATCAGAGAATAAAAGAAGTGATTGAAAAATATGAAAAAGGTTTTCATTTACAATATAAAGGTAAGAATAGAGTTAAAGTACAATGTTACACGGATAAAGGTCATCAACTTATTAAAGATGGCCTGTTGAAAGAAAACGTTATGTTTCACACATTTGCTCGCAAAGACGAGAGACTCCCAAAAGCAGTCCTTAAAGGGCTCCCAAAGTTCCTTCAAGTTAACCTACCTGCTGAACTAGCTTCAATTGGCTTTGCTGGGGTAACTATGTCTGTTATGAGAACTGTGTATCCAACTGAATGCCCACCACTTCTGTTGCAACTACCTACTGGTACAGATATGCGCAAGTTCAAGCAAATCAAATATCTTTCAAACTGCGTAGTTGAAGTCGAAAAATATAAACCAAGTAACAAAACTGGTACTCAATGCTTTAGGTGTCAAAGCTTTGGACACGCAGCTAGAAATTGTAATAGACCAGCGAGATGCGTCAAATGTAGTATGGACCATCCTACGTGGGAATGCACAAAAAAAAATAGAGATGAACCGGCTCGCTGTTGCAACTGCCAGGAAAACCACCCAGCCAACTATTCCAAGTGCACTGAGCGACTGAAGTATCTGGAGCGTATACAATCCAAACGTGCTATCCTTAGAAATAAAATGTATAACGATGATGTGCCTCCAATATCTGCACCGCATGAATCAACATGGGCAAAAGTGGCTAGTTCAGCCAAAACATCAGAGACAGACTCATACCACAAAAATTACAGCGAGATTACCACCTGGTAAGCAGTTACCTGAGTGGAATAAAAATAAGCCTCTGATCTCAGAGCCGAATGTAACTAATCTGAAAAGTCAGGAATCACATCCAACTAAGGCTCAAGGTGATAATGTACACGACCACGATCTAGTTACTGCTGAGATGTTGGAAATACTTAATTCTATCAAGTCTTTAAAACATGAATTTACCACGTGCGAAACTTTTATGGATAAAGTAATACTAATATTAACTCACCTGGGACATTATGTCTGACAAAACTGGATTTCATTTATTATATTGGAACGCCGATGGCGTTAGCAGAAAGCAACAAGAACTTAAGGACCTAGTGGGAAGTGAACTCGAAAATGACGTGATTGCTGTCTGTGAAACTCGACTGACCAATCGCCTTAACTTTAATATACCTGGCTATACATGCTATCGGAATGATAAGAAGAACAATGGCTCGGGCCAAGGTGTAGCTATACTTGTAAGAAATGATATAACACATAAACGCGTTCCTATACTGCTCACTACTAACATCGAAGTAATTGGCATCTCTCTTGAATTGACTAATAACTGTACCATTATGATATATTCCATTTATCAATCTCCTAATTTACCTTTTTTAACTCGAGATCTTGACTTAATATTGAACAGTGGTAACCGTGTAATAATAATGGGCGACACTAACGCAAAGCATCCATACTGGTCTCCTGGACCTCTTAACCAACATGGTAAACGGCTATACGATCACATGCTCAATGAAGACTTTATCATCCATGGTCCCGCTGATCCTACACTCGTCCATTATATTGCCGAATATAGCCCGTCCACTCCTGATCTTCTCCTTACCAAAAACCTTTATTCAGTCACAAAAATTGTCACAATACCAGCGTTGTCCTCGAACCATTTCCCAGTTTTTGTACATCTTGATGCCAATGTTACCCGTAGACCAATTACCAAATTCAATTACTCTAAAGCTGACTGGACCAAATATCGTAAACTACTTAACATAAACACATCCCTTTCGTCTAATGTCCTTAAATCTACATATGAAGTTGACTCCTCCATCACGCAGCTCCAAACGGATATTATCAATTGTAGAGACTCTTGTGTTCCTGTTTCGACTTTAAAACCGCATTCTTCGATACCACGACGTGTCAAAAGATTGATTCAACAGAAAAATCGACTTCGTAGATATGCCGCTGTTGAACCTTCCAAATTGATACGCAAAAAGCTGATGCAAATTGTCAACTCACTTCAGATTGACATAAGTGATGCCCTGACGTCTCTCAATAGCAAGCAATGGAAACAAAAATTAAATAAAATTGATAGCCCTTGTGCTGATCTATGGCGCGTTGTCAAAAGTTTGCGTTCTACAAGTGATATTCCTTTTCCTGCACTTAGAACACGTGAAGGTTCGTTCACTACTGACCACCAGGAGCAGTGCGAAATTCTGGCAAATACTTTTTATGATAATATGCTCCTGACTAACTCTTGGCCCAGCACTGAACAACCCGCTATTGATTGCTCATTAACTGCACTATATAATCACCCCCCCGACAAATACACCATAAATCTCGTACGACCTGCCGAAGTTAAAAGTTGTATTTTCAAGCTAAAATCTCGTAAAGCTGCTGGACCCGATAACATTTCTAATTTACTAATTAAAAATCTACCCCAAAAATGTATAATATTCTTAACAAAAATATTTAACGCCTGTTTTAAACTAAATTATTTTCCACCTGTCTGGAAGACAGCTAAAGTCATTGCAGTGCATAAAACAGGTCAAAGTTCATCAGAGCCAACGGCTTATCGCCCGATCAGTCTGCTTCCTTGTCTTGGCAAGTTATTTGAGAAATTGTTATCCTTTAGATTGGGCCGCGTTCTTCATAAAATTATACCTGACGAACAATTTGGTTTTCGGGAAGGTCACTCAACCGTTCAACAATTAGCCAGGGTCGCTGAGGCAGTGTCACACAATCTGAACCTCAAAAAGTCAACTGGGATGTTCTTGCTTGACATTGAAAAGGCATTTGACACTGTCTGGCATGATGCCTTCATTCATAAACTTATTAACTTAAATACACCAATGTCACTTGTAAAAATTGTCCAATCTTACTTGTATCATCGTTCTTTCAGAGTTCATATTAAAAATTACACGTCTTCCTCTAAACTCGTACCTGCTGGAGTTCCACAAGGCTCAATATTAGGGCCGCTCCTCTTTTTAATTTACTTAAATGACATACCTATTCAAACACGCACCCACTTAGCGTGTTTCGCTGATGATACTGCATCATTTACTTCTGCTGATAATATAGATTTGATCATTGATCGATTACAATTGTCCATTGATCTGCTTATGTCCTTTTTCCATAGATGGAAACTAAAGATCAATGCTTCCAAAACTGAAGCCATTGTATTTACAAGAAAACGAACTCTCCCAACGCGTACTTTACAAATCGATGGCTTCAAAATACCTTGGAGTCGTTCTGTAAAATACTTGGGTGTTATTTTAGATAATAAACTAAATTGGACTGAAAACACTTCTAGGTTGCGCCTAGAAGGTATAAAAGCATTAAACGCGTTAAGTCCAATTCTAAATAGGCGATCCTATCTCAGAAGTCATGTAAAACTTGACATATATTGTACCCTAGTCCGCCCCTGTATCACGTATGCATGTCCTGTTTGGAGTAGCACTTGCCCTACAAACGTAAAATCTCTGCAAGTTCTCCAAAATAAAGCAGTGAAATACTCATATAACACACCTATATATACAAACCTTACAAAACTTCACATAGAAATAGGTTTACCTAGTTTAAAGAATTTTATTTATAAGTTATCAAAAAAATTTTACATTGATTCCAACCCTAAGCATAAAAACAAAATCATAAGAAATATTTGCAAGTCACGAAAAAACAATATTTCTTATTTTAATACATACAATCGATATAAATTACCCCATCACTTATTCCTTGACTACAACGTCAGCGATGAATAGGTACAGGTCTCTGCCTAAGTGCGCGGGGCTACTACCGGGTCGCGCAAACCAAACTCGCGCTCTTATCTATGAATATGAGTATCGTTGTGGCGTGCGCGACTCGGTGGCGATCGTACAGTACTTTGGCGCACGAGTGTATAAACATGTTTGCTCATAAGTCGTTTTGTTACGTATTGACCGAGTTCTTGTTGCTTACTGATAACTGCCTCGACCAATGTTTATGTGCATCTACCGTGTATAATTAGTATGTTTATACTATTAATTTTATTTATTTATAACTTCATAAATGTAAAGCTCACTCTAAAGCTTACATAAGTGTACCTACATTTATTTTATTTATATCTAAATTACTAAGTACTATATTTATGTTAATCTTATATCAATGTCATTTTATAAGTTTTATATAAGCGACTTAGCTTGCAAAACAGAATATTTATTTTATTATTGTTTCGTCTAGGATTTAATGTACACTAGATTTGTAAACATTAGTTTTAATTTTATAATTGAATAAAGAATATTGAAAACTGAAACTGAATCATATTTTACAATAGTGTTTCTTGTTAACAAGAACGTATTGTAAAATATGACGTGGAAAGAAAAAAATATAAACTAGCAATTGAACACAATCTCACCAGGTGGTATGTTATGGTGCGTTCGAATATATTGTTTCAAACATAGAATTACTGGCATCTTAAACGGAGATTCGCAAAATGCCTTACCATTACGCAAAAACAGAATAGGCTTGCGTCCCACAGTAAAGCATCAAGGACAAAACAATACTCATCAGTTAAGTTTGCCTTGCCCAACAATTTACAAAACCACATCCTTAGTACGCCCATGATCTCATGACCTCTCTTGAGGAAAATCGCTCCACTGAAAGTCAGTTACGCATTATATAATAGGTTACTGTACTTTTTTACTGGAAAACAGTTTTGAAGATACTGAATTATGTAATGCTTAGCTTCAGGCTGCCAGTTTTCGCCTGCGAGAAGCGTTATCGCAACACGTAAAGGAGCTCTACGATTAATGTAAACGGAAGGAAGTATTTTCTTCGTATTTTATTTTGCAATATCCTGAATATTTAGGGCTTGTAACTTAAAGCAATAACGGGGGCTTATTATGAGGGAACGAGCCTGCGAAGAATTTGAATGATTTTCATGAGATCGACGTTTAGCATGCTCCTGGTTACAATGAGAAAAACTGAGTTAATTCAATTATATTGGTCAAATTTTTTTCATTTTAGGTTACGATGAAAAAAATCTTCGACGATAGTTAAGCAATAAAAATAAAAACTGGCCAAGTGCGAGTCGTACTCACTCACTGAGGGTTTTGTACAAACCTGTAGGTATATAAGTGACTTTTTTTTTTTTTTTTTATGCTTGATAGGTTAGCCTTTGACCACTATCTCACCTGATGGTAAGTGATGATGTGGTCGAAGATGTTGTTCAGGCTAACCTAGAAGTACTGGCTCTCAAGGACAGCTGCCGGAACACACCGTTAGGTGCTTGGCGACAGATTTTCTACTTGAGGGTGGTAGCTAGCCAGGCGGGCATTCGCAAAATGCCCTACCACCATGCTATAACGACTGCCATCCTAAGACAACAACCGGGACCGACGGCTTAACGTGCCCTCCGAAGCACGGAAACCCACTGACTATATATTATAATCATTTTTATTGCTAAATGAAATAATATTTTGATGATATGATGTAACTAAACATTATGCTTCTCGCAATCTTACCTTTATCTGTGCTATAAGACGTTACTTCGTACCAAATTTCAAGATTCTAAGTGCACGGGAAGTACCTTGTAGGTTTTGATTTCCTTATGAGTGTCGAAAATTTGCGGAATAACCGGCTAAACCTTTTGATTGCGTTGACTTAGAAGTTTGATTTTTTCAAAGCTCCAAGAGACAGTAGATTTGAGTATTTGTTATGAACTTCAGCTTGATACATCCACGCGTTCCTGAGAAAAAGGGTCTATAAGGGTTCAGTGTTTTCATTTGAAGGTACGGTACCCTAAAAAGGCATTGTTTTCCCACAGCAGCAGTACAAACTTCCACATGAGAGGCTAAGTCCGAATAACATCATGTATATGAATAGATATGCTTATCTTACCCAAGATTTACGTTTTAATGTTATACAGGAATGTTTTAAAAGTAAATATTAATATAGGAAATTCAGACAAGAGTACGTAGTAATATACATAATGTTATTTATAATTACTATATTCTCTGAGATAATTAGTTTGGTGCTGTTGCTGTTTTGTGCGCACAATAGCGCTCCTTTGCATCATAACGTCCTATTACCCTGTATTTTGTTATTCCCCAAGTATGGTTTGAGTTTGCCAGCCCTAAAATTCTAACACAAACATGAAAACATCGTTTGTGGGTTTTAAAAGCCAAATCTTTTCTTAATTTCAAGATTAAAGCTCAGAATAGAGGAACATTATCCGTGGTAATCTGTTAGAGCTGCCTCCATTGAAACAGTCTGAGTTTTTTTAGTACAAACACATAACGTTTCAGTTTTAGGCACACTTTCTCGACATGCTTTTTTCAGTAAACATTTGTCTAAGTAAAACCCAAGGTATCTGTAGGTATCTTTAGTTCTCTAATTAGCTAATAACATCATCAAATTATCTTTAAAAGGATCTCCATTTTGTTTCATGTGGAAGTCTAACAAACTTGAAAGATGTTTTTGTCCAACGAACAAAGATGTCAGTACAGGCGTAAAAAACTTCCTTCTCCTACGAGTAAGGCTTCTTATTGTGGTCGACCCAGACCATTTACGAACACCTCTTTGTTATCAAAAAGAATAAGCATAAAACTCACTTTGTTTTTGTTTACGGGTAAAATGTACAAAATTAGTAGCTAGAAATAAAATATATATATATTTTGTATTTGTCGTGTGAATTATGGATCTAGCATTCTAATTATTTTTACTGTTTATGGGCTACACCGTCAATTTGTCGTTGTCGTATCATTAAAAATGATGTCGGTTGAACAGTATTAGATGTACTGTATCAGCCGGATAGTTCACTGCTGAAGACAGCCTCCCCATGTAGGAGGATGTAGTAAGTTATTTTTTTTACAATTTTATTAGAGTCATTAAGTCACAAGACAGTATGTTTCACGCCTGTCCATCACAGTTCCAATGTCAGCATCCTGTTCTGCTTGCGACACTGCACTTCGCAGGTCACTGTAGAACCTAGGTACTTATGTTTCATTCGCCCTGTCATTTCATTTGCTCCATTTCCCTTCACACTTAAACACAGTAGTGTGTGCACACTTCTGATTCGAGGTAAAATATCTGACACTGCGGTGGTACACACCAAGACGGAAGCTTGCTAAAGGGCCCTATCACTTTGTTCTAAACAGATCTCAATATATCCAGTGCTGAATTTGCTTGCATTTTTTACCATTTCATGACTATGGGCTAATTGTACTTTGCTACCAAAACATCCGATCAAGTTTGGGCACAATTGTCAGATATTTCATGTTTAAAAATTGTTAATAGTACATTGTGTATTAAGGGCGGTAAGTATGGAATTACGAACGAAGCTCTCTAATAGAAGCTAGAAGGCTTTCTGAGCCGAGAGTTTGTTAAGGGACCCATTTTAAACAATGGTGTGTATCTATAAAGTTGATATGAAACCTATTGACCCTAATTATTCCCATCTTCTTTTGAAATGTAGGATACCTACTCTATTACAAAAAGATACAAAATATTTAAACATGTAATAGCATATAAAGCAAAAATACATCAAATGGTGTTTGATCCGATCCATGCCTTGAAAATGATTTATTTAATATATTCTCCAAGAGAGCTTAAGTTAACTATCATATTTCGAAAATTACTTGAAGTATGTATGACATAATTCATTTTAATGTTGTCCTTTGCGTTGCCCCAGAAGCCAAACCGACCCTGGCTTGCAAGGCATCGGCATATGACTGTTTTCAAAAACTGCTACATACCTACCAAATTAGACGTTACAGATTTATAAAGTATGTTGAAGTATATCATAATAACCTCGAACTTGCTCTTTATAGCAACCATAAAACACTAAAGCAATTTTAACAAACCAACTTTGTTTAGTATATGAAGATAGTTTATTAATATTTTTCTCCCACACAGCTATCCTCAAACCTCGACAGAGTTACAGCGAACTTTGTTAATAATGTGGCTTAGTGGTGCTACTATAGGTGATGGGGTCTGTGCCTGCTCGTAGCAGGGAATAGAGATGCCAATAGTCCATTAAAACTATCGATAAACTATTTCGATAGTTATATATTTAAAATCACAATTCACCTAGTCTGTGAAATAAACAAAAAATCTACAAAGATTTTTTGTTTGTTTTGCAGACTAGACTGCTTACATTTCCAATTTTGTGGCCTATTTTCTTAATACAAAATAGACAAGCATTCGGCAAAGATCTTACCTGATGGAAAAAGACGATGTAGTCAAACGTACAAATTGTTTCTCTAAGAACCTTAAGAACCTAAGAGTACTTGACGTGAAGAATAATTACCCGGAAACGAGTATACTGGCAAGTATTAAAGATTTTGAAACTTTTAGGTTTGAATTTTGTTAAAAGTAATGAATTTGAAAAAAGTATTCTAATTTTTTTTTGTGTAATTGCATATCAGGCGTTGTAAACATTTCATGGAAATCCGGTCTTCGTGGTCCTCTTAACACTGTATAATGAAAAAACTATCATCAATCTTTTTCTATGCACTTCTGCATAGAAGAATAGTTACAAACATATTAAACGTCATACTTGGTTCTTAAAACAACGGCCATTGAACAGTTATAAGTTTTTTAACAGTTTGTTCCTGAACAATTTCTATAACGCTTACATTATGCAAACCATCTCGTAACTTATTGATATCCAAACAGATTTAAATGTGTATCGATATTGAGGTTATTTATTAATTGTTTGGAATCACTATATGGACGCACGGTACAAACTTGGCTCATTTATAGTTCATCTAGCTTGTGCTACTTAAACTGGCATATGAACCAATACACTGTAACTATGTTTCCAAATCATTAACGGGTATATAATTTGTCTCCGCGTGCAAGTTCCGATACTGTTAGTGTAGTGTGTCCAAGTGACAGTGATAAAGACATTAACCTAACGGGGGTAGATTTGAATCGCTTCTGCCGCTCCTCAAGACGATGACACCCGCTTCTTCAGTCTACTCGTGACCACGGTCAATGCAACTTGATCGAAACGTCAAATTAGACTTACTCCACTATTCACAAACCTTGCATTATCTCTATTTTATTCCGAGCTCATATGCATTTGAATCGACCACAAACGTTCACAACTATTATTTTTTTGACAGATCCAACCGTATTAGTGGTTATTAGATGGCTTAAATCTGAATAAAATATATGGAAATCAAAATGAATATTGGGATAAACTTTGTTAATTTTAGGTAATAATTAAAACATCTTCTGTGATTTGATCAAACTTTGCAACTTTGAGGAGGTGTAGTAATTAAAACGTATTCGATTTCCCAACACTTTGCAACTTTGAATAAGTTCATAATTGTAACAAACATTAGCGCTAAAATAACATAATTTACCAAACATGAATAATACATGTTATATATCAAGGCTCAACCTTGGAGGTTTTTTTTATATATTTCTGATGATTTAATATTGTTTGGGACTTGTAATTTTTCGTACTATCACTATTATGCAATATTGTATTCATTAGATTTTAGAAACACATAACTGATAGAGGCTGCTATAGCTGATAGGCTAGCCTTTGACCACTATAAGTAAGTGATGATGTGATGATCATCAGGTGAGATGGTAGTCAGAAGTTAGCCAAACAAATAGAATTAAATATTTTTTTTAGTTTGCTAAGTAATCTAAATAATTATGTTATACTATATCTTAAATATATAAACATAGACCGTGAGGTGCCAGGTTAGAATTTCACCCCCTCATCTCTACCCGTGGGTGTCTTAAGTGGAGACTAAGGGTAACACACCAGAAGGTGGATAGCAACGCTTTCTGAAGAACCGATATCTCACACTGCGATTTCCAAGACACCTGCCAAGCGTGGGGATGATGGTAAACCCTCCCATAATGCTCTCCCATTGTGTTCCAAAGTTTAGTCACAATTATTTAGTCAATTTAGGCGTCTACGACACTCGTATGAAGGTCAATTACAAACTTCAATATTGAAATACTCTAATAAATACTGCTACGTTCAGAAAAAAAAAATATATACGGCCACTGCGAATAGAACGGGCAAGAAATACAGGATATAAATAAGACGTTATTTTATACGTTTTTTAAAAATTTGTCACATACTATGTTATAAAATAAGTACAATATAGTTTTAAATTACGTAGGTGACAGGCGATAGCTTGACAGAGGCGGAATTGTCCAAACATTTTTGTCGTTTAAGTTATCACAAACTGTGTAGTAGGATTTCTTTATCAAAATGTTTTTCACGTGCAACTTGAATGTTCCTTGGGTGAGCGTTGTAATATGTTTGGGAACTTTATTATAAAACCGCACACAATAACCTAAGAAGGACCAATTATTTGTCTTTGTTTATCTATAACCTGGCACCGCTATTTTATTTTTATTCCAAGTGTTGAAATCGTGACTGTTCTTGCTTAATTTAAAATTACTCAATTTTTGTAATAAATACATAAGTACGTAATATTTACAGACTCGGTAAACTTAATGGTTTAATAGTGGACAATATGGTTGATACAGTACAGTACAAATAAATAAAGATACGTTCCGCTTGGTTAGTGCCTTTGGATATAATATAAATACTACTTAGATTATATGACACACTTATTGCACACCCTTATCTCCTTTCAACGATGATGCATATTTAATGGCACACATGAAGTTCAAAACACGTGGAGTTTATATGGAATAGCAACTACTCAGTTATATGTTATAATATAAGCACAGCTTCAATATATATAACGGAAGTTAGTATATCCATATATATAGGAACATTTAAATTTTTATATATATATGTTCCCGACGTATTTTTGTTTATTGCTAGTAAGCTAGCCACTGGCAACGATTTCATCTGATTGTAAGTAATGATGTGGTAAAAGGTAGGTAAAAAGTTCACCTCGTAATTAACCATTATTAATTTTTAGTTAAGTTTGTTATGACCTACACCTACGAAACCTACACAATATGTTTTTTTTTTCTTTATGTAATTGTGACGGATCAAGCACGAAGCCCACCTGATGTTAAGCTGACTAACCTGTGCCTATAACAGATGCATTTCGTCACAAGTCACGAATTGCACTGCGCCCGTCACCTTGAGTCATAGTTGTTAAATCTCATGTGCCTGCAATTTCACTGGCTATCAAGGACTGCTGCCGGAACACATCGTTAGGTGCTTGGCGATAGATTTTCTGTGGGGTCGCTAGCCAGGCGAGCATTCACAAAATGACCTTCCACCATGCTTTGAAGATCAAGCCCGCGGCGTAATTCAAACAATGGACCTGCGGCACGGCAGTCCATAGCTAATGCCATTGAGCCATCACTGCTTCAAACGTCAAGTAACTTGGCTCCAGATTTGCCGAACTAGTTATTTTAAACTAATATTGCAACCCATATCACCTATCTTTTCGGTCCGTAACTTAAAGACTCTAAAGGGTATTCTGATAGAGTTAATGACATCATTATCCTCTCCACTACTTAATAACATCTTATCTTAGCATCAGGTCTTTGTTTTATATAGTTTCCTATTTATAAACGACTTCCAAAACACGAGTAACCCTTTGGGGAGCACTGGCGTGACGATATGAAGCGCTCGTATCGAAGTTTGCTTAGCCGTTCACCGATCAGCTAGGTTAAGCAACGTCCTCTGCGGTCATGACTTGGACGGGTGACCGCTGGTGGCATTACTACTGAGGACATACGAGAGGAAAAAATATAGTCATGTGGGGCATTCGTCACTTGACGAAATGCATCTGTTATAGGCAGAAGTTAGTCCACTTAACAACAGGTGGGCCTTGCGATTGTTCCGACACAGTTACATAAATAAAAACTGCTGGTAGCAAGCGACCATACCCTTACGACGTTTTTGTGAGGTGCTGGGTTAGAATGTCAAATTTTCCATTTCTACCTGTGGGTGTCGTAAGAGGCGACAATGGGAAAATTACTGCCAAACGTGGGTACCAAGCGTGCGTAATTATGGCAAAACCTCCCCAAATAGGGGAGGCTTTGTTCAGCGGTGGACTATACAGCTGATGCCGTACAGTACAGTTGGATGATAAGGGCATTAAATGATTTAATAAAATAATGCCTCCAAGTCAATAAATGCGGTACAGCACCGAGGAACTGAATAATCTGCTGGCTCGAGGAGATACCGACGACGTAGCACTACGTTTGCCGCTTACACTTAACCACAAAGACTGCAGAAATGGCGGACTAAATAATGTTGAAAACTTCCCGCAAATTGCGGGCTTATAAGTTAAAGCTTCGTCATAATTTGATTGTGATTCACATTATGACGAAGCTTCAGTTTTGGCCGAAAGAGTAATATATGATATATTGCAAATTTCAAAGGCAAATAAGTGACTTATCACGCTCTATAAATGATAAAGTGCTAAATAGTTATTATTTTCTTAGTTTCGGATGTTATAAAAAAAATACGGTTGATAGATAGATAGATTGATTTTGGGTGGGTACTCTTAAAGTTGCATTTTTTTCAACTTCGTTTGCTAGTATTAAATTCATCATCATTTACCAAATAATTGTTAAAGACTAGCAGTTACAAAACGAAACATAATTGAACACATCATCGTACAGATGAAAGTGAACTTTCTGAACTTGAAAGATTGATTGAAGCAATAAAAGTGCAGACATAGGTATCCATATTTATCTTGATACTCCCTATGGCGGCATATTAATGTTCCGATATATTGGACGAAGCATTTCTATAGGGCTGCCACGAACTAGAGGATCTCAAATTCATAGTTAATATTAGTTAAATCACGATATGTATTTATAAAACAGGTATTTGTGTAACCATATTTTGTATACCATATAGTGGACTTTGTAGCTTCGTAGCTATAAAGTCCACTACAGCTTCGTAGCTATAAAGTCCACTACATTCACACACAGTCCAGAGTCATTTATTTATTGTAATGTCATTGGGTCCTTCTGGTTCTTTTTATTCTGTGGTACGGGGCAATTCTTTAGGGTTGTTACAGCAGATCAGATTTGGGAACTGATGTTATTGTAAATATTTTTACTTGGTAGATCACTATATACGTATACAAATTCAAAACCATTCCGACGCAATTGCAACCCCCCATCAGTTATCGTATTTTTATATTGTAGTCGATTGGATAATCTTGTAAGTAAAAATAATCACTAAAAAAATTTAATAGACTTCCAACACTGAAAAATATGAAATAACTTGTGGAAGACAGACCATAATAATGTGAAATCAGTGTTAAGAATCAGTGTGGTACTGACTTCAACAAATTATTTCATACTTTTCTGTGTTGAAAGTCAGTTCCGTTTATTTTTAAATATACGTCTGGCATAACCACGATAGTGCTCCTAATTATGTAATGTTATACTTCTGATATTGTACTAATAGTCCCACAATCTTACCTTTTTATGCATTACAGTTTTGACGATAGAAAAAACAGAAAATGTTATAAATAAAACCGGCCAAAAGCGAGTTGCGCTTACATAATAAAGGTTCCGTATAAAAACAGAATATACTATTAAATATCGTTAATTTTAATTTCCTTTCAAGATCTACATCGAGAGTCTGACCTGTACTTGGCTGGTTTTAATTACTGCTGGCACGTATTTGGCTCAACGAAATAAGCATTGTTATTCCATGGGGCAATGTTGCCAGCATGCTGGGCATGCTGGCAAATGAGAGTGGGCTGGAGCATTTGGACTGCCTGTGAGTCTGTTGTTGTTTAAATGCTTTTATTTTAGTAGCTGTAGTATTATATATAGTTTGTAGTATTTTGTTAACAAAAGCATACCGCTGATGAAAAAAACACTGCGAAACTGTGTGTTATAATAAAAAGTTAATCTATCTATCTATTTATCTAAATGAAAGCCTTTTTCTCCGTCAAAGCAAGATAATAAATACTGACAAATAAATTTCTGTTACCTATTATGTTAATGACTGATCTTAAAATAAACGGCAACCAAACGTTGATTTTTATGACATAGTTTGCCCTATTCGTGTACGAAATTCAATTTGAGGTCGACACCCAAATGTCATAAAAACTAGAAACATCCAAGTGGCAACCCTACCCATAAACAATATAAGTTTTCGATTGTTATGAAAGTAGGCGTGCCACATGATTGGCTATCTATAACTACGATAGGGTTGTATCCCAAGCTATAACGGGAATGCTGGGCAGAGACGTCAATCTTATTCAAATTTTATTGTATTACTCTTATATGTTTCGGATAAAACATGTTTGGTTGGGCTTGGGAATATGTATATTTTGGTTTGCAAAGGATTTATTAAGGGTCATTTTTGGAAGAAAACCTTTGTTGTTTTCTTTTCATTATATGATTTACAATAAGACAATTTATTTTAGTTTACAAGATCTGTTTTTGTATAAATGTATGTAATAAGTTTAACTTTTTAACTATTAACAACTGTTAAAAGCCTTTTTTGTAAAATTTTTTGAGATTTTAGTATTATGTACTAACTATGAGATAAAAAACAATGAGAAACACTGGTAAGCATTTGAAATCTGGTGTTGGACACGCAAGGAAAAAATAAGCTGCATTAATAGAAGAATGCAAATGGAGAAATCTTCAGCCCAGTCGATGAAAAGTGGTAACTGCTATATTGAAATACGAAGGAGGAAGATGTTGGGCCACCGCATACAACATGACGGGATAGCAAAACGGAAAAAGAGGAAGAGAACCTACATAGACCTGCTAAAGGAAAACAAATATCGTGAGTATCAGGAGGTCAAAGAACAAGCTGAAGAAAGGAAAAAATGCGAAGCCCTTAAATACAGAAGTAGAAGAATAATGAAAACTTGTTGCCAAGCATGTAGCGGAGTGTTCTGGCAGCTAGTCTCAGGAGGCAGTCCCCATTCCAGGTTAAGAATGTTCAATCAACCGTCGCAATACAACTCAACCATTTCAACCCGAATCACTCTAAGCCATCAAGAGATAGTGGTCATAAATTATGCTATCAACAATTACTTATCAAGAAACTGATTAAGAGTAAATTGGGTCACAATATTAGGGTTCAACTTCAAAACATATTTTTCTAAATATGATTACAAATACTATCGCGTGCTAAGCAAAAATCACATTTACAAATTATCGGAGCACAACATTTTTGGTCGAAGCCGGGATTGAACCCGCGTCCTCCAATGTAGCGCTGGATGCCTAGTCCACTCGGCCACTGAAACATACTCGTTCGAGCCAAAACTAAAAAAATGTGCGCCAACAATTTATAAGAGCAAAATGTTAAATTGGCGTTTTCTCAATATTTGTTGATTAAGTAGAAGATATATAGTAATGGTAGATATATAATACAATTATACCAGAAGTTCAGATTCTTAGCAAGTAAGAAGTTTGCTTAGCTGTTCTTAACCGATCAGCAAAGTTAAGCAACGTCCGCCGCGGTCATGAGTTGGATGGGTGACCGCTAGTGACATTATTACTAAGCTCTTCCGTACTTCACAGGGCACCTTAAGTCGTCGATCCGGTTGTTTTATCCTAGGATGGCAGTCGTTACAGCATGGCGGTAGGGCATTTCATGATTGCCCGCCTGGCTAGCTACCACCCTCAAATGGAAAATCTGTCGCCAAGCAGGTGACGTTAGGTAACGGTGTGTTCCGTTTGTTGTTGTCCTTGAGAGCCAGTAATACTAGGTTAGCCTGAACAACATCTTCGACCAGATCTTACCATCTGGTGAGATAGTGGTCAAAGGCTAACCTATCAGGCATAAAAAATAAAGAATTATATTTTACGTAATTGTACTCGTGGCTTGAGTTCTGGTTGATAGCACCCCATATGCTAATTAAGATTTTTCAGTTACCTACCTTCTTCATGTGACCTTTAAATAAAAATTTATTTTCATTATTGTGAGTGATCACCATTCCACACAAAATAAACGGTCAAGCGCATGTCGGGCCACGCGCAATGTAGGGTTCCGTAGTAGCCCGTTATCATAATTTAGAATAATTCTGTTGTTCTTTTTCTTTTTATCTCTCTACCTATAACTTTCTTGGCAATTTGTTCTTTTGTTTATAAATTGTGATTGCTTGCGTGTGTAGACTGTTGTTGGCCGTGACTATTAAGTAGGAATCATAATTTAGCTATACGTTTGTAGTTGCTCACAAACTTTTTTCTTCTCTCCATTTATCGACACCTCTCTATAACGCCATAAAATGCGCACTCCCTTGAGTTTACACTGTATATGTATATATATCTATATATAGTGTGAACTTTATAACGACACTGAAGGGACTGTGCATATATATATATATATATATATGCACAGTCAGTAATTCCAATACTACACCACAGAACAATGACTACACGTAAATATTAATTATTAAAAATATACAAAATGACGTTAATTCGAATAAAAACAATTTCGTTAAATATATTTCCTATATGTATAGGTATATGTTTGGTTCAATTTTTAATTGTTACTAAATAGTATATATAAAAGAAAAAATATAGATGTGTTACAGATTCTCTAAAGCCAGGAAGGACCTGGCTCTTGAGATACAGACCACCAGCCTAGTTTTAGAGTCATAGACTCATCATAAATGTATCACAATAAGGAAGAATAAAATTAATTTGTATTTGTTAAAATTATTTGTTTTTGTCTTAGGAGTAAAATTATTTTTAATAAAATACACTATCAATCTGCCCAGATCCTTTTGGAATTTTAAGTGGTCTTGATAAGTATTTATAGAATGATAAATTTTCAGGTCCTCAGCATGTAACAGCAATTTTAAAAACTTAAAATAATATCATTTGACAATAAAAACTAACGAGCCTAATATTGACCCTTGGGGGATCCTAGAACTAACTGGAATCACATCTGATTCAAAGCCAACTTTCTGGCAATGTTTTGTGATAATGATTTGAACCAGGGCCATAAAATACCTCGAATAGCGTTATAAGCTCTTTTGTCTAGTAAAATCCTGTGATCCATTCAATAAACCACTTTTGAAAATCAGTAAACACACTGTTTGTTTGTTATTGAATACGTTTTAAATATTATGTAAGTAAAATATGTCGATAAGGTGGCCAAAATTGAGATTGGGCGATAGTTTGCTACGACTTTAAATTATCCTTAGGTTGAATATATGGTGGACTGGAAAACAAATGGTGTCAGCGGTGTATTTAAGAACTTATGGTGTAACATTATTAACTCAAGCGCCCTTAGTTGGATCGAGCCTACATAGTTCCGATTTGATATACATTTGATTATAGTAAAACAAACATCACTTATAAATAAATCTGCCGTGTGGTTATCTTCAGAAATATAAAATGTATTATCTGCATTATAACCGTCGGTAACAGTTGAGGGTTCAAATACTGATTGGAAGTGATTCGAGTAAATGTTACCAAAACCTACTGGGTCACTTGCTGTTTTTGCAGCACCCATCTTCCAAACCGTCTTGTCTGCCCTACCCCTACAGTGTTTTTTATAAGCCAGAGACGCGGAGACGGAGCGGCGCAAGTATACTGCGAAGGTGTAGCGAGTACGCTGCGATAAGGTTGCGAGAAGACTAAAGCTGCATTCCCACAGCGCCGGAGCTGTCATAGAATTACTGCACTTCTAATAAGACATTTTACATTAGTAGGCTCTAAGCCTAATAATTTTTTGTTGACGTTTTCGTGCTTGTGATTTATGATTTATGTAATTATTTTCATGAAGAAGAAGCTAATTTTGAGAAATTTCATTAGTATTAAAAAAAAACATAGGTTTCTGTAATCCCCCCCTCCCATCAATGGAGAATATTTCGCCCTCTCTCCCCCTCCCCATTGCACAAAATATATACATTTATACCATACCTAAAGTCCTTCTAATGTATGTAGATACACATTTTTTTATTATTATTTTTAAAAAATAGTTTCCGTAATCCCCCACCCCTCTCGGGGGATGCCACAACCCGCGTAGTAAGTTTACATACCCGTACGAAATTGCAGCTATCTAGTACAAACGGTCTCTTAGCAAAACCTCGGACAGACGGACTGACAGACGGACATGACGAAACTATAAGGGTTTCTTGTAGGTACTACGGAACCCTAATAAAAAAGAACGAAGCGTTTATAGGTATTGACTGCCGTGCCGCAGATCCATGGTTTGATCCCCACCGCCTCGGCTTAAGCTGCATCACATGGTGGAAGGCCATTTTGTGATTGTTCGCATGAACAACTACCACCCTCGAGAATAATATCTGTCACCAAGCATCTAACAATGGGTTCCGGTAGCTGTCCTTGAGAACAAGAAATTATAGGTTAGAATGAACAACATCTTCGACCACATCATCACTTACCATCAGATGAGGTAGATGATAAAGATCGATGAACGTATCGGGACCTGATTGGATACGTTCTAGAAAAGGAGTTCAAGAGTATTCTTACTAACTGACATGTATCAAGCATGTGATTAGTGAATAACTTCTGCTGCCTTTAAATATGCTAAAATGGTTGCAAGTAGATTCCTGGTCTCTGGCCACCCCCCGGCGACAAGTATGATGTCATTTTTATTTGTAGTAAAAGGCGTACTCTATTATCCAAGTCGGAGGATATCGAAGGTCCTATAGTCTTAAGCCGGGAGATGTAGGTACGTTATATTAAACAATCCTTAATAATTTACATATTTTATTGAATAATACGCACCTAAAATTTCCTACATAAACGACCTGCCATGATCATACAAAAATTACACAAATACATTTAAGTCTAAACAAGTAAAAGCTCCACCACGATAATGCAATACCAATTATAAATATTAGGTCCTTACATATGAAATTGGCGTTTTTCGTACTGGCCACTTTAATCACGAATTTCTCCTCTTTGGTAAGGAATTCCAAATTCAAATTTGTACAGCTATATACTCATGTATTTGTGCTTCGATGATCGTCATTCATTTGTTTTTTTTCTTCTGTTTTTTTCTGTTTGCGTCACTCATTTTACAAAATGGAAAACCTTAAATATCGCATTATTTACGAGTACGAGTTCCGCCGTGGCACTAGTGCTGCGGAAACAACTCGAAGGGTGAATGATGTATATGGCGGTCGTGTTGCAAAAGAAAACACAGTTCGTTTTTGGTTCCAACGTTTTCATTCTGGAAATTTCGACCTGCAGAACAAGCCCCGTGGACGGCCTGAGACTCAAGTTGATAATGAAGAGTTGAAGGCTATTGTGGAAGCGGATCCATCGCAAACCACGTCCGAGTTAGCTGCAGGCTGCAATGTTAGTGATAAAACTGTTTTAATTCACTTGAAGCAAATTGGGAAGATTAAAAAGCTTGAAAGGTGGGTACCTCACGAATTGACTGAAACAAACCGGCAAACGCGCGTCGACTGCTGCGTTACATTACTAAACCGGCACAATAATGAAGGTATTTTAAACCGAATCATTACCTGTGATGAAAAATGGGTTCTTTACGATAATCGGAAGCGCTCAGCGCAATGGTTAGATCCTGGCCAGCCAGCCAAATCCTGCCCCAAGCGAAAATTAACCCCAAAAAAGTTACTTGTAAGCGTTTGGTGGACTAGTGCCGGTATTGTTCATTACAGTTTTTTCAAATCTGGCCAGACTATTACGGCTGATGTCTATTGTCAGGAATTGCAAACCAATCTGGCTGGTCAATCGCTCCACGCCACTGCTGCTTCACGACAACGCTAGACCACACACTGCGCTACAGACGGCTACTAAATTAGAAGAGCTTCAATTGGAAAGTCTAAGACATCCTCCGTACTCCCCGGACCTTGCTCCAACAGATTACCATTTTTTTCGAAATTTGGATAACTTCTTGCAAGGGAAAAAATTCAACTCCGATGGGGCAGTCCAAATCGCCTTCAAAGATTTTATTGATTCCCGTCCGACTGGTTTTTTTAGTAAAGGGATCAATGAACTACCTATGAGATGGCAAAAGAGCATAGAAAATAATGGTTCATACTTTGATTAATTAAATATATTATATTAAAAAATATTCGACTTTTTGTTCCTCCCATACAAAACGCCAATTTCATATGTAAGGACCTAATAATTATTTAATTTTTATATAAATTCTCTAAAAACTTGTACACAATTATTTTTTACTATATAACACGTTTTATTTAATTACATTAGTTTTTCATTTACAGACTTACACTAAGCACATCTAGTAATATATATATTTATTAATATTTACAAGATTTAATATATATATATTTAGTATCGGATACTTTTTCTAAATGGGGGCTCGCCATTTAAAGACTGTGCGACTAGCTAATCGTTCGAGTTCGAACTAATATTGAAATGACTGCAATTTGATATAATAAAAATAATTGATTAAGTAATCACACAGCCAAGAAAAAGTACCAAACAATCACATTATTGAAAATAATTGTCTTATAAGCAAAAACGTAAAAATAATAATTACATAATATGATATTTATAACACTTAAGTACCTATACACTTTATCTATAATTTTAACTGTATTAAATTTTCAACTAAAATAGTACCATTAGTAATAATTGTAATTTGGTACGTTTAACTTTAGCGAACATACATAAGATGTTATAATTATCTTGCTTTAAAAATAAAACTGTTGATTGATATGTCTACATTAAAACATAGACAAGAACAAATATTTAAAAATAAAAATTTAGTAAAGATATGCAAAAATAGTGTGCAAATACTAGGTATCTATAGTAAACTAGTACCAAGTATTCATACCTATACCAAGTTTAAAGTACTGTTTCGTTAGTACAAGTCCTAGGTCCATTCACTAAAGAGTATCTACTAGAACCGCCATTCTTTCTGCTAGTAACAGCTTCTTTTATAAATAACTCTTTGAATGTTTCCCTAAATTGCCTCGACATGCCACAGTAAATAGCAAAATTAATTGGATACGAAACTATGATACAGAAATTGGTAATCAAAATAAGTATATTTGCGATGTGGTAATCTAGTATTTCTAACAAAGTACTTGAGATAATGTGAAGAATCGTAACCACAGCTACTGGTATTTCTACCAACAAAAATACAGTAACAACAACGATTAACATAAGAGTAGTACAGTTCGAATCACGAAGTCTTTTTCATTCGGATTTCCTGTTTTCTTTGAACAATTTTTGCCTGTTTAGCTGAGCGGTACGCATGGCGCGAAATAGTAGTACATTTAGTACTACTAATGAGGTACATGGTATTAGATGAACAAAAAGTACTCGAAGTACGAAGTAGTAATGAAGTACGCGTCCATTGATACAGTCTTGACCCATGGCGCCATTTCAATCTGAAAAAAGACAAAAAAGATTGAATGCGACGTAAGTTTTTTGAGAAGAGAGATTGTTTCTTGACGAAAAAATTGATGGTGAATTTCAGAAGAAGGTACCTACGTATCGATCGAAGGCGCGCTTGATATTTTTCTGATCAAGCGCGCCCCTTATATGTCTTACGCTAGTTGCGCTTCTCTGGTTGACGTGAAATCGATCATCTTCATAAATATATAAAAAGTTGAAATTGTAACATTTTGTACATATTTCACATTAGTACATTTTAGTACAGTCCAACTTTAGTTATAATTGCAATAAAAATAGTAGCTACATAATAAAACCTTATTCTTATCTTATCACTTATGGCCATATTTGTAAGGGGATAAGTACTTATAATTTCTGTGTTGTACTTAAAACGTCTGATGAATGGTAATATCATAAAAGTTTCTCTAAATATATCATTAGATATATTTAGAGAAACTTTAATGATAATCATACCTACTCTAGTAATTTAAGCTTAAATTAATATAAAATTTTATTAATTGAAGACAGTTTTGACAGCGTGAGACATACGCGTAAGTATATCAATTCTAATTCTGAATTGTAGATTATCAATAAAAGTATCTATTCAATATATCATAACATAATACTGTCCACCTTTTTAACCTTGAGTTATAATTTATTGCTGATAGGCTAGCCTTTGACCACTATTTGACCTGATGGTAGGTGATGATGTGGTCAATGATGTTGCTCAGGCTAACCCAGAATGACTCGCTCGCAAGCACAGCTGCCGGAACACAACATTAGGTGCTTGGCGACAGATATTCTACTAGAAAGTGGTAGCCATGCAATAACGACTGCCATCCTAAGATAACAACCGCGACCAACGAATTAACGTGCCCTCTAAAGCATGGAAGCGCTCAGTAGTAATGTCACTAGCGGCTACCCATCTAAGTCATGATCGCGGCGGACGTTGCTTAATTTAGCTGATCAGTTAAGAAAGGCTAAGCAAACTTCGCTACGAGCGCTTCGCAGATATTCCTATAAAAAACATTATCATACATAATATAATATGTTAACCCATTGGCATCGGCGATAATTATAACAATAGAATTTCATTCATAATTTGGCCATAGTGGTCCAGTCCGATGCCAACTTATGAGACATTTGCGTCCTCTGGCTTCAGTCGATTCGCTCCATGTCATCACTTTACCTTATGTACAGACCTTTCAACTCGAAAAGAGACGACCCTTCACATTTGTCGAGTGTAATGGGAACTACTACTACCTACGTAAGCTATCTTATTTTACATTTTATCGTTCTGCTGTATGTATGCGCTATTACACCCACACTTAGACGCAGTGTACAAACGAGGCCTACACATACAAATGCTCATCCTAAATTGACTGTGGAGGGGAACGCGTTCGTGTGTGAGAGCCTGTAGTCTAACAAAAAATAATACCTACGTTTCATCTTTCCGTTACGTTGGCCATTCGATACATTTTCTTCTCCAGCGTTTAGTTGTCGGTTCTTTGTAGATTATATTACGGATTTTAATACTGAAAAACTAAGATAACTCTAAAGAATAACTTGAGATGGTACAGTTATAATAAGAAAAACTTTAAAGGGTTTAACTTTATCCCGATAGACACATCAGTAATATCAGATTCCCTTTGATCGATATAGTTTATTTTATGGACATAGAAGATATTATGTTTTAAGTATTTTATTAAACAAATAAGGAGCTACATAGGGCAGTTTCATTTTCATATAACCGTTAATGTGCAATTTTGTCTTTTTAATTCAAAATGAGATGTTTTAAAAATTAGATTCAATAATAATGTAATGACAAAAAAAAAAACTATTTTGTCTTGAAATAAAAATACTGTAGTGGGATGGTACATTAACAGTATTTTGTCCCAAATTTGAAATTAAATATAGTTAATTTTTTAATTTTTCTGTATAAATAATTAAATTTATATGAAGTTATTCTACGAAAAACCATATCGTCCACTACTGAACAAAGGGAGGTTTGCCATAATCACGCTTGGCAGGTGGCTTGGGGATCGCAGTGGATGTTGGCAGTTCTTTAGAAGGTGCTGCTGAAACCTGGTATTTTCCCGTTCGTCGCGTCTTACAAATCCCGCAGGATGATATGAGGGAGGGGAAGCGGGGAGGAGAGGGAGAAGGGGCTGCACTCCGTGGGGTAATACTCTGAAGTTGGACAGAACATCGTATGTACCCATTAGGTGAAAGCATGACCAACGAGACAGTCTTTGTCCCACTATCTAAACTCCAAAATCTAGTAAGCAATGGATTTCTTGGAAATTTTAATCAATTCAGAATTAAAACAAATACGTTCCGATAAATTGTGAAGGTTGTAGCTTACCCTGCAGACATCTTCAAGATGCCCTCTCCACACGGTGAGATGCGGCACGTACTGCCGGTCGAAGAACCGCGGCAGCTGGTGGAGGAAGGCCGCGATGCCGATGTAGATCAGGCATTTCATTACCATCGGCATTGTGCACCTGTTAATAGATAAACAATTATATAAGACTATTTAATACATTAAGGCTTTACTTTACGGAAATCCAATTGCCTCTGTCTATGTCTTTGGCTATGGACTGCCGCGCAGCAGGTCCATGGTTCGAATCCCGTCGCAGGCTTGAGCTTCATCGCATGGTGGAAGTATCTTCCTGATGGTGAGTGATGATGCGGTCGAAGATGTTGTTCAGGCTAACCTAGCATTACTGGCGCTTAAGTAAAGCTGCCGGAATACGTTAGGTGCTTAGTGACAGGTTTTCTTCTTGAGTGTGGTAGATAGCGGGCATTAATAAAATGCCCTACCGCCTTCATAAGAAGCGCTCAGTAGTTAATGTCAATAGTGTTACCCCTTCTAACTCATGACAGCGGCGAATCTGATCGGTTAAACACGGCTAAGGAGACTTCGCTACGAGCGCTTAAAATATAATTTATTAATTTTACTGTTTATATCAGTTCACAAATAAACATGGCCAATAAGCGCTTAAATCATGTGATTCCACACGTAATAAGGTTTAAATAAAACAGTGATAGAAATATCTCAAGCAAATCTTCCCCTTGAAAGCTTAATGCATATAAAAAATTCAAGATTCATCATTACTAAATAAAATGCTCAGAGTCAGCCATTTTAAATTCTGACACGGATCGCTCGTTAAATTTATCACCTAGCCACAAACGCGCTTTGTAAAATTATTTAACGATTCGTTACGTTCTGTACTTGAATTAGGATTTCATGTTTTAGCCAGATAAGTGCCGGAAAAGAATAGCCGAACGTATTATTCCAGTAGCAGTAAAACTGAAGTACTGCCACCATATCTATTTTCTATAATAATACGTGTCTGATCAGGGACAATTAGACATTTGCTTAGTGTCCTATATAACGTGCACATTGCACACATAACTGTAAAAGTACGCTACACTCTGCGGTGGAGCAATATTATTATTATAGAAATAAAATAATTAGGTATGTTAAGCAATATTTGATATAAGTGACCACGATTTACCTGTTTCATCTAGAGGCTGAAACAGTAAATATCACACGGTTTAGTCATTCAATATGTGTTTTATAATGTTTGTTTTTTTAATGTTAAGAACGCACAAGGCGGATAAGTAGCGGATAATTTTCCCTGCAATTGCTAGCAAGCAATGTCATCCGGAATTCTGCAAATCACATAACGATAATTTACGGAGCTCATCTCTAACCACCAAGATTCCTTTGAAATACATAATGTTATGGTTTAAACGTACTTAATTTTTGATGAGGATGCTTTAGTTTTAAAAGCCCGAAGGTAAAGAGCTTCTGGTGTGTATTTTTAATAGATTAAAAAGGGAACCACTCACTTTAGACTACTTACTTCGTTAATGTACGTAAATTCAATTTGTGAAGGCCAACGGATAATGTTTTGTTATGTTTTAATGTCAATACACTCTGTTTAATGTTGTTTGTGTTTGATGTAACATGCTTTTGGGACGTTTAAGAAAAGTATTTTTTATAGCTATCGCTAGCATTTGACCACTATCTCACCTGATGGTAAGTGATGATGCGCTATGATAATGAGAATATGATAAAACAAATGTAATGTAACTTCATCGTGAAAACAACTAAATGTATTAAAAACTCGCGCCTCACTCTATCTGGGTTCCCCGTCGTAATAATCCAATAAAACGTTTTTTTGTTTTGATCACACCCCCATTAAGAGGAGATTTGCCATAATCCCCACACTTGGCAGGCATCTTGGGGATCGCAGTTTAGTATCAGTTCCTTAGAAGGCAATGCTGCCCACCTGCCGGTATTTTACTTTTTGTCTCCCTTTACGGCACCGACAGGTAGCAATGGGGAGGGGCGGGGGGATATTCTAGCCCGGCATCCCACGGGGATACATACATAGGTGTATTGTTGGTTAAATTTATCGAAATGTTAACATTTTAAATAAAGAAAAAACCGACCCCATTCTAGAAAATACTCTAAACCAAAAAAATGCACTAGAAGTATAAATAAACCAAACCATGGTACCTGTATACGGAACATAAGTTTCATATACGTCTAAGGTAATATACGCATATCGTCGTCTAGAGGTAATTAAGTCCTTACTAAATGAGCTCTGGAGGAGATATAATGGTTACATTATTAAAACTATTGCCTATGCAATTGCTCCTATGAATAGAGAAGCAATTTATCAACATTCAATTTAAGATTATTTTTGTTAGCTGGTCTACCTCAAGCTACGTATCTGAAATTTCAGTTATATAGGTATTGTCAGTTAGATTTCATATATTTTTTTCCTAACTGACTTCTAAAAAAGGAGGAGGTGCTCGGTTCAACTGTACTTTTTTTGAATGTGAAAATATCGATTTTTATATTTGAAAACTGGTGTTTGTCATTTCGGGTCTCATTTAAATTTGAGTGAGATCTGACGACTAGTATTTGAGTTATCCCTTATAATGCGTATTTAATTGTGGTCGACTACATTGATAATGTTCTTATTATCACTTATTGATGTAAAATGAACAAAAAACTGTATACGGTTGTTTGGATTACTATTATACTTCCTAACTACGTACTCAAAGGGCCAAATAGATCTCTTTTAAGAATACACCGCTGTCAGTCTGTCCGTCCGTATATCACAGTCTGTAGCTCGTAAATGGAATGTATTATTAACCAGTATATTTTATGCTATCGTGATGGAACAACCACGAGGCCCACCTGGCTTCTACCTACAGAAGCAGTGTGTCCCGTGGCTAACTTTATTGCGCCCATTATCAACATAAAGTCTTTACGTCTCATGTGCCTGTAACTTTACCGGTGCTGTACCCTTCAAACCGGAACACGGTAATGTGAACATGACTGCTTGGCGGTAGAAATAGGTGTGGTGGTAGTTCTTCCCCGGATGAACTCGCAAAAAGGGTTCTACTGGTGTCCAAGGTTGAGGCAGAGATGAATATTTGGCAAGAATTTTAATCAAATTCGATTTGACGGACTCCAAAACATAAGAAGTGAGCCGAAACATAACTTTTCTGCGCCGTAGCATGTTGGATATTGTTTTTGTTTTTATTGGTAAGGTAAGCTTTTGACCACAATCTCACCTGATGTTAATTGATGTAATGGTCTGACTCAGGTGCTTGGTGACAGATTTTCTACATGAGGATGGTCGCTAGAACAGATGAGCGTTCGCAAAATACCCCTCCAACATGAGGTGAAGCTCAAGCCCGCGGCGGGATTCGAACCATGAACCTGCTGCGTGGCAGTCCATGCCCAATGCAACTGAGCTATCACTGCTTCAAAATATCATCATCTAGCAGCCGTTGTCTGATTAGAGCACATTTATAGAGGGGCTACATGCTTATATGTTAATTTAATACCAGTTTCATTACAGGGCCTGAAAAACTATTTAAAAATTTGAAATTTTCGTAGATATATTGTGCAACATATACTCCATTGAACCACAAAATAAACAAGACCAGAAGGATCAATCCGCAAAGCCATTTCAATAAATAAACAACTCTAGCTATGAAGCAATAAAGTCCACTCCAGCTCGCAAAGCACGGAGTACCTAAAATTTTATAGTCACCTACAAGCACCTAACGGTATGTTCCGGCAGCAGTCCTTGAGAGCCAATAATTCTAGGTAGCATGAACAACATCTTCGACCTCATAATCACTTACACTCAGGTGAGATAGCGGTCAAATGCTATATTATCAGTTATATAAATAAAAATATTATTTCAATGGTGACCTCTTTGAATCTGGATGGCAACGAGCTCGTTATTTTGGGACTACAAAATAAACAAATCTTGGTATTTGAAAACACACAAGGAATTCAAAAACAGAATACTTCCTCTTAGCACAAAGTGTTCAGTTTACTTTAACGCAGTTTGCTTTGTAGCTTTGTAACGTGATGATGTAATGGTACGAGTAACTCCAACAAGTCACCTCTGCTTCCCTAAATGAGCATTGGTAATGCCATGTCATAATACACATAAACTGTGCGTAAACAGGACGCACATATTTTATTCCACCAATCTTTTCATTAGCCTCGTAAACGATTCCCACTTTGCCGGTCTTCAGCCCCTACTATTGCAAAAGTTTAGTAGTTGGGACTAAATCTAGTTTTTATGAAGGCAATATTAACCCTTTCATGGTGAATATTGAGTACCGAAGCAGGAATAAAAGCTTCTGTGTCTGAAAATACGTGAGTAAATCTGTTAGGTATTATGGCCACAGATTAAATAGAGGGGTTAGGCCTTTCAGGCTGCTATAGCTTGATTTCCACCGATGATGTGTAAAATAAATAAATAAAAAGCTCTAGTGTAAAAATAAAGTAAGTAAGAATCTGTACACTGCCCCAAACGATACTGAAGAACTATTAAATTTGTTGCCATTGCCGTCCTTACTTTTAATTTTTATAATTCTTTATCGTACACGCGCCGAGCTTTGACGACATATTGGGCATTGACAGCGCCCAAAAAATAACATCGAGGGTAACGATTTACGATGCCCTACTTGGTATTTTCTGAAATATGTCCAAACTCAATTAAATGTTTAGAGTAGATAATTTTATGGTATATGTGAGCAAACCCTTTTTGCTTAAACAAATGTATTATAAGTACAATGTTTACGATGTGGTCACCATTAAACAAATGACTTGGATCACCTCTTTACTTGCAATGATATAGAAAATACCTATTCCACCGAACCGGTTATATCAATATACAGAACAGTTAGAATAAAATAACCATAACTTTTTCAGAAAGTTTCGCAAACCTTGCACCGGGTCAATAGTAGGGGTCAGGCCACGTAAAAGTAATTTGATGTTGGTACCTTCTGGCGGCATCGTATAAGTTATTTTGCGGACGTCATGACCGCTACGGATAGAAATAGATGCTGAGTAGTAGTGAACTTGAATACTTTTGTGGATTTACCGTTGCTTTATAGCGTCATAGCGTTGATCGCATTTACTAAAATGAACAAAGCGGGAAACTAACGAATATTATTTGCACCTCATTAAACTATTGTAAAGAACGCGGCGGTCACCAGATGAGGGAGCGAATGTGTTGTATGCTTCTTAGTGAATAAAAATGCCGATATCCTTAAAGCACAGTTTACTCCTCATAAACAATATATGTACAGTCCAAAGATAGGTAGTATGATAGACACAGGCGGTAGGTAAGTGAAGGCACAAGAACAGAAAGTATGATGCGAAAGGAACTGAGATATAGCTATGTGTCAAGTAGAAAATCTGTCGCCAAGCACTTAACGGTATGTGCCGCTATGAGTCCTCCAGAACCAGTAATTTTGCATGGTGGTAGAGCAATTTGAGATTACCCGCCAGGCTAGCTACCTAACCCTCAAGTAAAAAATCTGTCGCCAAGCACTTAACGGTATGTGCAGCTATGTGTCCTCTAGATAGAACCAGTAATTTGGCATGGTGGTAGGGCATTTTGCGAGCCGTCGAACCCGGTTGTTGTCTTACGATGGCAGTCTGCATAGCATGGTAGAAGGGCATCTTTTCCGCCTGACTACCTACCACCCTCAAGTAGAAAATTGTTGCCAAACAGCTAACAGTGTGTTTCAGCAGCTGTCCTTGAAAGCCAGTAATTCTAGGTAAGCCTAGAAAAACATCTTTGATCACTTCATTATGTACCGTCAGGTGAGATAGTGGTAAAAAGGTTAACCTATCAAGCATAACAAGAAAAAAAATATATGTTATGTCAGTTAATAAATGCAACATGATTTATGAACCAACATGATTTATGAATCATGTTGCATTTATTAACTGACATAACATATATTTTTTTTCTTGTTATGCTTGATAGGTTAACCTTTTTACCACTATCTCACCTGACGGTACATAATGAAGTGATCAAAGATGTTTTTCTAGGCTTACCTAGAATTACTGGCTATCCATCAATCTTTTTCAACTTCAGAAATAAACAAAACCATCTGCGGTTTAACATCTTTAAATACTCCAAACATAAACATTAACACCCTATCCCACACCTGAGGAGTGGCGAAGTCTCAAGGATAAACACAGTCAACTAAAAATAATTTTATCACTTTTTAACAGCATTTTTCCGATGCCAAACCGACTGTTTACGATTTTCGAATAATGTGCGATCATACGACGGAATCCACCGTTTTTACATCGGATATTTCTTCATAAGAAGTATTTCTTTATAGACGGTACGTGCGAAATGTCCGATTGAGTTCTTGTTGTGATTTTCTCGTAATAAAAACATGTAGTTAGTATTTCTATTTTCTTTGAAATGTTGCGGTAAATCTGCCTTGGGTTTACAACTACGTACAATGGTGATTATTTCAGATTTTAATTCAGGAAATGGCTTTTAAACAGTTTTGCAGTAGATTTAGACGATGACTCAGGTAGCAGCTAATCATTTACATTTAGACTCATACATATCATGTGATTGAAGTCTATAATTAAGGTTCGTGACTGATACTTATTGTTACATTCCGATGAAATAGTTTTCCGAATCATTTTTAAATTACATTTTAATTTTACGGAAAACTGGCAAACCAGAAGCATAGACTTTAGACTCAAGTATTTGCATGCAAAATTTGAACACAATTATTTAAAATATGATGAAACTACGTTTGTATGCGCTAAGACGAAGTGTCTTAAGTAAAATATTTACGTATTATCTTTAAACGTATTTGTCGATATATGACACCGAACAAAATTAGAAGTGGATATATTTTAGTTTTTTATGTCAAAATCTTCACTATTTTTGTTTACAACCCAATTTTAATACGTTTCACGTCAAAATTCATGCCACAAGGGAGAAAAACCGATAAAGAGGGAAAATATGGGAACTAGTGACCTGAAGCAAATGAACTATCATGCCCTTAATACGCCTGTGAAGGAGTCTGCGTAGCTACATAACGGCGTCTCGGCGTAATCTTGCATCGCATTCTCTTGACGTGCCTACTAATACGTGCTTGAAACATGTGAGAGAGGTAATCAATGGACACGTGCTGGTATTATTCTAATTCCTCGTTATCTCTTATCTATCTACGACCGCATAGTCTAATGTAGGTACCTACCGCATCAAGTACCTACTACATTACAATCGATGTTTTTGGGTTCAAAGGGCAAAACGGAACTCTATTAACGAGAATCCATGGTCTGTCTCGTCCATCCGACCATTCTGTGGCATACCACTAGTCTCTAGCACGTAAACGGAATTAGTTACAAACCTGATATTATATAAGATGATTACCCAAAGGAATATTATATTTATATATTGTTGATGTTATTTTTTAAGGGGCAACCAAACATGAGAACTTAGATAAAAAATGAACCTTTTTTACACTCTTACAACAACTCTATATTCTATTTTATTTTTATCTAAAACAACAGGTAAATGGTGGGGGTAATTAAAGTTATTAATTTAAGGTCATTTTTGATACAGGGTATATATCTCAAAAACGATACTAAAATAAAAACAAATGTGTCGCTAAGCACCTAGCAACCCCACCACCATGCAATAACGACTGCCATCCTAAGAAAACAACCCGAACCGACGGCCTTTCGAAGCACGTGCACGCTCAGTAGTATTGCTACTAGCGGTCACCCATCCAAGTCATGACGGCAGTGGATGTTACTATACTTAAATAATTGGTTTACCTTTTGTAAACAAGAACCCCACCGCGCCGTCTTGAGCTTTACCGCATGGTAGAACGGCATTTTGCGAATGCTCGCCGGGATAGCTACCACCCTCAAGTAGATAATCTTTCGCCAAGCACCTGGTCTGGAGCTATATTTAAAAAAATAGAAGGGTAGCGACGTCATTGCGAGAGTTATGTGTTTGAAAAAGCACTTCTTTCGATCAGATGAAGTCTAGTAGTCTGGATGACCGCGCACCGTCCCCTATGACGGCTAAAGTAATACAATTATATATATAAAGTTTATATATATATATAAAGTTTCAGCTCAAAAGAGTACGGTTCCGGTGGCCGAGAGGGATAGACATGCGGCGTGAAATCGGAGGACATTGAGTTTAATTCCCGTCAGGGACAAAAAGTTTGTGCTTCATTAATTTGTAAATGTGATTTTCACTCAGCATGCGATAGTGCTTGAAATCATATTTAGATATAGTAATTATGAATGAACAGGCACATTAAACTTATCAAGTTTATGAGTCAGGGTGAGGGGCACAGTGCAATTAGGCAGCACTTGTGACAAAATGCATCTGTTATTGGCCGAGGTGACCGCTTAACTAATGTTAGAGAAGTGGGCATTGTGCTTGTACCGCCACAATTCACTGAAAAAATAGTCAATCTGTATATTATATAAATATCTATTATATCTACAACAACATCTACATTAATATTATATGGAGAAAAGATTTGTATTTTTTGTATGCAACGAATAAACTGAAAAACTACCGGACCAATTTAGATGAAATTTGGTATGCAAATAGTTTGAAACCTGGGAAAGGACATAAGATATTTTTTATGCAACTGCGCAAATAGAGGTTAATGGTTTTGCAGGATAACCGACATACGCGCGGGCGGAGCTGCGGCCTGGGAGCTAGTATATGATAAATATAGTGTATAACTTTCCAGAATTAAGCTGGCATGTAGAACTAGTACTGTAGTCTTACTAATTTTTTTTGTTGTTATATTCCTACCAAAAAGACGAGGTCCTCAATTCGACAGTTTTGATCTTTACAAGGGCTATCGATTTTGGACAAGGATTATGATTTTGTTATATGCTTAAGGTAGTGCTTGTTTAAATGTGAGTCTCATTTAAAGTTGGTCCCATTTAAATGTGAGTGAGATCTGACGAGTAATATTTGAAATATCGCTAATAATGAGTATTTTTTGTTAAAACTTTTAGTTTCACTATTGTCGTAAGTATGAGACATTTTAATGTGTTAAATAACCGGCTGTACTCAAAGGTACAGCGGTATTAGTTGGGATTGTCGATCTAAGTTTAAGGCATATCCTGTGCTTTTTATTAGGTGAGTTCATGGAGTTTTAGTGATTAAGACGCGTGAACTAACCCAATAAAGGCCTACAGATACACCCGAAACCTAGGTCGACAATCTCGGCTAATACAGCCGTATATTTAACCCATTAATATTCTTTGTCAGAAAAAGCTAATAAGTTACAGACTCGGAAATCAATCACAGAACCACGAGTTTCTAAAACGAAGATCTACCACTCTACAAACCACTGGACCAATGAACAAATAAAAAGGAAAGCTATGATATATTAGGTCCTTACATATGAAATTGGCGTTTTGTATGGGAGGAACAAAAAGTCGAATATTTTTTAATATAATATATTTAATTAATCAAAGTATGAACCATTATTTTCTATGCACTTTTGCCATCTCATAGGTAGTTCATTGATCCCTTTACTAAAAAAACCAGTCGGACGGGAATCAATAAAATCTTTGAAGGCGATTTGGACTGCCCCATCGGAGTTGAATTTTTTCCCTTGCAAGAAGTTATCCAAATTTCGAAAAAGATGGTAATCTGTTGGAGCAAGGTCCGGGGAGTACGGAGGATGTCTTAGACTTTCCAATTGAAGCTCTTCTAATTTAGTAGCCGTCTGTAGCGCAGTGTGTGGTCTAGCGTTGTCGTGAAGCAGCAGTGGCGTGGAGCGATTGACCAGCCTAGGTTGTTTAGCCGCTAGCTTTTCCATCATGGTTTGCAATTCCTGACAATAGACATCAGCCGTAATAGTCTGGCCAGATTTGATAAAACTGTAATGAACAATACCGGCACTAGTCCACCAAACGCTTACAAGTAACTTTTTTGGGGTTAATTTTCGCTTGGGGCAGGATTTGGCTGGCTGGCCAGGATCTAACCATTGCGCTGAGCGCTTTCGATTATCGTAAAGAACCCATTTTTCATCACAGGTAATGATTCGGTTTAAAATACCTTCATTATTGTGCCGGTTTAGTAATGTAACGCAGCAGTCGACGCGCGTTTGCCGGTTTGTTTCAGTCAATTCGTGAGGTACCCACCTTTCAAGCTTTTTAATCTTCCCAATTTGCTTCAAGTGAATTAAAACAGTTTTATCACTAACATCGCAGCCTGCAGCTAACTCGGACGTGGTTTGCGATGGATCCGCTTCCACAATAGCCTTCAACTCTTCATTATCAACTTGAGTCTCAGGCCGTCCACGGGGCTTGTTCTGCAGGTCGAAATTTCCAGAACGAAAACGTTGGAACCAAAAACGAACTGTGTTTTCTTTTGCAACACGACCGCCATACACATCATTCACCCTTCGAGTTGTTTCCGCAGCACTAGTGCCACGGCGGAACTCGTACTCGTAAATAATGCGATATTTAAGGTTTTCCATTTTGTAAAATGAGTGACGCAAACAGAAAAAAACAGAAGAAAAAAAACAAATGAATGACGATCATCGAAGCACAAATACATGAGTCTATAGCTGTACAAATTTGAATTTGGAATTCCTTACCAAAGAGGAGAAATTCGTGATTAAAGTGGCCAGTACGAAAAACGCCAATTTCATATGTAAGGACCTAATATTAGTACCTATGTAATTCCTCCAGAGTACAGTTATAAATTATATCATTATTGTAGAGCTCGTGAACTCTGAAATAGAGAACAGAATAGTTGAATAGCAAATAATCGGTTAAGCGTGTGACGTAAGTGCCTCACGCGTTACGAATTCATGACATTTCTAGAATGAATGGGAGTATAGTCGAGAACAATATAGATAGAACCGCTGATTACATTTAATTTAAAACATTGGATGGTAGTTTTTGAGAAGTTAGTGATAATTAATAATATATATTTTGTGGCACATTCTCGTGATAATACAAGACATCCATTTATTTTGAAGCTCAACTATATATTATGCATGGTGGAAGGGCATTTTGCGATGACCTGCCTGGCTAGCTACCACCCTCAAGTAGAAAATCAGTCGCCAAGCACCTAAGGGTGTGTTTCGGCAGCAGTCCTTGGGAGCCAGTGAAATTGCAGGCACATGAGACTTAACAACTATGTCTCAAGGTGACAGGCGCAGTGCACGTCATTGTCACTTGTGAAGAAATGCATGTTCTAGGCAGAGGTTAGTCTGTTTAACATCAGGTGGGCCCAGAGCTTGTTCGGTCACATAAAAAAAAATAAGTTTATTCACATTTTCAGACCGCAAAACTTTCCACCTCCTGCTTTCCATTGTGTTTCACTTGTTCAACTGTAAATGTATTTAATCTGAATGATGATCAGATGTCTAAAGGATTGAAGATCTACCTTCTTCATTCTAAATACAAAAAAAATACTGAAAACATATAAGAAATAAAACATTTGCTACTGATAAAATAAATGAGAAAGTGCTTGTGATTGCTGAAATATCTGAACGTATCTTGATGACCTTTTAAACGTTCTGTAATTTTGTTCGGTCCATACTTGATACTTTTTATTTTTAAATGCTATGTTAACTGTACCGCCCTCATTTACACACATAATGGTGTACAATCCATTTGGGCAGATACCTACGTTTATGTGTCTGCTTACATAATGTTATAACAAAGCCTATAAAGATAATGTTATTATATTTAGTATTTATATGTAATATACCTTGTTTAATATTCATAAGCGATTGGAAGTATTACTAAATTGGAGGTTTATTGTCACTTAGAAAGTTTCGTGGTTTCAACCTTGGATTTAAGGGAAGTGTCTTCATAACGCTTTCCAAACAAATGTAGTTTTCTAAAATAGACAATCAGGAGACAAATGATAACACCTGAAATCTAGGACGCATTTATAAAGGAATATAAAATTTTTAGGCAAACAAACGTCACATTTAAAATAACAAGTGTTCAAATGCGGAGAAAATGTGCATGCTAGTCCTCGAGTCTAAGATCTGTGCTTCTGATTTTTCAGCTTTGCATAAAAATAATAATAATAAAAAAGATATAATCGTTTTGTATGGGATTTCTAATTTGCCACATTTAGAGATAAAATAAATAGTAACACGAAAAATTGGCAAACCTACATATAAGGCTCAAAGAAAATTTCAAATAGTTTGAATAATTGGTGTTTAATTTATAGAGAAACTATGCTTCAAATACTATTCTTAAACTTAAAAAAAATATTTAAAAAGTTACAAATATTAATATTATATTTCTGATAAGCTAACCTTTGACCACTATCTCACCTAATGGTAACTGATGACGTGGTGGAAGGTGTTGTTCAGGCTTACCTAAAATTACTGGCTTGAAAAGACCGCCACTAGAACACACCATTAGGTGCTTAGCATCAGATTTTCTGCAGTACTTAATGTAACTAGCGGTCTCCCACCCAAGTCATGACCACAACGGACGTTGCACATAGTACATCGGTTAAGAATGACTTAGCAATCTATACTACAAACGCTTCAGAAGTGTCTATAAATACCCATGTTTTGTTGTGTATTTTCGGTCTCATGCTATTAAAGGGGAAGTCTTTTATAACGGGTATAGTCACAGAATCCGGGCTGCAACAATGAATTCCTTTGTCAGTAAAACACAAAAGCATCTCCGTATCACAATGCTCCCAGCAGTAATGAGTCGGTGCACTGTCTTGTTAACAAACAGACTTCGTGTTCTACGCGTCAAAAGTATCATTAAATTTTCTAATTTCACTTTAGCACCTACATGGTTTGGCCGATGTGAATTTTGAAACACATAACTGAACTATTTACTGTAACGTCATCAATACATTCATTCATTATCTTATCAGATTTTTACTTTGGATGACAGCTATTAAAGCTGTTAAAATTTGTCTGTTTTCTTACTTGTACTTGGGACTTCTCGTAAGGATAATTAACAACTCAGAAAGATAGTAAACAGCTCTCTTGTGTACCAAATTCTCAGCAACATCTCACTAAAACGTTGTTTTAGTTTGTAGCAATAGAAATCTTTGGGAAGCATACCTATATCTACTGCCTAGCAGTAATATTCGCATTGATGTGTTACGGTTTGAAGGGTACCGTGATATTACAGGCACATGAGACTAAATAACTTAATTTCTCGGGGTAATGGGTGCAGTGTAATCCGTCATTTTTGGTTTAAGCAGATATAACCAATTAGTTTAGTACCGTGGTGTGGTGTTTTTGTAGCTATATTTCTTTCGCATAATCATAACCAGTCGTGATTTCTAAGCCATACACCATCGATTAAATAAAAGGAAGAAAGGGTACGCTCTAATATCACGATAGTATAACGTAGAATTAATTGAACACAAGCATATAACGCACACAGCTACACTTACATTGTATACGATACGTTTTAAGGACAGGAAGACAAACATGCAGTAGACACACATAGGCAAACTTTATTTATTTATTTCATTCATACAATTTTGAAAAACTGAAGTATAAGATAATACCCTAAAAAACCTATTGGGTTTGTCGAGGGTATCATATTCCTCTATTGTTATCTAAATCTATATTATACTTTATATCAATCTATGTGATATCTATATTATACATAAAAATATCACAAAGATTTGGGAAAGTTATTATTACTTTCTAATAATATACATCTATTTATGTATATTATTAGAAAATAATATTATTATTAATAATATTATTTTCCACCAATACACACCTATTTATGTATATTATTAGAGAATAATAATCAGTTATACAATTATGCTTTATATTAATACGAGTAACCTACCTACTTCTGAGACTCAATCAGGAGACGTCGCCTAATTTGACATTGCCATGTTCGAGGTACGGGCGCCGTTACTCCCGTTTCTTTTTATTAATTCTGAAAGGATAGCCTTTGACCACTATTTCATCTGATGGTAATTGATGATGTGGTCGAAGAAGTTGTCCGGGCTAACCTAGAATAAATGACTCTCAAGGAAAGCTGCCGGAACTCTTCGTTAGATGCTTGACGACAGATTTTCTACTTGCGGGGGTGGTAGCTAGCTCGGCAGGCCTTTGCAAAATGCCCTACCAAAATATTTATAAGTTCAATGCCATACACTGTTAGTTGTGTCTTTACTCTGGCATAGGTTAGTTATTATACACACCCTCACACACACACACACACAAATACCCACCTTTATACACATATAATAGAACTGAGCCGATACACAAAACTTATATTTTTTAGTTCTTAATTTTTTTTAAATTGATATTTTCCTCTAGGTACTTTTAAGTAATTTAAGATAATTATTTGTATCCTACTTTGGCTATATTGTAGTAAACAGTTAACTAAGTAATATTATTTGTAATGCTGTATGGATAACTAAATAAATAAATAAATTATTCAGCAGAATTGAAATAAGAAACTATATAATATCGCCATCGCCAAACTATATATATGCGATATGAGAAACTACAGGACTACGAATACTTAACAAACACACCGCAAAGGGTATGTTTGAGTGGTCCCCGACCCGTGTCTACAGATCGTGTTGATTGTTTTATTCTACAAATACGAGAAAGTCGTGTTTAGTATTGAGTCTCTATATTTTAAAACTTCCCATGCGAACTTTGGGAATTATTATTAATTAGAAAGGGTTTTATCGTCATAATATGGGTGATATACGAGGCTACCGTTAATTGTAGTAGCCACTTGTCAATTTGTGGTTAATACTTTTTATATGTTTCCATAATAGAAGTAAGATCTTAATTTTTATAAACGAACGATTATTATTTTTATAACGACTGCCAAAAAAAGAGTGTTATGTTTCCATGGTTCATGTATGTATATTATTATGTTACCATACATTCTGAACGGCTTAACCGATTTTTATGTAATATGAGATATTGTAACATTCTTCTTCATAACACAAGTGACATTAGGTACATAAAAAAAAACTGGTGGATTTTAGATACCATATTTTAAGTTTTTTTTCCTACCCCACTTAATGGGGTATTAAAATGAAGGCGCGTTCCCTTTGAGCATGCTAGAGTAGAGACGACAACCTCGGTATACTCCATTCACACACGTACGAACGCAATGCGAAGTCAATATAACGCCGGGCACGGTTTCAGGGTCATACAAAATGTTTTCTCTAACAGACTTGACGAAACACAAGAACATATTACGAATAATATGTTTACGCTAACAGAAACATATATCAGAGGAATACAAGAACATTTTGTATGAAACCCTGGCAGGGCGCTAAGATGGTATACAGCCCGTTTGCGCGTCTAATGCACTCAATACCCTACTCATAGCCACGTAAGAAGTGGCATGTTACTTATTTGGCGCACGTTTCCCTTAGTCGCCTCTTACGACACCCACGGGAAGAAACGGGCAGGTGATATTCTAAAATATCATTAATATTTTAGAATGTCACCTCCTTGTCTAAGAGGGACACTGGTCTGTTGTGGATGCTCAAGCATACTCCGTGATTAAGAATTGTTAAAACGGAAATATAATATTAAAATCCAAAAAAAACATTCTACGTCCCTAGATAACTCTAACTTGTTGTCCCCACTTTTAAAAATATTGTAAATGTATAAATTTGTAAAATACTTAAAAAATACCACGGACCTTGGATTCTGTGGAGATTGTAGTTCTTTTTATAAATATTAATGATATTTAATATTTTTGTGTATATCTATCTACTCACCAAGTTCTAGCGACAGGTGCGTGGCACACGTAAATGTATCTCTGGACAGCCAACGCGAGTGTCAGCCATTTTTTTTTTTATGTAATTGTGACGGAACTAGCCCCAGGCCCACCTGATGTTAAGTGGACTAACCTCTGCCTATAACAGACGCATTTCTTCAGCGACGAATTGCACTGTGCCCGTCACACTGAGACGTCCAGTTGTTAGGTCTCATTAGCCTGTAATTTTTCTGGCTCTCAAGGACTGCTGCCGAAACACACTGTTGCTTTGCGACAGATTTTCTACTTGAGGGTGGTCGCTAGCCAGTCGGGCATTCACAAAATGCCCTTCCACCATGCGGTGAAGCTCAAGCTCTGGGCGGGATTCGAACCATGGACCTGCTGCACGGCAGTCCATAGCCAATGCCACTGAGCCATCACTGCTTCAAAATACTATGCTTGCAGTGTGGAACACGGCCAGTATCACCTGAAGAAAAAAACATTTTCAAGTGAGACACAGGCGAACAAGTACAGTAACGAAGTGGTGTGCGCCCTAGGTGCTAGACTAGGGCTTCATCACAACAGCTTTATTACCCAAAAGGTAGCGGGTATACCAGCAACGAGAGCACAACGTTATCTCTAAGTGATGATGCGGTCGAATATGCTACTCGTCTTGAGGCCAATCTAGAATTGCTCGCTCATTAGGACAAGGACCACTGAAACACACCTTTAGATGATTGTTGACAGATTTTCTACTTGAGTATGGTAGTTTGCCTGGCGGGTATTCGCAAAAAGCCATGATGTACTTCTTTTTTTTTTCTTTTTTTTCATGCCTGATAGGTTAGCCTTGGACCACTATCTCACCTGATGGCAAGTGATGATGTGGTCGGTGACATTGCAACTGTAATACACAGGCGATTGTGACGCTTACTATTAGGAAATACATTTGACTGTGTCATAACTTCAAAACATGTAATAGGAAATCACTCTCACATATGTAACGTGCCTGTTATTTAACTAGCTACCTTATCATACTAACCAGAGCGATGTTATCACTGTTGCTTAGTGAACTAATTAATAGGTAAGGCAGCGGTACCAATCCAGATATATTTTTCTCCAGGATACTATAATTTAGAGCAATTTTTGACCAAGAATCAGAACAACAAACTTTTTTAAAAAGCTATGAATTACGTGCATTTCCAGTTTACGTAAATTTGTAGCATGTCTACGTAGCTTCGTAGCAGCTTACGTAGCTTCGTAGCAGTCCAGCAGCAGTACACAAACTTCGTAGCATGCTCTTGGCCGTATCATAGATATGCATAGTCCCCCATAGAGAAATATATTGCCTTCTCTTTTCTGTGGTCTCCCCTCTTCAATTAATACTTTTCATTCCATTAAATTATGTTACAGCACTAAGGCTAGTGTCTCCGCAGCATTCGCCATAAAAACGAATTTAGTCATATTTTAATGTTTTCGTCATATAAATGTGGAAATAGAATATTAATTACTTAAGTATACTAATCATTCTTTCGAGTGTTTTTGAACATACGTAATTTTACGGAAAACTGAAATACTAGAAGCGTATAATATATTAGGCATGCACAGTATTATGTTCGATCGCTTGTTATTCAAAATATGAGGAAACTACAGTTGTATGGAAATGGCTACGAACACACTTCCCTTAAAATAGCAGTCATATATTAAAAATATATTTGCCTTAGCCAGGATTTGACCAATGAAACAATGTAGGAAATAGGCTGTGCATATTTACAATAGTAATGGCCTTTAGTGCACAATAACAGTAAAGTGCCCGTATGGGGCCGCGCAAGAATATTACACTCTCATTTCTTCCCGTGGGTGTCGGAAGAGGCGACTAAGGGAAAAAACCGGAAAGTGGCAAGCATTGCTTTCAGAAGAACTTACAACTATGAGTACTGCGATTACCAAGACGCCTGCCAAGTGTGGGGGTTATGGCAAATTTACTCCAAAGAGGGAGACCTTGTTCAACGGCGGACGTTCTGTTTGATGTGATGAATACACACATTTAAAAATCTAAGTTACACGAAAGACATATTGTATAGTAAGGTCATACATTCGGAAATTCAATAAGAACCTACAATAAGAATATATCGTATCGTATCATATAGAATATATAAAAAAACATTTATATAAGAGCCTGAAGAACATCTCTGACCACATCAGCACTTAACATCAGGTGAGATTGTGGTGAAAGGCAAGGCTTTGGAATATCAGTTAAAAATTAAATAGGTTAACTACTCAAGGAACTCTTACAGTTTAGGTAAGAACACAGAAAAGAAAATTTCTTGCTTACGCACTTTTGTCTCGATTTCTTAACTCTCGTTCACGTCCACAAAGACTTGTAGGTTAAAAATCCAACTTTAAATTCCACAAGCATTTGTAGCATTACATCACAGTACGGACTTCTAAAACAATTTAATATATCACCGCAGCAAAACAGTTTATACAAACTCTATTCATATTCATGAAATGAATATGAACACTGAATAAATCACTGAGTAAAACATGAATAAAACGGAACGTATTTTACCAAACATTCGTAAGACGAACGTCGCTTGCATAATACCAGAGATACATACATATTATATGTAAATGTGCTCAGTATTTTATGAACTAGGTTTATCCTCTCTGGCTTAGCCTCGGGAGGAAGACGGAGAAATGTTTTTTATTACTTAGTTCTTTCCGAGTAATATTTATGCTCGATTCAGTGAATATAACCGGTCACGTACGAGTCGGACTGGCACGTTGAGTGTTCCGTACACACAATGTATATGTGTGGCAGGTACATATACAATACAATACAAAACACTTTATTTTACACCAATAGAAAAATATAATGAAATACAAAAAACTAAAATACACAGGGCGGACTAATCGTTTAAAGCGATCTCTTCCAGCTAAGAATGGAGATCGTTTAAAGCGTCAGAGAGGTTGGGGAACACAATAAATTAATTATATATATCTAGTAATTAAACAACTTTAAACGGTTTAAATCGCGTATATTTATCATTATTTTTAACCCGCCGTTTCAAACACTTTGCAGTGATCGTAGTCACGGGGTGACTCGGATAAATATACGCGATTTAAACCGTTTAAAGTTGTTTAATTACTATGTGTCATAATCGCGAAAACCTAAGACAACATTATATATATCTACTTAGATAAATCAAGCTTAATTTAAATTCAATACTAATTACTATAATAGATAGAGTATACTGAAATATAGCTTATACCTACAATACATAAACATACACAATACATACTGTAAAACTAATTACTTATACTGTTTAACACTAAATACTACATACTGATACACATTACGGATACAGACTTTAATTTCAATGAGATGCTAAAGTGGATAAAGAATGGTCTTTAATTTGACCTTTGTATACAGCAATAAACTGTAGCTTGTCTAATACTAACCGGAAGCTTATTCTTAAGTCGATTCATTAACCAAATTCATCCAATGGACTATGTATACGTTTATAACATCTTGAACTGTATGAAAGCAATAAATAATCCTGAATCATGCGTACATATGATAAAGTTATTTGAGGCATCAGATTTTATTCTTGAAGATAATGTTTAACTCTACTTAGAGATAGAGAGTAAGTATAGAGCGTTTCCGTGCTTCGGAGGGCACGTTAAGCCGTCGGTCCCGGTTGTTGTCTTAGGATGGCAGTCGTTATAGCATGGTGGTAGGGCATTTTGCGAACGCCCGCCTGGTTAGCTACCACCCTCAAGTAGAAAATCTGTTGCCAAGCACCTAACGGTGTGTTCCGGCAGCTGTCCTTGAGAGCCAGTATTTCTAGGTTAGCCTGAACAACATCTTCGACCACATCATCACTTACCATCAGGTGAGATAGTGGTCAAAGGAACCCTATCAGGCATAAAAAAACAAAAAAAAAAAAAAAAAAGTATAAGTAAGACAAAGCATTTACATTAATTACGACCCATAGGTCACCATCCGCAGCATGTGGCTATATCTGCAACGTAAGTTTCTTAGATACTTAAATTTTCGTACTTATTCTAAAGAAAAAGATTATTTTAAACAGTATGCAAAACACCACTTTCTCCCTCTTAAAGAGCGCCGTGATTATTCAGACATATTATTTCTTAATAAAATTGTCACCTCATCCATTGACTGCCCTGAAATTCTAAGTAAAATTAATATCTATATACCGTCCAGATCCTTTCGGAAAAGTCCCTTACTATATGTCCCTGTTGCTAAGACTAACTACCGCAAGAACACTTACATGTACCGAGCGTGTAAAACATTTAATAAAATTTATTATCAAGATAATCTTGACATCGATCTTTTCGTGTCCAATCTGGCGTCAATAAAGAAGCAACTTAGCAATACCTTTTTCTCACACAAGTGATTTAACGATATCGATTAACATAGCTGTAAGTGCAATATCTACTTTTTTCCATATTTTTATATATGTTTACCTTTGTATTAATTTATATATTAACTATCTCCTTAATTTCTATTACTAGGACGTTCTTATGTAAGCTATTTTGGTTCTACCTGTGGAGACTTGTAAATGACTCTTATCATTATATATGTTTGTTAACTAGGTTAAGTTATTAGTCGATAGTCTTCCTAATATGTAATAAATAAATAAATAAATCTTCAGACGTATACAGGTGCGGTTAAACAGTTAACATTAAAATACTTTTGTAACCAAGTAAAAGGCAAAGCTTTTATCTCGTCATTGCAGCGATAGCATTAACGAGAATATTAAGGCGGACCTTAATAGCTCTGTTTGGCGAGAGTTCATAATTACGACTTAAAGAGAAAATATGAGCAGCGCGAGCTCTATTGTTGCATCGAACTCGAATGGCTCATAGTCGGAACACAATGTTACGGCCTACGAGTATAATAGCAATCTACTATCTGTATAAGGACCTGATATTTGTTACGGGGTTATAATGACGTCGCAAAGGCGGACTTCGCGGACATCGACAAAATAGAGTACCTTAGGACCTACCTACCGTAAAACGGGTACTTAAACCTAAACGGCCTTTGTTAGCAAGTAATATTAAAAGTAGTTGCATTAAAGTCATAGTCATGTAGAAGTCAAATCAAACCGTACGTAACCAATCTAAAAACTAACTACTCGTATTAATGAATCAACAGTGATACTACAAAGGAATTTAATGTAGAGCAGAATGGCTTTTGTTGTGTTTATTTTAGTTATATTGAGTTTCCACGGACACCGCTTAAAACATCGGAATTGAAAGTCCCAGGTATTCCATAAATACAGCATTATTATAACAGAGCGCTTTTAATTGCTGCAATGAACGTAAATTACCCATTGTCCGAATACAATTGCTTATGAAAGCTATCTACTGTACAAAATATCAAAGCAAAAGACTTTTTGTTTTAGTTCTATTGTCTTCGTAACGTACATTAACTGTTAAAGCAAAAAGTGGTGTTATAAAATATTTCAGATCCAATAATATATTATATTGCAGTAGAATGATCTCTAAAAGAAACTTGAACCTAATCTGTGGTGTCAACGAAATCATACACAGCGGGAACCCAGTGTAACAGGGATTCTATAATGAAATTTTATAGTTAACTAGATACTGCGCACTACTACACTAGCGGGGAATTTCGCAATATAATACTGCCTTGTAAAAGTATTCTGTAGAACGGAATAAAAAGAAAATTGATAGGCATAGCGGGGTCTGTTGTTGCTCCGAAAGAGTAAAACTGGGTCGTCGCCGGAACATTTGTTCGTTATAGGGCTAACCGATAACCTGATGGACAAGGATAGTAAATAGCTGCTGGAACACACACATGCTTGGCGACATGGTTTTTACTAATGCCAGGTGATAGCCCTCATACCATGCAAATACCACAATGTTTTCTAACGAAGTTGTCGTCTCTTTTACAAAGTTTATTTATGTATATAAGTCGAAATAATAATACATCACAATATCAAATTAAAAAAAACAATATATGTAAAACTCTTCAATTTGATGTGCTTCGTATAGTATATATATTATACATGTTATGTACATATAAACTCAAGTCTTATCAATTTTATTATTTTTCAAAGCAAACTTCTCGTCATAGACGGGCTTTGCCATGATACCCACGCTTGGCAGGCGTCTTGGGCATCGCTGTGTAAATTGTGTTGTTCTAGAAGACGCTGTTGCCCGCCATCTTATCTTTTTCCCTTCGTCGCCTCTAACGTCTCCCACAGGCAGATATGAGGGGTACAAATCTAGTCCGGAACCCCACGGGGTTATTTATTTAATTTAAATACAAGTTTTACAAAGTTATAAGAGGAAATAATATAGTCATGTGCGGGATTCGAACACGCACTATCCACCTCTATAGCCGGGACATGCTCCGACCGCTAATCTTTCATGACATATGACTCATAACTATAATTTGTCCTCTTGTTTTTAACCATCATATGGGGATAGAGCGACATCTTTAGTTCAACTTACGTTGTAATACAAACAAAACTAATTTTCCAAATAGCTTCAAATTTTAGCGATGAAGCAACCGTAATATTTTAAAATTCGTTAGGTTCCTTGTGACCACAACAACGTGCAAGCCTAGCGAGCGAAGCGAGCGTGCCACGGCAGCGGATGGCGATGCGCTAGAATAATTTAATTTTGATAATCATTTACTACTTTTGGGTTAACAATGATTTATTTTGCTTAAATAGGATAGCGAGATATTAAAACTTTGGTTATAAGTTTACATTAAAATGCGGGTTTAATTTTGGTGATCATTTACTATTATTGTCTGTTTTATGTTACTATATCTGATGGTAAGTTAAACATAAGTCTTTTTATTTTTATAATTATGCATGCTATGCGGATGATATTACAATACACTAATATGTGATTTACAGAGCATGCGTTATTGCAAAAATAAAAATATTGAAATTATATACAAGCTATACATTTAAAACTCTTAATATAATGGATCCGATAAGATTTACTGAATGAAACATCGGATAATGATTACAGTTTGTTAATTTGATACGCGTCAAGTTATTTATTATTACAATCTTAAACAGACTTTGTTCTGTACAAAATTACTTTGTGAATAGCAAACGTTTTGTAGAATATAAATTGTATCATAAGTTATCAGACGCGCCATAATGGCAATTTTACTTGTAAATTAATCCGCACGCTCTCTTCAGCAAAACTCCGTCTTTGTGGGTACTACTGCATTGGCAGATATTTTGACCAGTGTGAAGTTGGCAGCCAAAATTTGCAGCCAATAATCCGACAAAATTAAAGAGGTAAATTAAGTTTCATCAAATTATAATGTAATTAATAAGCGATAATGTTCCTGTTAAGCAAACAACTACGTTAATCTCAAACAACAACCATAGCGATAAGATTTTTTTATCATGTATTATTTTGGCTGTTGGCATATTTCGATATGTTAGACCACAGATGAGTACAAATTTTATACAGCACCGTAAAGAAGATAAAACAACCTATCATAAAATTGGCAAAATAATGTGGCTGAACCAAACCTTAACCCTTCAATATCCATAGGAATACAGGTACGAAAAACTCTGGACACTAACTATAAATAAACAATGATTTCGACCACTCAGACCCCAGAACTTCCTATTTTGATCATTGATTAACAAATACATACATAGGATACTATAAAAATATTGACACATGGTGGCTAAACGAAATCTTAACCCCACAACCCGCTCTACAAAAAATACCCAAAAATATTTCAATTTATATTTAAGCATATAACTGCTTAGAACCTTAAATTTTACATTTGTTAGTGTAGTTTTATTTACTTTGATAATCAGTGTTCATAATTATATTATATAGAAAATGGCTTAATGATAGGTTAACCTTAAATATGCGAGCTCAAACAATTCCAAAGAATTTTTTATCATGTACTGTTTTGGCTGCTGGCATATTTCGACATGTAGGACCCCAGATTAGTACCAACTTTTTACAGCATCGTATAGAAAATAAAACAGCCTATGATAAAATTGGCAAAAGAATGTGGCTAAACCAAAACTTAACCCTTCAATATCCATAGGAATACTAGAACGAAAATCTCTGGACACTAACTATAAATAAACAATGATTTCGAGCACTAATACACCATAAGTTGCTATTTTGATCATTGATTAATACAAATACATATATAGGCTATTATAAAAAGATTGTCACATGGTGGCTAAATGAAATCTTAACTCTACAACCCGCACTATAAAATATACCCAAAAATATTTCAATGTATATTCAAGCTTATAACTGCTTAGAACCTGAAAATGTTTATCTTTTAGAAAAATTTAACTTAGAACAACAATTATATTTCATAATCATTATACCAAGAAAGTGGCTAAATGATAGGTTAACCTTAAATATGCGAACTCAAACAATTCCAAATTTTTTTTTATGATGTATTGTTTTGGCTGCTGGCATATTTCGACATGTAGGACCCCAGATTAGTACCAACTTTTTACAGCATCGTATAGAAGATAAAACAGCCTATCATAAAATTGGCAAAATAATGTGGCTGAACAAAACCTTAACCCTTCAATATCCATAGGAATACAGGTACGAAAAACTCTGGACACTAACTATAAATAAACAATGATTTCGACCACTCAGACCCCAGAACTTCCTATTTTGATCATTGATTAATACAAATACATACATAGGCTACTATAAAAATATTGACACATGGTGGCTATACGAAATCTTAACCCTACAACCCGCTCTACAAAAAATACCCAAAAATATTTCAATTTATATTTAAGCATATAATTTTACATTTGTTAGTGTAGTTTTATTTACTTTGATAATCAGTGTTCATATTATATTAAAAAGAAAGTGGCAAAATGAAAGGTTAACCTTAAATATGCGAGCTCAAACAATTCCAAAGAATTTTTTATCATGCACTGTTTTGGCTGCTGGCATATTTAGACATGTAGGACCCCAGATTAATACCAACTTTTTACAGCATCGTATAAAAGATAAAACAGCCTATCATAAAATTGGCAAAAGAATGTGGCTTAACCAAAACTTAACCATTCAATGTCCATAGGAATACAAGTACGAAAAACTCTGGATACTTACTATATATAAAAAATGATTTCGACCACACAGACCCCAGAAGTTGTTATTTTGATCATTGAATAATACAAGCACATATATTGGCTACTATAAAAAGATTGTCGCATGGTGGCTAAACGAAACCTTAACTCAACAACCCGCGATACAAAAAATACCCAATAATATTTCAATTTATATTCAAGCTGATAACTGCTTAGAACCTGAAAATGTTTATCTTTTAGCGTAGTTTAATTTAGAACTACAATTAAATTTCATGATCATTAAACCAAGAAAGTGGCTAAATGATAGGTTAACCTTAAATATGCGAACTCAAACAATTCCAAAAATGTTTTCATGATGTATTGTTTTGGCTGCTGGCATATTTCGACATGTAGGACCCCAGATTAGTACCAACTTTTTACAGCATCGTATAGAAGATAAAACAGCCTATCATAAAATTGCCAAAAGAATGTGGCTAAACCAAAACTTAACCCTTCAATGTCCATAGGATTACAAGTACGAAAAACTCTGGACACAAACTATAAATAAACAATGATTTCGACCACTCAGACCCCAGAAGTTGATATTTTGATCATTGATTAATACAAATACATATATAGGCTATTATAAAAAGATTGTCACATGGTGGCTAAATAAAATCTTAACTTAAATGTTTACCTTTTCGAGTAATTTAATTTAGAACTACAATTATATTTCATAATCATTATACCAAGAAAGTGGCTAAATGATAGGTTAACCTTAAATATGCGAGCTCGAACAATTCCAAAGAATTTTTTATCATGCATTGTTTTGGCTGCTGGCATATTTCGACATGTAGGACCCCAGATTAGTACCAACTTTTTACAGCATCGTATAGAAGATAAAACAGCCTATCATAAAATTGGCAAAAGAATGTGGCTAAACCAAAACTTAACCCTTCAATGTCCATAGGAATACTAGTACGAAAAACTCTGGACACTAACTATAAATAAACAATGATTTCGACCACTCAAACCCCAGAAGTTGATATTTTGATCATTGATTAATACAAATACATATAAAGGCTATTATAAAAAGATTAACACATGGTGGCTAAATGAAATCTTAACCCAACAACCCGCACTATAAAACATACCCAAGTATATTTCAATGTATATTCAAGCTTATAACTCCTTAGAACCTGAAAATGTTTACCTTTTAGAGTAATTTAATTTAAAACTACAATTATATTTTATAATCATTATACCAAGAAAGTGGCTAAATGATAGGTAAACCTTAAATATGCGAGCTCAAACAATTCCAAAGAATTTTTTATCATGCACTGTTTTGGCTGCTGGCATATTTAGACATGTAGGACCCTAGATTAATACCAACTTTTTACAGCATCGTATAGAAAATAAAACAGCTCATCATAAAGTTGCCAAAAGAATGTGGCTAAACCAAAACTTAACCCTTCAATGTCCATATGAATACTAGTACGAAAAACTCTGGACACTAACTATAAATAAACAATGATTTCGACCACTCAGACCCCAGAACTTCCTATTTTGATCATTGATTAATACAAATACATACAAAGGCTATTATAAAAAGATTGTCATGTGGTGGCTAAATAAAATCTTAACCCTACAACCCGCACTATAAAATAAACCCAAAAATATTTCAATGTATATTCAAGCTTATAACTGCTTAGAACCTGAAAATGTTTATCTTTTAGAGTAATTTAATTTAGAACTAATATTATATTTCATAATCATTATACCAAGAAAGAGGCTAAATGATAGGTTTACCTTAAATATGCGAGCTCAAACAATTCCAAAGAATTTTTTATCATGCATTGTTTTGGCTGCTGGCATATTTCGACATGTAGGACCCCAGGTTAGTACCAACTTTTTACAGCATCGTATAGACGATACAACAGCCTATAATAAAATTGGCAAAAGAATGTGGCTAAACCAAAACTTAACCCTTCAATGTCCATAGGAATACTAGTTCGAAGAACTCTGGACACTAACTATAAATAAACAATGATTTCGACCACTCAGACCCCAGAAATTCCTATTTTGATCAATAATTAATACAAATACATACATAGGCTATTATAAAAAGATTGACCCATGGTGGCTAAATGAAATCTTAACACTACAACCCGCACTATAAAAAATACCCAAAAATATTTCAATTTATATCTAAGCATATAACTGTGTTACGTGCCCTACACTCACACGTTATGCCTACCTATGCAACTTTGACGGTAACTGCAATTGGGGTCAATCAATTGGCGTACGTGACCGGCCGAATGCAGTTGCACCACTTTTGCCTCGTGTCGCCGCCCGCCTCGTGGAGCCCCGCGTCCACGACCTCACTTCGGTACCTACCTCGTCCGAACTTAGACATAATTTTAGTTAATACATTTTAATGTAATATTTTAATTAAATAAATTTATTAAAATCATTTCGGTTTTTTTTAAGTCCTTCGGCAGTGACCAACATAATTGGCGCAGTCGGTAGGATTCTAGAAGCAGTGCGCGCGCGAAGAAAAGGATACCACAAATCGCTCCCGCAAGATCCCTGCTCGTACTATCAAGTACCTTGTCTAGATTCCGAACTTTGGTAGGCTCGCGGCCGAGGATGACACTCAAACTTCAGTGGACCGACGAGAAATGATTATGTAATTGCATTGAATTTTTTTGAATTGTGTTGCTTCCTTGAAATCCTTTACCTTTCAAGATTTTTCATCCAAGGAAAAACGTAGCTGAATCTGTCTCCTCAAGGCAGATTCATAGGCATAATAACGTAGATTTAAATAGAAGTATTAGCTCTCTAGAATCAGAGACAGACTTAGATTCAAATAATTTTTTTTATAGTCTAGCAGATATGGACCCCGACACTATCTTTAAGGCTCTTAGGCCAGTGCCGGAATTCGACGGCAACCCAAATGTTCTTACAAGATTTATTCGCATATGTGATCAAATAGTTTCGCAATATGTTAAGGAACAACCAGGGGCCGAACTAAATAATTTATGTGTTATAAACGGCATATTGAACAAAATTACTGGTAATGCGGCCCGAACAATAAACTCTAACGGAATACCTGAATCTTGGCAGGATATCCGTACGTCACTTATTAATAACTTTTCTGATCAAAGAGACGAAACCACGCTATATAATGACCTCTCATTACTTAGCCAAGGAGGTAGCACGCCCATTGAATTTTTTGACAAATGCCAGAACCTTTTTAGTACCATCATGACGTACGTTACTCTACATGAAACGGTTAGCACTACTATAGAAGCTAAACGTGACTTATATCGAAAGCTAACTTTACAATCATTTGTAAGAGGTCTTAAAGAACCCCTCGGATCTCGTATCCGTTGTATGAGACCGTGTTCAATTGAAAAGGCACTGGAATTTGTCCAGGAGGAATTGAATGTTATGTATATGCAGCAGCGCAACGAGCTCGTTGATAGGCGAATTCCACAGCAGCAGCAATCGTCAATTTTGACTCAGAAAATTTCACCTTTTATACCTACTGCTATGCCAAAACCATTTAATTTTGTGACTCCCCAAGCTAGCTTGCCGAGACCCATGATGATGCAGCCGCATCAGGTTACTCATCACCAGCCGTCCTTCCGTCCACCCGTTTTTAATTCAAATCAGCCGTGCATGCCAACTCGAACACAGCAAATGTTTCGCGCACCACCACCTAACTATGACCCTAATAATGCATTTCGAATGCCGCCCCCGCGGCATACTCCCCAAAACAATGGCCCGAAACCGATGAGCGGAGTCAGCCATTACGTAGCTAAAACGCTACCACCTACCATGTCGGGACATGATTGGCGGAAATTCGGGAACCCGCCGCCTACTAACTATTTTAAAACGCGAGAAATGAACTTTAACGAAACTGCAGAAAATAATGAGACGTATAACTATGACTACTACAATGACACCAATGACTATAATTCCTACGAATATAGTGACTACTACGATAGTAACTACACGGTTCCTGACTATTACACCGCATACAGTCCTGACTATACCCACCAGTATAATGTAGCAAACGCTATAGAAGCTTCTCAGCCTTCGACTAGCCACGACCAGTACCAGCCGGATTTTTACGAAGACCGTTCAGACCCCGAGCCAAAATAGAGCTCAACATCCAGTCAAAAAGGGAACTACGTTATATACAGATATCTAGTCCCCCTCTCAAGCTTTTGGTAGACACTGGGGCAAACCAATCGTTTATCAGCCCTGAAGCTGTGGAACGATATTTTTCACATGTACCATTAAATTTTGACCCCTTTGAGGTCACCAACTCTCGTGTAACCAGTACTCATGACCATTCGATCACGGTACCCCACTTTTTAGAGTTTAACGAACAAAAGGAAATTAAACTTTTTATCTATAAATTCCATAATCACTTTGATGGTTTGTTAGGCCTCGATTTATTAGACGGAATTCAAATTGATCTGAAGCGTAATAACTTAGTGACAGATCATGCAGTGATTCCGCTTTCAAGCTACACATGCAAGAGAGCAAATTCACAAGAAACAATACCAGCTAGAACCGCGAAACTAATAAACGTTCCGATCCAAAGCCCAGACGGTGACGTCTACATTTGTGAGCAAGTGATGTGTAATTGCATCATCCATGAATGCGTCACCACAGTAACAGATCAGACATGTACTGTAGAAGTCGAAAATCCCACAGACTCTGATGCCACTATTACATTTGACCAGACTATACAAGTTGATATTTTTAACACAGAAACCATGACGACAGAACCAAACTCTGAACGAATAAATGACGTAATATCCCGACTACGAACGAACCACTTAAATGCGGAAGAAAAAGTAAATTTAGAGGCATTATGCGCACGATATGCTGACGTATTTTACATTGACGGAGAGGCTTTGACTTTTACGAACAAAATTAAACACCACATTAAGACTACAGATGAACTCCCAGTTTATACGAAAAGCTACCGCTACCCCTTTATACATCGTCAAGAAGTTAGAGATCAGATCACCAAGATGTTAGACCAAGGTATAATCAGACCATCTGATTCTGCCTGGAGCTCGCCTATATGGGTGGTTCCAAAGAAAGTTGATGCATCTGGGAAGCAGAAGTGGAGGCTTGTAGTAGATTTTCGTAAACTGAATGAAAAGACTATCGACGACAAATATCCCATCCCTAATATTTCAGATGTACTTGACAAGTTAGGTAGATGCCAATACTTTACCACGCTTGATCTAGCGTCAGGATTCTACCAGGTAGAAATGCATCCTGATGATGTACCTAAAACCGCATTTAACGTAGAGCATGGACATTTTGAATTTTTAAGGATGCCCATGGGATTAAAAAATAGTCCTTCAACATTCCAGAGAGTCATGGACAATGTCCTCAGAGGCCTTCAAAATGAAATCTGCCTCGTATATTTAGATGACATCATCGTTTGTAGCACATCTTTGCAAGAACACCTGGTAAACCTTGAAAAAGTATTCCAAAGGCTGCGGGAATCTAACTTCAATATTCAGATGGACAAATCTGAATTTTTGAAATTGGAGACAGCTTATCTAGGTCATATTATCAGTAGAGATGGTATAAAACCCAATCCAGACAAAATTAATGCCATAGAGAAATATCCCTTGCCGAAAACCCCGAAACAAATAAAACAATTTCTAGGACTACTAGGATACTACCGAAAATTTATTCCTGACTTTGCTCGTATAACGAAGCCCATGACTAAGTGCCTTAAACGATCCAACAAGATAACTTTTGACTCTGAATATATTGACTGCTTTGAGAAATGTAAAACCTTGTTGACTAATGATCCAATCTTACAATACCCTGACTTCAAAAAGGAATTCATCTTGACTACGGACGCATCTAACTTGGCAATTGGAGCGGTGCTCAGCCAAGGATGCATTGGTTCAGATAAACCTATTTGTTACGCATCCCGTACTCTCAACGATAGCGAGATAAACTATAGCACTATAGAGAAAGAACTCTTAGCTATAGTATGGGCAACAAAGTATTTCAGGCCATATTTGTTTGGTCGTAAATTTAAAATACTAACAGATCACAAGCCCCTGCAGTGGATAATGAATATTCGAGAACCTAATTCGAGACTGACTAGATGGAGATTAAAACTAAGTGAATATGACTACACGGTAGTTTATAAAAAAGGCAAATCTAATACAAACGCAGATGCCCTATCTAGAATTGAAATTAACAATGAGGAAGTCGATTCAATGATTGCAAATCCCACAGAAAAGCCACCTTCGGGAGTAGGATCTACAACAGCCACAGCCCATACAAGTAACGAGAACCCTATTCTTGCAATTCCTATTACTGACGATCCCTTAAATAAATTTCATAGACAAATATGTTTTACAATAGTAGGAGACATCAAAAGACGAACGACAGCGACAAAACCCTTCGACACCCACACACGCACGTATATACAGGTATCCGAATCCAATCTCGAGCAGGACGTGGTAAATGCTATAAAAGAATATGTCAATCCTAAGGTTAAAACCGCCATCAAAATCACACCACCCCTGGGAATGTACTCTATTATCCCTATTATACAAAATAGTTTCAAAAGTTCTTCTATGAATCTGGTCTTAGCAAAGACTGAACTAGAGGACGTAAAAGAGTACCTAAGACAACAAGAAATTATAAAGCATTACCATGAGGGTAAAACTAATCATAGAGGGATAAACGAATGTTATCTGGCCCTATCACACAAATACTACTGGCCTAAAATGAAGGAAGAAATTGCTAAATATATTAACGAGTGCACAGTTTGTGGACAGACAAAATATGACAGACACCCTATAAGACCTAAATTTAACATTGTACCACCAGCGACTAGACCTCTTGAAATAGTACATATGGACTTATTCACAGCGCATAACGAAAAATACTTGACATTTGTAGACGCATTCTCTAAATACGGACAAGCCTATCACTTACGGGATGGAACTGCTGTTAGTATCTTACAAGGACTCTTGACTTTCAGTACTCACCATGGTCTGCCACTGACAATAATCACAGATAATGGCACTGAGTTTACTAACCAAATGTTTGCAGAATTTACGAAATTGCATAAGATTCACCACCATAAGACATTAGCTCATGCCCCGAATGACAACGGAATCATCGAAAGATTTCATTCCACCCTCTTAGAACACTTACGAATCTTACGACTAAGACAGAAACAGGCACAACAGACAGTGCAGGCCCCATGACATAATCCGAGGTCACTTTGATCCTCGAGATCCCTTTGACATAGACCTTACTGAACATCTAATGCAACAGTATATTATAATCCACAAAGATCAGATGAAGTCAGTATACGAGAAAATTAATGAAACTTCATTAACCAACCGTACAAGTATTATGGAAAATAGAAACAAAGACAGAGAGCCAGAAATAGAATACCAGCCAGACCAGCAGGTATTCATTACTAATCCTCTAGCTAGCCGAAATAAACTCGCTACGCGTTACACGCAGGACAAAGTTCTAGCCGACCTACCAATTCATATCTATACTTCTAAAAAGAAAGGTCCTATCGCAAAATCCCGGTTAAAGCGAGTGCCTAACTCTGCAAAATTGTTACAGAATACTCCTGACCCTCGTTCACCTGACGCTGGCGCAAGAAATAAGACTTGAAAGCTTAGACAATGGACCGGGTATACTTCCATTTAAACTTGGACCAGCCAGACTCATCACCCACTACCATTCCTTTATTCAATACATAGACTTGACTAAAATCGAAAACCAACTCGACTCAGTAGAATCTCAACTTAAACTATTTGAAAGTAAGTTGACCAATGACACATTCCTTCTATACGAATTACAGATAAACTATCTAGAAACTAAACTAACTAAAACTCGTAATCAGCTTAGCACGTTAGAGCCAATCAACTTAAGAAGTAAGAGAGGTCTCGTAGACGGTCTAGGATCTTTCGTCAAAAGCATTACTGGTAATTTAGATCATACAGACGCTGAAAAATATAATAATGCTATAAAGATTTTAGAACATAACGATCAAAAGTTAATGTCTGAATTAAACGAACATATCAGCCTTAATAAAGAATGGATGACTCAGCATACCATTCTACTTACAAAAATAGCAGAGAATCAGAGGAAAATTAATAATAGTTTGCAATCGATTTTGGATAATAACGCTTATTCTGACAATAATCTTCTCAAATATGCGAAGTTTGCGCAGCTTTTAGCGATAATCAGCGAAAACGCTGAAGACATATACGTAGAATTAAATAGGATAGAGAATATATTAGCTTTTATACGTGCATCGAGCACTCACCATAGTATGTTAAGGATAGATACATTAAGGATTATGTTAAATAAACTTAAGATAGTATATGGTCAAGACCGGATATTGGACGCGGATCTAAGAGAATATTACCGAGTAATCAAACCAGGATATTATTATTCAGGTAGTAACATAGTTATCATTTTTAAGGTTCCTGTCATATCCCCGACCTTATTTGAATTTTACAAATTATCCTTAGTTCCCAACAAAAACCTTCAAACTTTCATACCTCCATATCCTTTCCTAGCAACCAATGGCAAACTATTCATGTACATAGAGGCTGAATGCCCGAAGTTTGATCATCAGCACCTATGTGAAGAAAACGCATATAGTCTCCCACGGGAACATCCAGATTGTATCCAGAACATCATTATGCATCAATCCATTGACCAAACATGCCGACCTACCAAAGTAGCCCTAGACAAAGAAGTAATGGAGCAGCTAGATGATCAGCACTACACGATCATCTTCCCGAAGCCAACAAAGACAGAACTACAATGTGGAAGACAAAAGTTCATCACTCTTCATGGTAGCTATCTTGCCACTTTACCTCAAAAATGCTACATGCGCACCGAAGAATTTACAATCATAAACGTAAATGATCGACTCAAAGGACAACCACTGCTTATAACCGAAATGTCACATAACTTCAATACCAACCAAACTATAGAAATTCCGCACATAAAACTCAACTCTATTAACCTGAAAGGACTACATTCCGTTGAAGAAAAGATTCTAATGCAGCATCCAGTGAAGATAGACTATGCAGATACTTCACTCTACCATACGACAATACCATTCTATGGAACTACACTTGGAGTAGTAATACTTATAATTATAATCATCATACGAAGATATAACATCTGCACCAAACCAGCCAGAAAGGAACCCTCACCCGAAGAAAAGATGGAAGGCGATAACCACACATATGAAGATCCTGAAAAATTAAAAGCCCAGAGCTCTAAGACAGCAGCATTTTCGCTCAGAGTGCTCCAATAGTTGCTGTTCTAAGGGGGAAGGTGTTACGTGCCCTACACTCACACGTTATGCCTACCTATGCAACTTTGACGGTAACTGCAATTGGGGTCAATCAATTGGCGTACGTGACCGGCCGAATGCAGTTGCAGCACTTTTGCCTCGTGTCGCCGCCCGCCTCGTGGAGCCCCGCGTCCACGACCTCACTTCGGTACCTACCTCGTCCGAACTTAGACATAATTTTAGTTAATACATTTTAATGTAATATTTTAATTAAATAAATTTATTAAAATCATTTCGGTTTTTTTTAAGTCCTTCGGCAGTGACCAACATAATTACTGCTTAGAACCTCAAATTTCACAATTGTTAGTGTAGTTTTATTTACTTTGATAATCAGTGTTCATAATTATATTATAAAGAAAGTGACTAAATGATAGAATAACCTTAAATATGCGAGCTCAAACAATTCCCAAAGAATTTTTTATCATGCACTGTTTTTGCTGCTGGCATATTTCGACATGTAGAACCCCAGATTAGTACCAACTTTTAACAGCATCGTATAGAAGATAAAACAGCCTATCATAAGATTGGCAAAAGAATGTGGCTAAACCAAAACTTAACCCTTCAATGTCCATAGGAATACAAGTACGAAAAACTCTGGACACTTACTATAAATAAATAATGATTTCGACCACTCAGACCCCAGATTTTGCTATTTTGATCATTGATTGATATAAACACATACATAAAACAGCCTATCATAAAATTGCCAAAAGAATGTGGCTAAACCAAAACTTAACCCTTCAATGTCCATAGGATTACAAGTACGAAAAACTCTGGACACTAACTATAAATAAACAATGATTTCGACCACTCAGACCCCAGAAGTTGATATTTTGATCATTGATTAATACAAATACATATATAGGCTATTATAAAAAGATTGTCATATGGTGGCTACATGAAATCTTAACCCTACAACCCGCACTATAAAATATAACCAAAAATATTTGAACCTGATATATTATATATTAACCTGAAAATGTTTATCGTTTAGAAAAGTTTAATTTAGAATTACAATTAAATTTCATAATCATTATACCAAGAAAGTGGCTAAATTATAGGTTAACCTTAAATATGCGAACTCAAACAATTCCAAAAAATTTTTTTTGATGTATTGTTTTGGCTGCTGGCATATTTCGACATGTAAGACCCCAGATAACAGATCAAAATAGCAACTTCTAGGGTCTGAGTGGTCGAAATCATTGTTTATTTATAGTAAGTGTCCAGAGTTTTTCGTACTAGTATTCCTATGGACATTGAAGGGTTAAGTTTTGGTTAAGCCACATTTTTTTGCCAATTTTATAATAGGCTGTTTAATTTTCTATACGATGCTTTAAAAAGTTTGTACAAATCTGGGGTCCTACATGTCGAAATATGCCAGCAGCCAAAACAATGCATGATAAAAAATTCTTTGGAATTGTTCGAGCTCGCATATTTAAGGTTAACCTATCATTTAGCCACTTTCTTGGTATAATGATTTAGAAGTTTAATTGTAGTTATAAATTAAACTACTCTAAAAGATAGATATTTTCAGGTTCTAAGCAGTTATAAGCTTGAATATACATTGAAATATTTTTGGGTATATTTTATAGTGCGGGTTGTAGGGTTAAGATTTCATTTAGCCACCATATGACAATCTTTTTATAATAGCCTATGTATGTGTTTATATCAATCAATGATCAAATTAGCAAAATTCAGGGTCTGAGTGGTCGAAATCATTATTTATTTATAGTAAGTGTCCAGAGTTTTTCGTACTTGTATTCCTATAGACATTGAAGGGTTAAGTTTTGGTTAAGCCACATTCTTTTGCCAATCTTATGATAGGCTGTTTTATCTTCTATACGATGCTGTAAAAAGTTGGTACAAATCTGGGGTCCTACATGTCGAAATATGCCAGCAGCCAAAACGGTGCATGATAAAAAAATCTTTGGAATTGTTTGAGCTCGCATATTTAAGGTTAACCTATCATTTAGTCACTTTTTTTATAATATAACTATGAACACTGATTATCAAAGTAAATAAAACTACACTAACAATTGTAAAATTTAAGGTTCTAAGCAGTTATATGCTTAGATATAAATTGAAATATTTTTGGGTATTTTTTGTAGAGTGGGTTGTAGAGTTAAGATTTCATTTAGCCACCATGTGATAATCTTTTTATAATAGCCTATATATGTATTTGTATTAATTATTGATCAAAATAGGAATTTCTGGGGTCTGAGTGGTCGAAATCATTGTTTATTTATAGTTAGTGTCCAGAGTTCTTCGAACTAGTATTCCTATGGACATTGAAGGGTTAAGTTTTGGTTAAGCCACATTCTTTTGCCAATTTTATGATAGCCTGTTTAATCTTCTATACGATGCTGTAAAAAGTTGGTACTAATCTGGGGTCCTACATGTCGAAATATGCCAGCAGCCAAAACAATGCATGATAAAAAATTCTTTGGAATTGTTCGAGCTCGCATATTTAAGGTTAACCTATCATTTAGCCACTTTCTTGGTATAATGATTTAGAAGTTTAATTGTAGTTATAAATTAAACTACTCTAAAAGATAGATATTTTCAGGTTCTAAGCAGTTATAAGCTTGAATATAGATTGAAATATTTTTGGGTATATTTTATAGTGCGGGTTGTAGGGTTAAGATTTCATTTAGCCACCATATGACAATCTTTTTATAATAGCCTATGTATGTGTTTATATCAATCAATGATCAAATTAGCAAAATTCAGGGTCTGAGTGGTCGAAATCATTATTTATTTATAGTAAGTGTCCAGAGTTTTTCGTACTTGTATTCCTATGGACATTGAAGGGTTAAGTTTTGGTTAAGCCACATTCTTTTGCCAATCTTATGATAGGCTGTTTTATCTTCTATACGATGCTGTTAAAAGTTGGTACTAATCTGGGGTTCTACATGTCGAAATATGCCAGCAGCAAAAACAGTGCATGATAAAAAATTCTTTGGAATTGTTTGAGTTCGCATATTTAAGGTTAACCTATCATTTAGCCACTTTCTTGGTATAATGATTATGAAATATAATTGTAGTTCTTAATTAAATTACTCGAAAAGGTAAACATTTTCAGGTTCTAAGCAGTTATAAGCTTGAATATACATTGAAATATTTTTGGGTATATTTTATAGTGCGGGTTGTAGAGTTAAAATTTCATTAAGCCACCATGTGACAATCTTTTTATAATAGCCTATATATGTATTTGTATTAATCAATTATCAAAATAGCAACTTATGGGGTCTGAGCGGTCGAAATCATTGTTTATTTATAGTTAGTGTCCAGAGTTCTTCGAACTAGTATTCCTATGGACATTGAAGGGTTAAGTTTTGGTTTAGCCACATTCTTTTGCCAATTTTATTATAAGCTGTTTTATCGTCTATACGATGCTGTAAAAAGTTGGTACTAATCTGGGGTCCTACATGTCGAAATATGCCAGCAGCCAAAACAATGCATGATAAAAAATTCTTTGGAATTGTTTGAGCTCGCATATTTAAGGTTAACCTATCATTTAGTCACTTTCTTGGTATAATGATTATGAAAAATAATTGTAGTTCTAAATTAAATTACTCTAAAAGATAAACATTTTCAGGTTCTAAGCAGTTATAAGCTTGAATATACATTAAAATATTTTTGGGTATATTTTATAGTGCGGGTTGTAGTGTTAAGATTTCATTTAGCCACCATGTGACAATCTTTTTATAATAGCCTATGTATGTATTTGTATTAATCAATGATCAAAATAGGAAGTTCTGGGGTCTGAGTGGTCGAAATCATTGTTTATTTATAGTTATCGTCCAGAGTTCTTCGTACTAGTATTCCTATGGACATTGAAGGGTTAAGTTTTGGTTTAGCCACATTCTTTTGCCAATTTTATGATAACCTGTTTAATCTTCTATACGATGCTGTAAAAAGTTGGTACTAATCTGGGGTCCTACACGTCGAAATATGCCAGCAGCCATAACAATGCATGATAAAAAATTCTTTGGAATTGTTCGAGCTCGCATATTTAAGGTTAACCTATCATTTAGCCACTTTTTTGGTATAATGATTATGAAGAATAAGTATAGTTCTAAATTAAATTACTCTAAAAGATATTCATTTTCAGGTTCTAAGCAGTTATAAGCTTGAATATACATTAAAATATTTTTGGGTATATTTTATAGTGCGGGTTGTAGTGTTAAGATTTTATTTAGCCACCATGTGACAATCTTTTTATAATAGCCTATATATGTATTTGTATTAATCAATGATCAAAATAGGAAGTTCTGGGGTCTGAGTGGTCGAAATCATTGTTTATTTATAGTTATCGTCCAGAGTTCTTCGTACTAGTATTCCTATGGACATTGAAGGGTTAAGTTTTGGTTAAGCCACATTCTTTTGCCAATTTTATGATAGCCTGTTTAATCTTCTATACGATGCTGTAAAAAGTTGGTACTAATCTGGGGTCCTACATGTCGAAATATGCCAGCAGCCAAAACAATGCATGATAAAAAATTCTTTGGAATTGTTCGAGCTCGCATATTTAAGGTTAACCTATCATTTAGCCACTTTCTTGGTATAATGATTTAGAAGTTTAATTGTAGTTATAAATTAAACTACTCTAAAAGATAGATATTTTCAGGTTGTAAGCAGTTATAAGCTTGAATATACATTGAAATATTTTTGGGTATATTTTATAGTGCGGGTTGTAGGGTTAAGATTTCATTTAGCCACCATATGACAATCTTTTTATAATAGCCTATGTATGTGTTTATATCAATCAATGATCAAATTAGCAAAATTCAGGGTCTGAGTGGTCGAAATCATTATTTATTTATAGTAAGTGTCCAGAGTTTTTCGTACTTGTATTCCTATAGACATTGAAGGGTTAAGTTTTGGTTAAGCCACATTCTTTTGCCAATCTTATGATAGGCTGTTTTATCTTCTATACGATGCTGTAAAAAGTTGGTACAAATCTGGGGTCCTACATGTCGAAATATGCCAGCAGCCAAAACGGTGCATGATAAAAAATTCTTTGGAATTGTTTGAGCTCGCATATTTAAGGTTAACCTATCATTTAGTCACTTTTTTATAATATAACTATGAACACTGATTATCAAAGTAAATAAAACTACACTAACAATTGTAAAATTTGAGGTTCTAAGCAGTTATATGCTTAGATATAAATTGAAATATTTTTGGGTATTTTTTGTAGAGTGGGTTGTAGGGTTAGATTAGAGATTTCATTTAGCCACCATATGACAATCTTTTTATAATAGCCTATGTATGTGTTTATATTAATCAATGATCAAAATAGCAACTTCTGGGGTCTGAGTGGTCGAAATCATTGTTTATTTATAGTAAGTGTCCAGAGTTTTTCGTACTAGTATTCCTATGGACATTGAAGGGTTAAGTTTTGGTTAAGCCACATTCTTTTGCAAATCTTATGATAGGCTGTTTTATCTGCTATACGATGCTGTAAAAAGTTGGTACTAATCTGGGGTCCTACACGTCGAAATATGCCAGCAGCCATAACAATGCATGATAAAAAATTCTTTGGAATTGTTCGAGCTCGCATATTTAAGGTTAACCTATCATTTAGCCACTTTTTTGGTATAATGATTATGAAGAATAAGTATAGTTCTAAATTAAATTACTCTAAAAGATATTCATTTTCAGGTTCTAAGCAGTTATAAGCTTGAATATACATTAAAATATTTTTGGGTATATTTTATAGTGCGGGTTGTAGTGTTAAGATTTTATTTAGCCGCCATGTGACAATCTTTTTATAATAGCCTATATATGTATTTGTATTAATCAATGATCAAAATAGGAAGTTCTGGGGTCTGAGTGGTCGAAATCATTGTTTATTTATAGTTATCGTCCAGAGTTCTTCGTACTAGTATTCCTATGGACATTGAAGGGTTAAGTTTTGGTTAAGCCACATTCTTTTGCCAATTTTATGATAGCCTGTTTAATCTTCTATACGATGCTGTAAAAAGTTGGTACTAATCTGGGGTCCTACATGTCGAAATATGCCAGCAGCCAAAACAATGCATGATAAAAAATTCTTTGGAATTGTTCGAGCTCGCATATTTAAGGTTAACCTATCATTTAGCCACTTTCTTGGTATGATGATTTAGAAGTTTAATTGTAGTTATAAATTAAACTACTCTAAAAGATAGATATTTTCAGGTTCTAAGCAGTTATAAGCTTGAATATAGATTGAAATATTTTTGGGTATATTTTATAGTGCGGGTTGTAGGGTTAAGATTTCATTTAGCAACCATATGACAATCTTTTTATAATAGCCTATGTATGTGTTTATATCAATCAATGATCAAATTAGCAAAATTCAGGGTCTGAGTGGTCGAAATCATTATTTATTTATAGTAAGTGTCCAGAGTTTTTCGTACTTGTATTCCTATGGACATTGAAGGGTTAAGTTTTGGTTAAGCCACATTCTTTTGCCAATCTTATGATAGGCTGTTTTATCTTCTATACGATGCTGTTAAAAGTTGGTACTAATCTGGGGTTCTACATGTCGAAATATGCCAGCAGCAAAAACAGTGCATGATAAAAAATTCTTTGGAATTGTTTGAGTTCGCATATTTAAGGTTAACCTATCATTTAGCCACTTTCTTGGTATAATGATTATGAAATATAATTGTAGTTCTTAATTAAATTACTCGAAAAGGTAAACATTTTCAGGTTCTAAGCAGTTATAAGCTTGAATATACATTGAAATATTTTTGGGTATATTTTATAGTGCGGGTTGTAGAGTTAAAATTTCATTAAGCCACCATGTGACAATCTTTTTATAATAGCCTATATATGTATTTGTATTAATCAATTATCAAAATAGCAACTTATGGGGTCTGAGCGGTCGAAATCATTGTTTATTTATAGTTAGTGTCCAGAGTTCTTCGAACTAGTATTCCTATGGACATTGAAGGGTTAAGTTTTGGTTTAGCCACATTCTTTTGCCAATTTTATTATAAGCTGTTTTATCGTCTATACGATGCTGTAAAAAGTTGGTACTAATCTGGGGTCCTACATGTCGAAATATGCCAGCAGCCAAAACAATGCATGATAAAAAATTCTTTGGAATTGTTTGAGCTCGCATATTTAAGGTTAACCTATCATTTAGTCACTTTCTTGGTATAATGATTATGAAAAATAATTGTAGTTCTAAATTAAATTACTCTAAAAGATAAACATTTTCAGGTTCTAAGCAGTTATAAGCTTGAATATACATTAAAATATTTTTGGGTATATTTTATAGTGCGGGTTGTAGTGTTAAGATTTCATTTAGCCACCATGTGACAATCTTTTTATAATAGCCTATGTATGTATTTGTATTAATCAATGATCAAAATAGGAAGTTCTGGGGTCTGAGTGGTCGAAATCATTGTTTATTTATAGTTATCGTCCAGAGTTCTTCGTACTAGTATTCCTATGGACATTGAAGGGTTAAGTTTTGGTTTAGCCACATTCTTTTGCCAATTTTATGATAACCTGTTTAATCTTCTATACGATGCTGTAAAAAGTTGGTACTAATCTGGGGTCCTACACGTCGAAATATGCCAGCAGCCATAACAATGCATGATAAAAAATTCTTTGGAATTGTTCGAGCTCGCATATTTAAGGTTAACCTATCATTTAGCCACTTTTTTGGTATAATGATTATGAAGAATAAGTATAGTTCTAAATTAAATTACTCTAAAAGATATTCATTTTCAGGTTCTAAGCAGTTATAAGCTTGAATATACATTAAAATATTTTTGGGTATATTTTATAGTGCGGGTTGTAGTGTTAAGATTTTATTTAGCCACCATGTGACAATCTTTTTATAATAGCCTATATATGTATTTGTATTAATCAATGATCAAAATAGGAAGTTCTGGGGTCTGAGTGGTCGAAATCATTGTTTATTTATAGTTATCGTCCAGAGTTCTTCGTACTAGTATTCCTATGGACATTGAAGGGTTAAGTTTTGGTTAAGCCACATTCTTTTGCCAATTTTATGATAGCCTGTTTAATCTTCTATACGATGCTGTAAAAAGTTGGTACTAATCTGGGGTCCTACATGTCGAAATATGCCAGCAGCCAAAACAATGCATGATAAAAAATTCTTTGGAATTGTTCGAGCTCGCATATTTAAGGTTAACCTATCATTTAGCCACTTTCTTGGTATAATGATTTAGAAGTTTAATTGTAGTTATAAATTAAACTACTCTAAAAGATAGATATTTTCAGGTTGTAAGCAGTTATAAGCTTGAATATACATTGAAATATTTTTGGGTATATTTTATAGTGCGGGTTGTAGGGTTAAGATTTCATTTAGCCACCATATGACAATCTTTTTATAATAGCCTATGTATGTGTTTATATCAATCAATGATCAAATTAGCAAAATTCAGGGTCTGAGTGGTCGAAATCATTATTTATTTATAGTAAGTGTCCAGAGTTTTTCGTACTTGTATTCCTATAGACATTGAAGGGTTAAGTTTTGGTTAAGCCACATTCTTTTGCCAATCTTATGATAGGCTGTTTTATCTTCTATACGATGCTGTAAAAAGTTGGTACAAATCTGGGGTCCTACATGTCGAAATATGCCAGCAGCCAAAACGGTGCATGATAAAAAATTCTTTGGAATTGTTTGAGCTCGCATATTTAAGGTTAACCTATCATTTAGTCACTTTTTTATAATATAACTATGAACACTGATTATCAAAGTAAATAAAACTACACTAACAATTGTAAAATTTGAGGTTCTAAGCAGTTATATGCTTAGATATAAATTGAAATATTTTTGGGTATTTTTTGTAGAGTGGGTTGTAGGGTTAGATTAGAGATTTCATTTAGCCACCATATGACAATCTTTTTATAATAGCCTATGTATGTGTTTATATTAATCAATGATCAAAATAGCAACTTCTGGGGTCTGAGTGGTCGAAATCATTGTTTATTTATAGTAAGTGTCCAGAGTTTTTCGTACTAGTATTCCTATGGACATTGAAGGGTTAAGTTTTGGTTAAGCCACATTCTTTTGCAAATCTTATGATAGGCTGTTTTATCTGCTATACGATGCTGTAAAAAGTTGGTACTAATCTGGGGTCCTACACGTCGAAATATGCCAGCAGCCATAACAATGCATGATAAAAAATTCTTTGGAATTGTTCGAGCTCGCATATTTAAGGTTAACCTATCATTTAGCCACTTTTTTGGTATAATGATTATGAAGAATAAGTATAGTTCTAAATTAAATTACTCTAAAAGATATTCATTTTCAGGTTCTAAGCAGTTATAAGCTTGAATATACATTAAAATATTTTTGGGTATATTTTATAGTGCGGGTTGTAGTGTTAAGATTTTATTTAGCCGCCATGTGACAATCTTTTTATAATAGCCTATATATGTATTTGTATTAATCAATGATCAAAATAGGAAGTTCTGGGGTCTGAGTGGTCGAAATCATTGTTTATTTATAGTTATCGTCCAGAGTTCTTCGTACTAGTATTCCTATGGACATTGAAGGGTTAAGTTTTGGTTAAGCCACATTCTTTTGCCAATTTTATGATAGCCTGTTTAATCTTCTATACGATGCTGTAAAAAGTTGGTACTAATCTGGGGTCCTACATGTCGAAATATGCCAGCAGCCAAAACAATGCATGATAAAAAATTCTTTGGAATTGTTCGAGCTCGCATATTTAAGGTTAACCTATCATTTAGCCACTTTCTTGGTATGATGATTTAGAAGTTTAATTGTAGTTATAAATTAAACTACTCTAAAAGATAGATATTTTCAGGTTCTAAGCAGTTATAAGCTTGAATATACATTGAAATATTTTTGGGTATATTTTATAGTGCGGGTTGTAGGGTTAAGATTTCATTTAGCCACCATATGACAATCTTTTTATAATAGCCTATGTATGTGTTTATATTAATCAATGATCAAAATAGCAACTTCTGGGGTCTGAGTGGTCGAAATCATTGTTTATTTATAGTAAGTGTCCAGAGTTTTTCGTACTAGTATTCCTATGGACATTGAAGGGTTAAGTTTTGGTTAAGCCACATTCTTTTGCCAATCTTATGATAGGCTGTTTTATCTTCTATACGATGCTGTAAAAAGTTGGTACTAATCTGGGGTCCTACACGTCGAAATATGCCAGCAGCCATAACAATGCATGATAAAAAATTCTTTGGAATTGTTCGAGCTCGCATATTTAAGGTTAACCTATCATTTAGCCACTTTTTTGGTATAATGATTATGAAGAATAAGTATAGTTCTAAATTAAATTACTCTAAAAGATATTCATTTTCAGGTTCTAAGCAGTTATAAGCTTGAATATACATTGAAATATTTTTGGGTATATTTTATAGTGCGGGTTGTAGGGTTAAGATTTCATTTAGCCACCATATGACAATCTTTTTATAATAGCCTATGTATGTGTTTATATCAATCAATGATCAAATTAGCAAAATTCAGGGTCTGAGTGGTCGAAATCATTATTTATTTATAGTAAGTGTCCAGAGTTTTTCGTACTTGTATTCCTATAGACATTGAAGGGTTAAGTTTTGGTTTAGCCACATTCTTTTGCCAATCTTATGATAGGCTGTTTAATCTTCTATACGATGCTGTAAAAAGTTGGTACAAATCTGGGGTCCTACATGTCCAAATATGCCAGCAGCCAAAACGGTGCATGATAAAAAATTCTTTGGAATTGTTTGAGCTCGCATATTTAAGGTTAACCTATCATTTAGTCACTTTTTTATAATATAACTATGAACACTGATTATCAAAATAAATAAAACTACACTAACAATTGTAAAATTTGAGGTTCTAAGCAGTTATATGCTTAGATATAAATTGAAATATTTTTGGGTATTTTTTGTAGAGTGGGTTGTAGGGTTAAGATTTCATTTAGCCACCATATGACAATCTTTTTATAATAGCCTATGTATGTGTTTATATTAATCAATGATCAAAATAGCAACTTCTGGGGTCTGAGTGGTCGAAATCATTGTTTATTTATAGTAAGTGTCCAGAGTTTTTCGTACTAGTATTCCTATGGACATTGAAGGGTTAAGTTTTGGTTAAGCCACATTCTTTTGCAAATCTTATGATTGGCTGTTTTATCTTCTATACGATGCTGTAAAAAGTTGGTACTAATCTGGGGTCCTACACGTCGAAATATGCCAGCAGCCATAACAATGCATGATAAAAAATTCTTTGGAATTGTTCGAGCTCGCATATTTAAGGTTAACCTATCATTTAGCCACTTTTTTGGTATAATGATTATGAAGAATAAGTATAGTTCTAAATTAAATTACTCTAAAAGATATTCATTTTCAGGTTCTAAGCAGTTATAAGCTTGAATATACATTAAAATATTTTTGGGTATATTTTATAGTGCGGGTTGTAGTGTTAAGATTTTATTTAGCCGCCATGTGACAATCTTTTTATAATAGCCTATATATGTATTTGTATTAATCAATGATCAAAATAGGAAGTTCTGGGGTCTGAGTGGTCGAAATCATTGTTTATTTATAGTTATCGTCCAGAGTTCTTCGTACTAGTATTCCTATGGACATTGAAGGGTTAAGTTTTGGTTAAGCCACATTCTTTTGCCAATTTTATGATAGCCTGTTTAATCTTCTATACGATGCTGTAAAAAGTTGGTACTAATCTGGGGTCCTACATGTCGAAATATGCCAGCAGCCAAAACAATGCATGATAAAAAATTCTTTGGAATTGTTCGAGCTCGCATATTTAAGGTTAACCTATCATTTGGCCACTTTCTTGGTATGATGATTTAGAAGTTTAATTGTAGTTATAAATTAAACTACTCTAAAAGATAGATATTTTCAGGTTCTAAGCAGTTATAAGCTTGAATATAGATTGAAATATTTTTGGGTATATTTTATAGTGCGGGTTGTAGGGTTAAGATTTCATTTAGCCACCATATGACAATCTTTTTATAATAGCCTATGTATGTGTTTATATCAATCAATGATCAAATTAGCAAAATTCAGGGTCTGAGTGGTCGAAATCATTATTTATTTATAGTAAGTGTCCAGAGTTTTTCGTACTTGTATTCCTATAGACATTGAAGGGTTAAGTTTTGGTTTAGCCACATTCTTTTGCCAATCTTATGATAGGCTGTTTAATCTTCTATACGATGCTGTAAAAAGTTGGTACAAATCTGGGGTCCTACATGTCGAAATATGCCAGCAGCCAAAACGGTGCATGATAAAAAATTCTTTGGAATTGTTTGAGTTCGCATATTTAAGATTAACCTATCATTTAGTCACTTTTTTATAATATAACTATGAACACTGATTATCAAAATAAATAAAACTACACTAACAATTGTAAAATTTGAGGTTCTAAGCAGTTATATGCTTAGATATAAATTGAAATATTTTTGGGTATTTTTTATAGTGCGGGTTGTAGTGTTAAGATTTTATTTAGCCGCCATGTGACAATCTTTTTATAATAGCCTATATATGTATTTGTATTAATCAATGATCAAAATAGCAACTTCTGGGGTCTGAGTGGTCGAAATCATTGTTTATTTATAGTAAGTGTCCAGAGTTTTTCGTACTAGTATTCCTATGGACATTGAAGGGTTAAGTTTTGGTTAAGCCACATTCTTTTGCAAATCTTATGATAGGCTGTTTTATCTTCTATACGATGCTGTAAAAAGTTGGTACAAATCTGGGGTCCTACATGTCGAAATATGCCAGCAGCCAAAACGGTGCATGATAAAAAATTCTTTGGAATTGTTTGAGCTCGCATATTTAAGGTTAACCTATCATTTAGTCACTTTTTTTATAATATAACTATGAACACTGATTATCAAAGTAAATAAAACTACACTAACAATTGTAAAATTTAAGGTTCTAAGCAGTTATATGCTTAGATATAAATTGAAATATTTTTGGGTATTTTTTGTAGAGTGGGTTGTAGGGTTAAGATTTCATTTAGCCACCATGTGATAATCTTTTTATAATAGCCTATATATGTATTTGTATTAATCAATGATCAAAATAGGAAGTTCTGGGGTCTGAGTGGTCGAAATCATTGTTTATTTATAGTTATCGTCCAGAGTTTTGGTTAAGCCACATTCTTTTGCCAATCCATATGCCAGCAGCCAAAACAATGCATGATAAAAAATTCTTTGGAATTGTTCGAGCTCGCATATTTAAGGTTAACCTATCATTTAGCCACTTTCTTGGTATAATGATTTAGAAGTTTAATTGTAGTTCTAAATTAAATTACTCTAAAAGATAAACATTTTCAGGTTCTAAGCAGTTATAAGCTTGAATATACATTGAAATATTTTTGGGTATATTTTATAGTGCGGGTTGTAGAGTTAAGATTTCATTTAGCCACCATGTGACAATCTTTATATAATAGCCTATATATGTATTTGTATTAATCAATTATCAAAATAGCAACTTATGGGGTCTGAGTGGTCGAAATCATTGTTTATTTATAGTAAGTGTCCAGAGATTTTCGTTCTAGTATTCCTATGGACGTTGAAGGGTTAAGTTTTGGTTTAGCCACATTCTTTTGCCAATTTTATTATAGGCTGTTTTATCTTCTATACGATGCTGTAAAAAGTTGGTACTAATCTGGGGTCCTACATGTCGAAATATGCCAGCAGCCAAAACAGTGCATGATAAAAAATTCTTTGGAATTGTTTGAGCTCGCATATTTAAGGTTAACCTATCATGAAGCCATTTTCTATATAATATAATTATAAACACTGATTATCAAAGTAAATAAAACTACACTAACAAATGTAAAATTTAAGGTTCTAAGCAGTTATATGCTTAAATATAAATTGAAATATTTTTGGGTTATTTTTTGTAGAGCGGGTTGTAGGGTTAAGATTTCGTTTAGCCACCTTTGTCAATATTTTTATAGTATTCTATGTATGTTTTTGTATTAATCAATGATCAAAATAGGAAGTTCTGGGGTCTGAGTGGTCGAAATCATTGTTTATTTATAGTTAGTGTCCAGAGTTTTTCGTACCTGTATTCCTATGGATATTGAAGGGTTAAGGTATGGTTTAGTAACATTATTTTGCCAATTTTATGATAGGTTGTTTTAACTTCTTTACGGTGCCGTATAAAATTTGTACTCATCTGTGGTCTAACATATCGAAATATGCCAACCGCCAAAATAATACATGATAAAAAAATCTTATCGCTATGGTTGTTGTTTGAGATTAACGTAGTTGTTTGCTTAACAGGAACATTATCGCTTATTAATTACATTATAATTTGATGAAACTTAATTTACCTCTTTAATTTTGTCGGATTATTGGCTGCAAATTTTGGCTGCCAACTTCACACTGGTGATATTTTGCCTCTAAGCAATGGTGTGCAAAAATACTGCGCTTAGCTCTGAATGGCAATGCAGCAAGTAACGTTACTGTTCAAATGAGACATAAGAATTAACGACTCGGTGTGATGAGCACAGTGCAGAGTCAGAGTAGAACGAGGATGGTGAAACTACATTTGGAATGGACAGGCGTCACCACTTACCATCAGGCGTACGACATGTTGGTATCCTAACTTCATAACATAAAAAATGTAAACTAAGTCCCGTCCTCTCTACGGCCAATCAGATGAGAGTCATTATTACTACCAATCCAAACGATTAAAACATTTTGCAGTGTCTGTGATAACAGGTTTGGTTTGCCCATATTATATGATCCGTTAAAATTATTCAATTACTACGTATATTTATAAGTATAGCTATCTATATGTATTTAAACTAAAAGATATAGTAAAGATTCATAAATCATTTGAAGCGCTCGTAGCATAGTTTGCTTAGCCGTTCTTAACCGATCAGCTAAGTTAAGCAACGTCCGCTGCTGTAATGACTTTGATGGGTGACCGCTAGTGGCATTAGTACTGCGCTTCCGTGCTTCGGAGGGCACGTTAAGTCTTCGATTCCGGTTGTTGTCTTACGATGGCAGTCGTTATAGCAATGGTGGTAGGGCGTTTTGTGAATGCCTGGCTGGGCTAGCTATCACCCTCAAGTAGAAAATCTGTCACCTAGCATCTACGGTGTGTTCAAATAGCTGTACAGAAGAGCCAGTAATTATAGGTTAGCCTGAACAACATCTACGACCACATCATCTAGCCTATAAGCTATATACATCTATATACATACATCTTTAAGTGATCCATCTGAAAGGAATTTAAGATCAGTGTCTGAAAACTGAGAACGGCACTTTTAGCTATACTTGAAACTCTTCAGATCGAACGTCGAACAGCTAGATTCGACAAAGCTATAAAAAGGAGGGAAGGTTTACGGCTTCGCTTACTGAATTTCTAGTTTGAAATGAACGATTGAATGAAGTTGGCGCTCTGGTATATATATTATTGCTGGCTTTTTTTTAATCGGAGGTATTCCTTTATTAACAAAATACTACGAACTATATAAAACACTACAGCTATTACAATAAAAGTATTTAGATCCCTATAAGTCATTACGGACTCATTGGCAGTCCAAATGCTCTTGCCCACTACCAGTTGGCAGCGTGCCCAGCATACTGGCAGCATTGCCCCGTTGAATTGCAATGCTTATTCTTTGAGCCTAATGGCTTAGATGGGAAAATGGCAATATTATTGATGTTTTATTAATTACACGATTCCCCAAAAAAAGAGTGTTATATTTTACAAATTATTGGAGCACAAAATTGTATGCCCCGGGCGGGAATCGAACCCGCGTCCTCCAATTTCGCGCCGGATGCCTAAACCACTCGGCACTCACTACTCCGATAATTAGTAAAATATGATTTTCGCTTAGCGCTCGATAGTGCTTGTAATCATATTTAGAAATAAGGAGTGTTATGTTTTCAAAGTTTAGATATTGATAGATTCGTTTTGATAGCACAAGTGACAAGGGACATCTCAGTTTTCCGTGTTCATTCATTATTCGAACATATTTTGAATAAACGTGTGTGTGTGTGTGTGTGTGTGTGTGTGTGTGTGTGTGTGTGTGTGTGTGTGTGTGTGTAAAAGGGTGCGTGTGTGGGAGAGGGTGTGTGTGCGTGTGTGAGATAAAGATAAAAACATACATAACACCTAACTAGTATATTGTTTCATTAAAATAAACCGGTCAAGTGCGAGTTTCACTAACAAACCGAGAGTTCCGTATCAATACAAGTAGTACCAATAACTCGTTATTTTAGAATTACAATCCTCTTCCCTATATTTTGCTCGCTTTGAAATAACTGCTAAACAACTCGTGTACATCAGAAATTTCTCCTAATCGTTTCGAACCAATTCAAGGAAATATTTTCCGTAATGTAACGAGGAAACTAATAAAATTACTTAACTCTCTGTATAAGTCTCTGTATAAGAAGTTTTGCAATTAATTTGATAGTGAAGATTTATTAATTAATTTCTTTGTTAGCTTCTGCCTTGCTTTAACATTAGTTATACACATCTACTAATATTATATGATAAAAACTACCATTGTTAATTGTTTTTGCGGCTAACGCAAACGGAGCGATGTAATAAGTTTTACGTGTGTATTTGTGTATCTGTTGGTAGTAACACTCCAATGGGTAAACCAATTTTGATTTAGTCATTTTTGAAACGACGAGACGATACACAAACTCTTAAAAATAGAAAGGCATATATTTAATAAAGTACCAAAAGTATACGATCTGAAAAGAGATTAAGACTTTCATCAAAAGTGCTATTAACAACTTTTTTTATAGGTAAATCGTATTTACTGTCAACAATTTTGTTTATGATAAAACGTAAAATAATTTTAAAGATTAATTGTTAAGGCATGAGTAATATTATAGTACCACCAACTTAACTGTGCCGTTTTCGAGGGCGCTACTGGTCAAGGAAATCATCTACAAACTGTCACAATTTGAAGGAATGTTGTAGTTCTTTTTTTTTGCCGCCTGAACAGATAAGTTGGTGGGACTGTACACTTTTATGCAATTTGTTGGTACATAATAAATAAGGGTTCGTCATGTTTTGCCTATGAAGGCGTACAATATAGAAAAATGAAGGCATGTCTTAATTACAAACAAAGAAAAATACAAAATTCATTAAAAACATTACAATTAATATTCTGATTTTTATAAATAATCATTGTTTTTTTTTTTTATGGGATAGGAGGGCAAACGAGCATGCTGCTCAGCTGGTGGTAAGTGATCACCGTCGCCCACGAACATCCGCAGCACCAGGGGTATCGAGGATGCGTTGCCGGCCTTTGAGGAGGGAATATGCTCTCTTCTTGAAGGCCCCTAAGTGGTATCCGTTCGGAAATACATGTCACACGAATATTGAATATTAATTATATTGAATATATATGTCACAGTAAAATTACAGGCACATGATGAGACTTAACAACGGTATGTATCAGGGTGACGAGCGCGGTGCAGTTCATCACTTGTTACGAAACGAATCTGTTGCTGAGGAAACCACTTAACATAAGGTGGGCCTCGTACTTGTTCGGCCAAAAAAAATATGTTGTTGAGAATAACTTCTATTTACTGGCTGCCGGAAAAAACAGTTAGGTGCTTGGCGGAAGTGACAGTCCGACATATGGGCGGCTTATAATATTTGTTGTTATACATTATATATTGGACTATAATCATACCAAGCTTAACGCTTGTAATATATTACCGTTTTAGAGTTCCGTACACAAAAGGTAAAAATGGGACACTGATTTTTAAGACTCCATTGTCCGTTCGTCTGTATATCAGTCACCAGGCTGTATCTCATAAACCGTGATACCTAGACAGGAATTTTCACACATGATGTATTTCTGTTTCCTCTAACAACAAATGCTAACAAACATAAAGTAATTTAAAAAGTTAAAAAACCCGACTGCAAATTATTTATTTTCGTTAAACGTTTTATAATTCTATTGAACATAAAAATGCAAGTTATATATTCACGGAATTGTGTTTCAAAGCCCTTCATTTTGATACTTCACTCGATAGGTTGGCAGAAAAGGAAAATTTCCTCTCAATATAGCTTCTAAAATCTATCACTTATCGCGACAAGCAGCGTTGTGGGAATATTAGAAAAGCGAATAGCGGCGTTTCGGCGTGGATCGGCGTCGTGGTGGGAATGAATTGTTCAATGAAAGCACATTAGAATAAGCCTTGCAGTCCGGCCACCTAGAGAACGCGTTTGACAGTTCCTTTTGTAAATATTTTTTCCCCAGTACAAAGTAACTTAGACTGCATAATATTGTTTTAGTCGCGCATTTAGGTATCTAAAAATAGGGTATATTTTACTCCATTTACAAGACACAACAATAATAATAACACGTTCTCTCAAACGCATTCTCTCGGCGCGGCCGCAATGAAGATGTACGTTATAATTAAAAAAAAAAAAACAAATTCGAGTCGGGCCCGCATACGGAGGGTGTCGTAACTCAATAGTGGTATAATCAAAATATGTTGTGTGCATTTACCAGATCATCATTTGAACTTATTGTTTAAATAAAAAAAATAACACGGGTCTTTTGTGCCAGTTTTGTTGTTTTTAACGGAATTTAATAAATGAGGGTTCTCGATTCGAAAATGTTATTATTTGAATCTTTGTTACGCAATTACTCTGTTAATTACAAACACTTCTGTGTGGATTCAATAGATTGGTGTTTTAAAATAAACAGCAAACTATATTGTTAAACTTTAACTAAAGATGTCGCTCCATCCCCATACGATTAGCCGAGCGGTTATAGTAATGTACTGCGGTGCCGCAGGTTCAATTTCCGCCCCCGGCTTGAGCTTCAACGCTAAGTGGAAGGATATTTTGCAAATGCACGTCTGGCTTGCTACTACCCTGAAGTAGAAAATGTGAAAACGGTGTGTTCTGGCAGCAGTCCTTGAGAGAGTAATACTAGGCTAGCGTGAACGACATCTTCGACCAAATCATCACTTACCATCAGGTGAGGTAACGGGTAAATGCTAGTATAAAAAAAACAATCTCACAGCAGTCAGACTACTACTCAGAAAACTATAATAATATACTCGATACAGTTTAACAATACATACAGAAAATATAATATAAAATTTATCCGCTTCTGCCCTCTTCTGAGTCCTTAAATTAAATCCATCCCCTCAGGGTAGTATTATGTATTCTGTGTACACGACACCTGCAATTTATAAGCTTGACACGGCACCAAGTTATGGGCATAACTTTACATTATACGGAGTGATTTTAAGTGATGGAGGCATTCAGGTAGTCGCTGGATATAACAGTTTATAACCGGATAAAGTGATAAAATACCAGGATTATACATTTTCATACTCGTATACCAGTGAGGCATTTATTAACGGTCATCTTTGGGCATCCATCAACCGGTATATAATGATAATAGTGAAAGGTCTGACGACACGAAAATAATTATGATATTTGTTTTATTTAATCACATCACCTACGATCTGCCGCAACTCCAGAGGTCTCGAGGATGCGTTGCCGACCTTTAAAAGTAAACTTGCTAAATAAACTAAGAACAACAATATTGTTTCCTGTATGTGATCATACAGGAAAGTTATTAAATGTTTTTTTTTAATTATTATTGTATTTTATAGGCAATCTGCAATACTAACACATTTTCTGAGAAAAATTTAACTATCTTATGGTTCCAATGATAGAGCTATTTAAATGTCGGATTAACGTACAGCTGAGGCTTATAAGGTTATGTTTACTAGTACGGAAGCTTCGATCAGAAATACAATACATCAGGTATACCTGATCGAAGCACGGAACCCAAAAAACCTTGTGTTGGGGTCTCTTGTGACGTTTTTATATTTATTAACTGGAAATCGAACTCGTTAACAAGCATTTGTAAAATACAGTGCCTGTCGCTATTTCGTATTGAATTATAAGCAGAAGTGATGCAAATCTGAAATATTGACCCATCATCTCGTGAAATTAAATTTATTTGTTCACAAGAGACAATAATATAATAGCAATAAATTAAAGGCAGGGTACGTACAAAAACGGGCAGGGTTCGTCATCGAGAGTACATTATTTTTTTATATTATGTCTAAAAGAATAAGGATATGAAAATTATTTATGGAATCTCTCAATCCTGTCTCTTATTAGTGCTCTAAAACATTTTAAACAAAAAAGGTTTTATGATCACTCATTTTTCATCAGTATTATGTATATAAAACGTCCTTTGCTATTATTACAATAAGTCACGCGTGTATCCGTCAACGAAACCCATTTCCGGAACTACCTGTTCACTGACTTCCTGTGGTGCTGTGGTTCGTTTTTTCTATTATTATAAATATTATGGGTCGCTTTGGCGTTTCCTTTGTAGAGAGTTTAATACGAATAATCGTGAAATAATATCCGGCCTTTGAATTTCTATCACGGTATAAAAAAAATCTTCCATAAAAGCTTTGAAAATATTACGTATACTTATATGGTATTTACAGTTGATAGGCTAGCCTTTGACCACTATCTCACCTGATGGTAAATCATGATGTGATCAAAGATGTTGTTCAGGCTAACCTAGAACTACTAACTCTCAAGGATAGCTAGTTGCCGGGACACGCCGTTAGGTGCTTGGCGACAGATTTTTTATATGAGGGTGGTAGTTAGCCAAACGTGCATTCGCAAAATGCCCTACCACCATGCTTTAACGACTGCCATCCTAAGACAACAACCGGTACCGACCGTGCCCTCCGAAGCACGTGCACGCTCAGTTGTAATGTCACTAGGGGTCACCCGTCCAAGTCATAACCGAAGGCGGACATTGCTTTACTAAACTAATCGGTTAGGAAAGGCTTAGCAAACTACGCTACGAGCGCTTCAAGCCTCTACCTACCTCTCCTATCTGCCTTTGTGAAAGTCCCTGTGTGTCCTCTTAAAAATATTTTTTTAGACAACTGTCGTCCGTTTTTGCGGGTTCTGTATACAACGCAATAAACGAATCCCTAGTCATGGGACTCGCTTTCTGCCTGTCTTTACATCCATCCGTATAAGTCACGGGTATCTAGCTTATAACTGGAATGAGTTACAAACCTGGAATTTATATATTTTGTGTAGAGAATTGACGCTGACGAATACTTGAATAGAAATTCAATTGAAATTATGTTTAAAACAGTGCTCAAGTAGATGAGGAAGTAACTAAAGAAATTATTTATTGCAGCGAAGCACGCGATCTTTTCTTGAGTTTATTGAGTTAAGTATAAATATATATTTTATATGTTATAAACTAACAAGATAAATAAATGTTGGGTTGAGTTGGTCGCAGGCCGCATGATGGAAGGGTATTTTAGACTTCAAACTCTGAACAGTAACAAATAAATTTTGGAAATCAGACATTGATAAGGTGACGTCAGTGGTGTTGAATCAGTATGGTACCGACTTCAACAAGCTCACAAGATCATTTACTCGCCTTAAATACAGTTTGCCATCTACAACAGCAAATACCATTAAATCAGCCAGGGTTGCAAAAACATTTTTCAATTAATTGACCTTAAAATTACTCAATCGATTTGCACAAAGTTTACTTGGAACCACCTTGGAGATATACATAAAAATCATTATCAAGAACATTTCATAATTGACAGTGAAATCGCACTACAAACGTACAAAAAATAAACAGCTAATAGAGAATCTCGTCCTCTTCTGGAAGTCGGTTAAAAATGTCTTAAAAATATACATCGTACGAGTAAATGAATACTCGCAACTCGCATTTCCAATATTTGGCAACCCTGTTAGGGATAACATCCAATGATCCCTCTGGATAATACCGGATATAAGCGGATTTGTGACCGACATCATTAGAATTCTAAACAAGTTGAGCCAATATTTTAAAAGCAACTTTCGAACTACGAGGGGATTAATTATATAAAGTTAAGTTTACTTTAAGCGAATTTTACTGAAGAGACCCAAAAATATATATGAAATATCAAATACACGTGGTATGCTGGGCTAGAATGCCAAACCCCATTGCTAGCTGTGTGTCGTAAGAGGCGACTAAACGTAAAATACCTGAAAGGTAAGCAGCAGTACCTTCTGAGGAACTTATCTTCGATCTGATATCCTAAGCTTCAATCCTGAAAACGCCTGCCAAGCGTAGGGAAACCCTCCTTTATATCCCCTATGGAGAAGACTGTGTTCATCAGTGCATGATTCCGCTGATACAATTATATCAAATGAAATCCAAACTGCCCACTAAGGGGATTAATAAATATAATGTGGATTTTCTATTATGTGCATCTATCTCATTATAATGTGTACCTAGTTTATTATGTAAGTTAACACAATTACTACGATAGGAAAAAATGCACTACAAACGGAATTCAAACCTGAGATCATCCGTTCCCACAGCCGGGACATCCTGTGCCTATTGAGCTACCATGTAGAATCTGTCATAGCTCAAATTTATCCTTCGAAAGCGCTATGAAGACCCTAACCTTAATGACTATGCGTCATAATCACAAAAACGTTGAGAGATTCTAACGGTTTCTCATTATTACTCAGTTTAGGAGCCTATATAATATGGCCTTCACTGACGTCCAGGTGTTTTGTGTATTTCGAAACACAAATGATTTTTTTTTCATAATGATAAATAGTAAGGCCACGGCCACCAAAAATTACATACGAATCTCCAAATGTTATTATTAATTTGTTGTTTGTTTTTGTTGTTGTTATGTCTATTGATCTAAAAAGAACATGTTACAAAACTCAATGTACCACTGTCTCTCATAACTAGGAATTTAACCAAATATTTAATCTGTATATATTTTTATTAGCGGGCGTCCCCGGCTTAGCACGGATATTTAATAAAAAATATTAATTGAAACACATATAAAGTAGTTATTGTACAGTTATGTCAACTATAATAGTTAGACATACATCACTTTGCTCTACTGTCAACAAATTCCGCAGCGTACGCGATATAACGAATTTTTGGTAATTATTTCATACGTTGGGTTACATTATCGAAGTTTTCATACGGATCCCTAAGTTTTTGAAAATAATCTATATCCTATGTTCATGTGGGATAGTGTAGAAATGTATTGGTGAAAGAGTTTTATTAATTTGTTTAATAGTTTTTAAGTTTATTCGTTACATACAAAACTACAAAAATACAAATCTTTCATCTTGTCTTGATAATATTAGTATAGATTATAGAATTACAGTATAAATCGGCTCATTCCACAAAAATGTTACTATACTCTATCATTACTTTATCCTTACCCAAATATGCTATATACGGGTATCTATGTAAACCTATATATAAATCTCATGATGTCTGCAATTTACAAATTGATTGATTACTAAGCCATTGTTTTCCCCCTAGTTGGAACACGAGAATTCTGCATGTACACGTGACAGGTTCCATTTATACGATATTTATTTTGCATATTTTCATTTTAATACCGTTCCCTGGATATAATTGACTTTTTTTATATTATTGTGACGGAACAAGCTCGAGGCCCACCTGATGTTAAGCGGAATAACCTCTGCCTATAACAGATGCATTTCCTTCACGAATTGCAATGCGCTCGGCACCTTGAGACATAGATGTTAAGTCTCATGTGCCTGTAATTTCACTGGCTCTCAAGGACTACTGCCGGAACACACCGTTATGTATTTGGCGACAGATTTTCTACTTGAGGGTGGTAGCTAGCCAGGCGGGCAATCGCAAAATGCCCTTCCACCATGCGGTGAAGATCAAGCCGGCGGTGGGGATCGAACCAGGGTACTGAGGCGCGGCAGTCCATAGCTATAACCACTCGGCCATCATTGCTTCAAACTTTTGTCATAACAAACGGGTTGTTGTTTAATGATATTTGATATTCGATTTATATGAACGAAACCTCAGGTAAAACTGAGACATACCAAGCAAATAATATAATTTTCTTTGATATATATACGATTGGACATAATTTAGTTATTATTATGAGTATATTAGGTAACCATTAATATTGAATACAATGTGGCAATGACTCAAAGATTCCACATTTTCGATTTTCCCGCCTGTGATGACACGATTTGAGCCTGAAGCAAACGGTAAAGTAGAATGGTCAAACACATTACATCATTAAAAATAAAATTATTTTTAATTACTAATATCTCTAATAGACTATTAAACCATTATGTGTATAAAATTGTAATGAATTAGTTAACTTATACAGCTTTTATGTTTCATTAAAAGTTTTCCTAATGGGCTACGCTGGCGCTACGATATTCGTAGCTCGATCGTAGGAGTTTTCTAAAGCGTAGACAAACCAACGTGCTATTTACTGCGGTGGTTATGGAAATGAAATCAAAATTGCCCTCTTTTATATTAATTAAAATAACTTTCGTCACTCCTGTGCTCCCCTAAAGTGTAGGCAGATTTATCAAACAAAATCGTTTTCTCGGACGTGTTTTGATCCCTACATGGGACAAGCAGATAGAGATAGTCTTTTCATTTTAGATAATCTTAGCAAAGGCCATTATCGCTAGGTACAATATATTGATGACTTAACAACTTCTAAACGTTGTAAATTGTTCCACCAAGCCTGTAACTGCGGGCAGTCTACTGCAAGCAGATGCAACAAGTTGATGAAGGGCCCTTACTTTTAACGAGTTGTAACCGAGCTGGCCGAGCAGGAATTTTGTCGGATAAAGGCAGGGATAGTACTCATGTAGTTTCTTATACAAGGATCTTATGAAGGCTTTCTGAACCTTTTCAAGTATTCTTGCATATGTGACCTCGTGACGGTTCCAGACACACGCACTCGATTCATGTTTGCTTCTCACGAAGGAGTTATATAAGGTTACAATTACCTGAGGATTTTGAAAATCCTTAGGGTTTTGCAAAACAAACCCCAAACAACGGAAAGCCTCTTTAACGAGGACAAATATATAACACGATAATAATATGTAGTGATGAAAAGTCAATCCCCGATTTAATGTGACTCCGAGATCCTTTATATGGTCATATACGCTGTTCAAGTCGTAATTATAGTAAACATGTCATCATAAGTCATGACATCGTCATTTATCGTCAGGCGAGATGGTGGTTAAAGGCTAGGCTATCACTCGTGCACATTAGCAATTACTAACTTGCTAATTGTCTATCACAATAACACGTTCACACTCCAAGAAACACATATTTTGCAAAAATACAACACCAAAGTCAAATTCCAGATTTTATCCTCTGAACTCTGCCGTAGAATCATATGTATTTCTTTATGCTTTGCTTCACCCACTGAGTATTTGTTCATTGTTTTGTAGGTCATAGTTAAAATTAATGTACCTACTTCTGATAAGAAAAATCATATCAATTAAAAGACAAACTTTGCGTCCTCCATCTACCAACTACTTATATGCACTTAAAGGTCCACCATAACAACGCAATAACACTCGTAAAAATACAAGTCATAAAACTGAATACCTGCGTTAGTTAAGAATCGAAGACTTCAATATTGCTTATTTTTATACTCACTGAACCTGGAACGGAAATTCATAAAATATTTCTGTACTTTTTTTAATAGCTCATGTCAATCCCGTTTAAACCTATACTTAAGGTGAACAATAATGAGGTTACTTAGTAGATGAAAGAAAAATTTTTATGTTTAATATTTTATCGTATGACACATGCCTTGTGAGCCTGAAGCAATAAAGCAAATTCGTCAGACCGTAAGTACCTGGTTCAATCAGCTGTGATTTTATTAGACTAGGTAACCCTTTGGTGAAGTTTAAATCAATGGTGAAAAAAAATTACCAATCGTGAGTCTGGCCTCCCACTTTCTGGGTAGTAGGAAGATAGGGAGCAACAGCTATGAAATAAATTATTATAAGAAAAGGAACTCTGAAGTAAAGTTCTATCATTATTATATCAGTCACTTCAATATGAAGTTATTGCCATTATTTAACTAGTAGTCCCTTAACTACATTGTTTCTATTGATTACAGTTTAAAAACTTTCCTATGAATCGGTTTTTGTAATATTTTTTGCCCAAAAAAGGTTCATGGACTGAACAGACATTTAAAATTTATTACTAAATACAGGCTAGTTTTTGAGATAGGCTACGTAACAAGAATGATTTAATACAGGGCAGTTGAAGTGCTCAACTTTTTATTTATTTTGAAAGATAATCAAAACATACCTAAAGTCTACAAACTTGAGTTCTAGATGATGATAGATTATTCGCATCAACATTTTTCTTCAACTACCTATTTATGGTATTGAAACCCTTAAGGTAAATAATGTATTAGAATACATGTATACATTTCTAAGATTTGGTTTTAGTTCAATATTGTTCACATTTTTAAAAGATATTGTTATTTTAATACGAGCTTTTTATATTGAATAGTGACACAGACTATATTCATGAAAATCAATAGGCGTGATGTTCAGCCATGAGAATTTATAATCAACTGATATCAAAATTAGTCCAAACTTTTAGAAGCTTTCATTTCCTCTCACGTGTAGGATTAATATATATATATATAGAGTACTCATCCTACTCATATTAATCAACTATACATATACCAAAAATATTACAAATGTTTTTATTATTTTATGTAGATTTAGAGCAGTATTGGCTCTTTGGCAATATCCATAGCATGCCATGCCAAGATTTCGTGGTTTGAATCCCACCGTGAGCTTGAGTTACTGGTGGGCTAGAACATTTTGTACATGATTGCCTGGCTAGATATTACCCTCAAGTAGAAAATCTGTCACCAAGCACTTATCGGTGTGTTCC